>CAWUFW010000285.1:867500-2218251 GCA_963921515.1 Calotriton arnoldi
CTTAGCTGGGTCTCGGGCACAGGGCTGCGTGGGGGCCCCCCCCCCCGACTGAACTCTGACCCGGGGCCCGCAGGCACCTTGACACACAGGCGAAGCGGGGGAGGCCTGCCCTGGCCCGATGGACCCCCGTGACAGGCACCCGGACCCTCGGCTGGCCGCAGGACGTGGGCTCCCGCACCCCAGGGCCCGCCGGAGCCCAGGCCCCGGAACCGGTCCCTGCTTCTGAACCCAGCCAGGCCGGGGAGGGGGGGGGAGCCTCCCTGAGCACCAGGGACCCCTGTCCTGGACAGACGGACCCTCGGCAGGCCGCAGGACGGGGGCTCCCGCACCCCAGGCCCTGCCCGAAGCCCAGGCCCCGGGTCCCTGCTTCTCAACCCAGCCAGGCCGGGGAGATCTGGGAGCCTGCCCGTGCACGAGGGACCCCTATCCCGGGCACACGGACCCTCGGCTGGCCGCAGGATGTGGGCTCCTGCACCCCGGGGCCCGCTGGAGTTTTCTCATAACTCCGTGGAACTCCGCATAGTGGCACTACGCCAGCTCCGCCCAGGGTTAGTACAGCAGCATGAACACCAAATGGTAAAACCTGAGCAAAAATCTGTGCAGTGAAATAAAATCACAATTGACAAAATGTGTCAGAACTTAGGCTCAAGCCTCCTCTCCGCTGCCATAGTAGCCGAAAAAACAAGGGCCTGATTTAGAATTTGGCAAACCGTTTACTCCGCCACAAATGTGGCAGAAAACCCTGCTCACCAAACTGACAGTCCATCCACTCTTGTGAAGCATCATCTTTCTGAGAAAGGTTACCCTGCTCGCTCCACAGGCAGAAACCCTACACCGACTGCATGACGAAGTTTGGGACGCCAGTGTAGGTAGATCGGACAGTCAACCATATTTAGAATCAACGTTTTGATGTCTTTTTTTCTGTTAGGGACTGCCAGGGAAAGTTTGGCGGCCCTTCAGTACCGATCAGAATAAAATAAAAATTAAAAACAAGCCCACATCCTGGGAGAACACTCCCAGCGTATCAGGTGCATTGCTATTTTTTTTTTACTCAAACAAATTTGTGCTTATGGTTTTAAAACATTAAAAAAAAAATGTCAATTGAGGGGCAACATGAAAAATGGTGGCCACTAAGCAAACTTTCAGTGCATTCAGAGAAGAAGCAGTGATGTGGCTATGTCTTTGAAAGCACGCATTCTCCGCAGGGCTGGTGGATGTCTCTAAGTATGTCCGGCTGTAGTCCGGAAAGGGTGGAAGAGGTAATAACCTCTGCCATCCTGACGGACGACAGATTGCCTGCCAAATTCCAAATCAAGCCCCAAGCCTTGTTTCTCATCTCTGCTGCTAAAATTCCAACAAAGACTAACATGCGTTCTCTTTTTACTCTTTCAAACTGGCTGAAGAGAGCCTTGTTTCTGGGCTCATAATACACTGGTTGCATATTTATTTATTTAGGAGTTTTAAATAGCGCTAGCCAGACCCGAGGGTATCGGAGCGCTTTACAACAAAGGTGATGGGAAAATCAATACAGAACGTAACAATGGTATACATATTGTTTCGCTGCGAGTCGAGAGTCTCAGAATAGAATGCAGCCTTAATATCCAAAAAGTTACAAAATAAAGGGGTGATATACACAGGGGTGAGGCAGGACTAAGTTGGTAGGTGGGTGAGGTAGAGTTCTTAAACTAAGGGTGACTGGATGGTGTGGTGGGCAAGAGTCAGCATTCAAGCGGCAGCTATCCATTCGGCAGGGGGCGATTGAGGAAGAGGTCTTTGAGCTGCCTTTTGAATTTTACAAAGGAGGGGTTAGTCCTGATATGGACTGGGATGGAGTTCCAGATTCTTGGAGCATTTCCAGAGAAGGATCGAGAAGAGGCTTTTTGTTTGCATGTTTTCGGGGGGATGAGGAGTAAGGTGTTTGAGCTCCTGAGGGTCCTTGTCTGGCTGGCTTTCTTTAGTTTGGCGGCCAGGTAGGCGGGCTTCCCAGTGTGCAGGGCTTTGTGTGTGAGGAAGGCAGTTCTGAAGTTGGCACGCATTTCAATTGGGAGCCATTTTAAATCTCTGAGTGCCGGTGAAATGTGTTCAAATTTCTTCACTCCGGTGACCATTCTGGCTGCTGCATTTAGAGTTGCTCTCAGAGGGGCTAAGTGGGATTTTGCTGTTCCTGTGAGGGTTGCATTCCCATAGTCCAGTCTGGAAAGCACCAGGCACTGAGTGGCTTGTTTGAGATCGCTGGGAGGGATGAATGGTTTGATTTTGTTGAGCAGTTTAAGGTTGAGGAATGCGCTCTTGGCGGAGTTCTTAATGTGTTTGGTCATGTTCAATTTTGGATCCAGAGTGATTCCCAGTGATTTGACTGAGTCGGTCAGGGTGAGGTTGCAGTTGAGGGCATCGATTGCTTTTATCCATTCTGCGACTTGGGGGTTGTGCTCCTTATTGGAAATTAGCAGGATTTCTGTATCGTCCTGGTTTAGTTTCAAGTGGTTGAGTGTTAGCCAGTGCTGTACTTCCCTTAGAGTGTGGTTTAGTCTATGAATGTCTTCCATAGAGGAGATTTCGAGATAGATCTGGGTGTCGTCAGTGTATAGGTGGAAGGGGATGTTTGTTTTTTTGAGGATGGAGGTGAGGGGTTCCATATAGATGTTAAAGAGTTGCAGAGAGAGAACTGATCCTTGCGGTACACCCCTGCTGACGGAGTGTGAGTCGGACAAGAAGTTATTGATTTTTATTCTTTGGGTGCGATTCTGTAGAAACGAGGTGAACCATTTTAGGACCATCTCGTCCGCTCCTACTCTTTCTTGCAGTGCCTTAACGAGTAGATTGTGGTCCACCGTGTCGAAGGCTGCCGATAGGTCCAAGAGTACGAGCAGACAGCATTGATCCCTATCAAGGGACTTGTGGATGTCGTCAATGACATTCAAGATCGCTGTCTCTGTGCTGCAACCTTTTCTGAAGCCCGATTGGTGAAAGTCGAGAAGGTTGTTGCTGTCCATGTGCTCGGTAAGTTGAAGGAGGACGCATCTTTCCAGGGTTTTAGCTAGGAGGGGGAGATTGGAGACGGGTCTGAAGTTGTTAAGATCATTGGTGTCCGATCCCGGTTTTTTTAATAGTGGTGTGACTTGGCCGATTTTGAGACAATCCGGCATGACTCCAGTTCTCAGGGAGCTATTTATGATCGTGGTCCAGATCGGGGCTAGGGTGCCTTTAAGCTTTTTGACCAGTTTGCCAGGAATGGGGTCCAAGATATGAGAGGGGGGTGGAGCAGGAAATCATTTTTTCGATCTCAGCTACAGAGATGGGGTTAAAGGATTTCCAGTTATTTGGGTGGAGCTTGTGTGTAGTGCCTTCTATCTCAGCGAGCGAGCTGCTGCAGGGGGGGTAGTCACCCAGAGAGAGCTCAATCTTTGTGATTTTGTCCTTGAAGAAAATGGCAAAGTTGTCACAAAGGTCTTTGGAGGCCTGGAATGATGAAGCAGGGGGCTTGGAGGTTTGTTGTCTGATTAGATTGTAGAGTTCTCTCGGCCTGTGATGTGTTTATTGTATTTTCTGCGTACTGATTTGAGTCGATTGAGGTGCATTGTGGACGGGTTTTTCCGCCAGAGTCTTTCATTAGCTCTTAATTCTCTTCTTTCAGAGTTTATGCTTGTATTGAACCATGATCTAGATGGGGTGTTCCTTACCCTTTTTTGTTTGCACGGGGCTAGTTGGTCTAAGATGGCAGTCATAGTAGTGTTGTAATGGGAGGTGAGTTCGGTTGTGGAGAGAATGTCAGTATCGATGGGGAGGAGCATATCTTGTATTCTTATTGTAATTTTGAAAGAATGCATTTAATTTATAACTATACTGTTGTGAATTATAGAGCGTGATTTATGACATTTGTGAAATACTATGTGGGCAGTCTTGGTATTTTGTGTAGGTATGCACATGAATGTGTTGGTTTTTCCAAATTGTAAACCTATCTGAGGCGCTCATGGAGTGCTAGATATGATGGCTGTCAGAGGGTGGCTAGGCACCCTAGAGGGTTATGGGAGAAAACATGATTGTGAACAATAAACAGTAGGGTAGGAGAGGCAATTGGGGACCTCTTTTTTATCGTGCCCTGAGGCTTGAGGAACTGGAAGGGTTCTTATCAATAGTTGAGGAAGTGCTCCTTAAAGAGGTGTGTCTTTGGCACCTACCTGAACTTCATCAGATGAGACCTGAAGTGTGAAGGGATATGAATCCAGATCTTCACTGACGCCTTGTGTGGTGCTGGCCTCAGTCAGGTATGCAGGTGCTGGCCTTTAATATGATAATTAGTCCTGTCTATTGATGGGGGATGTATTAGCTGTGGTATGAATAACAGTTGCATAACGTAACTTGCTGGTGCGCCCCTGCAAAGTGCATAGACGGGGCCTCCCACGCTCCGGACCCAATCAGGATCTCTCACGCCCCTCTGTGTACAGTGCTGGAGAGGGCCCCCTGGAGTTCGGGTTTCCTCCACACCGCAGGGACTATGGATACGCCACTGAAGCATAATTTTCTGAATAAATTAGAGTAAGGGAGTTATAAAAGTCAATAAAATATGTGCCAATTGCTATCTTAGTTGCTCTTAAACACACAGGGATTAAGATAGTTCATCTACTCTGAGTTGAGCTTTTCCAGTTACCACCCAGGAGCAGAGGGAACATTTGATAAGATGGCCTTGGATGGTTTTGCTACAGTTCACTTAAATTGTAAACAATAAGAGCTTCCATGTGGGATACGACCGTACCATAGAGGTATGATCGGCTTGAGTTCAGGTCCTTGATGGTTATAGAGGATGAGGTCGTTTGGGAAGTTAAGAATACAGCAAAAGGTTGAATGTCAGGCACATATGGTACACCTCAATGTACAATTTGGGTTACCTAGCAGGCATTGTGTGTTTGTTGTATTCTAAGCTATAAGTCAGCTTAGGCTAATTTCAACAATGCAAATTTATAATTCTTCTGACATTCAATTGTTTTTGACATTTTCTCGACCATTGAACAGTGTTCAAGAGCCTGGAGCTATTAAATTGGGAGACCTACACCCGTTTGTTTGCAGTATGAAGTTTTGTTGGAAGATTGTTCAAAGTGAAGGGGCAACTTCAGCATGTGTCCTCAAGTTCGTTCCAGGAAAAAACTTGTTCATCATGCTGTAGATTTTAAATGTAACCATGAACCCCTGTTGCATCCAATTGAACCTGATTTTATCCAACTCACTGCCTGAGAATGATTTATTTGTTGAAACCATTATATATGTTGCTGCAGCAAAGCATACACTCCATGACTATCAATTTGAAGAATGCTGAGATGTCTGTAATAACGGTACAACCTTATTTTTGTTGCATTTATATATAGCACAAACTCGACCCGAAGGTATTGGAGCGCTTTACATGAGCACCAGTTACATTACGCAAGGACGCATTAATTTTTTAGGCACGGGGAGATTAAGTGATTTGCCCAGAAACACAGGATGTTGAGCCGGGACTCAAACCTGGTTCTCCAGTCCCAAAGTCAACAACACTGGCCGTTATGTCACATCCTCTCCCAACCTTCCTAAATGTGCAATAGAGTACATTGGGAAATTTGTTCCCTTACCACTGTGCCTATTTCCTGTAGTGAGGTGAAGGTTAGGACTGAACTCAAGATCAAACCCAGAACTATTACTTTTAGCATTGGGGCTGAGTCTGGTTCCAGCTTTTCAGGCCAGCTCCACTGTATTGTATTGTCCTCAGTGTACATAACATCTCGATCTCCAATTTGACCCGGGTAAGAAGAACTAGTTTACTTTCACACAACAGCATGTAACATTAAGGCAGTGTGCGATGTTGGTGCATTCTCATCTCGAAGTTCAGATGGTGCTGTTATTCTTCCAAAATCAGGGGTGCATCTCCATGCTGAATAATAATGATAATCGAGCACAACTCTTGGGGCACCCTCGAGTCAGGCCTGATGCACGATGTTCTGCCACCTTAGCTGTGCTGATAATTTGGCTATAGTTTTGAATGACTGATTGGCCAACACTGGTGATTCCCAACCTCACTCAATCAGTTCAAAGACAATGATATCTAAGAGGTAGAGTTTACCTAAGGGTTAAAGCAGTTTCTGGTCCTATCATGGGCCTGGATAGAAAACAGCTTTCATGGAGTAAGTTGTGGTGATCACATGTTCCCAAAGTTGTCTGGTTACTCTTTTTCTAGGCTTTTGTTTGGATGCAGAAAGTTTGAAAAAGCCATTTAGTTTCCAGCAAGTTGGGATCTACAATATGTTTTTTCACGGTATGGTGGACAGTTGCTTTCTTTGGAGGTGAAGGGTTTGTGAAGGGACTGGATTAGACACAAGTGTACCCAGAACTTTGTGTCATGCTATGTATGGATCTGCAGGAAGGTTCCATGCTTGGGAATTCTCTGCTAGATTCAAGCAGTAAAAAGAACTATAGAATGAGAGGGAGAAGAGGGAAAAAGTAACCTAAGGATGGTACATGGTTATTCTAAGTCATCTTGCCTTAGTTTTGCTATTTTCAAATTCAGGTTCTCACATCGTTGTTGAGCTGACAATTGGCCCTTCTCAGAGCATATGGATTAGCCATTACAAAAGAACATTTAATATTTCCATCTGTTCTGTTGGAACAGAATGAAAGTATGTTCGCAAAATATTCATGTTTTAACATCAAGTTTCACAAACTTCAAATGTTGGTGCTTTGTAATGCTTATTTCCTTTTTAAAATACAATACCCCCCCCACACTCTAAGTTGTACAAAAACGTTCCACCTCGTCCTGACCATTCGCTATATGAGCTTGGCTCTTGGCTTTTTATATCCTGCGATTGTGGCACGCTGTATATATGAAATTTTCAGTTTTATTTTCTGGGTCTTCTTGCCCTTCCCATGCAGTTCCCCAGGAGAAACATATTAAGCCTTACTTAAGCCGATCTACACTAGTGTTTGGCTTATGACACATAGCACAACAGAAAGTGATGAATGTTTTTTTAATTTTCCTAGTCAATATTCTTTTTATCTAGTATTTTGACTGGAGCATTTCTTTCGACTGTTTGGCCAAGCCATTAATTTGATTAGCAAAGTATGCTTTTTTGCCCTGTTGGCCACAGTAGAATATCCACCTGTCTGTAAGTGTTGCCCGATGTCACTCAGTGTCTTTCAAATTTCTATTGTTCCCTAGAGATTAGTGAGACCATTTACTTGTAGGTTTTAATTTATGGGTTTGATTTCTTTTATTTATTAAGATCTTTTGTAATTTATTTTTTTCTTACAAAATGTGGAACTCTTCTTTTTTGCTGTTCTGTTTATTCAAGTAATAGATGGGAGTACAGACAGTAAATTGTACATGTTGGCAATAAATAAAATCATAAATAAGAATAACTCACAAGATGGCCGACGGGTAAGGAGCTCCGGCCGGGAGCTCCCCGGTAAGGGATTGCCTTTTGGCATAAATCCCTGCGAAAAAACCCCCATCGGACCACCTCCACATCCGTGGACTGCGTTCCCGTGATTCTCCAGGGCCGATCCTCGGCTTTCGCCGATTGAGTTGAGGCTGGCTACAGCAGCTATCGAGAAGCCAGGAAAGACTGCCGCCAGTGGAGCACAAGCATCATGGCCGATGCACGGTTGAGCTGCTTGGGCAGCTGAGAGGAGATGGGCTGGGGATCACCCCTCCGGTGTTGTTCACGGCCGTCACCTACCTTCCGGGCATGGCCACTGTTGCACGGCTTCCCGCTACGACTTCTTCTCTCTACGCCTCCTGTGGCTGCTGCTTTTTGCACTCGAGTCGCTTTCTTCAGACAAAGCAGCGAGTGCTCACCGTGATGCTGCCGCCCTTGCGTCCCCGAGTGATTCCTTGACGACCCAGGAGAGAGCGGTGAGTTCCTGTCTTCCGCTCTCTTGTTCCCCATGGCTGCCCCCCCATCGAGTCCAGCACCCTGAGATTGACTTGCTCCCCGATTGGTGTTTGGTGGATCTGAAATTCCTCCATTTTGTGCGGGAGGTCGAAGTGACTGAGACCCGAGTCCTCCATCTTGGCGGTGTTGATCGGATTCTGAGATCTCTGCATGAGGTCGGTCTTTGACATGGTTTCGCCAGCCTGACTTTCGCCTCTCGACGATCCTCCCCCCCCGAAATCGGTTGCCTACTCTCTATCGATAACGTTGATCCGGTCAAGACATCCACTTCGCCCCCCTCTTCAGGCCCTCTCCACAGCCAGGGTGCTCCAGCGCGGTGAGCGAGACCGGCCCCGGGTGCCGTGAATTCCGTGTCCCGAGCGGTCTGGTGGGTTTGTGGACATTGACTTTGGATGGACTCCTGATGTTTAACCGTCTTCATTGCCGGTATGCCTGACTTGGTCCGATGTCCAGCTACGGGCTCAATTCCCCCCCCCCACCACCTTCTGTGTTCCTTTTTGACTTGTTCTTGTGTTTTTTCTTTGTTCTCTTGTAACCGACGCAACTAGTGTAACTGTATATTTACTCCACATCTATGTAAAGCGCTCTGATACCTCGGGGTCTAGCTAGCACTATATAAAACTCTACAAAAAAATACAAAAATAAACTACATCAAAAAGTATAGTCATGAACATTTCAAGTATTATTCACATCTATATCTATAAGGTCCAACGAACAAACTCTTAGGCTAATGTCTCTTGTGCTGTCAGGACTGGGAGAAAAGAAGGCGTGTTATCACCAAAATTGTTATCAAACTGCACTCCGCTAAGTCCCCATTACCACAAATTACTATCTGTACAAAGGCAGGTACTATATATAACTTCAAGACAAAAGTATAACCTTTTTCGGTGTAAATTAAGGGTTGCAAAGCCTGCAACTCACATCACAGGCTTTGCGACTACAAAAAGACTAGTTACAATGCACATAGTCTACTTTGGTAGTCGGAAAAGTAGCTGCGAAGCGGAGGATGGAGACAGTGTGAAAGGAGGAAAGGAATGCATTCTACTTACTATTCGCAATGCCATTTACCAATTGTTTGCAACTGAAATTGTTGTTGCAAACCAATGATCACATATGCCAGCTCCCAAAAGGGTTGGTATCCATTTGTAAGCTGTGAGAGACAGTTTCTATTTAAAAAAGTAAATAAAAATGGGCTGTTTGCACTGGGGTTTACACCAGGGCAGTATCAGCTGATTCTGCCAGCTTAGACCTGGATGCCTGTCCAGTAGGCCCTAACCCTACCTGAGGCGGTGTGACTACCATCACTATATTACCCTGCTCAGGACCGCAATTAAAAATGGAGAAACTGAACAATGATCCCTAATTTTCTTTGGGAGTTTGTTTCTTGAAAACAAAAAACCTTTGTCAAGCGGATGCAATAAACATGGTACCTGCTTGGCAAAGTTCATTGCTTTCAGTGGAGCCACTGCATAGGCGGCTCTACTAAAGGCATAGAGATCCTCTCCTGCCTAGTGCAGATCTCTAAATTTGAATGATGATCCTCTGTAAGCAGAGCAGAAACCCTAGCTCTGCTGACTGGCAAGCCAGCGGGCCACTCACCATTGTCTAAATGTCCCTCTAACTCTAGAAATAGACACGCAGCCTTAACCTTGGAGAAAAAGAGCTGCTTTCATTTATGTACCACTTTCAACAATGCAAGATGTCAAATGGAGGCATCAAAAAACAGCTGCCTTAAAATTGTTTTGGTTGACTTTAGCCCCTGGTGTTTAAGCCGTACCCCAGTCTATGTCAAGGGCTGTAAGCAGTGGCTTGTTTTCTTTCTCTTTTGAGTAGCAATAGGAAAAGGGCAACGCCACACTGTATCCACAATGCTGCCTGTCACTCAATATAAATGTGAAAAAGTGGCCAGTGTCTCCTATGTAGAGTCACTGTAGGAGAAAAAGATTTTGAAGGTAACCAAAGCACTAGACTGCACAAAAGAATCATGGCAGAATGTGGCTGAGCATCTCCAATTCCAGAATCCCGCAGGATATATCTGGGAAAAAACAGAAAACATCCAGGGACGAAAAATCAGAGCTCATGGGTAATGTAGTTAAAGGAAAAATACAAACTCGTGCCAACTCAACTAATTCGAGGACAAGCAACCTTATATAGAGGTAAAACCGGACGTTTCTTCCTTCAAAATCATATCACCATGGCACTTTGTAGTTTGAAGACTTTAATGATGAACGTTTGGATTTAGAAGATTTAAAGGAGAGGTTTCCATCAACCTCCACATGGCCAGAAAGCAGGCAGATTCAGGAAGCACTATGGTGTGTTGTTTACTTTCAGAGGTAATTGTAATTCCCTGGTCAAATACTGGAACTGCAGTTTTGACAGAGGTCTTTATGCACCAGCCTTGTCCATCTTCAGGCACCCACCCGAAGGGGTGATCAGTGTCACTACGGCATATGACTTGTGGGGAGAGCACTGGTGTCCTTCCTGTGTTACTGCAGGTAAAAGCAGGGGCATTCACAGCCAGCATCCAAAAATCAGACGCAATGAACTAAACTGCCAGCCCTGGAGATGGACCTCCCAAAATGTGCACTCCGAGGGCATGCCCCATCATTCAAACGATGTGTTCCACAGAACCACGAAACCAGCTGTGCCTGAAGCTGCAGAAGAGCAGGCCTCTACCCAAAGAAGCACCCTGGATTTCTTCTTCTTGCAGCTCTGTATGCACACTGCCTCCATGCAGTGCTTAATCTATATAAAAAAATATAAGTGAAGGGGTCCAAAGCTTTTTATAGTAGCCGAATGCCAGGGTTGCAAAGTGCCAAGGCTGCCTTTTTGATTCCACCTCCTGCTTCTTTGTGATATTGTACCGTATTTCACTCAACGTTCACAAAACAACATTTACGTTTGGATTTTAGGTATGTATTGTTTGATGTTCGGTACAGTAATTTTGAATTTAAAACCCAACATTACTTGTGATGAATCGGCTCCAACTGAACCAGCTGGATCACCTTGATTGATGGCTTAGCCCACAGCAAGTTTGTGGCTATGTTTACTTTGATGTTAGCAAACATCAGAGCATGTCTGATGTTTGCACCCAACGTAACTTGAGACTGTAGTTTGACTTAGTCTGGCATAATATGCAAACAGTGTAGCACTGTGGCAGATGGCACCCTGAATAAATGTGTTGTGGCCTGATAAGGCCTTCGAATTCAATTTGAAATCCCAAAATAAATGTTCAGTTTCCTAAAACTGTTCATATAATTTTGATAATGTAAGCCTAAACCTTCTGATCGGCATGAAGCAGAAAACCATCACACGCCTTTCCCTAACAAAATTTTGGTCTTCAACGTTTATTCAGAGTTCGTTTTACTCCCTAAGTGTTTGTTTATGTTCTTTGAAATTGGACATATTTTGCTGAGCTAGCCTCAATTAACTTCATGCGGAGCTGCACTGCAAGCCACATAAATTACTTTGGTGGCCATCTCACAGTTCAAAGATCCCCTAAACAATTTTGGGATATCAAACTCCATGGAGAGGAGAGAGGGTGGAGATGCACTACACACAATGTAATTAGCGGACTCTCTCTAACATGGACTGTCAGGATGTTCTCATAGGGAACAATGGGCGTGTGGGTTGAAATTTCACTCCAGTCACCATTGGGGGCTTTTTTGATGGTTAGAGGGGAGAAACCAGACCTTGGTGGGTGGAGTTTGGCTCACACAGAGAGATCTTTCCAATATCCACTCAAGAGTACCAGATTGCTGTGAGGAGGTTGGATATAATCTTGCTGCTCCCTGGAGGAGCTAGTCGGAGGTGGGAGGGGAGAGGTGATGTTCATCTCTAGGTTGGAGGTCCCTCCTTCTATAACACTCTACCTCCATTTTTAAACCATGTACATAGAACAACTGATATGAAGAGGAGGCGTCCAGAATTAATTACACTAACTCTCTGCCTCCATCTCGTGGACAGGAGAGGGTTGACTTACTGGGTACCGTGATGCAAGGGGGACTCCATGGACTTTTGGCGATTGGTCCTGGCAGCAGGTATCCTAGGAGTGGGTACTACACGCAGCTACAGGACACACAGACACCTTGCAAGAGGCCGATGGCCTTGGGCTCTTGGGGACTTCAGCCACAGAGAATGGTTTTCCTTGAGGGCTGTGTGGTGCCACCACAGAAAGACACCAGGTGAGGAGACTACTAAGGGCTAGATTGGTGAGCAGGTCAAAAGCTCTTTCAGCCCACTTCTGCTATAGGAGGAAGCTGCAGTGCACAGCGGATGTAAAAAGCACCATCAGCTTTTGATGTTTGTGGTCCACGAACACTCCTGATGGCTGGAGCATGCCACCTCAGCAAAAGGTGACCATTGCGCCAAGATACACAATTTTAGCCCACTACTCATTTGTGGGCTCTCGATTTCTAGCAGGTTCCCTGAGGCCTATGGGACCACCAGGCTTGGAAAACCATTACCAAAATAAGAGGTTTGTAAAATATCTCAAGGAACCTATGAGCTGTTAGGTCCCTCTGGTAGACTAAAAACACCTGATATAAAGCTTCTCCGGGGAACCTTTATGCCTCTGGGGCCCCAAGGTAACCTTTGCCTGAACCCACGCTGATTCAAATAATTTACCCCTGTGAATTACAGAAGGGAGAAGCCAACACTGGATTGCTTGCACAGGGAGCCCAGGGGCCTGAGCCCTGCAAAAAAGGGGGCTCTTCAGACTCACTGCACGTCCAGTGAGCTGTCTACCCACCTCCCCGACACCAGCAGAAATCAAATCAGGACTCAACTTATTGCTGGACCAGCGTGGAAAACCAAAGGAATGTGCAGCTTAGGAGCCTATCATGCAGTCCACTGATGACAACTGTGAACCCTGGAGGGCAAGGCCACCCACGTAAGACCTGTATCTGCTGAGCAGGCTGTGTCAAACAATAAAAAGTAGTAGCACAAAAGAACAAGCATTGGCATAGCCAATAGGTCTCACCTATAGCTTTGCCAATATGCTTTATCCATGTTGACCAGGTAAAAGCCAGCCTTTAGCATTTACAAGCTGGGACCATGTTAGGATGCATACCTTTAGAGGGGCACAGGAGCTGTCTACAGCAGTCCGTTTTCCGACGTGGCTCCAAAGAATAGTGCATTCAACATTAAGTCTGGATGGGGCGCATGTCTGCTTTTCTTCTCATGGCTCTCCTTTCTCTTGCCCCCTTCAACTTTCCCCTACCCTCTGATTTTTTCCAACACACAGACAGTTAAACATGATGAATGGGAGGGGTGTTAAATTTGGTTTTGCCCACGGTGCTTTCTGAGCAAAGACCAGCTCTAGTCATAAATCCTATTTTTTAAAGAGCTTTATACCACACTACTGTTTCTAGGAACGGCAAAAATCACGTCTTACTACTGCCAACTTTTATTCAATAAGTCGGTTGCTTCAGTACGTAATGATCTGTGTTTTTTTTTTAATATATTATCGAAGCCAGTTAATAACTTTTGCAAAACATGATTGCTGGTTGAAGCAAATTCAGTTTGATCATCTCAGAAACATTGTGTAAGGCAAGAGCTGAGACGTAGAAAAACTGCGTTAAATGAGAAAAATCACAATAGAATGCATAAAGGTTTGGGAGGTGTGTCTTGAATGAAGGAGAGTGGATCGAATTAGTCCTACGGCTATGAGAACTGTCCTTGGCTGCCTCGTAGTGGCGCTCTAGTGCCGTTTTGGTAATACGCCTTTCGCAATTTACTCTGGCTCTTCCAAGCTTCTGAGCTTTGAAGCACCTTTATTTCCAAGGTTTCCTAGAAGAACGTTCTTGTATACTTACCAGAAAATGAATTTACTAGAACAAGTATCTGACGCACATATACTTGTGGACAGGGAGAGCGAGTCGAGACTGTTGAATATGGCTTTTGACAACACTAAAAGCTCAACAGTTTCAATTGCCAATACCCACAATAAATAATCACTGATGTACTAAACACTGTGACGAGCTGGAACACAAACAAGCATTGGCATAACCAATAGGTCTCGCTTTTGGGACCTTATAAGTATTTAGTTATGCAGCATAATATCCTTGGTGCAACAACATTAACTGTTGCATGGTTAAACACTTATAAGGCCCCAAAGGCGAGACCTATTGGCTATGCTAATGCTTGAGGTGGTGTTGAGTGGTGTTGAGGTGGTGCTTAGTGATGCTATGGTGGTGCTGAGTGGTGTTGTGGTGGTGCTTAGTGATGCTGTTGTGGTACTTAGTGGTGCTGTGGTGGTGGTGCTTAGTGATGCTGAGGTCGTGTTTAGTGGTGCTGAGTGATGCTGTGGTGGTGGTGCTGAGTGGTGCTGTGGTGGTGCTTAGTGATGCTGTTGTGGTACTTAGTGATGCTGTGGTGGTGGTGCTTATTGATGGTGAGGTGGTGTTGAGTTGTGTTGTGGTGGTGCTTGGTGATGCTGAGGTGGTGTTTAGTGGTGCTGTGTGATTCTGTGGTGGTGCCGAGTGATTCTCTGGTGGTGCGGAGTGATGCTGTGGTGGTGCTGAGTTGTGTTGTGGTGCTTAGTGATGCTGAGGCTGTGTTGAGTTGTGTTGAGGTGGTGCTGAGTGATGCTGTGGAACATGTGTAGACTCTGCTTCGGCAAGATACATTGCCTTTTGCACCATTGCGCTTCTCTGATGCAAAGAAAGAAAATGAGCAATGTAAAGACTCCTCGTCTGCCGACAAAACACAGGCAAATGCAGATGCAGTGGTGACGTGATGTGTGGTGGGGGAGGGGGCATTAAAGCGCTTGTCCGAGCGAGAGGAAAGCCAGATGGCGCCTCTGAGAAGGGAGGGGGTAGTGCGCACAGTGTCTGTAAAACAGGAACATGTGTAGACTCTGCTTTGGCTTCCTTTAATTCAAAAGATACATTGCCTTTTGCACCATTGCGCTTCTCTAATGCAAAGAAAGAAAATGAGCAATGTAAAAACTCCTCGTCTGCTGACAAAACACAGGCAAATGCAGATGCAGTGGTGACGTGATCTGTTCCTTTAATTCAAAAGATACATTGCCTTTTGCACCATTGCGCTTCTCTGATGCAAAGAAAGAAAATGAGCAATGTAAAAACTCCTCGTCTGCTGACAAAACACAGGCAAATGCAGATGCAGTGGTGACGTGATCTGTTCCTTTAATTCAAAAGATACATTGCCTTTTGCACCATTGCGCTTCTCTGATGCAAAGAAAGAAAATGAGCAATGTAAAAACTCCTCGTCTGCTGACAAACACAGGCAAATGCAGATGCAATGGTGACGTGATCTGTGGTGGGGGAGGGGGCATTAAAGCGCTTGTCCGAACAAGAGGAAAGCCAGATGGCGCCTCTGAGAAGGAAGGGGGTAGTGTGCACTGAGGAGCCATTAGAGAACACCCAGATGGCAGCTGCGCGCGTGCACGCCATCGTGAACGAAAGCTGGAGGCTAACAAAAGCCTCTCTGGTAGCACTTCAAAAACCCACTTACTAAATGTCTCGGCCAGAGCAGCGCTAAGCGCTGGCTCAGGCGAGACCTAAAAAGGGCACTCTTCTTCACGAGTCGGCCATCTTACAGTAGGTGTTTTTGACTAAAGAGAATTCTAGTAGAGCATTTGAAGCAGCAATAGCTTACATTTTTCCATTAACGCCACCATAGCTGCTGACACCAGTGATTGCCATTGCCAATGGTCAGTTCGTTAGAGAAATTCAGAAATATAAACTCATTTTAAAGATGTATTTTATTGTTGTTTATATTATATGTGCCTGTTTATATGGACTGTAAAGTCTAACCAACTTTATTTAATATCATACATACGGGAATAACCATCTGCATTTTCAATGGGGATGTGCAGTCAGAGGTACAGATTTCTTGTGGCAGTGGCTGGAAGGCTATATGATCACGCCAGTGAATATTATAGCTTACTCAGAAAGCCCTTCTGGCAAAGAACCAGGTGTCACACCTATGGATAGCAGTCGAGTGACCATTGGCAGGGGCTAGCAACCACAACAGCAGCGAGCAATAGGGATGCTGTGAAGAATGGGTCAAAGGTTTGCATTTTTTACTAACATGAGCCATGCCATTTCTGTGAGGAGGAAAGAACTGCAAGTCATCAAAGAGATAATTTATGAGGGGCCGGAGACTTCTTCATGAGTTCCAAATGGATTGAAAGTTTGTTACGGGGTGGAAGACATTTATATTTTCAAACCCTGAAGATAAAAATGACTTTTTGAAGGGATATCAGCTGATAAAATGCATAAAAACAAGAAATCAACCAATGAGGGCAGGGAAGGGGCAAGGAACAGGTGTACTCTGAAAACAGCGTCCGACAAAGAGCAAAGATTAACCACTAGCAAGCAAGCCTTTTTAAAGGACAATCGAAGAACAAATAAAAAGGCGATGGGCGGGCTGTAAGCCCACAAAGAGTATACATGTCTCGAAAAGACAAAGCAAATGCTGCCTAAGCTCAACCTAAAAAGGAGTTCCCTTGCGGACTATAGCAGCTTTATAGGAAATACAAAAGGCTACAAGGAGTAAGCCATAACACCTTGTGTGAGCTTTAAATTTCTTCATATTGGGTCTTGTGGTGCCCTAGAATGACCGGCACCCAAAACAGTGTTTAAAGTGTTCAGGAGCACTGGGGGTAGGGAAGGTCCCCCACAAGAGCCCTCTGCTATTTTTTCAAAGGTGCAAAACTATGACTACTGGTTCAAAGTATTAGTGAATGTAGGTAAAGGTTAGGTAGTTTTTAGGGTCTCCCATGGGGTACCTTTTGGTGTGCCCATGGTTGACCATTTGGTGTACCCTGGGAGTGTTTGTGTGGAAACATTGAGTTTCTGGGTCTGACAGAGGCTGCAAGGCCTGTGAGATAAATGGTAGAAATATGCCTGGCATTGAAATGTTCAGTGTTTTCTAGTGTTTGTTTTGAAAGTGTGTCTAAGCCCATGGTTATAAAATAATAGTGAAAGTCAAAATACATGCATATTTGTGTAACATCCTGAAATGTTTAATAAAGGTGAAATGTCTATATTTTATGGTTGACTGTATGGTGAACACCCTATGACAAAGCCTAACATTTTATAATTTCATACTACATGTTTGATACTGGCATCTATGGAGGTATTATGATTCTAAGGTTTAGTGGCTGCTGTAGCATAAACTGTTAACGTTGACTAGGACCTACTGAATCAAGTCCGTATTTAGGCGGTTATTTGCGTACACTTACCATTTTTTAGTGTGCGCCCTAGTAGTTTGTGAGGCCCCGTTAAAACCGTGTTCCCATTGGTTTTTCCACCTGCATTTGCATGTATGAAAGTAATTTTCCATTTTAAAGAAACAGCACTGTCTGGGCATTTATTTATTGATTATTGCTTGTTGTGTTACTGAGTTCTTAGTTTCTACCCCACAGCACCTCCCTTAGATAAGCCTTGGATTTTTATGCCTCACTACCCTGATAGTCAAAAATTAAAAAGGATATTTGGTCCCCATTGTGGGGGTCTTCAGTAGCGAAGCCCTAGGAAATCAGGTGTGAAAGCCCTTGGTTGTCACAACTGGGGCCCAGTGATTTCTATTTGCCCAGAGTTCTCATACTCAGTATGAATCAATGATACATATCCAAATCATTCATGCTTACGTTTTCCCGGCTTTACAGAGAAAAAGGTTTAAACAGCAAGCTCAAACAGAGTACATTTTCACTGTCCTCAGCTTCAACCAGAAACAACGTTTAGACAGTTTTCTCAACAATATCATAGAGCTGTCACTGTGTTACATCTCATGGCTCGGCATTGCTGATTTGGAGGTAAAAGGGCAGCTTCAAAAGGACGCGCTAGAGTGAATTCAACTACCACAGTTCTCAGCATTTTCATTCCCGCCCACTACCACCACACAAAGCCCTCCACTCCTGCTGTGCAGAACTCAAGTAGGATGTCCCTATGCAAAGATTAGGTTAATGGCGAGCCCGCCCATGGATCAAACACACAAAAGCTGATAAGAGGAATGCTAGCAATAAGCCTAACCACTGGCAATAGCTCTGGGTAGCATTCCTACCCATTATTCTTTTGCCCAGCATGCCACCTAAGTTCGGACCCAGCTTTTGGCAAATCAGTCTTGACTCTGCTCTAATTGGAACAGTCTAGCCTGAGCTGCCAGGCCAGGTCCTCCCTGAACATAAGCAACCCCAGACCACTTTTGCCCTGTTTGGGGCTTATCAGTTGGGTGTAGCTTGGTTCCAGGGGCACAGTGAGCATGGAACCCCAGTCTGAGCATACCCTTGCCACTTAGGGCAGCATACAATAGGTGATGGAAGGGATGCTTGCAATAAGCCTAACCACCAGCAATTGCATGGGGTAGCATTTTAACCCTTTGTTCTTTTGCCCTCATGCCATATGCAAATCAGTTAGGACTCTGCTCCAATAGGAACAGTCTAGCCAGAACTGACATGTCTGGTACTCCCTAAACTGAAACACAAGCCACACAAACCGGGTTCACCTTGATTGGGGTTTGACAATCAGGTACAGCTTGGTTCTAGTAGCACAGAGACCACGGGAACAATTTCCAGGCATACCCTTTCCACTTAGGGCAGTACATCAAACACACAAAAGTTGATGGGAGGAATGCTAGCAATAAGTCTAACCATTGGCAATCTCTCGAGGTAGCCTTCCAACCCATTGTTCTTTTGCCCACTATGCCATCTCAGTTTAGACCCAGGCATATGCAAATCAGTCTTAACTTGCACCAGTTGACCCAGTAGGAACAGTCCAGCCCGAACTGCCAGCCCAGGTCCTCCCTGAACCAGAACACAAGCAACCCATGAGTGGAACACAAGGACCCCAAGACTGGTTTGCCCCTGGCTGTTTCGAACTGGAAAAAAGCAAGTTCAACAAATTATCAACTTAATACTAATGTGTCCTCTCATTTATGTGTCTAGACTGATTTGAACTTCATAGTTTCTAAATGCTTTTACGTATTGATTATTGAATGATACTAATTTGATGATTTGGATTTGTAAACCTTTTTAACCTTTTAATAAACTTTCATGGTCAGAAAACTTAACCACTCACTATCTTCCTTGTGGAGCCTAATGCACTTCACATTAATTAAATGTATTGATTTGAGGATTAGCCTAAGTTGTGGAGCTCAATTCATCAGCTCTGAATTTGCACGTTAAAAACACTACAACATGTGCCAGAGTAAGTGATGCCTTTTAAATTCAAAGTGGACCAGTTGCTGGGCCTGCTTGCAGCCACAGCAAGATCCCAGGTCACAACTGGCCATCCACTATGTGCGCAGCAGACAGAAAACCTGTTCATAACCTAAGGAACTGGAAAAGAAGTGTGAAGTACAATTTTGCATTATTAATCAAGATTCAAGGTCAGTGGGCTTGAGATGCTTTTCCCTTCCCAGAGCTTAGCCATCACCACCATCACAGGTCAGAATGCTCCTCCTCCTTTTCAACCCTATACTGCTCTATAATACATAAAAACACAAACATTACACAAGCAAATACTGATGCTTTCTTGCACCAATCATCATGAAACCACGTAGTGAATGAACTTAAAAACAAGACAAGAAGTGACAGTTTGGTACTCATCAGCTTGAGCTACAATCCATCATTTAAGTAAGGGATAAGCACACAACCCTTTTCCCTTAGTGAAAAGGTCACTGCAAATTACCCTGACCAAAAAAGGTAGTCCGATTTTTTTTCTACTCTGGATGAAAACAGTTACCCTTCAATGAAATGTCTAACAATATTAGAAAGAAAAGTAGAAAGGCACACAATGTAAGTTCTGTCAGCAGTGTTTTACAAAGATCAACACATTTGCCTACATTATTTGGTCATTTTATATCGCATTATATTAGTTTACTTTTTGAAAAAACATACCTTATAATCGTTGGGTACAGTTCTGCTGTATACAGGTAAATAAGTCCGAATGCAACACCTATTGCAAACTTTCCTGACATATTAGCTACAATGCTCAAGATGGTGTAGTCCTGTGAAAACAAAAGCATAAGGTCGTTTTTTTAGTGTTTGTTGGGGTTCCATAGCTTTGACTTGCAAGTGAAAACGAGAACAAAAAGACACTGAAAACCACTTTAAACTGCAATAATATAATTCAATACAGTTGCTACAACAGTTCAACGTGTTTTGGGTTCTGTCAAATTTCACAATGGATCAAGCCTCCTTTGCCTCCTCTGAGATGGTTGGACCTAGAGCGCAACGGAAGGAAGGTCTGCGAGATGAGGTGTTTTCCCCTGCTATAAGCACGACTGCAGGATTGTTTAATCTGCCCTACTGGCCATCCTATGGCAGTAGGTTGCTTTTGGTTTGGAGGTGGCTAGACTTAAATACAGATAAAAAAAATACAAAGCAGATATCTGTCACACAAATAATTCACACTGCATTTAAATCTTGAAGAACATATCAGTGAGAATTGGAATATGTTGATGTGTGGGGTAATAGATCTACTGGCCCTAAACCACATGCCACTATTCTGAAAGATAGCTGGTTTAAAACTTTCCAATGCTGTATGCCTCTTTTGCTGCAATGAGCTGAGTGATCCAGCCATGTTGGATTTGGAAAAGATTCTAAATACCAGTGATTATTGTTCTGATCCACTAAAAGGGGTTGTCCGAACCTGGCATTTATCTGCCAAGCTAACTCCTTGACATAATAGGAAAGATATTCCAAGAAATTACATTTGGGGATACATGCATATAGAGGTGTCCTCGCAGAAAATCTAAGGTGATGCCAAGGCCAATTTGTGTTAAGGAAATAGTAAAATAGATCGGGCATTCCACTTCATCCCAACATTATGAATTATGTCAGTTTTAAAATTCTAAGTTTATTTAGGCTTTCTTAAAGCTTTTTAAAAAAGCAGTCAAATCCTATGTAATAAAACAAGTTCAAATGTACTGAGTGATTAATAAAAACTATTCCAAAAACAAAAGTCATGGAAAATTGAAATCAAATTCAAGTAGAAGGAAAAATACAATTTTAAATGCCATTAAATATATCAGAGATTGGCTAAACTTTCGCAAATAGCCTCAAAGAATTTAGGGCTAGATGTACGAAACATGTTTGCGTTCGCAAACGGCCCGATTCGCTGAACTGGACCTTTGTAAACCCAAAAATGCGTTTTCTGATGTACAAAGCCCAAAGTGCGATTTGGTAAGCCGTTACCAAATCACATTTTGGGTGTGCGCATCGGTATTTGGAAGGGGCGTTTTTGGGCCATACCTTCCAAATACCGATTCGCATCGGTATGTATGAATGTTTTGCAACCTGAAATGTGGTTGCAAAACATTCACACTTTACCGCCAACTCAAAGTTGGTGGTATCCCTATTCGCAAATGGGAAGAGACCACTTGGGACCCCTTCCCCTTTGAAAATGGTTAAATTAATACTTTTTAAGAGCAGGCAGTGGTCCTTCGGACAACTGCCAAGTCTCTTAAAAAATAAAAAATAAACTTTTCATTTTTAAACGCACCCAGTTTTCTTTTAAGGAAAATGGGCTGCATTTAAAAAAAAAGATTGGATAATTTAAAAGCCATCACAAACAGGGTGGTCTGCTGACCCTAGAAGGCCACCATCCCGGTGATGGCAGAGAATCGTAGTGGGCCGCAAATTGCGACCTACCTCATTAATATTCATTAGAGAGTTCTATTTGTGACCCACTACGAATCGCTATTTAAGGAATAGAGGCTAAACAGCCCCTTTGTACTTTGGTAACAGCAATCACCAAATAGCGATTCACAAAAAAATTCTATTTGGTAATAGCTATTACTAGGGTTCGTACATCTAGCCCCTAATCACTTGTCATTGGAAGCAAGCAGACTTCAACATTAGACAGACCAGAACTACATGCGCAAAATGCTGAATGCTCCGCTGGGCCAAATTAAAAGTTACTTTTTCAGGAATCTTCCGATTTCCTATTAGAGCACCCCCACCCCATCATAAGAGTTATATAGAATCTATATAGAATCTTCAAACTCTAGGATCCATTATTTGTTCTATATATATCTGCATTTTAAATGCATGAATCTCTGTATTGAAAGGGGTAAGACAAATTTGTTCCCTTGCACCAGCACTTTAAAAATATTGTTCAATAATCTGGATGCCAGATTTAGAGTTTAGCAAGCACATGTACCTATGCTCTGTGGAGCCCTTGTCCTTTTATCTTTCAATGGAAGACAAGGTACTGTGTTTCCAAACTGGAAGCAGCCTTGGCAGGGTGTTGGCAGGTTTTGAGCTACTATGTAGACACACAATCTGGTGATTCAAATAGAAAATACTGGTAGTATTAAATAATGACTCTTTGAGAAGTAATACGAGGCTGGGTAACAAGTATCTGGAGCAGGACAAGACTTTTGAATATGTCTATGATTATCTTTATTGCATGATGAATACAAATCTTAACAATGTAAAGTAATACACTATTCCAAATGATAAAACACTGATGCATTAGATCAATAAAACCCAAGAAATATGGTTAAAATCAGGCTGAATAAGTCAAGTATTAAAATGCAGAGCTTGAATCTGATGGATATAGCGGAAACAAGAAATTAGCAGCATTAAGTACGTTCATACAGTAACTTAAAAAGGTTCATCGGATTTAAAATACAAATAACCATCTACCAGCGTTCCTCTCTCGCAAACCGGTTTGGGAAGGCTGGCTGATAGGTTGCTAACACTGGGCATCTGAGCCAAGTGAGGCAGCTTAGCGTCTTTGGCCTGCAGGTATATATGGTACTTGGAGACACTTGTTCTCAGACTATGGATGGAAATCGGCCAGGCAAGTCTGGCTCAATTATTTGTCAATCGGTTCCGGCACCAGTAGGCTCTGAGTGAAAATTGCTGCTATTGGCCACATCTTCTAGGCATTGCTGCATAATACTGAAGTAGTTGCCCAATTATACCAATTCCATCGGCTCCGTGATGGTGAGCACCAAATTCGCAGCCTCTTTACACGTTCGAGTGCCATGAGTGATAAAGAGTGGTTTTAGCACTCAACAGCGTGGTAACAGAAGTGAGGGACAGCAGCAAAGCAGGTGGTTAAAAGACTCATATTTATAATTACAGAATCTGCAATTTACGATTTTTGTAAGGGGCTGCCATTCTGGGTTTACCTCCTTAATTTGTAAGCCCATTAGCCTTGCAAACAGGATTTGCTTTAGGCAGCCTTTGCAGAGCGCACTAAAAATATATGGTTGTGGTCTAAGGAAGTCCAGTTGTACACTGACAAATGACAGCCCCACTGCCTGCAGGATTCTTGAGTTTTTAAGCTTGTCCATGTCGCTTACTTTTGATAATGTTTTGGTTTGTTTTTTCAGAGTAGTTTTGAGCATGGCACACGTAAGCTGTGAGCTCTTTAACACATTTAGGTAATTTTGAAGGGTGTAAATTGAGTGCTGTAAGGATTGTGACAAAGGATTCCCATTTTGGGTGAAGATGGGCTGGAGGGCTGCTTTCATAGTGTTGGCAGGTGCCTCAATTGTTCTATATTGGTAATTTACAAAGGAAACCATACGCGCCCAGGTTTGGGCCACCAGCCCAAATTCCAGCCTTATCAGGCAGCTCCAAAGATACAATGGGAGTCTAAAGACCCTTTTGTAAGCCTAGACTTGGTATTTATCCAAGATGTGAATTAACTGACCTGGGTAGACTTCCTGGTCGTTGGTAACAGAGTGGCGGCCAATACGCATCTTATTGGGCCGGTGAATAGGCTTTCCAAAGAGTTATTCAATTTGCACACACTGATTATAGTTGACTCAGGCATGGCTCAGTTGCTTTTTCAGACGCCCAAATAATTATGAGTCGGCTATTTCGATTTGTAGAGCTCCCAGGCTCCATCTGTAGTTTGGTTTTTTAAGTGGGTACCTAAGAACAAGAATTCTGATCTTTGAGCCTTTTGCTGCCATTTTATTAGCCACGCAATAGTTGTGCAGATCATTGAGAGCTGTCTGTTGGCCGATTCCCCAGTGGTCCAAGAGGATGAGATCATCGGCGTATTGCAGTATTGAAATCTTGGCCCTTCCGATTTTCGGTGGAATGAGGTTAGCTTGTTTCTGCGCAGCTCCCATGTCAGCAGTGAAGAGGTTGAATAGCAAGGGCGCAAGCACACAACCTTGCTGGAGGCCGCTGTCTGTCTTAATCTTCCTAGAAACAGTTGTTGGAGTTAGCTTGACTCTAACCCAGGTCGAAGTATATAGAGATATGATGGCTAGAAGCAGGGTTTTAGGGATGCCCTATCCTCTGAGCTTTTTCCAGAGGCTGTTCCTGTCTACCCGGTCAAAGGCGGCTGAATAATCCACAAAACAGGCAAAGAGAGGGAGTTGCTTCTTGCTCTTTGCCCTGTAAGATAGGTAGGAAGGGGCCACAATATTGTCCTATGTAGAAGAGTTTCCCTTGAAGCATGTTTGAAAGAATGGGATTATATTATTAGCTTCCGCCCAGACACTCCAGCTCTTTCAGGAGGGCAGAAGCATAGGCCTTGGCTTCAATGTCCAGAAGGGCGATGAGGCGATAGACGGGTCCGCCCTGTCACCCTTCTTATTATATATGGGATTCAGAATGGAATCCTTCCAGGTCTCTGGAACCTGCACGGTCAGTTGACAGAGGGGGAACAGTATAGCGCACCACAGGATGGGATCACCTTTGAAGACCTTTGCGGGTATACCGCTTGGGCCAGGTGCCCGGTTGTTCTTTTGAATTTTTAAGGATCATTTTTTCAATGTCCGGTACTAGAATAAGATCCAACAATTTAAAAAAGCTCTCTGGCTGACAAGGAGGTCAGACCTTTTACAATAAATGAATTGGGTGTGTAGTTTCAGTATCCCTGGCTGTATACAATGCCAATTCTCTGGTATGTGTGTTATATGGGGCACAGATCTGAGGAACTGGTAAAGAGGAGCACTTCCAGAAATATTAATTAAAGAGGATTTTTCCCTCTTCCTTGAATGACCCCCAATTTTCCACCTGCATTCAGAAATGGAGATACAGTGGATATAGCACCGGGCAGGTCCTTTAGTATATTGGGTCCAAATTTGGGCCAACTCAAATTGTGCCCTTTATATGACTCAGCAAGGGGCCTATTAAGTAGGATGGACATCAGATTGTAAGAGCTTATGGTTAAAGTTTTGAGACTGGGTGGAGACTCAATTTTGAAACTGTCTTCAGTGCCAAGAAGCCCTGAAAGTACAGACGATTGAGTATGGCAGCGACTTTATCTGAATAAGATGTTTTCCTTACCAAACAAGGATTTTGTTGGTTTTCGGCCAGACAAACGTCTGCTGGGAGAAGAAACTATGAAATGGGAGAGCAATTGAGCTTCCTTGGGCCTTGATCCTTCTAATGAGGATGATATAGAAACAAATGTACATTTTATTTTAATGAGGCTTTGTTCCCCGAATCAAACAACAGAATACACTTTATTTTGTTTTGTCTTCTTTATATACAGGTCAGGAGATGGATCCGCCATCTTGTTTTAGAAACATTATTATTACACAAGTTTTAGAGGCAGTGAAATACTGTCGTGTAATATTAGCAGCAGTAAATTAAATAAATTCTTCTTAGACCTCTTGCTCAAAATTCTTGAAGGAGTAACTATTATATTATGGTTAACTTTAATTAGCAAGACCCTAAAAAAGGGAGAGGTGTTTGGAAGCTTAGTCACCTTATATCTATACAAATTTAAATTGTTATGGATACCTTTCTACTGTGTCCACACATTGGGGCCGATTCCGATTCGGGCCGGAAATCCCTCCGACCGAGCCGGACCCGGAGAGATTTCCGACCGAATCGGACCTTAGCAGCCCGACCAAACGAGTACGATGCGCACGTATGCCATCGGACTCGAGTCGGTCGGACTCCCATTGAAGTCAATGGGAGCCTGTCGTACAACGCGTACGCGGGCTCCCATTGCCTCAATGGGTGCGAGGCGAACAAGGGCGCCCCCTACAGCGGGTACGCGGCAAAGTGACTCGCGCCGTACACGCACAGGTAGGGGGGACCCGTGGGTCCCCCCTGTGTGTGACTCGCACGGCTACGCGTACAGGGGGGTCCGACACGGACCCCCAAAGTACGGCTCCGACTGCTCTTTCGAGCCGGAGTGCGCGGCTCGGTCGGACTGCTCACGGCGCGCATCGTACTTACCCGGCCGGGGAACGTCTCCATTGCGCGGTGCGAGTCGAGTCCGAGCGAGTCGGTCGGTGCGATTAGACCCGGGAACGAGTCGGTCGGAGCGGTCGGGACGCCCGGACGAGTCGGTCGGCGATTTCGCATCGTACTCGCTCGCCCGGACGCGCGTACGAATCGGTCGGGCAATAGGGCTCCGAATCGGATCCGGTTAAGCCGAATCCGATTCGGAGCCCTACCGGCCGAGATCGGAATCGGCCCCATAGTTTGTAGCAGTACCAAGTACTAGCAGAGCTGGATAAGCCAGACTGACTAAAGTCTAGTAATGCTAATCCGATGGCGGCTCAGGGCATGGCACAGGTCAGTCAACTTGTGGGGGACATTACAAACAACACTTCAAATGGTATAGTGAATCGTACCCCAGATGGCCGGCTCGATTACCATGCTCCCATCCAAAGCTCAAAGAGAGGAAGCGCACTAAAGGGACACCCTTCACAGGTAAGCATTATAGATGACTCGCAACTGAATATTATATCTTGGAATATTGCAGGGATACGGTCCAAACTGAATGACCCGGAGTGGGGTAAACTAGTGGACAGCTGCCATATATGTTTGTTCCAAGAAACATGGGCAACAGACCAGACTCATAGGGTGGGCTTTACCACGTTTAGTTTAGAAGCCAGACAGTCAACATCTGGCAGACCTGCTGGTGGGATGTTGATCTGGGTTAAGACTACACTGGCTTGTAAAATCAAGCATCTAGATATAAGCTCACAGGAGATTCTTGGTTTAGATTTGCTATCGCTCAAAGGGGATACCCATGTCAGGTTAATCAATATATACAACCAGTTTAATAGCCCCCATAAGCCCTCTGATACCATAACAACGCTTACAAACTTCCAGAAAAGAGTATCATCTTATTGTAGCCTGTGATTTTAATACAACCTATGAGCCAGTAGATTATGTACAGGAAATAGTTCAGGAAGAAGAACAAGTCAGAGGTGTTAAAAGGCTTCAGATACCTGCTCTCAAAAGATGTACTAATGTTGGGCAGCAAGTTCTGTCATTTACCCTTACTTATGGGTACGCGCATGTAATAGGCGGACACCCTCAGATGTCAATGCAAATTTTACATTCAAAAGGGGGAATGTTAAAAGCAGGATTGATTTTATTATGGTAGATCTTGATCTTTGGCCACAAGTTAATGATATGATTATCCTAAACTGTGAGGATAGTGACCATAACGCACTGTTACTTAGGCTATCTGGTCGTCCCATTCTACATCCCCAGTTAAATCTGGAGATGGCGCCTGTGGTCACAACTAACAACAACAGGAGAATTAAGTGGACACAGGTAGCTACTGATGGTAAGCTTCTCCCTAATATCTATAAAGAGGTGGACCAGACACTCACGAAATTGAGTAATTCTAGCATAAATGATGACACTATTATGTCTAGTTACCAAGAACTATCGAATAGCATAATGCCCTACTTTAGTAGACAGGGAAGTCCAATCTTGATGAAACGTAATACTGCTCCATGGTATGATGAGGAATGCAGGCAAGCGAGAATCGAGCTAACTGTGGCAGTAAAAGAAGGGATAAGGCCTGATATAATTAATAAAAGAAGGCTATATAAGAGAACACAGGAGGAGGCAAAACGGAGTTGGGAGGTACAGAACGGGCGTATACTAGTTGAGGCTTCTAGACTGAAGGACTGTCAGTTATTCTGGCATCTTCTTTCTAAAGAGGCAATCCAGCTGATCAGTGTAGACAACTTCCATATACAGCCACACCTCTGGGAAGAGTACTTCCAGGCATTATATTCTGGAAAGGACTGAGAGCCTGAGGGTGAGGCAGTGGAGCCAGCCAGGAACTGCAACCCAGAGCCTGATGTGAAAGAGGTAGTCAGTTTCTCCTTAATGGAAACTATGAACGCAATTAGAGCTCACTTCAGACTGGGAAAGCTCCAGGGCTAGACAGACTACCGGGAGATCTTTACAAATCTGAGCCCAAATATGGGGCCCCTTGCTCCATACAGTTTTAAATGCCATTACACGAGGGGGGACATCCCAGTAACCTGGAAGGGCGCCGAAATAATCCCAATTCAAAAAAGGGGATAAAGGGGACCCCACAAACTACAGGTCCATTAGCCTTATAGATGTGTCCCAGAAAGTCTTTAGTAAAATGATCCTGTCGCATCTCCACAACTGGATAGAGGACAATAGTATATTATCGCACTTGCAGGCTGGGTTCAGAGCCTCCACAAGCACCCTAGATCAGGCATTTCATTTTCTTTTGCTTATTTGGAAGGAGGTTAAGATTAAGAGGGGCCATTTGTATGTAGTGTTTGTCGATCTTAAAACAGCATTTGATTCCATAGATCGCACAAGGCTATGGGCTGTCTTTAGGGACTTAGGACTCCCCTCTGGCCTGCTCCAACTTTTAATCCGTTTACATTAAGATAACTATGCTAAAGTTAGGTGGAACTCTGATGGTAGTCTAACTGATAATATACCGATCTTGAAGGGAGTGCGCCAGGGATGTGTGCTGGCCCCAACTATGTTTACCCTGTACATGAACGGGCTTATAAGTGACCTTTATGCCTGTGGAGGCGACCCGCCAAAATTGGGAGGCAAGTTAATACCCTCTGTTATTTGCAGATGACACGCTGCTCATATCTAAAACCCCAATGGGCATTCTGAACATGTTAACTAAATTCGCTACAGCCTGCAAAGTTCGGGCCCTTGGAATTAACTGCTCCAAAACAAAGTTCATGGTTTTCAATCCTTACAAATCCACCAAAGGGAAAGTAAGGTTGGTGCCCAAATATTAGAACAGGTCAAGGCTTTTGATTACTTGGATGTCAGAATTAGTGATAACCTGGCATGGACTCCCCAAATTCAGAAGAGCATGCGGACTCTTCAACATGTGGATTGTGCAATTATAAAGAGAGTCAAACATTCAGCTTTCCGCCCAATTTCTACCACTCTACAAATGCATTGGGCAAAAGGGTTGGGTGCGGCCCTTTATGGGGCCGAATTGTGGGGGTTGGAGCACTTAAACCAGCTAGAAGTCACTGAAAAAAATTCCTAAGAGCACTCCTTAATCTCCCAAAGAATACGCCTATATTACCATTACGCCTTGATATAGGACTAAAGTCTATTACCCACTTTGCTGTTCTTAAGGTGCTTATGTTCTGGATAAGACTCTGGACTAGTAATACCCAGATTCCAGTAAAGGACGCTGAGGAGGAATTACTAATTCTCCAAAGAAAAACAGGGCGTCTGGCCTGGTTTGAAAAAGTCAAGAGGTGGCTTTTTAAACTGGGGCTGGGGAATATGTGGGACGATCCGCAGTCTATCACAGAAAAATGGTACCACAGATCAAAATAAGGTACTGGAATTTTATTGATTTTTCAGGCACTCTTACTAGGTCACTTGGCACTTTAACTACCAGTTTTTTAAATGTTAAAAGTTGTTTTAAACTTGATACCTATATGGATGATATTGAACCACCCCAAGCACGAGCACTTTATATACAATTTAGATTTGGGGTTTACCCTTTGAATGTTATGAAAAGCAGTTGGGCGAATGCTACTGAAAACCCCTATGTGTCCGTCGTGTAGCTCCACCTTAGAAACTATTGAACACTTTGTCTTTTTTTGCCCTGCCTATGCCAACTTGAGAAAAATATGGATTATCCCTGGTTGTCGGTTGTTGTTTTTTCACGTCCATCAGAAGCTTTACGAGTATTTAGATCAGACGCGACAAGGTAGCTTGTTTTCACTTTATCCAGATACCTCCTTTATGCTTGGTGGCAGAGGTCTAAACTGGCTAAAAATGCTTTAATGCAGGACCCTAGGCACACGTAGGGAAAGTGTGCACCAAGGCCACTGACAGGCACTGTAGTGTAAATAACGGGATAGGATTGTCTTGCTAATTGCTGATTTCTTTTTTAATGCTCACTATAGCTCTTAAAAATAATTGTATTCTTTTAAATCAAGTCAAAACTTTTAATTCTACTCTTGGATGCTGTCTAGGACTGTGAAGATGGTGCTGTTTTTTATTCCTCCGTGTATTTTATTACTAATGAAATTTTGTATGTATTGTGATTTTACGTTTGTGAGTATGATCATGCTATTGAACGAATGAACTTGACCTAGTGTGTAGCAGAGTATGTTGACACTTTATAAAATTAGATAATGTTTAGTAACAAAACACTGCTATTTGGAAACACATACCTTCGACTACATCCTTCGGCTGGCGAGGGAATTACATACTTTTTGACCGAATACCTCAAGTTAAAATTATATAATTTACCAATAGCAATGCTAATAAATATTTTTTTCAGTAATGATTTTTATTGGGTATGCTGATAATATATTTGTATTTGTATATTGCGTAAATTGTACGATTTGTTTAATGAACACTTGTGAAATATAAAACAATATACAACAACCTAGTCACAGTTGACATTTAAACAGTTTTAGATCTAAATTCCGTGAAATCAAAATTACTCTACATCGAATTGGAAATTTACACAGACTGATTGGGAGCATTTGTTACATAACTCTAGGTGCTAAACCACTTTTAGTTAAAGCAAGGTTTGGTCACTGTCTCTGTGCAAGTTGCCTGGCCCTTATATAGGAAGGGGAAAGTTACTAGGGCATTGCGAGTAGGATCTTAGGATCTCATGGGTGGCGGCTCTCAACTTTAGAGTTGGGTCCCAAGGAGAGTACTTGTGCCCTCTGATGTTGTACTGCGACTATGGATGCATCTCAGAAACATACTGAGTAGGCAGGAATGATCTGTCTTAATGAAAAGCCTCTGCCTTTAATACCTCATAGTTATATGCAGGGTCAACAAACCGTACTTAGTGTCGTTTAGTTTTTTACTGACTCCCATTGTTTATTATCACCTGAGGAGAGTTACACTTTAGTTCTAAATATTTAGTAAGTAGCACACAGTTGTTTTCAACTACACAATAGTAGATTACTTGGCCTGGTGTATGCTGATATTTAACCTATTAAGACGATTACAATATCTTTGCATTTGGTTGCAATGAAGAAGAAAGATTGACCTACTTCAAGAGCCTGTATTCATCGCCATCGGCACAAATGAAAGTCAACAGACCCCTTTCTGATAGAGTTAGGCACCATCCAGGGCTACTCCCTACCCCTGCATTTATTTGCGTTGGCAATTGAGCCCCATGCGAAGTGGATGAGAATAGATGCCTTAACTGAAGGCTTCCAATCTGCAGATCAGCTGGAAGACCGCATTTACAGACGACGTGCTCCTGAGAGATCTACAACTAACCATCACTTGCATAATGCAAAATGTTGCGTCAATCCGCAGATTGCACTAGTTTTACGATAAATTGGAGTAAATCCTTATTAGTTCCTCTTGAGGTAATTATGACATGGCAGCCGCGTCTCCAAATTCACATGGGGAGTTTTAAGCACTTAGGAATTCATATTCCTACATGCACCCAACAAGCTTGAGCCCTTAATACCGCCCCCCTTCTGACGCAACTAGATCACAATATTCACAAATGGACTGCCCTTCCTTTATCCATCACAGGCAGGATAACACTCTTCAAAATGATAGCCCTCCCGAAGTTCTTATACATCCTACAAAACTTTCCACACACTAGTCCACAATCCTTCTTTGATAAATTGAAAGTCACCTTATGGAAATACTTGTAGTTGGGCAAACAACCATAGGTAGCTTGGACCAACTGTACACAGGCCATGTATGATGGAGAGTTTGCATGGCTGATATTCAACTCTGCTTTTGGGCTACTCAACACATAACTATTAATGACTTGATGCTTGGAGACAGGGACGACCCGGCAAATAGACTAGAATTGCAATTCTTCCAAGACACTAACCCATTACACCTTCTATACCACTCCACGATCTCCAAAGACTCACCTGAGGTGACCAAGCTGGTATGAACAGCATGGTGCCAAGCATTAAATCACATCACTTGGTACAGGTGGAACACACTGGAAACCGCTCTATGGCAGGGTAACTAGCTCATAACGGTCAAGATGGCCCTCAAATTTAAAGCCTGGGACTAAGTTGGTATCTCTAGGCTAAATGATGTCTGAGAAGGAGGTTATATTAAGCCATTCACTGACCTAAGTAAAGAATATCACATGTACAAATCCCAATTTATCTAATTTCTGCAATTGAGACATATACTCAAACCCCTTAGATCTAAACTGAAGACTCCCCGACTCCCCATTTGAACCCACTAGAACCCAAAATGCTACTAGAAGAACTAGGAAGAGGTGGGGTATTAAGGACATTCCACTCACTAATAGTCAACACCCCGGACCCAACAGCACAATTAAGAATTCATTTAGAAACAAACCTTTGTACAATTGATGATGATAAATGTAGGTAGAAAGGTGCAAATGGCCCCCACACGATAGCTATCTCTTCTCGCCGCCGTCTCATTCAGTTCCACTATCTATATAAAATCTATTACATCCCTGACAGACTAACCAAGATTAAATCAGGGACAACCCCAAATTGTACTAGATGTCACCGTGATACATACGACATGGGATTGCCCATTATAACACCACACAGGATAAGATTCAACAATGTCTCCCTAATGTCTCGGGGAAAATAAATTACTTACCACTCAAAGTGTACCTCTTGGGACTCACAGACAAAATGGGGGGCCCCGGGGCAACACATCTACTCGTTGGACTTGGGAGCGCTTAATCAAAAAAAGGGATACTGCAAGAAAAGAGAGAGCCAGGACCCCCCATACCTCTGCAATGGAAGCAAGGCATGGATCACTGCGCTAATTTGGAACACATGGTGTACACTGCTAGAGGATGCTCTACGACATTTGAAAAGAATTGCAGGTGGTGGTTGGACGCAGCTGAACTATCACAGTGTAGCTTCCATTTCAAACAACAACCCGTTATTTTTTCACAGAGGCAAATGCGATGTTATATAGAATGCTACTATTAAATCTGGGGCTAAAATGTATAAAAGTTGAAAGACACACTAATGAAATTTACCTTGGTGAACTGCCTGAATCATTGGTTTGTCTCTATAAAATGAACAAACAACTTCTGAAAAAAGACGAAAGATTAACTTATGAGTCTGGCAATTCATATCTTACCGATTAAAATGTAGAGAGACTCTACAACATGATGATGGACAGGTGAAGTGGTTTAACAGTGACAAAAACACTGAGTGAACTACAAAAACTTCACATGGGAATTGTGACGTATTCCACTAAAGCACACTTGTCCAAATTACATTTATGACCAAGGGCTTATTGAGCTGGCAAACGTGCCTGGCCACGGGACACCTGGTTATCTTTCAAATAGTGTTCAAAGTGAAACATTTTATTGAAACATTATAAAAGGGTTTAAATGTTGCAGACCACACAGATGGGGAGATGGGGCAGGGGTTCCGCCCGATGATGTTTGCATTTCCATAAACATCGGTAGAGTTTGGAAAATATATAACTAATTTACTCTAACTACCTTTTTTTCTACTGTGCATGGGCCTTTTCCAAGCAAGAAAAACCACTGATGTCTCCAGGGATCAAAGGCATGTACATATGTGGTTATTGTATGCTGGCCACCATAGAAATCGCTGTGTATATAGAGAGTGAATGTCTTGCCCTTAAACTTTCATTCGGCAACTTTAGGAGCTAATGTTGGAACACACAGGTAGTCCAAGTACGGGACATTTATTTCCCAGAAGCAATTGTTATTGCTAAATTCAGAGTCTTTAACTGAAAAAGCATGTTCTCCATTCATGTCTACCCATGTACAAATAATGTGGGCCGTTTTAGTTGAATCATGACAAATTAATTAAATTCCACTGAGCCAATTTCAAGCCAAAAGACATTCTATGAATTGGTTTCCATGAAATGGTAAATGATATTCATTCTGGAAATTCCATTTAATAGTTTAGCTGAAATGATTTCTCAGTAATGGTATACCATGAAGTTGTTTTTCTATGAAATCACATACAACCGTGTTCCATGGCCCAGTTGCAGCTGCTTTCTAGAATGCATCGATCTCAAGCTGTCCCTCATTTGATATCATAATTTCGCAGATTTTTTTATTTTTTTAAAACAGATTTTATTGCGTCAAATAACGAATACTCTGCAGAGCTCTGTAACCCAGAGGGCTTCTGCCACATATATGATACAGTGAATGCGTTGACATTTATGATATGCAGAATATAAATCAACAAAAATAACAGAGAACAAGATTAACAACCCCCCACTCCCTCCCCCCCTGATGCACTGTCAGTATGCCCTCTCCCACAAGTTACATCTGCGACCATCGTAGAGAAAATGATCCAGGCTATGCAGAACCACTCCTGAACTACATGTCAACATTCTATCTTCAGTGTGTGTTGACACAAAGCGAGGTAGATTCTAAAGAAAGACCTCTATATTCAGCCCACCGTTTCCATATATTTGTGTGCTTTCACGGACATCCACTGGCCTTAAAAATAGGAAGTTCTAGACCCATATTAAAGCCCAATCCGTTCTTCCATGCTGCTGGGGGGGGGGGGGGGGGAGGAGGTAGTTGCTTTCCAATGTCGTGCAATGTCACGTTTAGCTAACGTAAAACCCAAAAGCATCAGGTGACGTTTGTATATATTGCCTCCAATCCCCTCCATAATGTGCAGGAGCACCAGCTTGGGTGAGTAGGGAAGGTCCCATCCCAGGACCTCCGACAAGCATGCCAACACTCTTTGCCAAAATCGCACAATCACCTCACATTGCCAAACTGTATGAAATAAAGCACCATCGTCTCGCCCACAACGTAGGCAAAGCAGGGAGGCTATCAAGCCGGCCCTCCATAGTCGAACACGGGTATAGTACACCCGATGTAAATAGTTAAATTGGATTAAACGAAGACGCATAGCTATAGCAGCTTCTCTAGGGGAATAGAGAGCCTCCGTCCAATCTTCGCTTTCTAATGGGCCCAGATCCTCCTCCCAGGACTCCCGAAGTCTATCTAGCATGGTGGAACTATTGGTCACAAGAGACTGGTAGATTTTGGAGACTTTGTGATCCTGTAGGTCCCCCATAAACAGTTTGGCCTCAATGGGGCTTAAGTCCGGAAGAGACTCCAGCTTGGTGACACTGGGGAGCAGGGCATGTCGGAGCTGCAAATATTTGTAGAATTGAGTCTTAGACATCATGAAGTGCTGTTGGAGTTGCGAAAAGGACTTAAGGGTCGTGCCCTGCATCACATCCCCGAGGGTAGAGATCCCTATGGCATCCCAGTCTCGGAAGCCCGCCAGGCCCGCCAATTGGGGCAGCATTCCATTTGACCACAATGGGGTCTCCTTAGTAAGTCTACCCCACCATCCAATTTTACGCAATGCCTGTTTCCACACCCGAAACACTACTGTGGTAATAGAGGGAAGGGCCTGGCGCATCGGTGCAGAGTAGAGAATAGTATGTAAGGAGTGGGTCCCCATGAGTGTCCGCTCTAATAAATAGGCCGGGTCTGTACGATCCTCATACCACCACTCATTCAGTACAAGTAGGTGTGAGGCCATATAGTAGGACAGTATATTGGATGTGGCCAAGCCACCACAGTAGGTGGACTGGAAGCACGTACGCAAAGCCACCCTAGAAGACTTCCCAGCCCATAGGAATAGCCCCAACACCGAGTTGACCTGACGGAACCACGACGGAGGGATACGAAAAGGATAATTTTGCAATTGATATAATAATGGAGGCAGGGAGACCATCTTGAAGATTGCCGAGCGGCCCGGTAGGGAAAGGGGCATATGGGACCAGGTTTTCAATTCGTCACGCACCCGCGTCCATATCGATTGGATGTTGCGTTCCCATGAGACCTCGGCAGAATATGATAAAAAGACCCCCAAATACTTCATCCCGATCGTGGTCGTCTGTATCGTGGAGGCCCAAGGGCCAAGGGCTAGCTGGGGGGCCAATAACCCAGAGGGTAGACTTACTAGGGTTCATATATAAACCAGAGGTCTCTCCAAAGATCTCCATAATCCGCGGCAACCTAGGGCCGGTCCTGTTGATGTCGGTCAGAAAGAAAAGGACATCAGCAGCATACAAAGCAATACGATCTGACAGCCCATGTGTCCACTCAAAGCCTGCCACCTGCGAATCTATGCGTACCCATGTTGCAAGGGGTTCCATGGCTAAGGCAAAGAGGAACGGCGACAGCGGGCATCCCTGTCTAGTTCCCATCTCACCAAGAACGTGGATGAGACTGATCCTGCAATACGAACTGAGGCTGTAATATTCGTATATAGGAGTCTTAAATAAGATAGAAACCGCGGACCCAGATTCAGTCGGTCAAGGAGGGCAAACAGAAACGTCCAGCTGAGAGAATCGAATGCCCGATCCATATCTGCGAGGAGGAGTGCTCCTGGTACGTTGAGTCGTCGGATAGTATCTAATGCGACATGGGCACGACGTATATTATGCCGTGTCGCCCGTTGGGGCATAAACCCGGCCTGGTCTGGGTGGACTACCGAGGCAATATAAGGTGCGAGCCTATTGGCCAAAGCCTTGGCCAATATCTTGGCTTCGATATTGAGCAAAGAGATAGGCCGATATGAGGCATGACAATTGGGGGGTCGACCCGGTTTGTGGAAAACCACTATCTCGGCATGTCGCCAATCTTGTGGCAGACGACCAATCTCTCTTGCCTCCTCTACAGTGTTCAGGAGGTGGGGTCCTAGTTTGGTAAAGTATCTCTTATAGAATTCACATGGATACCCGTTAGGGCCCGGTGCCTTACCCGAGTTAAGGCCGGCCAGTGCCTCCCCCACTTTGTCCGTCCTGAGCGGGCAATCTAGGCTATCGCGAACCGCATCTGAGAAGCGCTGGGGTGGGATGGCATCCAAGAACTGATGGATCTGTACCTCGGATAATATCTCCAGAGGGGTATAGAGTGTAGCATAATATTGTGCAAAATTTTCAGCAAGTGCATGGGGGTTGTCCAGTGGTCTGCCATCAGGCCCCGCTATGGCGGGGAGGGTCAGGGGGCAGATAGCTCCCTGGCAGAGACGGTGTAGTAGTTTACTCGATTTATCTCCCCATTGATAAATTCTGCTACGGGTAGCCAGCCACACCAACCGGGCCTCTTCCATCAGTAGATCTGCATGAGTTTGGCGTGCAAGGCCCAGCTGACGGCGCGCCAGCGCACCGCTCTCCTCTCTACTCGTCTGCTCCAAGGCGATCAGGCGGGCCTCAGATTTCAGCAACTCTTCCTTTCGAGTCCGGCGGGCTGCGGAACAATAAGAAATATCTACCCCTCGTATCGTGGACTTCATAGCCTCCCATAAGGGCTCGGCTGCCTCCACTGACCCGATATTCAGTTCCAAATACTGATCAGTATCTTGGTCAATATGTTCTCTATATTGCTCGTCTTGTAGGTTCCATGTGGAGAGACGCCACCGGAAAGAAGGTCGTGCCGGGCCTAGTTGCAGTGTTAGGGCTACTGGGGAGTGATCAGAAAGGCCCCTTGGGAGAATGTCTACCCCCCGCACCCTATGGATATCTCCCACAGGAACAAATAAGTCATCTAGGCGTGAAAATGACTCATGCACAGAGGAAAAATAAGTGTAGCCCCGGTCTATGCCGTGTAATGCGCGCCAGGTGTCTGTCCACCCCAGGCCAGTCACAAGGGAGCTCAGTTTGGTAGTGAGGCAGGCCATGGGCAGGCCACCCAGTCTCCAGCGGTCCCGAGACACATCCATCACATCATTTCAGTCGCCACCAATAACAGCTGTACCGGGGGGGATCTCTTCCCAGAGAGTCAAAAGGCATTCGACCAGAGTCCAGGGGAGGAGGAGCATAGGCAGAACCTAGAATTACTTGTTCCCCATAGATGGATCCCTGAAGTATAACGTATCTACCCTGGGGATCTACCCGTGACCTGGAGTGTAAATATGGGACCCGTCGGTGGATGAGAATGGCCACCCCCCTGGAGCCCCTAGAAAAGCTGGAGTGGAAGGCCTGTGCAAAGACGTAACAAAGAATTCAGGGGGCCTTGGTTCCCAGCAGATGTGTCTCCTGAAGCATCAGGATATCAGCTTTATCTCGCTTGGCCTGCCGGAGGATGGCGCCTCTTGATTTTATCCAGTGCCCCCCGGACATTCCAGCTAATTATGCGGAGACCTGCAGTGTTAGGCTGCCGACCCACCATAGGAGAAGACATTTACGATTGCCATTACGGGAATATCTAAAACAAGGGGCAAACAACAAATATCTGCTACGCTAAGACGACACACTAAAAATGTAATAGTAGATGCAGTGTACAGGAGATGGAGGCGATCATCGTGTAGAGGAGCATTATCAATCAAGGTATGTATATCAATGGCAGAAGAAAAAAGACAGTGCATAACAAACCCCAAATCCCTCAAACACCCCCCTCCCCACCCCAATACCTCATAACCATTGAAGCATCTGTCGCGGTCAAGACGGCATGGGGGCCCCAACGGAGGCACTCCAGCCATATCGCCAATGGATCCCCTAGAGCCCACCCGAGAGTTGAGCGCTGTCCCCTGGACCTCGGACGGTCAAACAGAGGTAAGGCCCCTAAGGAGCCCCATCGGTTAGGTGATTCAATTATAAAGCAACATCTAAGAAGGAACTACGTATTTGTAGAGTCTGAGTCTCAGGCCAGAAAACACATTTAGAGACGATACAAAAACTCAGGCCCAACCCCTTTCCTGGGGCAGCCTCACGGACCCACGACCGACCACCGGAGGGCGGCCACTATAGTTAAGCATCAGACAGCTGGCACAGTGTCCATTCCTCCATTGGGAGGATTCCGAAGTACTCACGATGCTGAGTGTCCCAACCTAGGTAACGAGGCTGATCTGCTGACATCACTACGGGACTGTGAACGGCGACGAGATCGGGACCTCCTGGGGGGCTTGTTCTTGAGTTTTGGAGGTTTACGAGTAGGGCCACCAGCCGACGAGTCTGAGTCCAAGGGAGGCGGCGTGTGCGAGCGCAGCTGTACTGTCTCATCAGTCCAGGTGAACACTTCTTCGGGTGAATCGAAGAACTAGGTGCGGGACTGGTAATCGACCCGTAGACAAGCAGGGTAGAGCAGGGCGAATGGTATTTGTAGGCCGTGGATGCGGGCCTTGGCTGCCATGAAGGATTGTCGTTGCTGTTGAACTAATTTGGTGTAGTCCGGAAAAATCAATATTCGAGCATTGTTGAAGTGGAGAGGCTCTTTGAGCTGGGCTTGCTTCAGGATAACGTCCCTGTCATGGTAATTTAGGATCTTTGCGATAATTGGACGCGGTCTGGCCCCAGGGGGGTGGCTTCTGTAGGAGGGCTCTATGAGCGCGTTCAATGATAAAGCAACAGGACATGGAATCTGGTGGAAGCCAGCTGGTCAGCCATTTGGTTAGGAATTGTTCCGTTGCACCAGACTCACAGCCCTCCGGAAAGCCCACAAAGCGAAGGCTACACCTCCGAGCCCTTCCCTTTGCGTCTTCAACTCGTGAGGCCAATGTTTTAGCGATAGTTTCCAGGGACGCTACTTTTTTCCGCAATGTAGCTACTGAGTCTTCAACCTCAAAGACCCTTGTCTCAGCCACCGTAATACGTTCAGTCGCATTCCGTAAATCCTGGCGGAGAAGCATAACCTCAGAGCCCACCTCTCCTATTTTGGTCTCGAGAGTCGTCCTGCTCTGTGTGATTGCCGCTAGGAGGGCCGCATTGTCCGGAATTCTGCCCTGGGCACCCCAGGATCGGGCGCAGAAGCTCCTGGGGCCGTGTATCGATCAATCGTGTTGTGTTTTGCCACAGTTCCATGGGGTTTGTCTCTTGTCATAGTGCCGGTTTGGAGGCCACAGAATAAGTAGATGAAGAGGATCTGGGCCTGGTCTAATGTGTGGCAGGCGAAGTCGATAGACGTCTACTAGAGCACCCAGCGCAAATAGGAGTTGGCGCTGTTGGTCTTCTGTGATGCTGGACGCGGGTGGAAACCGACCACACCCAAGCCTCACCAAGCGCCCGCCCGGTCGCCTCCGCAGGCAGTCAGCACTCCCCCTTCTCCAAGAGGTGCCCAAACGCACACAGGCAGGGACACACCGGCGTTGCTGGGGATAAGGAGGAGGGTCTAATGTACCACAAGGAAGGACCACTGCTGTTCCACGCCACCTCCCCAAAGTAGGGGCCGCGCACTGGGCTCCAGCAAGCCCCAAGTCTCCAAACCGCCCAGCGCGTGGCCCCAGGCACAATCCAGGAATTAGAGCAGATAAAGTCTCGTACGGCTGGGGCGCCCCACACGCAGTCCGCCGCTGCGGCCACACCAGTAGCCGTATAATGGTGAGCAGGACTCCCAAGAGCTGCCACGAAAACCCCCCCCGCGGCCCGAAATGGCCGCCGATAATGACTCGGGGGAGGGGCCGGAGCCACGTAGATCAGGAGCCACGCAGATATCACCCCCACCGAAGAGAGTCCGCTATGGCTGTCGCGCAGGGGTAAACCCACGGGGTCCCAAATCAGGCACCGCAAGCCCCACAAACAGGCCCTTTGTAGATATCAAGCGGGGCAGGTAGCCAGGAAAGCCGGGCCCAGGGGTCACGGTCCACCACACGCGGCGACCGCCAATGCGGTAGTCCCAGGTGTACCCAGCGTCAATGATGCAGGGGCAGGGAGGAGGCGAGCGGAGCGAACCCCTCTTCGGGTTCCACTGGAACTCACCGGACGTTGAGATCTCCGTCTGGCCATATGCGAGACTGGAGAACATCTCGGGAGTCCCGCCCCCTCAGGCGCAACCGGGCCTGCCGGCTGCGTATCCGACCTGATTTCGATACCGCGTTGGTGATGGCCGGCCGCCGGCGGTATCGCTGTGTCCACCAGATGTTTAGGGACTCCGCGAGCGTCGTTGAGGAGATTACGACCCGATGAGGCAGGATATATCAAGGATTATGCAGACGGGCACAGCGGAGCTCGCCTAAGTTGCGGCCGCCATGTTGGCACGCTAGGCCACGCCCCCATTTCGCAGATATTTTACTATAAATAAATTGAGGAAGATTAAATAACCAAGTGTTGACAATTCACAAAGACGAGACGTCATTGAGAAAACCACATATGCTTTAGTTAGGTGATGCAGGTCGAGAAGTAATAAAAGCCCAAGAAGAGAACAGTTACAGGAGCCATAAGATCCACTGTCATTCAGAGAGAAGCTCGAAGGGTAACTGCTTCCTGGACAACAGTGGAATCCTGAGACACAAAATTGAATACAATGACACAAGAAAGGCAAATTAAGGGGAAAGACAAACTACAATATTTACCTTTCCTAAAATAGTAAAGTAAAAACAGGTTTAATGAAGGCACAAGATACAATCAATATAATAAATAATGATTAAATCTGACTGGCTTTTTTTTTATAGATAAAAAATGTGAAGAATGTGCAAGATTGGCATTCCCTTTGCACCAACATGATCATCATGGTCATACATTTCCACATTAGTACTACCAAAATTCACATTTTGAGAAACATCAAATTGACCCCGCACAACATCCTCAGGAACATTTTCCACATTTGACTGCAGAATGTATAACAGGGTCCAGCACAGCTAATATGTTTTCCTTCTATCAAATCCTTTTGGAAAGGTTTGACCTTTACCACAGAATCGTTGCTCCGCCAACCCTGATCCTTCAACAGAAGAGCAGTGTGAGAGACCCGCACCACGAGTAGTTGTCCCAAAAAATTTGATTCACCTTTTTGTACTTTGTGGGGTTTCTTGATCAGGACCCAATCACCCATTTGAAACTCTTTTGATTTGCATGTAGCCTATTCCTATAGTGATTTATCATCCAGTTTACAGTTGTAATTGAAATGCTCTTTCACACACTCATCAATACTGGTATGCATCTTCATTATATGATCTAAATGGTGATTATCTAATACATCCTCTGTCCAATGAGGAGTTAGGTGAGTTTTTGCCTCTCCTCCTTTGAGAAGAAAAAATGGTGAAAACCGGTGACTGAATGTAGAGTATTTAATTAACTCCAAATTTTCTTTGTAAGATATTTTTTACCATTCATTATACATGCTAAAGCTGTTTGTATGCCCTTCTTGAAAAAATTGCTAGAGCCTTCTAGTAAACCATTTGCTGAAGGAAAATACAAAGGGGTCTTTTCATGTTTTATACTATATTTCCTTAAAACCTCCACTATTTGTTTAGATGTACAATGGATTCCATTGTCAGATACTAAGCTTTAGGGTATTCCTTCCTTGGAAAATACATCTTCAAAAAATCTATAATATTGTCTGTATTTGGCACAGGCACAAAATCATAGACACCCATTTATTATAGTAGTAAGTAAGTACAATTATAAATCTCATATTTTGTAGTAAGATATTAACAGATCCAGCAAAATCAATAGCAACCGTGACCCATGGCTGTGCTGATAATGGATTAAATACAGATTTCACTTTAATGACTTTCCAGTGTTTGTCAGATAATAAACCCCCTAGACATTCATTTATGAACTGTTGCACACAAGCATCCATACCAGATTACCAACAGTGCTTTCTCAATATTTTTTTGTACCCGACATTCCAGTATGTTCAATATGTGCAATATGAATCAACGTGTTTCCTAACAGTTTTGATGGAACAAACAAACAATGCCCCGTTAAAATACTATTCTTTATGGACAACTCTGTTGCAATCTGCTGAAAACGAAGGGTAAATTTCTTATGGGTGGCCAACCATTCACAACAAACTTCTTAACTTCGCACAATACCACATCTTGCTCACACGCCTTCAACCAGTCAGTCTCTCTTAAATTCTTGCAACTTAGGACAAGTCTCGAAGAAGCCAATCCACCCATAAGATACAAGATTGGTTTATGATCAGTGATGAGATCATATTAATTGCCCCAAAGTTAAGTCTTAAAATCTTCAACCACCCATGCACACACGAGAGCCTCCCTTTCAATGGTACTGTAATGTTTTTCCTGGTGTTTGAGAGCGTGTGAGACAAAAGCAATGGTGTGCTCTGTACCTTTGTGCAATTGTGTCAAAACAGCACCCAATCCAATGGAACTGGCATCAATAATCACAGAGCACTCGTCAGCATTACAGAAAGGTTGCAGAGAAGGTGCAGACATATCATGTCTTTAAGGGTTTGAAAAGTTTCATCCTGTTCTTTCGTCCACAAAACTGTCTCCTTTTTACATATGAGTCGTCGCAACGGTTCAATGGCAATAGTATTGCCTTGAAAAAAATCTAGCATAGTGTTCACTTAAGCCTAAAAAAAAAGACCTCAAGGAATCTTTTTCTCCAGGCGATGGTGAATTAATCATAGCATCAATAAGACTTTTTTTTTTTGGTTTGATGGCATCAGCTGAGATGGTGTGAACCAGGTAATCAAGTTTTTCAACTAATAATTTGCATTAATCTCTCGCGAACAGTCATACCTTTCTCACACTGATAGCTGAGCACATGTTCCAAAATCAGGTTATGTTTCTCAATACTGTTGGCAAAGATCTATATATTGTCCTGGAATGCTTGAATCCCTCTTGACGTCTTTAAACAAGGTGTCCATGTGTTTCTGCAACACACTAACATTGGATGCTAAACCAAACCGTAGTCTTAAATATTTAAAGGTGCCAAAGGGTGTTACGAACGTAGTCAAATCTTGAGATTGTTTTGTCAAGGGCATTTGATTGTAAGCTGATTTGAGATCTATTATAGAAAAACAAGTGGATCCCCCAATGCCCATTAGCATTTCTTGTATTTATGGTAGGGGGTGACACTCAACTAAGATATTTTTGTTTAATGAACACAAATCACCATACAAACGTATGCTGCTTGATTTGTTTGTGCTAAAACCACATCCGGAACCCATTCTGATGAATCAGTGGCTTCAATAAGGCATTCATTGTACATGTTATGCAACGATTCTTTCAACTCACTTCTAACACTGAGTGGAACAGGTCTAACTTTATGTTGGACAGGAACTGCTCCTGCTTTTAAATTAATATTACGTTCCAACCCTCTAACAAACTTGTCTAATATGATTTCAATACCTTTGTCAGAATTACTATCCTCAATATCAACAGTTGCAATTGGCATGTCGCCTAAAAAGATACGATTTGCCTGTTCAGGTTTTAACACAATGCCCAATCTACCTAGATCATGTCAATCCACACTGTCATGGTCTCTTATTGCCACATGTACCTTTGGGACAATGGTGCATTCCATAAAGTTAATTGTGTCTCGAAAATAATCAAACACGTCAATGTTCTGCTCACCAAAAGCCTTTGAAAGAACATCTGTTTCAATTAACGGTTGTTAAATTGCTTCTTATAGAAAGTGATGTCAGCCAAAATAGTTATGGGAGACTTAGAGTCAGCCATAATTTCTAGACCAACACTGCCTATGTGAACTAAACCTAAAAAGAACTCATGTCATCAGCTTCACCGTCAACAGTTAATACTAAGTTATTAACCACATCCTCTTCTAATTTTTCCACAGCATTTGCTGGTACAGAAGGTGTGTTTTTGGCTGACTTGCAAACAATTTGAAAATGTGCAATTTTTTTTACACTATATACACTCCTTTCCCACTGCAGGACAATTGGTATTATTCCCTAGATGTAATTTCGAACCACATCTGAAACAAATACATTTCTTCTACTGAAGAATAATATTTTTTCCTTTAGTAAACCCAACACTCCTCTCCTTGTCAGAGACAGCACAAACTGCATCAGAATTAAGAGGCTCAGTGCTGGCTAATGCTTGTGTAGACATGGATGAAAGTTTGATACCTTTAGCAATATCTAAAACCTGACTGAGTAGGATTTCCACAGGCTAATAAACGTCCATACACTTTCTTGCAAGAAGAATTAAATGCAAACTGGTCTCTCAAATAAGTGTCAATATTCTCTCCACATTCGCATTTAGATGCCAGGATGTGTAAATTGGAAATATACTCCTCGATGCATTCATCAGCAAACCGCATCCTTTAAATAAAAAAAAACTGTGCCTTTCCAGCATTATGCTTGGTTGTTAGTGAAATTCCTTTCTAAATGCTTGATGGCTTCATATAAAGATCCCAGGAAACAAATTGATCAGTAGGCAGGTCTATCTCAGGAAGATTCTTGAAGATTTCTTGCCCAGCATCCCCAAGCATAGTGAATAAGAGTGCTTTCTTCCTTTCTGGTGAATAATCTTTGCCATTAATAACAATAATGTAATTTTCAAATGAACAGAACCACTTTTGCCATTTGACATTGGGTTTGCCAGGACGCTGGACCAGGTAGGTGATGAAATAAATGACTCAAAGCCATATTATTAGATAAGCAAGTTTTGCAACAACTTCCACTTAATCCAAGGATAATGATTACTATGAGACCGCCTCGATAATAAATCCTTATATTGCCTCAAAACACTTGCAAATTTACCTGTTCGCATGATAAATGGATCCGTCTCAGTAAATAATCTCACAGAACACTAGCACGGTGCCTTCCTTCCTGAAATCCCAACATGCAACGCTAGTGCGTAATAGACGATGCGTTCCTTCTGAAAGGTCTATCATGCAAAAAGCGTGCGTCAAAGACGTCCCAACAAGCAACAAGACAAAGGAATTCCCAGCGTATGTGAGGGCTGATAATGAAGTGTGAAAAGAGGATGTGAGAATGGAATGCGAAGCAATTCAAAAATAAGGAAGCAGGCCGTGCATGCTGAACAGGCGTTAAATACACACAGCTAATAAAGTAATTGAGGCAAGATAGATAAACATACAATGCACTATGGAAAATATATCCCATGATGAATCACTCCTGAGAAAAGGAAAACTGTAGATAATTATGTTCCTTCAGTGGGCTTGAAGTGGTGAAAACAAATCTTCTTAAACTCGTTGTCAAAAATAAGTTTAATATTCACGAAGATGAGATGCAGTTGAGAAAACCACAAATGCTTTATTTAGGTGATGCAGGTCGAGAAGTGATAAAAGCCCAAGAAGAGAATGTGAGAAGTTGGCCTGGTATATGCTGTTCACTAATTAAAGTGGACACCTTGCACCAGTCCAAATCGACTCTTATGGTAGATAGGTTAAAGACAACCTTATTGAAAGCTATCCTAGTGGTAGCTATGGAGAGCAGCCTTCAGGCTAAGTCTTGAAGGAATGTAAAGCAGCTTGTTTTACCAGTCTATAATCTCTTGAGTGACCAAATGAAAGAGCACCACACCAGGTATATATTCAAAATATATGTATTTATTGCTAAACACACCCCTCTAGTCTCTTTATGAGGCTAGAGTTCGAAGTACATAAGTTATAAGATCTTAAATCACAGTAATAGCACAAATACACGTTTGGGCCCTAGGGGCGTACCAAACCATATACCAATAAAGTGGTATGCGAACCACGACTGAACTAGACACTAGGCCTAGAGCCTCTAGAAGTGCTTGGACCACAAGGAACCACCCAAGGTAGTGACACAGGGGACCCACGGGAGACGCGTGCAGTGTAAATACACAACCGCGATACGCCGTTAACTTCTATGGAGAAAGTCGGGATCGGGAAAATAGAGGAAAGGGACACTTAAAAGAGGACTAGGACAAAACCCTTTGAGATCTAGGACTTTGAAGAGTCTCTACGCACGGGAGCACCGGAGTACTCGTGTTACCTCACCCAGGGAAGCCGGGTGCATAGGTGCCTTTCGGGGTCGGGTTTCGTCGTCGATTCGAATGGCGATCTGCTGCAAAGTGCTGCTGGCGGGCAAGAGAAAAGTGTCCGGGTGGATCCAAGAGTGGATCGGAGTTCTGGTGAACCTGAAAGCAGAGGGGACAGAGTCTGGGTCACTAGCCAGTGACCAGGAAGGCGATGGACAGATGCCCACCGATGTCGAGTGCTTCAGGTGCGTTGACGGTCGTCTTGACTCTTCAGCCACGAGGTCCGGGAGGCGTTGTCGGCGACCAGGAGCAGGATTCGGGCTGGGGCTCGATGTCTGTCGAGTGCTGAGGTGTCGGCGACCGGATTGGACCCAACAAGCCTTGGCAACAGCAAGTCTCGAGTAAGATGTAGATCGTCGATGGTGCAGACCAGCAAAGTCTGTGGAACTCACCCAGCGAGGGTAAGTGAGGGCAGGCCTGGAGCAACCAGGATGCCAAGTAAGGAAAAGATTGGCCTTCGTTAAGGGCTACTAGCCAACGGGCTAGCGACCGCAAAGGAGCCTCGTGACGCCGCACGTGGAGCTGGCTTACAGGACACTCGTGGAGTGGGGGCCAGTGATCTTCGGTGCAGGTGGTGCTGGAGGCTAGGGCTACTCGGAGCCCAAAGCACGACTTCTTGGGAGACCCAGAAGATGATGCACTTGCAAGTGTGCTCGGTGTCCAGGGGTCACGGTCTCAAGTCACCCACGATAGCCACGGGCCTCAGCTTTGCTGGGGACTCAGGGTAGCCTCGGTGAAGTCTGAGAATCCACCTCTGGTGATGCGATGACTTCGGCGTCCGACGGAGCTTCAGAAATGCGAACCGGACAGATGCTTCTTTGGTGCCTGCCAAGCAGGGAGTCACTCCTTGACCCCAAGGGAGATTCTTCAGTCCTCTAATCGCGAGTAGAGCGTCGAAGGTCCAGGATTCAGTTTCAGAGTTTCGTCCAGGTATAATCTAATCTTGCTGTGGCAAGGGTTCCCCATTTTAACCAGTAAAACAGGGAGGGACTAACTCTATGACCCCACCTATGGGAGGGTCAAGGGAGGGGTGGCTACACCCACTTCCCTTTGTCCAGTTTCGCGCCAGAGCAGGGGCAGGTAGCCCCTGAGCTGGTTTGAACTGGCATATGCACAGAGGAGCCTTTTGCTCCCCCAGTGCAGGACTTCAAAGCACTCTAAGAGTGCACCCACCCAGCCCCAATACACATTATCCTGTCTGGGGAGGTGGTCACACCTCCCTGCAACAGGAAACCTATTGTCCAGGCCTCCCCTGCCGGAGTTTCGTCCAGCAGCAGGAGGCCAGACTTGTGTCTGTGGCAGCAGCATCCATTTTGTGATGCCAGGGCTTCAGAAAGAAGTTACCGGGTAAGCCAGAGTTAACATGACTTTCCCTCTAGAAGGGTGGAATGCTACCCCCGCCGCCAGGATTGGCGGGGGGAGTAGTATTCCAAGATGTTTGACACCAAACACGACATGTTTAGGTGCAGCCATTCCAAAGTTAGCATTTTACCGCGAGGATATAATGCGCTTAAGAGTATATGGTCAGGCTGCACTACAAACAGCATCAGAGATGGTCTCCGAACGCTGCAGAGGGGCCCTGCTCATGCAGGGGCACCCTCTCACATAGGAACCATGCACTCTGCCTCTAGGTTTGATAAGGCCTGCCTTAGGAGTGACTTATAGGTTTATATGTGTGTATGTATTTAGTGATATAGGTAACCTATATCACAGTAAGGGGTGCATGCACCACCTTACCCAGGCTGCAGTAGCAGACCTGTGGTGTCAGTTTGGATGGCCTTCCAGGGGTGGCATAATACATGCTGCAGCCCCTGGCAGGCCTCTGAGGTACCTATGCCCTTGGTACATAGTATACCATATACTAGGGACTTATAAGGGCACTCCAGATTCCAATCAGAGATGTGCCTAAGGCACATGGAAACCTTTTTACAGAGAAAGCAGATAGACTGGGGCCCTGAATAGCAGGATCCCAGTCCAACTAAGTCATAAACCAGCAAAACACCATAAAAAAAAGTGGGGGCAACCATATAGTCAGATTCCACCTTCCTACAGAGAACAGTTACAGGGCCACAAGAGCCACTGCCGTCCAGAGAGAAGCTCGAAGGGAAACGGCCTCCTGGACAGCAGCAAGCAGACCAAGTGGGGAAAATCTATTCAAGGGAAAACATTTAATGCAGATTTTAGGGAGATTAGGGAACTGCTTAGTTTCTATATCAACCTTACTATCTGCCACTTGCCTACAGTACAGCAAACCTTCCCGTAGGAGTCCCAGATTTAAGCAAGAGTGCAATTATTAACCTACATATAGGACTACAATCCAAATTCTGTTTATCCTAAAAAAAAACCAGAACTTCCCATCCCTTAAAGGGTGATATCCCAAACCTATTAAATGGAGGCAAACAAGGTATTATAGCGTAATAAAGATGATATTATATAACATGCGGTGCTGTATATACACATGCCAACTAAGATACATATACAAAAATTTTATAATTTATTGTAAATTAGACAGAGGTACACTACCAAAAATGCAGCAGTTTGATAGGCTCCTATCTGGTCAATATCATAGCTAGTACCGATGAAAGGCTATATTATATAATCTAACCATATATCACTAGCCTTTTTCCCATAACAGCTGCCTTTGAAGAACAGATAGTTCTAAGAAAGAATGAGAATCTTCACCTAGCTCCCAGAATGTCCCTACACTGGGAGACATGCTGCTGGAGATGACTGCTTTGGAATCATTCAGTTTTCTGTACAGAATGCTAAATATTTACATGAAAATGTCTCTCATCTCTGCTGGTACAAGTTCCTGAACATAATGAGACCCCAAAGCATTCCTTTTAATGTGTTGGTGTTAGATATTTCAAATGTTCCTGGGAAACATTCCTGTGAAAATTATGTCATGTATGAATGTTTTCGCTCTGTTTTTAAATCGCCCCCTTATTGTTTTGTCTGATTTACAATGCTAATTATTTTAAAATATTTTTAATTAATTATCTTTAAGTATACAGAAAGATATCTTTATAAACAATAACGAAAAGGTTACTTACCTGTAGGAGATATTCTGCACCTTTAAGAATTTTCTGGAGTTGCATACTTAGAATTATTCCGCCATCTAATGGTTGGGTCCAGAAGTTTCCTCTTCTCTTTTTTCCTTTTCTTTTCCTTTTTGGCCATTGCCCAATCTGCTGGTATAGACATTCCCCTATGGCATCAGACGTATGCCCACATTGCCCCAGTTTATGGCTGCCATCTTTAGATTCTTTATTTACCACTTTGGTGACACACTGTTCCTGGACCTTTTATTCCTCTTCTATGTATTTCATTTTCCAACTTATTTCTGACTCGCATCTCATCTGTGGGAAGTTGAGGGGTGGGGCAGGGGAAGTGTGTGTAACATATTAACCTCGAAAATTCAAAACTGCTCCTAAAGATATGTAATTTTTTTGTTTGGCATTGTAAATCTTTGCTGGATGTACCTGATGTGCACTCATTACATAGCGGTATTTCCCCACTTGGGAGGGTGAGTTGAAGTGAGTCTGTGCTTGCAAACAGGTGCCTTAATACTTTCTGCCCCAATTGTGTTTTCCTGTTAACCTCAATGTCCACACAATAGTGTTTGGTGAAAATGTGTACTCATGCCCAAATAGCTTCCATGCTGTTGTCTTTTATGGAGACGTTAGGTATGAATGCCAATGTGACTCCTTTTTAGGTCGAGCCTAGACCAGGCGATCTGTTGTATGTACTTTGTGGGGCTGACTCCTCCCACCGCTTTGGATTGCCTTTGGTCTGTCATTCAAAAATGGAAGCCTGCAAATGGCTAATAGTTGGTGCAGGTCCCATATTTTCTCACAAGTTAACTTCCATGGAGTATTGCTGAGGGAACGAGCAGCGAACCGCACACTGCTTGCGAGCCTTTATCTTGTTGTTTTCTAATGTAACTCATTCATCGACATCGGCGCTGCATCAGCACTGTCTGGAGAGTCAGTGTGATTTTACCCAATGAGACAACAAGGAGAGACTCACGTGTCACACAGAGACACACCTATAGGCGGCCGCTGCAGTGAACAAGTTTCAAATAGCTCAGGCAGCTCCTGCCGCTGCTCGCATGATGGTACTTTCATTCTCAGACCCACCGGCAATCGCGAACTGACCGTTACCGGAGTGGTGACTCAACTGAGCCTGCATTGTAGGTAGGCAGTGCACAGAACCGTGCACTGATTGGCCAGGTAGAAGTCCGTCATTGCACCTGGCCGGCCTGTTCATCGCGCTCGCACAGACCAGTAAGTGTCACTGTGAAGTGAGTGTGGAGCCCCAACTCCGCCTCTCCACTGCTCTCCTGAGGCATGGCTTGCCTGTTGCTGCGGCGGGCTGTGCAGAGTCTGCCTCAGCCTCTCTGCTGCTCTCCTGAGGCGTGACTTGCCCGGTGCTGCCGCGGGCTGTGCAACACCTGCTTCAGCCTCTCCGCTGGCCTCCTAAGGCCAGGCTTGCCCGGTGCTGCGGTGGGCTGTGCAGAGCCTGCCTCAACCTCTCAGCAGGGCCGGACTGGCCGTAGCGGGCACCGGGCGTTTCCCCGGTGGGCCGCTAGGGTGGGGGCCGGTTTTGGGCCCCTGGGGGGCCGTTTTTGTTACCGGGGGTCGGCAATATCGGCCCCCTGTAACAAAATCACCCGAAACGGCGCTTGCAAACTGCTCGGCTGCACCCCCCCACCCCCAGGGGGGGCTGGCGGAGCAGCTTGCCAGGCCCGGTTTCGGGAGCCAGTCCGGCCCTGCCTCTCAGCTGCTCTCCTGAGGCGCAGCTCACCCGGTGCTGTGGTGGGCTGGGCAATCGCAGCGCTCCTAGTCAGTCCTTAATTTAATTTCTTTTGTTGTGTGCACTGCTGCAGCCTCAGTCTAACACTTTCCTGAGGCTTACCAGGTGCTGTAGCTGCGCTCAAAGTCTGCGAATGTGTCAGTTGTTGTGACTTCCCTAAGGTGAACAGTGGAAGTGTGAAGGGATCGAGCACTCCGTCGCCCACAGGGCCTCTCTTCTTAGGCACAGCAAACAAGAGAACAGTGGAGGTGTGCTTTTCTACTGGGGCAGCGCGGAGAATTGTGGAGACGTGAAGGGGGTCTTCTCCCCTCCATCCCTGCACTGTAGTCAGGCAGTGCACAGAACCGTGCGCTGACTGGCCAGGTGGAAGTCCGTCATCGTGCCTGGCCGGCCATTAATCGTGCTCGCACAGACCAGTAAGTGTCACTGGGAAGTGAGTGTGCAGCACCTGCCTCAGCCTCTCCTCTGCTCTCCTGACGCGCGGCTTGCCTGGTGCTGCGGCGGGCGCGGCAGCCGCCACGCTCCTAGTCAGTCCGTAATTTCATTTCTTTTGTTGTGTGCACTGCTGCAGCCTCAGCCTCACACTCTCCTGATGTTTGCCCGGGGCTGCAGCCGCGCTCAGAGTATGAAAGTGTGTCAGCTGTCGTGACTGCCCTAAGGTGAACAGTGGAAGTGATAGAGCGCTATGTTCTCGAAAAAAATTGTATGGGTGCATCATAATCACGGATAGTCTGCACCCACATGTATCTGGTCACCTATATTAATGAATGGTTAGATGATGTAGTCGTAAATTGCATTATTAGAGCAATTAGAAGGCTAGTTGTGCTATTATGATTTTGCAAATGTAATGTTTAACTGAATGCATTCAAAATGATGCATTATTGGAATAGGCTATGTATAATCGAGATGTAGTAGTCAACGTGTACCATATTAAGTGCACGAGCAGTTCACTTTCCGTATATGAAATGTAATGGACTAATGCTTATAGAAGTGATCATAATTGTGTGTTTAAATTGTGTAAATGCCTGACTGCATATACGTAAAGGAAAGGCCTGATTCATTTTATGTTAGCTTATTTAGCAGGAAGAAAATGTTCCTCTTGGAAAGGCTCTCTGGGTACAGTTGGTAAATTCAAGCAGAGGGGAAAAGTTTATTAAAACGTATCTTCTGTTGCAGGTGCAAGGACATATGCCTCGTTAGCAACACACTGGCTCTTTGTTTTACGAGTTAGGGTGGTGGGAGGCATTGAGATGGGAGTACACTGGAATGTAGGGATGATACTTTCTGTGGAGAAGGTGCCTGGGACTCAAGGTCATCGTAACCATCCAGGATGAAGTAAGAGTTTCGATGGAAAAGTACGAGAAGGAAGACCTGGCCTAAGAGGCGTGACAAGGGCGTGTTCAATTGTTTTTGGGATTTGTATTAGGGACAGTGCCCCGAGGGTGGAGGGTAGAGAAGAGGTAGAGGAGATCAGGGAGAGAGGACAGAGAGGAATATTAGGAAGGAGCATCTCACTACGAGCTCAACATGTTATGTGAGTGTACTTCTTAGGAAGACTTCACAGCTGACACCTTTTCTTTTACTCTTGCCTGGGAAATTCGTTAAGTAGGTATGTCATCCAAGTGATAGGGTAGGGACAGCAAATGGTTTATGTTATTTAGATAAATGAGGAACAATTTAGAGATTGGAGCTGTTATTGCTTGTCTAATACTTCTGGAGCGAACGATTCTTCTCATTCTGAGTCGGATGAGACTCCTGCGTAGGATGTTATTTGTATTAGTGCCCATCTATTTCTTTAACCTCGTGTTGAGGTGCTTGCATGTGCAGTTATTCCTGGCGGAAATAAACCCCCAAAATTGAATTTGGAGTCAGTGGTCTTTTAAGGTAAACGGGGTTCTAAGATGATTGCATAACTGAAAAGATTCTTCCCTTTACACTATTTAGCAGGTAAACAGTTCCTGGCGACCTGGAGATCCTTAGGAAAGATAAGATAAGGATCTGCGTTATCAGTTGGTAGCAGAGGATGGTTTCCTCTGATAGTAACGGGGAGATCTAGACTAGGATAAGGGATTAGTTGCCCCATAGGACCCCAGCGATGGTGATCCAGTGGATCGTAAGAGGAGGACGTCGGCGGTCGCTGAAAACTGACGGAGAGTGACGGTGCGGCGGAAGTAGCAGTTCGTGGTAGAGTGAGTATGAACAGGGTGACGCTTGTTAGATTGCGGTGTTTAATTGTTGTGTGATGTCTTGCGGAGTTGGAATGAGAGTCGTGTGATTGAGGATCGGACCGTGAGCGCGCGCGGGGCCGAGAGATATTGTGGTGTAGAAGACACCCAGAATTGAGATCGTTGAACAGAGGTTGTGGGGGCCATGAGACGTCGTTGATCAACCCACTGAGGATAGGGAGCACATGTGTGAGTGTGTGAATAACCGACGCTGGTCGTAGGTTGTTGTGTGCGGTTGAATCCTATCGATTGTGTTAGAGGTGATTGTCTGGTCGTTTCGCGGACAGACGGTTGCCAGATTGAGGTCAACAATCTCGAGAGGCTGATCGGTCATTGGTGGACTGACAGTCAGAGAGGTAATTGTTCGGTAGGACGGACCATTGTTTCAGAGTGTGATTGGGACACGTGCGAACGAGAACGAGAGAATTAGCAAGGAGGGGAACTGCTGTGAGCGGAGGAAGGTTGACGTCAGACAGTGCCGCGCTGCGATAGGTCGGTTGGTGTGAGCCGCGCTGGTATTGGTGGATCGAATCAGGAAGTAAAACACGAAATACTGGGTGCGAACAGACATCTGCTTTACCATGAAATGTTTTAAAGTTTTACGAGAACTTTGCAGAGGTGACAGACATGTGGTTACTCGGGGTGGAGAGGAAGCCCCTCCCGAGGATACGCCGGTACATTATATGGCTACGAATGTAGGACTGCATACTATAATTTGGCTTGAGAACTGGCATAAAATGACAGAAGGGGAAGGAGAATTGACTTTCCCACGCTATGGCACTTTCAGGTTGGAAGTGTTGTACCAGCTAAAGACTATAATGGCTTCTTTACGACCACTGCCTAGACCGACACAGTTTGAGGCGCTACATGCATGGATTAGGGCAGCGTATGATAGGAAAAGAGACAAGAGCCAGGAAAGGGTGAAGAAATCGATCAGGGCATTTCAAGATGCGAGATGGGATGCATTGGAGAAAAGGTGGAGAGTGGAAACTATTGAAGGGGACAGGCTGTTTCCACTGTTGATAAATGTAGGAGAAGCAAAGAAGAGGTGGGCTGAAGAAGACGACAGTGATACAGATGACAGCCTGTTAGATAGGTTGCTAGCAGAGAGACCACCTCCATTTAATCCAGATTCAGAAGAAGGAAAATCAGCTTCAGCAGTAGAGACTGGCGAGTTACAGAACCAGACTAACATGAGGGTAGTGGGGAAAATTTCCACAGGAAAAGAGGGAGCGGGAACCCAGCCTTCCATTGGGAATATGCGGTTACCGGACTCCTTGACGGTACCGGTTACCATTGGTCCCATAGTATCGGTATATGACCCAGACCGAACGAGTGAAGGAAGCTCAATGTAGACGACAGGGGGAGAAGGGACCAGTGTTGGAGGGAAGGGCTTAGGAGTACAAGTGGTTCACTTCCCGAAGCCCTTAGAAACAAGCACGCCGTTACCAGCCACTGCAGACTCCTCTTTCAGGCAGGAGGATGAGAGACCAGTCAGACCAAGGTCTTTTTTTCGAGTCCAAGTCAGCTTTGAGGATGTGGACACCAACAGTAAGAAACCAAAGTGATAGGATGCCAGGCGATAGGGAACAAGACATTTCGGAAGGTAGACCAAGTTCCAGGATTACGATAGAAGGGAATAAGTCACAAGGACAAAATAGTGACTATGATGAGCGGGATGGAGCAGCTTGCCAAGAAGTACTGAAGAGTGCAGTGCAGGCAAGGTTGCTAGACGTGGTAAGACTGAAAGCGGAGGTAGATGAAATGATTAGTGGAAGCCTGCCTTTGGAAAGAATAGAAATTTATGGGCCAGATGAGTTGCTTTTCGTAGCAAAAGATGTGACTCGGAAAGCCAGGATAGCACATGAGAAATTGACAGCATTAGCCAGGAGATATGAGGTAGACTTGAATAAAACAAAAACGTTGCAAGGACCGCATAGGTTGCAATATAGTGATCAGGAACTGGAGGAGAAAAGGATCACAGGATTAAGGACGCATACTAAAGATCTGATTGTAGGGATGCATATATGGAATTTGTTGGACAAATGGGAGGAAAGGTGGTCAAAGAAGAAAATAGCAAAGAAAATTGTAGGAGAAACGCCGCCTCCGGGGGGCGGGGCGACGGGCGTTGGAAACTTTCCTTTACGGGAAGTACAGAATAGAGGGTACGTGCATGTGCCGTGGAGTAGAGGTGACTTGGCTGCGTTTACAAATGACTTTCCTCGGCTGAGGGAGAAACCCGTAGAGTGGTACAAACAGGTTGAGCGGTTTGTTAAAATTTCGAAGGTGCTGTGGACTGATTTGAACACCTTGTTTGACATAGTGGTGCCGGGAGATTTGTGGACAGCTTGTAAAATCGCCGTTGAGTGGCCGACCTTTGAACCTGAAAGGGATGCTGTCACGAATGGTCCGTCACCCCTTGTTATGAAAAAATTTGAGCAAGTGATTACATGGTTGAAGCTGAAGATTTTGCCTCAAGATATTGATTGGGTTAAGATAGACCGAACTGTGCAGGAACCTAAAGAGACGGTGCACAAATATTATTAAAGACTCTTGCAAGCTTTTAAACAGTATAGCGGATTAGATGCATTAGACCCCAAGGATATGGGACAGTTTGTCTCAAAGTTTGTGTTAGGACTAAGATCAGGGGTCAGCCTCATGATACAGCACCATTTGATCTGTTGGCAGAACAAGCCGGTAGATGAAATCTTGCGGTATGCGAGGCATTGTAGCGATGAAGTGGACTCGAAGCATCGGAAGCAAAAGGACAAACTGATGCTCGTTCAGATGCAGACAGCTCAGGTCCAGCCTAGTGGAGGGACCCTAGGAAGAAGACAAGGAAATTACCAAGGGAACCAGAATGGGCAAGGTCAGGGAAAGGGGAAACCCATCGATCCCAAGACGGGGGTGGATGTGGTGACACTGAAGAAGACCACTGCGTGTCATCTTTGTCACCAGATCAGACATTGGAAGCGCGAGTGCCCCTTGAACTGAGCCAACCAAGTGCAGCAGGAGATAGAAGGGGTTCAGGCACCTGTGCCGGAGGTAGTCAACACTGTGATGAAGCCCAGATCGATGAAAGGGGGGACGTATAACCCACAAATATCGGTCCCCCAGCCACGAAGGATCTCGCAGGGAATACGGACTTACCAGCAGATGCCCCTTTTCGAAGGGTATGATGAGTACAGCCCAGACCCGTTATCCTGACGGTGCCTGAGGGGGGAGGAAGACTGCACTCTTGGAGCAGTCTTGGAGGTAGACCAGAGAGGACCTTTTGTGGAGGCAGACATTGATGGTCATCCTACCACACTTTAGGTTGACACTGGTGCTTCCCGGTCTACTGTAAGATCAGCAGTAGTCCCCAACCTACCCCTCTCGGGACAATCGATCCAAGTTGTTGAAGTAGCGAACAAAAGAATAGACAGCCCACTGACCGAACCGATTCCAGTGAGGATAGGTTCCTTCCAAACTAGACATCAGTTTGTGGTGTGCGATACGAGTCCAGTTTGTCTTCTGGGAAGAGATCTGTTATGTAAATTGAACTGCACTATTTATTGCACACCCAGGGGAGTGGAGGTTCAGACGAGGGATGATGATGCTACATTCAAAGTTGCGAATCAGCATCTGTGTATAGACTTGTATCCAATGGTGACCGTGGAAGAACTTCCACTGGATTTGAGAGACACCGTGTCACCCGAGGTGTGGGACTTCACCGGCGAAGAGATAGGATTAATCAAGGGGGTTGAACCTGTGCAGAACCAGGTGAAACAGAATGTTGAGTTCCCTAGAACGCCCCAGTACAATCTGTCGCCTGAAACGATCGCAGGGATTAAACCTGTAATCGAGTCTTTTGTCAAGCAGGGCATTCTGAAGGAGATCAGAGGTAGCCCATGTAATTCACCTATTATGGGACTACAGAAACCGAGCGGGAAATTCAGGATCGTGCAAGACCTGCGAAAGGTCAACACGATAGTTGTCCCTTGTTGTCCAGTGGTACCGAATCCATCAGTGATACTGTTTCAGATCCCATGCGAAGCCGAGTGGTTTACTGTCATTGATTTGTGTCAAGCATTCTTCTCGATACCGCTCCATGAGGAAAGCCAATTTCTTTTTGCATTCCGGCTGGAAAATCGTGTGTTAACATGGTGTCGTATCCCTCAAGGGTATACAGAAAGCCCATCGATCTTCAATCAGATCTTGAAGAAAAATCTTGAGAGTCTCGTATTGCCACAGAACTTAGTTCTCGTGCAATATATAGACGATCTGCTTGTAGCCTCAGAAACGGAAGATGCTTGCAGAATAGACACGGTAGCCCTATTGAACCATCTAGCAGAGAACGGGCACAAGGTGTCTCCAAACAAGTTGCAGTACTGCCTAAACGAGGTGCAGTACTTAGGTCACAGATTGGAAAAAGGCAAGAGGAAGGTGTCAACAGATCGAATAGAGGCAATAATGAACATGGCAGTGCCCACCACCCAGAGAGAAGTCAGGATGTTTTTGGGAATGGTCGGCTATTGTCGTCAGTGGATCCCAAATTTTTCCTTGAGAGCAAAGCCTTTACAGAGTCTTACGCACAAGGATGTGAGTGATCCGGTACCATGGGACGAGGAGTGCTTGGTGTCATTCCTAAAACTGAGGGAAGAGTTGTGTAGTGCCCCAGCGTTGGGAATGCCTGATTACAACAAGGCTTTTTCACTGTTCTGTTGTGAGAGGGAGGGTTGTGCATTAGCAGTCTTAGCTCAGAACCATGGAGGTGTCCATAGACCAGTTGCCTACTTTTCAGCTACTCTAGATCCTGTAGCTTCTGCGTTGCCCGGATGTCTAAGATCCGTTGCTGCAACAGGTGTCAGCATTGAAAGGTGTGAAAGCATTGTAATGGGACATCCTTTGACTGTATATGTGCCACACTTGGTTGAATTGTTGATGACCAGGACTAAGACTCAGCACTTAACGAATAACAGGTTAACAAGGTATGAGCAAGTCATACTTGCCGCAGAGAATGTGACTCTGAAAAGGTGCTCCGTCTTAAAACCTGCGACATTAATGCCCATACCGAATGCAGATGATGAAGATTGTGCGGACCATGATTGTCTTGACGTGACTGAACTCTGCACCAAACCGAGACCTGACATTGTCGATGAACCACTGACTGACCCAGATGAAATTTTCTTTGTCGATGGTTCATGTCTAAGAGACAGTGTCGGCCAACTAAGAGCAGCATTTGCTGTATGTACCATTTCCGGGGTGGTTGAGGCTGCTTGCCTAGAAGGAGTACGCTCCGCGCAGGTAGCTGAGATCATTGCTTTGACTCGTGCCTGTTTGGCCGCTGATCAAATTCGAATTACGATTTACACGGACAGCCAGTATGGGTTTGGTGTGGTTCATGACTTCGGACAGTTATGGTCCCAGAGGGGATTTTTGACATCATCTGGTTCACCCATTAGGAATGGAGAACATGTAAGACAACTGTTAGATGCCTTGCAATATCCGAAGGAAATTGCAGTTGTCAAGTGCACTGCGCATGGAAAAGGGGAGGATTTTGTGTCTTTGGGAAATAATTATGAGGATGAAGTTGCCCGCTTCTGTGCTGAACAAGGATGCATATTTACAGAGGGTTATACAGGAGAGAGCCAAGAAAGAACCGAGCTCAACATGATGTTGGCCATGGCAGACACTTGGGAGGAGCTCAAGCGACTGCAGGATGAAGTCTCAGATCAGGAAAGGAACGGATGGGTCAAAGCAGGATGTGAAAGAGGGGACGTGGATGTGTGGATCTCCAGTGATGGGAGAGCTGTGTTGCCAGAAAATCTGCTGAGCCCAATGGCGAGACTAATACATGGACTGGCACACCTTGGTAGAGTTGCAATGATGCGAGTGTTTAGACAAACGTGGTATAACCCACGATTTCGTGCAATTGCTGAAGCAGTTTGTCAGAGGTGTATCACGTGTCAGCAGATGAATGCTGGAAAGAAAACAGTAGTCACCTTGAGTCACATTGGGAGGTCAGGAGGGCCTTTCAATAGAATACAGTTAGACTTCGTGGAAATGCCTAAGTGCAATGGGTTGAGATACATTTTGGTGCTGGTATGTGTATTCTCACGGTGGGTGGAGGCTTACCCAACACGCAGGTGTGACACTCTCACAGTGGCTAAGTTATTGTTGAGGGAACTCATCCCGAGATTCGGGATTCCAACCTCTTTGGAATCAGATAGAGGAAAACACTTCCACAGTGAAATCATGAAGTTACTTTGTGCCGCATTGAATGTTGATCAGAGACTCCATTGCAGTTACCGACCAGAGGCTTCTGGGATGGTGGAGCAGGTTAATGGAACTTTGAAAGCCCGGATGGCAAAAATGTGTTCCTCAACGTCCCTGAAGTGGCCTGACGCATTGCCACTCGTACTGATGAGCATGAAAAGTGTCCCAGATAGGAGGACCGGGTTGTCCCCTCACAAAATATTAATGGGAAGGGCAATGCGGTTGCCAGCAGTACCAGCTACAGCTTTGATAAACATCACTGATGACTTGATTCTCGATTACTGTAAAGGACTATCCGATGTGGTCCGTTCTGTGTCCCAGCAGGTACAAGCTGCAGCTGTTCCGGCCTCGAGTGATCTGTGCCACGACCTGTGTCCAGGCGACTGGGTGCTTGTTCGAAAGCACGTGAGGAAGAGCTGTCTGGATGTTCGGTGGCGAGGCCCGTACCAGGTGATACTGGTAACGAACACAGCAGTGAAGTGTGGAGGATTGCCGAACTGGGTACACGCCTCCCATACCCGCAGAGTTTCAGCACCCTCAGAAGAAACAGCTCCTCTCGTAAATGAAAATCCAGCTGATGTGGCGGGGCCACATGAGAAGACAAGTCAAGCTGTGAGGGTCGCTGACGCAGCTGGTTGTGCACCAGAGCTAGCTGAAAGGGGTTCCGACAACCAGATCCTCAACTCTGACTCTGAGGCTGAAGGTGGTGAGGTGGGTGGAGTGGAGTCAGATTCAGCAGAAGAAGGAAGTGGTGCACAGGGTATAGAAGGGGAAGGCGGAAGAACGACCAGAATTGAGGAGGCTTGGCCTGAAAGACAGAGGCGACTGAATCGGAGGTTGGCACCCGAAAGAGATCTTGCTCCAGTGTCTGAAACGTCTGAAACAGAAGAAAGTGACGAGGAGCAGACTCAAGAGGGTCGGAGGAGGTCGAAAAGAACGAGGGTACCTTGCCAGAGATACTCTACCCCTGAGTGGACTTACGCAGTGACTGATGCAGGGGGTAGTGAGTTCGGGGAGACTGAGGTCTGTGCAGGTGGTCAGCAAAAGTCCAAGCGTGGTGCTGAAGGTGGTGCTGTTGATACCAGGGCTTGAAGTCGAAGGAATACTGACCCTCACGGTTCCGAATCCCCCGCTTCTGAGTAAAGTCCGAGAATTGGTTTTGCATCGACTCGAATTTCCGTCTTTTGGATTTGAGCCGTCTTCACATGAAGTGGTGGTTCTTCGCCTTGAACTTTTGTATCATGTTTTAGAAGCACTTGCAGATGATCTGATTGTGGATGAAATATAACCTGTTGTAAATAAAAAGTCTAAAGAAGAAGATAACCTAGGTCCGAGTGGAAGAAGAATAAACTTAGGGGCTTTCCACCGAAGAGGAACAAAAACTTAGGGAAGTCTTTTTCTGGACTATGTAAATAAGACTGTAGCTGAAAAGGGGGATTTCCAGTGGTTTCGAAGTGTTGCTCGAGTTGGTTAAACAAGTCACGTGTGGAGAAGACAGAGACTTTTGAGTGCTTATTGCTGAAACCAAGAACTTTTGCGAACTTTCGAGATCATGGAGTCTGGAGATCCGAATCATAGATCCAAATTGATTGTAGGCATACTTATAGGGGGTGTGATAGTTTCTATAATCGTAGTAATTGTAGTCTCATATGTAGTTCCACATGGGCTAGCAGTGGAAGTGGTGCCAGGGACTCCTACACCTAGTACACCTAGCCAAAAAGAGGTAAACATAGGAGCTGATAAGGCTTTGCTGATAGAAGAAAGTCGTAGATTGCATGTAGATTTGTCTAGAAGTGATTTTAAGCTTAATGCATACGCCAAGCTGCTATATGAGTACATGGATGCGATGGATGCGAAAGATTGTTATGTGTGTATGCAGTTGCCTGCTTCAGTGGATGAGGGTATTAGATATTACCATCTTCCACTGACATATGGAATTTCATGTAGTCTGTTGCTTAGTATCTTTTATGAAAGAGATCAGTTTGAGTATTTCTTTTCCAATTACGATGCAGTGCTTCCTGAAGTCCCAGCTTACAAACATTTGAATAAGTACGATTACTATAAGTCTGAGGATAGACTTAGGAAGTTCTTCATACCGTCTTTGGAATTGGATACGGCATATGCTCATCGACATAATTTGACGTGCTCATTATCAGATGTAGAAAAGAAGTTCGTAGATCAGGTAGAAGACAGATATAGGAAACTAACACAGACACGGGACACAGGGCATAGTCCAGTAGATTGGACCGAGGAGGAAAGATTGTACCGAACAAAAGGAAGTTATGGTCCTATAGCCTTGGATAAGGAGCAGAGGGGAAAGCTGTGTGTGGGACGTTACCAGACCTACTATGAAAAGGTTCCCGTGGGACAGAGTACATGTGACCATGTTTTCACCATGGCAGTGTCATGTGGTTTGTGGCCTCCTGGTCTGCTTTGCTGCGTTGACTTAGGCCTGGCTGCCATGATGCCTTTTTTGCGCACGTTACTTTAAGCCGTTGTTCTATCAGCCTCTGCTCCTGCCAAGTTATTTTAGAACTGTCTGCATTTTCTGTCTTTCACCTTTTCTCCTGTTCTCTTTGGGCTACGTCTGCACAACATGTACAAGGTCGAAAAACAACGTCCCTTGTTCTTGCTGCTCTGGCCAGTCCCTCACACCTAGACATAACACTATGTACAGCTGCCATGGAGAAATTTGTGTGCTTTTAATATTGCGCTTTTCACACTTTAGACACACTTTGAGAAATACCTTTCCAGGGAGAAGAGCTGTGATTGTCTGCTGATGTAGACTTTGCATCTAGACACTGAGGTATGGGGGTTCGCTAGACAATGCCCAGAGGTCTTCTATTTTTATAATAAATTAGCTACTAGCATGGGGAGAGTGGTAAGGTCATTTAGCCCTATATCCACTGTTTTATGAAATGCTGTCCCCGTTTGTATTCTATGGTGTTGTAACTATGCTGCTTATATTATTCTTATGCATTATGCTGATAGTACTGACACGTGTACTGTATCTGAGAGCACGTTAGTTGAAATAAACATTTTAAACTATACAGTGTCTCTTCTTACGCACGTTGTGGACAGGTATGAGTGAGTGATGAAAGGGTGTTCTTGCTACTGCGAGTCCTGAGAGAGAGATACCGTGTTCTGGGTTGTCTAATCATTGGTAACTTTGTTGCTAATGAGACGCTAAGGCTAGTCGGGTTGGGGTTTTAGGTGCTAAGGTTTATGGTTGGATCAACACTATATTCCGAGGTCCTATAATCCTGTGCATAGCTCTGTATATGTGCAGAATCCCTACAACATGGCGCGACCAACGAGTTGGCTGCTTATCTGCGAGACGCTTGAGTAGTGCTTGTGCTTGTCCACAACTCCCCTCACGGATGCTTCCGGAAGCGTGTGTGACGGTGATACCTCCTATATTGACGTTTTTATAGGTTCTTTCAAGCTTGAAGTTGTTAAAAGGTTTCTTAAATAAAACCCTATTTGTGCTGCCTCCTTTTAGATTGTCGACTACTTCTAGCCTACGATGGCTGTTCAAATTGCGGCACATAGCCGTGCAGCGCTCCGGGCTCACTTAACAGTGTATGGAGTGCCTGACGCGGGTGTCGATCTGATCTTTGCGGTTCAAGCCGATCCAGCTTACCATTTTGAGGTGTTCTACTCTTGGGTCACCTTTCCGGCGGTGGATGGGAACGATAATTTGTTCCATGAATATGAAGCCACCGTGGTTCCTAATTTCTATAGACCTTATAGGAATATTGAAGTACCGCTCACGGCGTGGCAACACCGTGTTTGGTTTGATGGCGCCCTCCCCCAACCGGTTACTTCGGTTCGTTTAGGTATCTTATCTATTGATGGGGCCACTTGGCCTGTCTTGGCCGGGTACACCCCACATCCGCAATATATGATGGTAACAGTCGCGGAACTGCGCAACATGTATTCGGCTTTAGTGCGAGTGCATCGAGCCTTGGTGCAGTATGTTACAGGCAACATCCAGGGAGCCCCACCTAGAGTTGCGGCCCATCCAGCTGGTGCAGGAGGTGTGACCATAAGTCCTGTCATGGTGTATTCGGTGATGGGCAAGCGCCCACAAAATAGGATGATTTTCCTTATTGGCTTGCAGAGAAATTTGACCAGCTGGAGGCAGTTTTTCCAAACACATCTCCGGTGGAAAAACACAGAATTCTTACGATTAGTTTGCCAAAAGACTTAGTCCCCGAGTTGGCAGCATGCAACAACTGGGGTAGGGTATTCGCAGCAGTATATGCAAAGTGTTTCGGCACCCCCTCCATGACGGTACTCCCCTCTGTAATTAAACGAGTGCAGGATGAGCATGGCCCTGAAGCGGCTGTGGAATTAGGGATGAGACTGGTGGGAGTGTTCGACGTAGTAGCTGAGTTGATCCTTGCAAATGTCAAGGGCGATGCAGTGAACTTTCAAGTAGCTAATGCTTTGGCTTTAGTCCCAGAACTGGACAAGCCACGCGAATTATCGAAAATTATTGCCCAGGCTTACAAAACTATTGGCAGAAATAGCCTGGGAGTTAAGCCTTTTGCCAAATCACAAACACAATCGCAACAACAACAACCAAAACCTCAATCTGAGAAAGATGAGAAACCAGTCTTTACTAAAAAGAGCTGGAGGTTGAAAAAACAGGGTAAGCAACAAAAGAGGCCGGGGTCGAGAGGCGCATCCCCGGTTTCCGTCTCTTCTGAACGCACTTATGATTTGCGCGATAGGGCGAGAATTAAATCTCCGGATAGGTTTCAGATCCCTGATACGCGTTCTCCTCGTTCTTCACAGGCACAGACAACTTTGCAGGCCGGTGGAGGAGATCGCCGGGATAGAGGAAGGGGTCGAGAGGCTCCCCAGGGACGAGACCAACCTCGACAACAGGTCAGAGGGAAAGCAGAAGAATTTCAACGTTCTCGCCCGCAATTTCAGAAGAAGAAAGTTGCCGCTGTAACAGCGAGATATGCCACAGACGGTGAGAACGAGTCTCCTGAATTGGACGTGGGCAGTGACCCTCCTAGACAGTGCCGCGGAAGTTACCATAGTGCGGGAGGCGCTACGTCCTCATGTGGAGGCGACAGCAACTGAAACATTCATTACTGTCGAGACAGCAGACACCAGAGTGGCACCCCCTGACAGACTATTTAATATTGTGATTCAAATTGAAGGTGATATACAGCGTGTAATTAAAGGGATTTTTTTGGAAAATCTGACCTCTTCTTACGACATTCTGTTAGCAGAGGCGGATTGGCCGCCCCCATTCGTACTAGCTGCGCGTAAAGGGGAGTAGGTAATCCTTCCGAGCTTTTCTCGACATGTCCCAAAGGACAAAGCGGAGGCTCTTGCAGCTGAGTGGGCTGTGTCCCTGGCTCCAGCGTTCTACCGCAATCACGTGGGCTGGGATGAGGACTCTCCCCCCCATGAAATACCTTTGCGGTCGCTGCCACAGCCACAACCCCAATATCCCATTAAACGGGAATCCAAAGGCCCCGTTTCCGAAATTCTGACTCAGTTAGAATATCAGGGAGTGATTGAAACATGTGTATCACCAATGAATAATCCCCTTTTCGCGGTTTCTAAACCCGATGGATCGTACCGCTTGGTTTTGGATTACCGACATTTGAACTCTCATTGTCGGACCTTTGCGGTGCAAAACACACATAGTTCTGCGCTTGTAGACAGTCTTGTTCGTAAAAAATATAAAACGACACTTGACCTCTCCAATGGATTCTACACGCACAACTTAGCCCCGGAGAGTAGCCAATGGAGCGCTTTTACATCCGGTGGTAAATTATTCAAATTCCGGCGTTTACCTATGGGCTACAAGAACAGTCCAGGCGTATTCGCTGCCCGTGTTGTCTCTTTGTTAGACGGCATAGACCCAGATGCATGTTCGTACGTCAATGACATTTATCTGACGGACGACGAACTATTCCTGCATCTTTCCCGAGTGGACCGCCTTATTCTAGAATTTGCGGTTTTAGGTTATAAGTTTAACTTTGCCAAATCTCACATTGCTGAATTTACCGTTTTGTTCTTGGGCTATGAGCTCAACAATGAAGGTAAGGGCTTAGCCCCCATTTCCTAGAGAAATGTGCACTTTTGTGCCCTCCTACAACTCTGAAAAAACTTCAGTCTTTGCTGGGTTTTTTAACTTCGGGCGTACTTACATTCCCGAATATGCCCAGCGTATCAAGCCACTGTATGCCTTGATACAACCTAACTTTCGAAGTCATGCTGGCTTCCGGAGCATACCTCCGTTCTGCAGTCTTTGCAGACAGACCTTCTTGAGTCTAAATACTTGTTGACTCGTGATAACCACACAAACCTGGTGATTAGAATAATTCCAGGGGCAGTGGGTTTCACGTACTTAACCTTCAACGAAGGTGACACAGTTCCAATCGCATACAAGTCACATCTTTACACTTCCGCGGAAATGCGCTTTTCCTCTGTGGAAAAAGTTTTAACAGCAGTGCAAATGGCGATTCTTAAGGAACGCGCACTGGCACAGGGAAAACGCATTCTGGTGGTAACACCATATCCTGCTCTAGAGGCAGTGACCAAGGCAAGTGTTCCGAATTCTAAAGCTTTGCACCCCCGTTGGATTCAATGGGCAACCTCTTTGACGTCTCCGGATGTCACTTTCATCTTTGATTCTTCTCTACAGACACAGGAGTTTTTACAGTATGAATTCGTTCATCCACCTCCTCTGTCCTTGCTACCGCTTGAGGATTACGACTGTGTGATCTACACCGATGGTTCGGCACAACCGGCCACGGGTTCCAAGCATGCTTATTCAGCCGCATGTGCTATTGTTGCAGGTACCTTTGTAAACTGAAAGTTCAAATCTACTGTGGTGCACACTCAGGCACTCGGGGACAGTACTGCACAATTGGCCGAGCTGCGTGCATTGGTGCTCGCACTTGAGTTCGCTAATCCGGATGTGACCACTCTAATTGTATGCGATTCTTATTACTGTGTTCAATCTTACAATGACAATCTGTTCTTTTGGTCGCAAAACGACTATAGAGACGCCAAAGGTAGCACAATTAAGCATACAATGCTTTGGGTATGGGTGGCAGATTTGCAACAACGTCTGCCCCTCACACAGGTGGTTCACACACTTGGCCATCAGCGGGTGGGCGCACACGCTGTTGGTAACGGTTTGGCAGACGATGCAGCCAAGTCAGCAGTAGTCACGTGTTCAGTAGCAGCAGTTACTAGATCCATGTCTAAATTAGATACTGATATTTTAGCAGCTATTGCTGCAACAAAAGAAGGTGCTAATTACCCTAGGGGTTTTCCTTCCAAATATTCTTATCAGTTAGGTCCCGAACAGGCTCCTTATGTAACAATACCCGACGTTGGCGATCGGCTGATCCCCAACGCGGACCGCAGACTTTCCTTGATAACGGCTGCACACGAAGGCATGGCTTCGGCTCATGCTGGAGTGTCTGCGACCGTTTCCATCTTGCAGCAGCGTTACTGGTGGCGTGGTTTATACAAAGACACCCGTACTTATGTGCTTTCTTGTGACGTTTGTCAACAGATTAAGCCTTCTACGGTGACAAGACCACCACAGACCCCGCTCTGCATTTCTAACAGACCCTTTGGGTGTGTTTACCTGGATCACTGCGGTCCATTTTCTTCAGACACTGCCTATAAATATATCTTAGTGGCAGTGGACTCGTGCACACGTTTCATCTGGGCGTGGCCACAACGGAGTGCTGACGCTCGAAATGTCATCAGGGATTTGCGTGTCTTTGTGGGAATTTTCGCCTGTGGCACCTTCCATTCTGACCAAGGTCCAGCGTTTGCCTCAAAGGCTTACAAGGACGCAATGGGTTCACTGGGGGTGCGGGTGAAATTTTCGTCTCCGTATCGGCCTGAGGGCAACTCGATCGTTGAACGAATGAACCTTGATTTAAAGCAATCCTTGACAGCTAGGGTCTTAGGTACTGGCAGGAACTGGCTGGCCCACTTGTATACCGTACAACGTGCACTTAATAATCTCCCTAGAAGACCTCTGGGTGGGCGGACCCCATACGAAATGCTCTTTGGCATTAGGATGTTTGTGCCTGACCTTGATGGTCTAGACATGGCGGCGCAATCCGCCATCTTTGATGTAGATAACCATTCTACTATGTTACAGGACTTACAAGAAGCCCGAGACAAACTTGCAATCGCACATTTACCTTCAGCCACAGACCCTGCCCTGCAGATTCCGGTGGCCGGCTGGCTTCCGAAGATTGGAGATCTGGTTCGAGAGAAGGTGGAGAACAAAAAAGAATTCGGCCCCTCTTATCGTGCACCGGTTCCAGTCCTGGGCTTGAAGGGAACACGTACAGTAATCCTACCACCAGTTCCTGGTCGCAAGGAGAACAGATATATCTCAGTGGAAAATGTCAAGCTACAACATCTGGCCGATCCTGAATAGCGTTACACCAGCGGTCTCTTGCCCTGCCATTTACCGGACAAGTGTTCGTGGCCCTCCTGCCCGAACGGTCACTGATGTTGCCGTTGAGATGGATGATTTGCTTGAAAGCTCACTCGAACACCCGGTTTCCCCGGCAACGATGAGAATGAGTATACCTATCCCGATAACGAGTCGGTGGCACACTTACCAACAACGCCACTGCGCCCAACGAGTTATTCTTTTGATTCGGATTCCACCTCATCTATTGTCCCGTCCAAGTTCAGTATTTTTGTATCCTGGTTCAGAGACAAGTTTTTGATTCCCCCTGGACATACATCTGGTTGGTGCTGTTCCTAATTTTTTTGTTCATGTCCATTGGCTTTGTCACTGTGTTTTTTCTACTCATCAATGGTCACTATTTACCAGAACGCTCTGCTGTGAACAGTGTCGCTGGAACTTTGGCACCACATTCCTCATCTCACATCATGAAGCGTGACCACACATTTGTGAACATTTCAGCTTTTCCAGTTGCTGATGGCATCGTATGGGATGCGGTAAATTTTCAGATACATGGACCGACAGAAATTATTAATGTACCAAATGTCCTTCGAGTTTCGATGGGTGATGTCGTAAAAAGTAATATTCATTCTGACGATTGGGATGTGCATGCCGTTGAAGCATTGTTTGCTGATTTAAAATATTATGCTTCCTTTAATGCAGAAGATTTGTACATGAATTCTACAAATTATGCTGATTTGTATTGCTTCCAGCATTGGGGCAACCACTTTGTCCATAAACCAAGTGCACTGCGGGGTCCATTTAACTACACCCAGTGGGAGCATTGTCCAACACCTTTACCTGGTAGCTCCCAGACTCTTAGAAATAAATGTGCTTATTTTTCAAATTTTGATAGATCGAACCCTGGGTCCTATTATTTTAAATTAAACGCACCATCCACTCAGAAAATCATGTTGACCCACACCAAATTGCTATATTCGGGTTCCTTTTTGAGCGCCTTAGCTGTGGGTGGTTATGAGAACTGGAAGGACACTGTGGATTTGAAATCAATATGGGGCTCAAAACCATGGCAGGTGCAAGGCACTGAAGCCTTGCACCATGCTTGCCTTATCCCGGCCCAAATGGTGTTTCTGAATACTTCCATCTATCAGACTACGTGTTGGGGTTTGGCTACAACTAAACAATTAAACGCGCCTTCCATTCCATCGTTGTCTTCCACTCCCAACGGAAGCTTGCCCTTTAATATGTCCCTTGCCACGTTGCAAGCTTTGTTTCAGAACAATTTGTTTAATGTTTCTACGCTTGTTCAGTCACCCTGGTTTGCTTAGCTCATTTCATCTAATGCGTGCCAGTTGCGTTTTCACGACTCAGTCCCTGGATACAAACAGGATAGACCAGATCCTAGGTTTTCTAATTCCCGTACTGTTACTACATATTCTGTTGGTAAATTATGTAAACAGTGGTTGCAGCACTCTTCCCTAGAATCTGTTAAACAACATTTATCCCTCCTATCAGGCAACATTGATCTGTCCGACTTTATTCTGGGACCCCGTGGTCCACGACCTAAGAGATTCATTTATGAAGCTTATAATGAACTCTGGAAGCTATCGCAAATGGAAGCTGCTTCCCGTCTACGGGAAATAGACCAAGCAAATTTGGACAAGGTGCTTGCTGTTGTTGACAATAGTATTAATACCCTGTCTTCCCGCATTTACACGTTAGAGAATATTGTGTCCTCTGTTGTTGATATTGTACAAGATGATGTTTCTGTGTTGATTCCACTGTGGGTCATTCCCTTATTTGCAAACACATTAAATTGCACGGGGCTTGTAACGTTTTGGCTCCGAATCTTGCTTGTGTGTTAAAGGGTATTCCTGCTCTGGCTATTTCTCCTACTTTCACTGTGTTTTCGAATGGTAGCTATCTGCTTTTGAATAACTAAAACTGCTGTGGCATGCAGGCCGGCATATCGTATATTGTTACAGTTTCCCACAGGGTAGTCTGCTGCAAAAATGTGCTTTTTCCTCCCCCGCACGACATCATGGATAGTTCCGTTTGGCCTTCCATTCCTACTCTGAAGGCGGATTTCAATAAATTGAGCAGAATAAAGGCGCTATTATTGAATCAGGCGGTTATGCTCACGTCCGCCCGGGAGACCTTCATTCTCCAGGTGGCAAGTACCCACAGTGAAATACAGGCCCTTTTGAACACTAACCTCCCACAACATTTCGGTGAACTGATTCACCGTGTTTTTAATGCATCTCGCACTGAGGGTCTGGTACACTTTTTTAAGGTTGTGGGTTCCGGCCTTGTGACCTCTTTTCAAACTATTTTTGGTGTGATACCAGCTTTTATTCATTCTATTTTTTCCAGCGTTTTTGGTGGCTTCCCATTAATCCTCGCTTTGGCGGCTGGTGTACTGCTGTTGGTCTGTTTCCTGCGCAATGGCTGCTCCCCGATGGGCCCTTCTCGACCCAGGTCGGCTCCAGCTGCTCCGTGAGCGCATCCTCGCTGGCTTCGGCGTCCTGCCGTTGGCAACGCTGAGTGTGTCCTATACACTTTTTTTTCGCTTTGCGTATTTTACTTGCGTGCAACCGGTGCTATCCTGCATCCGCTGTCCTTTCTCCTGTACCATGGATTATTGCCTCTCCAATACGTCGTTGTCTGTTCCGGATTTTGTTCGGTTGGTGGGTCCCTTAGAGGCCCATGAACAGGACTGTTCCGCTGCAGGCTGCATGACGCGTGCGGCTGCACTGGGGATTTTGGCACAATGGGATATCTGGGCGGCTGCTCAGAATCTCCTACAACAGAGTTATATTGAGTACCACGCAAGTTGTCCCGCATTGCTCTTTGATGCTCCCTCCTGTGAGGAGCATACCTGCAGTTTTGATTTGTTGGACTGGATGGCGTCAATGTTTTCTGACGATTCCAATGATGTCCTCTTAGAGGGTGTGGCGTTTTTCTGCACTCACACTTTGATGGATTAACATGGCCTTCGCTCTCTGTGACCTGCCTCGCTGACTGTATTTTTTAATCTCGAACATTTTCTTTTCCCCTCTCCCATTCGTTGTCCTTCATGGGGACTGCATCCACTGTGGACGTTTCAGTTCTGCTCAGTCGGTCTGGACTCTGCCTTCGTCTTTGGTATTGGCCGATGGACTGCCCAGGGGAGGGTGTCATGTGGTTTGTGGCCTCCTGGTCTGCTTTGCTGCGTTGACTTAGGCCTGGCTGCCATGATGCCTTTTTTGCGCACGTTACTTTAAGCCGTTGTTCTATCAGCCTCTGCTCCTGCCAAGTTATTTTAGAACTGTCTGCATTTTCTGTCTTTCACCTTTTCTCCTGTTCCCTTTGGGCTTCGTCTGCACAACATGTACAAGGTCGAAAAGCAACGTCCCTTGTTCTTGCTGATCTGGCCAGTCCCTCACACCTAGACATAACACTATGTACAGCTGCCATGGAGAAATTTGTGTGCTTTTAATATTGCGCTTTTCACGCTTTAGACACACTTGGAGAAATACCTTTCCAGGGAGAAGAGCTGTGATTGTCTGCTGATGTAGACTTTGCATCTAGACACTGAGGTATGGGGGTTCGCTAGACAATGCCCAGAGGTCTTCTATTTTTATAATAAATTAGCTACTAGCACGGGGAGGGTGGTAAGGTCATTTATCCCTATATCCACTGCTTTATGAAATGCTTTCCCCGTTTGTATTCTATGGTGTTGTAACTATGCTGCTTATATTATTCTTATGCATTATGCTGATAGTACTGACACGTGTACTGTATCTGAGAGCACGTTAGTTGAAATAAACATTTTAAACTATACAGTGTCTCTTCTTACGCACGTTGTGGACAGGTATGAGTGAGTGATGAAAGGGTGTTCTTGCTACTGCGAGTCCTGAGAGAGAGATACCGTGTTCTGGGTTGTCTAATCATTGGTAACTTTGTTGCTAATGAGACGCTAAGGCTAGTCGGGTTGGGGTTTTAGGTGCTAACGTTTATGGTTGGATCACCACTATATTCCGAGGTCCTATAATCCTGTGCATAGCTCTGTATATGTGCAGAATCCCTACAACAGCAGATGCAGCAAAGAATTTTCTCCAAGGCCCTGTACAGGTGATACCTACGGTGTATTTCGTGTGTGGAAGGAATGCTTATGTGAGATTGCCTGCGAACTGGTATGGTACGTGTTATTTGGGGATAATCTTCCCAAAGATTTACCATACAGAGGATTTGGAGCTTTTGGAAGGTGGAAAGCATTCAAGAGTGAGAAGAGGTGCGAGTGCAGGGGTCGTAGTGGGAGATATCTTTGGAACAATGATACCAAGCTTGGGAGTGATCTTGAATGATGTGAAGATTCGGAGATTGGCGACTGTGATAGATGAACTATCAATGAATACAGCAAAGTCGTTGGTACTGGTGGAGGGAGAGATGTTGTCGATAAGGACAATGGTTTTGCAGAATCGCCTTGCTTTGGATGTCTTATTGGCAAAAGAGGGTGGAGTCTGTAAATTATTGAAGGTTCAAGAGTGCTGTACTTATATACCAGACCGCAGCAAGGATCTGGAGAAATATATAAGTAACATCACTACCATCCACACGAAAATAGCGGACTTGACCGAAGAGGGAGCCTGGGAAAAGGTTGGCAAGGGATTTGGCCAAGTGGGGAGCTGGTTTGCGAATTTGGGAAAGGGATTCCTTGGCTATATTCTGAGGCCTCTCCTTATTGTGGTGGTTTGTGTGGTTTGTCTGTGGGGTCTGATCAAAGCATACAAATGGTATCGAGCAGGCAGGGTTGAGAGAGCTCTGAGAGAAAATGAGACGAGAATGGCTAGACTGCAGGACAGTCAATATCAAAGACTCAAGAGATTGGAGAAGGGCAGACCAGGGAGAATGGCAACGAGTTCTGTTTAGGTCGGTTCTTTCTCCAAGGGAGTTGAAAAGATGTGATGACAGGAGTCATCAAAGGGGGGAACTGATAGAGCGCTATGTTCTCAAAAAAAATTGTATGGGTGCATCATAATCACTGATAGTCTGCACCCGCATGTATCTGGTCACCTATATTAATGAATGGTTAGATAATGTAGTCGTAAATTGCATTATTAGAGCAATTAGAAGGGTAGTTGTGCTATTATGATTTTGCAAATGTAATGTTTAACTGAACGCATTCAAAATGATGCATTATTGGAATAGGCTATGTATAATCGAGATGTAGTAGTCAACGTGTACCATATTAAGTGCACAAGTAGTTCACTTTCCGTATATGAAATGTAATGGACTAATGCTTATAGAAGTGATCATAATTGTGTGTTTAAATTGTGTAAAGGCCTGACTGCATATACGTAAAGGAAAGGCCTGATTCATTTTATGTTAGCTTGTTTAGCAGGAAGAAAATGTTCCTCTTGGAAAGGCTCTCTGGGTACAGTTGGTAAATTCAAGCAGAGGGGAAAAGTTTATTAAAACGTATCTTCTGTTGCAGGTGCAAGGACATATGCCTCGTTAGCAACACACTGGCTCTTTGTTTTACGAGTTAGGGTGGTGGGAGGCATTGAGATGGGAGTACACTGGAATGTAGGGATGATACTTTCTGTGGAGAAGGTGCCTGGGACTCAAGGTCATCGTAACCGTCCAGGATGAAGTAAGAGTTTCGATGGAAAAGTACGAGAAGGAAGACCTGGCCGAAGAGGCGTGACAAGGGCGTGTTCAATTGTTTTTGGGATTTGTATTAGGGACAGTGCCCCGAGGGTGGAGGTTAGAGAAGAGGTAGAGGAGATCAGGGAGAGAGGACAGAGAGGAATATTAGGAAGGAGCATCTCAGAACGAGCTCGACATGTTATGTGAGTGTACTTCTTAGGAAGACTTCACAGCTGACACCTTTTCTTTTACTCTTGCCTGGGAAATTCGTTAAGTAGGTATGTTATCCAAGTGATAGGGTAGGGGCAGCAAATGGCTTATGTTATTTAGATAAATGAGGAACAATTTAGAGATTGGAGCTGTTATTGCTTGTCTAATACTTCTGGAGCTAACGATTCTTCTCATTCTGAGTCGGATGAGACTCCTGCGTAGGATGTTATTTGTATTAGTGCCCATCTATTTCTTTAACCTCGTGTTGAGGTGCTTGCATGTGCAGTTATTCCTGGCGGTAATAAACCCACAAAATTGAATTTGGAGTCAGTGGTCTTTTAAGGTAAACGGGGTTCTAAGATGATTGCAAAACTGAAAAGATTCTTCCCTTTACACTATTTAGCAGGTAAAAAGTTCCTGGCGACCTGGAGATCCTTAGGAAAGATAAGATAAGGATCTGCGTTATCAGTAGTGTGAAGGGATCGAGCACTCCATCACCCACAGGGCCTCTCTTCTGAGGCACAGCAACCAAGAGACCAGTGGAGGTGTGACTGCCACCTTCAATTTTGGTGCTTTTCTATTGGGGCAGAGCAGAGATTTGTGGAGACTTGAAGGAGGTCTTCTCCCTTCCATCCACATGAGCGAATAGAACAGTGCAGGTGTGAAGGGACCAGCTCCGCTTCATCGACAGCGCCTCTCTACTTGAAAAAGGGAACATCGGAGCTGTCAAGATGTGCAGCTTTACACATATGGTTCTACACTGACGCTACCCAATTCCTGCTGCCCCGATTAGTTCTTTAGAGAAGAAAATACACTTTAGGGCCTACGTTTTGTTTTAATCTTTCTAGGAAAGCTTTGAATTCTTGTGCCAGTACACAAGTCAATAAACATTTTAGAATGGAGAACGTCCTTATAAGTCCCCTGCACTAATGCAGAAGTAAAAAACACTAGTAGAATTTTCACCCCTTTCTCTGTTCGCATCGAACACTGGGATATTACGCTGGAAGGCAATAAATGGATACACCCTCTGTATTGGGGGCATTATGTTCACATTAGCAGAGTTCCTAGACACGCATGACAAGTGGGGAGGCCCCCTTTGTTTCGATCCTATTGTTTTTGATAATAACATTTCGTCCGTTTCTCTGTTCCCATCTACTACTGTGATGTTACTTTGGAGAGAATGGATGGATACACCCTATGTATTGGAGGCGTAATGTTTGCATTTAAACAAATAGCTGCAATCTGCAATTAGCTCCGGAGATGATCAAGTTTAAATGGGAAGCCCCCTTCTCCAGATGCCATTGCTGTCGATAATAGAATTTCTTCCCTTTCCCTATTTACATCTAACATTGGGATGGGACAGTACTTTTTGTCCTGATTATGTAAGTGATTTGAGTGCTTTTTAAGCACTACACAGGGATATGTCAGAGGCCCATGGTATTTCAGTTTGTCACTCCTCTGGTTTTTCCTTTTTCCCTTTGAATTTTAGCTAATTGAATGTATGGATTGGGCTGATTATTATCCATCTGACACTGGCCATTCATCATAAGAATCAACAATGTATATTTTATTATTCTTCATTTCTCAAACACATTAGTTGAGCCAATAGCTCTGGTTAAACTCTTATAAGGTCCGAAAGGCGAGACCGATTGAAGTGCAAATGATTGTTTTCTTGTGGAGTGCGCTCATGGTTTCTCATTTAGTGCTACTCCTGCTATCTTCTAACATAGGTCTGGATGACATGCACTACCCACCTCGCTATGGTCCCCTTCATGACTGGGGAACCCTTGTTTGTTGATAAGAAGGAAATGAAGAAATGACTCCCCTTCTTGAACTGTCTTGCTTCCTGCAGTTAATACACTACTGGATTTCTGACATCTAATGCGCCTTTTCTACTTGCTTTTATGGCTCTAGGAAAAGGCCAGTTGTTGTATTGATTGGTTCACGTGGAAGTGTGATATGACCTTTGGCATGAAGTGCAAATTCGTCCTCATGACAATCCTGTTGTTATGTATTTGTAGGCAGAGTTCTTGTGCCTGAAGCTAACTGACCTTGCGATGTGATGGCAATCAAGAATGCGGTCTTCAGTATTAGGAATTTGAGTCCCTCCTTGTCCATGGTCTTGAATGGTGGTTTCATTAAGTGTGTTAGTACCAAGTTAAGATTCCACATTGGTGTGGGTGCTGACTTTGGTGGTGCCACTCGTTTTACCCCTTCTAACAATATTTGATGACTGGAGTCTTAAATAACTCATTCATATAGTGCATCTTGGGTATGCCACCATAGCTGATAGGTGTACCTTTAACAATTTCTATGAAAGCTTCTCATCTAAAAGGAGCGTCTCGGATATAATCATTGTATTGTCTCTTATCCATTAATTCTACTTTCTTCCATCAGTAGATGATTTGGTTCCACCTGGCTGTATAACACTTGCACATAGTTGGACTCCTAGCCTCCCTCAGGATTTCCATGCATCTTTGGGGGAGTCCCAGGTGTCTGAATTCTAAGTCCCCAGGAGCCATGCCCCTAGACTGAAGCTGGCTGGCTCTGGGTGGCAATAATATCCCACTTGTATAATCATCAAGCCTTGTAAGTTTTATTAACCTATCTGGTGCAGTCTCCATCTCGTGCAGTCTTTAACTAGGTCTGAAAAACAGGTTTATCTGGCCAACTGTGGGGCTATCCATACACAAATGCACCCATTTCAAACTCCTCACTCACCCATACAAAGCACTACACAACACTGGGCCCACATACCTAAACCATTGCATACACTTCTATCAACCTTCCAGACACCTCTGCTCGGCAGAACGCTCACTTGCACACATACTCTGCATACACAGCAGCTGAGCAGGAGGCCGCACCTGTTCCTTCATCTCCTGCAAAGCCTGAAACTACCTCCCACAGCACATAAGAGACTCCCCATCACTCCTCGAGTTCTGCAAGAAGCTGAAGACCTGACTTTTCAAATAACTTTCAGGGAGTCTATCACCTACAACTTTGCTGAGCGCCTCAATACCCTCACGGTTGATTAGTGCGCTATAAAAATCCTCATAACATAACATGTTCCCACTTGCTTGTCGCTAGCGGTATCAATGGGATTGGGGGAAGCATATGTACATTTCCCTGACCATGGGACAGTTGTTGTGGGTACCTGGATGCAAAGTTTTGGCATTTTGCGGTTGCATGTGTTGCAAAGATTTCTGCTTCTGGTGTGCACCACTCCTGGAAGTTTTTTTGCACTATCTCTTGTATGAGCTTTCAATTGGGAGCAGTGCCTGCTTGTCTCCTTAACCTGTCTGCATCTATGTTCTGAATGCCTGGTATGTGTATGGCTAATAGAGGTATTTCTCTGTGTATTGACCATCCTCGTATTTTCTGTGTTAGGACATATGATCTTGTTTCCCTTTATTTGTTTAGGTATAATATTGTTGTTGTGTTGATTATCTGGATTTGTACTGTCTTTGATATGTGCATGGAAGATCTTCAGTGCCAGGAAAACTGTCTTTACTTCTAGCACATTTATGTGCTTCACTCTCTCTAGGGGCTCCACTGACCTACAAAGCTCAATTTCCCTATATGTGCTCTCCATGCCGTGTTGGATGAATTCTGTTTTAATAGTTACAGAGGGAATTGTTTTAAAGGTATGCCTATTGCGATGTTCTCTACTTTCCAGCATTGTATTTCCCTCTGTACTTTCTCTGTGACAACCACTAGATCTTCCCAGTGCCTAGCTGCTGTGACCATTAGCTCTGAAGACATTCTTGGATTGGGCTCAAATGGAGACTGGCATAAGGGATTAGAGATATGCACAAGGCAATCAAGCTCATCAGTTTCAACACAGTTCCCAATGTCAGAAACTGACCCTTCTGGTATAGCAAGTTTGTTGTGTCAATGCTAAAATCTTCTTTTGTATCGGGGTGATTTGGCCTCCCTCGAGTTTAATGTTGCCAGCAAGAAAACCTTCTCTCTCCTAGGAAGTGGGAATGATTTCCCTACGTGTAGGAAGAATCCCAACTTGTGTAGCATTTGCATTGCTGTATTTATGCTCTATTGGCCCTGTGCCAGCAAATTCACCTTTGCCAGCAATACGTCCAGGTAGGTGTACACATGTATCCCCTGCCTATTCAAGTAAGCTGGCAATCCTGCAAGACATTTTGTAAGCATGCTCACTACTGATTTTATCCCAAAAGAGGACACTTTGAATTGGCATTGTACATTGCCTGCCACAAACCTAATGTATATCTTGTGTTTGCTGTTCATTGGGTCATGTTGGTAGGTGTCCTTGAGATCTAGGATTGTCACATGGTCCCCTTTCTTGATGATTTGGGTCCTCACCTTCCAATCTCAGAATCATGAAGTATAGAGAGTATATGTCATGTATATGTCATGTTCTTCCTTATGTACCTCCACTATTGCTCTCTTTTGTAGGAGACCTTTCACCTCTTGTTGCAAATGAATTAGTTCCTCTTGTTTGCAAGTTCTCTTTTTGATTTTATAATGGGTGGTTTCCGTTCTAGCTCTATGCAATAACCATATCTTACGATGTTGAATACCCATTTGTCAGAGGTGATTTCTCTCAATTCCTAGAGTAAGCCTCATATTCTGCTCCCTAACAGTGTTATGTGTTGAGGGGCTCTTATTTGCAGCAATCGCCAGTGGACCCTGCTACCTGTCCATTCTGCCGGCGGCCCTACCTCACTTTCGTGTGACCTAATTGAACCGGCGCTCTGGCAGCATAGTGGCTGTTTACCCGCAGCCCCTCTTTGCCTCTGGTGGTGTCGCAGCTCTCTATCCGGCCCCTCCCTGCCTTTGGGCGGCCGGCAGATGGCTTGTGCCGTGGGCCATATGGCTGGTGTGCTTGGCGGGGCGGTCGCTTCCTGTCTGAAGGGACGCACAGTATTGCTGGGTGGATCCCGAGTGGCACTCTCTCTGGGCCACGTGCCACAGCTGAGGTGAGTCCTGCACTGCGGGTGGCTTGGTAGGGCAGGCAGCGATCGAGGGGACGGATCGCAGCTCTGCTTGTCAATTCTGGAAGTGAATGCGGTGGTTGGGCACCGGAGCACGGGGGCTGCACTCTTGAGGAGTTGAAATTGGTATGTTCACTCGCCTGGCACCCCCCCTCGGATACATAAATTTAAGCCACTGATTGACTTTTGGGCCCTGGATCTGCTCGTGGACCCCCTGATCTGCTCTGGGGGCAGGGGGTTGGCAGGTCCTGGGCTGTTCAGTGCTGCTCTGACCACTGGGGCTTTGGTGCTGTGGTGTGTGGGACCATGTTGGCCATGTAGGCGCGTGCTTCCCCCAGATACACTGAAGCCTCTTCTGTGACCTACAGTCCTCCAGTTTACTCTGCCCCTCCAGTTTACTCTGCCTAGGGCCTTGGGTCTGCTCGCAGATCTAGGTATTGTCTTGGAGGGGAGGTCATGCCCTCGCCTGTATTTATCAGCTGATCACTGCGCATGCCCACATCCAGAGTACTCCATGGGGAAAAGCGATAATAGCCAACCAAAGCTTTCTTTTGAATGTAAGCGGCAGGCTAAACCGGCAGTCACAGATAGCGAGGACCGGCCTCAGGAGCCGGATGCTCTGGCCGCTCCGCCCTGGATCAGAGCATCAGGGACATGTTTCTCGATCTTAAGACTAGCCTCTATACAATTGATACTAAGGTCGACCTCCTGGTCGGTAGGATGGACCATATGAAGGAAAGATTGCATAAACACGAGGATCGCATTGACCAGACCGAAAGCCAAATATAGGTTGAAGATGCCCAAGCAGACCCCAAACAGCAGCTAACGAACACCTGCTCTTTATGGAGAAAATGCTGGACCTCATAAAAACCAAAAATTAAGATTCAGAGTCGAGGTCAAGACGCGATAATATCCGTATATTGAGAATTCCGGTATCCACTGCTATGATCACACTGGAACGCTTTTTAAATCTTTGTTCGCGAATGCCCTATCCTCTGTGTTCGCGGTTGAGCGGTTGCACCATTTGCTGAGCCCGCAGTCCCCACCTCGCGCTCCGGCAAAACCAATAAAAAGCCTGCCTACTTAATAACTAAGATAGAGACACTATGCTGAGGCTGGCCCTGGAGTACAGAGGCCTACAATATCAGGGCAATGCTGTTTCCCTTTATCCGGATTTACGCTTGCAGTGCAAGCATCCCGCTGGGAATTTCTACCTCCAGAAGTCCGGCACTGCTTTCTCGCTTTTCTACCTGGCCAAGATCCGTATTACCCTGCATGGTAAAACATATCTTTTCACCGACCCCAAGGCAGCCATGAAATTCTCTCTGAAACAATGGCGGCTGCCAAGAGGGAAAAGTGGTGAGCCAGTGGGTGGTGAATAATAAATAAATTAAAACTTACCTGCAGCCTCACCACCTGCCACTTCAGTGCTCTTCTCCTGATCACAGGCCCCCAGACTCCCCTGTGCCAATCCAGATGCTGCTGCTCTGTACTGTTACCCAGCATGAGAGCAGCGCCGGGATTAGGTGAAGCAGGCTGGTTTTATGCTCCCAGAGGGACTGGGAGTGCCTGCTGTTCTCCACGAAATAGCCTGGAGACATCTAAGTGCGCAAGACGGTCTGGCCGTCCTAAGACAGCCGTCCAAACCGCCATGCGCACTTGCATTGCCCACCCCTGCAAGTGCCCTCCATGCTTGCCTGTCAGAGGATGGCCCCGCCCCAAGCCTCAGCTCGACTCCAGTCATGAAAAATAAAATGATAATAAAACTGCTTTATTATCATTTTATTTTACATGTTTTTAACTGCTGGCTGAGGCAGTGGGGTGACACTCTTCCACCATAACAGAGGAGCTGCCGCTGATCGGAAACTCGTGGGTCCCTGTGCAGGCATCTCAGCCCACATCGCTCTGATTCTGGTGATCCCCGCAGCGATAATGACTAAAGACAACTCATTGGCAATTGCGACTGGGAGATGCCTCTGTTTTGACTCGGGCTTTACGTGGTCGCTCGACGGCTGAACTACCCGGTTACTGAGCTCTCATCCATACGGCCCAATCCTCCACTGTAAGCTCACTTTTCCTCTTCCAATCAGCCAACTGATATCCCAATAACTGGCTTCTGGTCACCGCAGGGATGATTTCTTCTCCGTTTGTAACTTGTTAGATTGTTGGAATGCGAGGGGGGGATGGGATATTCCAACTGATTGGGGTTGTTGGAGTGGGTGGTGGTGTTATTGTGTTTTTACTGTTGCTTTTGTCCTTACTGAGATTTCTTGAGTATCCTTATGCACCCATGTTTTTACCCCTGATCTGCACACTTGCCCACAGGCAATAGCCTTACTAGCACATGGTCTCCACACACTCCATGCATACGGCTAAGTGCCTGACATGGAATGTCTGTGGGTTACATGACCGCAGGAAAACATAAATTGTAGTGGCATTTCCTAACAGACATCACACAGACATATGCTTCCTGTAAGATTTACACCTCGTCAACCCAAATGACAGATGCTTGAGGATGGGCTGGATCGCCGAGATACACATCTGAACGTACTCCAGTTATGCTTGAGGGGTAGCCATTCTGATTCATAAGGGCACGCCTACACATACACATTATGTTCTGTACCACAGGAAGGATAGATTATCATCTTACAAGGCATTCTGCAGGGATGCCTGACAACTGTGGCCTCTATATATGGTCCTAATGTAGACAGTCCTAAGTTCTTCGCCGAGTTATGGACCAGGGAAGGTTTTACGTGGGTGGAATTCAATGTCATACTTGATCCCCAAGTGGATAGATAGAGCAACACCAAGCGACAGCATCCATTTGCTGCCACACAGCTCTGCATAACTATGTGAGACAACAACCTTACAGATATTAGGCGTGTTAGACACCTGGAGAGCAAGGAGGACACCTGTGTTTCCACAGTACATAACGCTAGGTCTTGCATCGATTACTGTTTGGTCACAGTGGATGTTCCCCTGTGGACTACCAGGATCAAACATCTTCCTAGGACGTCATCTGACCATGCACCTGTCCTGCTAGAACTTAATCTCCCAGCCTCTTTTGGCCTCGTATTCACTTGGAGGTTCCAACCCGATGAGCTTTGAGATCCCGTTTTTTGTGACAAAATTAAATCATGCATCCTAGAATATTTCTCTACCAAAACAAATTCAGTACCTTTGGCCTCCACGCTCTGGGAGGCATTCAAAGCGTATATTTGAGGCACATGTATTTCTAAACAAGCAGGGGTACTGCGGTCACTGTGTGTGCAGCTTGCACAATTGGAAACAGAAATCTGTGTACTAGAACTGATCTTCTTTGAAACTGGTGGCACGTCTAAACTTGCTTCCATCAGACTTGAACTAAAAGAGTATGAGGAGGCAGCAACTAGGGAGATTCACTATATGGGGAAAGATGAGGTGGCTAGATGATATGGGGAAGGGGACAGGGCTGGTAGGACGCTGGTGAGGCTGCTGCGCAAACCCTGGGCCAATGAGTATATTGCCAAACTGATAGATGACCAGCACACCGATTACACTGACCCCGATGGCATAATCCATACTATATTTAGTTTCTACTCGGATGTACATCACTCTATGGCAGTATTTAGTGCCAACCGCCCTACTGCCTTCTTTAACTCGATTCAACTATTATGGCTAGATAATGGGCACTGCAATATCTGAACATGCCATTCACTGCTGAAGACATTATCCAAATTATCCAGAGTTTGCCTGGTGAAAAGGCACCTGGTCTGGGCAGTCTGACAACTTAATTTTATAAAGAATATGCACAGATCCTCACCCCCTATTTGCTTGCGGTATAGGAGGAGGCTCTGCACACTGGCACGCTTTCCCCCCTCTTTGCCGGAAACCGTCATAGTTACCACCCTAAAACCCGGCAACCTGCCTGAGCGATATGACTCCTAAAGTCTGCTCTCAATAATTAATGTAGATAATAACATCTTGGTCAAGCTGATTGTGGCTCAGCTCCTGCCACTCCTGACGCATATTGTCAGATCTGACCTGTCCGGCTTTGTCCCGGGGTACTCTACCACGCACAACCTACGCACCTTGTTTGCTCTTATCTATTACATAGACCCTCAGCTTATTGAGGCAGCTGTATTGCTTGATACCACAAAAGCGTTTAATTCTTTGGAATGGTCATATCTGTTCCACCACCTGGCGCATCTCGAGTTTAGTGTTAAATTCCTCAGTTGGATCAAACTCCTATATATGCTCCCTAGTGCGATACTGCATATTATTGGATGTGTCACTCCTCTGTGACCAGGGGCAACAAGGCTGCCCGCTGCCTCCTTTATTGTGTGCGATTGTAATGGATCCTTTGGAAGCTTGCTTAAGACAACATCATGCACATAGGGGCCTCGCCTTTACCACCCGCAGAATGTATGTGGATGATATTATTTGATACATTTGTGACCCACAGCCCAACCTCTCCCCGATGATTAGAGAGATTGTTACATTTGGGGGATTTTCTGCAAGTTTCATTAATTGGTCTAAATCTGTAATATTCCAGCTCACTCAGGTGACTGACCCGTTCAACTCTGATTTCCCACTATTATGGTCTTTGGAGCCAGTTTTCTACTTAGGAATCTGGGTCAGCAGAAACCCGGAGGAGCTCTGGAAGGTGAATTACAGCAAGCTGATGACCGTGCTGGAAGAGCGAATCCCGGTTTGGTCCCGGCTGCCCTTGTCGCTGCTTGGTAGAATCACTATTGCAAAAATAGTCATCCTCCCCAAATTCCTATATCTGTTCATTAATATTCCTATGCCCCTGATGGTATAGTTCCTTCAGCACCTTATACCAACCTTCTGACCTTTGTTTGGGCAGACAAGCAGCCCAGGGTCAAGTGGAAGATGATGACTCTCCCATTCGAGCAGGGTGGTCTATGGCCCCCTGATATGGCCCTCTACTATCAATGTGTGCAGACACATTTTGCCCACTTTTGGGTACACCCCACCCAATTCCACCGACATACAGCAGTTGAGGCAGATAGAGTTGCCCCTTAGGCTCTGCTCTCTTCCTCCCAGCTCAGAGACATCGAGGTGCGATGGACACTGTTGCCTGCATGATGTGGGCCTGGGACAGGGACCGCCAGCGTGAGCCGATCAAACATGTGTATTCACAAAGTCTGCTCCTTCGTGGACACCTGGCCCTCCCCGCTCGGTCTGAGGTGAGCGTAGGACATCTACTCAGGAGGCTACAGCCAAATACGTTTGGTGATCTTTATCCAGCGGGACAGTTTCTCACAGTACAGCAGATAAAATCTAATCCTCCTCACACTCCACTTGATATATTCCTGTACCATAGACTTTGCTCTGCTATGCGTGCCCTACATGCCACTTACTCAAGATCCCCACCCCCACTGCATGCCCCTGATGTTCAGCCAACAAACTCCCCGATATGCAAACTCATAACATGTCTCTGTATTAGGATGCAGAAGAGGTCGCCGGTCCTCACCCCAATGGCCAAATCTGCGTCGGAAGAGGAACTGGCGTCCCCCGTAAGTCTGAAACAATGGCATTACTGTTGTGCCCATTTCTGCGCCCTCTCGTCCAATTAAAGACTGTCCCTCATACACTTTAAATACATATGCAGGCTTTATCATACGCCGGTAGAGCTACAAAAGATGGGACTGTCAGTGGCTGTACGATGCCGTAGATGCGTAGCGAGTGCAGCCACCTTCCTGCACCTGGCCTGGAGTTGCCCAGCAGTAGCCCAATATTGGTCTGAAGTCCTTGATACAATTGCCTTGATCACTGAACACCGCCTTCAGTGTTCCCCCTTGGTGGTGCTCCTGGGATATGTCTAAGATGTCCCACCTGGGACCAGGCGACTGACTGCGATGCTGCTGCTCTTGGCGAAGCATAGGGTTGCAATGCACTGGGGACAACGCCCAGCTCATCGCGTCAGTACCTGGCTGCAGGACGCAGCATATTATCATGAACAACTTGAGGTGTAAGGGGCTCTTGCCCCTGAGAGACTATGACCTAGGAACATTTGGCATCCATTGGTTAATTACCTTACACTGAAGGCGCATCCCGAGGCAGACAATGCTGTGAATGGTCCCTGACTATCAGCAATTCCCAATGGCAGGCCTACCCAGTTGGCAATGTACAATAACGTTGCTCTCCACCTGAACTGTGATTGCTCTGTATTTATAACATTTGTGCTGTCTTTTGGCATGTAGCATCACTTGCATTCCCACGTATTGTGGGCTATGTCTCTTCTTTTGGAACTAGAAAGCACTTAACTGCCTATTCCGTTTTTTTGTGGATAATGGGGTGCCACTAATGCCTGTAAATCATGCTCTGAATGTCCCCTTTCCCCTCTACTTTTTCTCTTACTATCTTGGTTTATATGGCACTGTTCAATGACATAAAACTTGAATTAAATAATAACCCCACAAAAAAAAATCTTAAACAGTTCCTTCGCTATGTTTCCCGTCTGAAAACCTCTTATACTGAGCATTTGGCCTTCTAAAATAGAACGCTGAAACGTGGATCTTAAATATGTTTTTGAGTAGAGCTTTACGGAAGGGACAGTGGAGGAGGAAAAGGTAGCTGGCCAAATATGGGCATGGAAACCTGTGGATTAGAAAAACAGGGAGTATCCCAAAGAAGTGTACAAAGTGTTAATACAGGAAAATTTCACAATAGGAATCTGTTACATCCATTGCTCCAAATGATTCATTAAAAAACATCTTAAATACTGTTCAAGGTAGTCTTTCTGTGCGCACATCTGTCTGAGGTTGGCAACTTGTGGACACAAAATTTACTACTTTGTGTTTGTTTAAGCAATGTTCTCCAAACTCTAGTTATAAATGTCTGTAAGTGATTTCATAGTTAAAGTTCGAAAAAAATTGAGTTTACCTACCATGGTTTGGATTCATGCACTTCACTGATTTTAGATAGCCTAACTTTTTATGATCAGTACGGATTGCAATCCGATGCCAAGCCCTCTCCAAATAATCTGGCCAATGGGCCAAAGTGTCTTTGATAACCAATAGTTCCCTATCATAAATAGAGTCATTAATTTCTGCGGCATTGAGGGGTCGAGAAAAATATGCTACAAAATATACCACCCCCGCCTGTGGCTCTTTTTGTGAGAGAATCCCTCCAATAGCTTATGATGAGGCATCGGTCTGCAGGATAAAGTGCAATTCGTTATTGGTATGTTTAAAAATGGGGGAGGTAGTGAAGGCCTTCAGTTTCGGAAATGCTTTTTCTTGTTCATTTCCCCACTTAAATATGACCCTCTTCTGTGCAAGTCGTAGTGTAGGCCTAACAATCTTTGAGAACCCTTCTACAAAATGCCTGTAAAAATTGACAAATACAAAAAACCAATGAATCTCTTTCACTAACATTAGAGGGGTGGCCACTCTTGTACTGCCTTCACCGTGTCTTGGCCCATATGGATTCCCGTCAGAGATCTTAAAACCCAAAAATACCACTTCAGTAACCTCAAAGGGACATTTTTCAACTTTTGCAAACAAAGAGGCGAACAATATCTCTCCCTTGTTTCTCTGTTGTACCTTACCACCAACTTCGATAACGTCTTGCTCGGACAAAAGTTGGTCATCAAGCTCCAGTTTGAACACCATTAGGTTAAACATACAGTGTGTATTCTTTCTCAGTTACTGCAAGGTTTGAGGAGGGTGTTTAGTGCTGCAGTCCTTGACAATTTCTGTCTGCCTGGTTCCTTGTATGAAGTGTACCTGACAAGGATCTGGGCCACAACACCGACAAGTATATTGTGACAACCAGTATTATTAACTGACACAAGAACTGCTAAGGTTGTCGGATAAGGATTAGCTTGTGTGCAAGCAAGACCGTATCAAAGTAGGTGATAAGGTACAACAGAGAAGTAAGTTGGAAGTATTGCCAGGACTCGCCACATGGGTCACCATGCCTAATGGCAGTTACATAAAGGGCTGGTAGTGACTGGACTCTCAATTCCCATCCTGATAATGCAACAGCGTCCTTGTCACCCCACACAGGTGTTGTGTGGTTTCAGCCAATTATTATTATTTTATTAGATTTATATGGCGCACAGCTACCCGGAGGTTTCCCGGCACCTACGGACATGCAAGGCAAGAGAAAAGGTCATAGTTAATAAAAAGATTCTACTGATTAAAAAGCCATGTTTTCAGCTCTTTGCGGAATTTGAGATAGTGTTTTTCAAGGCGGAGCTGCATTGGAAGGGAGTTCCACAGGGAAGGAGCTAGATAGGCAAAAGAACGTCCTCCCATTCTGGCTCGTTTGATCCTGGGTACGTGGAATTTTAGTTGATTGGAGGAACGTAATAAGCGTGAGGGACGATAGTGGTGTACCAAAGCATTTAGATAGTGGGGAGCTGAGCATATATTTATTTTGTGCATATAGCATAGGGCTTTAAATTTGGCACGATTGTCAATTCTCAGCCAGTGTAGTTTACGAAGAGCCCCTGAAATGGAGGCCATTTTGGGTAGTTGACAGAGCAATCTTGCCGCAGAGTTTTGAACTACCTGCAGCTTCTGGAGTACTTCCTTACTAGCACCCAGGTAAAGCACGTTGGCGTAGTCCAACCTCGACGTTATCAAGGCCTGGATGATAGTTTTTTGTGTAACAGAGGGAAGCATCCAGAGAATTTTCCTAAGCCACTTCAGGATGGCAAAACAGGTGGAGGCAAACTTCAACACTTGCTGCCTCATCGACAGTTGGTCGTCAATAATGACGCCAAGGTTATGGGCCGATTGTGAAGGATGCGGAAGATCGCCCATTTGCGGTGGCCAATGTAGGGGCCCCCAAAGAGTTTTATTACCAACGAAGATGAGAAGTTCGGTTTTCCCACCGTTGAGTTTTAGTTTGTTTAAATACATCCAATCAGCGATCTTTTTTAGTCCCGTCTGGAGAGAAGATGAATTCGGGTTCTCCTTGGAGGAAAGCGAAAAGATCAACTGGGTGTCGTCCGCATAAGAGTATATTGTTAGCCCTGCTTGCTCTGCTATCGTAGCCAGAGGGCTAACGTAGATGTTGAAAAGCAATGGGCTAAGTATGGAGCCCTGAGGGACTCCATAAGGAGAAACCTGAGTCTTGGAATGAGCAGTAGAGGAGAAAGCCTGAAAGTTTCTTTTAGATAAAAAAAACTAGACAGCCATTTAAGTGCCGTACCACCGATGCCCTTAGCTTGAAGGATTTTTATAAGCGAAGTGTGGGAAACCGTGTCAAATGCGGCACTTAAATCAAGTAAAATAAGAGCCACCGTATCTCCTTTGTCGACCTGTTGACGAATGTTCTCAGTGACTCCCAAAAGAGTCGATTCTGTAGAAAAACCTGCTCTAAAGCCCGATTGAGACGGATGTAAAATATTTTGTACATCAACATACTTCGTCAACTGGAGGTTAATATGTTTTTCTAGAATCTTAGAGAAGACAGGAAGTAGGGAGATGGGGCGGAAGTTAGAGAAAATATTGGGATCAGAGTTAGTTTTTTTGAGCAGAGGGAGCACCATCGCATGTTTCCAGGCCATCGGAACTCTAGCTTCAGAAAGTGATGCATTAAGGAGCTCCATGATGATAGTAGCTATAGGGAGGTCTAATTTTTGAAGCACAGAGGGAGGAAGCGGATCCTTAGTGGAGCCAGATTTGATGCTCATGAGAATATTACGGAAAGCAGAAATGTCAAGAGGAGTCCATCTGTCGAGCATGGTGTCATTGTTCACTTGTAGGACTTCTTGTGGGAGGCAGAGAGTTGCCAGATCATTGGTTAGCAAGTTTATTGTTATAGGCGTGTGATTGTTAAAATCCGAGTAGATTTTATCAATTTTACTCACAAAAAATTCCGCCAGATCATCACACTGTTTAGAGTTAAGACTCGGAGGCTCAGGTTGACAGTTGGCACCAGATAGTTCCTTCACTACTTTGAACAGAACTTTGGGACAATTTTGAGAACGTAAAATAGTGTGATTGGTGTGTTTAGTGCGAGCCGGGTTGCACATGGAGTGATAGCTATTTAAAGCTAATTTATACGTGTTTTTTTTGTCTAATTCGTAGTTTTTTCGCCATTGTCTTTCTAAATTTTTACATTTAGTTTTTTCAATTTTAAGTTCTTCTGAAAACCAAGGAGCTGGGGGGCGATGGTGACCCATTTTTTTGTTAGACAATGGAAGACCAGCATCAATAGAGGAGATTAGCCATTTATGGATAACCTCATCATCCTCTATGCTAGTTATTGAAGTAAGCGGCATGGTGTTAGTCATACAAAGGTTCAAATCATTAACATCTAACTTTTTCCAATTTCTACCAATTCTTGGCCCAGAGAGAGGAGATGAATTCTTAAGGAGGCGTTCCTGTTTGACCTCAAATTCCACCAGAAAGTGGTCAGACCAAGGAATAGGAATCGCAGGCTTACAAGAAATAGAGGTAAGGTTGGAGAAAATGGGATCCAATAAGTGTCCTGCCTTGTGGGTGGGACCTGAGTTGTGAAGAGAGACATTCATAGCAGCCAAATCGGCAATGAGCGTGGAGCTGATATTACAGGAGGCTTCATTGAAGTGTAAGTTCAAGTCGCCTAAAATCAGGAAGATGGGGGCTTCTAGCAATAAGGGGGCAATAAAATCAGGGCGAGCAGCTGCCCAAGTTCCTGCTGGCCTCGGGGGGCGATAAATTAGGGTCCCAGATATAGTGAAAGTGGGTGACAGTAAGAGTTTAAACAGACCGGCCTCGCAGTCCTTGAGGCCTAAATCATCCCATTTGCACGTATAGGATGACTTATAAATTATAGCTATGCCTCCTCCACTCTTATCTACCCGATTCTTACCAAAATAGGTGTAGTTAGGGGGAAGAGCCTGCGCAATATCAGGTCCGGAGCTCTCATTAAGCCAGGTCTCTGTTAGAAAAATGGCATCTGGTTGCGAATCAGTAAGGAGATCAAAAATATTTCTCTTATGCTTTGGGAGTGACCTGCAATTGAGACTAAAAAAAGTAAATTCAGAGTGGATATCCTTTTTTTCCTTGATCAAAGTAGACATTACAATAGAATTACGACAAGTAGATTTCAAAGTGGATTGGGATGTAAGGGAGTATCCACAGTCAAGACAGTTAGAGGGATCAGTATCCAAAGTAAAAGGTGGGCAGTGCAGGACTAGCTTGGGCCTAAGGGCCTGGAGTGTTGAGCAAGAATAAGTGATCCGGTCACTGTGGATTTGGGCATGGGAACTGGCCCCAGGCCCCATCTGGCCGCGGACCGGCGCAGACGGGCTTGCCTTTGGCGCGCCGGCGGCGCGCCCACTGCGCGAGACGAGAGGCATTGGTTTAAGTAGGATGACGCAATCAGCTGCTCCAGCAGCTGATTGGAGCCTAGGCCGGAAGCCAGAGGTGCTTCCTGTAGCACGTCGTAATCCCTCCACACAAACCGAAAAATCGGCGGTGGACCGGGGACCCTGTGCAAATAGCGGCGGTGAGTAAGTGATTTTAAAAACAGAGTGAGCGTTACTCAAGACGAGTGAAGATAAAATAAGTGAAGTTAAAAGCAATGCTTCAAGTCACGGAGCCCTTTACCAGGCGCTCCACTATTCAATACCAAAGTCTGACTGTCTCTTCGTCAAGCGCGTCCGCTGCGCGAGACGAGAGGCATTGGTTTAAGTAGGATGAAGCAATCAGCTGCCCAGAAGGTGTGAAAGTAGCATTTACCGTCCTTGTGGCCCCTTCCCCGCAGCAATGTAAAGCTCTTGTTTCCTCCTGCTAGTGACTACAGTGAATTTGTGGTCTCACCACATTTGGTGGCTTTTTTGTGAAATCACAATGTTCAGCTTGCCATTTTGTGAAGATCATGTTGGATTCGAAAGGAGAGCATTTAGTAGGCTTGAGAAGAGTACACAAGGTACAACACAGAGGTGAAGGGCCTACAGAGGTGGCCACAAGTTTGAGTGAGGCTTGGAGTGTGTTGTGTTAGTAAAATCCTAGAAGCACAGGAGTGGTTGTTAAACTATGGAGAACAAGAGCATTGGTGTGAATAATTGGAGAACAAGAGTATTGGTGTGACATACTGGAATACGAGAGAATGGTGAGAGATATCTGAGCACAAGCGCATTTGGTGTGAGACATTGGAGCATCAGGTGCTAGACATAAGTGCAAAATATATATCTGGTCCAACACTTTGGAGCATTTAGGTGGGCTCATTCTGGCACATGGCCCATGAGGACATTGTCGTCTTCTCTGAGTTAGCATGAGCACTCTGCAAATAGTCTGCTGTTTTGCGCACGTTACTACACAAGTTTATTTTGCAAATGTCTCATTTGCCGTTTTCACATACAAGTACAAGAGTGCGAGTGAAAGGGTGTGTCTTCAACCACGATTCCTGAGAGAGTCGGGAGTGTTGTGTTCTGGGGTATCTAATCATTTGTTTCTCTGTGATTGAGTAGAAGAGCAAGTGAGAGACTATAGCTAGCCGGTCCTGGGCTCAAGGGTACTAAGGTGATAGGATGACCCAGTCCCTATGCACTAAGGTCCCATAATCCTACGCATAGTTCTGTGTTTGTGCAGAATCCCTGCAACAGTTCATGCAGGATGGAAGACAAGAACGGGCACCTCCTTTGAGAGCGATCATTATTGCAAGATGTTTGTGTAGTGGTGAAGGGCAATGATGTGTAATCAAAGACAAAGTGAAGCACAATATCCCTAAGAGTAGGGTCCCAGAAAGGGTTAGAAAGTAGAGGTACTTGACTAACTGTAGCCTCTCTCCCAAAACATTTGTTCCTGGTTGTTGACTACCACCAGTCAAGGAAGAAATGTTCTGTGTGCAACATGTGGCTTTTGTTATTTGGGATGGAGGGAAAACATATGAGTGCCCTTTGCTTGTCATATAAAATGTATCCTGTGCTTTCTCATAGTGTGGATATGCCTGTGACGCAAATCATCAAGAAGAAGGCAAACACAAGGTCAACATTTACAAGCAGGATGCAGCTGGTCACTTGTAACCCATTAACACTGGATTATTCTTTCAGTGTTAACCTTTCTGCCCCTGCCCCCTAAGAGTATGACTTTCACCAGTGGTGGGTTCAAACTACTTCATGGGTCCAGTGGTCTCCAACCATTCCATTAATAAGATCTACTTTTTTCCATGAAAATCAGCCTGAACTACTAAGGAATATTATCCATGTTGTGCATTAGTGGCCACCATATGGAAGATTACCAGCAGTGATCACCTCAGTGCGTCAGACAGGCTTTCCACCATTAATGTCCAAAAAGCTTCATCTATTTGGAATGTTTCTGAATAGATAATACACAACAGCCATAGCTGCTGTGCCCCTGGCACCAAGGTAATAATTTTAGTAATACGATTTCCCAACACAGCACAATTTATCTTTCAAATATCAGCTTTAAATATTGTGTGGAAATGCGGTTTATTATATGGTATTGTTGTGCAACCTCGCTGTGTGGTAAACTCACAAACCTGTCTTGAGTCCAGTCAGGCTCATGTGTAAAACCTTAGCTCAATCCTGGGTAGCTATGATATCGGGCAGTCAGGCTTTAACAAAGGAACTAGTGCAAAGCATTTAGAAGTACCAAATCAACTGAATAAGAAAGAAATGTGACACAAAGGAAATCCAACACCAATTTATAAAAATAGATATTTTTATGAATGTTTAGAAACTCATATGAACAAAATCTACTGCAGGTTTCCGGAGATATTAATTTTTTAGTAAATCTTAAATCGCTGCATTTCACTTCGAATTTAAACAAGCATTGGCAACTACCGCATTTAGCAGTCACTGTGAAAACTTTTGCAAACCTTTGTAAAGTTATGTTTGGCTTCTATGGCCTGCTTGGGGTGAGTAACTCAAGCAGAGAGCAAATAAAGGAGCCCAGTAAGGCTTAGCAGGACAGTTACCTTGCAGTCAAAGCAGTCTCAAGTTCACCTTCAGGCTCTGTGGCTATCCCCTATAGACATCAATGGAGTGGTCCTGATGCAAGCGATACAGGATGCTGATAAGATTGATTGGGGGCTTTATGTGGCCAGCCCTCAGTGCACGAACACAGTGGGGTGACTTTAGCCATGGAGTCGATGTCCCTCAAAGTCTGGCTAAAAACCAGTTGCCACTGGTCTACTGGTCTCTAGTCACAGCAAAACCAGTGGTTCTCTTTACTTGTGGCTAGTGTCTGTCTTGGACGACTAAACTACACTTTGACGACTCTCCTGGATTTGGCATACTCAGGTGCAACTTTTGAGTGTCAGGGTACGGTCTCCCGGGATGCGCTACAGCGGTCAGCAGCAAACAAGTTCTTGTGTCTACCAACTTTGACAAGGCGGCTTCTTCAGCTTTTTTGTCCTTGAAGCTGAATCAGAAGGTCAGCTAACTGACTCTTCGAGTTCACCTCTTCTGTCTGCGACTCAGGGACGACTTTTCCACGAGCAGGGCACTGCAGGCACAGTCCTCTCTTTGCTAGCCCAGAGGAGCAGGTACAGCCCAGACTTTAGTGCAGCTTCTTTTTGACAGGTTCAGGGAACAGCAGGGCAGTCCTTCTTCAGTCTTCTCTCCAGTCCAGACGTGACCTGAGGTCTGGGTTCCACGTTTATGCTCACAACTTCCCCTCAAGGGATGTGGAGACTACTAGCCAATGGGCTACCAGGTTCCCTCCTGCCTGATGACTTACTGCAATGTGTGGCATCAAGCTATCCTAGGGTGCAATATTCTGCCAGCTCTCAAGATGGCAGAACCCTTCTTTCGGTGTGTGGAGCTTGGAAGCCCACCCTAAAGGATGCATGCCCACGGGAAAACCGGTTTAGAAACTGTTTTCCCCTCTCTATTCCAGATGCCGACCTGTCTCCTAGAATAAAAGAGCATTCCTCTAGTGTGTGTCCATCATTTGCCCTTCAAAGGCGGCTTCTCATTTGAAGCTCGCCTTTTGGGCTCACACTCTGCGTGGCTTCCTGCCTCTGAGACGTAACACCTATTTCAATGGCAGGCCTCTATTGTGTCATTTCCTGAGAGGCATTCACACCTCTCCCCAGGAGGGCAGAAGGCTATCTTGTGGCCAGCACCTGCGAATAGCCACTGGAAAATTTCGGGTAACCGAGCGGCAACTTTCTAAAGTTGACTTTTACTCAAAAGTTATATTAAATGCGTCTTGGACATGTAGTAGGGTTTGATGTAAAGATTCTTTTTATACCTTTAAGTACCAACTTTAGTAGTCTCATTCACTAGTTAGCACAGCTGAGTTATCAGAGTGTAACCCTGTACTTGCCAATTGGGCTGCTAACCTTTGCACAGTAAAAACAACAATTTGGGGTTTTTACTGTTAGGACATATGAAAATAAATGTTCTATTTTTTGATATACAGCACCCTACCTTAGGACTCGATAGACCTGTCTAAGGGGTGGCTTATACGTATTAAAAGGGAAGTTCTGGACTTTGTCATTAGTTTAAATGGCAAAGTTGAGTTAGCAGTTTAAAACTGCTCTACCAGCCTCCAGTGGCAGACATGTTTTACTTTGTCACACTCAGAGTGGCACAATAAGTGCTGCAGCACATGGGGGACATTATAACTTACAGGTCCTGGGTACCACTAGTACCATATACTAGCGACTCATAAGTAAGTTTGCCTATGCCAATTGGATATAAGCCTATCAAACAAACTTTTGAGCACTGGCACTGAGGTCTGGTTAGTAGACTTTTGTGCACTTCGAGTCGAAAAACCAGCAGTATCAGTCCAAAACTTTGGGGGTGATCATGCAAAAAGAGGCATTTCCTTACAGATATATTTTGGAAATTCACCCATTTGTCTCCAAATATAGGCTTAAGAGTTCTGAAAATACACAGATTTTAGTCTTGAATACATTTTTGGTATACCTATCTGAATTCAACTAAGCACCATCTATGAATTTATGAGACTGAGCTGCCATATAAGAGAGCAATTTACAGCTACCAGGAGAGCTACCAGTAGCTCACAAGCTGCTCATTGGAGAAGCCTGGTTCAGTTGCTGACTGATGGCTCAGTGGCTGTCTCGCCCTTTCCCTCTGTCATTTGCTGGAAGCCACAGCTTTCAGTACTGTCATAAGTGGCAGAGGATTCCTAAGAGCTGGCAATGGAAGCGAAGAAAGTAAGCTACTAACCTGTAACTGCGGTTATCCAGTATTAGTATCTTTCATAGATTCACATACTTGAATCATTCCCCGTCATTGAGATGGGAGTCCCACCGTAAAATAATCAAGCAGTATTTAACAAATATCATAGCTATAATGGCCCTAGGTCATGTTATTGATAGCTTATCTATCTCCTTTTTAAAAAAGGACCTAATGTTGAAACACAGCCAATCAGCTGTCAGCACCTTCTAGAACACTCCCAGTAGAGGCAGATTCCCTCAGATTTTCTGAGCACAAGTGGGAAGTAAGAATCCCATAAAACCAAAGAAAGAAACCTCTACGGGGAGGAGGGTAGGATGAATGTGAATCTATGAAAGATACCAATACTGGACAATCACAGTTACAGGAAAGTAACTTATTTTCTTATCCCGTATTGGAGTATTTTTCATAGATTCACATGCTTGAATCAGAATAGCAAGCAGTACCATAAAAATTGTACTGTCGGTAGTGGATGGAGGGAGACATGCAAATCATAAATACATCAAGTCAGTGCATTAAAACAGAGACATTTGTAAGTATGCAAATACCCTTCCAATCCTAGAAACTTTAAAACATGTCTAAAACAACACCTGAAGCACTTACATCCTGCTATGTGCATGATGCAATCAATGAAATGTTTATCAAAAGTAATAGAAAAATTAAGTTACTTCTTTTTTTTTAAACTTGTTAGAAATAACATTAGCAAATGATATTAAGCAATGCTATGCAATTTCAATAAAGCATAAAATTCCTCTTTACTAGAAAGAGGCCCACCTTAATTGAAGAGATGATGCAATGCCGCTTGACCCTCAGCTGCATCTTCTCGCTGCGTAGATTGCAGACAGTAGTGCTGCCTGAAAGTTGGGACACTGCTCCATGTTGCAGCATGGCAAATTCTCTCCAGCGAAAAAAGCTGCCGACGTTGACACTGCCCTGGTGGTTGACTGTAAAAGCCTGGACTTCACCAACTCTCCTCGTAGAAGTGAGAGCCATTAGGAGAGCTACTTTCCAAGTTAGAAACTTCAGTTCAGCTTTGTGAATTGGTTCAAAGGGCTGCCTCATCAGTTTTCTGAGGACCAAGTTGAGCTTCCATTCCAGAGGGGGTGCACGCACCGGGGGGAAGGCGCAGAAGAGGCCCCTCATGAATTGTTTCACAAGACTTGAAGCACAGAGAAACTAAACTTGAGGAGATCCTCTGTATCAGGAAATCGAGGCGAGGTGCACCTTCACAGAAGAGAATGTGGGACCTGATTTTACCAAAGAGAGGAGATGTGGCAAAATCTGTTCTGGAGGGGCTTGAAACAGGTGTAAGTTGTTCCTTTGGCACCAGCAGCAGAACCGCTTCCACTTTAGGTGGGACGTTTTGTTAGTGCTTTCAGCTCTGAATTTTGTAATGATATCTCTTGAGACAACGTAGAATCTCGGGAGTGTTACCATTCTGAATGTTTGTTTTCTGAGGAACTTGTAGAGACCCCTGAGATCCAGTATTCGTCTCCATTCCTCTGATTTCCTTTTATCAAGAAAAAACTGATAAAGGGACCTCTTCTATCACTCCTTTGGAGAGCATAACCTGAGCTTCCCTGCGAAGTAAGTGAGGACGAGGGGGGGCTCCTCTGGGTGGAGTATTCGGTGGGCGCTAAGTGAATTCCAGGATGTGTCCAAAGGTGATGAGGTCTAACACCCACTGATCTGCAGTTATATTGTGCCACTGTTGTACATGGTTGGATATTTTCGCACCAGCAGGTTGGGAGGGAAGGGAAGCTAGTACCCGGACGAGATCATTGTTTCCTGCTGGAGTCACGACCTTGCGAAGGGGTTCTCTTGTGGCCCCCTTGGCGAGAGAAACCAGCCATCGAAGACTGGCGGTAAGCTGGGGAGTTGTAACTTCGCCGCTATTGAGGCCGATAAGGCTAATACCTTTGGGTTCTCTGGTAACCTCCTTTATATGAGGTAAAACCTCTGAATGGCACCTTACGATATTGCAGCATGCCCAATGATTCCGCCGTGTCTGTATCCATCTTGATCGCCAAAAGTGCCTCGTCAATATGCTTTTCAAACAGGGAATCCCCGTAGAAAGCCATATCCAAGTTTTTCTTCTGCACCTCTGGTCTAAAGGTGGTCGCCTTCAACCACCCCTGTCTTCTGAGCACTGCAGCACCCACCAACTGTCGAAGGACAGTGTTGGCTACGTCGAGGGTGCAGTCGATGGTTTCCGACGCTGGGTGTCCTCCTTCCAACAGGATTTTTCTTGCCTCCTGCCTTCTATCCTCTGGTATAAGATCCACCAGTGCTCCCATATCTGACCACATCTGGCGGTCTTAGCGGCCGATGATGGCTAATACATTAGCTGCCCTGATAGTAACTTCAGCCACAGTGGAGAAGCGCTTTCCAAGAATGTCCATCCTGCGTCCCTCCTTATCAGGTGGAGTAGTGATTGGGGTGGCAGGGTTCTTGGATCTCCTTTGTGCTGCTTGGCAGAGGACCGAATCTGGCCTTGAATGTCCTATGAGGCAGGAAGGAGAATCCTCCGGAGCCCTGTACTTCTCCTCAATGCGAGGGAGTACCAGAGGTATGGTGGCTGGTGTTCTCATAATCTTAATGCCTTCTTGCCATATATATAATCTATAATGGGTATGGAGCGCACAGACTTCCTGGTTTCCTCCTTACAATCATACAGGAAGCAATCGGTCTGTTTGACCGTCATTGGTAAATGAAACCTGGTGGATGCTCTCTCCATCAGATTATGAAATCCTCCAATGTCCTCTGGGGGAGAATCTGATGGTAGGTGTGGAGGAGGGGAGGCCGTTGGTATGATCTAGTCCTCCCAAGGGTCTGGTGCAGAGGTAGGATCCTGGAGCTTACCCTCTTCTCTCTCCTCATCCATAGCAGAAGTATCCCCTGCGACAGGGCCTGTTGGTAAGGGGCGAGGAGAAATCACAGGTGTGACTGGAGGTGGCAAAACTGGCGTACCTGGTGGATCCACTTGAGGTAGTGGTCTCTCAGGCTCAGTTCCTTGCGGCGGAAACCGCTGTCTGTAATCTGCCAACATCGCCTGCAGGTCTTGTATCTGAGAAGGCGGTAGGTGGGCCATGTCTCTTGAACGCGGTTCCGGTTGAAAATCATATTGACGATAATGATGAGGTGGAATCGCATAACTCTGCTGGTAGTACTGACTTTCGTCATGGTAATCCTCATCTTCGTCTTCTTGACATTTCACTTGCAGCTCTGGAGGACTATGAGCTACACCAAAAACACCATCATCATCATCTTCATCAGAGTCCTGTATGTCTAAGGAATGTGATGGGATTAACGGTGACACCTTACTGTACTCAGCCATGGTGGGACGTAAGAAAGTCTTGGTAACCTTTGTTACCCGAGTAACCCTCATCGACGGTGGCGTTGATGGAACAGTCAAAGCCGGAAGGACAGATTCCCTCGTCGATGGTGTAGTCATCTATACTATTGCTGTCGACGGTAGTGTCATCGACAGGGTGCTCGTCGACGGGGCGCCCGCCGACGAATCGCTCGTCGACTGTATCTTTGCCGACGGCATCTTTATGGATTATTTCTTCATTGACGGGAGTACGTTGATGGTCGTCGATAGAGATCCCAACGTCAACTGGCTCTTAGACAGTGAAATTCTCATTGACGGTATAGGAGTCAGTATTGCCGTTGTCGAAATGGTTGCCGTCGTCAATGGTGCTGACGATGTCACACTTATCGTCGTTAACAAGTGTGGTAATGTCGTCGACTATGGTTTTTTGCCAGTTTTTTGCCTCGCAGTATCTGAGGAGGAGGATCTTCGATGGTCTTTGTCCTTTCTGGAAGGCATGGAGGGCACAGACAAGGCAGGTTCTGAGGATTACTTCACACCTTTTTCCCTCTTAAAGCCTTTGGTGTCCTGAGAAGGTTTATGGTGTTTCCTACCTTCTCCAGAGGAACTGTCCTTTGACCTGGCTCCCTTGTGAGATATGGAGGATCGCTCACTCTCTTCATCCGACAGAATTGTTTGATGCTTAGTGGTCTGGAGCCACAAAAGCAGCCTTCCTCTCTATCCTTGAGAGTTTTTGAGGAAAAGGTATGGCAGATCTTCCATTCCCTCACCTCATGTTTAGGATGGAGGCAATATATACACTCTTTACGTGGACCATCCACATGGACCCTTTTCCTGCCACAGGTTTTACATGGCGTGCAGTGAAAATCTGAGGGCCTAAGGCCATTATAGTCTATGATATTTGTTAAATAGTGCTTGATTATTTTACCATGGGACTCCCATCTCGACGACGGGGAATGATTCCAGCATGTGAATCTAAGAAAGATACCCAAATACTGGATAAAGAAGTGACGCCCACTGATAAATAGCAGGTTATGCAGAGATAAATACTTTTAAATATTTTTTTCTGTAACAGAGCAGTTGTCGCGCATCACAACAAATTCCCTTCTTTGGTAATGCTGAAAATCCTTATAAAAGGAACGCTGCTGGTACTGTTAAAATATATCGATAACCCTAAGAGCTCTAAAGGAGATTTTATAGGTTCCCTAATGGAAAACTTGACAAGGTGCAGCCCACACTAGCGGTGACATCGTTTTATAACTTGTTGATCTACTTCCTTACAAGCACACTGCATTCAAACATGATAAACAGAGAAATGCCTGAAATACGTACGATTAAAATGCTACTTGTATATGATTATCAATCAATTGATTGATTCAAAACTCGACTATTTCATTCAACTACTTAAAAATGATAATGACCTTGTAAAGGACAAACCTGAGGAATCAGCATTATCAATCCACATATCAAGGCGCTTAGCAAAAGGAATGGAGCACACGTATTTCTTCTGCCCAGTTGGTCCATTCCAATACATGCTATGATGTATGATGGAATCTCCACGAGACCTGTGAACCAGAATTCACATGATTTTATCAGTGGGGTTAGTGCAAGTGCTCGTGAAATAATAATGACATTTTTGTTAGTAATTGTTTTATACTTTTAAAAGTAAACAATCACACTATACTAATTTTGAGGCAATTAGCCATAAAATGTTTTTTTTTATTATTGTCTGTAATTAAGAGGAAATGCACTTTGAAACTGCAGAGATGTGGCAAACGTGTGTACACAGTGCTTAATTTATGAAAATATATATATTTACCAAGGAGTGCAAGGTTACAAAGTTTTACTCAGGAGCCCGCTGCTGTCACTGCTGAATGCTGGGATTGCAGAATATCAAAGCTATCTCATCTTTACTCCAGCGCATGCCTCTTTCTTCCACCACCCTACACTTCCTGTCTCTTTTTATCTACTTTTTGCAGGTTCTCTTCCACCCCATCTTTCTTTCACTTCTTTTGTTTCCTCTTTTTTTCCTCCCTATTTTATCTTTCTTCATCATGTGTGTCAAAATCTGATGATGAAGTACCGATCTCTAAAAGAAAAAGCCAGTATCCCCTGGCTGCAACCACTGGTACAAATTAAGCACTCGTATATGAAAACAACACATTTCAATAAACAGATAAAGGCATCATTTAGTTTTTCATATATTCGTAGACTACAAAACAAGTTATACTAACAATAGCACACAAGGCTACACTCAATTTTAACTTCAACAAACATCGTATTAATGTTTTACATAATTCTTGTTCTAGTCTAGACTTCTTGCGTTATGTAACTGTATAAATAAGGATTTTTTTTCCACGTTTCACATCATGATGAAATATGCACAGGTCTAAATAAAGGAAGTAAATTGTACTTCTTTGTCAACAACTGCTCAGCAACATTTCTGAGCAATTTACAATGCTCAGAAATGTGAGAGAACCCAATTTTGACCCAATTAAAACATTCGGCCCAACCAACCCACAGATATACACTTAAAAACACACTATTAAAAATGTTGCTAGATAAACTCTAGAAATCACAGGAGCTATTTAATCAAAAGCTGTGCAGACTCTATGAAGGATTCAGACTCTCATTCCAAGTTTCTCCGAATTTTCACTTCGGCCAGTAACATAAGTTAGCAGTCAGAAATTAGATTTTGAGATGAGTGGTAATTCTGTATGCTGGGTCACAGCACCATCAGAGTTTTCCAAAGACATATTCGCTAGGTAAAACTGGAGAGAATATTTGCAACTGCAAATTAAGCTAGAATCCGAGAAATAAATGTAGAAATCGGTGCGGAAACACCCATTTCCATAGCAATGCCTCAGGAGACAACTTGGAATTGTATGGTAACACTGCACCTGGAAATCACCACATTTCCCCAGTATTGGGAGTTCCGTGTGTGGTACTGTGACACTGGAAGTCGGAAAGAGGGCTATATTGTAAAAACTGGCAATCAAGAATGAGAAACCACATTGACATTCTAGGACTTATGGAGGTGTGAAAAAAACAAAGGTCCTAAAAACACAGACATACCCATCAGTTTGCTGATAATTAACAAACAAGAGACCACTTCCATTGAAGATGGAGTGCCACTCACATCAAGGCAAGAAATTAATTAAGAATTTTACACCTTGACTCTAACTGTATAACCACTGGAGCAGCGTAATTTTAGCTCCACCCTTACATGTCACAACTACGCAATATATATGCGCTCTTAGCACCATATATTCCGTATGTCCTAATGTTATTAATAAAAAGTGGTGCACTCAAATGCATTACTGAAGTGCATTCACTGAAGAACTAGAGATTCATAAATGTATGCATATTAATGTTTAGCCTAAATCATGAAGAAATGTAGGTTTCATACATATTTACACTTATGATACACGTTATATTGCACGCATATGAAAAGGGCATTATATGTGTTACAGTGATTTTAGTTTTCACTTAACATTTAGTTTGAAGTAGTATGTGCACCTATACTCACATAACTGAAGTGCACTCTGAGGCTAAGTTTAACTTGCCCATAGTAGGCCTGAATTTCGAAATGTATTTTTCTGCTTGCATTGTATGTTCCCTCCTCTCCAGGTGCAGAACCAATGCTTCAATAGTTAGAGAAAGGGGTATTATGTATTATAGATAGAGAGGCCTGAGAAGAAAATCTTGGCAGAAGGTGTGGAGAAGCTAACGCATTGAAGCTGCAACAAATAAGGTGCTCAAGGACGTGGGAGAGCCTAGGTTTCGTGGGATGGGAGAAAACGCCAATGTTTCTAAAATGACGAAAGGTTCACCACCATTGGTCTGAGGAAAAGTGGCATAATGGTCAGATCATGAGAATGTATCTGTGTGCTTTAATTAATGTATACAAAAAGAACAGATGATGGATGGAATGCTGAAGCAATCCAACATTCACCCGCAGTCACAGATCTGGGTTAAATCCATCGTTTTTTTGCCCGCCACGCCATTCCAGCTTAGACTCAGCCATATGCAAATCATTCTTGACTATGTTCATTAATGTATATAATGTTAGACTGTAAGGCAGATCTTCTTGGACTTAGAGAGGTACAGACCTCTCTGCTTGCTCCATTGCATGCAAGTGTATGGCTACATGCTAGCACTTGTTCCCTTTATAGGTTTTCTACTGAAATCCTTACAATGCTGACACCTTTCTGCATTCTTAAATTCAGCTGCCCAATCCTTAATGACCCTAATTCTAATTTAGGAGAAACTATTTTTGAAATATTCATGTTTAGGGACGGGTAACGGAGCTTCTCAAAGGAGCATTGAATCTGTTCTTTTGTACTTGGATTATTCGGACTGCCATCTTTATTGGACTTTTTCTTTCAAGCACGAAATCATATCAGCGGCTTAATATACTTGTTGTAATGCTTCATGTGTATAATACTTTCCTGTTTTGCTTACTTGATGGTTTGATACTTAATGTTTAATAAATCCACCTTAACTTTGATACTGACTCCTGGTCCTTATTGTGTGACCAAATGGATTACACTGTTAAATTGGGTAATCAGCCACAAATGTCCATTGAGTGCAATTTGTAACCATGTGCCGACGTGCCATCAAGCTGGAAGCAGAGGACGGTTGGTTACTGAAGTGAGGGAGTTAGGGAAACCCATGTAGAAATTGACCAGATCCAGTCCAAGCCCCAAAACCCATGTCTTGCATTGGAGGATCGATGGAGTTCCAGCACATTGGGAGACACTTGTGATGCGGTAATGTTCTGAGTTGTTGTGTGAGTGTAGAGCGTGTTGCAGAGAAGTTGAAATCAGGCTCGACGTAGCACATGATCCCGGGATAGTGATAATAAGTTATCAGTGTAGAAGATGCTGTGTTGTAATTGTCTGCTAAGTTTTGTGGTGACATTTATCTTTGCATGAGAGTAAGGTGTGACTGGTATAGCAGATCCTAGTGAACAAGGAGAAACTATCAATCGGAGTGATCCGGGCTGGACAAGGTTTCATTCGAATGTGTATCTGAGTAGGTCGGAAAGTGTTGCTCCGAACCATTTCTTGTGTGATTGAACACTACTGGTTTCTTTAGTGGAGCAGACAAAGTTATTTGTTGAACTGCTTTTGCAGTTGTATTGCATACTTAACGCTGAGAAGAGTGCATCCGTGAAAAATTGTAAAGGAGGGTGAACCACTGCGAGGAGTGAGATTGAGGTCACAGTGTGCTGCGCAGAGATTGGTCAGTTGGTGTAAAGCTGGTATTGGTTGACTACATAATACAGTGTTGCGCTGCTATTGGTTGTTGATGAAGAACGAGAACTGTGGGCATAAGAAATTATTTCCTAGTTTGAGAGGAAAAGATCATTGTAATTGTTAATTTACTGTTGAACAATGAAATTCTTCAAGGCTGTACGAGAAATGTTTAGGGAGATGTAAAGATACCTGTTCGAGAGGGAGAAGAGGCACCACCTGAGGCTACGCCAGGTAATTATAGGACTATAAATGTAGGGCTCCATGCATGTATTTGGCTTAACCAATGGTATAAGATCACATTTAAGAATGTTTCCATGTTATGGCACATTTAATTTGAGAATCATTGAAAATTTGAGGGGCGTACGTTACGAAATGAAACCACCTCCTAGACCTGCACAGTACGAATCACTTAATGCTTGGGAGCGAGCAGCTCACGGTAGGTAAAAGGAAAAATATCAGGGAAGAGCCAGAACGGCACTGTGTACTTATGCTGATGATAGATGGGATGCAGATCAAAAGAAGTGGAGAACCAATATGATAGAGGGAGCTAGACTATACCCTGCATTGACAAGCGAAGAGACAGAGAAAGGAAAGAAGAAAAAGAAAAAGGGGGAAAAGACAGACAATGTGGAAAGCGAGGATGAAGCCTGTCATAGCGATTCTTGTGATTATATTTTGAATGCATTATTGTTGACACGTCCACCCCCATATAATGAAGATCAACAGGAGGAAATGAGTGGGGCAGGTGTTAGTGGAATTTCAGGAATAGCTACTGCACCAGAGAATACACGTTCTAATATGATAGGAGGGAATACATTGATTAGTACCCCTATTAACCTGACTGCTTTGAATGCCCCAGATACCTTACTGGTCACTATAGGTCCCGTAGTCTCGCTATATAATCCCGGATCGACAGGGAACACAACACATACTTTGGAATGGGTGCCACAGGTAACACTCCTATGGACCGAGAAGGGGAGAACTTCCTCAGGCTCCCTTAGTATCGACTCAATATAATACCTTTTGTGCTGCATAGTGCAGATCCAACCATGAACCAGGCAGGATTCACACCTCTGAGAGGGATTGTTCAGGGATCACTAAATTCTGATAAGTCTATGGATAGTACTCCGGTGAGCATTAATTAAAGTAGTCCCAGACAAGGGATAGTGTCTACTGCCCCTGTAGAGCAGGCTGGTGAGTGTCCAGTAATTTGATAAGTGGCTCCATAGGTTAGCCGAAAATTCAGATGGTACCAGCTTAGGTGTGACCAGAGAGACAATTCAGTCCCCAGTGAGAGACAATACAGTGAATGTGGTCAAATTAAAATTAGAACTGGATGAGAGGATAGTAGGGAACCTTGTTCTTTCCCGACTAGAAAGCTAGAGAGTAAACTTGCGTTCATGTGTAAAGATGTTACCAGACGTGCAGGGCAGATTTATGAAAGGTTATCAGAAATGGCCCAGAAGTACAAGGATGATTTGACTAGGGCCAAGTCTTTGCAGAAAGCTTACTGTTATTGCTTTGGTGAGGATGACATAACTAGCAGGAGAACATCAGGAATGAAATTGCAAATGAAGGAATTAATTGGTTGTATTAAAAAATGGAGTGAACTAGAAAAGTGGGAAGGCAGATGGGTGAAAAAGAAGGACAACAAGAAACCAGGTGGAAAACCACCTCCTTCCTCAGTGTAGGGAGAGTGCACATCAGCTTTCCCGTTGAGGTAAGTGCTAGGTGGAGGTATGTCCACGTGCCCTGGAGCAGGAGTGATCTTGTGTCATTCACTAATGATTTTCAAAAATTGGGAGAAAAACCAGTAGAGTGGTACACTCGGGTTGAACGATTTGTAAACATTTCATAGGTCTTGTGGATCGATTTGAATACCTTCTTTGAAATTGTGGCACCAAGTGATTTGTGGGCAGAATGTAAAGTGTCTGTGAATTAGCCGGAGAAGGAACCTCCAAGAAATCCAGTGACAAATGCCCCATCAGAGTTGGTGATGAGAAAGTATCAGCAGTGGATAACCTTTTTGAAAGGAAAGGTATCAGCTAAAGACATTGACTGGATTAAGACTGACAGAGCAATCCAGAAGCCAGTCAGTGCATGCCTATTATAAAAGGTTGTTGCAGGTGTTTAAACCGTATAGTTAAACAGAGAACCTTGAGCCGAAAGATATGGGAAATTTTGTGTTTCCATTTGTGTCAGGATTCAGAAGTGAAGTTGCCTCGATGATTAACCAGCATTTGATCTTTTGGCAGAATAAAAAAATCAATTAAATCCGGAGGTATGCAAAATACTGTAGTGATGAAATTGAAATGTGACAGAAGCAGTTGAAAGAAAAATTGATGGTGGTGCAAATGAGAGCCACACAGAGGGGAAATCTAAGTCAACCTTTTGTAGGGAATGGTGGTCCTATGCAAGGAGTATATCAACAGGGAGCTCCTGTAATGCAAGGTGGAAATTGATTTCCACTGCAAGGTAGAGGTCGCAGTGTCCCAACAGACCCGAGTACTGGAATTGATGTGGCAACTTGGAAAAGAACAAACCTGTGCCATTATTGCAATAAGTAGGCCATTGGAAGCAGGAATTCCATCTTAATCCAAGTAACTTGATGAATGGAAATCAGGTTTAGAACTTAGGATTCACACAACCCCAATATAATAACTCTGTACAGTCACAAAGTCTGCAGAGACCTACAGTGCAGAACATTGATGTGTCTCAAGGCCTGGTGATGCAAGTTCCACAAGCCTGATGCCACAGCAGAATGTAAATGTTCCTAGTTTTAACCCAAATTGAGTCCTAAATTTGAACCAGAATCCTTTCCTAAAACAGGGGACGTTTCAACAGTGCCCTATGATTGAAATGTTTGATGATTACGGCTCGGACGTGTCCCACTAACAGTACCTGAGGTGGGAGGACGATTCCGTGCTAGGTGCAGTCTTAGAGATAGACCTGAGTGGTCCATTCATAGAAGGTGAAGTGAATGGCCACCCTGTATCGTTTCTGATCGATACTGGTGCTACCCGTTCCACTTTTGGAACAGTGGAAGTTCCAGACCTACCCCTCTCAGGAAAAAGAGTCCAAGTTGTAGAAGTTGCAAACAAGCAAATGACAAGCCCAGTGACAAAAGACGTGCTTGTTAAAATAGGGTCCTTTGAGGAAAATCACCAGTTTGTGGTGTGTGAATCGAGTCCTATAAATCTGCTAGGAAGAGACCTGTTGCAAACTGAATTGCACCATTTATTACACCCCAAAGGGTGTACAGTTCCAGACTCATGATGAGGACATTGCCTTTAAATTGGCAAAGCATGGTCCAGATATTGGATTGTTCCCCATGATGACAAATGATGATTTGCCCCCAGATCTTATAGATACTGTGAAACCCGAAGTCCGGGACGTCTCAGGAAAAGACATGGATCTCATCAAAGGAGTTGAACCTGTCTGCATTAATGTAAAGCCAAACGCTGAGTACTCGAAAACCCCGCAGTATAATTTGACCCCTGAAACTATTGCTGGGATTACCCCAGTGATTGAGTCCATGATACAACAAGGCATTTTGAAGGAGATAAAGGGAAGACCATGTATCTTACCCATTATGGGTAAGTACTGCATAGTGCAGGAGCTGAGAAGGATTAACAGCACAGTTATTCCCTGTTGTCCCGTGGTACCGAATCCAGCTGTGATTTTATTCCAAATTCCATGTGAGGCTGAGTGGTTCACTATTGTTGATTTGTGTGAGGCTTTCTTCTCCATACCCTTGCATGAGGACAGTCAGTTCCTTTTCGCATTTAGGCTGCAGAATCGTGTTTTGGCATGGTGGCGAGTCCCACAAGGGTATATGGAGAGTCCCTCAATCTTCAACCAGATCCTTAAAAAGAATCTGGACTCCCAGGTTCTGCCCTGTAATTCAGTCCTAGTCCAGTACATTGACGACCTGTTGGTTGTGTAAGAAACACAGGACACTGTTGCACTATTGAACCATTTGACTGAGAATGGACATAAAGTGTCCCCGAACACGTTGCTGTATTGTCAGAAAGAAGTCCTGTATCTTGGACATCACATTGAGGAGGGAGAGAGGAAGGTGTCACAGGAAAGAATTACAGCGAACATGAAAATGAATCCACCAACTACTCAGAAAGAAATCAGGATGTTTTTAGGAATGGGGGGATACTGTCGCCAGTGGATCCCCAACTTTTCCCTAGTGGCCAAGCATTTACAGAGGCTTACACACAAAGATGTGTCTGATCCGGTACCCTGGGATCACAATTGTTTGCGTGCTTTCCTAGAGCTGAAAGATCATCTCAATCGTCCCCAGGCACTAGGAATTCCAGATTACAACAAAGCCTTTTTGCTCTTCTGCAGTGAGAGGGAGAGCTGCACTCTCTCAGTGCTTGCACAGTTACATGGCAATATTCGAAGACCCATTGCCTACTTTTCTGCTATCCTTGATCCTGTAGCCGCAGCACTGCTAGGATGCCTTAAGGCCATGGCTGCCACAGGTGTCAGCATTGAGCGTTGTGAAAGCCTTGTGAGTGGTCAACCTCAGACCGTATTTGTCCTCCATTTTGTGAAGATACTGTTAACGCGTACTCAGTTGACCAAGTATGCACAAGTCATCCTGGCTGGTGAGAACGTCACATTAACACGCTGCACTGCTTTAAATCCTGCTACACTGTTGCCCCTTCTGGATGTTGAAAATGATGATGGAGAAGTTGATCATGACTGTCTTGATTTTACTGAACTATGCGCCAAGCTAAGACTTGATATCAATGATGAGCCACTGCCTTAAAATGATTTTGTACCGTTTGTTGATGGCTCCTGCTTGAGAAACAAAGAAGGAATCCTCAGAGCTGCATATCCTGTTTGCACAGTCTCAGGCGTAGTGGAAGCTTTCTGGCTTTGAGGAGTAACATCTGCGCAAGTGGCTGAACTGTTCACTCTTACACTAGGCCGTACTGTGTTTCTGAACACCTTAGAGTGACGATTTTCACTGATAGTATGGCTTTGGTGTGGTTCACGACTTTGGACAGTAGTGGTCACAGAGGGGATTCATGATGTCTTCCGGTTCTCCTACCTGGAATGGCGAGGTTGTCATGAAGCTTCTCAAAGCTTTATAATTGCCTAACCAGATTGCGGTTGTGAAGTGCTCTGCACACCGCTGCAGAAATTATTATGTGACAGTCGGCAACAGATATACCGATGAGGTTGCAAGATATTGTGCACTCAATGCTTGTACATTCAATGGAGAGTATTGCAATGAGGGTACAGATGAGACTAATTACAACCTCTTTTTAACAGCAGTTGATACGTGGGAGGAAGTTAAGAGGTTAAAGGAAGTAGTGTCAGAAGCAGGAACAACACAGTTGGATCAGAGCAGGTTGTGTCAAGATGATGACATTTAGGTTTCAGGTGATGGAAGACCTGCGTTGCCAGACAGTTTGTTGCTCCATTTTTTCAGGCAGATGTGGTCTAACCCCAGATGCAGATTTATGGCAGAGGAATTGTGTCACAGATGTGTTGTGTGTCAACAAATGAATATAGGGAAAATAACTGCAGTAAAACTGAGTCACACTGGAAGATCAGGAGGTATATTCAACAGGATACAATTGGACTTTATTGAGATGCCTGTGTGCAACGGGCTGAGATATTCCTAGTAATTGGGTGCATCTTTTCGCGTTGGGTTGAAGCCTACACGACCAGAAGAAATGACAGTCTCACAGTAGCAAAGTTGCTGCAGGAGAGAGACTGAGTCTGCAAGAGGGATGTGTGCCTCACACTATACCAGAGGATACTGAGGATATTGATCTGAGTGACAGTGAAGGAGAAGGACCTGTCCTCAAGAGATCAAAATGAGCTAGAGTACCCTGTTGAAGGTATTCTTCACCTGAATGGACATACCTTGCAACAAGCGCCCAAGAGATAGTGTTTTGGCACTTGGAGGATCAAAGTGCAAATGCAGCTGAACCTCAGTGAATACCTACTTGAGGCTGAACTGTGTTTTGACTTTACTTTGCCACAGAACAGACAGACCCGGATTGTACTTAATTTGATCTCTAAACTGAACTTTGACATTTTTAACAGAGACATTGTAAACAGACTTTGCTAAAGAATTAAGAAGTATACCAAGGACCACGCAGCTGAAGGAGGGTAAGGTTGTCATTAAGAAGAACACAGAGTAGGGCTAAGGAAGACTCACAAAGCTGTTGTAAATAATTTGCTGCACATCACTTGAAGTTTGTTTTGCCATTTGCACAGGTGGAAACAGACAGAGAAAATGCTCTGCTGCTGTCACTTTCCACCCAATGGTCTGTAGTTGAAAAGTTATGGAGCCTAATAATACAATAATAGACATAGGTACATTTTAGCAGGTGTGTTAATAGCTGTAATTGCAGTACTAATTATGTTGCTTCTGGGATTATTCTTACCCACCTCACCTAGCATAGAGCAGACTAAGTCTATACTTACCCCTAAGACCCCACTTTCTACTGATGATAGAATACACTTACACGATGAGAAACACTTACACATAGATGCTTCTAGAGGAGATCTTTCTGCAAATGTTTATTACAGATTGCTTTATGAGTACATTGACACTATGGATGGTAGTGATTGACACATGTGCATGCATTTACCTACATCAGCTGAGGAGGGTATGACGTACCATCATATTCCTTTGATTTATGGTGGTACTTGTAGCATGTTAATGTGTTTTTTGTATGGACAGGGTCATTTTCAGAATTATTTCTCGAATTAGGATTTGATTTTTTCAGACGTTCCCATACTTAAGCATTTAAATAGTCACCCTGGTACTAAAAATATAGAGAGAATTGAAGGATTATTCAATCCCACCACAACACTAGATACTGTTTATGCTCTTCGAAACAATTTGACCTGTATCCTAAAAGGTGTAGAGAAGAGCTTTATAAATTCAGTCGAGGACAGAAGAAGAGGAATGGAATCTAAATCAAAGAAAGTCAAAATTGGATATCAGTGGGCTATAGAAGAAATTGAGCATCAAGTAGCAGGGAACCAGGCTGCATTAACTTTAGATTGGAGACACAATGGGAAATTATGCATATTTAGACAACAGTCTACAGCTAACAAAATGTGTGGGAAAGAGTGAATGTGAACACACATTTGAAACTAAAGGACATTAGGAGTCATTATTAGCAGGAAAAGATCCTGCCATTCCCAGAGTTTATTATGTTTGTGGAGCACATGCATAATTTAGGTTGCCAAAAGGATGGTATGCTACATGTTATTTAGGTTTAGCTTTCCTGAAGATTTATCATGTGGAACATTTTGAGGATCCCGCGTAGGAACAGAAGTCAAGACCCAAAAGAGGAACAAGTGCTGGAGAAGTAGTAGGAGATATTTTGGTGCAATCATTCCATCTGTAGGTCTGATTTTGAATGACATCAACATTAGAAGGTTGTCCATCATTGTGGATAAACTGTCTACCAATACATCAGGTGCATTATTAGTTGTCGATACTGAAATGGTTGCTGTGAGATCCATGGTTTTGCAGAACCCCCTTGCTTTAGACAACCTTCTCGCAAAGGAGTGTGGAGTCTGTCGGATGTTAAAAGTTCAACAATGTTGCACTTACATCCCTGACAAAAGTAAAGACTTGAAAAGGTTTAGCAAAAACATCACTGACTTGAAGGGAAATTTGAAGTAGTTGGAAGCAACATGTGCTTGGGATGCAATTGGAAATGGAGTTGCTTCTGTAAGAAGATGGTTTGGGAATTTGGGAAGTGTATAAGTGGGATCTATCTTGTGACACCGTTTACCCTGCAGTCAGAACAACCACCTACCTTTACAATGCAGTCACTACCCCGACTGCGACGTTACCAGGTGTTCCTTTACCCCGCAAGACCTTTCAAAAACTTGCTTTAGGGGGCGCGTTGTTGGACTGGTATGGGATTTTAAGTCCAACACCTTCCCTACTGTTGCAAAGACTGGAGGTGGAATAGTAATTTATACTATTCCAAAGTCCAGCACCCTCCTAAGGCAAGTCGTTTTAACTACTTGCGTGATAAAGTAACGCATGGTAACGTCGCAGTCGGGGTAGTGACTGCGTTGTAAAGGCATGCGGCGTAAATGCATGCTGGGTTCCGTCATACAATCATATTGAAACCCCTTGTGATAATTGCTCTTCATGCAATATTCCTGGTTTTGAGTTTTAAGGGATATAAGAAAGTACAAACAAAGAAGGGAGTGAAAAGAAAGAGAGCAGATGTAGAATTAGAGGAGAAACAGAGTAGATACTATGATGACATGAAACATCTGCAGGAGTTCAGACGAGCATTTATGAAACCCATGAGGTTTTAACTGGTCCACCCGATAAGAGATCTTGACTGGTGATGGCTTGATTCAGCATCAGAGGGGGGATTGAGCAGCGTAATTTTAGCTTCACCCGTACACGTATTCTATTTGTCCTAATGTTATTAATGAAAAGTGGTGCCTTCGAATGCATTACTGAAGTGCATTTACTGTAGAACTAGAGATTCATAAACATGTGCATATTAATGTTTAGCCTAATCATGATGAAATGTAGGTTTGGGGGCGTGGTTATCAGGCCAAGATGGCGGACACACTCTAAGGAAGCTCTGCATACTTACCCCATTATCCGCCATAAATCCTAGCCAAACTGTGCCATCCACTAATTGTACTGGCCCCATCGGCCCCTGTTGTTGTTTGTAACTGGCACAACCGTTTATTGGGCTGATTGCACCTTCATAGAGGCTGAATGCATGAAGATTTTGGAGGGGCGACCCGGCAAGCCTGTGCCCAAGTGGAGGCGCATTGTTGGGGAACTCATCAGGGCTTCTGCATAGGAGAAGAGGTGGGGGCCCCTGATGATATCGGCCCACCTCAGTTGAACTGCAGAGAATTGTGCCACTAAGTCCGTCATGAACTGAGGCCCGGCCAACAAAGCTCTGTGCAGGCCATTGCCAAGATGGGCTACGACAACGGGGCTGCCTGGGCTAAAGGGCGCGCTGTGGTGGTGTGGCCCGGAGTGACCGGCGGGTGGCTGATGGAGCTGCGGAAGACAGGTGAGCCGTGAGAGCTGATGCCGCTTCCCTCCTGCCTGCACGCCCCCCCCCATCCCCCAGACACGGTCTCAACCTCAAGCCCGGTTGCCGTGTAGGGCCTAGGCTTGACCAGGGCGGGGTAGACGGCGCAGCGCTAGGGCCAGGCCACTGATCTTGCTTCTCCTCACCTCCACTTCGAGACTTGCAGTCCCACCTATTCACATGAAGCAGTGAGGAATGTCAACGGAGCCTGTTCTGGGGCCCCGCTGCCGCATGGAGTGCACCGGGAAGCTGTGACACGTCGTGGGATAGCGGCACAGGGGCGTGGGGGGCCGAGGCCTTCGGCCAGCCTGGGGGCTCTGGCCGGGACTGACCAGGACACGGTGCTGAGCAGGGAGGCATGATCGCACCGGCGGCGGCCGGAGTCTGAGGGGCGGCAACTTCTCTCCCCCGGGTGCACCCGCTATCTCCCCTGGGACGAGGATCTGAGTAGGTGCCCGGGAGCCGCATCGGGCCCAGGCTCAGCTGCGTGGTAGGTGGCCTGACGAAGCTGCGTGGGATCCGCGTGGCAGGCAGGCCCCTTCCTGTTCTGGCACAAACTCCCTTCTTACCCACTTGAGAGCGGCTGACCGGTGGGCCCTTCGAGCTGCCGCGGTTCTGGGAGAAAAGAAGCACTGGGGTTAGCCCTAATACCCCTCCACCATCTAGGCAAGAAAATATCACACTATACAAAAAGTAATGTGGAGGAATGGATACATTCAAAGTAATCATAGGATACATCAAATTACTCCTATTTCGTGGTACATAGTCCCATTTCTTTTACTTACATATCAATAAGCCACATACCAACGTTTATTCCTGGTTGGAACAATTATTAATTTCTTTTTAATTGCTCTCAAATAAATCTAAATCTAAAAACAATACATAAAAGTACATAAACCATCACAGATACACACATAAACAACAATTTACAGTAAAGTGTTTGCTTTCTAATTAACAGCAATCCACTGTGAGGTAATCCTCTGCACACTGAAGGTACCAACTACACCTCTAACTCCTTTTTAGTAGTGTAAACATCCAACTTCAACACAATGTTTTTAATTTGGTGGATTCCTCCATTCTTCAACAGTCGACGTGTTTCAGCCCTTTCATCCAGGCCTCATCAGGACAAGGGTATAAGGAACAACTTGTAAAGCCTCCCTCGGGCACTGGCAGGCATCCAAAGCACGTTCTGCATACTCACTGCGTTCTGCGTGTAAGTCAGAACTCTATCTATCAGGTCACTGGCACACTGTAAGTTAAAACGGTAGACAGGGTATTCCTTTCAAAAATCCTCAGTCATCAATAGGTGTGTTCCAGCATAGTCCTCGTATTATGCTAAATGCGCTTCTCCTCGGGTGCCAGTCTCCGCCTCCTACACTTCCGGGAATCGCATACCAGCGGTTCTGGGAGAGACACGCACGCTGATACAAACTGGTGAATAGACCTGGGCCCAGACATCAGGGCCGATTGAGCGGTAACACTGTTGTCCTGCGACCGCAGCTGTGTGAGCCCATGCCTGTATCCTGCCTGGCCTGGGTTCTGTAGGACACACTGGCCACGAGGCCAGGACCTGCTCGGGCGTTCTGTGGGCCCTTCTGTGGCTGTGTATGCAGGCGGAGCGACATTGAGGCCCAGAATCCAGGCGCACCCTGGCACCTTGGCACATAGAGATGATATAATGTATTGCTCCCCCCAAAGGCAGGCCAGCGAAGCCCCTGTGCACCGGGCTTGACTCATCTGGCGGGTTCATCTCCGTGGATGGGACCCCAGGGCTGCTCCTCATTACCTGCATCCTAGGGGGTGGCTAAACCCTTACAAATTGTCAGCAGGCCTGGACAGACGCAGTCAGACCACCTGTTCTGACCCATAGGACCCTCATTGTGTCACAATCTGAAGAGACACCAGTTCCCAACTTTTACAGTATTGCCTGGCTGCCAGAGTCCACCGTATCGGACGTACCGAAGCACAGACCAAAGACATCATCTCTGACCCGCACAAGACTCTGTGAAGCAACGAGCAGGCTTAACGCACCACTGGGCTGCAACTACACCTGGTGGTGCACCGGGAAGCGGTGGCTCTCCACACATTCTGCCCAACATCAATCCCATAGATGCCCAGTGCACAGCAATTGGCGATGGGCCACTTGCATTCAGGGGCACAGCCTGCGTCGGCTCGCCTGGCCTCAGCACCAACAAAGGCACTTGGTGAAAGAGTGAGAGATGGGTCGCCTGAGTCAGACGCTTCACTGGGTATGAAATTAGACACTGTCCTGCACGCGGTGGAGAGCATCAGTACCACCCTGGAGCAGACCCGTATATCACTCGAAAGCAGCATTGATAAGGTCACAGAGGATTTCACTCTATTACATGCTGATCATCGCAAGCTCGTGGACAATGTGTAAAATGTCAAACACATACTAACAGAGCTTCAACCGGCAACCAGTGAAACAATGACATTGGTACAAACTCTGCTGGATCGCATACATGTCATGGAGTGCCATGCGGAAGATGCAGAGGGCTGCTCTTGTAGGAACAACATACGGGTGGTTGGCCTCCCTGAAGGAGTGGAGGGTCAAAATGCGATAGCATACACTGAAAATTGGATCGCACCCTGCTGACGGATGTTGCGCCCTCACCTTTCTAAGCGGTTGAACGCGCCCGCCGGGTACAGGCATACAAAACACCACCTGGCGCAAACCCTAGACCCTTTCTTTTCCGTCTTCTGCACTATAGAGACCACAACTCCATCCTGCGCGAGGCTCGCAACTACAGGAAATAAGGGTAGAGAACCCCCCGTAATGATCTTTCCTGACTACACCAGAGCGTTGCAGAGGCAATGGAGCTCCTTTCAGGCAGTTAAGCGGCACCTTCGAGACCTTGACATACGTTATTCGCACCTGTTCACTGCCCGTCTTTGAGCTGTAGCAAATGGGACTGCACACTTCTTTGACTCTTTTGTAGAGGCGTGGGACTGGATGGAATCCGCCAGACGTGCCACTGCATGCCCTCCATCTGCAAAAGAGAGAGGTGCAGTGGGAAATGTGTGAGAAGCCGCAGACGAGGACATCACAAGATGAACAAACCACCTCAACTCAAGATGGTGCCGAACTTTGAACATGTCATCATGGAGCGACGAAAGGCCCTGCAGATAGCATCTGCGAGGCGGGAGAGTGCCTTGACACTGGAACAAGATGCCAGCTCTACAAAATCACTGAGCGATGACAACTCCACTGTCTTATGGCTGTCTGGAGCAGGCTTGGTGGCTCTGCCTGTGCTTACCCAACAGACCGCGGATGCCATTATCTGACCCGCCAGAGACGACCGACATGCGGTAATGTACAACCCGCAGATGTTCACCTTCTTATTGCACTGATTTGTATATGCAAGTGCTTGACACTATTTAATAACAGCAGTGGGGGCTCCAGATGTACCAGAAGATCCGCTGTTGATAAGTATGTATAGAGTACAAACACAAAAAACTACACAGATGACTGATATTGCATGATCATAATTGGTATATGCATATTAGGTGCACAAGGGGTTCCCCACCTTGGCTTTAGTGACCTCACGCTCCCTGTAACCAGCCCACAAGGCTGATAGTTGCTGATAACACTTAACACAGTTTGGGCGGAAACCTGTTGTCCCTCTGCTTTACAATGTTAAAAATATTCAGGTTCTCTACAGCTACCAAAGTTATGTTCGGTTGCCCTAAAAGACCTGGCCCGTTCGACCGCCCGTACTCATCCAAACTGAGACATGTAGCAGGAATCCCTGATCTACACACCTCCATGTTAAACGGGGCCCTCATGCAATCCTCCAATTATTCCCAATTCTATTGTCACTTGGAATGTTAGAGGCATGCACACGCCCTCACGATGCTACGCTGCTTATTCGTATTCAGACGCAGGTCTGCCCACATAGCCCTACTACAGGAGTCGCACCTGACCCTAGCCGAGGCCACTCGACTTTGATGGAGCAGGCGCAGCGAGGTATTTAAAGTTGTTGAATCACGCACTCCGTGGTATTCAAGGTTAACGTGAGTGGTTTAAAGAGTTGATCGAGTTAAGGGGCGTGCACTGAGGCATCATCCACTAGACCTGGGCGTATTCAAATAACCACAGTTGCACTTCCCCACCGGGAAGTGTCCCTCAATGTGCACTGCCTGAGTCCAAAGTGGCAAGTTTAATCAAATAATCCAAGTTTTTTAAGCAGCAACGCTTCAACACATCCTTTATTGTGAGTTGAAATGATGTATTCTCATTAAATTCATGAGTAGTTCACATGATGCATTTAAATCCATTATCCATTATCCATAATACAATGAATCCAACTTACGTTAGACCCAATGCATTTCGGGCAGATAGACCGCCCTTCTTCAGGGGTAAATTCCTAAAGAAACCAAGAAGGAACGAATGAGACGACGATGTTCTGATAACAAGAAAAATAAAAAATGATGTTTTGCTCATCTGTTAAACAAAAAACATGCACGGTGTGCTTAAGAGTTTTTAATGGCGAATACAGCCACAACAGTGCTGTCGAGTGAAAAACGGGTGAAAAACGAGTGAAAAACTAGTCTTAAGAGGCAATGAAGCTGTGACAAAATGAAAACATATTATTGTGGTCGTGACGCAGGCGGTGATGTGAAACGCCGTGCAAGGAACTAGATACCAAAAGTGGCTGTAACATGCTGCGATGACAGTATCAAACCGTGCAAGGAACTAGATACCAGAAATAGCTGTGACATGCTCCGATAACAGTATCAAACCGGGGTGAGTTTACTATTTAGCCTGCTTGCGCGGCGAATGATACGAGGAGGTATCATTCCCGAAATGCGTGCGTTATTAAGCATTGCTTCACCAAGTCTAAAAAAGTATTACCTGGAGAGCAGGGGCTTCAAAAAGATCATATTAAAACATTGGCCAATGCTCCAGGTGGAGCCTGATTTCAAACACGCATTCTCGGATAAACCGCTGTTCGCGTATGAGAGAAGTAAGAACTTTGCTGAGCTCCTTAGAACTAAAAAAACAGATAACCTTATCATGACATATAAAGGCACAGTACCATGTCACAACTGTGGGAACTGCAACAACATCATTAAGGGAAACACAGTTAACCATCCAACCAAAGGTCACAAGGTCAGACTTTTCACTACAGCCACATGTGACTCAAAAAAATTGGTATACTTATTGAAATGCCCATGCGGGCTGGCATACATCGGTAAAACCGAAAGGAAGATCAAGATAAGATTAAACGAACACAAGAGCAACATTAGAAATAAAAATCCAAAATCAGTGGTGGCTACACATTTCGCAAGCCACAATCACAACATCAGCCAGTTGCAGTTTCTAGTGGGTGAAGTTGTGGACATTAAAGAAGGGAGAGACAACCGCAAGTTCCTAATACATCGCGAAACATTTTGCATCAAAAAGATGAATACCTTGATGCCACAGGGTCGCAATGACCGTATTGAGTATAGATGTTTCTTGTGAACTGTTTGGTTTTTATCTACCCACGTAACACACTTTGTGTGCGCTTGAAATACTGTCATGTATCTGCACGGTTTCAGAGACTTCCTTTTTTCACAATCTTATTGACGCACTTAAGTCTACACATATGCCCCTTTTTACAGTTTTCAATTCCACTATATTAGTGTGTTTAGATATTTTTTCTTCACTTTTTTCCACTTCATTTTTCTCCACTCCATTCTTTTGTGCAATTTTGTTAATGCACTTAAGTCTCGTCACAATGCTTCTTTACATGTTTCTACTGTCTTTATAAACTGTTTTTTCCAAACCTCTTTTCCTTCGTGTAATTTCACTCATGCACCCAAGTCCGTCTACACGTTTCTTCACATGTCTCTAACCGACTATTACACAACTGGGGACACATTTACACCACTTCAAAATGGCCACCACTTTTCTTGGGCGATAGTACCCTTTTCACTTTTCACAACCGTGGTCAAATATGGCGACCATTAGTCGGCGTCTTTGTTGCATTTCGTTAACCCGCATTGCGAGTTCCACAGTCCGGCTTTTTGAGAACGGCATGACTAACATCCTAGTACAATAAGGTAATACTTTTTTAGACTTGGTGAAGCAATGCTTAATAACGCACGCATGTCGGGAGTGATACCTCATATCATTCGCCGCGCAAGCAGGCTACATAGTAAACTCACCCCGGTTTGATACTGTTATCGGAGCATGTCACAGCTATTTCTGGTATCTAGTTCCTTGCACGGTTTGATACTGTCATCGCAGCATGTTACAGCCACTTTTGGTATCTAGTTCCTTGCACGGCGTTTCACATCACCGCCTGTGTCACGACCACAATATTATGTTTTAATTTTGTCACAGCTTCATTGCCTCTTAAGACTAGTTTTTCCCGTGTTTTTCACCCGTTTTTCACACGACAGCACTGTTATGGCTGTATTTGCCATTAAAAACTCTTAAGCACACCGTGCATGTTGTTTTTTTTTAACAGATGAGCAAAACATCATTTTTTATTTTCCTTGTTATCGGAACATCGTCGTCTCATTCGTTCCTTCTTGGTTTCTTTAGGAATTTACCCCCTGAAGAAGGGCGGTCTATCTGCCCGAAATGCATTGGGGCTAACGCAAGTTGGATTCATTGTATTATGGATAATGGATAATGGATTTAAATGCATCATGTGAAGTACTCATGAATTTAATGAGAATACATCATTTCAACTCACAATAAAGGATGTGTTGAAACGTTGCTGCTTAAAACACTTGGATTATTTGATTAAACTTGCCACTTTGGACTCAGGAAGTGCACATTGAGGGACACTTCCCGGTGGGGAAGTGCAACTGTGGCAGCCAGGTATTTGTCACTGACTATTCCTCCTATGCAAGGGGAGTCCTGATCTGGGTGAAGCCGGAAACACCGTTTGTGGCAGATGAGGTGGTAGTGGATAGTGATGGCCGTAATGTATTAATACGAGGCCGTCTAAATGTTTGCAGCTTATATTAGGGGCAATACACGGCCCCGACAGACCAAACCCAATTCTTTCACAAACTATCTATCGCACTGTCAGGGTGGAGTGAGATTCCATGGCTAATGGGGGGGGGTACATTAACGCTTTATAAGCACCACACTAGACCTCTCCTTTCCCCCTCCTTTTATGTGCAATGACCATATCCAATGCTCAGGCGCTCAGTGACTGGCTACAACATTGGGGCCTCATAGACATATGGCAGAGCCGCAATTCTGACACACGGGTATAATAATTCTACTCTTCACCTCACGACCTGCATGTCAGGATTGACCGAATTGTTGGGACAGCCACCCTCCTCCCTCTCATTAAACAGACAGACTACTTAGGTCGCACACACTCAGACCACAACCCACAGTATTTGTGCCTCACATGGGAAGCAGACATACCCGCCATACCCACATGGTGCCTCCAACCTGCAGCATTGGAGGACCCACCATTTCAGTAAGCGCTAGGGACGACTACAGCGGAACACTTTGAACTAAATGGGCATATGGCCACAGACGGGCTGATTGAGTGGGAAGCCTTTAAAGCGACTATTAGAGGCTGTAGCATGGGGTTAAACTGGAACATATGTAGGCAAGTAGATGACCACATCAGACGCATTGAAAACACGCTCTTGAGACTGGAAATGCAATTTATAACGAAACCTACCTATATCTGACAGCTTGCGAAAGCACATAGTGAGCATGCTTCATTATTGGAGCACCTGAGATGCCTCAACTACACTGCACACTCATCCCGCACTCATGCAACCTCAGACTGTGCGGGTCAGCTGCTGGCGTGGTTGATAAGACAGGAGCAGCCCTTACAACCAATCCATTTCATACGCACAGTCACAAGACGCTTACTCAACCCCCAGCATGAAATTCACAGAGAGTTGATGCGTCACTACACCTCCCTCTATCAATAGAAAATGCCACCTGATCAGGATCACCTCAACACCTTCTTATCCATGGTCAGACTGCCTGTGATCTCGCCCGAACCGGGGGAAGAACTTGACGAGCCAATTACACTATTTGAGATTCATGAAGCCATTACAGCCCTGGCAACAGGGAAGACTCTGGGACCAGACGGCCTACCGGCGAGTAGTATAAAGTTTATGCCCACACGCTGGCCCCCTATCTACATGCCTTATATAATAAAGCACTAGCGGCCTCTAGACTCCCCAGTCACTGCGCGAGGCCCTACTTATTGCCTTGCCCAAACCGGACAGAGACCCCACTGCATTGGGATTGTACCGACCATTGGATCTACTTAATACGGATTACAAAATTCTAGTCAATGTCCTTGTCTATCGTCTGGCACTCCTAGTCCCTACAATGGTCCTCCCAGACCAGACCGTTTTTTTTCCGGCTCGTAACACTTCCCTAAACTTAAGGGGTTTCTTAAGGGTCTCTAGGTACTCTGCTCTTATATGGCCACACACCGGATGCCTGCTGCTAGACTTGGAGAAGGCCTTTGATTCCCTAGAATGGGAATTCGTATTTGCCATTTTACCCAGGTAGGATACTGGATGCCGCTTTATTCGCCTGATACGGCTGCTTTACACTGAATCGACAGCCAGAGTGAAAACGGACTCTTATATTTCAGATCCAATTACAATATGCAGACTTACCCACCAAGGTTGCCCACTGTCGCCACTCCTCTTTTCCTTGGCCATAGAGCCTCTGCTGGCAGCTGTTCGAGCACAAGGGATTACCTATGCCATCCTTTTGTAAAATGAAATGCACACAATCTCTTTGTATGCAGATGATCTTTTTCTGTATATCCGAGACTCGAACCCACAAGCACTGGCGCAGTTGCAGGATAACTTTGCCGCTCTCTCTGGACTGCAGGCAAATTGGGCCAAATCATGCTTGTTCCCGTTTGCTCCAGCATACCCTGATCCTGCTTTTGTCCTGAGTGGCGTTCCCATAATGTGGCAACCTGATACGTTCAGATATTTGGGGATATGTATCTATCACCAGCCAGCAGACCTATTGAAGGGAAATCTTGGAAGAGCAATGGCGTCTATCCGGTCCCAATTGTCCTTCAGGTGCACACTCCATTGTCAGTAATACGACGGGTGGCCCTGCTTAAAATGGTAGTGTTGCCACAATTACTGTATTACTTCACAAATTTGCCGCTATATGTCACACCCCCCTATTCAGGGCATTTGAAAGTGCTATTCGAGAATTTAGCTTGAACAACGAGTAGCACTCTCCAAACTGTACTTTCCTGTAGACCAAGGAGGACTTGCCGTACTAAACATAGAGCTGTATTATCTGGCCTCCCAGCTTTAGTGGGTGGACAAATGGCTCGCTGGGAAACAACTCTCTAACAATGCATGACTATCACCGGCCGGGACACTTTCAGTGATACTCGGGTTATTTTACCCTTGCGCCCGTAGGTGGCCACCAGAGCCAATGCTTCTGGAACTCGCTTACCTGTGCTACCGCAGAAGCCAATACGTCACATGCTCCTTGATTCCATATGCACTGGCATTGCCACTACTCGGCACGCCCAGGGGCAATGCTACCACCATGTCCATGGAAATCACTGCCTGGCAAGAGACAGGCATACATATCTTCGGCGACCTCTATCACGAGGGCCTACTGGTACCCTTCGACACTCTGGTGGAGGAGGAGGGCGCTCCCCCGGGTGAATTCCTACTTCACACTTCATTAATCACAGCACTGGGTCACAAATGGGGAGGGATGGCAAGGGAACACCAGACACACCTCACTATACAATACCTCCATGTCATGGGGACAGGCAGGCATCTCACAAGATGGCTTGCTGACTCAATGCGCCTACACACCGCAGTACCGCTTTTGCCCCTGAAGTAGAATTGGGAGGAAGACCAAGCCCGCCCTTCCCTGGCAGTAGGGAATGGACGGCCATACTAGAGAGTCCAACGTCTATCCCCAGAAATGCCCATTTCCGTCTCATTCAATACTATATAACCCTAAGAGCCTATCTCACCCCGCCAAAATGAACCGATACTTCCACAGATCAGATGCTCCCTGCCCCAGATGTCGTATGATAAACGCTGACTTCCTCCACATGATATGGCCTGCCCACTCCTTACCGCTTACTGGTGGGGAGTTACACCCCACTTATCCATCTACATGGGACGTGCAGTGTCACGTACATGGGAGGTATGCATTCTGGGCCTCTTCCATAGAAGTCAGCAGGAATAAAGTCACTTTCGCTTCCTAGATTTAGGTCTAATAGTAGCTAAGCGTCTAATAACGAGACATTGGAAGTCAACTGAACCACCTCCCCCAGTGGCCTGGAGACAATCTCTACTGGCATGGGCCAATGCAGAGAGCATTGCCTTACACAGGGAAGACGCCCTGGGGTTTCGCAAAATCCCCATTGCAGCCAACTGGGACACGATACTCCACGAGCTGCAAAATGAAGCACACACGGAGTCGGACTGCCCGTCCGCCGCAGCGTCCATTGCAGAGGAAATCAAAGACACCTGACACGGCGACTCACACCACACATACAATGCTTTTGTCACTTCACACAACATATAGACAGCAAAAGTGCTTACCTCATATACTAACCAAGTCCTGAAGAACAAATTACCCAGAACATGGAGTGATATTTGTATCATTGGCTGTTTGAGGGGGGGAGAGGGGGACAAGGCAACCACAGTTTGGCCAAGTTCTTCCCATCATACTCCTTTGTTTCTTCATCCACCCCGCATTATCTCTCCATGTAACGAGGCTAACCTGAGAGCCATGTTCTAATGAGCTAACCGAGTAAAGACTCTATGACAAGACGTACATGAACAATCAACAAACGCATCTGTATACTGCGGGGATCACCTGGTTGTCCCTGGAAAGTGGTCACATATCTATCTTGCGATACAAATGAAACTTTAGTGCAAGCCCCTTTTATTGTATTATTGTGATATTCCTGACAGGTTGCATTCATGTAAAAGATGTAAAGACACGTCAGGCTGTGAAATTGGAGATGATGTTGTTTTTCACACCGTTATTGATTAAAAACGAATAAAAAACAGATTCAAACAAAAATGAAGAAATTTAGGTTTTGTATATATTTACACAGATGATAAAAGTAATACTGCACGCATATGAAAGGTGCATTATACGTGTGTGAGACGCTGGCCTGGTATATGATGTCCACTAGTCAAAGTGGGCACCTTGCACCAGTCCAGACAACCCTTATGGTGATTTAAGAGGTCTCAGACAACCTTAGAAAGCTATCCAAGTGGTAGCTGTGAAGAGAAGCCTTCAGGCTTAGTCTTGAAGGAGTGTAAAGCAGCTTGTTTTACCAGAATTAAATCTTATAGTATAGATTAAATGAAAAGAGAACCACACAGTAGTTATAAGAAATATGTATTTATTATATAACACTATCTAGTACGTTACCGTATTTCCTACATGGAGATAGACACAAAGCACACAATACTTAAGCAAAGAAATGACAGTAAATAGCACTAATACACAGTGGGCCCCAGGGGGGGACCAGACCATATACTAAAAAAGTGGTATAAGAACCACGACTCGAGTCAGGACAATGTCCAGAGGACGTAGAATTGCTGGGAACCCAAGGAACCACCCAAGGTGCGTAGCTAGGGACCCCATGCAGTGTGTGTGCAGTGTGTGAACACAACCACGTGCTCCATACAAGTCTATGTGGAAGTCGCGGTTGGAATTTTAAAGATTAGGGACCCTTCCCAGTGGACTTTGAAGAAACCAAGTGGAAGACAGAAGGTTGGAGAGCCACCCCACCCGTGGATACTGAAGTACCCAAGTTACCTAACCCATGGAAGCCGGGTGCATAGGTGTGAAGTGGTGTCGGAAACCGCCGTCGAACCCAGGAGTCGCGAGAGGACCTTGGGCTGCTTCACAAAATAACAGGCCACGGAGCACACCGTGCGAGGTGGTTGAAGATCGTTGTAGGAAAAGTTGCCAGAGTTTGGGGCTACTTGGAGCTTAATTCACTTTTCGCAGGATTTCTAACAAGCACATGCACTTGCAAAAGTATGCAGTGCACAGGGGTTCGGGTATTGCAGCCCCCGCGAGGGATTCTGACCTCAAACCCGGTGAGAGGGCAGCTCGGACCGTGAGGGACGTAGAAACCCACCTCCTGTGTTGCTGAGCCTTTCGGAGTCCGTAGGAGCTCGGGATCAGCAGACCGGTCAGCAGTGTTGCGGTGCCTGTGAATGCAGGGGAGTGACTCCTTCACTCCAACTGAGATTATCTTCAGGTGTCTTGGATGCTCCACAGGTCCTGCACGGATCCTGTAGGGTGCACAGGCACAGACGATGCAGCAGACTGAGAGGGAGACGAAGTCAGGCCCAAACGAAGTCCAGCGAAGTCTAGAGTGCCCAGACGGTCGAATTGCAGTAGTTTCAGTTCTGAATCTTGTCCACAATGAATCTAAGGTCCTACAGCCAGGTAAGCCCTTAAGTACCCACGGAAGAGGGTTGGCAAGATTCAGGGGACCCTCCCAGGGGAGGGTCTGGACAGGGGGGAGGTTACTCCTATGTCCTTTGTCCAGGTTCGCGCCAGAGCAGGAGCCAACGGCTCCCAGGACTGGTTTGAACTGGCTATGCACAGGGACACCAAATGTGCCCCTCCTGCAGGTTTTCAGGAGCTGGCAAGCGCACCCACCCAGCCCTAATACACTAAATCCTGTCTGGGAGGTGGTCACACCTCCCTGTGACAGGATGCCTATTGTTCTGCCTTCCCCTGCTCGAGCTTGGTTCAGTAGCAGGAGGGCAGAAATGTGTCTCTGGTCGGCAGCAACCATTTTGTGCTGTCCGGAGCTAGAATGCTGGTACCGGGAATACCGAGGGCCCCACGAAGGGCCTTCCTGGTGGGTGGAATCATACTTCCCACACCGGTTACCGGTGTGGGGGTAGAATTCCAACATCAAACACGATAGGGTTGGTTGCAGCCATTTTCGAGATGGTCATCACGCGGTCACGTAATGCCCCTCTATATATAGTATATGGCTGCTTCACTGACAACCCGGGATAATAGACTCCGTAGGCTGCAGGGGTGTCCTGCTCATGCAGGGGCACCTTCTCACTTAGAACCAAGCACCCTGCCCTCAGGATTGTAAAGGCCTGCTATAGGAGTGACTTATATATTTTAAGTGCAGTGACCCTTAGATATAGTAAACCTATATCTTAAGTAAGTGGTGCATGCACCGACTTACACAGGCTGCAATGGCAGGCCTGTAGTTCCATTTTGAATTGTCTCTCATGGGTGGCAGAATACATGCTGCAGCCCATTGGAGACCTCTGGGGTACCTATGCCCTGGGTACATGTGTACCATATACAAGGGACAGACAAGGGTACCCCAGTATCCAATCTGGGGTGTACCTGAGTACATGCATAACAGTTTTAAGGAGAAAGCAGATAGACTGGGGTCGTGATTAGCAGGATCCCAGTCAGACTAGTCAAAAACAGCATTGTATCCTGCAAAAAGTGGGGGTAACCATAAGAAGCAGATCCTACTTTCCTACAACGTGTAACAGTGATTTTAGTATTCTTTTAACATTTAGTTTGCAGTAATAGGTGAACCTATACTCATGTAACTGAAGTGCACTCGAAGGCTTGGTTTAACTTGACCATAGTAGGCCCGAATTCCGAAATGTTTTTTCTGCTTGCATTGCATGTTCCACCCTCTCGAGGTCCAGTCCCAAGGCTTCATTAGTTAGAGAAAGGTGTATTATATATTACAGATAGAGAGGCATGAGAAGAAAATCTTGGTAGAAGGTATGAAGATGCTAACGAGCTGAAACTGCAACAAATAAGGTGCTCAAGGACGTGGGAGAGCCTAGGTTTCGTGGGATGGGAGAAAACGCCAAGGTTTCTAAAATGACAAAAGGTTCACCACCATTGGTCTGAGGAAAAGTGGCATAATGGTCTGATCATGAGAATGTATCTGTGTGCTTTAATTAATGTATTCAAAAAGAAAAGATGATGGATGGAATGCTGAATCAATCGAACATTCACCCCCAGTCACAGATCTGGGTTAAATCCATTGTTTTTTTGCCCGCCACGCCATTCCAGCTTAGACCCAGCCATATGCAAATCAGTCTTGACTATGTTAATTAATGTATATAATGTTAGACTGTAAGGCAGGTCTTCTTGGACTTAGAGAGGTACAGACCTCTCTGCTTGCTCCATAGCATTCAAGTGTATCGCTACATGCTAACACTTGTGCCCTTTATAGGTTTTCCACTGAAATCCTTACAATGCTGAAACCTTCCTGCATTCTTAAATTCCCAGCTGCCCAATCCTTTATGACTCATCTATAGGTAGATTTTAATTTAAGGTAAACTAGTTTTGAATTATTCATGGTTAGGGAGGAGAAACTGAGCTTTTCAGAGGAACATCAAATTTAGTTATTTTGTACTTGGATTATTCTGACATGTTTATTGAACTTTTGCTTTCAAGCCCAAATCCATATTGGTGGCTTAATATACTGGTTGTAAAGCTTCATGTGCATAATACTTTCCTGTTTTGCTCACTTGGTGGTTTGATACTTAATGTTTAGTAAATCCACCTTAACTTTGACTACTGATTCCTGATCCTTATTGTGTGACCAAATGAGTTATACTGTTAAATTGTGATTTGTTGAATGCTAACTCCCTTCACCTCTCAGTCAGCCACAAAGGGCTACTGAGCACAATTTGTAACCACCTGCCGACGGGCCATCACCACCACGTCTATTCACATCATTCAGAGTCACAAACAATGTGTTAAAAATATTAACAGTACTTATTTAATTCATGTATCTCTTTTCTGGGTTTCTTTATTAGAAATTAAGAACTACAAATCATAGGGCTGTGAGTCAATGTACACAGCTAGGTGAAATAAGAGATTAGCCTGATTAAGGTCAAACATTTAACAACTGAGTGTGTTGCTTATTCATGAGTGAAAGGTTGTTAGCAGTGAGGGGTGATATGCATCATGGATCGCAGGGAGTCAGGCAACTATGCCTACCCCTTTATTTGGACACAGCACCTCCAGATCACAGTCAGTTGTTTTAAAATATGAACGTTTCTTCAACAGCAGCAACTTAGACTGTCCTCTTAGAAGAATGCACTACGGAGCCCCGGGCCCCCTGGTCCTAGCAAACAGCCTCGGTGATCCCTTCCATTTTACCTTTAATGGCGGATCATTTGCAAGTCAGTTGACAGGAAGGTCCTGTTAGGTGTGTCATTTGCAGCATGTGCAAAATCGCACTGCACGGTCTAAAAAGGGATGGATGGTATTACTTTTGCTTGTCACTAACATGGATTTAATATAGAAGTTTTGAGTCCTTAAAGAAATGACGGGACTTTGAAACAGGATAGAGCTTCTGAAAGGTCTGTGCAATTAAAGGCTAGACCAGGGAAACGTCAGCCTTGATCTAGTCACAGTTCTGGAGGACCCAAGATGGTCAAAAATCGACTTTTTCCCTAAACGTCTCTGTATTTCTTTAGAAGTTGTACTGTATCCTTAATTATGCAATGAACAGTGAGCCTCAATATTATATATACATACACAGTTACTCATGTTTTTAGAAAATAGATACATTGAGTTTCAAAAATAGATATTGAGTTTCAAGATTGCCACTAGACAATATCACCTTCTGATATAGAACTTGTTGCTCTTGCAACAGCAAATAAGGCTCTACAAACTTGAGTTTAGATAATATTCAAATTCAAGCAACGTTTGTAAAACGATTCCAGCCAATGCCAGCGAGTTTTATGTCCCTACTCTAATGAAGGGTCAGCGGGTACTGTTCAAATTCAGAAACTATTTACAATACTGATGGATGGACCTAAAGAAATTCAAGAATATTAGGAGATATGCCCCTTTGTGTACCTATGACATTAATCTGCCGATAACCTCAGTAACTCTTTGAACAATTATACATTCTTTAAGGCTATTTATAATTAGCATTTCTATTTAGGTTTGTGGTTACGGTGACAGATGTTTATTTTCACCTTTTTCTGCATAGTGCTAGCAAAGGGTAATGGAATGTTACAATACATCTAATTAGTCCTATCTAGTTCTGTGGCTTGTTTTCAAAATGCTTTACTCAAATCAGTTCCATCAGAGTTTTTGTGTGCGTCTTCGTTGGCCACAATTATGCATTTGATCCCAGTCCTGTGTCTTGTATTGTCTCCCAATTTAGGGGCCGATTCCGATCTCGGCCGGTAGGGCTCCGAATCGGATTCGGCTTAACCGGATCCGATTCGGAGCCCTATTTCCCGACCGATTCGTACGCGCGTCCGGGCGAGCGAGTACGATGCGAAATCGCCGACCGACTCGTCCGGGCGTCCCGACCGCTCCGACCGACTCGTTCCCGGGTCTAACCGCACCGACCGACTCGCTCGGACTCGACTCGCACCGCGCAATGGAGACGTTCCCCGGCCGGGTAAGTACGATGCGCGCCGCGAGCAGTCCGACCGAGCCGCGTACTCCGGCTCGAAAGAGCAGTCGGAGCCGGACTTTGGGGGTCCGTGTTGGACCCCCCTGTACGCGTAGCCGCGCGAGTCGCACACAGGGGGGACACATGGGTCCCCCCTACACGTGCATGTACGGCGCGACCCGCATCGACGCGCACACGCTGTAGGGGGCGCCCTTGTTCGCGTCGTGCCCATTGAGTCAATGGGAGCCCGTGTACGCTTCGTACGACTGGCTCCCATTGACTTCAATGGGAGTCCGACCGACTCGAGTCCGATAGCATACGTGCGCATCGTACTCGTTCGGTCGGACTGCTAGAGTCCGATTCGGTCGGAAATCTCTCCGGGTCCGGCTCGGTCGGAGAGATTTCCGGCCCGAATCGGAATCGGCCCCTTAATCTTATCCTACTCTATGTCCTGTGTGCAACAAAACTGCTGCATTAAACTTAATTGCAATCCTTAGTGACATGTCTGCAGTCTTACAACAACCTCACCGATTGTTCTTTTTTTGTGCGTCATCTAATTATGCTTGCCTTTGACAAGTAAAGGTGCAGAATGTTTGAATCTTAGAAATAAACACTAAAATATACTAATAGTGCACTATCATGAATTCCAGAAGACTTTTTTGCCTTTTCTCTGCTGCACTGTACTTTGCTGTACATTTTATAAGAATGAAATGCATTCTGTCACATTTATTTGTGTGTTTGCTCAGAAACTGCTGTTAAGAGAACTTACTTAAAGTAACTCAAAATGTTGTGGTCTCTGATGACCTTTGACATGTGCCTCATGCCCCCTCGGTAATGTAGCATAATATGGGTGTTTGTATTATTTCTTTATAATACATGGGATCCTGCAATCCCTGTATAAAATCCCATCTCTAATTTCTTTATAATGCATTGGATTCTGCAATCTCTATAAAAAAAGTTAGTCTCTAATATCTTTATATTACACGACTTGTGGCATGACACACCCAGGTGCTCAATTTAAAGAAGTGGCATAACCGCTCAACTGTAATAACCTATTACAGTTGAGCGCTGACATCACAATACCTGCTGCCAGAGACAGCACCGAGGGGAAAGGCAGGTCTGGTCATGAAGCATAATTAAAGCAGCTGTTTAAAGAAGGAAAATGAAACGCTTCTTTTCGTTTGTCTGCTCTGCTTTTCTAACTGTACAGTAACAAGTAGAAAGGAGATATTTATTGCAACATTTTATTTTTTGCACTCCTTAGGTAATTATAGAAAATGTAGAATCTGCATGTTCTACACATTTCGAGCTACTATGCCTTTAAAAAAACAACAATAAAAGTGTATTAAACTGATTCTAATATATTTTTGCACCAAATATCTATTAGCTTTTTTGATTTTGCACTAGAGATTCTATTTTCATTCTTCGTTTTTACAGACATGCTCTCTCTTTCATATGAAAGAGCTATGCACCAAGGATTTAAGTGGTTTGTGAGAAAGGTGGTGATGTGACCATGTAGTATAAGGAATGCTATTCTACTGACTCATACAAATTCTGCTTTGCCTCACCAATGGCCTCGAAAGGACTGGGTTCGCTTCTGTACAACAGACTATGAGGGATAACATTGTCTATTAGCTAGCCACTGGAGCATCCTCTGAATTTCCTGAGCTGGTGGGTAAATTGTTTTGCGGGCTTAGATTAGTCAAGGGATCATGCTGTGGCATAGTTGGCTTTGATTCATTCCAGTGCCGAACCAGCCTTCTCCCTGAATACCCTGAACCTATCAAAGAGCATATTGGTAAGAGAAAATTGCATTTCACCAGAAAACCTGATTGACGTCACCCATGCTTCCATTCTAAGCATGACACTAGTGCCAGTAGCCCTGCCAATTCAGTCAGTTGTGTCCAGGCCAGCTAGGAGCACATACTTTGTGGCATTCTAGCCATCAAGAACAGTCTGGGCTAACGAGGCCCTGAGATCCTGTGGGACAGCTGGCAAAATATCGCTTGCCACATCTCACAAGGCATTTGTGTATCAGCACAGTAAGCAAACTCCATTCATTTATCTAAGTACTAGACTGGAAGAAGAGAAAAGCCTTTTTCCAAAGGCCCCAGTACTTTTTAATTCTCTGTGCAGGGATTATCCTGATAGAAACTTACATGTTGGGGCTTAGACGACCAGGTTCTCTGGGGTTAGATGCTTCATAGAAAGTATGACTCATCAGGGGCAAGAATATGACGTCAAGCTATCGGTCGACAGACTGACTGACAAGAACATGGTTTTGGCCCATGTAGCCACGAGGGTATCAATAAGGGCAATAATAAAAGTTAGCAGTGGCTAAGATAAAGTGGGCCCTTGTTGAAGAATTTCAGTCAGCACATTAGATTTTGTCTTAATTGTGGATGGCTGTAGATTTAGTGCCTAAGCTGCCCTTCGAACTACTTATGCAAACAAGGTGTTTTCTGCAGTAGGCTACCTCTGTTTCAGGTGATGTATCTAGCTCAAAGGCATTATGTAAGTTCAGATATAGTGCATCATTATTACAGTGAGAGGGAAACAATCCGTCCTTTTCCCTGCCGTCATCAATGTCTTAGAGGGACATAGAGCGCGTCTTGGACTCGGTCACAGTCAGAGACAAAGACTGCGTGAATTCTCTGCTGGTGACAGTATTGAGGCAGAGGTCTCAGATAAGAATCAGGTTGAATTAGAACTGGTTGTGCTTTTGTGATCTCATAGCACAACTTTAGTCGAGATCTGGGGTCCTTGGACTTGCAGTATATGTATTTCCATATACCTATCCTGCAGTTCCACAGGCCCTATCTGTGGTTCAAGGTGGATCAAGACCACTTTAATTTTTCTGTGCTTGCCTTCGGCCTTACCTCGGCCAATCAGGGTCTCAGTGGGGTTAGCTCTGCAGCTTCTTGGTCTCCGGGCTTAATGCCCATTCCTCATCTAAAAAGACAAGTGGCACCTGTGCACACTGCATTGGGATCTCAGATTTCATTGGACCCAGCATCGGAATTGCCTCTCCGACTCCATCGAGATCTTAAAGGAGACTGCACAGGATCTGCAGTGGCGGCTAGTGAATGCCAGTTTGTCCTGCAGCAGCCCATGCTCCCTTCTCCAACCATGGCTTACTGGTTATGACAGATGATTTGCTACTTGGTTGGGAAGGTCATCCGGGAGGACTGGTGATCAGAGGCATCTGGCCTCCACCAGAGCGTCAAATTCAATTCAACCTGCTGGAGCTTCGAGTGATCTGTAAGATTCTGAAGGGTTTCCTGCTGTCCATAAGAAAGAGAATGGTGAAGGCCCTCATGGAAATCACAACAGCCATGAGGTACTGCAACAAGCAGGGAGGAGTAGCGTCCTAGATCCTTTGTTAGGAGGCGCTATGCCTCTGGAGGTGGCTGGACAGCAGAACATTTCCCTAGTCACCAACCACCTAGCGGGGTTTCTAAACACTAAAGTGTACAAACTAAGAAAGTTATATCTAGCTGACCCTTAGAGGAGTTCTACATCCTACGGTGGCATAGGATATCTTCAACCAGAGATGTACATCCTTGTTAGATTTATTCACCGCCATCGGGAAAGCACAGAGTAAACAATTCTGTGCTATGAAGTTTCCTCCAAGAGACCCGTTGAGCGGTGCATTCTGATATGAATGGAAGGAAGTGCTCCTGTATTCCCTTCCTCTTCTGCTTCAGGTTCTGAGAAAGATCCAGTCAGAGCAGGCCCAAGTCATTCTCATCACCCCAGAATGGGCCAAGACAGTGTGGTACCCGATGCTCCTAGGCCCGAGCAATTGTCCTCTGATCAGGCGTCCACTTTAGGAGGACCTTCCGTCTCAGCAACATGGCGGGGTCCTGCATCTAAGTCTCCACAACTTATACCTCCCTGCATGGAGATTGCGTGGCAGCAACTAAATGTGTGCGTTAGAGGTGCTCAATGTCATCCTTATGGCCAGGCGCCCTTACACAAAGTCTATCTAAGCTGGACACAGGGAAAAGTTTGTCACTTGGTGTGTTGCCTGAAACACAGACCCCTTACAGGCGAAACGACTTTAATGTCCTTTTGTTTATTCTTTCCTTAGCTTAGTAAGGCCTTGCAGTAGACACAGTGAAAGGTAATTTGTTGGCCCCTTCAGCCTTCCTGGGTTTAGCAGACCAACCATTGTTGTTTAAATCACCAGTTGTGGTGCGTTTTCTAGAAGAATTTACATGTTTTCTTCTGAGCCATTTGTGATGCCTAAGTGGGACCTTAAATTGGACTTGACACTTCTTATATGCACGCCCTTTGAGCCGATGCATAGCTGTTCCTTGGGGCTCTTGACTGAAAACTGCCTTACTTATTACCATCATGTCAGCAGGACATGCAACTGAACTGCAGCACCCTACAGCACCTTTTTTCCCCCAGACAAATTGGTATTAAAAACACGTGCATTATTCCTTCCGAAAGTCATGAAACCCTTTCACATTGGTCAATCGATCACTCTGCCAGCATTCTTTGCACCATCTCACCCCTGGAAGAAGGAAAGAAGACTTCATTATCTTCACCCCAAGAGATTGCTTAGTTTTTACATCAACCACACAGAGGAATACTGGGTGGATGATCAGATCTTTGTGGGATTTTCAGTTGTGAAAAAGGGCAAGGCAGTGAAAAAGAGGGCTTTGACAAGGTGGATAGTGCTCTTTCCCAAAATCTGCACCACACTGCTCAAGGAGCAGCCTCCTGAAAGCCTGTGGGCCCTTTCCAGCAGGGCCAAGGCCACTACAATGGCGCTGGCAAGAGTGGTGCCTGTTCTAGAGATCTGCCAGGATGTGACGGTGTTGGTGGATATATTCATGAATGCAGGTCCAACGGGAAGGCTACTTTGCCCACTTGGTTCGGACTACTTCTTGGTTTGAGTCCACTTCACAGACCCTCCACCTTTGGGAGGTACTGTTATGGTATCTATTCTAAAGGTGAGGAATCTGTGGTTAGAAGTATCCATCAGAAGAACAAGCTACTTACCTCTGGCAATGCTTTTTTCTGCTGGATGCTTTATCTAACCAGAAATTCCTTTATGTCTTAGTAGGCAGAAGGGTGGAATCCTGAATAAAATGAAAACAATAGTCATTTGAAAAAAGTCGATTTAGAAGGACATTGGTGTTGGCAACAAAGTGCAGTGGCGTTACCAAAGCAAAGAATATTAAAAAATAAAGGGAGATGTCAAATTCTACAAAATCTGAAGGAAGAAATATAAAGAGAAGGTTGTCCACAAAAAAAGGAAGTTGTAATAAAAGCAAGATGCTATATAGCTATGGGATAAGAGCTTTGTAGATTCCACAGTGATGACGGGATATGTACAACAAAGTTGAAAAGATGTAACTCTTTAGTATCGGGGTGGTTAAACTCTTATATAATGCTTTAGCATAAACATTACTCAGAAGTATTGGCATGTATTGAAATACAGAGTAAAACTACACAGAAGCATGGACATAACACAAAATGTGCAGAGCTAAAAAAAAAAAAAAGGAACACAAATTTTGAATTAATTAATGTAATAGATAGAGGGTGGATAGAAGAGTGAAAGAAAATAATGTAATTCTAGGAAGTGTTGATGGCAAGAAAACAAAAGTACATCCAATAGGTGTATGCCTGTCCTATAGGCAAAAACAGAAGAGCAAAGAGGGCCGGAAAAAGAAAATGGAAAAGAAGATGTGGGATTTTCCAGCAAGCGATAATAACGGACAGCTAATGATATTAAATAACAAATGGGTGATTTGTCGAGAGGGCATCCATCTCTGTGAAAGCCAAGAAGCAGAACAGGTCCTATTAGAAAGGTAAGAATACAACAACAAATAAAGTGGTCTGTGACGCAAAGAGAAAATGAGAAAAGAGCGTCAAGAAAAAAAGTGTCAGCTGTGCCAAGATCTGCTGCCAGATCCGGAAGAATAAGGAAAGAAGCATTTTTGTTTTGGCATAGTCGAGTTAGAACGTTCTGCATTTAAAGGAGGACTGTCTTGGCAGAGAAGACAAAGTAAACCCCATATCGACCGTGCCAAGAAGCACGTTCATTGGGAACGAACAAGATGTTACTGTGTTTTAAAAAGAACCCTGAGCGATGTTTTAAGAGAAAGGGTCTTCGGAATAGGAAGCAAGGCACTGTCGCTTAGTGCACAGGAATGATACACATAATAAAGACATTTTAAACAAGGACATTGAATAAAGCAGACTTGTAGAGAAAGATTCATAAGTGAAACTACTAGGATGGAAAAAGGAATGGGAAATCAGAACAGAGACTTCGAAACTGAGGGAAAGTAGGAAGTAGGTAGTGGGGAAAAGGAAGGAGACGCAGTGAGTAAGATATAGCCAGAGAAAGGGTATCGATTTGGGAGGAAAAGTTGGAAGCATGGGTGCCAGGAGATATCTGGGAAAGAGGAAGATAATAAAAGGGAGTTCACAGCAGAGACATGTTAACGAAATTGGGAAAATAAGTGCAAGATATTGGAAGCAGAAATAAAGGTCTAATGATCAACTATTTATGGATAGCTAAATCAAAATGGCTTGGAAACTTCATCCATTCAGCCTGAATTGTCCAAAGTGCGATCAAAAGGCATTAATAGTATGAGTAAGTGACGGTTGGGGCATATGAGAAAAACAAAACGGATAAAGAGCGTATAAAGAGTTAACAGCATATGTCAAGAATAAGCCCAAAGACAGGACAAGCCGAGTTTGTCTGAACTGGGGTGGTGGAGTGAGCTAAAGAATGATGATGGATTTAACCCAGATCACTTGACTGGGGGTGAGTGTTTGAATTGCTCAAGCGCTCCGTCCATCATCCCCTTTGGTATCGCAAGCCGAGTTTGTCTCCAGAAAGAAACAAAGGGAGTAAGAGAATAGATGCAGAAATTGCTGAAGAGAAAGCAAGGGAATTCAGAGAAAGCGTTTTATAAAGTAAGAATGACAGGGGTGTAAGAAATTAGCCATGTAGGCAGTGCAAGATAGCCAAGTCCATATAGGTAATTATGTTTCTCCTGGAGTTCCTTGGCTCACCATTGGCGGCGAGACCACAACAACATTGAGATGTTAATTTGGATAGGAAGTGAACAGTCCTACTATGGCTTTAAACAGAGCAGACAAGTTACCTTGAGGCAAGACATGGCTCAGCTCTTTTCATAGGGAAGTCGTAGAAAAATTTCAAAAGGTTTTCAACTTTGCCGAAATATTCACCACATGCGTTTTCCAAGGCAGAACTGCTGTACACACAGTGCACAGTTTGTGTGATGTCTTAGTGAATATACATGCCAGTTTTTTTTGTACAAGTTATAAATATGGGGTGTTTGCATGTGACTAAATGCTCTTAATTTTCCCTTATTAGGGAATTAAGGCACAGGGAGATTTTAATGACCAGGACTGTATCATTTTGGTCAAGTGGGAATTCCAGGGATAGAAGTCAGGTCTCTGTGGTACACAATCACAGCATTCCCACCAGATCACTGGGCACTAGAAAGCGAGCAGATCCTTTTCAACTAAGGTATATGTTGTCAGGGTTTCCATAGAGTCAAACCCGAGAGGTAGCACTTCCAAATGCGGTCAGACAGTCTTTTCTCTCTCCCTTACCAAGGGAACTTGTGTGAAAGAAATGCGGTCTGGCCTAGAGACATAATCACCTTGATCAACAGAAACTGCGATTCCACTTCTCACCCTCCCATCCACCAAATAGAAGGACCCAGGAAAAACTAATCAGCAGCCACTTGCTAACAAAGTCTTCATGGAATGTGTGAAGGTACTGAGTCTCCATCCTCTTCATTTCAGTGTCTGGGTCTCCAACTTCCAGCTATGGGAATGTCAGCAATACACTTCTTCTGACCGGAGACGTTGTCCTCACCCTCCATCTTGCGCTACGCCAAATCACAGGCATACAAATGGATCCCTCTGGCTTAATGATTCTCTCTCACACAGACAGTCCTACGATCACAAATGCTCATTGTGCATGCACACACACTTGACATGCACATGGGATGTCAGTGCCACAATCTGGGTTTCACATAACTGTGGAACTTTACATCAGAGAGGTCAGCAGGCTGCACTCTCCCCGACTCAGGGAAAAGGTCTGGTTAAGCTACAGATTAATGGAACACGTTATGCTGCTACCACCACCACTCTGTGTGATAAACCCATGGCAAGAACAATGGTCTACTATCTCCTGCAAGTACATGCATGGTGCACCTCTCCAGGTCATAGGACAGGGCATGGACCTTGCATTGGCAGGGACAGGGTTAGACATCTGTGCACATGCTAGATTAGTGTGACAGAAAGGCCAAAATGAAAGTCAGGTTACAAGTTTCTCATGCAGTTGAACACTCAGCGCTGGGAAACATGCCCGTACACCGTTCAAGGGACATTCCAGTCCCAAGAGGATGTCATCAAAATAGGATATTACCAGAGAAGATACATATCAGCCCTCATTTAAGCCCTTACTTAAATGTCAAAGGTGCTAGGGAAGGAGGTCTACTCAACAAAGGCTTGTCTTTTTTTAGATAAAAAACTGTGCCCACTAAAGAAAAGCATGCTAAATGTACCTTTAGATGTGATTTATGAGTTGCCCATGAGTTATGTACATATCCTGTGTTCTTGTCATGCATCCTACCTTCTCCTACAATTGAATCTTTGGTCGATGAGGACACTGAAGCACTGACATGTAGCGAGATAAAATGATGTCACCAGGATTAGGCACTGGTATGGTGGGAATTCCAAGATAATGGATAGCTTTTCCCTAAGATCAACAGCTTCAATGTACCTAACACCTTCCAGAGAAGAATACTGCATATTTGGGTTTGTATTTAATACTATGAGCCAAACTTGAAGGATGAACATTAGAAGAAATCTGCTCCAGCATGTGCAGAATCTCCTTTTCGATGTTTACATTGTTTACCCCATGCACATTTGCTGCTTCTTTTAAACACAGCTTAAAGCTCTTGATATTTCCCGGTATATGAAGCCCAGTCATTACTTTATGCTTCCAGACCCTGGGCTGACCAGCTGTCATTGCTGAAGCTTTAGTCCAGTGGCAGCGTAGCAGCGGACAGACTGTTCACTTGATTTCTAGGGACAATCAAAAGTACCTAGCACTATCACACATCCAAATAATGTTTCTTTCTACTGTTTTGTTTCTTCAAATTGCATGCTATCTCAAAGAGCCTCATCTATATTCCAAAAACCCTCATTCTTTTTTTTTTATTACACTCTTTATTTTCCATCCTTGTCATACCCCATCTCACTGAGATCAGCATGTTTTGTCACATGCATGTTTTCCATAATCTCTTTTATTGAATTCCTGCAATTTTCCCACACCTCATCTTAAAGATCGCAATCTCTCCCCACAACCTAACAATACCTAAACTCCTCTAGCCCATCTATTAATCCTACTAACCATTTCTCATAAACTCACATACCCCCTGCGCCCACCAATGATCACACTTAACTCCCATTAATTTAATCAATCAAAAAAAACTGGAATGAATGCATGGAATGGCTCCCTTGAGAGCACAAGATTAATCTCATAACCAACAATAAACAATAACCACTGGATTAATCACTTGATCTGGGTTCAGGCATTAAGCGCTTCAACTCCTCATCGGGTGTAGTAAGCACTATATAAATGCAGCTTCAATCCAATCCAATTCAAATACTTTTGTATGAGCTCAAGACTGTTCTCCCCTCTTGGTGGGTGTCTTCGCTCCACCCCAGAACCTCGTGGGTCAGCAGAACTTCTCCTACCTTCAAAGGACCCATCATATAGAAAGTCACATGGCTTCAGAACTGGATTCACAGCAGGCAGTCCATCTGCTTCAGGGTTGAGTAATTAATGGTACCACACTGATCATTAGACCTGATAAACCTTTTACCGCAATGTTCAGGATGTGTAGTCAGAGAGAGACTGCTTGTTATAACAACAAAACAATTTCTTTTTTACGAACCAGCATCGAATGCTAGATAAGCCCACTGAAAAAAGCTAATTCACTTTGGGAAAAGGTTGAATCAGGAGAAGGTACTGTGTAACAAGTATTAATGATGTGTGGGGCAGGGGTAAATTCTCTTTGGCTTTTTCACACAGTGCCACTGTCGCCAAATTGTGTGCACCATTTGCCAATTTCTCAAGTGAAGTAGATAACTATGGTTGTGTGAAACTTTTAGTTCAGTAGCAACTGTTGTAGAGGGCAGCAACCTGTAAATGACCCCAACATTTAAAATTGTAATTTGTACATGAAAAGTATTGATAGCAATTAAATAGTAAACATATTTACCTGTGAGGAACAAATTGAAATACTCATTGCCTCCGAGATTGACTGAGCTCAGAGAGAAAACGTAGTATCCAAGGCTCCCAGTAAACCAAATTAACCAAACACTGATAGTTCTTCTAGCAATGTTACGAGTAGTAAACAGATCTAAGATGCTGTGCTTCTTGGCTGTCAGTACTTCATCTCGGTCTCTCTTGTTCACAAGCAGACCATCATTAGTAACTGGATACAGTTCAGAAAGCTTCAATGGTGTGCTTACTCTATTGCACCTCTGTATTGTATCAATCAGTTTTTGCACTTCGGTGTATCTTCCCTGTGACAGAAGCCAAAAAGGGGTCTCCGGGAGCTTCCAGCAGCACAATAAAAATGGTACAGTTGTTAGAGAAAGACATATCTGGTATATCCACCAGGTCCTCACCAGATATCCTACTAACGCCACTACCATAATGCCTACAGCAAAGGCTGCATGGACATGCATGGCAGCCCAGGTACGCACTTTAATTCCAATGTATTCTGTCACATAAACAAAAATGACAACCAGGTAGCCACTTGAGACCTGAAAATAAAAAAAATACAATTTGTTCAGGAAGTTTTATTGAATACATATACATTTTCTTACTTACATAATTGTATGCCACAGTCATTAATCCTCCCTGAAGTTAGCAGCAGGACCATGTAGTATACAACATTTAGGAATTGTGCAAAATCACTCCAAAACATGTACAAGCAGGGGACATTTTAAGAAGAGCATTTACCATGCGTCCTATTTTATTTACAACTACTTGCTTGCTCGTAGCTTATCAAATGTGACTTAAATTGTATTGTTCGGTTAAACTGAAACAGACTACTGAATATAACTTCTACTGAACAGAATGATGGCTGGTTTAAAGAGTGATGAACTCTTTATTTCGGTACTCTATTTGGGCAGCATTATATCTAGCAAAAAAGCTTAAACTACAAATAGCTAGGTGATTTGTACACTGCCTGTTGTTGCTGGGTTCAATTCTTAGAGCTATATTGTGCATTTACGTTAGAATATGTTGTACAAATAAATGCACTTGGGAAATCAAAGTCCCAATGATTTACAAAATCAGGATTGACAGAATTGTACTACTGTAAATGGGATTTGCAAATATGGAAATTTTTCTGGTATTTTGAAAGTCACATGTTTGCAATTTATGGGGTTATGGCAGATTTTTGGGTATTCTCAAAACCCTGCGTTAAAACAATTCTGTGAACACATACTAACCTATAGGTCTATGAATATTCACCTATTTCCTGGAAGTTGTTTTCTACCCTGAAACACTCACAAATGTTTACAAGCTGAGGAGTAACTGCATTTCAGTAGTGAAATGGTAAAGGGTCGATGCCAAATTAACAGTGTTAAAAAAGCAGCTTCTGGTTGGCTAAGGTATACACCCAGGCCAGGCAAAACACACCACTCTAATCAGGGCAAGCTAGATACACAACGAAGATAACCTGTGTTAACCCTCTGCTAGCTTGACGCAGAACAGGCAGGCTTTTCAACAGAGGCAATGTGTAAAGTATCAAAATACTGACTAGCGGTGAGGGCTTCCAACTGGTGTGCACAGGGCAGTATTATATCCAGATTAATTCAATGTAATTCCATCAATCGATCACGCTCAACCTTCTGTGGCTCACCGCTGCAGAACCACCCCACGTATGAATATTCCTCAATGAAAGGAGCGTCGTGTTCAATAATAAGTATCTTCAATTGGATGTTGATTCTTAACAGATCCAATCCACAAACAAACTTCCTTTGTTCAAATCCGTATTTTATTATACGTTATATCAAGTTAGTGATATCAAAAGTTCATCAACAAAAATTCAAAACACGATCAGCCTACGCGTTTCGTCCGTTGTTGGACGTCATCAGGGCTCTTAATATTGCGGTATCCCAATTAATTTAAAAAAAATAGTCCCTCAGCTATGTATGCCTTCCTCGTTTTCAGAAAATGATCTCCAATTCAGCCATATTCAGCTTTAACAACCCGTTCACTGCAGCCGGCTCAATATTTTCAGCGATGTTGTTCGTCTAGGGGTTGGGACCCAGAGGGTGGCAGCCACTTGGAATGCAATCCGAAGCAGTGCCGAGCTGCATGGAAATCAGGCGCAGCGGCCGGGAGACACAGGGGGGTCAGACATGGCATCCTCCCTCGATCAGTAATCAACCGGCAGGCACAATTCTTTGGCAGGCAGCACAGTGCTGGTACGAGGAATCCGTCCCGGGTAGGAGGGCAATGTGCACTGAGCCACGCCGGGCAACCTTAAGTGTTGCGGCTTCAGTGAGCTGGGAAACGCGATGCTTGGCAATCAAGCTGACAGCCACAGGGATTCCTGGACGTCGCACAGCGTCGGTGTGAGTGATTTGTACAGCAAACACAGCTCTAGGTGCTCTGCGTTGACTTTAGATCTGGTTGAAGAAAATAAAGCAGAGTTGAGCTCAGGATCAGTACAGTCCCGCAGCAAGGGTTGTGTGCACAAAGTCTTTGAAGGCACTGAGACTTCTAGGAACAGTGGGCAAACCAACAAGCCCTTGGAGAGCACGAATAGGTAGCACAGCACAGAGGAAGTAGGCAGCACGCCAGCACAGCAAGGCAGGTCGCAAAGTGGCAGTTTCTCCTGCAGCTAAACAAGCAGCAGGCCAACACAGCAGAGCAGTTAGCAGAGTGGCAATCCCTCCTGGCAGCACAACAGTTAGTTCTGGCAGTGTGCAGATGTACAGCCAGCGATGTCTGGTATGGGTCCAAAAGTGTCTGATTTGAAGGGATCAGAGCCCCAGTACTTACACCCGAAAATGCCTTTGAAGAGGAGGTGACTTCAAAGGAAAGTCTTTGAAGTGCACAGATCCCCTTTCAGCCCAGTCCTGTCTGCCAAGTTAACCCTGGGGGTTGATCAGTGATATGTGTGAAGACAAGAAACTACCTATTGAAGTGTACGTGTCAGTCCCTCTCCCTCCCTCTGCCTAGGAAAACCCATCAGCATGCAGATGCAGCTGAGTGTCCTGTGTTTGTGGCTGTCTAGAGGCAATGCACAAAGTTGATCTGTCTCCCATACAAAGACGTATATTGGAGACACGCTGGAAGGCACACAAAGAGCTAAGGACAGGGAAATGCCCACTTTCTAAAAGTGGCACTTGATGGAGCAGAGAAAATAAAAAAAAATTTAACCCCTAACAAATTTTATAAATAATTAATAAAATGTTCGTTTAAATGTATTAATCAACACTGTACGTGTGGGAAGGGTAATACGCAAATGTGTGTGCTAAATAATCTATTAATGGATGTCCGTGTGTCTAATTATAACGTAAAAGTAAATGCGTACTAATTTAAAATAAATGCATGTTTTTGTGCTTCATAGAAATAAAACGTGTCGTTGCAAAAACAATAGTGATGGTAAGTAAGAAACAGCTTAAATGTTGCTTTCTGCTAGGTAATAACTAATTGGGGTACGTAGATGACGGGAGGGAAACGAAAAGGCTATTTTTCTCTATTTTAATTATGTTTTGTTTATTTCAAATTAGTGCTTCTAAAGTATAACCGAGTGGCGATATAAAATGGCTGCCAGTGGGTGATGTGCGCAAGGGGAACATGTGACACGGGAAAGAAGTCGGAGAAAAGCTAACCTCGTGATGTGGCTGAGAGGCTAGGATGCGAGAAATGGTCAAGGCTGATGTGACCTAATTGAACTGATAGTGTGCCGTGGTGATCAGCAGAGACCCGTGGGAAACCAGTTTAAGAGAAAGGACAATGTCTGCAGAGTTCTCGAATGTATCGAAAGAAGTTACAAATGTACTGATCGAAGCGGATGGAAACATGTCTTGAGCTGTGAGAAAGGAAATGATCCAAGGACCATTGGATCCAAGAGAACTTGATTAAAAGAATGAATAAGATGACATGCATGGACCAATGAAAGAAAAGCGTGTTATTAATGTTGCAACAATTAGTTAGCAAAGTTAGAATTAGGGTATAAGAGGGCCTACTCTTAGTGGGAGGGGGTCAGTCGCAGTCACAGTCAGGAGCGGAGTTGGAGAGTCGTGTTGGTGTTGGTGGCTTCCAGTGCTGGGTGGTCCTGATCGATCCCTTACTGAGCGGGAGATGCTGAAAGACTGTTAGATGAGACGGGTTGCAGGTAGCTGATGCTGACGAGCTGAAGTTTCTGTTGCTGTTTTAATTTTCCAGTTGAGTATGAGAATCAGGTTATTTCTAATTCCTAAACTTAGGTTAGAAATCATTAGGCTAAATTAGGAAGGTAGGCAGGTAATTAGGGTTTTGCTTCATGACGAAAAATTTCCTTTCTGCAATAAATTGATTATGCTTAATAAATATTTGAATTAATAATGAATGAATAATTGAATAAAAAGTTTAAATTCTTTCTCATGCTTTTAAAATTATATAAAATTTAAGATTCTTTAAATCAAATGACTCAGTGGTTATTTTCCTAAATGATTGTGACATCAGTAATTGGTTATTGTGATTTAGCTGGTCTTAATCACTATGAACTATTTTCTTACATGAATGATTCATCGACAAAACAATGAGCAGGAATATCTTAGGAAATAACTAAAAGAAAGCGATAATTTAAGGTAATAAGATATCCCGGCTCCTTCCAGCGGTACATAAATGGTGTTTTCCATTTAGTTCTCATGCTTCTCCTAGGAGTACAGAATTTCATAAAGTTGTAAAGGAAATCCAGGTGTGTGCGTGTGTGTTAGGCGATGTTTATGGGCCCCATCGTCATGTGGATGTGAGAAAATATAGTTTGCCCCTGGATGACCTATAAGTGACCTAGGAGGAGAATAGTTTTTATTGTACGCGCTGCATCAGATTTCTTGGTAGCAGAGTTTTCTATAGATTAGTTTAGTGATTATTGTTTATTGATTATTGATTATTTTTGATGACTAACACTATACGTTGAGTCGCGTTATGTTATATGTGAGTTTTCACGCTTCTGGGATGTAGGAAGTGGAACACGTGTGGCAAGAGAAGTCACATGGAATTTGGTACATGGTCTGAATTCATTTTTGGTAATAACACAGGTTGTGTTATGTTAGGGATTTTCTGTACAAAAGGTGTGCAACTGAAATAGCAAATCACGTTTACTTGTGAAACTTTGGCCTTAATTCTCAGGAGCCTAGTCTCCACGTGTCTTATCCCCAAAGAAACGAGTAAATTGTTTGCTTGAAAGAAGGGTAAGGTAGAGGGAAGTGCTACTTTATCGGCGAGAGTAAATAATTCTGTGGTAGGGTAGAGGTAAGCGCTGCCTACTGGAAATACAGGATTCTTGTGTAAAAGGACAAAGCTGTCACTTTTGTTTAGCGAATCAGACTATGGAATTGTTTTAATTGTTGTAACTAACGGAGAAAACAGCGAAAGAAAAAATTGCCGATAAATTTTGTAAAGGAGGGGTAAAAGAGCAGAAGTGACGTAGAACAGTGCCGCGCTAGGATTGGATAGTGCACTAGTCACGTGAACACAGAGTCAGGAGTGACGTAGAAAAGTGCCGCGCTAGGATTGGTTGGTTCGCGGACGAAGGGAATTGTTCTGATTGGTACGTTAGTGTGAGTCGCGCTGTAATTGGTTGAAGTTCCGTACACAGAACAGCGTTAGCGTAAAGAGAAAAACAAATAGAAAACATGCCGTATTACGAGTATGAAAGGGAGAGAACGTCATGGACGACAAAATTAAAGAATTTCTTTAAGAAAGACAAAAAGGTCGTGACTAGAGAGGGACAAGTAATTCCTCCGCCGAAATCAGCAGCTTCACATATGATGCTGAAATATGGATATCATACGTGCATATGGTTGGAAAATTGGGCAAAGTATACGAAGAATGATGGTGCTTTAGCTTTTCCTGAGAATGGTTCATTTAGTGTAGCGGTTTTGCGAAATTTGCGAGAAAAGATGACAAATCTAGAACCTAGACCTAGACCGACACAGTTTGAAGCATTGACGGAATGGGAGGATGAAATGTATGAGCGAGAGAGATTCAGAGGTTTTAGGGATCATGAGTTTATGCCTGGAAGGATGTGGGGAATAAATCATGAAGATAGAATAAAACGATGGAGATGTGCTAACATGACAGGAGGTTTGTTTCCAGCTTTTACAGTTGAGGAAGGGACTAAGAAAAAACGGACTGAGAAAAAGAAACATATGGAGAGGGAAAAATATATGCATGAGAGCGAAACGGATGATGAATTGCTGGAAGATATTCTAAATAGAAATCCACCTCCGTATCAGCAGAGTTCTACAGTGGTGACACCAAATGCGCCGCTAATAAGAGACTATGCGAAATAAAAGTCCGGAGAAAAGAATTGAAATAAATAGGTCACAGGAACAAATGAGAACTTCACAAAATGAAGGAATAGAAAGCGACAATGCAAGCGAATTAGCAAGGACAACCAAAGAACTAACTGAGAAGATTAGAGAATTAACGAAAAATATGGAAGCAGTTACTGTGCCTGTAACAATAGGTCCAGTGATACCAGTTTTTGAGAATCAGAAAATTGATGAAAGATCTTTGGTGATTCCCATGAGTTCACAATTTCAGAGAGAAAAAGAAAGAATGGAACAAAGTGCAAGTACAAGTAATTTGGCTAGTACTTACAGACCAAGTCCACCTACAAATTTGACGGTGAATGAGTGCAATGGTAGGAAAATGCATATGGTAACAGAATCTGCAACAGAAACCCCTGAAAAGAGTGGTAATTGGGTAGAACTAAATAATACACCCATAGGTCCAACTCCTGATGAGTTAAATGAGTGGATGAAGGCATTTAAAATAAAAGAACCAGAAGAAAAACCATTAGATGTAATTAGATTAAAAATTGACATGGAAGAATTAATTCTAGGAACGATTGGTACAGAAAAGATAAAAAATTACCAGGATGATGAAATAATGTTTCTGTGCAAAAGTATTACATGGAGAGCAAAGAATTTACATGACAAACTAGAAGAAGTAGCCAGTGAGATTGGAATAGACTTTGCGAAAGTGAAAACGTTGCAGAAACCATATAGAGTAGACTTTTGTGAAAAGGATATTGAAAATTTGAACACGGCAGGAAGGCTGACACAGATAAAAGAGTTAATTGTGTTGTTGAGAAAATGGGGTGATGTGGACAGATGGAAGGTTAGATGGACGAAGAAGAATGAGAAAACTACAGACAAAGGTTCATTGGCTTTTATGATAACTGAAAAAGAATCTGTTGTTAAAGAATACCCTATGAGAGAAACTCCAGGTGGTAGTTACGTGCATGTTCCCTGGACTAGGCAGGACATACTGTCATTTACCAATGACTTTCCAAAGCTAAGAGAGAAGCCAGTTGAGTGGTACCGACAAGTAGAGAGGTTTGTAAAGGTCTCAAAAGTGTTGTGGATAGATTTAGATGGATTATTTGACATAGTGGTACCAACAGATTTGTGGTCAGAATGTAAGATTACAGTTGACTGGCCAACTACAGAATATCCAAGAGATCCTAAGACAGGAGCTCCAGGTCCTGATGTGATGAAGAAGTATGATAAGGTAATTACCTTTTTGAAGAATAAGATTCCTCCTAAAGAGACAGATTGGGTAAAAATCGATAGAACTACACAAGAAAGTAAGGAGTCTGTACATGCCTATTATGAAAGGTTGTTGTTGGTTTTCAAGCAGTATAGTGGATATGAGGAATTAAGTGAAAAGGATATGAGTCATTTTGTGTACAGATTTGTGTTTGGATTGAAACCAGAGATTAGTGAAATGATTAAACAGCATATGATTAATTGGCAGAATGGCACAGTCGATGACGTGCTGAGGTATGCTAAGTATTGCAGTGATGATATTGAGAGTAGACAGCGTAAATTGAAAGAGAAGGCAATGTGGGCACAGGTGAAGGTGGCAGAAAAACAAGAAGCTCAATTGGACAATAATAGTGGAAATGAAACAGGACAGAATAAAATGCGACCTAACATAGGTAAAGGAAAAGGTCAAGTGAGTCTAGAAGAGGCAAAGAAGAAATGGCCATGTCATAATTGCGGAAAATTAGGGCATTGGAGAAACGAGTGTAAGTTCCCACCTAAACCTAATCCGGAAAATCAATCATTAACTCCACAGGTGCAGAATGAGGTAGTTGTTCAACAAAGTCAGGTGCCGCAACCACCACTTCCCAACACTGGTTAACCAGCAAAGATACAGTACAGAAACAGGATTCTACGGAGGAGAGCAGGTAACACAGTTGCCGCGAGCAGCTAACATTTCTCAGTATTGGTTGCGTCAGAGTGAGGATGACCCGGATGAAAGATTCTGACGGTGCCCAGGAGAGGGGAAAGAGTGCGTACTTGGCGCAACTCTAGAGGTAGATCAGTCTGGTCCCTTTGTGGATGGAGAAGTGAATGGTGCAAATGTAACATTCCTTGTCGATACTGGAGCTACCCGTTCTACTGTTAGATCAGTGGAAATTCCAAACCTTCCTCTCTCAGGTGAATACATCCAAGTAGTAGGAGTAGCCAATCAGCAGATTAAAACACCACTTACTGAATTGGTGGAAGTAAAAATTGGTTCCTTTAGCAAAATGCATAAATTTGTAGTGTGCGATTGTAGTCCTGTAAATCTTTTAGGTCGTGACCTCTTGTGCAAGATGAATTGCACAATTTATTGTACGCCAGATGGAATTGGATTTCAGACCTCAGATGAAGATGTCTTGTATAAAGTAACTTTGATGAATCAGGAACCTGAAATGAATGGTTTGTTTCCTGCATTTGATGCAGAAAAACTTCCAGAAGAACTAAAAAGTGCAGTGAAAGAAAGTGTGTGGGATTTTACAGGAGAAGACATTGGATTAATGAAAGAAGTTGATCCCGTAAAAGTAACAGTAAAAGAAGGAACAACTTACCCGAATACGCCACAGTACAAATTAACTCCAGAAATAATTGAAGGAATAACTCCTGTGATAAATAAAATGATTGAACAGGGAATTCTAAAAGAAATAATGAGCAGTCCATGTAATTCACCTATTATGGGACTGAAAAAGCCAAATGGAACATATAGAATAGTACAGGATTTGAGAAAGATCAACAAAATAGTTGTGCCCTGTTGTCCAATAGTGCCAAACCCTGCAGTAATTCTATATCAAATTCCACATGAAGCTGAGTGGTACACTGTGATAGATTTGTGTCACGCATTTTTCTCTATTCCTTTGCATCCAGATAGCCAGCCATTATTTGCGTTCCGGTTCGGAGAGCGTATTTTGGCATGGTGCCGAATTCCTCAGGGGTATACAGAAAGCCCCTCAATCTTTAATCAGATTTTAAAGAAATCTCTGGAAGATTTAAAAATGCCAGAAAAGTCAGTGATGGTACAGTATATCGATGACCTATTGGTGGCATCGAAAACAAAAGAAGCATGTGTAAGTGATACAATTGCTTTACTGAACCATCTAGAGAAAAGAGGACATAAAGTGTCTCCTTCGAAATTGCAGTTTTGTCAGAAAGAAGTCCAGTATTTAGGCCATAAAATTGAGAAAGGAGTGCGAAAGATAGCGACAGAAAGAGTAAGAATGATTCAAGGAATGAGAGCACCAATGACGCAAAGAGAGGTAAGAATGTTTCTGGGAATGGTTGGATATTGCCGACAATGGATAAGTGGTTTCTCTTTGATTGCAAAACCATTACAAAAATTGACCAAGAAAGATGTAAAAGACCCTTTTGAGTTAAACAATGAAGAAATGAAATCTTTCAAAGAATTGAAAAAGAAATTGTGTGAGGCACCTGCATTAGGCATGCCTGATTATGAGAAGGATTTTGAGTTGTACTGCAGTGAAAGAGATGGATGTGCGTTTTCAGTACTGGTACAAAAACATGGAACAATGAAAAGACCAATTGCTTATTTTTCAGCTGTTTTAGATCCTATAGCAAAAGCATTGCCCGGATGTCTGAAAGCAGTTGCTGCTACTTGTGTAAGTCTGGAACAAAGTGAAGGTATAGTGATGGGGTATCCACTGAGAGTATATGTCCCCCATTCAGTAGAAATTCTTTTGACAAGAACAAAAACACAGTACATGACACATAGTCGGCTGACTAAGTACGAAAAAGTCATCTTGAGTGCTGAAAATGTGACCATAGATAGATGCATGAATGTGAATCCTTCAACATCATTGCCAGATGAGGAGAGTATAATTGAACAAGACGAAGTAGATCATGATTGTCTGAATGTGCTGGAATATTGCACGAAACCAAGAGCTGACATAAAAGATGAACCGTTAAAGGAATCTGATTATGTCATGTTTGTAGATGGCTCATGTTTGAGAACAAAAGAAGGAGTTTTAAGCGCAGCTTACGCAGTGTGCACAGTGGCAACTGTGATGGAAGCGTCTTGTCTGAAAGGAATAAGGTCTGCACAAGTTGCGGAACTGATTGCTTTGATTCAAGCATGTAAATTAGGAAGAAATGTACGAGTCACGATTGTGACCGATAGCCAATATGGTTTCGGCATCGTACATGACTTTGGTCAGATTTGGTCACAAAGAGGTTTCTTGACATCTGCAGGAACACCTATCAGAAATGGAGATTTTGTTAAAAAGCTGCTTGAGGCGATACAGTTGCCTAAACAAATCGCTGTAGTGAAGTGCAAGGCGCATAAGAAAAACGAAGATTACATAGCCGTCGGCAATAATTATGCCGATGAGATAGCCAAATATTGTGCAGAGAACATGGTGTCCATGAACAAAAATAGAGAAAGGGAGCATATCTCTTCTCCTTTGCTTTTTACTAATACTGTCGAGACATGGGATGAAGTAAGACAGTTACAAGAAACTGCAAGTGATGAGGAAAAAGATTACTGGATAAAAGCAGGATGTAGAAGACAGGAAAATAATGGTGTGTGGGTATACAGAGACGAAAGACCAGTTATGCCTGATAGCATGATTGCAGACATGGCACGGATGTACCATGGACAAGCTCATATTGGGAGAGATGCAATGATCAGACTTTTTAGACAAACCTGGTATAACCCAAAATTCAGAGCCATTGCTGAAAGTCTTTGTCAAAGATGTCTTATTTGTCAGCAGTTTAACCCAGGAAGAAAAACAGTAGTGAGTCTAGGAACAATAGGACGAGAAGGAGGTCCATTTACTTGAATGCAGTTAGACTTTATAGAGATGCCCCCTAGTAACAGACTAAAATATGTTCTAGTGGTCGTCTGTTTGTTCTCTCGTTGGGTGGAGGCATACCCCACTAGAAGGAATGATGGAACAACAGTGGCAAAACTTATGCTGCGAGAGTTCATTCCAAGGTATGGTTTTCCAGTCACGGTTGAGACAGATAGAGGAACACATTTTCAAAATGAGTTGATCCAATTGATTTGCGAAGCATTGAGTATTAAACAAAAACTACATTGTGCTTACAGACCAGAGGCTTCTGGGGTAGTGGAGCAGATTAATGGAACAATTAAGAACAGATTAGGAAAAATGTGTCAAGCTACAGGACTCAAATGGCCAGATGCACTGCCTCTTGTTCTGATGACCATCAGAAGCATCCCTGAAAAGAAAACTGGACTTAGTCCTCATGAGATGATCATGGGACGAGCAATGAGACAAGCACACGTACCTGTCAACAAGTTATTGACTATAACTGATGATCTAGTACTGGATTATTGCAAGGGACTGGCTGATGTGGTGCGTTCTGTGTTTCATCAGGTTGGACCGGATGCGACCACTCTTGAAAGAAAACCAGCCCACGACTTGAATCCAGGAGACTGGGTCCGTATAAAAATCCACAGGAGAAGAAACTGTCTAGTTCCTCGCTGGGACGAACCACGACAGGTAATCCTAGTGACAACGACTGCAGTCAAGTGTGCAGGAGTGAAGAACTGGGTCCATGCCAGCCACACAATCAGAGTTCAAGAACCTACTGATCGACATGTGAGTCGACGTCTGGAAGTGTGGGATAAAAGTCTAACAGCTGGGACAACAAGGATAAGAGAAAGGGTGCCAGAACTTGAAGATCGACCTGAAAGTCGACATCTGGAAACCCCAACTGCAAACACCTCTAGAGAAGAAGAGGAAGAAGAAGAAGAAGAAAGAAATTCAGAAGTTCCAGAACCTGAAGATCGACCTGTAAGTCGACATCTGGAAACATCTGACACACGTTCAGGATCTGATGATTCAGTTGCAAACTGTGAAGAATTCCGAAGAAGAACTTGGGGTTATAAACCAATTAGAGAAGAAAATGAGCAAGAAAATGATCTAGATGAACAACCAAGTACAAGTTATGGTGGAAATCCTTCAGAAATAATATTAATAGATGAAGTAGGGAAAGAAGTACACAAGAAGTTAGAGAATCGAGAAGAACCCCGAGGAGCAATAGGGACAGATAGAGAAACAGAAGAACAGGGAAATTTAGAAGTAGAAAGGGAGGAAAACACCAAATCGGAAGAACACCGAGGAGGGACAGTAATAAGGGAACACAAGAAGGAGAAGACAGATCCACCAGTAGGAGATGACGAGATCATAAGCTTCAAAATAAGAGACAATAGTGAAACAGTTGATACAGAAACTGAAGAGAGTGGAGAAGAGGAGAAAGCAAAAACTGAATCAAGAAAAAGAAATTGGAAATCAGAAAGAGAAGAAAAAGAAGGTGAAGCCAAAAGGCCAAGAAAAGGAGATAATTGGCCCAACAGCTATATAAGAAAATTGAGATATAGAATAATAAGAGCTGGAGACGAAAGTGCTGAACAAGTGAATGAAATAACAAGTCAAAAGGGACAAGAAAAACCAAGTGGAAAAAGATTACAAAAGTCCAAAAGAACAAAGAAAGTGAATGCAAAGTATAAGTCACCTGAGTGGCTGTATATCGCACTGACGGATTACAAAGAAGAAGAAAACACTCACGAGAACCAGAGACTAAGAAGTCGAATGGGAAAAGGTGAGATGCAACAAACCTGAAGTGAAGACTTATAGTGCTTCTGCCGGACATGACAATTTTACTGGATGTGACAAATCACCGGATGTGACAACGAAAGAATTCTGGAGAGAATTAAAAGAAAGTACCAAGCAAAGACTTTTTGAAAGCAGAGTGGCATCTAAGTCATTTCTGAGGTGTAGTGACACAATTTTCTGAAACTTAACAAATAGAAAAAGCAAAATGGAAAATACTAGGGATAGAAGAGATAAATGTGAGTTTGTAAAAAGATGGTGTAAAATGTGCTGCTTTTGTACAGGGTTATTAATGACCATATGGATAGTTTTAGCAATCACAATTCCTATTAGTTTAGCTGTAATAGAAGCAAAGAATGATACTAAACCAGAAAAAGAAACTAATATTAAAGAACCAGTTATTTTAAGAAGTAGTGCAGAGTTACATAAGGATAAGTCAGTAACAGACTTTTCTAAAAATGTTTTTACAAAATTGTTGTACGAATATGTAGAGACAATGGATGTGAGAGATTGTTATGTTTGTATGCAGTTGCCTGCATCAGTGTCAGAAGGTGTGACTTATCATCACCTACCTCTAACTTATGGAATAACATGTAGTGTAATAGCAAGTTTATTTTATAAAACAGGTAGATTAGAATCTTATTATACTGACATAGATAAGATTTTTGCAAACATTCCAGTAGTACCAGAACTTAACAAAGTAAAACCAGCAAAAGTTTTAGGAGAATTCTTTTTAGAACATAGAAAATTAACGTTAGAAGAAATAGTTAGTAACAACCTTACCTGTGAGTTAAAGAAAGAAGAAAAGGTATTTTTAGAAATGGTTGAAGAAAGAAGAATGAAATTTCAAAAAGAAGCAATAAAAGAGGAAGGAACACATCTATGGACGTTTGAGGAAGGAAATCATGAAGGGAAAAAGATAAATGCAGCAATGACATTAGATTGGCCGCAAACAGGAAAGTTGTGTATTAGGAGAAATAAGACAGTCTATGACAATTACTTTGTAGGTTCCAGTATCTGCCATGACAATTATCAAATTCTGGGAGGTTGGGGATTCAAAGGTGGAAAAGATCCAATATTTCCAGGTATCTATTATATTTGTGGGAATAGAGCTTATTACAGGTTACCGGACCATTGGTATGGAACTTGCTATGTAGGCCTGGTCTTTCCAAAAATCTTTCATATGGACAGAGAAGAAAAAGGAACATACAAGATGATTAATAGCTTTACACGTAGAAAGAGGGAAAGTTTTTCAGAAATTGTAGGTGATATTTTTGGAGCATTAATACCAGCAGTGGGAATATCTTTGAATGCATTTAAAATTCGGAAGTTATCCACAGTAGTAGATCGTTTGTCTACAGATACTGCGGGAGGGTTCTTAATGGTAAATACCGAAATGGTTGCCATGAGAGCTATGGTGATGCAAAATCGGCTTGCCCTTGATATTCTTTTGGCAAAAGAGGGTGGAGTCTGTGGAATGTTGAAAGTCCAACATTGTTGCACTTACATTCCTGATAAAAGTGAAAATATACAGAAGTATATTACAAATATTACAAATTTGCACAAAGAGCTAGTTCCACTGGAGGTTGAAAGTGTTTTGGGAAAACTTGGTAGAGGGTTTTCTTCAGTAGCAAATTGGTTGACCAGAATGAGTAGACTAATGATAGGGAAAGTTATAATAATAGCAACTGTAGTAATACTGTTAGCCATGGTGTTGAAAATAGTAATAACGTGTATAAAAAGAAAAGTAAGACAAAATAAGATAAAAAGAAATAACAGAATAATGAAAGAGAGAGAGAGAGAAATGGGTGAGATTGAGTTAGAGAAAATGAAAGAAAGCATGTATAAGGAGACAAGAAGACAAGATGAAAGGGAAACAGATGTGTAACTAACAAAAAGCAAAGGATAAAAGACATATACTGCCTGAAAAAGAAGTATAACTTGGGTTTTATGTGGTGATTTAAAAATCACCAAAGGGGGGAGTTGATGGAGCAGAGAAAATAAAAAAAATTTAACCCCTAACAAATTTTATAAATAATTAATAAAATGTTCGTTTAAATGTATTAATCAACACTGTACGTGTGGGAAGGGAAATACGCAAATGTGTGTGCTAAATAATCTATTAATGGATGTCCGTGTGTCTAATTATAACGTAAAAGTAAATGCGTACTAATTTAAAATAAATGCATGTTTTTGTGCTTCATAGAAATAAAACGTGTCGTTGCAAAAACAATAGTGATGGTAAGTAAGAAACAGCTTAAATGTTGCTTTCTGCTAGGTAATAACTAATTGGGGTACGTAGATGACGGGAGGGAAACGAAAAGGCTATTTTTCTCTATTTTAATTATGTTTTGTTTATTTCAAATTAGTGCTTCTAAAGTATAACCGAGTGGCGATATAAAATGGCTGCCAGTGGGTGATGTGCGCAAGCGCAAGGGAGAACATGTGACACGGGAAAGAAGTCGGAGAAAAGCTAACCTCGTGATGTTGCTGAGAGGCTAGGATGCGAGAAATGGTCAAGGCTGATGTGACCTAATTGAACTGATAGTGTGCCGTGGTGATCAGCAGAGACCCGTGGGAAACCAGTTTAAGAGAAAGGACAATGTCTGCAGAGTTCTCGAATGTATCGAAAGAAGTTACAAATGTACTGATCGAAGCGGATGGAAACATGTCTTGAACTGTGAGAAAGGAAATGATCCAAGGACCATTGGATCCAAGAGAACTTGATTAAAAGAATGAATAAGATGACATGCATGGACCAATGAAAGAAAAGCGTGTTATTAATGTTGCAACAATTAGTTAGCAAAGTTAGAATTAGGGTATAAGAGGGCCTACTCTTAGTGGGAGGGGGTCAGTCGCAGTCACAGTCAGGAGCGGAGTTGGAGAGTCGTGTTGGTGTTGGTGGCTTCCAGTGCTGGGTGGTCCTGATCGATCCCTTACTGAGCGGGAGATGCTGAAAGACTGTTAGATGAGACGGGTTGCAGGTAGCTGATGCTGACGAGCTGAAGTTTCTGTTGCTGTCTTAATTTTCCAGTTGAGTATGAGAATCAGGTTATTTCTAATTCCTAAACTTAGGTTAGAAATCATTAGGCTAAATTAGGAAGGTAGGCAGGTAATTAGGGTTTTGCTTCATGACGAAAAATTTCCTTTCTGCAATAAATTGATTATGCTTAATAAATATTTGAATTAATAATGAATGAATAATTGAATAAAAAGTTTAAATTCTTTCTCATGCTTTTAAAATTATATAAAATTTAAGATTCTTTAAATCAAATGACTCAGTGGTTATTTTCCTAAATGATTGTGACATCAGTAATTGGTTATTGTGATTTAGCTGGTCTTAATCACTATGAACTAATTTCTTACATGAATGATTCATCGACAAAACAATGAGCAGGAATATCTTAGGAAATAACTAAAAGAAAGCGATAAGTTAAGGTAATAAGATATCCAGGCTCCTTCCAGCGGTACATAAATGGTGTTTTCCATTTAGTTCTCATGCTTCTCCTAGGAGTACAGAATTTCATAAAGTTGTAAAGGAAATCCAGGTGTGTGCGTGTGTGTTAGGCGATGTTTATGGGCCCCATCGTCATGTGGATGTGAGAAAATATAGTTTGCCCCTGGATGACCTATAAGTGACCTAGGAGGAGAATAGTTTTTATTGTACGCGCTGCATCACACTCCTAAACTAGTAATGCCAAATCCAACTTTACCAGTAAAGAGGATTTGTCATTATCAATCCAAAGATATTAAACAAAAAGGAGCTACTCCTCTACAATCAGGAATTACAGCTTAAAAGTTTATTAAGCAATTGCTAATGGTCACCTATGAGAGGAGCAGGCCTTACAGTAGTGAAAAACGAATTTGGGTGTTTGTCACTAGTAGGACATGTAAAACATATAGGAACATGTCCTAGCTTTTACTTACATAGCACCCTGCCCTTAGGGTCACTTAGGGCCTACCTTAGGAGTGACTTATATGTAACAAAAGGGGCGTTTAAGGCTTGGCAGTTAGTGTTAAATGTCAAGTCGAAGTAGCAGTAAACAGCACACACAGGCACTGCAGTGGAAGGCCTGAGGCAGGGTTGAAAGGCTACTTCTGTGGGTGACACAATCCATGCTGCAAGCCCACTAGTGGCATTTAATTTACAGGTATACCGCTTTACAAGGGTCTTATAAGTCAACTTAATATGCCAATCATGTGTACACCAATTATACACATGCTTAGGAGAGAAGCACATGCACTTTAGCACTGGTCAGCAGTGGTAAAGTGCTCAGACTACTAGAGCCAACAAAAAGAAGGTCAGAAAAAGAGGAAGGCAAACATTTTGGGGTAGCTCTGCAAAAAGGGTCATTTCTAACAAAGAGGTATAAAAGAAAGGGTCTCTCTGTGGGAGAAAGGGCATTTTCTGTACGGAGAAAGAAAGAAATGTTAGATGTGCAAATCCATATATGTGTCACATATGTAGAATTCTATACTCGGTAGAAAGTTAGTACTCCTAAAAAACGATGACTCTCATGGTTCTCTGGGAGTATTCCTGGAATTCTTTGCGAATTCCTTCAATTGGTCAATTAGCCCTAAACATGGTGGTAATCCTACAAGAGCAATTTTCAATGTTTTTCCTGCCTTGTCTGATCCAGATCCCAGTAGGAAAGTACAGGCAATTCACCAGGGTTTTAAAGTAGTCTTTAAGTCCACATGTCTTCAGGCTTGTGGGCTACCCAAGACCAAAAGATCAGAGACACTGTAGAGCTTATTTGCCCAACATAAAATGGGCTATATTTACACTGCCATACACACTAATACCCTGTACTCAAACGTTCACTGACTCCCCTCAACAGTCCCTTCTCTTTCTGTTGTTATTACAGATGCAGATAACAGGGATAGTGCTTGGGTCATACGCAACAAGGTGGAAGTTAGGTTACGAGTACAAGAATCACTATTGAGTGTAACATGAAGTTTACTTAATAGGAAGCATAATTCTGCATCATTGACATCTTTTAAAAAATGTACAATTACTTTTACAATATTTTCCGACATCTAACTGAGAATCTACTGGTAATATACATAGAGAAAAAAATTAATTTTACATGTAACTGTATGGATATTTTCATGTAGTTTCTTCGTTTTAGTGCGTTTAAAAAAAATTTAAGGCTAGCAATTGCTACATGAGTTTTCTCTGTTTTGTCTTTGGTTTGACCTATGGATAGTGTCACTGTTATGTTTATATAGAGGTCAACGTTTCATCTTGGTGTTTCTGGATAGAATATAATAGAATATAATAGAAGGGTTGTTTGTATAGCGCATGGCTATCCGGAAGCATCCCAGCGCTGTGCGGTCACTAGAGTAGGGCCTACCCTCTATGGAAAGAGCCAGGTTTTAAGTTGTTTACGAAAAGCTAGATGTTCGGGTTGTCTGCGCAGTTGCAGCGGCAGGCTGTTCCACAGCTTGGGGGCATTAGACGCGAAGCGACGGCCTCCACTTCTGGCCTTCCTGATCCTTGGAACCACTGCAAGATACATCTCGTCTGAGCGAAGGCTTCTATTAGCCTTATAGGGTTGGATCAGAGACTTGATAATAGGAGGCCCATTTCCACCTAGTGACTTGTGGGCGATGCACAAGGCCTTAAAGTTGATCCTTTCCTGCACCGGTAACCAATGGAGCATGCGTAGTGCCGGTTTAGCAGAACATGGTTTCTGGGTTCCCGTGAGCAGTCTTTCCGCAGCGTTCTGCACGGTCTGCAATTTTGAGATGACATGGTTGGGAGCGCCCAGATAAAGGGCATTACCATAATCTATTCTTGATAGGATGAGCGCTTGGACCAAAGTTTTTTTTGCCTGATCAGGTAGTAGCGGCAGGACTTTGCGAGTCATTCTTAGCAGGCCATAGCAGAGCGCGGTGGTTTTTCTGGCTTGAACTTTAAATGAAAGATCTTGGTCCAACCAGATACCCAGACTTTTTATCTCTGTTTTAGGGATGGGTGCTGATCCCATACAAGCTGGCCACATAGTGTTGGCTTTGAAGTTTAGCTGGTTGCCAAGTATCATAAGCTCGGTTTTGTCACCGTTGAGTTTCAAGTGGGACAAACTCATCCACTTGGTGACTTCCTCAAGGCAGTGATGGAGATCCGGGGGTGTATGGTTGGTCTGGGTCAAGGCCACCACCAGCTGGGTGTCATCAGCGTAAGTGACTATATGGATCCCAAAGGGGGCAACAGTCTCCGCCAGTGGTTGCATATAGACATTAAAAAGGGTTGGGCTTAGTGATGAGCCCTGTGGCACTCCACACTTGAGTGGGACAGATTTAGATAGGGTGTCCCCTGAAAACACTTGGAAACACCTATCCTCCAGGAAGGATTGGCGCCATGATAGCACCTTGCCTGATACTCCTAAATTCCTGAGACGGTGAGCCAGGATCTGGTGGTTCACCGTGTCGAAGGCCGCACTAAGGTCAAGGAGTACTATGGCGGCTGTGCCTCCCAAATCAAGAATCTTCCTTGCTTCCTCCACAACCGCCAATAAGGCGGTCTCTGTGCCTTGGCGTGGCGAAAGCCCGTTTGTGAGGGGTGGAGCAGGTGATTGGATTCTAGAAACGTGGAGAGAGTAAGGTTGACAATAATCTCTGCAATTTTTTCGATTGCCGGAAGCAGCGAAATGGGACGATAGTTGCCCAAATCTGCCGGGTCCAGGTTTGGCTTTTTAAGCAGAGCTTTTACCATAGCTTTCTTCCCTTCGGGGGGGACAATCCCTAAAGAGAGGGACGAGTTGATCAGACTGGCCATACTGGGGGCCACAGTAGACGCTGCTAACTTTAAGACATTAAGAGGTGCAGGGTCCAATGGTGACCCTGATTTTACCTTGGTTAAGGTGGCTAAGAATGACTCCTGTGTCAGCGGTGTGAAGGTCTCCAAATTGTATTTATTTCCAAGCTGGCCCGTGGCCATCGACTCAGGGGAGTCATTGTCTTTTTGTGGGAGATGCTTAAGAATGTTGTGAACCTTAGTGGCAAAGAATTCTGCGAGTTCATTACAGCGGTCTCCTGACGGATCCGGGGCCGCCGGGGGATCCGGGGTTTTAAGAAGTTTTTTTGCGATTAAAAAGGTTTCTCTGGAGGAATTGGCTGCTCCGGAAATCTTTTCCACATAATAGGAAGCTTGGGCTCATTTTATTTCAGTCTTATAATTTCCGATGGCTATCCTATATTCCTGTTTCTTAGCTACAGAGAAATCTTTCCTCCATATCCTTTCTAGGCGTTTGCATCTCTGTTTTAGTGCCCGCAGCTCAGGGGAGAACCATGCGGTCTTATTGCAGCCTACTTTCTTCTGGATTAGTTTATATGGAAGCACTGTGTTCAGTGATTGCTCGATCCAGTGTGTGAACTTCAGATAGTCTGAGATAGGATTAAGTTCTAAATGAGGTTCAGTATTTTCCATTACCCGAATCCACTCCACCAACGGGAGTTTGGACCAGGGTCGTACCAGAGTACGATTTGAGTGTGGGTGCAGTACGGGGGTTGATGGGACCCATCTTGTGGAGATAAGGAAATGGTCAGACCATGGTATGGGTATGGGAGCTTTGGCTTTGAGGTCCATCAGGTTAGAGAAAATTGGATCCAGAAGGTGGCCCTTGATGTGAGTTGCTTGGGAGATCTTCTGATGGAGTTGACATGCCATCAGGTCTTGTGTTAATTCGGTCACTAATGACGCTGACGGATCGTCAAAGTGCAGATTGAAATCTCCCAGGAGAGTAAAGTTAGCCGAAGTGCTTGCTAGGGTCATAACAGTCTCCATCAGGGATTTGCCAAATTGGCCCATTGACCCAGGCGGGCGGTAAATAGGAATCCCCAAAAATGACAGTGAGGGGGTAAATTCAATTGAAAAATGAACATTCTCACAGTCTGATAGTGGATATGAATGTGGTTACTCGAGCTGTACTGTGTCAGTGACTAGGCGGGTGTCTGCAATGTCACATTTAAAATACAGTGAGGCTACTGCGTGACCTAATTTTTGAGAGCTGTTGGAGGTGCAGGGCATTCCAGCCAGAACAGGCCCACAGTTGAACAAGATCACAGAGCAGTATTTGTTTATAGAACAAATCTTTCTATTTACAAAATACCCAGGCACACACCTACAACCAGAGGCTGTTGAGGATTCAGTGATCTCTAGAAACTGGGTATCAACCAAAAACAGCCCACAATCTCCTCTCCCAAAACCCTTCCTCTAAGTGCCAGCCATTGTTTATCCCAATGATGTCCAATTCGAATCTCTGTTCCCAGAGAGGTGGCTACAAAGCAGTTGTGGCCATTGTGCCTAAGCCACACCTAAACCTAGGTGTGTTGGCCGGGGAAGAACTTGTAGCACTCTGGCAATGGTGTCATCAGCATCCTAATTTTGTCCCCTCCTTGTTCTAGCACTAAAGAAAATGGCTCCATCGCTAGAAGTCTGTATATCCATCACCTAAGGTCTGACTGTCCAATTTTACCCCATAGATTGTCTCGCAACACACAGCACTAGAGGCATCAATTTACACTTTCTGGAGATTGAGGGGAAAGTCTATTTGTTAGGTAAACTCAGAGGCATGTAGGCTGGTAACCTACGGAAGACAGTATCAAACATAGCATCAATCTCACGTCATGGACCACTAACCAATAGGTGTATAAGTTCGGACAGTATCAGAGTAAGTGTTCTAAAGTGCCTACACATTCACATCCTCGCCAGTAAGTGGATTTTTTATGGGGGTCCCTATGAGAATACTTTAGCTGGGATGTGATACTGGTATGTTATTGTTTTTATTATTGCCTCCCTCACTGTCATAGATGCGGTGTGTGTTCTGTAGCGCATCTATTCCTATTCTTTATCTGCTAGTGTCGGCCCAGGTCTGACTCTACCCTCCTTTGCCTTCCCAGTCATCTGAATAAGCAATTTATATATATATCAGAAACAAGCATCCTATCTCCCTCATTGGTAATGAGACATTTCTCAAAGGGGGTCCTCTCTACGGTCACTTATAATCTTATACAGGCATGTAAGATGCCGTGTCAGACATGGTGATAATGGAAGTGTCCTGCTCTGGGAGATCAAAATCCTGTATAAGACAGTTGAATGACCTCACTCACAATTCATCCAGCAGGTCTCCCACTCTCTGGCACCCCTTGCCTCTCCAGGTGTCAAACCCCCTTTTTTCTATTACCGGGTGAAGTAAGGGTTGTTAGATGTTGATGTGACTGGTGAGGTTAATGTTTTTAGTCCAGTCTGTATTGCTACTTCATCCCATAACACTAGTGTTGCCCTTGTCAAAATGAGGAAAACCCAGGCAGGCCCTGTGCTATTTCTCAAGTCAGTGTATTTTAAAAACATTTGTGCCTCCTACTATGTGGTCCATGAAGCACCAGTACTTTTTGGATTCTTCCAATCCCCAATAAAACTACGTTAGATTGCCTGGTAATTGCACATGATGATGGGAAGTTCTAGTCCCCCAGCTTTAGATGATCTGTGCATAGTACGTCTAGCTAGCCTCAGTACCTGCCTTGTCTATACAAATTTGTTTACAGCCCCTTGGAGTTTTCTTCAAGAACATCTTGGACACAGGCAGACAGATAGTCCGAAAGGTTCAGAGTTAGGACTGTAATTTATTTTGAAAGCTGCCTTTTGCCTCACCAAGAGAGGTCCCCTGAATGCCAGGTCTGCAAGTCCTGCTTCACTGAATTTAAGAGGTGGAAACAGTTCCCTTGCACTATCTGATCAAGTTTCGGGGCTATCTGTATCGCCAGATGAGTAAAGGACCCCACAGCCCTCTGAGAAGAGAATCATGCCTTCAGCAATGTCACCTGATCATGTGGGTTACAGATGGTTAAAATCAGGGATTTTGTTATTTTGACCTAAAACCCCAAGACCTCTCTGTATCTCTCCAATTCATCCATCAACGCAGGTATGGAGATCTTTGGCTGGTGATGAACACCAGGACTTCATCGGAATACATCTTATGAGTGTGCATTTTGTTACCCATTCTAACACCCTGTATATTGTTGTTCATACGCACCCAAGTCACTAATGCTTCTATAGCCAAAGTTAAAGAGGAGAGGGAAGAGACAGCAACTCTGTTTAGTACCTCGCACAAATGTTATCAGTGGAGAGAGGCCTCTGTTGAGTCTGAACCACACAAAAGGTGATGGGAGACTGCTTGCAATAAGTCTAACCACTGGCAATTGCTCGGTATAGCACTCTAACTCACCATTCTCCATTCATTCTGACCAGGACATTCAGGCTTTTATAACCTCAGAAGCCCAATTCCCAAATATCTCCAAACACTTTTCCCACATCCAATGATAGCAGCAGAGCAGTTTTGTGTGTTCTCTTCATTCTCTTGATGTTATCAATTAGTTGCAGTATCCTTTTCATGTAGTCGTCACAGTTTATCCCAGGAACAATGTCATACAGATCCAGGTTCACCAATTCTAGCAGGATCTTCCCAAGCTGGGAAGTCCAGATACTCGTGAATACTTTTGCATCCACATTCAGGAGTAATATTGGTCTCCAAGAGCTGCATATGGTTGGGAACTTGCCCTGTTTAAGGATAATCTAGATCAGAGCTCCCAGCAAGGATGCTGTTATGGACCCTGTCTCAGAGAAGATGTTTTATAAGTGTGTCATTTGTTGGGCAAGACTGCTGCAAAACATTTTAGAGAACAGGGGTGTGACCCCATCAGGGAACGGCTGCTTACCCAGTTTGAGCTTGGCTATGCCAGATATGACTCAAATTTGATGCTTTGGTCAAACAGCTCAGCTTGTTTATCTCTGAGATGAGGGAAATTGCATCCCTCAAGTGTATGTCAACCTGGTTCAGAGTGACTGTATGCCGTGTACAGGTTTAACAGAAGTTCACGGAGGGATATGCTCTACCTATAGCATCCTTCCTCTCAGTCCCAGTCGGGTCCCAGACTTCCCGGTAACTTTCAGGCCAGAAGTTTCCTGTTCTTGTTTCTCTACATAGTATTTCTGCTTAGTCCTGAGCAAAGCGTATTCTCCTTGTAGAACATTTGCACCATACTTTAACAGAACCTGTGTTTTTGTGGGCTGCTTCCATTTCACTCAATTACACTTCCAGCTCTTCTTTCCTTTCTCTTTTGATGTTGACCAAAACCCCTAGGTTCATTCCCTCTGACTACTGCCTTAAGTGTATCCCATAAACAATTATTGGTAACATCTCCATGCTGTTCTGTGTCCTATATCTGGTAATATATTCCTGCACCCCTCTTTAATATTTTTGATTTGCAAGAGCCCTTCCCTTAGTCTCCAGCTCCCTGTGCTGGCCACCAGCATGAGAAATATGGGAGCTTGGATGGACAACACTAAATGTCCAATATCAGAATGTGGTCCACAGACCATAAGTACCACAGAGGTCAATATCAGATAGTGCTCGAATCTGGCGTAAGTACTCTATTGAGTAAAAGCTTTAGGCAATGGGGTTAGGGTGCTGAGTGCACCATTATGTCCTCCAACCAAAAGCTATTTTTCCCTTCCCTCAGAGTGAGCCGGATTGTCCTATCCTCTGAGCAGATCGGTGCCTCATGCAATGAATCACAGTAGTATGGTCACCTCCGATAAGAACCTCTCCTTCAACCCCTTCCTCACCAAGGCCTGTCTGTCTTTGATTGCATTTTTCAGATAGATGTTGGCCACTGTGCGATGGCTCTGACCAATTCATAAAGGAAGTGACAGGGGTCCACCTTTAGAGTCTGCCTCAAACTTGTCGACTCTGGGTGTACTGGAGATTAGAATGGCCTCCCTCCTTTCTTAATCATCCACTAGGAGAACAACTATTTTGATATCAGCGGGTACCAGTCCTTCTACGGGAGGTGTGTTTCCTGAAACAAGCAGAGATCTCCCCCTGAGTTATGAAGCAAGTGGTGCACTGCCAGCCTTCTGATGGAGAATTTAGACCCCAGTACTATGGCTTATGATTTTAATCAATATGTACATATGTTACGACCATCGCTGAATTGGTTATTCTCAGACTGATAATCAAAATCATATTCCACTTGGGTCAGTGTGCTGCCCTCCTGTCCACACCAGTGATTGACCCTTCCTCCAACCCCAACCTCAGTTTCAAACTGTGAAGAAAACCAAAGTAACAAGCAACCAAATGAGACTTTGCTGCCCATATTTCTTATCACCAACCTTGGAGTGTGTCATGTCTGGAACTAATGCTCTAAATTGGGTGTAACTGTGGCCTGTTCCCCCCTCCTACGTGTTTCATCAGTCTGCAGTCCATACGGGGATCAAGCACCTCGATCCCACTTGTTCAGTCACGGGGACAGCTTATCTGTTATTGTTCCTACCCAAGGCTTACAAGGAGATATACCTCCCATTCTTTCACCATCTAGTCCCCACAGCCTGGTAATAACTACCTGCCTCTTCATGGTTATGTCATCATCATTCTGTCTTGTTCTCTGGCTCTTCTTCAGTATTGATATTCATCTATTACTATGGGGTCTCACCGATCTCATCTGCTCAGTGGCCATTTGCCCCTTCACTTTTTGATGTTCCTCCTCAAGTTTCAGGATCTCTTTTGCTTCTGCCACTGAACACAGTTGATACAGCAGATTTTTTGCCATCTGAAAAAGGAGTCAAAATGGGCGGCCCCACTTGTATTGAGTTTCATGATTTCTGAGAAAATGCATTACCTGGCGAAAGGACGCCCTTTTTGTCAATATCCCAATAGATAGACCCTGGTATAGCTAAATCTTGTGTCCCTCAACCTTAAAATCACCTTCCTCTCCTGCTAGTTTTATGATTGTCTCTTTGAGCTTGAACCAGTACACCCTAGTCAGAATGTCCGGCAGGGAGCCCTTCAGCATAGGACCCCCACAGTTCTGTGCATTCTCGCCAATTCTATGTGCTAGAAATCACCAGCTCCTATTAATATTCGGAGGATCTTCCACATATATGCATCAAGCTTGCTTTCCTTTGTGCTTGCAGAACCCTACGGATTCTGTTATATCTGGAACTGCTTTCCTAATCTTCCATGTTCTCTTACAGGACTACGTTTTGTTCTTGAAGAGTATTAGGTTCTTGTACAAGGAATTTCTGCTCCTCAGACCGATTAATGCTTAATTTTTCTAGGTTGAACACCTCTCTCTGAGTGAAACCTAGACCTCGGTCCAGGCCAGCACTCTTCCCAGCAGCTCCGCCTCACCGCCACATCCTCGAGTCCCCCGCAGTACTGGGTTTGCGCCAGCAGCCTGCCCAGCCTCCTGGTGATTTATTGTAATTTTGTGTTTTAACTTCCTGTAATTGTATTCCTGTATTGTACTATTTTAGATCCGCATTCCACCGATTTTTATCTCTGCACTGTCAAGCCCGTTTTTACCACCGCTGCTGCCCCTGCGGCCTCCCTCCCCTACTTATGGCGACCGCTGCGCGGTCGTGCCGCTGGCGTGCCGAAGGCGCGCCTAAGGCAAGCCCGTCTGGGCCCGTCCGCGACCCGACCGCGACCAGCGCCAGGAAAAAAATCCTAGGCCCCATCGCTACGACTCAACCACTCTCCACGCACTCAATCCCGGAAGACACGCCGACTGCGCAAGATCCTCGCCGAACACCACCCATGGACAGTTCTCATGCAGACCCTGCCACAGATCCTTCACCATCGACAAAGCCCCCACTACCGTCGAAGGCCCGCCTGACGCACGCACCACCGAAACCCTGACATGCATCCTCTTCAACGAGCGCTCCCTGCACCAACACGCCGTAGAAATCTGGGACCTGATCGACACACTCTCGCCCGATGTCGCCTTCTTCACGGAAACCTGGACCAACGCCACCTCCGGCCCCGACATCGCCACGGCCATCCCCGACGGCTACAAGATCCAAAGAAAGGACCGCCCCCACCGCTCAGGAGGAGGACTCGCCATCGCACACAAGACCCCTCTCCGACTCTCCACATCCAGCACGAGTGACCCCCACTCCAACACTGAGCACCTCCACTTCCAGATCCAGACCAGCCTCAGGACCACGCTACGCGGCACCCTCATCTACAGACCACCAGGACCTCGCACCCAGCCCGCTACTGCCATCGCCGAGCTCGCCGCTCCCCATGCCATCACCTCCACGGACTACATTCTACTCGGGGACCTGAACTTCCACCTCGACAACTGCAACGACCCCGACACCACCACTCTCCTCGACAACCTCGCCTACCTCGGACTGAAGCAGCTGGTCAACACGCCCACCCACAGAGCTGGACACACCCTCGACCCCATCTTCGCAGGAGGGACAAACCTCCGCTTCAGCCACACCACCCAGCCCCTCTGGACGGACCACCACTGCATCCATTTCACCTACAACACCACCACCGCACCTAAGCCCGCGCCCGCCACGACGGAACTGGAGCAAGGTCACAGAGGAACACCTCAACACCACCCTCCTCAAAAACCCCCCCAGCGCCACGACCGACACCAACTCCGCAGCCATAGAATTTCACTGCTGGATCTCCTGCTGCACCGACAAGCTCGCACCCCTCCGCCACCCCGCCAAACAACGCCCTCTGAAGGCCGCCTGGTTCACCACAGGACTACAAGAAGCCAGACGCTCCTGCAGACGCCTAGAGAAAACCTGGCGAAACCAGAAAACCACGGAAGCACGGAACAACCACAGGAGCGCCCTGAAGGAATACCACCAGCGCATAAGAGACACCAAACGGACCTTCATAAGAGAAAGTCCAGACCAACGCGACCAACGCCAAGGAATTGTTCAACGTCATACAGCAGTTCGCAAAACCCACCTGCGAAGCCACGGACGTCACACCTTCCCAGGAATTCTGCGACAAGCTCATCTCCAACTTTCATCTGAAGATCAAGGTCCTCTATGACAACTTCAGCGAACCAACGCCGGACACCACCACCCCCCTACCCACCGCCGCTGACAAGCCAGCCATCATGACCTGGGACCCCGCCACCGTCGAACACATCACCGGGACCATGAAGAAAACCCACTCAGGAGCCCCAACAGACCCCTGCCCACCGCACATATTCCACAGGGCCGCCGCCGCCATCGCACCCGAACTAGGACGGACCATCAACGCCTCCTTCAGATCCGGCATCTGCCCAGACAACTGGAAGCGGGCGGAGGTTAAACCCCTCCTCAAGAAACCAACGACCTGAAAAACTACCGGCCCATCTCTCTCCTCCCCTTCGTGGCCAAAGTCACTGAGAGACTCGTAAACGCCCAGCTGACCGCCTTCATCGAAGAGAACTCCATCCTAGACGCCTCCCAGTCTGGATTCCGCAGCAACAACAGCACCGAGACCGCCCTCCTCGCCGCCATCCGCATGCTACTGGATCAGGGACACACTGCGGCCCTCATCCTCCTAGACCTCTCCGCAGCATTCGACACCGTTTCACACCGCACACTCGCAGCCAGACTTCACGACGCGGGGATATAAGGAGCCGCCCTCGACTGGATCCAATCCTTTCTCTCCGGCAGAACCCAGAGGATCAGACTCCCTCCCTTCCTCTCCGAACCCACCGACATCAACTGCAGAGTACCCCAAGGATCATCGCTCAGCCCCACGCTCTTCAACATCTACATGGCCCCCCTCGCCGCCATCGTAAGACAGCATGGGCTCAGCATTGTATCCTACGCCGACGACACCCAGCTCATCCTCTCACTCACGAATAATCCCGAAGACACCAGACTCTGTTTCCAGGAAGGAATGAAGAACGTGGCAGCCTGGATGAAAGACAGCTGTTTGAAGCTCAACTCAGAGAAGACCGAGGTCCTCATCCTCGGACCCTGCACCTCCGCCTAGGAAAACACCTGGTGGCCCTCAGCCCTCGGGAGCCCACCCACGCCTACAGACCACGCACGAAACCTCGGCATCATCCTCGACTCCTCCCTCTCCATGAGCCGCCAGATCAACGCCGTCGCCTCCACCAGTTTCAACTGCCTGCGCATCCTCCGCAAGACCTTCAAATGGATCCCCCCCGATTGCAGAAGGACCATCACCCACGTGCTCATAACCAGCAGACTGGACTACAGAAACGCCCTATACGCAGGAATCAACAGAACTCTTCTGCACAGACTCCAGACCATCCAGAACGCCGCGGCTAGACTCGTCCTCGGGGCACCGCGTCACGAACACATGACCCAACACCTACGAGACCTCCACTGGCTCCCCGTCGAGAAGAGGGTCACCTTCAAACTCCTCACCTACGCCTACAAATCTCTCAACAACATCGGACCCAAATACCTCAACGAGAGAGTATCCTTCCACGCACCCAAGAGGAACCTCCGCTCCGCCGACCTCGCCCTGGCAGAAGTCCCCCGCATCCGCAGAAACAGAACAGGCGGAAGATCCTTCTCCTACATCGCAGCCAAGACCTGGAACGAGCTCCCTGTGAACATCAGACGCTCCCCGACACTGCACACGTTCAGGAAGGACCTCAAGACCTGGCTCTTCGACTGATCCGGAGCTGCCCCCCCCCCCAGCGCCTTGAGACCCTCACGGGTGAGTAGCGCGCTTCATAAACCACTGATTGATTGATTGAATAGATATCCCTCTTAAGCCCCGGGTTCTCTGTGCACAGCTACTCAGATCTAGTCTGCAGTCAGCCAAATGATCTCATAGGGTCATCATTGTTCTAGCAGTATAACTCAAGGTACATTTTTTCCCTTCTGTAGGGGAGCTACTCCTTGTTGCCTCTGAGCCGTTCTTGCACCAGTGCTCTTTGGCCTTCTAGGAACACTGTGCTTTACAGTTGGATCATGAGATTACAGGCTTGTGCCCACTAGGAGATAGGTGTCAGCATTGTAGATTTGTTTTTCCTGCTCACTCCCTGCAGTCCATGCCTATGCCAGTCCACCTTTTGATCCTGTGCTTTGCTTGTACAGTAGGTGACCTTGTTAGGCTACTCCTGCGGCAACCGGTGTTTTCCCAGGGCCTTCAATATTGGTCCGGCTCACCTTGGATTCTTTTGGTATTCATGGAGCCTCTGCTTCCCCTGGGCCCACAGCTGAAGAATGTAGGAACCCTGTTCCCGCTATGTTTCTGAAATCCTCAATATCTCAGGAGCCTCATCATCATCAGCTCTACTCGTCTCTTCTGTGGCGGGCAGCTGGGGCATGTGTCCAGGTGGCACGTCCTCTGCCCCTCTCCAGCTTCTCAACCCCGCATGTCGGGACATTCCACGTCACCAGGGCCCACACCAATCGCAGTACCTCCCTCAAGGTTCTTCCTGTCTGCCCCTTTCGCAGTATGGTGATCTCCATCAGCTGTGTGGGGGGTGGGGGGGACCCGAGTTTCATGATCATTGCTGTCAGCTCAAGACCACAATCTTGACTCTCTCGCATTGGTGCCAAACCAGCCAAACATCTCTGCAGGGCCAATCAGTCTTCCTAAAAGGCACATCCCCAATGCAAACAAGAAAGCTTTCCCAAGTCTGGTAATCAATCATCCTCTATCTTTAGTCCGATGTCTGGAAGACTATGTAGGCCAGCTGGGATGGATGGAAGGCAATACATGTTCTGTTCTTCCACCATCTTGGACATTCCCATTGGTAACATTTGTTTAACTACCTACACATGGTCATCCTCATGCTATTATGAAAAAGGTGGCAGGCTCCTTGACTCATGGCCTGAAGTGGGAGAGTCGGTCTTTCTTCCTTCTGAAAAACTGGCTGAAATTACAGAATCTCGTACTGGCAGGATAGCAGACAGGAAGGTTGTGAAAACAAGTACAGTAAATTAGGGGTATAGCTAAATCTCTTTCGGTGGGACCTCTGGTCCTGTGATTTAGACTCGTCTCAGTAAAAAGGTATATTGGGGAAACATGTTACATACTAAGGATTCCAGAACAAGCTTAGAACGAAAAATAGGTATTTATAATTTATTCTACAATAAAAGAGTAGGGGCCAGATGTACGACCATTGGATTTTACGACTCGCAAATTGCGACAATTTGCGAGTCGCAATTTGCGAGTCGCAAAATCCAATGTACAACAGTGTCTCAGACACTGTTTGCGATTCCCAATGGGGTCGCAAATTGCATGCCTCATGAACATTAATGAGGCTGTCGCAATTTGTGATCCCATTAGAATTGGCCGGCACTCCCAAGGATGGTCAGCAGACTACCATGTCTGGGACTGCTTTGTCAATGAAGCAGTTTTCTTTTTTTAAATGCAGCCCGTTTTCCTTAAAGGAAAACGGGATGCATTCAAAAAATAAAAATGAAACATTTCAGTTTCATTTTTTAAGGGCAGGCAGTGGTCCCTGGGACCACTGCCTGCTCTTAAAAAATATTTGCGCATCCATTCCCAAAGGGGAAGGGGGCCTCTGGGGACCCCTTCCCGTTTGCGCGGGGTTTACCACCCTTCTGAAAAGGGTGGTAAACTGCGAGTGTTTTGCGACCCCAAAGGTTTTGGACTCGCTATTAGGAAGAGACGCCCTTGGCACGCCCCTTCCTAATAGCGAGTCGCTAACCCTATTTTTTTTTTGCAGTTTTATATAGCGCGAACTTGACCCGAATCGGGTATCAGAGCGCTTTACATAGCACCAGTTACGAACTCAGATCAAAGTATCATTGACAAGCGCTGAGAAAAGCGCAATCCAGGTGAACTATAACAGTATTAATGAATCATCAGGCGCTGAGGAACAGTGCAGTTGTTTGGAGTTTCAAAGACACAATGACTTCAAGCGCTGATGAAAGCGCAGTCGTGAGAAGGGAAACACTGTGGAAAAAAACCAATCGTATCAAAGCTTTGCTCTCTCTCTAGGTTTCCTGAAAGATAAATACGGATCTTATTTTGGAAAGCCTAGCTTCCTTTGGAAGGAAAGATTTTCAAGACATTCATTGAAAGTACCAGTGGTATTACTAGTATATACACTTTAGATGATTATTGAATTCTGAGACATACACATACTATACTAATCCTTCTTACATTTGTCATTTCAGACCTCCTTCCCAGCAGTCCCTTTCCCTCACCTGGCTTCTCAGGGGTCCTGTGGTAGTTTCAATTAGGAACCCAGTGGTACCTGGAGGTGGGTATATTTTTAGCATCGTGCCATTCCTGAGAAGCGTCGGATTCCTTCCTGACAGACCTGGCAGTCTAGATTTTCTATGCCTAAATCTACATATAAGTAACTATGTGGTACATATATCTTCAAGATACATAGATGTGGAGTTAGGAATAGTAAATCTATACTTCTGTACATGCACTTACCTTTCGATATTTTGTTCATTTTGCGAGTCGCTAATTGATTAGCGACTCGCAAAATAGGGCTAGTACATTGGGCTGACCTATTTTGCGGTCGCAAAGGGGCCGAAATCCCCTTTGCGACCGCAAAAAACAGCCGTACATCTGGCCCTAGATGATTTAAATTGAGGTTGTGAGGTACCTTTAATATCCCTTAAAAATGGGCAAGAGTACTGGATGGGGAACACACATGAATTGTAAGATGTTTGTAACTAGTTTTTTCTAAATAATAGAATATGGGAAACCAAAAGCAGTGCGAGTTGTCTCTTTAATTCTGATTTTTCCAGTTATACAGTTCGTATGGTTTACCTAGTCTAACCCGGAAACAGAAAAAACACAAGGGAAAGGTGGAGGGATTAAAGAGCAGGAACTGAAGCCTTGACTGTGTCAGTCACACATATAATAACTGGTACTGATGTTTTAATTCTACCATAGCTTGTCCACTTGTATACTTTTTTGCCCTTGCAGGAAATATGACTCCAGTCCAGGATACCATGTTAGCCCGACTCTCAGCGCGTAGTACATTAGAAGATGGATGGGTTGCATGTTATTACTATGATGGAAAATCACAAATCGAGACTAGTAAGTTAAGTTCCTGCAGCATTAGATCGTTTAGCGATTCACATGTTTATTGAATAGAGAAATAAATACCTGGAAGGCAGATTATTATCTAAATAACTTTTTCAGGACCACCTGTCCCACTTTTATGTGCGTTTCTCCATTCTCAGTAATAATGGCAAAGGACCTTCAGCCATCATTATAGAAGCTCAACCCTCTTTTATACATCTGGAAAAAGAGAATTTCTTTTGAAGAGTTGGACTGCTGTTTGAAAAATACAGTAATCGATAATCCATAGCAGGGATGGGGGTAGGCACCTATCAACGGTGTGGTTGGACAGCCTTGTGTAAACAAAACAAAGAACAGGTACCTCGTGTGAGGTTTGAAAACTACAAGCAGAGAAAGCTGTGTCAGAGCACAAAAAATATCTTGTGGTTTGCTTTCTCTCTTCTCGCTCTTACTGCCTCTTGTAAGGCAGTAGTAATTATCGCAGTGGCTGACAACAGCTTAGCAATGTGCCTCGTCTCAAGCCCACGGCCAAACCTTAAAATCACAAGACCGCCACCAAAAAATACAAACCAGGCTCATAAATATGCAAACTCAAAGAAGCTCCTGAACATCGTTTGTTACACCACAAAATCTGCAACAAATTAATTGCAATATACAGTTAAAAAATGTTTACCCCATATCAGCAGAAAGAAACGTTTTCGTCCCTGTTAAGTAGCCAATGTCATGCTTATATTCAAACTTGCCTTTATCGGAGTCTCAGAGTTTTACCTAAACTAATTATCACAAGTGATGAAATTCCTAGTTCCACAAGGTTTTAACATCCTTCATTCCAACAAATAGAACACATTGGGCGGTGGCCTTGCTTTCAGACAAAATACACAAGCAGAACATCAACTGTAAAAAGGAAATATCCATATATTTCTGCACCTTTAACGGTCTTAAAAGGAGTTCTACAAATGTTCCCTAAAGTATTTATATATACATATTCTACTATTCACCTAACATGAGAGCCAACTTCATTGAAAACCTGACGGAAAACTTAGAGAAAACATTATCCTGGCTTCTGAAAAAAATGTTTTGGGAGATTTCAACACTACCTGAGGATACAAACAATATACATTCTTGCTTGCTTCTCCAAACAATACTCACTCTTCCCAACACACCAATCCATGGAAATATCCTGAACTTAATATCACAGGCTTCATCTCCTGTGTTTGTTAGCAACTCAATGAACTTGATTCGTCAGACCATTTTCTATGACCATTCACACGTCAATGGCTCCCATTGGACCACTGAACAAACATCTGGAAAAAATGATTAAAAACGTAAGCAAAGAAACACTACAATTTCTACTATGAGTAGCCCACCAGACACTCGGTAAAAACATACAAATTAAGATCCTGGTAGATGGCTACAAAAAAATAATGACAAACACAGTAAATGTACTGGCCTGTCTAATTCTCAAACAACTATCAACCAGACCTCACAATCCATGGTTCTATGTTTATCTCAACCAAGAAAGAAGAAGTATTCATTAAATGGAAAAGTTACAGCTCATCAACAAGCCCTCATGACTCAGATATTATAGACAAGAAAACGCCAACCACTGCCTCCAAGCTTTACAGTTCAGTTAGTCTTTATTTCGATTACAAAATCATAAAAGACAATATAGTCAGTTAAAAATTAAAACAATATAAAAATGCAAATTTAAAAAAGACTAAGATCAACAGAACACTACCATAATATAAAAAGACCACAAGGGAAGGTACAAGAAATTATGCACTGATACATCGGTCGACCCAGCGGTGGTTTGAGGATACAATAAGATTTAGGGTATCAAAACACCTAACCAGTGTTTTGGGCATACAACTGCCCCGGTCTACAACAAAATCGCTAGACCCTAGGTCAAACATCAGCAGAGGGGCATAATCGCCTCACACACATCCCTCAAGTTGGTAAAAAATAGGGTTGGCTCAGATTATAGTTCCCTTAATTTTTTAGCCCGAATGGCCCATGCCCAGCTCAAGAATTTTGCCATGGCAACAACAATACAATCCTGAGTACATGTCTGCAGAATCCTTAGGGCCACCATGGCCGATTTTATACCCAAATTTGCACTGATTGGCTTGAGCCATTTCTTCCTAGGTGACCTATAGGCCGGGCATACAAATAAAATATGAGTGATTGATTCAGACTGTGCTAAACATAGGGGACACATTTCTGACGTTGGCGAATGCCATCTACTAGTAAAAGTTTTAATCGGGAGGGATCCTACCCTAAACTGATGGTATAACTTCCTGTCAAGTGGTTTCGAAATGATATCCCAATAGGGTTCAAAACCACTCTCGTGTTTAATCGTCAGGAAGTTCCTAGACAGGGTAGGCCTTGTAATAGAAGAAAAACGCTTCATTTTCACCAGGTCCAGATAAACTGCCTTAAACTCCTTTTTTGACGGAAAGGGGTTGACTTCTGGATTATCCCACAGGGTGCACATCCCCATTTCGGTCAAAGTATGTTTTATGTGCTGAAGCCATTTGATCTTACCTAGGCACCCTACCCTCCTGAAATCCAGCAGGGCTTTGGCATACAGGGAGAGCTCGGGAGTAACCCAGCGTCTTCTCCAAAGAGCTATAGGCCTAAATCGAGCCAAGTCCTCTATACATAGACAGCCTAGGTCCAGGAATAAGGGCATCAATGGAGTGGTTTGTGGCAGACCCGTTAAGGCCCTGACAAATTTGTTCTGGGCAATCACCAAGGGGGAAATATCCTCGTTACCCCAAAGTTCGGCGCCATACAGAATTGCACTAGCAACTTTGGAATTATATATCTGGAGGGCTGGGGCAATTGGCTTGGTGAAGGAGAGCCTGTGCTCTTTTATAAGCGCCCCTGCCAACTGGGCATGTTTTAAAGCTAGCATGTCAATCTGTGGCTTCCAATTTAACTTCCTATTTAGGGTTATCCCCAAGTAAGTAAATATTTCGGTCTGTTCTAAGAGGACACTGTTCATGGTCACTTTGCCCTTTATATCTTTATACTTATGAAGGACCATGAACTTTGTCTTGTCTACATTGACCTCCAACTCTTGGTCGCGACAGAACTCCTCGAACCGGGACAGGGCGGCCTGTAACCCCGCTTGAGTCTTCGATAAAATCAAGGTATCGTCCGCGAACATGAGTAGGGGGATCTTCAAGCCCGCCAAGGTCGGAGCATCAGTGGGACATGTGGAATAATACTGGACAACCCTGTTAATAAATAAGGAAAACAGGGTAGGAGCTAGGACACATCCTTGGTGCACACCCTTTAAAACGGGAAATCTATCTGTAACTTCACCTAGTGTGCCCCAACGCACTTGTGCATAATTTTAGGCGTGTAGTTTAACTATCATTGCCAATAACTCCAAAGGCATCCCCATGTCCAGGAATGCTCTCCACATTTTATTGCGGGGAACCAAGTCGAAAGCGGACTTTAGGTCAATGAAAGCTGCATATAGTGCGCCCCCTCCTATGATTACTACTCGCCAATATATCATCACAAACCTGAGCACCTGGTCTATAGTGCTAGTATAGGGGCGGAAACCTGCCTGCAGTGGTGATAGAATCTCGAACTCCTTTATCCACAGCTGGATACGGCGCAAAACCAACCTGGCAACTATTTTTTGGATGGAATCAATAAGACTAATTGGTCTATAGTTGCCAGGTAGGGCACGATCCCCCTTTTTATATACAGGTATTATGACTGCCCCAGACCAGGTGTCAGGAATACAAGCACCACTGGCAATGGCATTAGCGAGATAAGTAATATAAACAACCCAATTAGCCTTATCATAGACATACAGATCCGCTGGGACACAATCAGGACCCGGGGCCCTTCCTCTCGGAATTAAGGAGAGGACAGACTCAACCTCAGATTTATTAAATAAAAGGGTGGATATCAATGACGGGATTTGAAAATGGGCCGATATGCTGTTAGAAGCAGAGAACTGGGCCTTATAATAAGAGGCCCAATGTTCAGACGGGACATAGTTAACAGGTGTCTGGGGTGCACGACCACTCCCCCACTTTACTAACTGCCAGAATTTTACCATATCTTTCTCACGGCTGGCAGTAAGCAACTCAGCCCAGCGAGTGTCATCCCATTCCTTTTTAGCTGCTGCTTGAGTTGCTTTATACCTTGCCCTGGCAAGTTTAACCTCTCCCATGTCTTTAGATCTAATAGCCCTAGTCAGCGATCGGTATGCCTCTCTACAGCTTTTATTATACCAGGTTTCTGGTTTTATCCCTGTCTTCCCCTTCTTTTTACTGATCCTTATAAAAAATGTTTTTAAATTTGAGAATAGATCTCTGTGAACATGGGGGACAGCAAGGTTAATATCCTCCTGAGAATCACAACTCTGAAGACAGGATATTGAATGGGCCAGTATAGTTTTCATCTTGCCCAGGTCCTCTTCATTCTCAATATACCTGGACCATCTTACTCTCCTGGTGTCATTAGAAAGCAACACTTCTGGTGCAGTATCCACAGTAACCATTATGGAACTATTTAATAAACCCGGGACTTTAATTGTCAAGATTAATGGATCATGATCACTTTCTATGCGTTCCTGGACCATCATATCGTGGAGGGCAGGCCAGGATTCTACATTAAGGAGAATAAAATCAATACGACTACTCCTTATACCATTGTTAAAGGTGTGCACACCCTTCCGGTCCGACTGGGACCTCCCATTTACCGCTCGCACTCCCCTTTCACACTCCCCTTTCCAGGCACAGCCCCTTAAGCTGCAAAGCAGCTTCTGTCCATTTTTTAATTGGACTCAATTCAAGGGACGGGATATTCCACTGAGAATCTTCGTAAATACTTAAATTACCATCCTCTAAATCAAGCGGTTCAAAGGTGCAATTAAAATCACCCATAATTATCAGGTCAGACCCTCCCCGTTGGATGTCCAGAAAACTATCAAGAAGAGCAACTGTGTCAGAACGCCTCCCTCCCGGAAGCCCTCTAGCATAAATATTAATAATTAAAATATCTCGTACGAGAGGCATACGAAGCCGTAGGGCCAGAATATCCGGGCTGTCTATAGAGACCACCTCCACCTTATAGCCCATTTGCTGTCTTACCCAAAATGCAAGACCACCAATGGGCCTTCCTTTCCGACCCCCTTGTGCAGGTTTAGAAAAATTTAAAAACCCAGGGAAGTGGACTGGGTCAATAGACCAAGTCTCCTGGAATGCCCAAAGATCATACTGTTCAATATAAGCTGCCCAGTCACTGGATGCTATTTTGGACCGGAGTCCTGCTATATTCCAAGAACCAGCTACCATAACGGACTTTATATGCCCTTGAGACAAACCTGCAGGGGAAGGTTGGCAGAGAGGTGCGCTCACAGCCGGCCTCACTTCCAGGCCATGAGGGTTATCTTGTAGTAGAGATCCAGCTAAAAAGCCAATATCCCTGTCTTCCGTCCTCTCCACCATGCTCGCTTCCACTCTAGAACTACAAGAGCTACAAGTACCTCCTAGATGGCCTCCTAGATGGCCGGAGTTGTTACCTTTTACTTCATCTTCAGATGAGGTATCCCAAGATTTAATAGATTCAAGTGGGTCACATATTGGGCGGCCGTTACCAATGATCATATAAACCCTTGGTGTACCTATCCCTGGGGATGCAAAGCAAACATCTGGAGCAAGTCAGTCAATATCTTCTAGTGAAGAAAAAACCTCAAAACGATTGTTGAGAGGGACCGAGTAGTTGTTTTGGCCAACCAATTGTCCTGATCCTCTCCAGATGGAACATCTATTGTTTGCTACAGGCCGGTAAAAGTACCCCAGAGGAAGAACAGAAATATCGTCCCTAACTACAAAATCCCCAGCCCTCTCCAGAATAAGCCTGACCAAGTCGGGGGACCTAAAACTTAGAACCACACAGTCACCCCTAAGGGACTTTCGGGACTTCCCTACCCATGGTACTCTACGGGCCATTTTAAATTCGGTAAACAAGTGATTTTTGATCCCTGTCCTTGAGCACAGCAGATGTAATGACTTGTTTCTCAGAATAGACCAATCCTCCTGTGCTTGCGATGGTAATTCTGGAACATTTCCTAAAACTATAGTGTAAGGAGTAGCTTCCGGGGGAAGATGTAAGAAATTAAAAGCAGGCCGAGCAACTGCGGAGCGTTGTAGGGGTGAGCGAACACAGGTTTCTCTCGGGACAGGCTGCACATCCACTGAGCTGCTACCACCCTGTTGCAAGGAGATATGATGGTTATCTGCAGGGGCAGCTTCAATGGAGTTGGATGCAATCGTTACAGACCCTCTGGAATTCACACCCACCCCGCCCCTCTTAGAGGAAGTGCCCCCCCCCCCACCCTGCTGAACACTGGAGTTGCTTAAGGTGCTGTCGGATAATCCCTGCTCTAATTTATTGAGTCTATCTTCTATCAAACATAGTTTTTGCATCAAAGGATCAATTAGGTTGGAGACTCCCTGCACTATCCGAGTGTAGAATATTTCCTCATTAAGTATTGGTGAGCTGACAGTAGCACAGCTGGATAGGCTTTCGCTAGTGGTAGCCGATGATGTTTCACAGCACCCACCACACCCCCCAAGGGCTGCCTTCCGTTTGACCCCCCCCGCTGGCCGGGTGATCACCTTCGGTGGGCCTCGGGCTTTCCTTTTCCTGGATGGAGGTACAACGTTTCCAACCCGAGTTGCCTTCTTACCCCTAGTTGTAACCATTGTAGTGCCTGTACGGGAATCCGGGCTAGATGGGGTTGATGGTGAGGGGGCAATAGTTCCTAAGGTGGACTGATTTAAGGACAAAGGAGATAGGGCAGAGGGTAAATCTGTATGAGTAGAACCGGTTGAAAGAGCCAGACTACCATTATTGAGCGACATTGGAGGTTCTAAAGATAGCCTACGCTCAGTTAGTTGAATCTGGTGCATCAGCGTGGATTCTGCCCTATTCAGGAAGGCATCAAGGGTGCCCACTACCCCCTCCCACTCCTATCTTACGTTTAATCAGTGTGCGGGCCCCCACAGGAGGCATTATAACACTACAACAGAGAGCCTAGACAGAACCATACAATAAAGGGGACAGTTGAGCATGAAGTAGCCCAGCCCAGCCTCTGCCAGTCTCGGACGGGCTCAGACGGGCCCGCCCTTGGTCCGGGCTTCGTCCCGCGCACGTCCCGCGCAGCGGGGTTAGAGGCAGCGCTATATGCGCGATGACCCCGCCTCCCCCTCACTCGCGGCAGCTGGGCAGTGACTGGTGTTCCCTGGGGGCTGAAGTCCCCACAGTAAGGCATCCTCCGGCTGCAGGTCAAAATCGGGCACAATCCAGGGCAGCAAAGCCTCCCCGCTCGGGCACAATCCAAGGTAACAGAAGTCTCCACACCGCGGGGGTAGAGGCAGCGCTATATGCGCGATGACCCCGCCTCCCCCTCACTCGCGGCAGCTGGGCAGTGACTGGTGCTCCCTGGGGGCTGAAGTCCCCACAGTAAGGCGTCCTCCGGCTGCAGGTCAAAATCGGGCACAATCCAGGGCAGCAAAGCCTCCCCGCTCGGGCACAATCCAAGGTAACAGAAGTCTTTACAGACAAATGGTGCATTTTCCTTCCCTCACAATTTAAAGTTCTTCATTTCAACATCACCAACGCGGAAAATGCACAGAAACTGGACTAACTCCCACTAAAATAATAATTAAAAAAACACCTGGCTTTAATTTGCTAATCTGTCCAATGAATCACAATAGATGTATGTATAAACTCTAACCCACCATCTACTCTACTGCCACAGAAATTGTCATCTGCCCATCTCCTAATTAATTTCTGGAATTTCATAATACCTTATGAGGCCACTGATCCTTCCCGGATTCTCTCAAAGCCCATCAGGCAACCCCTGCAATGAAAAAGCTTAACCAAGACCCCAAAATTCAAACAAATGTCTGGCCCATTACCGGTCTCCTTTTTTAGGGAAAATAAACTCCTCTTGGGAGAGGAGTTGGCCTAACGGCTAGGGCGGTCGACCTCGAATATGGGGAACTGAGTTCGAGTCTCGGCAATGACGCTGAACATCCTGTGATTCTGGGCAAATCACTTAATCTCCCCGTGCAGAATTTTTTTTTTTTAAATGAATGTGTCCTCTTGTAATGCAACTGGTGCTATGTAAAGCGCTCTGATACCCGATTCGGGTCAAGTTCGCGCTATATAAAACTCTGAAAAGAAAAAAAAACTGAAATGCAGTGGCATTCAACTCACTATAATACAGACAAGGCAATCTCCTAAATCGATCTCAATTATGACTTTTGCTTGAGATGAAGTATTAAAACTGCCACCCTCAAGATCTTAGATAATACTATCTGCCAACTGGATCGGGAGATTCTGGACTACCTATCTTTCTAGATCTCAGAGCAACATTCAATACACTAAACTATGAGAGACTCATTTTAACTCTCTCTGCATTCAAAGGCTTTTGAGATAAAGTTTTAAACTGGTCTACCCCCTTAACCAACAATACAAAAACAATAAAAAACAACCTGGCTGGACTGGAAATGCAAACTCTGAAGCTTCGAGAATGCTGTATGGAGACTCCCAACGTTCTGAACTTCTTTTGTGTTTCTCAATTAGTACTTAAAGCTTCTAGGAATCAAAACTGGGAAGTCAGGTGTCACCAGTATGTAGATAACACCCAACTCTAATTTTAAACCTTCTACAAGACATACTGTCTATAATACTGCCTCTGGAAAATGTTAACCCAAATGTCTCACAATCTGCGTAACCCATTGAAGAAATAATCCATCCAACTGTCTCTTAAAACATAAGACAAATTTGACTAGCCAGATTGTATTATCAGAGTTCTAAATGAAGGTATTTTGCCAGATCATCTGCAGGCAAACAAAATCCCTGAAATTCCTCATCTTGCTCTTTTTATGTGAATTTGTTGTCTAAAAAATTTACATGTTTTCCGTTACAATACTGGAAGGCAGTATTCCCAAGCCATTAGTCTTTCTTGGCTGGAATTTTGTAACGGATTGTTTTTGGCTTTTCCAAAACATCATCTGTCAAAATCTGCCAGCACAAATTATGTTATGTTTATACAGACAGGCTCATTTTCTCCATGTTAGCTGAACTATACTGGCTTCCTATAAACTAAAGAATTTAGTTTAAAACGATTTGCATCCTTTACCAGCAGAGACTACCCGTATTAAAGGAAAAGTCAGACTCTACATTCCGAGTAGGTCACTATCCAATAAATAGCATTAAAGATCATCGTCCAACCTTCTAAACAGCAACAGTAGATGGATGTTTTTTTTTTTTTGTCCTTGCCACCATGGAATGGAATGGTGTGCCTTTGTATTTAAGGTAGGAAAAAGAACCACCTTGCATTAAGGATAAAGCAAAAGACCGTGCTCTCCGCTAATTGAGGAATCAGGCTTTAACACCAGCGATATCTCTCCTGGATTTGGATATTTAGCACCAGGACACTCTTTGATAAAACGTTGCACTTCAGAATTTTTTTTTAACTTAACACACATCAAACTGTGAAACAGCTTCTATCTCCATGTAATTGAGAAAATAAAAAATCTCTTCCAACTATACGATATTCACTTGGCTATGTATGCAGTAGTCATATCCTGCATCAACTTCAGTATTGCATAGGACTTCATTAAACCACATTGGCTCCTCTGAGAACAGTCCTTCACTCCGCAGCTTGATGACCCTCTAAATCTGAAAAGACAGCTGTATCACTTTAATCTCAAAAGAATGGCCCTGCTCCCTCTAGAAGCAGGAATAAAACTCAAAATGTCATGTCTCACACACAAATACCTATACACCTGCTTATCTAGCCAACCTAATCAACATTTCAGGAGAATGGTTGACCCTCCAAAATTTCAGACCAAGCAAGCACTTAGTTATTCTCATGTGCTGCCACAACAACCTGGATTTAACTACCTCCAGTCTTCATAGCCAACCATCTATTTTCACCCTTTGCAAAAGCATAAAAATCTTCTTGGTCTGAAGACACTCTGACAAATAGTGAGACCCCTGTATTTCTATTCATTTGCATAGACTTTCTACATATTTAACCTGTTGACCCCGTAGAGGTTTTCTACCCTACCTCTCTCTCTTGCAGCAATACTCTTCCTCGTTTCCCCCAGCTTTCTTCCACATATCCTATGTTATTTATTTTCTCCTCCTTCGATACTCACTCCTTAATGTGTTACACATGATACACTCTAACATCTTTGTGGGTCTAGAGGGCTACATAAAGATATACTAAAAATACATTCAGTCTGGATTTCTTTTTATGGTTTTCCACCTCCACTGTGGTGATGTAAAAATCTGAATTCTTGGTAGACCATCTGTGAGTAGGCCTGTACGTACCCACAATCAGGCTGGGGCTTGGCCAGCATGGTGACCTGCCAACATCGAGCCCTTGGAACTCTACTAACACTGCCCACTGTTTTATCATTTGAACTTGTGGCATTCCTGAACTGCACTTTTGTTTTGGGACTGTATTTAATGGACCAAAAAACATACATAGTTATAGAGACAGTTAGTGGCATATATAAAGCTGAGGATTTTGTATGTTATCAGATAACTGAATTTGCTTTTGAACTCGCATAAGTGGTTTATTGTTAATTGTTCTGGTGGTTTTTAGGTTTTACTTGACAGAATAGCTGTAGCCAGGCCTTAAGTGATTAACAGAAAAAACAGCTTCAAGAAAAACTACTGAGAGAAGGGTTATGGCTGTGCCGCAATGTTCATTTACCAGAGTACAGCTTTTGTATTACACTTTTTTCCTCATGGGAAAGCAAATGTTCAAACCAGCAGGTCTGAGTTGGTTATGGTGGTAATCGATTTATCAAACCTATAGGATTGCCTGGTTTATTTTGAAAAGTTATGAGTCCAACAAAGGCAGTATGTCTATTATGTATTGTTATAAGTATTTGTTAAAGCCCTCTTTAAGGGTGGATTACTATTACACAGTTTAAAACCTTTATAAATTAATTTTATTACAGTCAATCTCAGAGATTAATTTAGCATGCATGGCTTTTGATTCCTCACTCAGGGTAGAAGATTTGCACTGTGATAACCCTTCTTAGGCCCCGTTAAAACGTGTTGTATATTGTTTAGCCAAATGGAATGTTGGTCACATTTGTAATTTAATGACTATAGGCCTGCTGTTTGTCTTGTGGGAAAGTGTATGTTCAATACAGTGGACCTGGGTCAGTTACAGTGATAAACCAATGATAAAGGCTATAGGCCTGCGTGGTTCATTGCGAAGCGTTATGGTAGATACCAAAGGTCTAATTGTCTGATCGTGAAAATGTATGATAAATGTAGAAGGCCTGACTTATTTATTGTGAAAATCATATGTTAAAACCAATAGGCCTGAATGAATGGATTATTACACTGTATTAAAGTCCAAGGACAGATATTGTGTTACATGGATCCTCAGAGATTACTGTGGTAGGTGAGAGTTTAGGTGTTGGTTACCCCTCTGACAAATCCTGTGCGCAGCAGATTTGCACTTTGATAATCCTTATTAACCATTTTAGGAGGGGCAGAATATTATTTTGCCAACTGTAATAGTATTTATAATTTTCTGACTGTATACCTGAGGGTTGTCTCATGAGAAAGCTTATGAACGATAAAACAATAAATGTTATAGGCCTGATTGATTATGAAAAGTTATGACAAAAAAAGCAAGCCTGACTTATTTACTGAGAAACGCACATGCTAAAGCCGATAGGACAGTTGAATGTCATTACACTGAGTTAAAGACTGTAGACCGGTATTTTGTTACATGGAATTTTGAGAGATTTCAGTAGTATTCAGGACTTCGGTGTTGGTTACCCCGGTAACAAACCCTGGGCATAAATTTGGTTTGGAGAATCCTTATAATGCCATTGTAGGAGGGACTGTATATTGTTTTATAGCTGTAACTTAGCCCATATTTGTAATCTTATGACTTTTAAGATTGTTGCCTTGAGGCAAAGTTTGAGCTCATTATAACGTGCCCGAGTTTCATCTAGTGACAAGTCAATCATAAAGGCCATAGGTCTGATTGGTTCTGTGGAAAAAGTTATATCAAATGTCATACGTCTGATCTGTATATTATGAGAAGTTATGACAAGTGCAGTAGGCCTGACATATTTATTGTGAAAATCGTATGTTAAAGCCAATATGTCTTCATTTAAGCGATTTAGGTCTATGTAGCCCCTGGGCTAAATATGGCGTATTTGTGCCTATCCTTGACATCGTAGCATGCTCTGGCAGCCACAAGCCGTATGAATACCTCATGTATTAGATGCCGACTAGTTGCTAGGCACCGCAGTAAAACGAGCAGAGGGTCTGTTCACACTCTCTAACTGAAACAGACAGTAACAGTCTCCTCATTTCAGAGGTTGTGCATAAAAATGTCCCTCACTTTATGTTCAATTCTTCCTTGAGGCAAACTGCCAAATTTCCAGCTACTGAACACTCCATTCTTCACGCCACAATCTGAAAGAGAACTGCAAAAAGAGCAGGGGGAGACACATTCTTAGAACCCAGCAACCCCAATCAGAACATATGCAGAACCTGTGCGGGTCCGCTTATGTAACTGCTGACAACAGTTGCAGAGTTCTCTCAGGCTGTTGACCTTCATCATGTTCAAAAGGCTGGGAGATGTGCCAAGCAGTCTTTGGACCATGAGCCTGTGGCTATTAAACACCAAAGTAACATAAAACGAACCTTGCCTAAGAATGTGAGGTATATAATTTTGAATAAAATATATTGATTTAGGCTTTACATATTCACTTGAATAAAGGCAGTTGATGACAATGCTTTTCTAAATAAGGCAATTTTTGAAATACAAGCAGTCATGCAAGGATGAGACAATGGCGTGTGCTGAGAACAAAATGGTAAATTACTTTAAAAAGGTATAAAGAAGACATGGGCGGGCAACTATACTGGGAAATAGCAGTAATGCAGAAATCACATAGGATATGGCTGATAAAGGTAAACAGCATAAGGGACAAGTTGATGGTCTTAGTTGTACAGATTTGCTGACATACCATTTCTATGTGTCACAATTCCTCAGTAAAAGAACACTAAACAGGGGTTTGATCCAGTACGGCCTAAAGAGCGGGGAGGGATCAATTACAGAATACAAGAAATATCAACGAGCCCCACACGGCCATTAATTAATCATTATTTAAAACAACACTGCGTCCACATTAATCTCGTGTATTTTGAGCATTTATCTCATTTTACATATATTCTTTTTTGATATTTGTCGTTTTGTAAACAATCATATCCATCTGGTACAATCGGAACATTAGTCAAGACAAACTGGTCCAACAATAGACAAAACAAATCACAACACAATATAATACAAAACATGAAAGTGATTCAAAAATACATTATCTACTGAACAAACCAGAGTTATAGCCAATGAATCCACAATAACTCACTCCAATAAATGTCCTACCCCTTATGTATAACATGGGGTTGTATGACCCTTATTGTGTTCCCACACTCAGTAGTGTCCAGATAATATTAATACTTCCTTTTCAGGGAAGATTGATTATTATTAAAATCCAAATCACAATTTTAATCCTTGAGGTGGTACTTCCAATGCTGCAGTTTGTCTTGATTAATGTTCCGATTGTACCAGATGGATATGATTGTTTCCAAAATGACAAATATCAAAAAACAATATATGTAAAATTAGATAAATACTCAAAACACACGAGATTAATGTGGACGTAGTGTTTTTTGAATTAATGATTAATTAATGGCTGCGTGGGACAATTCCTCAGTAAAACACCGATATTACTAAAACTGTAAACATTTAGTAGCTATGGTGGAAAGAGGTCTTAATGAGTTCCCATGATACAACAATAATTAGTAAGAATGATTCTGCACTGTTTTTCCACAGTGTGTTCTAGTATGGGATGGGAATGGGGTTAGATACATGTCTAAACTAAGCCCATAGCTATGATTAGAGAGGAAGTAGTGAGATAGGATTCTGATTGGATCCGACTATGCCATAATGATAGGACTATAATCACCAGAGAAGGAGAAAATTCTCAGCATTTGTAGCCTGCAGCTGGGAAAACAGCAGAAGTGTTCATCTCTTCTGAGAAAGTTCCAGAAATGATGGCCTTTGGAGAATGGATGAGCATCTTTTGAGTACTTGGCGTTCTAGTGCAATGGATTGTGATGACCTCTGTGAAACTGAGTACCATGGCGTAAATTCCTAAAGATAATATTGATGTGGAGCACTATAGGAAACAGAGAAGCAAGTTCCCACACCCTAACCCCTAGAATAAGGGGGAAAACCAAGGTCTTTGCATCCACGGATCACTGAATTGCAGAGCGCCCAAGGGTGTATACCTCCTGCTCCCATGGAGCATGGTAGCCTCAATGTCGCTTTGTTGTGGTCAGGTTTGGCATTCATTCCACTACGCTAGACAGTAGTGCACAAAATAAATTAACTATAGTTTGCATATTAGCAGTTACAACATGGGTTACCCCAAAATACTACAGTCGGCACAGGGTGTGGATTTTCCCCAAATAACAGCATCAGGGTACAGTAAGGTCTGGTGCATAAAAGGGGCAAGCAAAGTCTACCTAAAATGTTGCTTTCCATGAGCCAAGCTATTTTTCAGAAGGAGTGTGTGGTTCATGTGAAGCTTATGATCTGCAAAGAAGGTTTACAGAGGACTGGGCATAGTCCAGAAGGGGTCTGCTCAAGGGAGGGAGGCCATAGGTCAGTGGGCCTGCCTGCAATCCTCGGCTCCAATGGTTCTGGGAGAGGCTATGACGGCCAGCTACCTGCCAAGTCCCAGAGGCAGGACAAAAAAGAGCGAGCCAGTAGCAGGATGAAAGATGGAAACTGCGACTCAGCAACTAGCTTGGCCCACAGTGCCCAAGGCTGATCCTGGCTACAGAGGCCCCGGGCCTCTTCCCCACCATCATGGCATAGCTGAGGCAGTGCCACAAATCCAAGGTGCGGCATCCACTGCACCGGTCACTAGAAGGAGCAAGAGGTGAAGCAGGTTGGGCAGGTCCCCAATTCACACCAGCGTGCCACAATCAGGCACAGCAATAACTGCGGCCACCTTTATGTCTCTTTGGCTGACACAGCCTTTCCTCACACCGTGGTCAAAAGAGATAGAGCAGGTAGTCCAAATACCAATCAATGGCAGACACTCACCACTTCCAAACCAGCATAAACTGATGGATGGCCTCAAATGTGCACAGGGTGATTCAGCTTTCGGTTGGATGGTGAGGGTTGCACTGAGACACCAAATCAGGCATCTGCCATCTTGGCCCATCGCCCCCCCACCCCCATCCAATATATTTAGATGAACAAGTTACTTATCTTCTGTAACGCTCTTAAGTGTGAATGCTCTATGAAACTGCAGATTCCTCACCTTTAGAATATTCCCCAGGCACCAAACTGGATCCATAAACTTTTCATAGTAATGCTTCTGTGCATCGTGCCAGCTCTGCGTTGGCTTTGTTCCAAGTAACAAAGCAGAGTTGCATATAATACCATACCCCCGCACACCGATGCCAGTTTCTTGCTTGACTCTTTCCATGTCCTCAGAAGTAGAGCACAAAACAATTATCAATTTCAGTGTACAGATCTCTAATTTGGGACATTTTTAAGATGGAAAAAGAGGCAACTCTAACCACAGATTCCTCACCTTTGGAATAGATAATCAAAGCAGTGCCTCCCAATGGTGGAGTCTCTGTAGAGAGGACTCAGATCAAAATGTCTTGCAGGACGGAGCAGGTGAAATGCCCTTCCAGTTGGACCTGGTTGTAAAGGCAGTAGTGCTTTGTGAAGGTGTACATCGAAGCCCATGTTACAGCCTGGCAGCTGGCAAGGGCAGGCACTCTGTGGCAACGCAGTGGTAGCAGCCTTAGCCCAGGTGCAATGGGCTCTTAGATGTTCTGGGGGCTGCTTTTTGGCCAGTGCATAGCAAACCTTAATGTAAAGGACTATCCATCTTGAGAGAGTCTTCTACATTGTCTATTCTTCGCAGGTGTAGTACAGAAAAAGATTCGAGCTCTTTTGGGGTCCATCAATGAAGCCTCTCCTCTTCTTTTGAGGAATGAGACAGAGGAAAGAACACTAGGAGAATGATGGATTACCTAATATGGAAAGGAGTCATGACTTTTGGCAAGATGGTCGCCTCAGTCCTCAGCACCAGTTTGTCCGGAAAAAGGTGGTGTAGGGTGGATCCACGGAGAGTGCCTGAAGTTAACTCACGTGACGAGCTGAGGTGATTGCAATGAAGAAAACATTTGTCTTTGGAGTCAAGGCACGCAACAAGTAGCTAGGCCTGGGTGGTGAACTCCGCTTTGTTCGCAGAGTGTGTGGAGTTTTTCGCGCTCCGCGGACCTCGCAGAATTCTGAAAAACTCCTTTCCGCGGAGCTGAGTTTTTTCCTCACTCGCGCTCGCGAACGGTAAGTTGGCGAGTGAGGAAAATTCAACACAATACCACTTCCCAGCAAGATTTACCAACATGGGTGGTTGCGGATGGTCGCTATCGCTCGCATTGAGAACCTTCTGTTCGTGTTGAGGAAGCTGCTGCTAGAGTAGAACTTCTACTCGAGCGGCAGAAAGAAGCAGCACCCTCTTGCCCTGCACATAATGCCGTTTGCGCTGATTTTACAGCGCAGGACAAATGCCCTGCGCTAAAAATCAGTGCGAACAGCACAGGTAACACACTCCGCCGCTCGCGGAACACCGTGTAGGTTGTCAGAGTTGTTTTGTCACGTCACAGAGTTCCGCATAGCGAAAAATCCGCGAACTCCACGCAGGCCTACAAGCAACTACCCATCAGCTCGAAGTGTGTGCATATAAGAAATGGCAAGACCAAATTAAGGGCCCATCGTAGCATCACAAACAGTTTGGGAAGGAACATTGATGTCAAACTTTTAATAAACAACATCACAACAGGTGATTTAAACAAGGACGGTTGTTCCGGTAAATGCAAAGAAGGCCAAAAGGACTGACAAATAATCTTTAATAGTGCCCACAGCAAGGCCTTGCTGGGCCACTGACATAACAAATAACAAAAATCCAACAGTTTGGCTTTTAAAGGGTCTGTCTTGTAGACTACGCACCAGGCCACAAATTTGTCCCAACGGCTGCTGTAAATGGCCTTCGAAAATGGATGCCTGATAGCAAGGATGACATCCACCACCTCAGGTGGCAGATTTAGTACACTCAACTGTCACTCAATCTCCATGCATGGAGGTGTACATTGTGCAGTTTCGGGTGCACAACCCTGCCCTGCTGCTGCGATAGAAGATCCTCCCACGGTGGCATCTGTGGGCAGACGCTCATGCTCAGAAGTTAACAGGGACCAAACTCTTTTGGCCCAACCTGGAGCCATGGGCACCGATGTTTGATCTTCTTGAGAACTCAGGCCAAGAGAGGCAAAGGCAGGAAGGCATACAGGAGTGCCATGTTCCATTCCAGCTGAAATGCATCACGTAGCAAAGAACTTTTCAAGGGGAACTACAACATGCAAAAGTTTTGACATTGCAAGTTCTGAACGGTGACAAAAAATCTAGCCAGGGTTCTCTCCACTGTTGGAAGATGTCATATGCCATCTCAGGATGCAGATGCTATTTGTGATCCTCTAGACACCACCAGCTACCTGGAGTTCAAAGATCCCGCCAAGGTGGTTCATGATCTGGGAGATGCCCTGATGCTCCAGTCAACTTCAGAGTTGCAGAGCCTCTTCGTACAAGAGCCAGGACCCCACTTCGCCCTGCTTATTACAGTGCCACATGGCTGTGGTGTAGTCCCTGGGAACCAGCATCAGCCTCCCCTTGACGGACAGTAGGAAGGCCTTCAGCACCTGACAAAGAGCCTGCAACAGATTGATATGGAGCAGGGTATCTCCCATATACCAGAGTTCTTTGATCTCCATCTCCCACATAGGGCCTCAGCAACACAGCAAAAGATGCATCTGGCACCACCACCAGTTCTGGGTGGGGAACAGAGTGGGATCTGCCACTAGTCTAAATGCAGTCGAGCAGCCACCACTGCAGATCGTGTGCAGTCTCCTCTGAAACCAGGATAGTATCTGAGATTTTTGGTTGGTGCTGGAACCACTGGCCCTTTAGGTCCCATGGCAGAGCCCGTATATTTCTCCTTACAGAGTCAACAAGCAGGATACAAGAGGCTAACAGGCTCAGAAGCCTGAGAGCTGCTCTCGCCAAGCTCCAGGACCGAGGTTGAAACATCAGGATTCTAACCTAAATGTCTTGGTCTCATCGCAAAAGAGGAAAGGCCCTGAACTCTACTGTATACAGGACAGCCCTAGTGAAAGGTAGCCTCTGCGAGGAAGTTAGGTGTGACTTTGCTCATTGATCGAGAAGCCCAACGATGTCAGGAAATTCGCCATCGTCTGGAAGTGGTCCATGAATAACTGTGGCAAACCAGCCAACACAAGCTAGTCATCTGGGCAGGAGAAGACTGGCACTCCCAACCTCTGAAGATGGATGGCAACCACTGCCATCACTTCGTGAACACCCGAGGAGCACTGGCAAGGCCAAAGGGGAGCAAGGCAAACTGAAAATGCCCCTAGCCTACCTTGAAGTGCAGGTGATGTCTATGGCACTGCAGGACGAATATATGAAAATACACATCCTGCATGTTCAAGGATACTATCCAGTCACTCGGGTCTAGGGTAAACAGATTCTGTGCCAACTTGATCATTCTGAATATGTCCTTCTGCAGGAAGGCACTCAGATGGTGAAGATCTAAAAGAGGCTAAAGGCCTCTCTCCCTCTTTGGCACAAGAAAATAGCAATTAACCCCAATTTTCGACTTTAGAACTTCTCAATAGCACATTTAGGGAGCAAAGCTTACACTTCTTGTATGAGAATGGACAGGTATTCCTTGGAGAGCCTCTCTGCTGTGAGAGAAAGATGTGGTAGGGCATAAAGAAAGGGTAGAGCACAGCCACGCTGAATGATTTGAAGGGCCCATCTTTCAGATGTGATGGATCGCCACTGCCTCCCACAGGGTGTTTGTGCGCCACTGAGGGCAAGCTAATGTGGCTTGAAGGCTGTTGCCGTGGGCAAAAGGGACTGAGAGGACTGGGGCCCTTGATGGCCTGTGCATTGCCTGCCAAATCCATGCCAAACCTCAAAAGGACCGAGGCAATTGAAACAGGCTGGGAAGACTGGCATTGCCTATATGCCAGTCCCCTGGAGTAACCAAAACATTTCTGAAACTGGTGCAGGAACTGTTAGGCAGGGGCCAAAAGATCCAGAGAGTGTGCCACAGCCCTACTCTCCTCAAACTGTTACAAGGCAGAATCCGTTTTCTCTCCAAATAGGCATGAACCATTGAAAGGCATATCCATAGTAGATGCCTGTATGTACCCAGAATATCCTGTAGAGAACATCTACGCATTGCAGTGAAGGACCACTGGTACCACTTGACCTTCCCAATTAATATCATCAAGGCCAGTACAGATCACATATTTGTCCACTTCTTGATCACCCTGAATGGTTTGAGCAAAGGTAGCCTACAGGTCCTCCGTAACCATCGGTAAAATCTCACTGGCCATGTCCCATAAGGCATGCGAATATTGTCCCAATAAACAAACTGCATTGACCGACCTCAATGAGAGACTGGCAGAGGAGAATACCCATTTCCTGAATGGAATTCCCAATTCGGTTAGACTCCCTACCGGGCGGAGTCATAGGAGATGAATTGGGGTTCACCTTGCTGGTTGAAGCCTGAACAACCAGGCTCTCTGGAGTAGGGTATTTAGTAACAAAATCAGGCTGTCACCTGCCTATTCACCAGTGGGCAAGAACAGGGCTTTGACTAGGTGCACCTCAGGGTTTCAGTGAGGACGTCACTGAATGGGAGCAAGGGCCAGAATTGACTGGTCCAAGCTGCAGAACTTCCATAAGGATATTAGTTTTAACCTCAGTGGAGGGCAGCTGATGGTCTAGGGCATCAAATGTTCACAGCAAATACAGCACTCTCCTCCATTGGGGGACCAAAACATGAATTCAACCCTGTATCAGGGAAATGATCCAACCCACTGGCCTCTTGTAAGTCAATCTAAAACTGTCATTAGGGTAATGACAGAGCTTATCATCCCCACCATAATCGTCAACTCTAGGTGGTGGCAAGCTTTGACTGGAATCAGAACCAAAAAGACAATGCGGGCTCTGAAGGTGTATTGGCACAGGATTAGCCTGAGACTCAATGGTGACCAGTTGCGCTGTAATTAACTCATAGCACAACCTCAGTCGGGGCCATACTGAAGCCAGATTGTCAAGTGATACAGATCCCGTGATGGGTCCAAGGGGTTCAGAAGCATAGGGGTTTGATCCACTGGTGGTAATCTAACTGAGGAACCCGTCAGATTCTTGGGGCCCAAAATAGTATCAGAGAGAGCCGGAAAAGTGCCAATTATATGCAGCATGGCATCCTTAAAGGCATAGACCTGCTGCAGCGTCGCCAATGGCAAGGTGATCAACTTTAGAAAAGGCTCCTTAATCTGAGAGTGGGAGCCAGACCGAGTGGCACCTGACGCCCTCACAACTTCTCTTTTGATATAGAGTGGCGGGATAGATTGAGTCTCCCTTCTCTTTCATGTATTTCCGCTTGGACTTCCAATTTTGACTTACCGGAAAACTTCGACCACAAAGAGGATTTCTTGCAGTTGTGACCTCAAGAGCGGGTCTGCGCCTTGTACATGGAGCAGGATTTACACCGAGGCCTGAGACTGCCTCCTGTTTTCAGCAAATTACAGCTTCACTTTCTGGTACAGGATTGCCTTCAGGTGCAACAGGGGGCACTCATCGCACGACTTGGATTCGAACTGTGAGTCCAAACACCTGAGAAACACCTCGTACAGGTCGGTGTCTAACATCTGTTTCAGCACAGTTTGAAACATGTCATTTTAGGAGGGGGACATTGTTCCCTTGCACACTAAATTCTGACATTTTAAAGGTCGTTGAATACCGACGAAGAAGGAGCAGAGCTCTGGATCTGTGTTCGATTGAAGGTGCTGAACTAAAGGAAATGACATTGGTGCGCAGGGGGTGGTGCTTACATGCAGCTCTGCTCCATCACTTCCGGAAAACAGCCAGTGTGGAGCCACACAACACCACTTGGCAGTGCACAGAAGAACTGCTATAAAACGTTTCCAGATACAGTATGGCACCTGGGGAATATTCTGTAGGTGAAGAATCACTGATTTTACATGAGAAAGACTGATTTCCTCACTCATCTCTGAGAACTCACGGATAAGATTTCAGAGTCTACTCTATTTGTTTTGTTTTAGGTATTTCACGTTGGTCACTGAGCAAGTTCTTGTGGAGTCAAAGAAGAAGTGCAGAGCAGGTCATTTCATTGCACAAAAAGTCTGGAGTATGAGTAAGAAGCTTTGGAAAATAAAACTAGCATGTTTGTGAACACAAATTAAAAAGGGTACTTTTTTCATAACTTTACTATTAGAAGAAAAAAAAGCTTTGCCTGCACTCTGCATACAGTGTGCGTTGACTATTTATTGGACCATCAGACACATGCAGATATCTGATGCAGAGCATCTTTAAGGAAACAAATGGTTCAGGTTTTGAAATAAATTAGTTGCTCGCCAACAATATATTGGCTATGTATCCTGTACATCCCAGACAAGAACCCAGGCCTATATTGTGCTCTTTTCCATCCTATTGCCTCTCCCCAGGGGACCTGAAGCCAAGTGAGATGTGCTAACATGGTGTCAAAGATGAAGTGCCTCTTTTCACCAGCGATTAATGGGAACTGGAGATGGATGCAGGCTGGCACTGTTTACCAGACTAAGATTGTGCCTTCTGCAGAATGGCTGGACATCAGTATTTTAACAAAATGGGCATACAAGTATTTTCTTTCAAAAATGGCACACAAGTATTTTCTTTCAAAAACGGTTGCACAGTTTTAGAGCATAAAACATGTATTTAAGAAAATAAATTATACACACCATAGCCAGGAGAAACCGCACAATCACGAAGCTGTAGTAGTCAGATGTGAAAGCCACTGCAATGCCGAACAAAAACTGACATGTGCTTGTGAACCATATTACAGGTCGTCTTCCTATTCTGAATATCATGGAATAATGAAAGTTATAGAAGGGCATGTAAAATCATCGAAATAAAAACATACATAATGCAATATGGGAAATAAATATTCACAAAATATGGATTAAATATGTGCTGAGTGCCAATGAAATGGAGTTTGCGTTTTTATAACAGGGGCATGACTACCCCCATCATACTATTAGGCACTTAGTTGAATAGAGTATCCAAAGAGAAAGTTGCCTTTTTATCCATTAATGCATTTACACCAATAAATTGAGAAACTACTTTCTGAAAGATCTCAGTTCACAAATTGCCCAGAATGGTATAAGACTGGAGGCATGTGCTATTAACTTTATATAAAAATAAAGACTGTAATATGGTTGCATGAAGCCACAAATATACTCTCAGAGCCAAGGGATTGGCATTCTCCCAGTCCGGGGATCAGATCAACAAGCAAAGTGTGGGTAAATCCGAGGATGTCACAGAAGGTGGCGCTGGCGCCCTCCACTGGAATTCAAGCAATTATGACAAGGTGTAGATTTGATTTTGGGGGTTTAAAAGTTTAGGGACTAAATAATTTGAAAAATAAATTAGAAATGCAGTTAGAATCTGTTACAAGTCATCAGGCTGGCATGGGATTGAAAGCGAGAACTGCATTTTCAGAAATAGGAAAAAAGATGGAACACGCCAATCCATGAGCCATTGAGCCTCAAAGGAGTGTGTGCATTCAAATGTTCCTCCACTGTAGTGTAAACTAGGCATGGAATGAAAAGTCGCAGGACCTTATTCTCAAAGGGAAACGTACACTTTGAGTGTAATTTTACTATTTTTTTACTATTTGTAAACTACAATTGTAATTTTACGTGTAGTAGCTTTCACGACTGTAGAGAACTCTGTACATAAAAATATAGGACAGTCTCTGCAGTCATAAAGCTACTTACTATACGTAGAACTAAACTCGTAATGTGTGAATAGCAAAAAAATAGTAAACTTAAACCAAAAATGTAATTTTGCCGTTGTGAATAAAGCCCTCAGAGTGGCATTCTTTCCCAGGGTTAAATCAAAGAGAGGGGACTATGGGCTATTTAAGGTCCAGCATACATGCCCAGACAAATCGAACAACCACAAGGGTATGCAGTTCCTATGTAGGTCAGTGAAAGAAGAAGGGAGAGAGTGAATCAAAGGGCGATAGGATGTCCTGTTTCGAACAGGGGGAAAAGGGGAATCCCTCCTTTTGGAATTAGGGCCCTCACACACCCAGCCAGCTGGGTGTCATGCTTCATCATAGGGCCATGCTCCTAGTCAGGTGGGCGCTGCAATACCTGACGGGCACCCTATGAGGGGCTCTTTAGCTGAGATCTTTTATTCCTTGCCGAATGGTGCCGTGGGTGTGAGGGGCCTACCAAGTGTAGATGTGTAAAGTGAATTAAAACAGGAAAGGGAGTCCAGACTAATTGAATTTTAATGGAACTGGCTCCCATCCTGGTTAAAATAAGAGTGGCGACTACCTGATGCTATGTGTCAGGGTATTGCGTTCAGTCTCATGTGGTCAACATGTTTCTTGCCTTCATGTCAGAGTGATCTAACGGCAATTCTTCAGGACCTAAACGTGAGTTGTAAATCTACACTAACCGTGGTGTTCTGGCTATACTAACCAAGATTAGCCAAATAGTACACCTCAAGGTGAAGTACCTGTAGATGTGATGGACAACCTATAGGGAAACAAACAACAAGGTGAAACAATGGACATAGTCAGTATTCCTGTGTTAAACATCACTCTCCCTTGTGAAAACCAAGTGAATGCACATAATAAGTAAAGTGCCCCACATGGTGAATTGTAGTGAATTTAAAAGCTAGCATCATAATCGGTATGATGTTTGCGTGGCAACTGGTATTTGTAAAATGTTAAAAACACAGCTGTGATGAATATCCGGTATTCAAAATGGTAGCTTACGTGTATCGTCAGCCTTTTGACTCACCTAGAAGCCAAAATAGCCTGGCCCCATCAGAGTCCGACAGGTATAGACACGTGGATTTTCCAGTGTCCTAGAAAAAGTAATGGTAAGCCGAGAAATTGATGCTCGGGGTTATGGTATCACATTATGATAGTGTGTAAGGTCGGTTAACCCAAAGGCGCCGGCACGCCAGGCGCTCATAAGTAGTGAGAAGGGCCAGAAAAACAGCGCGGATAGTCAGGGAGACGCTGTTAGCAATACCGATATCCCAGCCCCAGCTAGCCCAAGTACAGACACGCGTCACGCCCCCGCATCCCAACCGTCCCATGTCTCAGCAGTTTTAGAGGGCATGGTCGGAGGCGATGTCGGGGGGCGGACCGCGCGCCTACACTCTGTGGCGGGTCCAGCGGGGGAGGGTCCCTCGGCGATGTAGCGTGTGTCTGCTACTGCGGTTGAGGCCTCAGAGAACTCACCTTTTAGTGTCGGGTCGGCAGTGCGGCCCTTACGGATTCCTGAAGGTGGAAGCAAGAGGATACTCACATGCGAGGACCGCATGATGGCGGAAGATCTACCCCAATGCTGTCGGAGCCGGGAGGTACTATACGCCATGATGGTGACGGCGATATAGTCCCCGGGCTCGGCAACCAGTCCAGGCAACCAATCACCAGCGGCAGTCCACTAGCAGCGAACCACTCCACATGAGGTGCTGGGATGGCCGCCATGTTGAGGGTATGGGAGATTCATGTGGCGGCCATCTTGGAGTGTGGAATATCGCCCCAAGGATTGCTCTCTAGAGTGGTGGAAGTGGAGCGAGAAGGGTGTACTGTGTGGCTAATCTTGGTTAGTATAGCCAGAACACCACAGTTAGTGTAGATTTACAACTCACGTTTAGGTCCTGAAGAATTGCCGTTAGATCACTCTGACATGAAGGCAAGAAACATGTTGACCACATGAGGCTGAGCGCAATACCCTGACACATAGCATCAGGTAGTCGCCACTCTTATTTTAACCAGGATGGGAGCCAGTCCCATTAAAATTTAATTAATCTGGACTCCCTTTCCTGTTTTAATTCACTTTACACATCTACACTTGGTAGGCCCTCTCACACCCACGGCACCATACGGCAAGGAATAAAAGATCTCCGCTAAAGAGCCCCTCATCGGGTGCCCGTCAGGTATTGCAGCGCCGACCTGACGAGGAGCATGCCCTATGATGAAGCATGACACCCAGCTGGCTGGGTGTGTGAGGGCCCTAATTCTGAAAGGAGGGATTCCCCTTTTCCCCCTGTTCGCAACAGGACATCCTATCGCCCTTTGATTCACTCGCTCCCTTCTTCTTTCACTGACCTACATAGGAACTGCATACCCTTGTGGTTGTTCGATTCTTTCCCAGGGATCAGAGACTCCGCAGAGCCATCAACAGATTAGCACATACTGAAATTAAATAGGGAGATTCGAATTATAGGCAAGGAAAAAGGCAACAATATTTGTCATAAGCAACAACATTTATAAAAAGCAACATAATTTTTCTCATTGTCTTCCACAATTGTTTGAATTCTGTCATTATGCTTCTGTTTCGTAATTTGTCATATTGTTCACGGTATCAATGTTTGTTTGCTAACTGGCTCATTCAATACTACTGCAATACCAGAGGTTGAAGTGGGTGGGATCTATGGGGAACGACGTGTCCATACGTTTTTAATTTAAACAGTTCCCCCCACTTTTTGGTTAAAGAAAAACAACCGTCTCAGAATGGGATACTTTAGATGGCACAGCTGAAAGGGAGGGGGTTCTCCTGTGCTGCACAGCCATGGGAAGAACAGGGAGCTAAAGAAGAAACCAGGCTTCTCTCCATGGTGCCTGGTATCTGAAAGAAATATACATTTGCGCAGCTGGTTGATCAGCAATTGTAAAGGCTACCTGGGAGCCAATACAGGCTTTAATTGCTGAAGTCACTTCAAGCATCATGGTGACACAGATGTATTCTTTTTGAGAGGTAATAGTGTATTTCCCACCAATTCGTTTGACATTCATTTACTTTTCATTTAGTTGTTTGTGTTATTTCATATGTTGTTACCTGAATGGGAAAGACTAATATACTAGTTACAGAATATTTTGTTCTTTTAAGCCACGTCTTTCACCCACCCCACACTCACTGACCACATCCAAGTTCTCATACTTTTATTTTGATGCACTTCGACCTCTGTGCAGTACTACTGAAGACAGGGGCTGAGATGCTCAGGTGTGGATAGGGTCCGTTCCTACTCATTCTAGGCTGACATGCGGAGTGGCATTTTCTTCCTCTGTTGCCATTTGCAGTTTGACAGCTACATCTGCCCAGGGTCGAGGTGCTACAGCCACAGTAGTTACACTTCCTGATACCCAGATCTACATCCAACTCAGAATAACTTGGGAGGTGAGGCTTCTTTGGCCTGAATGGAGCCAACATTGAGCCCTGTGCTAGGTTTTGCCGATCGTGAGGCAATCTCCTGCAACTCCCCGGCAAAGTCTGGGAACACCTGCAGCCACCCCACAAGAGGCAGAAAACCCGCGAGTTCTATTCGATAGTATAATGCCGAAATCGAGGGATTCAACATGTCCAGGTCCCAAAAGATCTTTCCACTATTCTAAATGGTCAATTCCATCGCGTGGAATTGAAAAGGGCTCTCGGCACTAGGTGACCCAGGAATGCAAGGGAAAAAAATCAAGTTACCAATTTGCTACGGGCGCGCTATTCATTTCTAACCACTGCAAACCTTTCTGCCACCTGGTAGCAGAACATGAAATAACTGCCCAGGGTTGCCAAACACTCGAGACAGGCCGGAGGAGTGTGCGACGACAACGCCCTCTTTTAGCCCACACAGCTGCGCCCCTTCACCGGTTTCTGCTTCAGAACATCCTATCGCTGTGATACGCTGAACAATGGTAAAGGGGGCGTGGCGAAGTTGCAGTGATTAGAGACAGACCTGAACAAGAAGTCATCATTTACAAAATGTAAATTCTCAATGAGCAGATAGCTCTGAGATAGTCCATTCTTCACAGTCTCTAAAATCCCTGCTCATTCCTTATCCCTGATCTGACACATACAATCTGTCTGACTTACAGACCCCCTCTGACTATCACCATGGAAGTACAATCACCATCAGGAGGGACAATGAAGAAACCTCACAACATTTGGCTACGCAGATAGAAAAAGAGACCAAAAGTTAATGACAGCATGCCCGGTATGCAGTCCCCGGTCTCGGTATACCTTGTGTAGTAGGTCCCCTTCAGCCAGCCACATGCCAAACAAACCCTCTCTTTTGACCTTCTTTCCTTTTTAACACGCCAACCACCGTCATGCCGCTATCGAACACCAATACACCCTTGCATACAACACAGGCCAGGCTGTACATGGCACGTCATACCAAACCATCATACACAATTCACCTTAACAACTCACCGTGTGGTAGGTTATGCTGTTTACATATTTATAGACTACCAACCATTTCCATGCCATCCTAGCTTAATCTCAAACCAGGCACCGGTCTCATTTGGACCCGGGAAGGCCATTGTTTGATTTTAGATATTTGTTTCAGAAAGGTTACTAGAGCGTATATTCAATATTTACAAGTCATTTGTGCCCAGTACAGTGGAGGTAAATTGCATTAGATCTTGGGAGATCTTTGTAGGGTTTTAGGTTTATGGGTGGGTGTGCCAAAGGGTTCTCACTTTTTCTGTATTGGATCTGTGATTGTCAAATGGTCAGCCATAGTAAGGTGTTCTATATTTATAAATGTCAGTCTGAGAAGGTAATTGTGATGCAATATTGTGTTAAGGGAGTGGTGTGTTTATTTTAGCTTTATCACGGTGGTTCTACGTTGTATGATACTGTGGTGTGTAACAGTGCTGCCAGTATGGCTACATTTTGCCACCTATATGACTACTTTCCTCTGTTGTGCAAAAGAAGGTATAAGGGTTGTGTCTAACCTGTACTTTTAGAAAGCCATTTCAAGGAGTGTCTAGAAAAATGTTGCTGGACTATTTCCTTTTGGCAAGAGTCCTTTCGGGAATCCAATAAAAACTGTGATAAAAAAATTATCGAACCTATGTTAAGTGTGTGTGGTATGTACTGTTTATTGCTATGGTGATGTGTGTATCTTAAAATTATCTTTTCTAGCTATTCAAGCCAGTGCCTGTGTGTATGCAAGTGTGAGTAACGTAGTCAGCTGGATGAGAGACAACTGCCTTAAACTCAACTGCGAAAAGACAGAAGTACTGATCTCCTGGATCTGTATGGGACCACAGCTGGTAGCCAGCAAAACTCGGACACTCACACCCACAGGCCATGCATGCAACCTAGCCATCATCCTCAACAGTGAACTGACCATGAAATGACAAGTCAATGCAGTTGCCGCCTCTTACTTCCACACTCTTCACACGCTCCGCAGACTCTTCAAATGGATCCCAGTCAACACCAGAAAGACCGTAACTCAGGCCCTTGTCACTAGCCGCCTCGACTACGGCAATGCTCTCTACGCCGGTATTTCCACCCAGCTCCTGAAAAGACTCCAGACCATACAGAATGCAGCAGCCAGACACATCCTGGACCTACCCAGACCCACATCACCCCCCACCTCAGAAACCTCAACTGGCTCCCCATCCAGAAGAGATGTCAGTTCAAGATCCTCACACACACCTACAAAGCTCGGCACAATCAAGGACCGGCTTACATCAACCATCGACTGAACTTCCATCTACCCGCAAGACACCTGCGCTCCTCCTCACTAGCCCGTGCGCACACCCCCTGCATCGGTCGCAGCCGCAGCGGGGGCTGCTCCTTCTCCTACATCACCGCCAAGAGCTGGAAAGGCCTACCCCTCCATTTTCGAATAACACACTCCCTGGCGGACTTTAGGAACAAATTTAAGACCTGGCTCTTCGACTGAGACGTCGCACCCACAGCACCCAGATACCCTTGGGGGTGACAGTGCTACATTATACAAATGCTGATTGATTGACTATCAGCATGGCTATCTAGGAGGGCAAAAGTATGACCTGTAGGAGAGAAAGTATAGTATGAAAAATAGGACACATCATGACAGATTTCCCTCTCAACAGGAAGCCATCTCCAGATTTCTCATCATCCATCTCTACAGGAAGGGACGTCTCTGGTGGTGGGTTCTGTGTAATCTTTACCCGCTTACCATTTTAATTTTCATATACAATCCTATTACTCATTCAGAATACCTTTGGTCGGGATGATTGAATGATTTATTCGGAACATCCCTACTATCAGGAACGAGACGCCTGACCATTTTGGGATCTCATACATTATTGATCGTATGGAACTATAATCCTTCCATTCTTTTCATAAAGTGAGCCTATTTTTAGACACTTTTTCTAATTTTTCATACTTTCGGACACACTGATATCTAACAATAGCCGTTTCTTCTTTTTAATTAGGGCATACACAATCGTTTATGGTCCTGAGGAAGACCCTGTTGTGATTTTCATGAAACACACAAGATAATAGGGGTCGAAGCGTCGACGTTCAACAACTAGCATTTTTTCCAGCCCAGCAAGATCTATAGAGTCAAAGTAGTCGTGCTAGGGTCTTTGTAGTTGCTAGTAATAATAGAAGAAATATGATTTCAATTTTGACGTTTTTGTTTTTCTGTTTCTATTTGTGGAGTTTTTGATGTGTTTTGCCACAATCTGTCACCAATTCAGGTCACTAGTGTGAACATATTTTTGTTTAATTATTGTGTATGTTATATATGGTCTGTCAATAATTTTTGTTTATGCTTTAAACTTCCGAATACAAAAAGATTTGAAGAAACTAAATTGCTGTTGCATCAGTTGTGTGCTTCTCGTAAATATGTTGTGAAGTCCCATCAGGAGTGGGGGACATAGTTTAAAGAAACTTTTTATGTGGCAGGATCACTGATCAGAGCCTAAAAAAGTAAATAATAAAATGTATCTAAATCTTTATATCTCTGCTTAATTGCCGCAAGGGAGACATTATGGTCCTAAAAAGTCATAACCAAACAATAACTGCAGGGGTATATTCCCTATTTTTGTTTTTTAAAATTTAATAAAAATTCTTTGTTTATTGTCATTGGAACAATCGTTGGGAACTATTATGTTTCTTTAAATATTGCATATACATCTATTGCTTAGGGACCACTGTTCCTCTCACTCAGTAGGCTTCTTCAACATGTCCTGTTGTTTAGTATTTTCACTTTGTTATGTCTTGCAAGATATCTGTAATGGCTTGGCTATTCAAGTTATACAGAGAGGGATAACTGCTGAATTAATTTGTAACACACCAGACCGTTATTATGAATGTCAATGTTCTTGTACCCAAGTGCCATCTATACATTTCAGAAAAGGACCAAGTAATTGTTCCTGTTCCTAAAGCGACTTTCTTTCTATTAATTGTTCACAATAGTTCTGGACATCTGGGATCAATTTGAAGGCCATGACACTGATTTTATTTCTTCCTTTTTACACATTGAAATTACGACTTGTGTATTTTTCTATCTTTTTATACAGTAATTACACAAAGTGAAAGAAGCATCATTGCGCTACTGTGCATGGAAGTCATTAGGTGTCGCCTACAAACAGCTTTTAGCTGTCCGTTATAGAAGACTTATTGCGTATACTATCAATACTTTGAGTGAGCATTGGGTAAGGCCATTGCGTATCATTTGTTGACTTTCTTGTAAATCACATTTGTGTTCTTCTTATTCCCTGGTTTTCCTTCCTCTTCTTGTTTTTGTCCCTCCCCTGGAACATAACTTCTTTACCATTCATTTGATTGGATGATTTGCATCTTTCCACAGCTCACATCAGGAAAAAAAAATTATTTTTGTTTGAGAACTCCATGTAACAGCATGCATTTTCTCTATCTCTCCTACATGCGGGACTTCTCACCTCGTGTTCTTACCACTCCAAGCGCATCCGTAAAAGCACAGCAACATGTATATTTTTTACCAGAGAATGGCTAAAGGGCACATTTTATCAGGATGTCTTCTTTTATCCCCTGCATTTCATATGTTGTATGAAAGCCCAGACCTTGATGCACAAAAGCAGCATTCATGGGGGGAAGGCTGTTGCACTCACTCAACAGCATTCAAGGTGGAAGGTGTACTTTCATAACTGGAAAGGAAGTGTCTCTTCTGCCAGAGACTAATAAATCTGCTCCCCGGGTTGTTCCAAATTGCCGGATCATTTGTCCCATATTCTGACACTTTCTTACTTATGGCCTGAGACAACGTTATTTTATTTTTAAAACCTACAACTAGTCCCATGTGTTATTTTTACGCTGGATCATGTACAACAGGCTTCATACTTTCTGTTCAGAGCTTCCTGCATGAAAAGTGTTTGAAAAATAAATCATGCCATTTATAAAGATTGCCCATATTGATTTCAATGTTTGGTTTTTAGATACCTTAAGATGTGTTTTTCCTTTTTCTCCATTATTATGAAATATTATTTCCTTTTACTTTGTTAAATCAATGCTTTAAAACAAGCATTGGCAATGCTAATAGCTTGGGACTCACATTCAACATACTGGCTTTGCCAATAGTTGTTTTTAAATTGTGTTAATGTAATCTTTTATAAAAATCTGTGTTGTGGCTGCTGTAATTTCTTGCTTAATTTTAGTTATTAGGTGTAAATCATGTTTTTCTCCTCCAGGATGTCAACTAGGGTGAATGATTGTTTCAGAATGAGCTGCAGTGATTTGTGTAAATTTGTTAAATGGGATCAGGCCTTTTTTGAGTCACTCATCAGCGGTGCTTCACTATTCTTAGGAAATCAGCATTCTTGTTGCATTATTTTTCGCTGTTGTGTAACATGAATATTTCTCCTCTCTGGAATGTATATTGATAACTTCATATGCTACTCCTGGTGCTGGATACTTACTGTTTGTATTTTTCTCTCAGAGTAGTTTTTGTTTTATGTCAATGTATACAATCTGACCTGTCAAGTGTATAGAAAAATCATGTAAACTTTGTTTTAGAATTTGTTCAGTGTTTCTCCATGATAGCCCTGCAATTTCTTTCATGATTTCAACTGCTTCCCACATTACTATTTGTGATATTAGTGAATGATTGTGTTCCCTTTGTGATACTACTTTGTCAAATTAGGTCATAGCTATTCACTTGCACTTCTTTTCATTAAATTGAACAAATTTCTACATGTTTTTTCTACTTTTTGGTATTTTTAGGTCGAGCCTACCTCAGCACGCTTGCGCGGCTCTGGCGAGGCTTGCTGTATCTGGTATGTGTGGTGTAGGAAACTCCCCTCATTTCTATAGGCTTCTGTTAGTGCCCTTATTAAAATGCTGGCTTTTGTTTGGTGGATAGAGTAAATTAGTCCCGCCGTTTGGCGTTTTGGACCCTCCCAGGTGACTGGCCCTGTTACTGTGGTATTATTCTGATTTTAATGTATGTTGGTTCCTGCGCACTCTTTTTTTCCATTCTTTCCGCTAGTCTATCAGCACGACTTCACAGTCGCCACGCTTTATGTTTTGGAAACATTGATATTAGGGCAGCTTTCACTATCGTTGCTGCCTGTTTGTTCGTGACTTTCCCCCTCCCTCCTTGCGCTCGAGCCCTCCTCCACCCTCAAAGCACACACACAGCTGTGGGTTTCTCACGGCTGAGACCTTGCACTGCGAAAAAAAACTCTGCCACCCCCACCCCCGCACCAGCACTCCCCTGCGGCCTGCCTTTCTTTACTCCAGCGGTGGCGGCATGTGCAGGTTAACCCTTTCCTCTTGTTTTTTTTATTTGCATTGGCTCGTGCCCATCTGATTGCTATCTTTGTTCACACTGGTCACTTTGATTGGTTTTGCTCAGAAACAAACTCCGCTGACAGCATTATTTTTTTTTTGATCACACTCGCATTCACTTTTTTGTTTGTTGTGAGAAACTGGTTATTTGTCTTGGCTCCGAAAAAAACGTGCTTTTGTATTCGCCTGGCGCCGGAGTGAGTCGTTCAGCAGAAGTGGGAGGAGGGTAGGATTCAAGCTGTCTTTACATGCTGGTATCCTGGTATTTCAAGTCTAATTTATACGCCCAATTTAACATCTAATTTATGTACAAGAGTCTGATGAAAATGAAACCAAACGTTTTTGGGTCTGAAAACTTTCCAGGAGGAAGTGACATCACCCAACCATCGGCACGAGGATTCACATTGTATCAGCGAGGATCGGAAGTGCAAGAGCGCTCCAACCCATTGCTTTGCAGTCCCCAGCCCCTCCAGGAGCACTGACTATCTCATATCAGTCAAATTACTCTTTTACTACTGTTGCTCTTTGAATTGTGGTATTTGCAGCTCTAAATTATAATGAGAAGTGTTAAAAAGCAAACTCCGCAATGCAAAGAAAAAATACAAATGACTAAAAACTACTCACCAGGCTTACAAGCAACAAAATAATCCTCTGGTGATTTAGGATGGAGCACGGAGGGCACTGAGATAGTCTGCGCCTTCAACAGCAAGTAGGTAAGAGGATATTTTGGCTGGATGGGCAGAGAACATCCTGTGTGCCAAGAAAACAAAAAGCAGGTATTTGCCTTGTCCGATAATCATGTACTGATATATGGTGGTTCGTAACAATGTCATGCTAAGACCTCATAGCTTTAGTGTGTGCCGGACTGGAGCAGAATCACTTAGGATGGATGGACTGGTCTGAAACAGCTTTACCTTTCAATGATGCACAGGGAAACTGACCAAAAACAGCTAAGTCCGACTTTTTAAATGGTCCCCAACTTAATTTCTCTTCCCTGCATAACTTAATATCAATTAAACAATCACGTTTTCAAACAGACGCATACACCCCAATAAACCCGATTCAGGCTGAAAAATCGAATTTTTTAAAGTCAACAATGGCTATATATTGGCGGTCTCCCACCTGAAATTGCCTCTGCTTCAATGAAAGCCAATGGGGGCAATATATTCTCACGATTATGTTTTTTTAAATCCCCCACTTTCCTTGTCTAAAATGTTGGTATTTATAGCAGAGCATTAATTTATGTCAAAGTTACCAACACGCTTTGCTCTGCAGGCATTAACAGAGGGCCTTTAGTCAGTAATGTTGCGTGAAAATTATTGTTTTCACCAGTGTACAGGGCTTTAAGTATGGTGGGGCTTTAAGTAGGCCAGTCCGCCCCGGGTCTCAAACCCAGAAATAATTTTAAAATGGGCATTAACACGGGTGCCTATCTGGCCCCATATTCATGCCCTTAACTTTATTGACACTGATTGATTTCTGAACAATATATGTAAAATTAAGGTTAATCAATGTCAGCACTTTAATCCCTGTTTACATTTCACATGTTTTACTTAATCTTGCTATAGCTAAGAGTGTTTGCTTTCTCTATGTTGTGTTTCTGTATCTTGCTTTTCATGTTGCATGTTACACTTGTGTGATGCATTCTTTGAACTCCTGGGGTTTATAGTAGATCACAATTGAGAGCTCTGTAGTTAAGGCTAAGGGCAGTACAAATTTTGTACCATGCCTATCAGCGGTTCAGAATAAATGATGACCCAATTTTATGCCTCTCTAAAGAGCACACAAAGCAGTGTCACATGTTCCATTTGCATTTGTGATTCTGCGCCAGATTCGGTCTGTTGAGGAGGTACACATTTGTCATAAAGCTGACAAGGCAAAAGCAAAAGAAAATGCAGTGTTTACAATCAATACATACCTCTTTATTTACATTCCTTTATATATACATAGATTATATTATAGACACACACATATATATGTGTGTGTATATATATATATATATATATATATATATATATATATATATATATATATATATATATATAATCTACTGGCGGTCGTCAGTAGATAGTTATAGTTAGGACCTATTATCCATAGGAAATCCGCGACATTCTATTTGAAATAACGTTGGCGCCGGTTGACGAATCTTCGCGAAAGTTTCCAACTTGTTGGGGCGCTCCGGTCCGCTCCTATCCTGAAAGTCTCGGGGTGATACGTCAAGCGGGGGCCGAGAAAAAAGGGGGGTCCCAAAACGCGTTTTCCCCATTCATTTTTCCATAGGAACCTTTAGTCGCAGCTGCAGCCCGAACTGCTGAACGGAATTACACCAAATTTGGCAAATTTGGTTCAGTGTCGTGCCTTTTGCTTAAATGGTGTAAATCCGTTCCGTAGTTCCTGAGAAAATCAAAAGTAAAGTCACATATATATCTATGGGCGAGTAGGGTCCGCGTACCCTCCCGATCACGAGCTGTATGCTAATTGGCTGTCAAGTGGCTGTCAACACTCCAAATCAGGAAGTGTTGGCAGCCATTTTATCCTCGGTAGAACCGAGGGACAGAAACAAGTGCGCAAAGCGCAAAAGGGGGCAGGGTAGAAACACCCTGACCCCTAGGCCTGACTCAGGGGTCCCACAAGGACCCCTGGGCAGAAAAAGCATTTTTTTTTATTTTTTTTTTTTAAATCGGCAGGATGCGCTCAGGGTGCGCGGATCCTGCCGCAAAATCGAAGCGCGTCTCCCGCGCTTCTATGTTAATTTGCCCCGGGTGGGCCAAGTCCCGGGGCATGGTGAGGGGTTTAAATTTAATGTGGGGGCCTCTAAGGCCCCAAGCCCCGGGGACCGCCACCCCCGGGGCTTTCAAAAATAATGGTGCGGGAGGGCTCTTGGCCCTCCCGCAGCCCCGGAGACCGCCACCCCCGGGGCTTCTTTTTAAAAAAATTATTTTCACCTGTGTGGGGGCTCCAGCCCCCACATGCCCCGAGGACCACCACCTCCCTGGGGCTGTGAAATGGTTGGGAGGGGGCCGCGCGCCCCCTCCTGGAGCCCTTGATGGCCCTGGGGACTGCCACCCCCAGGGCGGCTCCTGCAGTGTCCCGGGTGCCTACCCCCGGGACACTGTGAGTTTGCTATGACAGGACGGGAGCCTCGCGGCTCCCGTCCTGTCATAGCAAACTTGGTTTGCATTTTGAAAGAGAGAGCAGGAAACCTGCTCTCTCTTTCAAAATGCAAACTAATTGCTTTCCACATGGGGAGCAGCATGTTAGCTGCTCCCCATGTGGAAAAGCAATGCCGGCTCCCATAGGACACGGGGAGCCGGCGGGACTGTGGGGGGATTGGGGACCAGAGGCCAGGCCCCGGGGGATGGGGTCCCCGGGGCCATAAGTAGCCAGGGAGGGGGGCCACGCAGCCCCTCCCAAATTAATTTTTTTTTTTTAAAAGGGCAAGGCCGGCCCCGGGGATGGGGTCCCCGGGCCTTAAATGGCCGGAGAAGGGGGACCTCGCAGCCCCCTCCAAATTAAAAAAATAAAAATCGAGGGCATGCCCCGGGGATGGGGTCCCCGGGGCCAATACAGGCCAAGGGAAGGGGGCCACGCGGCCCCTTCGCGGTTTTTTTGTTTGATTAAAAAAAAAAAATGCTCAGGCCCCGGGGGATGGGGTCCCCGGGGCCAAAGTGGCCAAGGGAAGGGGGCCACGCAGCCCCCTCCCATTAAAAAAATTAGAAAAAAAAAACGACCGGCATCGTGCCGGAGGCCCCGCCCTCCCTGCAGTACTCTGCAAGCGCGCCCCTGGCGCGTTTTAAGAAGGGGAAGTAATTCCCCTTGAATACTGGGGGTCCCTGGGGGCCAACTAGCCCACCAGGAACCTCCAGTATGCGCCAGGGGGCTGCGTTGCAGAGAGGTGTACAGAGGCCACGCCCCTTTTTACACCTCTCTGCAACGCAGCTCTGTGGCGCTTTTTAGGCTAGTTGGACTCCAGGGATCCTCAGGATTCAAGGGGACTTAATCCCCCAACTTAAAACGCGCCACGGGCGCGTTTGCACAGTGGTGAAGGGAGGGGGCGGGGCTTCAGGTGACATGTGTGCAAACCGGCACCGTGGCGCGTTTTAAGATGGGGCATTAAATCCCCTTCAGTCCTGAGGGTCTCTGAGGCCAACTAGCCCAACAGGTACGTCCAGAAAGCGCCACAGAGCTGCATTGTAGAGAGGTGCAAAAAGGGGCGTGGCCTCTGAACACCTCTCTGCAACGCAGCTCCCTGGCGCATACTGGAGGTACAGGGTGGGCTAGTTGGACCCCAGGGACGCTCATGATTCAAGGGGACTTAATCCCCCAACTTAAAACGCGCCACGGGCGCGTTTGCACAGATGTCACCTCAGGCCCCGCCCCCACCCATCACCATTGTGCAAATATTCCTCTAAAATCAGCCGAACTACGAATTCCTATTTACTCACCTGTTATCAGGAGAGACCTCAGTGCTGCATCTTTCAGCCCAGTACTGGTCCTGAAAAGTAATTTTAACCGTACTTACCAGTAACTTGAATTTCCTTCCATAGGCTAACATTGACTGGTTTCACTTGGAAATTCTTCTAAGTGTGGAGTTTTGGAACTTTATAATATTCCTCTAAAATCAGCCGAAATACGAATTCCGATTTATTCACCTGTTATCAGGAGAGACCTCAGTGCTGCATCTTTCAGCCCAGTACTGATCCTGGAAAGTAATTTTAACCGTACTTACCAGGAACTTGAATTTCCTTCCATAGGATATCATTGCCTGCTTTTTGCTGAAAAAGTTTCTAAGTGTCGATTTTGAAACGTACAAATATTCCTCTAAAATCAGCCAAAATACGAATTCCGATTTACTCACTTGTTATCAGGAGAGACCTCAGTGCTGCATCTTTCAGCCCAGTACTGATCCTGAAAAGTAATTTTAACCGTACTTACCAGTAACTTATATTTCCTTCCATAGTTCCATGGTTTTCAGCAGAAAAGTTTCAAAGTGTTGATTTTCACAAACTACAAATATTCCTTAAAAATCGCCTGTATGACTTAAACACATTCTTTCAACTGTTTACAGGAGATGCACCAGTGCTGGATCCAGGATCCACCACGGAGTAAGAAAAAGTAACGATAACACTACTTACCTGCTAAGTGAATTTCCTCCCATAGGATAACATTGGTGATTCTATGTGAAAAAGTTTGTCAACTTTTAAAATACAATAATATTCCTTAAAAATCACTACTGTAACCAAAACACTTTTACTCAACTGTTTACAGGAGATGTCCCAGGACTGAATCTAGGATCCAGTCCTGTGGTTAGAAAAGTAATCCATAAAGTAACTAATTGCATTTAGCTAGAAATTCCCATTGAGCTCAATGTTGCATTGTGTTTGAAATTGTGTTGCCCATTGCAACAACTGTAACTACTGTACTTAAAAGTCTATTGCCTATCTGCAAAGTATTTAAACTAAAGTAATTCATTCTGAGAAAGTATATTTTGTAATGTAATGTATAATGAAATTACAATGTAATTTAAAAAATAAAATATCTAAAAATAAATAGTTTAAAAAATGTAGTAAATCAGTATCAAAAAAATAAATATAACAATTAATACATTTAAAAATTGTCATTTACAAAACCTTTGAAATTCACTGAAAAAAACCATAGGTTTCAGACATGTTATAGTTAGGAATTAGCATTTAAAAACCTTTGAAATTCACTGAAAAAACCATAGGTTTCAGGCTTGTTATAGTTAGGAATTAGCATTTTAAAAACCTTTGAAATTCACTGAAAAAACCATAGGTTTCAGGCCTGTTATAGTTAGGGTTTAGCATTTAAAAACCTTTGAAATTCACTGAAAAAACCATAGGTTTTAGGGAAAGTTATAGTTAGTTGGACATTGCACTCGTACAAAACCCGTGAAATTCCCCCGTTATAGTTAGTTCAGCTAACTATAACTCGCGCCCCGCAATGCACTGCTGATGACGTCACATATTACATCACTCATGACATGGTCAGTGACATCACTGATGACATCACTGATGACATCTCAAATGACATCACTGATGACATCATCCATGTGAGAATTTAATGCATCTTCTCACACCCTAATATAACTTTTGATACACCCACTCTAAATTACAGACTGCCATTCTCAAAACCATACACACTCCAATACCAATAAGTACATACCCACTCACTGATTCTTAGGTCTACACACACACATCTACTCACTCACCCGTACAGTCACTCATACTTACAGTCACTCAGTACAGGACTATCATATGCACTCATACACCTATATAAACACTCACACAACGCAACTCATCCATAGAGGTACTCACACACCTAGTCAGTCATGCAAATAATTAATCACACTCCAATTTATTCACCTATACAGTTATACACACCAGCTCACTTACTCATAAAAATACTAGCACATTCTTACGCTCCTATGCAATCACTGATGCAAGCACACACTCATCCATATAGCCACTCTCACAATCACACACTCTCACTTATAGCCATTTATATACTCCAACACACATATATACTGCCTTTCACATATGTAGTTACTCACACATGTACCACTGAGATATACATTCAATCACTAACACACCCATACACACACTCACCCACCCATACAGTCCATCACAGACGCACTCTTGAAACCATGCACCCAGTGAATCACCCACTCACACATCTATGCACAGAGTCACACACACCCCAACCACACAAACACTGAGGCACCCATACAGATACTCAGAGAACCAATACATAACCCATATAGACACTCATTTAGCTAGTCAGAAACCCATGCAGCTGCTTACACAACAGACAGATACAGACATTCACACAGTTTAGTCACTCATCCATGCATCCAGTAAGATACGTTTAATCACTCACTTATAGACTCAGTCACGCACCTACTAAATCATCCATTCAGACACTTATACACCCACTCATTCTTCAATACGCCTTTCCCTATATATATTAAACATATTTAAACTTTACAGAAACACACAGTCACTGGATGATGTCAGTGATGTCATCAGTGATGTCACTGACCATGTCATGAGTGATGTAATATGTGACGTCATCAGCAGTGCATTGCGAGGCGCGAGTTATAGTTAGCTGAACTAACTATAACGGGGAATTTCACGGGTTTTGTACGAGTTGTAATGTCCAACTAACTATAACTTTCCCTAAAACCTATGGTTTTTTCAGTGAATATATATATATATATATTAATGGTCGATGCCACTGTGGTGAAGTTATAGTTGAGTTAGAAGATTCCATAGGAGGAGCGTTTTTATTTCTGGCGTCGTTTGTCGAGAATCTTAATAAAACTTTGCCCCAAAAAAATCATCCACTTCGACTCCTACTAGGAATATTTTGCGCCGTTCCATCAAGCAGGGCCCAACAAAAAGGGAGGATCTCAAAAAGTTGATTTCCCATGTTAATTTGCATCGGAAAAATTACTCTGTGATACAGAAAAATGACTTATTGAAATGACAACAAATTTGGCAAAAATTTACAACTTTACTCGATAAGTGTGCCTTTTGTTATTTGATTCGCTGGCTGCAATTGGGATGCCATTAGAGGACTCTAGGACTGGGTCTCGTGTCCTGAAAATGAAAACCAGTACAAGCTGACAGGGTAGGGACACACTGCCAACCTGACACTTGGTGGGGGGACCCAGAGGGACCTACTCAGGGGACCAAAGTTGGAAAAATGATTGTGCCACAGGTATTGAAGTACTCCTGTGGGACACAGCACAGTCCTCCTAAGAGGTACGGCAGTACTCTCGCGGGTTGCTGTTTAGGGTTCACCTACATGTTACCACAGTACCATGTAGAGTGGAGTTTGCGTGACAGATAGGAGAGTACCACAGTACCTGAAATTTTTTTAAAAAGAGGGTGAGGCGCCCATGGGGGAATGGGGGTCTGCAGCGGGTAGGCGACATGGTGGGTGTTGGGTGCAGGACATGGCTGGAAGTCTCCAGCCTACCCGCCACTGCACATGTCAAATGACCCTGGCCAGCGAGGGGTTGTCCAACCACAGCAGATTGGGGCGTAGGGCCTGGGCTGCAGCCAGCCCCACACTCTGCACAGTCCAGGGCAGTGAGCTGCTAGAGGCCAGGCCCTGCAGCCAACTGTGCACAGTTCAAGGCCCTGAGCAATGGGAGGTTGCAGGGGGTTAGACGCAGGGCCTGTCTAGATTCACAATAGATTATCCTCCAGTGAATATCTGAGCACATGCCCAGGTTATATAGTTGTAATACATGCTATAGACGAATTTTATGCAACAAGGATGTTTATAAGATGTTGATGTTTATTTCAAAAACTTCACTCAAGATTTTGTGGCACTGGACATTGCAATGTCCCGCTTAGAGGTGGTTTCTCTCACACTCTTCTATGTTTCTAAAAGACGTCGACCCAGAAGTCTTATTTATTACAGAAACCTGGCTCAATTCCTATTCTGAGCCGGATATTGTTCAAGCACTCCAGCCGGGCTATCTGATTCAGAGGCTGGACAGAGAGACAGGCAAGGGCGGAGGCATCGCCAACATTTATAAAGATTTCTTAACCTGCCGCTTGTTAGGCAGTCCGCTGCTCGATTGCGAGAACCTCCACTTCTCCATTGAATTTACACCTTCTCTTTCATTCTCAGGTATTCTAATTTACCGGCCGCCTGGGACAACGGGGATTTTTGTAAATCCTTGTTAGAAACAACGGTCAATCTCGCCAGTCTCGCGGCTAATTTTACTTTGCTAGGAGATTTTAATTTGCACTTTGACGACCCTTCGGCTTTACCCGCAACAGAACTAACCCAAGATCTCTCGGCCTATCAACTAACCCAGAAGGTCTCCCAAGCAACTCATGTCAAAGGACACCTCCTTGACCCCATTTTCTCCAACTTAGGAAACTTGGAGGGGAAAGAACCCATTCCCTTCCATGGTCGGACCATTTTATGATTCCCCTTTTTTGGTCGCCTCCGAGCACTACGCCTCTGGCTCCTGCGATACGAACACTAATCCGACCCTGGTCCAAACTTCCTCTGGAGAAGTGGACATCAGAACTTAAAAGGACCTTACCAATTCCCGCCTCTGATCCTACCATAGCCAATGCAAATTTTGGCATCTGGATCAAGGACTCACTTAATGTGGTACTCCCCAAAGTCTCTTTTCAGAAGAAAGTGGGATCTAAAAAGGCTGCTTGGTTCTCCCCAAATTACGTTCTTTAAAACAGCACTGTAAAAAACTGGAAAGAGCATGGAGGAAAGACTTTGCCCCTGAGAAGAAACAGGAATATAGGGCGGCCGTTGGGCGGTACAAGGCGGAAATAAAAAGTGCGCAAACTGCCTTTTATCAAGAAAAAATTGAGTCCGTCGCGGGCTGCCCTAGAGAAATCTTCCGAATCGCCAAAAAATTACTCAAAGCACCTTGCCCCTCGGTCCCAACTGACCCCTCCGGTCTCCGCTGCAATGAACTAGCCGAATATTTTTCGACTAAAGTTCAAAATATACTTAACCATTTTCCGCAAAGTGATTTAAATATTTCCACTGAGAATACGAATGTCGGCAGGCAGTCAGTGGGAAATAACCTGGATTATTTTCCCATGCTGACCCAGGCACTATTCTTAGCCACCCTATTAGCTATAAAAAGTGGGTCCCCGCTGGACCCTGCACCCCCCAACATCTTAGAATTGGTGGGTCCAACAATCGCCCCCATAGCCATCAGTTTGATCAATGCCTCATTCAAGGAGGGCATGGTCCCCTTGGAATGGAAAAGGGCGATGGTAAAAGCTTTGTTGAAAAAGCCTACGCTAGACCAAGCCGACCGGGGTAACTACCGTCCAATCTCGCTTCTACCGGGAATCAGTAAGATAGCGGAGAAAATTGCTAACCGTACCCTTTCCATGTTCCTAGAAACTAATTATGTCCTCCACCACTCTCAAACGGGGTTCCGCCCCGGACAAGGGACGGAAACCGCTATACTATCTGTAGTGGAAGAAACCAGGAAAATTCTCGACTCAGGAGGGTCATCAGCAATAATCCTCCTCGACCTGAGTGCAGCCTTCGACACGGTGAATCACCGTGTCCTGGCCAGCCGCCTCAGAAAAGCAGGAGTGACGGGACTAGCCCTGCAATGGCTACAATCCTTCCTGGAGGGCAGGTCCTTCCAGGTCTGGGAAGGCGATATGCATTCAAAGCCTATTCCCCTGCAGTGCGGAGTCCCGCAGGGCTCCTCCCTGAGTCCTACCCTTTTTAATGTTTATATGGCCCCTCTGGCAGATGTTGTATCTCCCTTTGGGATCCACATGGTGACATATGCTGACGATACGCAGCTGGTCGTTTCATTGAACCATTCCAACCATCAGACTAACGACCTTCGGTCTTGTCTTGAGGCCGTGTCCAAGTGGATGAGAGCATCTTATTTGAAGCTTAACGGGGATAAAACCGAACTCATGATTCTTGGCAATCCGGGAGCGCGTTATCCGGCACCTTGTGGCCTACCACTATGGGCCCGGTGCCAGTCCCCAAAACCGAGATCAAAAGTCTGGGAATATGGTTAGATCAGGAACTCACGTTCAAAGTTCAGGCGAGGAAGACCGTCGCTGCCTGCTACGGCCTACTCAGAACAACTCGGAAAATTCTCCCCCTCTTACCCCTCCCAGCAAAAAAGATACTGATCCAGGCGCTGATTTTGTCGAGGATTGACTACGGAAATGCCCTTTACCTGGGAGCCCCAAAGTCAGTAACCGCAAAGCTTCAAGTTATTCAAAATTGCGCAGCTAGGCTTCTTACGGAGACTCCCATCAGGTGCTCAGCAAAGCCTGCGTTGGGCTCTCTCCACTGGCTTCCGGTGGAACAGAGAATTAATTTTAAGGCACTCTGCATAGCCCACAAGGCGCTTGTGGGGAGCGGACCCCTTATCAACAACGGCATGATTCGCCCCTACAGGGCGAATAGGAAACTCCGCTCAGATAGACTCCATCTGGCAGTAGTCCCCAGGATTAAGAAGGCCAGAAGTGGCGGACGGCTTTTTTCGTTTAATGCCTCCAGACTATGGAACTCCATTCCGTTGGACCTTCGGAGTGAACTTAACCATCTGGCATTCCGAAAACAACTCAAGATGTGGCTCTTCCCTTAGTTTTTTTGGTTCTCTGGTTACTGCTTCAGTGCTGGGATGCTTCCGGGTAGCCAATCGCGTTACAAGTGTCCATTCATTCATTCATTCATTCATTCATTCATTCATTCATTCACTGGTGTTGTAAGTATGGCTATAATGTCATATGCCATTGGCCCATCTCAGGAATGTGTGTGTACTGTATTCTACCAAAGTAAGGAGGGTTGTCCACAAAGCCAGGCAGAGGGTGTCTTTTTAGTGGCAAATGCATACCTGTCAATATCTTTACTTTCAATTGCGGGCCATGTGAAGTTTTAAGAGTATAATCCCATTAAGGTGAATAAAGAACTGGCCACAAGTATAGCGTATTGAATTATTTCAAGTCCACAAACCCTATAGGACGCTTACAGAATGAGTGGATGATTCCATAAGTGATGTAATCAATGATGTCATTTGAGGTGTCATCAGTGATGTAATATGTGAAGTCATAAGCAATACATGGCGGGAACACAAGTTCTACTTAACTTAGTAAACTATAATTGCGTTAAATTCAGTGGTTTTTTAAAAGTTTTTAAACATTTATTTTTATTTTATAATGCAAGCTAAGATGGCATTACAAGGCCTAACAATAACAGTCACTTTAATCTTTGTTTTGTTCACCATGATTTTTTGCTTTTTTTAACGTATGGTAATATCTTATTACCAAACCTAATTATAATATCACTTTAACCTTTGTTTTTTTAGTGAATTTCTGTTTTTTATCACATTCAGACCACTCCCCCCTGCCCACGCCTTCAGCCATGTACAGCTGTGGGTTGGCTGCAGGATAGGCCCTGAGTTCAAACCCCCTGCAGGTGTCCAAACCCCCGCTGCACACGGCATCAGCAAGACCCTGCCCACAAACCCTCACAAACATACAACCCAGTGCTGAGCACAGACTTTGGCCGTGGACAATGTGAAGTTGATCGCATCCAACCCTGCCAAAGGCAGCCAAGCTCCCACTGCACATAGCCTTCGGTTGTGCACAGAGGGGGACTGGCCGCAGGTACTGGCCTCCAGCCGGGTCCTGCACCCAACCACACAGCAGGTGGCCAACCCCTCGCTGTGTGTGGCCAAATGCCACACACAGAAGAGGATTGCCTGTGGAGCCTGGCCTGTGGCTAGGCCCTTCGCCCAATCCAGCCACAGGCAGCCAACCACCTACGTGTGCCCAACCCATGTTTTATTTATTTTGTTTAAATCTCAAATTACATCATTTATGACATCAGACATTTAGCTGAAAACAGCACTCCATACATATCTCTGAAGTGCACATCAAGAATAGGCTCCAGCCTTTCTAAAAGCAGAACATGCCCTTGCATGCTATTTGTGGTTTGCTAATGTACTGCCCTGACAGGTTTTTGAGAATGTATCATTAAAACTATAACTTTACCAACCCAGCACGTTTAACCTCTGTTGAAATCAAGTGAATATGTAATTTAGCTGATGTTTTAGAAGATGCAAAATGTTTTTTTAAGAAACAGAACAATATCCATTCTCCATGTTTCATATTTTAACACTGGTGAAGAGTCACAAGAGGAGCAGACTAAATTTCTAAAGAAAATGTGATATGAAATTAGGAGAGTGAAATCAGTGCGCAGGTTGTACTTGATTTTCCACATCTTGGTGTATCTAAATAGTCACAAAATAACCGAGTCAGTGAAGCTAGTAGTGTAAAATGTGTGTCATGGGTTGAACCTAAAAATGCACGGATTTTATAGCTCTTAAAAACCAAAATCAAAAGCAATACGAGTGCAACCCTCATTGCATGCATAAATGTGGTATTAGGTGGTTGACCAAACGGCCCAAATACAGGTCTAATTATGCTAATTTTACACACTCCAGTCCTAGGTAAAATCTGTTGGCGAGACAATATAATTTTGGACATGCACAATGCTCGCAATCCATCTGTGCCTTTGTGGTCTCAACTACTTAATGTCTCCACCAGAGTTGTAGGATTGGTTCTCTTTATGTTTTAAAGGCGAACTGATTTTCATTACATGAGACAAGTACCCCTTAGTTATGCGAGATATTAGCAAGCTGAACAATGGTTTGTTAAAAGTAAAAACATTTTTTTCCATAAATAAGACTTTTTTGATCTTCTGAAATTAGTTTATTTAGTTGTATCCAGTTTATCAAGAAACACACGCAAAAATGTGGCTTGTCTGATGATAGCATAGCTTCTAAGCACACCTATAGAAAAATCGTTAAAATTAAATTGTGATTTTTTTAAAGAAGGGTCGCTCTTCCGTTATGGCGTTAGAGCGTTGCCCCAATGCTGAGAGGCACCAGAGGCAAAGGTGAAAAATAAAAATGATAATAAAACCATTTTATTATCATTTTATTTTTCTTAGGGAGCCAGAGCCAGCCAAGTCTTAGGGCGGGGCCATCCTGGCAGTGTCACTGCGTCAGTAGGAGAGAGAAGGAGATTTGGGGGCACTGTACATGCACATGTTGGTTTGGCTGGCCGTCTTAGGACAACCAAACCGACATGCTCACTTACATTTCTCCATCCCAGCAGTGTTGCACATTTATTTATTTCCTCCTCCCCACCCCCGCGTTGCCCCCACCACTTCTAATTACGAGCAGTCACCACTGTTTTAAAATATGATTATCTGGAGTTCTATAGGCCAGCAGCAGTATGAAGCTCATTTGAAAATTATGTTGTGTATAACAGCTATCATGCCAGGTCACTAAAGAAAGACATTTTCTGCTAATAAAAACACTCATATTTATTTACCTGTCTGCAATGTCTCCAAATATCACTGCTCCAATCAGGACTCCAAGCATGAAGGTGGGCTGGATTAATTTTGCAAGCCATTCCCTTTGACATACTAAGTCCCAGTCTGTAACAACACTGCTTTTCACCTTCGTCTGGTCGTAGATGAACCCATCAGAACAAGGAAACGTAGACTTATTGCCAACATAGTCATAAGTAAGATCAAAAGGCTCATGCCGCATAGACCTACTGCACTGATTGAGTTCCCAAGTCTCTCCATTTGTCAGCTGGACCACAACATATTCTTTGATAGAGTTCAACTGGCCCCAAACATTGTCTATCGCGGATATATTAGAGGAATTGGAGAGCAGAATAAGGCTTATATTTCCCTTGATGTTACATACATATTTTGGAGTAACGGCAATGAACACAGAAGCCAGGTAGTGGATGCCGCAAGCAACTGCTTGTAAGACAGATGTAAAATATATCAGCGCCTGGAATCTGTAAAGGGAATAGAAATTAATGTTAGAAAAAAACGTCTAATATTCATAAGAAATACATGTATTCTCTTTACTAAGCAATACAACCCGAAGAGAGGAGATAGTAGGGTAAAATGACCCAGGCTTCCAGAGCCTCAAAAAATCTATGCCATAACTGATGCTACACCTAAATTATCCTTGCCCTTTTTTTCTTAGTTCTGTTATATGATTTTATTTCCAATGGCCTCTTGAGACCTTACGAATCAAAATGTGAACACATCGACAAATTCCGCATATAAATAATTTAAATAATCGTAGTTACTTCACATTGGAAAGAGGCAACAGTTGTATAAAAAAATCGATAAGCAAGGAAATTGTAAGTACTATGGATAATCCTAGACTGTAGTGGGTACAACATCCAAAAGGGCAGCATTTTTAAATTCTATTCGTTTTCGCTGTGCGCGACCTGCCCATTGTTGTCCAAATCCTGCATTAATAAATGCTGAGATGGAATAAGATTAATGTCAACCAGTTGGCTAAGTTTAGCAAATGAGGACAAGAAATGAACGCTTTGCCCTCTTCACTAACACAACAGATCCGCTTGCGTAGGTAGCACACCAAGGAACTCACTTCCCATTTTCAGGCATTCCAGGAAACTTTATCTATTTGGTCACAAGAATCATCGGGCACTCCTGACTTCCTTGAAATTCGTGCAGGAATATTTAAGTCATAGTGAAACATACTCCTACTAAGAACCTGAAATACGTCTCCCAGGGTACAGTTCCCAGATCCCCAAGCAGACAAAGAGATCACATTTCACTGCTTTCCTAGATAGAGTCTATCCTCGGTTTATAGCAGGACTGAAACAACATCATGAGAACGTTTTCCAATCGCTCCCATCTTTCAGGGGCATATGTTATGTTGCTCAGTCTTTTCACTTCAGTATTCCGAACACGGGCCAAGTGGGATATTTTCATCCCACGCCTGCACCCTTGTCGTATTGCCAGAGGAGATTAACACTCTCTTTTACTGCATCCTGCAAAGACTTCAGTGCCAGAGAAAACTGCCTTCAACTTAAAAATGATGATGTGAAGAGACCGGTCTGATTGGAATGAAAGGTCGTGGGTCTCCATTTGGCCTTGAGGAGCTCACCACCCACATTTGGAAGAGTTCAATATTAAACTAATCTCTTAGTGAGGGAGAGGAAGGGCTTCAGACAAATTCCAGGTCCATTTTGGGCCAGATGTACAACAGTTTCTTGCAGTCGCAAACGGGAAATCTTCCCGTTTGCGACTGCAAAATTGGTCTGCCCCATGTGCAAACCCTATTTTGCAAGTCAGTGAGCTATTACAGACTCACAAAATAGGGTTTGCGACTCGCTATTAGGGAGGCACGTGCCAAGGGCGTCCCTTCCTAACAGTGACTCGCACTTCAATGTACGACTGTTTTGTGACTGCATTTGCGGTCGGAAAACACTCGCAGTTTACCACCTACTTCAAGTAGGTGGTAAGCCACTCGCAAACGGGAAGGGGTCCCCAGGAAACCCCTTCCCCTTTGTGAGTGTGTGCGAAAATATTTTTTTAAGAGCAGGCAGTGGTCCCACGGACCACTGACTGCTCTTAAAAAATGGAACTGGCTGCATTAAAAAAAACTGCTGTATTAAAAAAGCAGTCACAGACATGGTGGTCTGCTGACACCAGCAGGCCACCATTCCTTTGAGTGCTGGTCCTCCTAATGGGGTCGCAAATAGCACCTGCCTCATGAATATTAATGAGGCAGGCAATATACGACCCCATTAGGAATCTCTAACAGTGTCTGAGACACTGTTGTAAATTGCATTTTGCGAGTCGCAAAGCGACGCAATTTGCGAGTCGCAAAATGTAAGGTTTGTACATCTGGGCCCATACCCTTAAAAGCTGCACTCTAAAACTCGGGGACTGAGCTTCACTCGCCTGCCACAAATATAGACCGCTGTTCTGACAGAATTGTGTTTAAATACAATTTTTATTGATTTTTAATATTTCCTCATGAGAGCATGTCTTAAAAACTAGTCCTTTGTGTGATACAGAAAACTGTGTATGACTCTTTCTAACCAAATTGATTTAAACTTCCCAAATCTTCCTTCATTAATTCATCTTCCACTGCACCAGTGTCCCAGGGCACTCAAGATGACTAATAACAAAACCAACATCTGTAAAAACTAAATTTCACATTTTCATCTAGGTGTCGTCTCAGTTGCACATTATTTGCGTTGTCTCGGCTAATTATCAAGTGTACAGAATGAATGTGAAGCCTTTTTGCACAACACTGCTAACATGAAAGATAATTGGGCATAGAATGATCTCACCCAGCATTTTTCTCATAGTAACTAAATGCTGCTCAGATAATCAGATATTTATATTAATCCCATTTAAGCCGTCATTACAAATAGTCCATAATAATTTCCGTCATTTTGCACAACCAGTTATTACCATTACCCGGGGCCCAGGTAATTTCGGGGGTGGGGAAAGCACAGAAATTATGTAGTTTTGTGGAATAGCCTGCGGAGGTAGGACTTACAGTGTGACGATTTATACACCTCCCCCTCTCCCCCTCTCCACCCCTCACACCCCATACTCCACTTGCTTGCTCATAAGAAGGGCTTTAATATCCATGCAATTTTTTTTGTTAGTGAGGAACACACAGATCTTTACAATTAACATGATTTTCTTGTCTCTTTCACCATTTGTTTATAATTGTCTTCATGACCATCAACATAGTGTAATGAGGTTACCAATGAGACCATATCTTTTATCCACATCATTCGTGCCTAGCAGAACACCATATGGATATTCCACCAACTGGATTCATGTTATATAGTTCTTAGACATGTAGACAATACAGTACATCTTTCCAAAAGTTCCATGAGTGTATCATTGTATCCTCCCCTACAATTCCTCCATCAGATGTTTGAAGTAGCTGCAACCTTTACTTTGGTACAAATAAAATTATACAGTGCACATACGATAGCGTGTGGAAATCAGCATCACCTAGTGTATTGATTTGTTTTGATCGTATTAAAATATGTTTCCACCACAATTCAGTATTACAAAAAAAATGTGCCTCATTTGTACTTTCCTAATTCTGATATATTCTGAAATGTTTATACAGTTCATTTACTGGTATTTAAATTTTGTTGTGTGATAGAACAAAATAACACCTATAGCTATTCCTTTCACACCCCCAGTACCCAGAAAGATTGTCACATAAATCCTCTCACTTTGCAGTCAGTGAAAGAAAATTAACCACAAGCCTCCCTTGGAAGGCAGAGCCCAACATATGAGCTCTTTTTGCACAGCAAATGTGACAAGATAAAAACAAAATTTGAAGACCTATTTATTGCTCATTCTCTTCTGAACTCCAACATGTTTATTTTGGGGATGCTTCAGCTCCTCCTACACCCCTACTTCCAGCGCCTATGGTACGAGCGTGAAATTGAGGAACAGGAGTGTTTAAGTTATGCTCTTGGTAAAGAGCACTGACCAAAATAAACAAGCTAAGAAACAGAACATTGTTCCTCAAAAGCATGCAAGATTTTTGAACTGGTAGTGGCAAAGATAAGTAGCGGTGTTAGACTTGGCATCTTTTGGCATGTTTCCCCTGAGTTTTTGCTTTCTGACCTCCCGGTTTTGACTCCGTTTGTGCTGGCTTAGTGTTTCTGCGCACTCTTCTCACTTCTGATCAGGGATAAAGTGCAAGTGCTCCTGTGGTAAAATGTGTTAGGGATTGGTGTTTCCATGATTGGATATTTGATTTACTTGTTAGTCCCTAGTAAAGTGCACTGAGTGTGCCAGGGCCTGTAAATCAAATGCTACTAGTGGGCCTGCAGCACTGATTGTGCCACCCATGTGAGTAGCCCTGAAAAGGTAACTCAGACCTGCCATTGCAGAGTCTGCGCGCAGTTTGTAACTGCCATGTCGACTTGGCCAGTGCACACACTTGCCAGTCTCTAACCTTCCCTTTTCTTACATGTCAGCCACCCCTACGGTAGGCCCAAGGTACCCCTGTGGGCAGGGTGCAGTGTATGTGAAAGGTAGGACATGCCCTGGTGTGTGTGGCATGTCCTGATAGTGAATTACTGCCAATTTCGTTTTTCACTATTGCAAGGCTACCTGTTCCCCATAGGACAGAATGGGAAGTTTGTTTATAACTTCTTATAAACATAACTGGCCCTGGGAACTAGGTAGGAAAATAAAGTTTAGTATGCCTCAACTCAGAATCTAAAGATGCATCTTTTAGTGAAGGTGATTTTTACATTCTGTGTTTGAAAATACCACTTTTAGAAAGTAGGTATTTTCTTGCTCAGTCATCCTGTGTGCCTCTGTTGGAATGTGGATTGCCTGTCTGGGTTTTGGATGACAGAAGGCTGGGGAGCAGGAGTGGCTCCAGATAGTCTAAGTGGGTCAGGAAACGGCTGAATAGACCTGGGCTGCAACTGGGGAAGGGGGAGGAGATTTCCTTGCACCTCAAAGGGCCTGGTCTGCCTCTGACAATGCCGTCTCCACCTCCTGCCAGGAAGTCACACCAGAGGAGGCAGAACTTGTTCTGGCTGGGCACAGACACTCTCTGCCTAAGAGATCAAAGGATTTTGGGATATAAATATTGGGGCCCAGACCCCTGAACTTTAGAACTCTTTTGGATCAAGAAGACTGCCCAGAAAAAGAGCTGGAGAAGCTGTGAGGAGGAACTACCACTTTGCTGTGTGCTTTGCTGTGTTGGCCTGCAGTGGCTGCTTCTGACTAGGGCAGTGAAAGGACTGGACTTTCTGCAATCTACTTTTGTGAGTTTCTCCAAGGGCTTGAGGCTTGCCCCCTGTTCAAGAAGTCTCAGGAACCACAAAGACTTCAAGCTCTTCTGCCCTCAGCACTGGGGACTGTGGGCCCGATTCACAGAACTAACTTAAGACAAAATCCTAAACTTACTACCATTTTGGTATTCACAGAAGGCACTTACTCATTTTGGTATTCACAGAAGGCACTTACTCATTTTGGTATTCACAGAAGGCACTTACTCATCAATGAGTAAGTTTAGGATTTTGTCTTAAGTTAGTTCTGTGAATCGGGCCCTGTGTGTTTTGTGCTGCAACAGAAGAAAAGCAACCCGACGACGTCTACGACGCCGCTGCCGACTCCGTGTCCTGAAGGCACCGCAGAGGGCACCGCCGCAACGCCGCACTGCGATACTGGTCTCACCGATGACACCTGCTGACGCTGCCACCGAGCCGCTGCTCGCACCGCGACCTGTGGGCACCGCACTCCACACAGCCTCGCTGCACGACAACGCCTTGGCACCGCAGAGGGCACCGCCGCAACGCCGCACCGTAACCCTGGTCTCACCGATGACGCCTGCTGATGCCGCCACCGAGCCGCTGCTCGCACCGCGACCTGTGGGCACCGCACTCCGCACCGCCTCGCTTCACGACGACGCCTCGGTATCCCCGACGACGCTCCATGCCGAAATCTACGCCGCTGCTTGCACCATGGTTCGAGGGCACCGCTCGTAAAGTTACATGACGCACCGCCCTCATCCCGCACCGCAGCCTTGGTCTGCCGGCGCCATCGACTCCAATTCGTCAGCCGACGACAGCGCTTCAGCAACGACGACGACGCTGCTTGCACCGTGACCTGCCAGAACCGTGACGAGAACCGCCTTCATCTCGCACCGCGACCCTGGTCTCACCGACGACGCCATCCGAGGCCGCCACCGAGCCGCTGCTTGCACCGCGACCTGAGGGCACCGCATGCCGCACCGCTGCACTTCGCACCGCAGCACACGACGCCTGCCGACGCCAGCACTCCTGACTTTAACAGAGAGGAGATCGATCTGCAACGCATGTGACTTCGAGGGCCCCGACGACTCCTGCACCGACCTCCGGAACCGATGCCTGCGGACACCATGCTTTCGGAAGCTCAACGAGAGGCCGCCGACGCCCTGCATTTCTAAAAGGTACTGTTTGCGGGTCTTCCCGACACTGTAGCTGTCCCGCGACGCCGCGGTCAGCCAGAACTGTTTGGATTTGTTTGCTCACAACGCCGTGATAGCCCCGGACGGAGCTATCGACATCAAGGAACTGTTTTTAAAGCATATTTTGATAACTGAAGATTTTTAAGTACTGTATTGTGGATTTTTAACGTTTTTGGTCTTGTCTTAAGTATATAAAAATATTGGATATTTTTCTAAACTGGTGTGGTGTCCTTTTGTAGTGCTTACACTGTATTGCTGTGGGTTATGTGCAAATGCTTTACACACTGCCTCTAAGATAAGCCTGACTGCTCGTGCCAAGCTACCAAGGGGGTGAGCAGGGGTTATTTTAGGAGTGTAACTCCCTTACCCTGACTAGGAAGAAGGGTCCCTATTTGGACAAAGGTGCAAGCCCTTGCCAACTAGAGACCCCCATTTCTAACATTGGTTGTCAGCGGTGAGGATAGGACTTGCGTTTGCACTTGACTTACAGTGATTGGTGTGCACTACTACCATATCGCAGACCATTACGTGCCACATACTGGTTCTTTTTCTTTTTGGCCTATTTTTGATCTTGCCAGTTTGAACTTGCTACTTCATCATTCCGGAATCAAGAGCATCATCCGTTGCATTCCTGGGAATTGCCTTTGAGGAGGATAGGTTGGAAGCCTACAATGTTAGGGAATTGAAATCAATTTGCAAAAACCTAAAAGTCCAAGTCAGAGGCCTCACTAGGAAGAACGAGCTACAAAAGGCGCTGAGAGCCTGGGTAGCAGCCAGACATGCCAGCGAGCAGTCTGGTGATCTCAGTGGAGAGGCGGAGCAGCCTATTCCTTGGCTGGATGTGCTTTTGGGAGGGGGGGAAACCCTCCAGGCCAGGCAGCAGTGGCCTGTCCCCAGAAGAGCTGGAGGACAGGCGGGAAGCAAGGAGAGTGGCAGTAGAACTGGAGAAGCTTAAGTTAGCCATGGAAGAGAAAAGGATGATGTTAGATCACGAGATCAGGATAAAGGAGCTGGATCAGAGGAGTAGAGCCAGCTCAGATGGTGGCAGCAACCCGTCGAGACAGGCAGACAGAATTGTGCACATCCCTAAGAATGTAAGCAAGGAATTCAAGAAGGGGGATGACATACAAAGGTGGTTTCAGGGGTACGAGGCGGCAATCCACATGAATGGGGTCCCCGAGGAGAATTGGGGAGCAGGATTGTGGCCTCTCTTCCCAGAAGAAGCAAGGGATACTTTAATTGCTTTGGGTAAGGGGTATCACCTCACCTATCCAGACATGAAGGACGCCCTTCTCACTAAGTATGGTCTTACTCCTGAAAAATACAGGGATCAGTTCAGGTCCAGTAAGAAGTCTGATGCCAACACTTGGTCGGAATGTGTGGATGTGTTTTGCCGGTCACTGGATGGCTGGGTGAAGGGCAGTAATGTGACAGATTTTCAGGGGCTCTACAATTTGATTGCATGGGAGCACTTGTCTAGTCTATGTTTTGCAGATCTGCGCCAGCACCTAGTTCATCGTAAGCTGACTGACCCCAGGAAGCTTGCTATGGAGGCGGACCGCTGGGTGAGTACCAGGGTCCACAAGAAAGCGTTTGGGGGAGACTCAGCCAAAGGTGGGCAAGGTCCCCAGCAGAAAAGTGGGAGGGACAAGGGTAAAACACAGGAGTTCTCTAAAGGGCCCCAAATTAACACCCAGGGTAAAGGTTCCCATCCCCCCGGAGATAAGAAGCCAGGGGTCTCATCAGGAAAGCCTGCTGAGACCGGCCCCCGCAGGTGTTTTGCATGTGACCAGGTGGGCCACATGAAGGGAGACCCCAAGTGTTCAAAGGGAGCTCAGCCACCCACCGGTGGGCAGTCCAAGGTGTTGGCTAGTGTAGCGCTTGGGGAGGAGGAGTACCCACAGGAGGATGGGGATCACGCAGAAATGACCCTCGTCTCACTAGGGGACAGTGAGATGGTCCCAGGAAACCAGGTGCCCCCTAACACAAAGAAATACAGCACCTGGGTGACCATCAATGGGAAAAGGGTAGAGGCTCTCAGAGATACTGGAGCCAGTGTGACCACAGTCCGGTGTCACCTGGTCTCTGAGAAGCAGGTAGTCCCAGGGGCATTCCACCAAGTAATTGCTGTAGACAATTCAGAGCGCCAGTGTCTGGTGGCGCAGGTTCCCTTCGAGTGGGGGAGGGGGGGGCTCAGGCCCCTTGAGGGTGGTTGTGAGCCCTTCCATGCCTGTAGATTATCTGCTAGGTAACGACCTGGAGCAGTCCTTATGGAAGGATGTCGAGCTCAGGTCTCACTTGGAGATGCTTGGGTTGCCAGAGTGGGCATGCGTGTCCACTCGGTCAATGGCGGCCAGAGAGGGTGATCAAGAGGATTTGGAGCCTGAAACAGTGGCCCAAGTCCCTGCCATGAGAAAGGGCAAGGGGCGCGGGAAACCGGCCCCAGAAGTTCCCACGGACCGGGAGGAGGCGGACCTTGAGGGGGACGCCCCGGTGCCTACAGGGGAGCAGCTAGCTGAACTGGGGGACATCTCTGAGCTGACCCATTGGCAGCAAGAAGGGGGTCCCACCAGGGAGGAATTCTGCAAGGAGCAGAAAGAGTGCCCTTCTCTGGAGGGTCTGCGGCGGCAGGCTGCAGACCAGGCAGCTGGTGATCAGTCCGGATCACATTGGATCTACTGGGAGAATGGTCTCCTGTACAGTGAGCCTAAGGTCGCTGAGCCTGGGTCAGCCCGTGTGCTGGTGGTACCCCAGCGCTTCAGGACCTTCCTACTGGGTCTGGCTCATGACGTGCCTTTGACAGGACATTTGGGGCAGGACAAGACCTTTGACAGGCTTGTCACCCACTTCTTCTGGCCCCAAATGCGAAGGCAGTCAGATGGACATTGCAGGTCTTGCCAAACTTGCCAGGCAAGTGGTAAGAGTGGGAGGAAGGTCAAAGCTCCTCTCCAACCTTTTCCAGTTGTTGGAACACCCTTTGAAAGGGTAGGGATGGACATTGTGGGGCCACAGGATCCCAAGACAGCCATGGGCAACAGGTACATCCTGGTCTTGGTGGACCATGCCACCCGGTACCCGTAGGCAATCCGTCTCAGGACAACGACGCCGCCAGTGGTGGGCCGGGCGTTAATGGGGTTCTTTTCCCGCGTGGGGTTCCCCAAAGAGGTGGTTTCTGACAGAGGGACCAATTTCATATCCAAGTATATGACATCCCTGTGGAAGGAGTGTGGTGTAACCTACAAGTTCACCACCCCTTACCACCCACAAGGTAACGGTCTGGTGGAGAGATTCAACCAGACCTTGAAGGGCATGATTAAGGGTCTAACAGAATCCATGAGGCGCAAGTGGGACGTCTTCTTGCCATGCTTTCTCTTTGCGTACAGGGAGGTGCCACAGAAGTCTCTTGGGTTCAGTCCCTTTGAGCTTCTGTATGGTCACCCTGTGAGAGGACCTCTGAATTTGGTCAAGGAAGGCTGGGAGGCAGCTCCCAGGAAAACTCCCCAGGATGTGTTTAGTTACATGCCGGCCTTCAGAAACCAAACTGCCCGCTTCAGGAAACTCGCTCAGGCGAACCTGGAACCAAGCCAGGAAGAAATGAAGAAGTGGTATGTCCAGAATGCCACTCTGGTTGAATTTCTACCTGGGCAGAAAGTGTGGGTCATGGCCCCAGTGGAACCTTGTGCCTTGCAGGACAAGTGGACTGGGCCATTTGAGGTGGTGGAGCGCAAAAGTGATGTCACCTACCTGGTGGATTTGCGGGCTCCAAGGAACCCTTTGAGGGTCCTCCACGTGAACCGCCTCAAACCCCACTTCGAGAGGTCCGCAGTGAGCATGCTCTTGGCGACAGATGATGGGACGGAAGAGGAAAGTGAACCTCTCCCTGACCTCCTGTCTACCAAGGAGCACGATGGGTCAGTGGAAGGTGTGATCATATCCTCTCCCCTACACTGAGCCCGGAACAGCAGAGCGATTGTCACCAGTTGTTGGGATAGTTTGCCCCCCTGTTCTCTCTGACCCCAGGTGTCACTCACTGGTGTACCCATGACGTGGACACCGGTGACAGCCCTCCTGTGAAGCACAAGATTTACAGGTTGACTGACCGGGTCAAGGCCAGCATTAAAGAGGAGGTCTCTAAGATGTTGGCGTTAGGGGTGATCGAGCCTTCCAACAGTCCTTGGGCCAGCCCAGTGGTCTTGGTCCCAAAGGCTGCTGCACCCGGTGCCACTCCAGAACTGCGGTTTTGTGTGGACTACCGTGGGCTCAATGTCGTCACCAGGACTGACGCACACCCCATCCCCAGAGCTGATGAGCTCATCGATCGGTTGGGAGCTGCCAAGTTCCTCAGCACGTTTGATTTAACGTCTGGGTACTGGCAGATTGCCTTAACCGATGGGACCATAGAGAGGTCAGCATTTTCAACCCCAGAAGGACATTACCAGTTCCTGGTGATGCCCTTTGGGTTGAAGAATGCCCCTGCCACCTTTCAGAGGTTGGTCAACCAGGTATTGGCTGGGCTGGAGGATTTCAGTGCTGCCTACCTGGATGACATCGCAGTGTTCAGTTCCAGCTGGAAATAACACTTGCAGCACCTCGGTGAAGTGTTGAAGGCGCTGCAGAGGGCAGGCCTCACGATCAAGGCCAGTAAGTGCCAGATCGGGCAGGGTTCGGTGGTGTACTTGGGACACCAGGTAGGAAGCGGCCAGGTGGCGCCCCTACAATCCAAGATTGACACCATTCTGGCTTGGGAGCCCCCCAAGACCCAGACAGAGGTGAGGGACTTCTTAGGACTCACCGGGTACTACAGGAGGTTTGTTAAGGGGTATGGCACCATTGTTGCCCCCTTAACAGAGCTGACTTCCAGGAAGCAGCCCAAGAAGGTGATCTGGACTGAGTCCTGCCAGAAGGCTTTTGATGTCCTGAAGGCCGCCATGTGCATGGCACCCATGATCAAGGCACCCGACTTCTCCAAGGAATTCGTCGTGCAGACTGACGCTTCAGAGCATGGAGTGGGAGCGGTACTCTCATAACTGAACGAAGAGGGCCTAGACCAGCCTGTAGTCTTCCTTAGCCGGAGACTACTCCCCAGGGAACAGAGGTGGAGTGCCATAGAAAGGGAAGCTTTCGCTGTGGTCTGGGCACTGAAGAAGCTGAGGCCCTACCTGTTTGGGACTCACTTCCAGGTTCAGACAGACCACAGGCCCCTCAGATGGTTGATGCAAATGAGGGGTGAGAATCCAAAACTGCTGAGGTGGTCCATCTCCCTACAGGGAATGGACTTTACGGTGGAACACCGCCATGGCACAGAACACGCCAATGCAGATGGTCTGTCCAGGTTCTTCCGCCTTAGTGAAGAGAACTCCCAGGAGGTCGGGTAGTTCTCCCTACTTTCAGCTGGAGGGGACATGTGTTAGACTTGGCATCTTTTGGCGTGTTTCCCCTGAGTTTTTGCTTTCTGACCTACCGGTTTTGACTCTGTTTGTGCTGGCTTAGTGTTTCTGCGCACTCTTCTCACTGCTGATCAGGGGTAAAGTGCAAGTGCTCCTGTGGTAAAATGTGTTAGGGATTGGTGTTTCCATGATTGGATATTTGATTTACTTGTTAGTCCCTAGTAAAGTGCACTGAGTGTGCCAGGGCCTGTAAATCAAATGCTACTAGTGGGCCTGCAGCACTGATTGTGCTACCCACGTGAGTAGCCCTGAAAAGGTAACTCAGACCTGCCATTGCAGAGTATGCATGCAGTTTGTAACTGCCATGTCGACTTGGCCAGTGCACACACTTGCCAGTCTCTAACCTTCCCTTTTCTTACATGTCAGCCACTCCTACGGTAGGCCAAGGTACCCCTGTGGGCAGGGTGCAGTGTATATGAAAGGTAGGACATGCCCTGGTGTGTGTGGCATGTCCTGATAGTGAATTACTGCCAATTTCGTTTTTCACTATTGCAAGGCTACCTGTTCTCCATAGGACAGAATGGGAAGTTTGTTTATAACATCTTCTAAACACAACTGGCCCTGGGAACTAGGTAGGAAAATAAAGTTTAGTATGCCTGAACTCAGAATCTAAAGATGCATCTTTTAGTGAAGGTGAGTTTTACATTCTGTGTTTGAAAATACCACTTTTAGAAAGTAGGTATTTTCTTGCTCAGCCATCCTGTGTGCCTCTGTTGGAATGTGGATTGCCTGTCTGGGTTTTGGATGACAGAAGGCTGGGGAGCAGGAGTGGCTCCAGATAGTCTAGGTGGGTCAGGAAAGGGCTGAATAGACCTGGGCTGCAACTGGGGAAGGGGGAGGAGATTTCCTTGTACCTCAAAGGGCCTGGTCTGCCTCTGACAATGCCGTCTCCACCTCCTGCCAGGAAGTCACACCAGAGGAGGCAGAACTGGTTCTGGCTGGGCACAGACACTCTCTGCCTAAGAGATCAAAGGATTTTGGGATATAAATATTGGGGCCCAGACCATTGAACTTTAGAACTCTTTTGGATCAAGAAGACTGCCAAGAAAAAGAGCTGGAGAAACTGTGAGGAGGAACTACCACTTTGCTGTGTGCTTTGCTGTGTTGGCCTGCAGTGGCTGCTTCTGTCTTGGGCAATCTACTTTTGTGAGTTTCTCCAAGGGCTTGAGGTAGAGCTTGCCCCCTGTTCAAGAAGTCTCAGGAACCACAAAGACTTCAAGCTCTTCTGCCCTCAGCACTGGGGACTGTGTGTTTTGTGCTGCAACAGAAGAAAAGCAACCAGACTACGTCTACGACGCCGCTGCCGACTCCGTGTCCTGAAGGCACCGCAGAGGGCACCGCCGCAACGCCACACCGCGACCCTGGTCTCACCGACGACGCCTGCTGACGCCGCCACCAAACAGCTGCTCGCACCGCGACCTGTGGGCACCGCACTCCGTACCGCCTCGCTTCACGACGACGCCTTGGTATCCCCGACTACGATGCTCCACGCCGAAAGCTACGCCGCTGCTTGCACCGTGGTTTGAGGGCACCGCTCGTAAAGTTACACGACGCACCACCCTCATCCCGCACCGCAGCCTTGGCCTACCGGCGCCATCGACTCCAGTTCGTCAGCCGACGACAGCGCTTCAGCAACGACGATACCGCTGCTTGCACCGTGACCTGCCAGCACCGTGACGAGCACCGACTTCATCTCGCACCGCGACCCTGGTCTCACCGACGCCGCCATCCGACGCCGCCACCGAGCCGCTGCCTGCACCGCGACCTGAGGGCACCGCACGCCGCACCGCTGCACTTCGCACCGCAGCACACGACGCCTGCCGATGCCAGCGCTCCTGACTTCAACAGAGAGAAGATCGATCTGCAATGCCTGTGACTTCGAGGGCCCCGACGACTCCTGCACCGACCTCCGGAACCGACGCCTGTGGACGCCGTGCTTTCGGAAGCTCAACGAGAGGCCGCCGACGCCCTGCATTTCTAAAAGGTACTGTTTGCGGATCTTCCTGACACCGTAGCTGGCCCGCGACGCCGCGGTCAGACAGAACTGTTTGGATTTGTTTGCTCACGACGCCGTGATAGCCCCGGACGGAGCTATCGACATCAAGGAACTGTTTTTAAAGCATATTTTGATAACTGAAGATTTTTAAGTACTGTATTGTGGATTTTTATCGTTTTTGGTCTTGTCTTAAGTATATAAAAATATTGGATATTTTTCTAAACTGGTGTGGTGTCCTTTTGTAGTGCTTACACTGTATTACTGTGGGTTATGTGCAAATGCTTTACACACTGCCTCCAAGATAAGCCTGACTGCTCGTGCCAAGCTACCAAGGGGGTGAGCAGGGGTTAGTTTAGGAGTGTAACTCCCTTACCCTGACTTGGAAGAAGGGTCCCTATTTGGACAAAGGTGCAAGCCCTTGCCAACTAGAGACCCCCATTTCTAACAAGCAGAAAGATAGGAGGCAGGAAACCTTTTCAAAGACATACAGCACATACTGCTTCCTGAGTAGCATACAAGGAAAACAAATGAAAACACATGTACTCTTGTGGAGTGCCTCGCGAAAAAGAAGAAATTAGTTCCCAGAAAGTGAGCATTCAGGGAAGAATACAAGGAGCCAGTTAGAGAGGTGGTACACATACTAAGCTCCACAGGAGGGACAAAGACACACTGGACAGCCTAAAACAAACAAAGCCAGCAAATAGAAAGTAAGCAAATGTGAGTTACAAAACACAAAGCCAATGGTAAGCAATGGGCGGAATGCATTCCGAGGGAATCTTTCAGCATATCTCCAATGTGCCTTTGCAGTCTGACAGCTGCACTGTCTTGTAGGCTTTGACCTAAAAAGGAATCAAGTACATATTGCTCTTCGCAACAAAACTAAAGCAGTTGAAGGTGGTAAGTTTAGGTTATTAAATGATAGCACTGGAGCGTGGGACTGGGTGGAAGGATAGGAGACAGTTGGGGTTTTTTTTAGGAAAAAGCAGAACTATGGTAAAAGACAATGTCAGCTCGTGTGGCATCCTGAATGACTGAGTGGCTGAGTCCTGGAGGCAAAAGACCTGTAGGGAAAATGGTGATTAACAAGGATGGTCTATTGGACGTTATGGAGGACTCCTTAAATGAATCAGGCAGCAAGTCTGAACTCAGTGAAGTGGGGATGCAGAGACTTGGTTCTTTTCCACAGTTATTTAATATGATTTGGTGAGAGGTTGTTGAGGACGTGCAAGCAAATGGGGAGGAACTCCTCCCACCAATCACATGAGTTATACTAGAACTGTTCTTAATTAAGTGGCAAATAATTGCTGGGTGGTGGATTATTATAAATTCAGCTTCCCTCAGGGAAGGGAGAAAGAACATACTTTCACTGCCAACCCACACATCTAACAAGCATTGAAAATGCAATAGGTCTCGCCTTTGATTAAGTTAAAGCCATTTGCTTTGCTAATGGTATTGTATAGCAAAGCAAATGGCTTTAACTTAATGAAAGGCGAGACCTATTGCATTTGTAAATCTTGTTTTGTTTTTGTTGCAATTTTATTTAGCGTAGTGCGAACTCGACCTGAAGGTCTGTTGTGCTTTAAATGAGCACCAGTTACACTACACAAGGACACATTCCTTTTTTTAGGCGTGGGGAGATTAAGTGATTTGCCCAGGATCACAGGATGTTGAGTAGATGCCGAGACTCGAGCTAGGTTCCCTAGCTCCAGAGCTGGCAGCTCTGGCCCGAACACCAGGGTGACTGGTGAACAGTGCTTTGCTTCAATCAGCGCACCCCTCAGGTTCGGAGCTAGCCTCAAACCCGCGGGAGTCAGTCTGCCCTTTCAGGCATGCCAACTTGTGCAAAACTTTCACCTTTGGAGGAGGGGGCAGGGCTTTTTCTTGGCAATAATCCTCTTGGACTGGTGTTATCTCTTGTCTTCTGTATACGGGTTCCTGTACGAACCCCGAGTACTGTAGGTAATTAGCTCTCCTAGACGCTGGTGGACAGATGTTTGCTAATGCAGCATTGGAGCGTCTGCAAGTGTGTGTGGAGGAAAACAACTTGTTGCCCATCGAACAGTCTTCTTACCGAGCAAAGTAGACTTCCTGACTTGTTATTACAGTACTTTAGGTGGCACTGGAAATAAAAAAAAATTGAAAAGGCAGCCAATTAGCAACGCCTCAATTGTCTATGCATCAGAACTGGCATATCTGATGGCCAACTTTGTGGCATGAATGAAATTTGTACTTGTAAAGCGCACCCATACCCCCAAAGGGGTGTCCAGGCGCTGTACGCATACCGCTGTGGAACCCTTCCTGGCTTTCCCTGTGAAATGTCCACTCCTGGGCACCCCCAGGGTGAAGCCAGGCATCCCAGCGCTGTTGGGGCCGTTGTGGAGATTAAGCAAGCTATTGCCCAGAGTTGCAGAGTGGGACCCATGATTAGAATAGGCACCGAGGCGAGAATTATCAGGTCCGAGGAAATTGAGCCCAAGACCCGCCGAGGCGGGAATTGAACCCTGGTCCCGGGCCAGATCTCTGCATCAGGGTCTGCCGCTCTAACCATTGAGCCACACTTCTCCACAAACCATAAACCAGCAGCCCTCCAAATACCGGTTGGTGGTCGTGAACTCTTTGATGCAGCATACACTGGAACCTGGATCGAGATGCTGATGGGAGCAGATGAGGGTCTAACTAGCCAAGTTAACCATGCAAATGGTGTAAAACAGGTGCCCGTTGGCATTACTGCTTTCTTACCCTTCTTCTTCACGACTTTCCACACATTTTGCAAAGTGATGAAAAATGTTCCCCCGTTATGAGGTCCATCTGCGCCTTTATACGCAGATGTCATCTTGGATGTTATCCAAAGAGGCCAACAATGGGAGTTAAAACACTTGGAATATTCTGCAGGCCTGCACTTCTTGAAGGTGATCAACTAAGAACCAAAGTGAGGGTGTATATGGCCAAAAGCGGGCTCGTTTTCCTTGGAGTTAAGAGTGCAAACACTAGAAAAAGCACGTTTTGTCATGTTTCTATGTGTAGTAATGTCCCAAAACATGGATTTCACCTCCACGAAGATCAATTAAGCACAAAAGGAATAAATCATTGTGGAGGATAAATAATGTTTTTTATAATTTGAAACAAAAGAACAAAATTAAATACCTTCTACAGGTGTACAATATAAAGCCTCACCCGGCTCTCTTATATGGTATAAAATGTGTCTTTTTACGGTGGTCATTTTAAAAAATCGAGTACAGGGGAATTCTTAACGTCATTGTGTTTGATTTGCAAAAGACAGCGTGGGATTTTTTTTAATAAAGCATCAGTTGCTACCCTCCCATGTAGGAGTACAATTTCCTAGGATGCTGAAATACCTAACATATAAAAAGATTAGTGGTCTGAACATCTGGGGTGGGGAGGTGACGTCAGTCATTTGCTGTATCATGTAAAATAAAACATGAAAAAGTTGTTTATTAGCAGGTGAGCTCAGACTCCATTTTGCAACAAAATGCCCAAATGGTATGTCAATATATAGTAAAACGTTCCTTTGGAAATTCTACAGTGCAGAATTGCGACCACAGATGTGCGAAATAAAAACAATGGCATGTGCATGGACAATCAACTCACCAGTTGAGTAATTCGTTTTCTAAGATGACAAACACCTGGAGAACTGCCCTGGTAAACAAGCCATTAAGGAGCTTGTGCGTGCACATCAAGTTAGCAGAAACCGTGAGGGGCGTACCAGGTGTCTCCTATTCAAATTAAGTCTACAGAGAACTTGGAGCGAAGTATCCTTGGAGGGTTCGAAGTGCGCTGGTTTCACAGGCAGCGGCAGATGTTGGGGATTTCGGTCACTCATTTAGAGTCCCATCCTAAAGCAGTGTGGCGGGGAGATTATAAGCTTGCAAGTAGATCTCAGAATACTAGATTTGATCGTGTTGAGATCCCTGCAGACTGCACTTTGAGATCAACGCTGGAATTGAACTGAAGGTTGTTCTCAGTACCAAGAGCTGCTGCTGATGTACAGATAGGTTTTCACGGTAATGACTGCCGTAACTCAGCCATGTAACAACTGTTTGCATCACGCATTTCGACTTTTTGTGGCCTTGTACGACTTCCAGTCTCTGGGCACACTTTCTGTACATCTGCTTGTGTTCTCTTGATATTTCCTTCGGTCACTTGAAGTGAAAAAACAGAGTTGGGTATAGCAGAATATATTAGCCCCAAAGGTTATGATGAACATTCACGGAGCTTGTTCACTCCATGGAAAGTGCACGCGCAGAGAGTCGGCGAGGTCCTTTGTTAAAGGAGTCCAGTGCAGCGCCACGTTTTTGGTCCTATTGCTTCGATTCCAAGTGCCTCACTCCTCGACAAGAGTGTATTAGCACCAGTCAGTTACAACACACAGAATGAACACGTGCCTAGGTGTGGGTTCTGCCAAGATGCAAGAGTGAACGGGCTGACTGCAATGGACAGATGTTAGACCTGGCACCATTGGCGTGGGTCTCCCTTCCATTTTTCGCTGTTGTCTCCTCTGTTTTACTGGTGTTAGATGCTCTGGGCGCTGTGCCACTGCCATTCAGTGTCACAGCGCGAATGCTCCTGTATAAATATGTCTATGTGAATTGGTATATCCCTGATTGGCTTATTTGGTTTACCTGTTAGTCCCTAGTAGTGTGGCCTATGTGTGCCCAGGGCTGGTAAACCAAATGCTGCTGGTGGGCCTGCAGCACTGATGTGTGCCACCCACAGAAGCAGCTTGTAAAGTGTGTCTCAGACCTGCCACTGCAGTGTCTGTGTGCAGTCCAGAACTGCCATCTTGGCTGTGAAGTGCAACCACTTCCCAGCCCCTGAACCTTCCCTTGGCATCCTGTAAGTCGCCCCTCGGGTAGGGTGCATTGTATGTGTAAGGTAGGACATGCCTGGGTGTGTGTAGCATGTCCTGGTAGTGAATTATGCACCATTTCGTTTTTCACTACTGTAAGGCTACCTGTTCCTCATAGGCTAGAATGGGCAGTTTGACTATTACATGCTATAGTCCTAACTGACCCCAGGGACATGGTAGAAAAACGAATTTAGTATGCCTGAGCTCAGAATATTAAAATACACCTTTTAGTGAAGTTTATTTTTATATTCTGTGTTTGAAAATACCACTTTTAGGAAGTAGGTATTTTCTTGCCTAAGCCTTCCAGTGTGCTCTGCCGTTATGTGTATTGGCTGTCTGGTTTTAGAGGGGCAGGACAGGCTGAGTCAGACCTTGGTGGAATAGAGAGATCTGCATTTAGAGTGTGGGGAAGGGTGGCTCTTTGATCTGAATAGGGCTGTGCCTGGCAAGGTGAATGCTGGCTCCACCTCCCACTGTGTGTCTGCTAGCAGACCCCTCTTTCTGAAAGGAAGGATGCAGCCTGGTAAACAAAGTGCTCCAGGCCTGAGCAGAACTGGTTCTGGCTAGGTTCAGGGACTGGTAGCTTCAAGGATCAAAGGCTTTTGGGGTATAAATATCTGTGCTCAAACCCCCTACTTTTGTATTGCTTTTGGATCTGGAGAGGAAACTCTGTCCGTGCCACTGGAGGAATCTGCAGGAAGTGACTGTCCTTGTGCTTGTGTGTTTTTCTTGCACTGGCCTGCAGCAGTGACCACTGGACCTTGAAGAAGAGGAAAAGGAACTATTGAGAGAACTTTTATTTTTGTACAGCAATCACCCAAGGGCTAGGAAAAGAGCTAGCCTCCTGCTGGAGTCTCAGGCACAACAGACTCCACCACCAACCTCCTGCTTCCTCCCTGCGAGGACTGCTATCTGCTGAGGAGGCTCCTGTGAGTTCCAGGGCCTCTAGTTTGCATCAGAGAGAAGAGGGCAAGAAATCGACGCTAACGCATCTTTGCGGGCCGCTGCAGTCGAGAGCGCTGGGAAAATCATCGCGCTGCTGCCGCCGAGGGCCCGCAACCCGAAACCATCGCTGACGCCCCTTTGCGAGCCGCTGCAGCCGAGACGCGCTGGAAAGATCATCGCGCTGCTGTCGCCGCGCACTCGCAACCCTGACAGAAATCATCGCTTCGAGACATCGCAGTGCGGACGCCGTGCGTTCGCCACTTTGATCGCATCACACCGAATTTCGTCGCTCCCTCGCGGAGCGTCTTGTCTTCGCATCGCAACACGATCGCACAGCGCAACAGGATCACCGCATCGACTTCTCCCACGCGGCAAGAAAGTCATCGCATCGGTGGTCCAGCGTGCAGAAGTTTGTCGCATCGTCTCCGCACGCATCCCGCAGATCGGCGCATCATCCTCCCTTGCGGCAAGGATTTCAACGCATCGCCGGCCTCGCGTGCCGAGAATCATCGCTACAGCTTCTTTGCGACACTTTGTTGGTTTTGCAACTAAACCCAGGTACTTTGTGAAAGAAAGGGTCGCAGAGACCACTGCTTTGAACTTGAACCTTATTTTTGCAACCTTTGAACTATTTTTGACAGCCCTTCAACAGCTATCCTATTTTTGACAGTATTGTGGCTTTTACAGTTATTGGTCTTGTGATAAATCTGCCTTTATATAAAGATACTTATTTTTTATAATAACTACTTGTGTGGTGTCCCTTTGTAGTGTTCCTCATTGTGTTACTGTGTATGATCATAAATGCTTCACACCCTGCCTCTGAGATAAGCCTACCTGCTCGTGCTACGTTACCACAGGGTTGAGCAGGGGTATTAAAGAGGGTAGCCCTCTCACTCTGACTTAGGAAGAAGGGTCCCTACTTGGACAGTGGCCAGCCATTGCCAACTAGAGACCCCCATTTCTAACAACAGACCTCTGCAACCTCGCACCTGCCTCCGCACGACATGCCCGGCCTTTAATAAAAGACTCCAACTACAGAGCGAGACTTATGAGACTGCTCTGAACATCTGGATCGCGGCACAAGTCGGTTCTACCAGCTGAGCTAAAGCCGGGCTACGACGACATGTCTGTCTGTCTGCAGGCACAGGACGGATGGGAGGGCAGCGACTTCAGAGTTGTCTCACACTTTCCTAGCACTAGCTGAAGTTTAAAGTACAGCCTCAAGGTGGTGCTGTTGCCACACTTTATAAATGTATTGTTAACGCACAAGAATAGTAAGGCGATACTTTACAGATTCATGCAGGACATAAAAAAACAAGCGCGGTCCCGAAAGTGACCTCGCTGCAGCCGGAGCATGGGGATCTCTTGTCTTTAGGGGGCCATGTGTTTCAAACACATGGCCCCATAAAGATAAGAAAGTGCTTTGCGACAGAGGCAAAGCAGGCGAGCCAGTCCGGCTCGCAGGCGAAAGGGCGTCTACAGAAAACCCTCATTTCCAATGGCAGGCCACCGTTTAGCATAAACGGTGACGCCAGCCAATGGAAATGAGGTGCGGGGCTTAAAGCCCTCTTCTGAAAGTCCTTGTAAGCAATAAATCTCGCCGAGCGAGCTGCGCATGTGCGCAGCAACGCTAGGCGAGACCTAAAAATGAGCTTGAAGATGAGTATATTGCAATCGAAATGCGTCATCAAAGTGACTCACACCGAATTGGGGTCAGGGATGAATCTGGTGGAAACTGAGCATTGGGATTTAACACAGGTTCATTAACAGGAATACTGCATTTTACTGCAGTATTTTTATAACAACTTTACACACCTTGATGAGGTCCCTAAAGTTCACCCTTGGTAGTTTTAAGTAGCTACTCAAGCTTGATTTGCAAGGTCTGGTCAGAAAGAGGGTCGCTTGGGAATAGTGTATTTTTGTGGCATGTGCTGCAGCAGCTAAGTTTGAAGGGTTTGATAAAATTAGTAAGTGGGGAAAGGTATACATGGAAGAGAAGGGCGATTGTAGAGCTTTGGACGACATCAACCCAAGATGTGAATGGCGAAGAGCAGAATGGAGGACGTAGGATTTCATACACTTGAGGACTGTGCCCTGGATTGATGTGTCAATTAGACTTTAGATCGCTAGTTTCAGGTCTACAGTGTCAAATATGTACAATAGGTTAGGTAGCTGCATTACAATGACTTCTTTACAATATATGGTGTTTTCAAAGTAATCCTAATGGAGGTTAACACTGATTCGATACTTCCATGTCTGAATCCTGTCTGTCTGTATGAGATGAGTCAGTTTAGTTCCATAAAGATAGAAATCTGCAAAAAAGCAGCCTTTTCAATAAGTTTGCTAGGAATTGTCCGTCAGATTTTGGTCTGTAATTTGCGCAGTCAAACTGGTCAAGTTCCTCCTTTGTTTGGGTAGTTTAAATTCAACATGCTTTCAGGTCATTCCAGAACTCTCCAGTTATTAGAAACAAATTAATGATCGGTCTGGCCGATGTGGCAACAGAGAACTCTGGGAGAATGCTTTTGGACATGCTTGGAGGACAAGAGTCTGCTGGAGATCCTCTGTTTATAGATTTAATTAGTCCATATTGCCTATATGCTTGTTGGCAAGCTAATAAAGCACAGCTTAGTTCTATTAACAAGATTGCACAACTTTGTGAAGGTAGTAATTGGAGGGTTTTGCTGCCTGACTTTAAGACACAGTGAGATTTGAAATTATTATCTTATTCAATGAAGTGCCTTCCAAGGAGCTACAGAGCTTGTGTGTGTCTTACGCCATTCGAGTTACAGGCTGGGTTCAAAGAAGAGTTCTTTAGATAGGCTCTTTAATTTGGCATGTAGCATCTGAAATGCAGTGTGAGTAGCAAGATCGCATGGTTTTATTTATGGATGCTTGTTGTAAATGAAGACACTCTCTTGCAGGCAGGTAGTCAAGTTGCCAAGTCACGTTGATTATAAGATGTAGGTTTATGGTACAAGTTATATATTAGTTACAGGTTACTGGTTCAGAGTAAATACCCCACTAGGAGCAGCATCTTTACTGCTCAGCCCACTCTCTCCAACGGACAGTCTTACTGCTCAGGCACTCATCAACATTCCATTACATCACGCACACACTGGCTGAGCAGCAGGGAACTGAAGAACTATGGAAATGATGCATTATAACAACACCAGGTTACAACACATCTCCTCCCCTTACAGAAACAAAGTAAAATGGAAAATACAACAATCATATAAGTCCTACAAATATTCAAACTCTAAAATGATCAAGACAGGAAGTAAAATAACACTCATAAATTACCAAGACAGGTAAATATAATACCGCACCTACTACTGCACACTATCACAGGTAATACAATTATCGCACCACTCATAAATTATCAAGACCATGGAATGCATGGCAGGACCAGGGAACTTCTCACACCCTCTACTGCACAGACTTAATCCTTAACCCCTTAGGAAGGACTCGCAGGACCAGGGACTACTCACAGCTCTCTACTGCACACCTTTGCAAAGCTACTATATAAATGGCAGGACCAGAGACTACTCACGCCCTCTACTGCACTCACAGCCCTGGCCAGACCAGGAACTATTCACGCCCTCTACTGCACACAGGACCATGGACAACTCACAGCCCTCTATTACACACCTTTGTAAACCTACTGTATAAATGGCAGTGCCAGGGACTAATCACATCCTCTACTGCACACAGTTAATCCTTAACCCCTTAGGAAGGACTCAATTACATTAGGGTGCAACACACGTCACCCATCTGATACTGCATACCACATGCATTCTCAACATTAGGGTGCAACACACATGCTCCTACAACTTCTCTTTAACCCCTTAAGAAGGACACTTGCAACATTAGGGTGCAACATACGTCACAGACCTTATGCTGCATAAAATATGCATACTCAATGCAGCATTAGGGTGCAACACACTTGTCCTTAACATTACAGGTTCAGAGTAAATGCCCCACCTATGGAAAGGATGCATTAGAACAACATCAGGTTCCAACAATGTTTTGTTAATTTTGCACTATTTTTGGAGCCAGTGGCGGCTGGTGACATTTGAAAGTGGTGAGGCGTAAAGTTATCGTGGTACTGCACTGAGGCGAGCGAGCCCGAACAACCTATGGGAGGTTCGGGGGGGTTCTCCCCCCGCGAAAATTTTGAAAAAAGAGTGGATAAATGGAGCAGTTTCAAGCAAATTTGAGGAAGCAGGAAGGTTGATAAAGCACTTGCGAAAGTGTTATGACATCAATAGTAGAGATTTCATATGATAATGACGTAGGTTGCCGCTTGTTCAGTATAATCAGAGAACTTCACTTTACAACCCCCAAAAACACAACGCACTGACTCACCTGTAAGCACTGTATTTTCCTTTACAATTGCCTTCTCAATATTTTGGCAACTGTGTACCTCCTTCACACACAGTTGCACAGAATCACAATTGCAACTTAAATAAGTGACCTTTGCTTTGATTGTTCAGCAGAGAGGCCAGGGGTTGGATGGCCAAGTTTTCTGAACACCTTTTTGACCCACTGACAGGCACTGTGAGAAATTGACACAGCCTTTAGCCTTTGCTCTAAAGCTCTCAATGGTGGCCAGTTAAAAATGCCTGAACGCGACTCAGTTCAAAGTATGCACTGTACATGAAATATGCTACACAACAAAATACAGAAATACAGCATCCTGGAAATAGTGGGCACTCTTAAGGAATGCAAGATTAAGTAAAACATGTGAAACAAACAAAAACTATATCACTGACATGGAATACCTTAATGTTTTATACATTCATTGTTCAGAAATCAGTAATTTCCCAGTTGTGGATGGGTGGATTGGTGGATGCATGCATGCAGGTATGTATGTATGTATGGATGGATAATTGGTGATGTGGATGGATGGGTGGGGGAGTGAATAAATGTGTTTGAGGGGGATGGATGGATGAATGGGCAAATATGCTGATGGGTGAATGAATGGATGTGTAAGGCTAGGGGTCGATGGATGAGGTTGTGGGGCGAATAGAGGGATGCAGTAAGGAAGGGGTGGATGAATTGGCTAGAAGAATAAAGAACCCGCCACTGCCATAATTATGCAGCACACGCTGCAGGATGACACAATTCGTGGTCCTGTTCATATCACACAAAATAAAGTCGGATGCAAACCGAGAATAAGACTGTTAGCACACAAGCAGCGGTGCACCCAACAATCTGCAGCTGAATTCATATCACCCACAGTGAAAAATCCTTATGTGGGGATTTAAAAGAGACAAACTGATACGATCAGCACAAAGTATTCCATGTCAAATTAAAACATATTACACATTTTCAGGTAGTAAGGAATGCAAATATACTGTGTCGTCTTGTCATTACCACCGAAATATTGACACTAATTATTTTTGAGTTATGCTAAGCCTTTGTCAAACCAGTTTATGAGACTTGTTCGGTCAGAACACTCATTAGCATGTGCTGCTCATCCATATTTTGTTTTTATAACAGAACATCTTTTACCATGTGAATTGAGCAAACATTTTACGTCGAATATACATGTTCAGCCTGCAACAACGATAGAGAACACCACCTTTTTCGATTGAACTATAGCCTTCAAGTCTCGCACATTTAAAAACACACCCTTTGGACTGTGGACACATGTCACACATCTGCTCACCAACACAAAGTGTTGGACATAGAACGTCACTGCTGCTTAAAGCAATGAAAGCAAAGTGACTTTCTGTAACACGCTATGTTAAGGCACAAGGCCTACGACAAACAGAATATCCCATTGGGCTCACCGTAGCGGACTGCCTGTGGCCTCTGTATATGGATGTCTCTTGCAGGCACAATAAACAATAATTATACTGTAAAACCACCTTCTTCGTTCAAGCGAGCTGTGTGGTTTACATCACATAGGTTTGTGTGCCCCCGTCTAACTGTCATTAATATTCATGAGGTGGACAGATCGCAACCTTTTCTGAAAAAAACAGAACCCCTTGAGGATCAATAGCTCTGAGCATCTCTCGCACTTCAGAGGGAGAAGGAACGCAGCACAATGCAAACATTGAGTAACTCGTCTCCTCTCTGCATCAGGACCACGGTTTGTATGATACGTTTTGTAGCGCTTTGAAGCAGATATTGCGGCCCTGAAGTGCTGTTCCTTCGCACCTGGAGGGGTGTGTGCATGCATGTGTGGCCGAGAAGGGTGCTCGTTGGTGTGACGTGTGTGTCAAGTGGAGGGCACTGTCAGAGGACGGTGATGGTTGGCATTGATGGACTTTGTATGGCAGGACCAACCCTAGCGCCATGAAACCCTTAGGGATGTACGAGCACTTTGCAAATAACCAATAACAGCATAAAAACGGATACACCACACCCTGTCCAGGGCTTCAAAAGAGCATCTACCGTTTAATAAGAAGTGTAAGTAAAAAAATGACATGTTGGATGGGGTCGCGCAGATCCTTTAGCCCACAGTGTGCCCCCAAAGTGCCTCTCCCCCTCCACACCATTGTTCGTGTAGTGCATAGTCTGAATTCACCCTGGCTTCACGTGCTGTGGCTGGTCCTCATTCATGTTATTCCCACGCTTCCGTTACAGGCTGGCGACTGAACCTTCCTGGGGTTGTATGTTTAGGGTGTGCTGGTTCATCTACATACATGTCAACGTGCTGATGTGTTTAGAGCGCGCCGGCCCGTGTGCAGACCGGGCTGGGACTGCAATGACTGATATGTTATATGACAGTCAGAGAGAGGCTGAATCCGCGGCCATCGGGATGTTATAGCGTCTTTAAACCGCAGCACAGTGTGCGGTGCGGGCGGGAGTCCTTTGTTAGGTGGGGCTCGGATGAAAGGGTGCGTGGTCGCGAGGGAAGGGGGGTCACGCGGGGGGGGGTTCAATAATAATTTTAAAAAAATTAAATAAAAAACTTAACTTACCTTTCCCGGGTCCCGTGTTTTCTGAGCTCCAGCTCCGGCTCCTACTTTCCTGCCTCCGCAGGAACAAGAAGCAGGCAGCCTCCCTCCCCTAAGCCAATCACAAGGCTGCAATGGCAGCGTTGTGATTGGTGAGGCGCAGCGGAGAGCGCCCCAGCCGGTCTCCTGTTGGGAGGCCATTTTCTCTATGTAGGCTGCATGCAGCCTACATAGAGAAATAGGGAGAGTGCGCATGACTGGGTTGGTCGGCCCTGGGGCCGACCAAACAGTTAGGCCCCATAACATTGGGCAAGCCATTCCCCCCCTGCCCTCGAGCAGGACCGCCCACCCGCCCGCCCCCAGCCAGGCACTCCAGGCACTTCTGCTTTCTCGCAGTGCGAGAAGCAGAAACATAAAATGGTAGTTTTACCATTTTATGTTTCGGCTTCTCGCACTGCGAGAAAGCAGTAGGGCGACGCCCTCACACCCCTATGGAGGAGCCGCCACTGTTTGGAGCCAATTTTAATCACTGTGATTGCACATTTCACATTATTGCCTTTCCAGGCTTCTGGTTTCAGTTTTACATCCCTGTTAAACCATGCTCCTTCTATGATGAGGTAGATTGTATGTTGAGAGCATTTGTTCGCCATTGTTGGAATTGCATAAGGGACATTGCTGGGCTTTATTTTTTATTTTACAGAGTTTTATATAGCGCAAACTTGACCCGGACGGTATCGGGTATCAGAGCGCTTTACATAGCACCAGTTGCGTTACATCAGGACACATTCATTTTTGTTAGGCACGGGGAGATTAAGGGATTTGCCCAGAATCACAGGATGTTCAGCGTCCTTGCCGAGACTCGAACCCAGTTCCCCAGATTCAAGGACGACCGCCCTAGCCGTTAGGCCAACTCCTCTCCATGGGCTTGGCAAATGAGTTTTGGTGAGTTTTGCTTGGAAGAAGTTTTGGTCAATGTTTTTCTAGGATCTAGTAGAGGTACCTATGATAGGACCTACTGGTGCTGTTTTTTTAATGAGGAAGTTAAGATTGAAACTAATGATGTGGATATCATTGCTATTTACATAACTTGAGGTGAAGATAGAACCTACAGTGTCGCCTTGGGTGGGCCAAGTGGCAAGTTGATGCAAGTTAAGTGCCTCAAGAATGGCAAGGACGCATGAGGTAAGATGTAGTGCTAGTTTATCGAACCAGGTGTTGAGATCTGCTAAAATCTAGAGATTTGAGCCATTTTAGTGATGACGGGTTAGTCTGGGCTGAGGTCAGTTAGCAGGTCATAAATATGTATTGTGTTTATTTAAAGATCTGCCATTGACCTGTATGGAAGATAGGTGACTGTTAAATCGGCTGGTAAAGGGTGTATTCCCTGTTTGGTACGATAATGCTGATGGTCGCTGTTGCTGAGTAAGGAGTAATAGATGACAGAATTGGGTTGAGGTCGACTCTGGATCTGGTGTAATTGATGATGGTTCTGGTGATTCCTCCAGTCCATGTGGAAGCAGAGATGGGATTGTTGATTTCTTTTGCCTGATATGCCAAATAGATTGAAAAAATGATTGACAATATCCTAGGATCTAGTGCCTAATTTCAACAGATGTCAGTAGATCAATGTTGTGATGGTTCTGTAGATTAGCCTGGTTGGTATGGCAGCAGAGATATTATTGATTGTTACTCCTGTCCTTTTGGCGAACCAAGATAAAAATATTTTGTTAGAGATGTCTGGATGACTGGAGGTCAGCTGCCAGTTTTAGAGGCTGCTCTGGTGATTGCTATGGACTGTATTATAGCCAAGATGATAATAAGGATTGGTTTTCTCAGTGAGGGGAGGTGGGTGGGGATGAAGTAGAGGAGGTTTAGACTGTCTAGTAGCTTGGGGCCACATGTATTAAACATTTTTGTGGTCGGAAACGGCCGACAGGTCGGTTTCCGACCGCAAAAATGCTTTTACATATGTATAAAGCACAAAGTGAGATTTGGTAACACGTTACCGAATAGCAATTTGGATTTGCAATTCGGTATTTGGAAGGAGCATGTTTAGGGCGTCCCTTCCAAATACCGAATCTGAATGGGATGTAAGAATGTTTTGCGACCGGATTACGGTCGCAAAACATTCATATTTTACTGACTCCTTGAAGGAGGTGGTAACCCATTTGCAAATGGGAAGGAGTCCCTCAGGGGCTCCTTCCCCTTTGCGAATGGAAAACAAATATTTTCTAAGAGCAGGCAGTTGTCCCACGGTCCACGGCTTACTCTTAAAAAATGAAAGTTTCATTTTATCTTTTTCTTTTAATATTCTGTTTATTAAACATAACAAGACATTGCATCAGTATTGCATCAACCTAACTCACTGGACACATCAGATGGTAACAGCATCTAAGACGGCATATGCACTCACAGGTCAACATTCCCTCATCCGTTCTCATCCGGGGTCTCCCCCCACACTGTTCGGTCCACGGATGTTGACCCCCTAGCATGGGGCGGACTACAGATATTTCCCCTGAATGAGTTCCACTTGCCCCAGTCCTTGTCCCATTTGCGAGAGCACCCTCTATTTTTATAGACCTCTGGCTCGGCAGCCAGGCACCAGTCCATGTCTCGCTCCCATTCCATCAGGGTTGGTGACTCCTCTGCCCCCCACCTCCTGGCAATGTTGCGTTTGGCAACCATGAGGCCCATAGTAGTCCAGAGTTGTTCAGTCCAATTCATGTCCGTTGCTTCCCATACGTTCAATAAGCACAGTTTCGGGGAAAGTGGGATGACCCCACCACATGCATCTGTCATACATTTGATTATTGTTTCTCAGTATGCCTGAATCAGGCGACACTCCCAGATCGTATGGTAAAAGGTGCCTATGTTACCACATAGTCTTTTGCATCCAGCCTCAACCGACTTGCCCATTTTAACCAGTGTAGTGTATGTGATGTATGATCTGTGTAGTATTTTTAACTGGATGAGGCACAGTCGTGATGAAATTGCCAATTCATGGGGTGATGAGAGTGCCTCCCTCCAATCTTCCTCTTCTAAAAGCCCTATGTCTGCCTGCCAGCGTTCACGGAGAGTGAGGAGCATGTCAGGAAGATTGTAGATGATTTTCTTATATGTTAGGGATATGGCCTTACATTGCATATGGTCTGAGAGGAGTCTATCCTCCAGTGGTGATGTCTCCAGTATGTCCTCCCCCGTCGAGACCACCCCCATGAGGGCATGCCGTATTTGGGAGTACCTAAAGAGTTCTTTCTCAGAAAGCTCATATTGTTTCTGCAGAATGGTATCACTTTTCCCCTTGCCCATAAATCATTCACCCTTGAGATGCAGATGATGTCCCATTTGTCAAATCCTTGATAGCGGTCCAATTTACCCAGGTGCTTTGACCACCAGAGGGGTGTGGCAAGCGTTACCTTGCTCCCCCATCCAAGGTGTTTAGTGACTTTGTGCCAGATTGTGACCGTTCGGGCCGTAGGCCCCGTTAGTTTCAGCTTTTCTGGGGTTTGTATATAATGATTTGTTATACCCTCCTACTCCCATTACCCATTTGTCCATTTGACACGCTTGGTTACCCTGCTCATGGTGAACCCACTTGTCTATGACTACCAGTTGGGCTGCCCAATAATACGCTCGGATACTGGGCAATGCAATTCCCCCATCGTACCAGCTCCTAGTAAGTTTGTGTATTGCTTGCTATACGGGGCGGTTTCCCGTCCCAAAGTAGGCTCCTGACCTCTGCATCTATGGCTCCAAAGTACGTGTCAGGTATCACGTTAGGCGTGTTTTGCAATGCGTATAGAAATCGTGGCAATGCCATCATTTTGAATAACGCCGCTCTTCCCAGTAGGGACAGCGGCTGAGCACGCCAGTGCTGTACGTCTCCCCTAAACCGAACCAGCGGGGCCAGGAGGTTACGCTCATAGAAGAGATCTTCCTTGGTGGTGACATAGATTCCTAAATATATGAATCCTTCCTCTTCAATCTTTGCTTCACAGCCTACAGGTAGGACAGGGTGGGACCCCGCAGGGGGAACACCACCGACTTGGACCAGTTGATGGTGTATCCTGAAGACTGCCCAAAGGTGTAGCAGATCCGAAGTTTCCCATCTATAGTGGACCACGGCAATGCCACATACAGGAGCACGTCATCCGCACAGAGCAAAATTCTGCCCTCATGCTCCTCTGTCCAACGTAGCTCATGGATAATTGGGTCCCCTCGTATCCAACTCGCCAGGGGTTCCAGAATCATAGCAAACAGTAGTGGAGACAGCGGGCAGCCCTGCCTCGTTCCCCGGTTTAACGAAAAGGTTTTCGATGTTCGCCCATTTACCACGACTTGAGCCTGGGGTGTGGTATATAACAGCCGGAGCCATTCAATAAACTTTTCTCCCAACCCCATTCGTTCTAAGACTGCAAACATGTATGGCCACTCAACCGTATCGAAGGCCATACGCGCGTCTAGGGAATATATCGCTGCATCCTCTTGGATGAATTCTCTTCGGCTCAATACTGCGTTTAGCCGCCTCAGGTTAAGTGCCATATTGCGTCCTGGCATGAAACCGGACTGGTCCTGATACACGAGTTTGGCCACCACCGGGATAAACCGTTGGGCAAGGACCTTGGCCAGGATTTTGACCTCCACATTAAGGAGGGAGATTGGTCTATAGGAGGAACAGTCTTCCATTGGCTTACCCTTCTTATGGATTACTACGATTGATGCTAGCCTCTGATCTCGCGGTAAGAGACCTGCCTGTTTGCTTTCCTCATACATGCTGAGGATACGGGGCGCTACCTAAGTGGCATTCAACTTGAGGAGCTCGATTGGGATTCCATTGGATCCCATGGCTTTACCCGACTGTATGCTGTTAATCGCTGCTATTATTTCCTCCGCCGTGAGGTCCTCTTCGAGAAATTCCTTATCAGTTATTGAAAAGGCCGGAATTGAGATATCGGCTAATAGCTTCCTAGAGTCCTCAATCGTGACAGGTGCTTCCGGGGCATATAGTTGCATGTAGTGGGCCGCGAAAGCCTCTGCAATTTCTTGCGGATCATGTAGCCATCCCCTTCTGCTCCCTGAATTGCATTGAACCATCTGTCAGCCTTTTCTTTTCTGTCGAGTCAAGCTAGCAGCTTTCCCGCACTGTCTCCTAATTCGTAGATTCTATGCTACGTCGAACTGAGTTTACCCCTGGCCATTTCCGTCACTAGATTTTTATATTCCTGGCGTTTTACCTCTAGAAAGGGCGCCAGTCATGAGGGCCGCCACATTATTTCACACGATTCTCCAGCCGGTTTATTTTGGTCTCTCGCCCCGGCCACCAGAGCACAGTGGATCCGCAGGCCCCGGGGGACTCACTCACTCCTTACCGGTCTCTGTTGCTTGTGTGAACCCGGCTGGGGTCCCGCCCTTCACCCTTCGATCGCTGCTTATTTGTTCGTCGCCGGCCCTCAGTATACTTCACAGTCTCTTGACAGGCCCCCGCCGGACCCCGAGCTCAGTCAGTGCTCCCCTGCGGCGGCCCTCCTTCAGCGCGGTATCGCCACTTTTGCCACGCCTGCACTGCTGGGCCCGCTCCGTCGAGCGCGCGGGACTCCGATGCTTTCCAGCGCTCACAGGCCTCCCTGCGTACGGGCTTCCGATGACCTCGTCCGCCGCGGACGGTCGTTAGGATCACCAGTCTATGGCTCGCTGGTGGTCCGGCACCTCGATAGATGCCCAGTAAGACGGATATGTACCGGATATTAGTAATTAATGAGCGGAGGAGGCCGGAACCGCTCTAGCGTGCGGCCATCTTCTCTGGCTGCTGGCCACGCCCCCTCTCATTTTATCTTTTTGAATGCATTCCGTTTTCCTTTAAGGAAAATGGGCTGCATTAAAAAAAAAATATTAAAAGACCGCTTTATTTAAAAGAAATCACAGACAGTGGTCTGCTGACCTCAACAGAACCTTATTCATCATGGGCACCAGGTATAAATAGTGGACCCTCAGACTCAACTCTTCGGTACACCTCTGTGCCTGTGAAAGACTCAGAAGTACTGCTGTGCTGCTCTGCAAGAACAGCTGCTACTCTTCTGTCTGAGTAAGAAGGACTGGGCCTGAATCTTGAACCCAGGACCACCAGAATGACTACAAGGGACAGTTGGGTGGGCTCATGATTAGAGCCTAAGGGACAGAAAAGGCAGAACCACCTTGAACCCAGCACCTCGACTGTGTCGGCTGTGAGACCTACCCCCCCAAGTGGTGCCACCCCAGTCCTGGACCCTTGGATGTTCGCCTGAAGGTGATCTGCCAGCCCAGCTGTTGTCCTATGGGCAGAACCGACGTAGCATGATGCATCTTCTCATAGATCGTCTTTGGAAGCGCAGCAACATGATACATCGCCAGACCTCCATCGCAGCCTCCTCGGAACCACCACTGTGCGACACATGCTCGATGCAGCCCTTTGCATCGCAAGCCCCTCGTTGACGGCATCCTCGGCGACAACACAGGACTTCGCATTGCAGCCTCCATCTTCTTCATCAACGCCACTGCGCAACGCATCCGAAATGCCAGTTTCGCATCACAAGCCCCTCATCGATAGCATCCTCAATGATGACATACAACTCCGTATCGTAGCCCCGCAGCTCCTCTGAATCTCCAATTGCAAGACACAACCTTGGATCTCGCAACGCTCCGCAACTAGGATTTGAGTTACTTTGTTCAGCAGGTCTAACTTGGTCCCTGTATCTAACCGTGCTCCATCGCAGACGGCATGAACCTGTGACTGTGTCCCCATCCGGCACAACCAGATAACCACAGTTGGTGATTTGTGCTTCTAGGCACTTTTCCACTATGAAATTGCATATCTCCAATTCTACTGCTTGGATTTCTGTCATTTTGATCTCAAATAATTTATTACATTTTACTCTTTTTCTAAATTGGTGTGGGATTTTTTTTGTATTGTGGTTTCACTTTATTACTGTTTGAAGTGCTGCATAAATACTTTACACGTTGCCTCCAAATTAAGCCTGGCTGCATTGTGCCAAGCTACCAGTGTGTTATGCACAGGTTAATTTAGGGTTTGCTTGTGACTTCACCCTAACAGAAATTGTGGTTGCTGCTTGAGTAGGGTTTCAACCCACTGAACCAGTAACCCAATTTCCAACAATGTGCTTCGCAAATTCACGTTATGTTCTGTAAGATGTGCTGATGCCTGGAAGGTGTGGGTAATTGATTTGCGTTGAGTAGGCATAGGTTAGATGTGATGGAGGGGTTAACAAACAGGAGCTACAGTTTTAGGAGAGGTGTGGAAAAGAGGATGAATGGCATACAGAATACCCAGGTGACAATTGGGGAAGGTAGGATGATGAGGGATAGCACAGCCCAGCAAAGAGAAAGAGGTGAAGAGGGGAGAAGTAACTGGAGAGAGAAAAAAGGTGTGGTAAAGGTAGGATGTATAGGGGACGGAGTTGTAGGTAGAGGATACAACTCAGAAGTTGTACAACAAGGAACGAGGGTCTTTCAGGAAATTGCTGGTGAATGCTAAGTGTTAATGTTGCCAGACTGAGCCAGTATTCTTCTTTGACTATGACATGTTTGACCTTTGTATGTATTCTTTCCAAAATGAGCGCTGTATTGAGTCTCTGTAGATTTTTCTAGGGACTGGTGGAGCACTACTTGAAAGGTTTTATCTGGTCTTTGCAGAGCAAGCAGCAGGATAAGCAAGTGAGGCACTTTAGGTGGTAGTTTTAGTTGTCTTGGGTATAGTTCCTTAATTCTAGGTCTAGGTCTATGTTCTTCTTATAGGTCCTCTCTAAATACTGCTCTTTAGAGTGCCGTGTTTTAGTTCTGTAGCAGCGAAGCAGTTACCAAAGTCACTTAGAAAATTGGAAGTTTGTAGCCTGTTGTATTTTCAGATTTTTGATGTGTGGTGATTTGTTATGGAGCTGCACTACCAATGCCACGTGGAAAATTATCTGTTGACTCCATAACAAATTGGATTGTATCTGATCAGCTGGAGTGGCAACAGAGATATGCTCCAGAGACTCACCTGACTATGAGAGAACCTAAGAGAGATATCGTGAAGGCATGTTTTTTTCTCATTTTCATGAGCAAGTGGAGTCCTCATCTGAATCAAAGATAATACTTTATTTACTTTACGTGAGTTGGTAAAGTGAGACACAGGGACACGTTAGGGTTGTGAGGGAGATAAATGGAGTGACGCTTTTAGAGGTTCTTACACCCCAAACATAGATGAACCCCTTTTTTTCAGTAAAATGGCAGAAGTGATTAGGGAGTTCATTGCTTCGCCACTGGTGTGGATACAGGTGATCAACTGTGTTTTTGATGCGGTCAGGGACACCTTAAGGCCATCTTAGACTCTTAGGTGCAACCTCCAAAACATGGTTGAAGCTTACAGAAGACTTCAAACTGTTGAAGTTTGGGGACTCAGCATAAGGACAAATGGGATTTCTCCTTTCACTACAGGCTACCAAGAGAATCAGTTAATGATGGGACAAGAGAGGGTTCATTCCTTTTCAGACAAGAGGATAGGTCACTCTCGGATCATTCACCACTCATAGCCAAAGATGGGGTGGATATGCAGACCATGTACGTTCCTTTTTGAAAAACACAACCCAAAGGAATGAGGGAGGCTGCATTCATGGGCAAACAAAAAGGAATAATAGGTTTGTTGTTTGTTCACAATATTGGGTCGTCCGAGAATAGGTAAGCAGAATACAAAGCATATAACATGGCCATAAGGTTCTTCTGAACAAGAGCGGTCATATATGCACGCAAGAATCTACTATGAGAGGAAAATATTCTTGAAAGGCTAATAGAGAACACAAAGTAAATCATCACAAATTCCCTTATCTTGCCCAAGGAGGGTTGAATTGCTATCTAAACTACCTGAGAGATCCAACAAATTGGCAAACTAAGAACACAATTTGGTGATGCATCACAATGAGGGGGAAAAGGCATCCAGAGCACAGTTGATTAATAGGGAAATGAACCATGCAGTATTTCCAGCTGTGAGGAACAGTAGGGAAGACTTGATAACAGACCAAACAGATATTAGTTAGGCATTTACTGAACTGTTTGAGTATTTTAGCCAGTGACAACAGTGTAGTGACCAAATGATGAATTTCCTGTCAGAGGCGGAGTGCTCGCCCTTGATCCAAGCTGACATGTAAGCACTGAATGATCCTGCATCGCAAGAAGAGATTACATAAGTAGTATGTAACATGGGCAGAGGGAAATCACCAGGCATAGATGGACTGTCAATTTACGTTGAATATACAAGCGTATCGGCAGCCAAGTTACTGAAACTCTTCAAGAGGTTAGTGGACAAGAGATCATTACCTAACACGTTGCAGGAGACATTGGTTGTTCTAAATCACAAGCCAATCAAGGGCTCCACAGAATGCTGTTCATAGACCAGTATACTTTAAAAATGCTGACACAAGAACACTAGCCAAGAACTAGGCAAGTTGAATGGTCCTTTTAATATCAATGCTAAATCACCTGGGTGAGGTGGGTCTTATAACTTGTAGGTGTACTGCCTCTAATCATAGAAGAGGGTAATATTGATTGATAACGAGGACAGTTATGGCTCTAAGATTACAATGATTGTATCTAGGGGACAAAAATGTTCCCTCTCCCTGTCAATATTTGCTTCGGTATCCAAACAGTTTGCCTGCTATGTGAGGCATAGATTTGAGAAGCACCGATTTCAATATCACGGCATTATGCATGGCATTTCACATTATGAAGGCATTGTATTTCTTTTAACTGCTGAATCGGCAACTAAATTCCCTTTGGTTCTGAAACTGTTAGATGAATTTTGTAATATTCTTTGGTTGATGCTAACTAGGCAAAATCAGTGATGTGTCAACTACCTGGCTGTAAGCTGCAGTGGCTCAATGATATATATGTTAAAGTGATGAAACATAGCAAAACCAAAGGGGATGATGGACGGAGTGTTGAACATTGCAAGCACTCACCCCCAGTCATCTGATCTGGGTTTAATCCATCATCATTCTTTAGCTCACTCCGCCACCCCAGTTCAGACACGGCCATATGCAAATCAGTCTGACCCTGTGCCTCATGGGAACAGTCCAGCCCTAACTGCCAAGCCATGTCTTCCCTGGACCGGAAACAAGCATCCTGGGACCGGTTTCTGGCTTACAGCCGTCATCAGCCAGGCTATCTTGAATCCAGTGGCAAAGTGAGCAAGGGACCCACGTCTGGACATACCCTGCCAACTTAGGGCGAACATAGCAAAAGCAAAGGGGATGATGGACGGAGTGTTGAACATTGCAAGCACTCACCCCCAGTCAACTGATCTGGGTTTAATCCATCATCATTCTTTAGCTCACTCCGCCACCCCAGTTCAGACACGGCCATATGCAAATCAGTCTGACCCTGTGCCTTATGGGAACAGTCCAGCTCGAACTGCCAAGCCATGTCTTCCCTGGACCGGAAACAGCATCCTGGGACCGGTTTCTGGCTTACAGCCGTCATCAGCCAGGCTATCTTGAATCCAGTGGCAAAGTGAGCAAGGGACCCACGTCTGGGCATACCCTGCCAACTAAGGGTGAAGAAAGCAAACACAAGGAGATGATGGACGGAGCACTGAAACTTTTCATCCCCTTTGGTTTTGCTATGTTCGCCCTAAGTTGGCAGGGTATGCCCAGACGTGGGTCCCTTGCTCACTTTGCCACTGGATTCAAGATAGCCTGGCTGATGACGGCTGTAAGCCAGAAACCGGTCCCAGGATGCTTGTTTCCGGTCCAGGGCAGACATGGCTTGGCAGTATACCGATGCGGCACAGGGGGATTAGACCGAAGCAGGGACAATCAATAATCAATCAATTTAAAAACATGGAAGGAGGAAGACCTCGGCGTGCCAATTGTCGTGCCCAAGGAAACACGCAAGAGTCAGGTAAGGGTACGTTCTTCTTTATTATATATATTTCCTCCTGCTGCCCACATGCACGTCCGTCCTCGTGCCCTCCTCGTTCCAAGTGCCCCCTCCCCACTCCTTGACCGGATGTGGTGTCCAGTTCCTTTCCTCCTCATGGTCCGGTGCAGGGTCCTGGTGCCCTTCACCCAGGCCACTACATCTCCCCCCCTTTGCACAAAGAAATGACGAGAGAGAAAGAAGAGAAAGAGATATAGAGATAGAGAAAAGAAGAAAGAAAAGAAAGATCAGAGCGGAAATGGAGAGATAGGTATGCATCCCCATCACTACATTTCTTCAATGAGTCTTTTCGGCCGTCTGCTCGCTCTTCTTGGGCAAACCTCTTTCTGTGACTCTTCCGCTTGTCCTTCATCCGTGTCTGTTCCCTTTCCGTTGTGACCCGTCGCTTCATTTTCTTCTGCTGCCGTGTCTTGGCCGTCTTCAGTCATTGTCTTCAGTCCTTTGAAGTGAGAACTGTTCCGTGTTATTCGGTGGTGTTCCGAGTCCGCCGTAATCATTGGCCCCTTGATGTTTATGATTGTTAGCGGGTCTTTTGAGAACAGGCTGTCGGACTTTCTTTGTTGTCGCTGACGCACTATCACTGAGTCCCCTTGTTTGAGGTGCGGCGGGGTGGCATGCCGCCTTGCATCTGCATATGCTTTCATCTCTTTGGCCTCTCTGTCTTTGGCAGCAACGCTGCTGTGCTGGAGTGGCATCGTTGCTTCTACCTGTGGTAGCCTCGTCCTGCTTGTCCTTCCCAGCACTAACTCAGCTGGACATCTTCCTGTGGAGCTGTGGGGGGTGTTTCTGTAATCTCGTAGCACTTGACAAAGTGCTTGGCCTATGGAGATCTGCGCCAGCTTTGCTCGTTGGACAGCCTTCTTTATGTTCCCCATGAACCTCTCCACCATGCTGTTCGCTTGTGGCCACAACGGTGTTATCTTCCTGTGATGAATGCCTAGGTAGGTCATACATTTTCGGAAGTCTTCCCCTGAGAATGGAGGACCTTTGTCTGTCTTTAGAGTTTCTGGGGAGCCCCAGACCGCAAATATGTCGTCCAGTATTGGTAGCGTCGCTGATGTGGATGAGACATGGCGCACTATGGGAAATCGTGAGTATTCGTCGATGATCACAAGCAGATAGTTGCCCGTGTCCTGTGGCCCAAAGAAGTCAGCTGCCAACGTTGTCCACACCGCCCTTGGAAGTTCCGACATTTGTAGCGGTTCGGGCTTGGTTGGCGGTCCTGTTGTTTGACAGATGTGACATGTCATGACGGTGTCTTCCACCATTCTATCTAGGCCAGGGAACCATACTTTCTCCCTTAACAATTTTTGTGTTGCAACCATGCCTCGGTGCGACTCATGTGCCAGATTAACAGTCTGTCGCCTTAGTGAACTTGGTATGACTATCCTTGTTCCTCGCATCATTATTCCTGTTTCTGTCTCCGACAGTTCTTCATGTACCTTCTTTAGCCCTAGCATTTCCTCCTTGTTTACTCCTTCTCCCCAGGTGCAGTTATTGTTGATGTGTCTCCATCTCTGCAGTCTTGTTGTTGCTTTCGCCGTTTGCATGGTGGCATCTTTCGCTGTCTCCTGCTCTAGCTCTGCTAGTGTTATTGGCGCAGAAGTGTTCTGTTTTAGCACAAAGTTGAGATATTCTTCTGCCATTGATGTGGTCTCTTGTGCCTGCGGTAGAGGGTGTCTTGACATGTAGTCAGCCGGGTTGTGTTCTTTTCCTGGCTTGTGAACAATCTTGAAGTCATAGTCCATCAACCTTATACCCCAGCGCTCAATGCGAGGCGGCATTTTTGCAGACGGATTGCCGTATATTGTCACCAGAGCTTGATGGTCTTATGATGGTGAACGGCTTCCCGTAGATGAACATGTGATAGTGTTCACATGCCCATACCACTGCTAGGCTTTCCTTTTCAGGTTGTGACTATGCCTTCTCGGTCAGACAAACTTTTGCTTGCATATGCAACAATTTTTCTTGGTGAATCTCTCCCCGGCAGGTGCTGTGCTAGAATTGCTCCTAGTCCGACTGGGCTGGCGTCCACCGTCAGTTCAGTGCATAGCAGGGGGTCGAAATAGGCAAGATGATCTACAGTCATCACGGCCTGTTTGATCGCCTCAAACGCCCAATTGCAGTCCGGTGACCAGAGGAACTTCTGACCTTGCTTTGTTAGCTCTCGGAGCGGTGTGCTCACCGTGGCAAAGTCCTTTATGTAGCGAGCACAGTAGCTGGCAAGCCCCAGAAATGACCTCACTTCTGCGACATCCGTCAGAGGACTCGCGTTCCTGAGTGTCTCTACTTTGCTGGGATCCGGCCTCATTCCTTTCTTGGAGAAGATGTGTCCGAAGAATACCAATTCACTCCTCCCCAGCTCGCACTTGTCTGCGTTCAATGTTAGTCCCGCTTGTTCCAGCTGTAGGCATACTTGACGCAGGGCCCTGTCATGTTCCTCATCTGATCGTCCAAACACTAGAATGTCATCGCTATAGTTTAGACTGTTCTTCACCGGCCTTATCACCTGCCTTATGGTCTCCTGAAATATCTCTGCAGCCGATGAAATGCCAAAGCTCAGTCGCTTGTATCGAAACAAACCCATGTGCGTTGAGAACGTGGTAATGTACCTTGACTGTTGGTCCAGTTCCAGTTGGTGGTACCCTTTGCATAGGTCCAACTTCGAGAATCGGCAGGCCCCAGTAAGACAGCTGATCATGTCATTTAAATGTGGCCCCGGGTGTCGCTCTCTCTCAATGGCTGTATTTGGTACCCTCATGTCCACACATATGCGGATCTTTGAGGAGTTCTTTTTTGGAACCGCCACTATTGGAGACACCCATGGCGTCGGCCCGTCCGCAGGCTCAATGATGTCCTGGGCCAGTAGACTTTGGATTTCCTCTTCAACCTGTGGTTGTAGGTGTATGGGCACCCGTCGATGGTGTTGGGCTACCGGCTTGATCGCCTCGTTGATGTGCAAAGTTATTTGTTTTCCCTTCAGTTTGCCGAGGCCTTGCAGTATAGCCGGATGTTCCTGTAGAATGTTCCATTTTTCCGACATGTGGTATATCATCGCCAGTAGACCCATCACCTGCGCCGTGACATTGCTTAGCAGGCATGGTACTGGAAGGTCACCTTTTAGCACATGTATCACTTCTTGGCAGGACCTGTCCTTGTACGTTAAGGTCTCTGTGAATTTCCTCATGTTTTCTACCGGCGTTTTGGAGCCCCACGTGAACACATCAACAGTGGACGGTGACAGCGGCGGTCTCACTTTCATTTTCTCGTACTCCGACATGCACATGATGTTGCATGTGGCCCCACTGTCAAGCACGAACCGTGTATTATGTCTCCCTACTTCAATGTCCACGGTTGCGGTTTTCTTTATTTGATGCTTTTCCACAAGGTGAATGTGCTCTGGTCTTCTGCCTTCCGTAGGTGCGTCTGACATTAGATACAGTCGTGCCACACTCGCAGGTGCTGCCATTTCTTCCGACTCATCGGAGGAGCTGCGATTGCCGCGATCCGCCGTTTCCATGTGTCGGGCATACCTGCTGGCGGTCATCCGTGGTCTTGCCGCTCTACCGCGCTCACTTCTAAACTGCCTGCTCATGCAGGCGCTTGCAAAGTGATTGTCTCTATTGCATTTCCTGCACTTCTGGCCCATTGCTGGGCACGCACCGACGTGTGGAAATTCGAGGCCGCATCGATAGCACGTTTGTTCGTTCTTCTTTGTTGGCGAAGGCGCCTGGTATTCTTTCTTCTTGCTATTTCCAGTCACACGATTCGCTTGCTCCACTCTTTTGTCTTTCCCCAGCTCCATCTGTTTGGCATGCGCCGTTGCTCTTGCTTCCGTGCGGGCCATGGTCAATATCTTCTCTAGCGTTATTGGTTCCTTCAGAACACGTGCACGGAATTCTACGGACTGACAGCCTTCAATGATGCGCAATCTTATCGCTTGTTCATTATCAAACTTGTCAAACTCGCAGTACGTGACCAGTTTTCGCAGTCTTGTTGCGAAGTCGTCAAGGGACTCCTCTGCTCGCTGACATGCAGTGTTGAAAGTGTACCTCTCAAAGTCAATATTGCGTTGTGGGTCAAATTTCGCTGTGAGGCATTGTGTCACTCCCTTGTATGTCGCTGTCTGATCGCTGGGAAATGTTATGAGCAGGTCCTCCACTTCATCCCCTAGGAGATTCAAAAAGAGGTCCAGCTGTTTGCTGTCTGCGATGTCTGTGGCACGCATGTAGCGTTCGAATTGCCGAATCCATCTTTCCCACCTGATGCCGGCCTGTGGTTCTGATAGGCTGAATGGCAGTGGTCTGCGAAACATTGCTTGTGGACTGTTTTTGTCACCTGCGGGTTCAAGCATTTTCCCGACGTGCAGCTCTGATGCAGGCCTTGTTTGGACGTAATTTCTTTTTATTTACTTATTTAGTACTTCCTTCACTATTCTCTTTGTTTACAGGTCACACTTTATCGTTTTCCTTTGATTTATTGTCCTTTCTCTTTTAATTTCACCCTTTTTATTGGCTTCTTGGTGTCTGCCTAACATTAAAATGGCCTCCCGGCCTTCCTCGAAGCTGATTCGTCGATCCTGCCTGACCTCAAAATGGCCACCGCAGTCTTGCGAGAACGTTATTTCAGGCGCACTTGCCTGACCTCTTAAAATGGCCACCGGGCCTTCCTGGCTGCCGATTCGTTGCCCCCGCCTGACTCCAAGATGGCCGCTTAATTCACGCGAGATTTGCTTTCAAATCTACGTGCGAGTCTGAGGCCTTTCACAATGCGGCGGGCGGCTGGGGCACAGTCGGGTGCACCGCGTACATGCGCGCGCGATGCTTAAGCGCACAGATGGGTGCACCGCTTGCCGTCAGGGCCTCTTACCGCGTCTTCGCTGCGGCCGGGGTGGGCTCCCGCACTGTTGGTCCGTTTCTCGGCGCTCGGACCAGGGTGGGCTCCTGGCTCCATTAGCTCCTGCGAACGGGTGGGCTCCGGATGTCGCAGCGAGTCTTCTGCTGTTCGTCGAAGGCGGCAGGCGGACCAGGGTGGGCTCCAGGCTCCGTTTTCGGTCGTGAGGGGCCTCGGTACACGCGTCTGATGTCGTCGCAAATCCCACCTTCCTCGTCGCCAGTTGTCGTGTTCTCTGCCCAAGGAAACACGCAAGAGTCAGGTAAGGGTACGTTCTTCTTTATTATATATATTTCCTGCTGCTGCCCACATGCACGTCCATCCTCGTGCCCTCCTCGTTCCAAGTGCCCCCGCCCCACTCCTTGACCGGATGTGGTGTCCGGTTCCTTTCCTCCTCATGGTCCGGTGCAGGGTCCTAGTGCCCTTCACCCAGGCCACTACACCAATCACGGACACAGAAAGGCACGATCGTGCGAAAACAATAATTCGGTTTCATGCAAGAACAGATTTAAATTAACAGAATAAACTCTGCTTGCTCCCCGGGTTGACCTCACTGTCATTCAAACAGACCAGACATTTACCAGATGCAGTCGGAATGTAAAGTGGTTGCTTCCTTTTGCGAGGCAGGGATGCATTTAGCAGAACTCCTATGAATGTAGCCACACAAATCAGCAAAGATCTGAGGTATTTTTTCAATAAGAAAAAAGTTAGAGCCCAGCTCAGATTCTTTGCACTGGGTTTGAAACGGGTTACACATAAGAGCGAGGACTTAAAAGGGTCTTTGTGCACTCTAGGAATACCCTTTGGCTGGAAGAAATGAAAAATCAATTAAAATAGAAAAAATTACACAAAGCAAAGATTCCCCACTAACATGATGTCCCAAGTAGAGGATTTTCCTGTATGAATGCGTGAAGGCAATGGAGAGGACTTTGACCTGGTACCACCCCGAGCAGTTTGCTTACATGAAATTCTGAGTTACTCTTAATGATACAGGGAGACAATTCATGAATATGGTGTGAATTAAATAGTTTCTCAGATTCCTCACAGATGAAACGGCTTGTGCACGAATATGAGTAGCACTACAATGGGGAAATGGGTTATACTGGAGCATTATGCACTGTGTACTGACGAATGATTCAAGAGGGTTTTATACGTCGGATGGTTGTAAAACAATTCTAATGCCGTATAAAACAAAGGGGCATATTCACAAGGACCGGCGATACCTATCGCAAAGGCCAGTTAGAGGCAGTTTTTTATCGCCGCCTAACCCTGAAAACTATCACCATGTTAGCGGCGTATTACCAAGCCGTTGCTACATGGCTATAGTATCAGGGAACGGCGGGAAATCCGGCGTTAGCGGGCGAAAACTACCGATAGGCCCATTAGCGGCAAAACAACTCACGTTAGTCAGTCCAACGTGAGTTTTTTTTGCCTCTAATGCAAAAAATAGCCCATCAGTCAACATCCAAGAGAAAATAGGCATAAAAACCAAAAAATGCAGAATGGAGCAGCCTGGGCCAAGTGCAGCACACATCAACAACCCCTGCAAGCCACCCAACATCCAGGATGACCAGGATGAGAGCCAGGATGCCTTGCTGGACCTGCGTCTGGAACCTGGATGCCTCGCTGGACCTGCGTCTGGAGCCTGGATGCCTCGCTGGACCTGCGTCTGGAGCCTGGATGCCTCGCTGGACCTGCGTCTGGAGCCTGGATGCCTCGCTGGACCTGCGTCTGGAGCCTGGATGCCTCGCTGGACCTGCGTCTGGAGCCTGGATGCCTCGCTGGACCTGCGTCTGGAGCCTGGATGCCTCGCTGGACCTGCGTCTGGAGCCTGGATGCCTCGCTGGACCTGCGTCTGGAGCCTGGATGCCTCGCTGGACCTGCGTCTGGAGCCTGGATGCCTCGCTGGACCTGCGTCTGGAGCCTGGATGCCTCGCTGGACCTGCGTCTGGAGCCTGGATGCCTCGCTGGACCTGCGTCTGGAGCCTGGATGCCTCGCTGGACCTGCGTCTGGAGCCTGGATGCCTCGCTGGACCTGCGTCTGAAGCCTGGATGCCTCGCTGGACCTGCGTCTGGAGCCTGGAGGCCTCGCTGGACCTGCGTCTGGAGCCTGGATGCCTCGCTGGACCTGCGTCTGGAGCCTGGATGCCTCGCTGGACCTGCGTCTGGAGCCTGGGGTCCTCGCTGGACCTGCGTCTGGAGCCTGGATGCCTCGCTGGACCTGCGTCTGGAGCCTGGATGCCTCGCTGGACCTGCGTCTGGAGCCTGGATGCCTCGCTGGACCTGCGCCTGAAGCCTGGATGCCTCGCTGGACGTGCGCCTGGAGCCTGGATGCCTCGCTGGACCTGCGTCTGGAGCCTGGATGCCTCGCTGGACCTGCGTCTGAAGCCTGGATGCCTCGCTGGACCTGCGTCTGGAGCCTGGATGCCTCGCTGGACCTGCGTCTGGAGCGGGATGCGGAGGAGCTGTGGAGTCGATGAGCCGTGGCGGTAGACATTGATGCGCGACGATCGCCCGTACCTGGTGGTGAAGTCTGGCAGGTGGCATGGAGACAAGTTGCTGACCTGTGTGAGAAGACAGCCTTGCGCACCTTGGAGCCGTTAATAGTAGAGGCGTTCCTGCGCCCCAACGTAGTGAGGTCTGCATCGCATACTACGATCCACCACTACACCGGGGTGCACGGAGGGGATTACCAACGGTGGGTGCCGCCTCTCTGCATCGCCTAAGGGGGCCCTGCTGCATCAACTGCATCGGGAGGTTCACCAGCGGACTTGGCGGCGACTGCTGTACCCAGGCTTGTGAAATCCCACCTGGCTGAGGCTCCTGCTGGCTGAGTCACATATTTTGGAGAGAGTGCAGCGGATTGCGCCACGGTGTCAATGTCCAGGTAAGGAGAAGGTGGGACGCGTAGCGCAGGACGCCTGGGGGTAGAGTCGCCCAGGCCTAGCACACGTTGATGACACACCCCTAGTGGCGGCTCATCCGCTATGGCGGAAGAGTGTCACCCCACTGCTTTCAAGCAGTGCAGAAGAGGAACATTCATCACATGATGATAACTTACTGATGTAACCGTGCTATGTTTCCTTTGCGGGTGGGAGGGTGGGTAGGACTGCTCCAAGTACGGGGCAAGGCATGGGAGGATTGGCATGCCCACTCAAGTGCGCAATGACTGTTTGGTCGGCCCACTCTGGCCGCCCAAAGCAGTCATGCGCACTTCCTTGTTCATAGTGCAGGCTGCATTACAGCCTGCATGGAGGACATGCCCACCCCTCCAGCCCCTGGCTGCATGCCTTGTCTCGTTGCCAATTACCAATCCCACCGCTGCATCGCAGCGTTGTGATTGGCTCAGGGGAGGGAGCCTGGCTGCCTACTTCCTGTTCCTGGAAGCAGACGCAGGAGAGCAGGAGCAACAAAGACACGGGACCCGGCTTCGAGGTAAGACTTCCCTTATTCAAATATTTACAACACCCGCTCACACACATCCCCGCGTCCACGCCCCATCCAGTGTTCTTTCCAGCGTTTACCACCTCACAGCTGTCCAGCCCCCCCCCCAGCACTTCTCAATGGCAGCCGCTGTGCGCCCATGCACAGCGGGCGTACCACTCATGTGCCAAAGGCACATACGTGGTTGCGGCGCATGCCATAACATCGCATTCCATTCCAATGCATACTAATACTAGGCACATTGCAACAGTAGAGTAGGTGTTGCATAGCGGAGACATTAATATCACTATTCCCACTTCAGTGAGTGCAACCCAAATCTAAGCTTTGCACCCCAAACCCAACCGTGAACCCTGGAATTCCTTTTTGGTCCCCCATAACACACCCAAAAATCAAATTTGACCCAAATGCACACCCCAATTCCCATATTGTACCCCAATTGCACACCCCAATTTCCATATTGTACCCCAAATGCACACCCCAATTTCCATATTTTACCCCAAATGCACACCCCAATTTCCATATTTTACCCCAAAACACACCCCAAATTCCATATTTTATCCCAAAACACACCCCAAATTCCATTTCTTACCCCCAACACACCCCAATTTTCATATTTTACATCCGAAACCCATACCCACCCGAAAAACTTTAATTTACCCCATTACTGACCTCACAATGCGTTGTAATCAAATGCGATGTAAAGGCACCTGCGTTGTCGGAGTTGCGTTGTTGACGATGAACTGCCTGCGTTGTAATGGTCGTCTCCCGTGCCAAAGGCAACCCATAGGTTACGCCGTTTGCGTCCGTCTGCCCCTGGACCGCGCTCTGCACCAAGGAGCCTTCCTCTTGGACAATCCACCGCTACGACGCCAGCACCCCCCTCGCCATCAACCCTGGACGCCACCTCGCCTGCCAGGACCAACCTCTGCTCCGAGCCGGACATCGCCATCACCGACGGCTGCAGTATCGCCCGCAAGGAGCACCCCGACCATCAAGGAGGAGGCATTGCCATCACCTACAGAAGCACACTCCGACTGTCCACGCACTCTAATGACCCAAGGGTGACCATGGACCACCTCAACTCCCAGATCCGGACCAAGCCCAAGCACATCCTCTGCGGCACCCTCATGTGCAGGCCCCCCGGGCCACGGCCCCCCATTCTCCAATACCATTGTAGACCTCGTTGCACCCCAGGGTCTCCCATCCACCGACGACATCCTACGCGGTGAACTTAAGTTCCACCTGGACAACCCCAGTGACCAGGACACCACCCCCTCCTGGGGAAGGTCCCCTACATCAGACGCAAGCAGTAAGTCAGCTCAACAAGCCACATAGCAGGACACACGGTCGAGCACGTCACCTCTGCCAGCGGGTACTTCAACTACAGCCACAACACCGGACTCTCCTGGACCGGCCATCATTGGTAACATCACGTCTTCACCTTGCCCACCGGACGCCACCGCCATCATCGCACCCCCTCGCAGCTGGATCAAGGCCACCGAAGAACGTCTCGTCCACTCCCTCCGCAACAACACTCCACCAATGCTTCCAAACGATGATACCGCAGCGCGCAACCACCACCGATGGATCTCCAACAGCGCCGACATTCGGGCACCCCTCATGAACAGCACTGAGTCAGTACCTTCCGCCTGCCTGATGGCAGGTGTGAGGGTGACGCAGTGCCACAGGGATAGGCTGGCCCCAGGCATTGCTGGAGTTGCGTCATGGTTGTGACACGACTGCAGCAATGCGTGACTTTAGCGCAGACAGATACGTCAGGATTCCTGACGTATCTGTCATTACTTGCGTCATAGAGCGCTGTCCAGTGAATACAGCGCATCCATGCTGTCGCAGGAAGGGCGTAGTGAGAAGTGTTGCAACGCTGTCTTGTTGCAGCGCTGAAACACTTTTCATGACTGGGGCCCAGGAATGCGCACTCTTATTGATGGTGCGCATTCCTTCACTGTAGTTTTGTCGCAGGGCAGCGCTGCAACATTGCTTGCAGTGCTGTCGAGCACCAAAACCTGCTGAGATGTGGCCCCAAGCGTTATCCCCATTTTTAAGATCAGCTATTTTCTGGTCTTAAGTAACTGGCTCCAACTGCAGTTAGAGCCAGTTTTTTTGGTCTTCAGAAGTTCTAGGATCCCCTTGTGAATATGGAGTAGTGGTGTTTGCGTGCGTTTTTGCACTGGAACGCCTCTCCTGCATATAATTATCGCTAACAGAAGTAGCGATCTTTATAACGGACGTTTTCGCCTAAAAACTGTCGCTAATGGCTGTTAGCGACAGCTTGGTAATAGGGCGATAAAACTATCGCCGCTTTAGCGGCAGAAAAGTGCCGCTAACGCAACGATAACGCCTTGAGAATATGCCCCAAAGTCCCCCGAGATGCAATGGATATTTGTGCCTGTTTGTGAGCTAGTGCACTTTAGATTTTCAGAAAGGGCCGCAGAGGCTTGGGCTAAATCTTCTGTAATGGGGATTCGGCTGGAACAAGATGTGCACCAGTGAAAACACAAGGGGGCGCGGTTCCCATATTTACATGGGTGCATGGCCCCATACTTATGAGGAAAATCTTTGCCATTGCGCCTGTGCTGTACTACAGACATGGGCGCAATAGCAAATAAGCAGTCAGGGGGTGTACTAATTGTGCACTCCCGAGAGCAGACCATGAAATTGGTCGAGAAGGTTGGGGGTCTCCAGGCCCCACCAGGAATCTTCCTGCAGGCGGGGGCAGCAAAACACTGCAAATGCCTGTGGGGGCTATCCTGTCCACTCTTTAAACTGAGACTGGCCTGCCACCAGTGAAAGACAGAGCCGCGGTTCCAAGTCACAATAAGTCGGGCTTACTGCCTTTGTTGTAACCTTCACTATCAAACAGATTAGAGCTATAGTCTTGATCAATGGCTTACAATCATAACCAGCTGTGTTGGGCATAAGCTTTCCCGCAGGGCAAAAAGTGCAATTCAAGCACTCTTTTTCAGTGGAAGTACCAAATTGTGTGCAATCAAAATCTGTACAAAAGGCATCAACATTTCATTGGAGTCAAAGTCCAAAAGCTCCGCTCTCAGTAATAAAGCTTCCTAAAGCTTTTTTCTATTGATCACTTAAGGTATGCCAAAGGCTGTGCTGTCAAGCCAAACATAAAAAGCTAGCAAGTGCATTTGCACTATCTCAGCACTTTTTACATGCCCAACTACGCACATATTTTTGCCCAATGAGAAAATTGCATTCTAAAAAGACATCTAAGATTGAGAAAACCTGCATCCCTACAAGGTCATAAATCTACTGAAATAGATTTATTATTTTTCTCTACGAATTGTCTGATACTTAGCTTGAACTTGGGCCTTCTATTTTAAGACTGAAGATAAGTTGGCCCTACCAGACTGTGACGAAAGGGATGGTACTCTCCTGCAGTTGCCAAAGAAAAAGAGGTGTACCTGTAGCCCAGATGACAGGTAGAGCACAGGAGAGAGGAAACTGCATGCGATCAACGCAATCCTGCTACAGAACAGCAGACCTAATGCAGAAAAAGTCGTGAAATGCCTCTGTGTAGGGGTGGGCGTAACTCATGGAATTTCACTTCGCGGACTTCTGTGGCGTTACATAAAAATTCCACGAGATTCCGTGGAGTACTGTCAATGGGCAGTAAGAAAGCAAGTCGAGCTGGGATTTAGCGCCAGTAGCGCGTTTCGTGCTGCAAAATAAGTGCTAAAAGCACCACAGAGTGCGCAGCCACTTGAGGTGAGTTTGCTGCCGCTCGAGTAGAAAATCTACTCGAGGAGCAGCCCTCTAACCGCGGCTGCTCCCACAACCGCCTGCATTAGAAATCTCACCATAAATCCTCCTAGAGACCGGAAATCACGCTAGGCAATGCCAATGCTCGCTCGTGCTCACTAGCTCACATTCTGGATCCTCACGTTGTTCCTGTTGTCATCACGTTGCTCGAATGGGAAAAACAATTCTAGGCGCCGACAGGCAGAATTTGCCTGGAACTCCACGTTTCAAGAGAAATGGGGAGTCACCAAATGTCTCCAATTCCGCGAGTGGAATTAAAAATTCCACCCGGGCCTACCTCTGTCAATCAAGTCCAACATCTTCCACCACCGATTTCGCCCCTGTGCACCAGCACTGTGTTGCTGGACTAGTGTTCATTGAAGAGATGGAACAGGAGGATCATCGGAGGCAGATCAATCATAAGCAAAGTTTTAGGCAATTCTGTCATGAGAAGAGATGGCCAAGTGAGAGGGCAAATAGCAGACAGTGAAAGCGAGATAAGAGGCCTGACTACATTTAGAAGTGATTATAGCAGTATTTACATATTTACGATGGGCTTGATTACAATTTTGGCAGCTCAGGTTCAGCAAATCGTTTGTATTCCAAGCCACATTATTAGTAAAGGCTGTGGAAATGCTTGAGCTCTCGTCTCGCTTCTGTGTTTCATGCCTCATCTTAGTGCTAAAGGGAATGTGCTACATTTTATTTACCCCACTTGAGACCGGTGTAAGTTATATTGTTTCTAAGAAGAAGTTACTTACAGGAATTTGCGTGCAGAATAGAAAATGCAATAATTAACAATTTCTCATTTCAAATCCAGAAAATAATTTGTGGTTCATATCTAACTTCAAATGAATATTGTGCAGAATGACATTTAGGTTCTCAGCAAAGTTCTACAACAGATGTTCTGATCTCTGTGAAATAATAAGAATATCATTGAAACTTTTTATACCTAGAGTGTGCAGAATAAATGTTCCCACATGAAGCCTGATGTACAATAAAACAAAAGGGGAAAGATAAAAGCTACTAAATAGTCACTAATATCACACAACAAAATACCAGTACAGAGAAATATAAATTGTGACGTAACTCCCTAAGAAACAGCAATAAAGAGGATGGTCCCTTAAATAGGATATTATTTTGTCACTTCACACTGTCCTCTTTGAGGTCACTTAGTTGGCTGCTGAAGAGTTGTATAATTATAAAACTATAGCCTACTGGAGAGGGCTACATGGATTGTTAAAGGCCCATAACCGGAGTTATAGGCCCGAGCCGCAGGTAAGGCATAGCAAGAGAGAGCTCCTTTAACAACCGATATAGCCTGAGAAGGAAGGGCTAAAAGGCTATTAGAACACCACCACAGCTGAGGGTAGAATGTTCTAAATGAAAAAGGGAGAAACAGAAAGACATTGGAAAGTTGGAGCACAAGGCCTATACCAGTCATTATTAGCCCAACCCACCGCATTGTCTTCAGTGGTGCTCTCAGCATTCCAATGTTTTAACGCTGCATATCATGTCTACTTCCTGCCTTTCCATAACGGCTGCTACATCTGCATCCAATTCTGACAAATTAAGTGCTTGGAGCAATTGCAACAATTCATAAAAGAATTCATGGGAAACAGACAGAAAGGGAGGAGGGACGTGCGCTGAGTTTGTACAAAAGAGGAAACAGGGTATCAATATTTATAGGCAGACATAGGAATGAACAAGATGATTTGATCAATCTTGAATCTAGGAAGCATTAAGATAGGAAACTGGGCATGGATATGGACACCTTAAAAATCTGCAACTGGAAGTTAGAAATCAGAGACTTCAAACAAACAAAAGAATGGTTACAAAATCATATTCATAATTAGTCGAGTGTTCTTAGGTAAAACCATACTGTCCATTTATTGCTCCTTCTTAGGGTTTCCTGCAAGATTCCTGGCAAGTTCCTTATTTTGCATCCAACAATAATGCAGCTCTTTATCTGATCCATTCTGCGATAGGAAGTATTTTAAATTTCTTTAGATTACTGAGTCATATCTGGCCAATCTTTATCATCTAACCGTCTAGGATGCTCCTAAGTACCTCCCGAGGTTCAGGCCAATTGACCGCAGGAATGCTGCCAACTATGAAATCTGAGGTGTCCATCATATGATTCCTACATTCTTATATTTGATATGCAGCATTTGGTGGTTGTGCGTCAAAAGAAGGGGAAGGCTGTTGCATTTTGCTTTCTCTTTCTACTCTTTGGATCACTTTATATGCTAGCACTGCCTTCTTGTCTGTGCATGGGTTCTTCCGCTACCAACTAGTTTGCTCACTTAGTCCTCTTTCTGCGAGCACCTTTTTGTTTTTTTGCACCCCCTTTAAGTTCTTGTGTGATTGCTTGCTACTTACATCTTTCCAGTTATTCTTGCACACCATTATGAGCCAGTCTCCAGCTTCCACCTGCTCAAGTTGCCCTCACAGCTAATGGTGGTAAGTGTATTTGCTTATTTGCTTTTGAGTTATTGTCAATATCGTTAAGTGTTAACTGTGGTATTAATGAATTCCTTACATTGCAGGAAAGTAGTGTGCTCTTGACTTACTTACCCGAACCTCTGGGCCAAAATTGTTTTCTCTCCCTACACTAAACATGTTTTCATTTATCCTGCATCTCCTACGTATGCAGTACAAACAGTGGGAAGCACATTATGAAATTGGGTGGCTTCTAGATAATCTGTGAAGTCCTCTACTTTGGTCATGACACTGTAATTTTCTTTTCATGTGCAGATTCTCTAGGAGATGCAAATATAATCAGGGAGAGATTTTTGGCTGCTTTCGGTGTGGTGTTGGTTGCAGGTCTGTGCTGCAAAGACAGGTACCTTATATTTCACCACTCCCTTTATGGTCTTCTGTCCTCAATGTGCTTTCTGCACTTTTGAGCAAAGCCTACATTTATTGTTCAATTTGTCCAAAACTAGTGCAGAAATCAGCCTCTTACCTGGCAATAAGCCCTTCTCCACTGTTCCCACTGACATCCCCTTTTTTCTCCTAGTTATTTGAGATCATGGGAATCAGAGGGCATTATTGTTTCTAAATCCCCCTAGTTATAGTTGGTTTGTGTTCTCCAATTGCATTCTTTTTCCTTCAGTTTGTTCTCTTTAAATATCCATATGCTCCGTTGATGGATCACTGCTACAGTGCTCACTCACGAAACCTGCAGTAGCTGTAAAACTTAAAACTGCATAGGCCCCTGAAAGAGTTGTAGGCACTTTGGTTTGCTCTGTAGTTCGCCTTTGTCTTCAGGATGAGTCATGTGACACAAAAACTGGCTCTTTCAAGGGTAGCATGTTCAGGCTCTGTCTCGGATTTGTCTTTTCCGAGAAAAGGACAGCTATAACAGATTTAGGATTCAGGGTCATTCTGCATAATATTTAAAGTGCCTTTGCACTTTCCCCCTTTCCACCTCCAACCCACCTTGACTAGTCAAAAGAAGGAAGAGTTGGAGCAACTGGGGCTACTCACGAAACCATGCAGCCACTTACACACCAACTGACAGACTGATACAGACATTCACACAGATTACTCATTCACCCATGCATTCACTAAGACACGTTTAATCACTCACTTATACAGTCAGTTACACACCCACTAAATCATCCACTCAAACACTCATACACCCACTCATTCTTCAATTTACCTTGGTGTGTGTATATGAGTGTGTGTATGTATATAATTGTTAAACTTTTTAGAAACACTCAGTCACTGGATGATGTCATGAGTGATGTCATTTGAGATGTCATCAGTGATGTCACTGGCCATGTCATGAGTGATGTAATATGTGACATCATCAGCAGTGCATTGCGGGGGCGCGAGTTATAGTTGGCTCAGGTAACTAACGCCCGAATTTCTCTGGTTTTGCACGAGCAAAATGTCAGCCTAACTATAACGTCCCTGAAACCTCTGTTTTTCTCAGTGAATTTCTAAGGTTTTTTAAATGCTAATTTCTAATGATGCCTACATAGGTAGGGCATGTGCAGAAAGAGGAAGAAAGGGGCAGAAAGAAGCAAGAGAAGTGCAGAAAGAGGCAAGAGAGGAGCAGAAAGAGGCAAGAGATGCAGAAAGAGGCAAGAGATGCAGAAAGAGGCAAGAGAGTTGCAGAAACAGGCAAGAGAGGTGCAGGAAAAGGGAACAGGGGTGCAGAAAGAGACAAGAAAGGAGCAGAAAGAGGAAAGAAGGGTGCAGAAAGAAGAAAGAGAGTTGCAGAAACAGGCAAAAGAGGTGCAGAAAGAAGCAAGAGCAGTGCAGAAGGAACCAGCAGAGGTGCAGAAGGAGGCAAGAGGGGTGCAGAAAGAAGCAACAGCAGTGCAGAAAGAACCAACAGAGGTGCAGAATCAGACAGCAGGGGTGCAGAAAGAGGCAACAGAGGTGCAGGAGGCGGCAAGAGAACTGCAGAAAGAGGCAAGAAAGTTGCAGAAACAGGCAAGAGAGGTGCAGAAAAAGGGAACGGGGTGCAGAAAGAGGCAAGAGAGGTGCAGAAAGAAGGAAGAAGGGTGCAGAAAGAGGCAAGAGGGGTGCAGAAAGGAGCAACAGAGGTGCAGAAAGGAGCAACAGAGGTGCAGAAAGGAGCAACAGAGGTGCAGAAAGGAGCAACAGAGGTGCAGAAAGAAGCAAGTGTGGTGCAGAAAAAGGCAAGAGAAGTGCAGAAAGAACCAACAGAGGTGCAAAAGGAGGCAAGAGAAGTGCAGGAAGAGGCAGGATAGTTGCAGAAACAGGCAAGAGAGGTGCAGAAAAAAGGAACAGGGGTGCAGAAAGAGGCAATGGAGGTGCAGAAAGAGGAAAGAAGGGTGCCGAAAGAGGAAAGAAGGGTGCAGAAAGAGGAAAGAATGGTGCAGAAAGAAGCAAGAGAAGTGCAGAAAGAAGCAAGAGGGGTGCAGAAAGAAGCAAGAGAAGTGCGGAAAGAGGCAAGAGAGTTGCAGAAACAGGCAAAAGAGGTGCAGAAAGAAGCAAGAGCAGTGCAGAAAGAACCAACAAAGGAGCAGAAGGAGGCAAGAGGGGTGCAGAAGGAGGCAAGAGGGGTGCAGAAATTTGCAAGAGAGGTGCAGAAAGAAGCAACAGCAGTGCAGAAAGACCCAACAGAGGTGCAGAATCAGACAACAGGGGTGCAGAAAGAGACAAGAGAAGTGCAGAAAGAAGCAACAGAGGTGCAGGAGGGGGCAAGAGAACTGCAGAAAGAGGCAAGAAAGTTGCAGAAACAGGCAAGAGAGGTGCAGAAAAAGGGAACAGGGGTGCAGAAAGAGGCAAGAGAGGTACAGAAAGAGGGAAGAAGGGTGCAGAAAGAGGCAAGGGGGGTGCAAAAAGAAGCAAGAGAGGTGCAGAAAGAAGCAGGAGCGGTGCAGAAAGAAGCAGCAGAGGTGTGCAAAAAGAAGCAAGAGCAGTGCAGAAAGAAACAACAGAGGTGCAGGAGGAGGCAAGTGGGATGCAGAAAGAGGCAAGAGAGGTGCAGAGAGAGGGAAGAAGGGTCAGAAAGAGGCAAGAGGGGTGCATAAATAAGCAAGAGAGGTGCAGGAAGAGACAAGAGGGGTGCAGAAAGAGGCAAGAGAAGTACAGAAAGAGGGAACAGATTGCAGACAGAGGCAAGAGGAGTGCAGAAAGAGGGAAGAAAAGTGCAGAAAGAGGGAAGAAAAGTGCAGAAGGAGGGAAGAAAAGTGCAAAAAGAAGCAAGAGAGGTGCAGAAAGAAGCAAGAGCAGCGCAGAAAGAAGCAACAGAGGTGCAGAGGTGCAGAAAGAGGCAAGAGGGGTGCAGAAATTTGCAAGAGAGGTGCAGAAAGAAGCAAGAGCTGTGCAGAAAGAACCAGCAGAGGTGCAGAAAGAGGCAAGAGGGGTACAGAAAGAAGCAAGAGTTGAAGAAACAGGCAAAAGAGGTGCAGAAAGAGGCAAGAGAGGTGCACAAAGAGGCAAGAGAGGTGCAGAAAGAGGCAAGAGAGGTGCAGAAAGAGGCAAGAGAGGTGCAGAAAGAGGCAAGAGAGGTGCACAAAGAAGGAAGAAGGGTGCAGAAAGAGGCAAGAGGGATGTAGAAAGAAGCGAGAGACGTGCAGAAAGAAACAAGAAAAGTGCAAAAACAAGCAACAGAGGTGCAGATAGAGGCAAAACGGGTGCAGAAAGAGGCAAGAGAAGTGCAGAAAGAAGCAACAGAGGTACAGAAAGAGGCAATAGAAGAGCAGAAACAGGCAAGAGCGGTGCAGAAAAAGGGAACAGGAGTGCAGAAAGAGGCAAGAGGGGTGCAGAAATTTGTAAGCGAGGTGCAGAAATAAGCATGAGCAGTGCAGAGATAACCAACAGAGCTGCAGAAGGAGGCAAGAGGGGTGCAGAAAGAGGCAAGAGGGGTGTAGAAATTTGCAAGAGAGGTGCAGAAAGAAGCAAGAGGAGTGCAGAAAGAAGCAACTGATGTGCAGAAAGAAGCAACTGATGTGCAGAAACAGACCAGAGGGGTGCAGAAAGAGGCAAGAGTAGTGCAGAAAGAGGCAAGAGAAGTGCAGAAAGAAGCAACAGAGTTACAGAAGGAGGCAACAGAGCTGTAGAAAGGGGCAAGAGAGTTGCAGAAACAGGCAAGAGAGGTGCAGAAAAAGGGAAAAGGAGTGCAGAAAGAGGGAAGGGTGCAGAAAGAGGCAAGAGGGTGCAGAAAGAAGCAAGAGAGGTGCAGAAAGTGGCAAGAGGTGCAGAAAGAAGGGAGGTGCAGAAAGCAGAAGAGATGTGCAGAAAGAGGCAAGAGAAGTGCAGAAAAAGGTAGAAAGGTGCAGAAAGAAGCAAGAGAAATGAGGAAAGAGGCAAGAGAGGCGCAGAAACAAGCAAGAGTGGTTTGCACACCATTAGTACCAATTTAACACCCACATTTAGCAATAAGTAAGAGGTGACCATTCTAGGTTTGCAAAGGGCCTTCCACCACACTATAACACTTGTCGCTGCATTTTTGGTAACGTTTGAGCAGTTTGAGCTAGAAACAAGGTTTTTTTTGTTCAAATCTGCGGATTATGCAGCAGATGATGGATTATGCGGCAAATGCGAGCAAGACCACTGACTCGTCAGTGAAATTGCTCTCCCACCCTCGCAGCTCCACCATTAAGTGAGGCCTGCCCCTGCACTCTCGAGTGTTGGTGATCGAGGACCTCCTCCACCCGCAGGTTTCCCTGCACCTCATCCCTGGTGGTCCAGTGGACCTCTGTCTCCTTCCTCTAACTCTGCTCTTTCACTCGTTTTTCTACCTTTTATCTTTCACCTTTCTGCACTTTTCTGCATCTCTGCTCTTTTGTGCCTTATTTCTGCTCATTTTCCCTTCCTCTCGCTCTGCCCTTTCACTAGTTTTCACTCGTTTTTCTATCCTCTTTTATCTTTCTCCTTTCTGCACTTTTCTGCATCTCTGCTCTTTTGTGCCTTATTTCTGCCTATTTTCCCTTTTTTCTTTATCCCTTATTTCCTCCCTTTACCTTTCCCCGCCGCTGCTGCCCCCGCGGCCCCTCCCCCCCAGCGCGACCGGCCAATCCAGCTCCCCTCCCCGCTCCCGCCTCCCAGCTGTCTAGCCCTCCCCGACCCCTACTTAATGGCGGCCACTGCGGGGACAGGCGAGCAAGACCACTGACTCATTGTCAGTGAAATTGCTCTCCCACCCTCGCAGCTCCACCATTAAGTGAGGCCTGCCCCTGCACTCTCGAGTGTTGGTGATCGAGGCCCTCCTCCACCCGCAGGTTTCCCTGCGCCTCATCCCTGGTGGTCCAGTGGACCTCTGTCTCCTTCCTCTAACTCTGCTCTTTCACTCGTTTTTCTACCTTTTATCTTTCACCTTTCTGCACTTTTCTGCATCTCTGCTCTTTTGTGCCTTATTTCTGCTCATTTTCCCTTCCTCTCGCTCTGCCCTTTCACTTGTTTTCACTCGTTTTTCTACCCTCTTTTATCTTTCACCTTTCTGCACTTTTCTGCATCTCTGCTCTTTTGTGCCTTATTTCTGCTCATTTTCCCTTCCTCTCGCTCTGCCCTTTCACTAGTTTTCACTCGTTTTTCTATCCTCTTTTATCTTTCTCCTTTCTGCATCTCTGCTCTTTTGTGCCTTATTTCTGCCGATTTTCCCTTTTTCTTTATCCCTTATTTCCTCCCTTTACCTTTCCCCGCCGCTGCTGCCCCCCGGCCCCTCCCCCCAGCGCGACCGGCCAATCCAGCTCCCTCCCCGCTCCCGCCTCCCAGCTGTCCAGCCCTCCCCGACCCCTACTTAATGGCGGCCACTGCGGGGACAGGCGAGCAAGACCACGGACTCATTGTCAGTGAAATTGCTCTTCCAACCTCGCAGCTCCACCATTAAGTGAGGCCTGCCCCTGCACTCTCGAGTGTTGGTGATCGAGGCCCTCCTCCACCCGCAGGTTTCCCTGCGCCTCATCCCTGGTGGTCCAGTGGACCTCTGTCTCCTTCCTCTAACTCTGCTCTTTCACTCGTTTTTCTACCTTTTATCTTTCACCTTTCTGCATCTCTGCTCTTTTGTGCCTTATTTCTGCTCATTTTCCCTTCCTCTCGCTCTGCCCTTTCACTTGTTTTCACTCGTTTTTCTACCCTTTTTATCTTTCACCTTTCTGCACTTTTCTGCATCTCTGCTCTTTTGTGCCTTATTTCTGCTCATTTTCCTTCCTCTCGCTCTGCCCTTTCACTAGTTTTCACTCGTTTTTCTATCCTCTTTTATCTTTCTCCTTTCTGCATCTCTGCTCTTTTGTGCCTTATTTCTGCCTATTTTCCCTTTTTTCTTTATCCCTTATTTCCTCCCTTTACCTTTCCCCGCCGCTGCTGCCCCCGCGGCCCCTCCCCCCCAGCGCGACCGGCCCAATCCAGCTCCCCTCCCCGCTCCCGCCTCCCAGCTGTTCAGCCCTCCCCGACCCCTACTTAATGGCGGCCACTGCGCGGGCACGCCGCTGGCGCGCCGAAGGCGCGTCAAAGGCAAGCCCGTCAGGGCCGGTCCGCGACCCGACCGCGATCAGCGCCAGGAACCCTGGACCTCCGCCCGCCAACGCTACGACCCAGCAGCACTCCATGCACTCAACCCAGGCCGCAACAACAACTGCAAGCTAGCATCACCAGCCGACTCCCACGGACCCTTCAGCTGTCACCGCTGCCGGCACACCTGCAGCACCGCCAAGAACACGGATCCAGCACAACCCGCCCACAAGAACACAACCGAACCGAAGACCCTGCAATGCATCCTCCTCAACGTCCGATCCCTCCACAAACACGCCACAGAAATCTGGGACCTCCTCGACAGCACCACCCCGGACGTAGCGTTCTTCACCGAAACCTGGACCAACACCACCTCGGGACCGGACATCGCCATCGCCATCCCCCAAGGATACAAGATCTCCAGGAAGGACCGCCCCACCCGCCCAGGAGGAGGAATCGCCATCGTCCACAAATCCAGCCTCCTCCTGAGCACACTCCCTGACGAGCCCACAGAACTGATGGAACACCTTCACTTCAAGATACTGGCCAGCCCCACCGCCACCCTCCGAGGAACCCTCATCTACCGACCCCCTGGACCCCGCGGACCCTTCGCCAACTCCATCACGGACATTATCTCCCCGCAGGCCATCGCATCCACCAACTACACCCTGCTGGGAGACCTCAACTTCCACCTCGACAACCAACTGGACCCCAACACCACATCCCTCCTGGACAACCTCCACAACATTGGACTGCGCCAGATCGTGACCGAGCCCATGCACTCAGCAGGACACACCCTCGACCCCCTCTTCACTACAGGAAACTCCATCACCTTCAGCCACACCACCGAACTCCCATGGACCGACCATCGTTGCGTCCACTTCACCTTCAGAAACACCCACCATCCACAGACACCAGCACCTGCTTCCACGAAGAAACTGGACCAAAATCACCGATGACCAGCTTACCTCCTCACTCAACAACTCCACCCCAACCATCGCGGAAAACAACGACCCCAACACCGCAGCCCGAACCCTGCATAAATGGATCTCGGACAGCACCAACACCATAGCCCCCCTCAAGAAAAACAACAATACCCGCGCCAAGAAAGCCAGATGGTTTACCACCGAACTTCGAGAGTCCAGAAGCACATGCCGCCGCCTCGAAAAGGCCTGGAGGAACACCAAATCCACAGAAGCCCACGACAACTTCAGAGCCGCCACCAACGCCCACCATCAACTCATCAGAGAAACGAGGAAAAAAGCGATTGAAGACAGAATCTCCACCCACGCGCACAACAGCAAGGAACTCTTCAGCATCATCAAGGAGTTCGCCTAACCCACTAGCGAGTCTACCGACATCCCTCCCTCACAAGACCTCTGCGACAAACTCAGCACCTTTTTCCACCACAAAATCAAGAGCATCTACGACAACTTCGACGAAGACAACCAACACACTGAACCCTCACCAACCACCCCCGACACCCGGAAACCAGCGATTGACGACTGGACAGCCCTCACCACCGAAGACACACTGAAGACAATGAAGTCAATCCACTCAGGGGCCCCCACGGACCCCTGCCCCACCACATCTTCAACAGAGCCGCCGACACCATCGCACCCATGCTCCGCCACACCATCAACCGCTCCCTGGCGACCGCCTGGTTCCCCGACGACTGGAAACACGCCGAGGTCAACCCCTCCTAAAGAAACCCTCAGCGGACCCCACCGACCTCAAAAACTACAGACCCATCTCCCTGCTCCCGTTCCCAGCGAAAGTCATCGAGAAAGCCATCAACATCCAACTCGCCACATTCATTGAAGAACACAACATCCTCGACTCCTCCCAATCCGGCTTCAGAAAAAACCACAGTACGGAAACCGCCCTCCTCGCCGCAACAGACGACATCTGCACCCTACTGGACAAAGGAGAAACAGTAGCCCTCATCCTCCTCGACCTATCAGCGGCGTTCGACACAGTCTCCCACCGCACCCTAATACGCAGACTCTACGACGCAGGAATCCAGGACAAGGCCCTCGACTGGATCCGCTCCTTCCTCTCCGGCAGGACGCAGCGGGTCAGACTCCCCCTTTCCTCTCGGACCCCACACCTACCACCTGCGGAGTCCCCCAGGGCTCCTCCCTCAGCCCGACGCTCTTCAACGTCTACATGGCTCCACTCGCCCCCATCGTCAGAACCTACGGACTCAACATCGTGTCATACGCAGACGACACCCAGCTCATCCTCTCCCTATCCAACGAGCCCAACACCGCCAGACGCAACTTTCGAGAAGGCATGGAAGCCGTCGCCAAATGGATGAAAAACAGCTGCCTACAACTAAACACCAACAAAACAGAAGTACTCATCATGGGCCCAAACCCCGATGCCTGGAGCGACACCTGGTGGCCCCCCGCCCTCGGAAACCCGCCAACCCCCACGGACCACGCACGCAACCTGGGAATCATCCTGGACTCAGAGCTCAAAATGGACCGCCAGATCAACTCTGTCTCGTCTTCCTGCTTCCACACCCTCCGCCTCCTTCGTAAGACCTTCAAATGGATCCCCTTGAACACCGAAAGACCGTCACTCACGCCCTGGTCACCAGCAGACTCGACTACGGCAACGCACTCTACGCTGGAATAAACAAAAACCTCACCCGCAAGCTACAGAACATCCAGAACGCCGCCGCAAGACTGGTCCTCAACCTGCCAAAACACTGCCACATCTCCCAGCACCTGCGCACACTCTACTGGCTCCCTGTCGAGGCGAGAATCACCTTCAAGATGCTCACCCACGCACACAAGGCCCTCCACGGCACCGGACCAGCATACCTGAACAGCCGACTCAAATTCCACGCACCCCAAAGGACCCTACGATCAGCCCAGCTCTCCTACGCCGTGGTCCCCCGCACCAGAAAGACCAGATCGGGAGGCCGCTCCTTCTCCTTCCTCGCGGCCAAAGCATGGAACGCCCTTCCGCTCCACCTCAGACAGACAACATCGCTCCCCATCTTTGCAAGAAACCTCAAAACCTGGCTCTTCGACAGACCCTCTCCTTGATGGATGGAACCTGCACGCCACCCCCCCCCCCCAGCGCCTTGAGACCCTTACGGGCGAGTAGTCGCGCTTTAACAAACCCCTGATTGATTGAATGCGCAAAATGTATAATTGTGCGAAAGTCGGTGCAGCCAAACAGTCGCATAATTCCAGTGGCCCTGCTCATACCTCAAACTAGGTCCAGAAGTGCTCCTCAGTGGTTCCTTCTTTTTTTTGTCTCATTGAGTTTATAGTTTAGTTACAAGATGGCTGCCAACACTTCCTGGTTTGAAGTGTTGGCAGCCAATCAGAGTAAAGCTCGTGCTTGGGAGGGTTCGCGGATCTACTGCGGTCACCAGATATCGATATCGATATGTTTTTATTTTTTAATTTCTCAGGAACTACTGAACGGATTTACACCATTTAAAGCAAAGAGTGCACTCTGGACAAAGAGCTACCTCTCCGCCAAATTTGGTGTAATTCCGTTCAGCAGTTCGGGCTGTAGCTGCGATAAAAGTTTCCTATGGAAATTAACATGGAGAAAACACGTTTTGGGACCCCCTTTTTTCTTGGCCCCCGCTTGACGAATCACCCCAAAACTTTCAAGACAGGAGCTGACCGGAGCGCCCCATTAGTTTTGAAAATTTCTCGAAGGTTCGTCAACCGGCGCCAAAGATATTGGCAAAAGAAAAAACGCTTTTCCTATGGAAACTAGGTCCTAACTATAACTACCTACATGGCGACCGCCAGTAGGTAATATATATATATATATATATATATATATATATATATGTGCTTTTAGACCCGTCTCAAAATGTAAGCCATGCAGTGTGTACTATGTTCTAATGGCAAAAGCTTAAAGGAAATTTCAGGACATCAATTAAGTGCTATTTAGTACAACCTCATCCAAGGAAACAAAGCAGCATCTTACTTCATCAAACTTAAAGTTCTTTGAGAACCCACTATGGGGTAGCATGAAAGCGCTGTTGAAATGCTACAATACAAAGTCTCTAACTTGCTGGCAAACCGTAGAGGTCAATTATAGTTGGGGAGGAGATGATACAGCAATCACAGCAGAAGAACAATGTGTGCTGCCATTTCACAAGACAAGCTTAATTCCAGTGCAGGCAATCCTGTTTCTAATATGCAACTGTTCACAAACAGTAAGAGACTCACTATCGTCAATGTGTTTCAACACAAAATAGCCTAAGAGAAATTCCAACCGTTGCTATGAAAATCAACCAGTATCTTCCAGAACTGAGAAGAAGGGACCAAGGCTTATGAGTCATTTGGCTTCACAGCACTTAATGCAAAGTGAGAGGTATTACGCATCTGTTGTAATTGATGGAACCATTTGAAGGTCTGTGAAGCTTGTATATTGTGTTCTGGGAGTCAGTAAAATCTGCTTGATATTGAGATAGGGAAAGCAGCTCTGTAAGCACACATTACAACGTAGGCACTGGAAGTAGGGGGGGGGGTCTGCAGCACTCTCAAACATGCTGGAGTTCAGAAGCTGAATGAGTTATAAAGATGCCTTTAAGTTTTCTTTTAATCTTCTCACATTTGCTATGGGTTGGGACAGAGGTCAAATTGCTACTTAGTCCTTTAACATGTCCATTGGTGATTACTTTTCTTTCTCTGACTGCAATGTTAGAGGATTTTGAAAGTAAACTATATGACAAACTTGAAGGTATACAAGGAGTGTGAAAGAAGAGGGTGTAGGATGTAAAACAGAAGAACATTTCAATACCTGTAAATGAACTGTACAAATATTTCAAAACGTCAGTGGTCAGGCAAAGCGCAAAATAAGAAATAATTCTGAAATTCTGAAGAGTGATGTGAGCACAGATTTTAATAGGATCTGAACAAATCAAGACATTTACTTGGTGATGTGCAAAAGATAAATATTTGCTGAAACCCAATTTCCACACATTATTGTTTGTGCTATACAGTTTTGTTAGTAAAACTGCTGGTTAGTGCGAATTTTGTTGTCTGTAAATGAAATTGCGCTACCACACCATGCTTTAGTAATATATTTGTGACACCACCGGCTATGGAGCAAACAGTGTAGTTTTATGTATTCATTTATATATTATCCTTTGAGATGTCAGAGTGCTTTACTTCGAATATATCCCATACTTTCGTCCATTTTTAGACGTTCTTGTGTGGGAGAGCTTGATTGACAACATCAGCATTGCAATGTTGGTGCAAGCAGCAGACCTGGCAAGCCCAGAAATGAATCACAAATTGGCTCTTTAACAACTTGTGCAAGACTTGCCCTCAAATAGGATCTCTGTCGCCACATGTTAAAAGATCGCTATTGCGAAAGAAGAGAGTGTTCCACTACCAGTCAACAAACAGAGGCACCGTGATTTAGGTTTATTTCACCATAACAAGAAAACCCGTTGATCATACATTGGCTCTCCTTCAAGTCCTTCTGAGATGCTTTGAGGGTGCAACATTTAAAGGAAACATCCCGTGCCCTGTAAAGACGAAGGGACGAGGGGCTAGGTTAGAACCATTATCTCCCTCCTACAAGGAATGCTAGCTTCATTGAGATGAAGAAAGGCCACACCATGGTCGACTTTCAAGTTCTCTTGAAACTGAAAGGATATTGTTCTTCTTTTGAGCAGGACAGAAAACTAAGCAAATAGCCCCAGCGATGTCCTGAGTTAAAAGGCATTTAAATGTTTGTTTTTAGCTTTGTGAAGAACTTTTGTATGATGTATTGTTTAGATCTTGTTTAATAATCCTGTTTATGTGAAAAGTAGCGTGCTTTCCAGGATCAGGACATTTTGATGATATTTATATGGTAATAAAGGATAGCGCACCCGGTAGGAGTGTGATACTTGCTTGGAGTGAGTGGGATTTCAATTTCAATTACAATTTCAATTTCAGTGAGTGTGATATGGAAAAAAACCTCAGTGGGTTATTGTAGCTACAGTACAGATTAAAGTGTAACATGAAGAGCATGAGTGAATTTCACTTATGGTCAATAACAATTGAGAATTGTATTTGCGTAATATTTAAAATTTCAAAATGAGCCTTGGTAAAGCAGTATATCCATAATACACGTATTGGCTGTATATGTAATCAGTGAGTGGAAAATCTGGTGCGTGGGCTTTGACCTATGGAGTATACAAAAACAATGAAACAATATTTTAAGGAATGGATGTTATGGATGACAACAGAAAAAGAAAAACTAACTATATTATTTATCTTAAGAGTCATTATGTGTAGAAACCAAGAAACCATGTTTAAGAAGTGCCTTGAAAATGGCTCTGGACGCGTCTATCCATCATATGCTGTGCACTTATATCTGCATGCATTATACAAAAGCCAAACCCAGTAGCTTAAATGCTCGCTGAGTGGTCTTTGGGACCGACCTGCCAAGTTGTCTGTATAACACAGACACTTGTGGTAGTTCCGGGGGGAAGGGGGTAGCCAAGCTTCCCTTTCCCTCGAAAGTGGAGAGAATGGGAAGTGGCTTGCACAGTCTTGGAAAACGTTATTTTCCAGTTTAAAATAAATGCAGATGAAAAAAGGTGAAAATATGTCTGGAGGTTGCAGTGGAGCCTCACAGAACTGTCCCCTAAGGAGACGATAGGGTTGTGAATTAAGTTTCTTGCTAAATATTAATCCGAGTCTGTTATGGTGTAAGATCACTTATAATGTAGTTTAGTTGTTAAGTCAGGGGTGCCCAACAGTTAACATCATGGCGTTCCCTACTTCCTTACATCTAGCTGCCCCACGGAGAACACTGAAAACGCAACGTTTAACTGATGCTGCTTGCTGGGAAGATTTATGCTCATTTTGCAAATAATCATTCTCTAGCGTGTTCTTAGCTTTTTTTAAGAATGAATCACCCTTGCTTCGTCAATCTTGGTTATAATTTTTTTTTTATAAATCATGATTCTTCACTCCACTGCCTGACCCTGGGCAAATCATTTTCTTTTATTCGGTTTATTTCAATGTTCTTAAATATAAAATTAGGGGGCCTCCAGTTCGAAGTATGCCATTCAAAGAAATTCATTCAAATGGTTTCTTGATTATAATATTGGAGATATAAACATATATGCCATACTATCAATAAAGTAATTCATATGTCCCGTTTCCAGCAAAGCAGCGCTGTGGGATTCAAAATTTGCATATATATATATTTTACTGCGATGCGTGATTTGCGGGATAATTCTTTTGATGGCTCGATTCCTACTTTGCCTCTTAACCCGCAAGCAAGTCCTCTGTCGCTGAGCTCTAGACTAGAGTGTAAGTTATCAAGGAATAAGTGCAGGCGTCATGTTTTTGTTGGAAATAACTTATTTGGTTCCGTTTAGTGCGGTTTGTTTCCTTTTGTGGAAAAAACACAGTGCAACTCAAAAAGCTACAGCGGTGGGTCACCTAGTCTGCAAGAGAAACCAAAAAGCAAGGCTGAACAAGCCTTGCACTATAAGGCCTGGCCTTGGCTGCTAAACTCTGGACTTTGCCAATGCTCGTTTCGTTTTGTGATAGTTTCAGTAAAACCTTACTACAAAAACCATTACAAAAGTGACAGCCCGCGTATGCACACCATGGACAGCCATCTAGAAATGTTTTTTTGTAAGATATTTATACAAAAAAACATTCAGAAACATACAGCTATGCATGTGCCTTTGCAGACATGGGCAGCAACCTTCCAATCTTTTTGTAAAACCACGGAAAGATTGTCACCCAGACATACGCTCCACATGTACGAGCCGGGCTGCCTTCTTTGAATGGGTATTAAAAATTAAAAGATGGCCGCCCATTTTAGATCTCATTTAAAAAAAAAAAATGAACTATGCGTGCAATGCACACATCTAATAAGATGTGAGAAGGCCAAAAGCAGTGTGGCCTCACCAATGTAAAATAAAAATAGGCTAAAAGTTAATTTGATTATTTTTGACAAAAAAAGTGCAGATTGCCACAGACGTTCCAGGCACTGAAGGAAGCTACTTTTTTTTGTGCAGATGTGCACGTTGCAGAAAAGCACAAAGTCATCACTCACTATGAAATTAGCTGATGACTGAAGTGGGCTGATCCCCTTGCCCCATGCTGTATTGTGTTGTGGGTGGAAGAAAAACATGAATGACAACACACCAATGGAGAAGGGATCCTTGCTGAAAGCTTCTATAAACAGATTATATATTATTTTACAGAAAGCAAAAGGTTTTGGCTAACCCTAGACATAAAAATGGTTTAAAGCTAGCATGATAGAATAATGAGCCCGCACTACAAGCAAGTACAACAGATGAACACGATCCTACGAGTTGACGAATTCTTGCCCCTCCATTTTTTTTTAATCAGGTAAAACGACCAGCAACGTTTTACAAAACTTACGAATAGTTTGCATGTGCGGGTCTGAAGAGGAACTCATCAAGTAATCCAATACTTCAGTACTCCGGGTCTGCCCCAGGTCTCAAGAGCATTATTTTTTTCAATCAGCAAATCAATTAGGTGTTTTTGAGAAACCTGAACTCTGGTCCGAGAGGAATGCTTTCTGAGCTGGGAGGGCTGAGGATACCTCAGTCCATTCAGCCCCGAGAGTCAGCCTCTGTCCCCCCACTTCATCTCAGGCCAGTCGTGCCCAGGAATCAACCTATTTGGAGACCAGCAGGTAGCCAGAGACGTTTTAAGACATGGGCAAAGTGGGCAATTACCCAGGGCCCACCACCTTCCAAGAGGCCCCCAGGGAAAGTAAACTTTGTTTATCTAGCTCACTTGTCTACTTCCATATTTCAGCCTCTCTACCTCTGAGTCTCTCTTGCTTTGGCCAGCGGCATCTGCAAGTTTTTCTGGGGCACTAAAAGAGCATATGTCAACTCTGTTTCTGAAAGTTTGTTTGGCACTATGAAGCTTCAACAAGCATAAAATTGGCAGTAAAATTACGAAGAGGGGCCCCAAAATATGTCTTATTCAACAGGTCAAAATTACGTTTGCAGGCTTTAAGACTGGGGAGAGCCTGTTGTGGATGAAGGTGGGAAAGTGCCTCCCTGGAAAGCGAGAGAACGCTGGCAGTTTGGTGATGTCATTTTGTTTCCAGAATTTGGATGTGCATACTGCACGGTGACATGCTCTATAGGGCCTGTACTGCACAGCAGAGCCATGAGGGGACCCTGGGGTATATAGTGCTTTACAAATCATTTTTGAGTAAATTTGCAAATAAATAAATAAATAGCCTTTGCTGCATGAGTGCTTGATTGATTTTTGTTTTTTTTCTTCTGATCACCGAGTGCGGCGAGGTTCGGGCTCTTAATAAGTTGAGGGTTTGGCAAAAGAGACATGGTACCAATGTGCTGCGACATTGGATTAATCTGATCTGGGAGTACTGTGAAATGGTGAATGAAACCCCTCTACCAAAATAAAAATGAAAATAGCAAGTTGTGAAGGTGGGTGGAACTGCAGATGGGCAAAAGGAACAAGTGCTGACTCTATAGGCATTCCAGGGGCAGCAGTTGGGAGAATGGGGGAAGAAGGAAGTTTTTGTCAGACGCACCGACAATATCATAGTAGTCAGAAAAGGGACCAAAAGACATAAGGCAAACAGAATGGTGTAAGTCAACAGTGGTTCCCAAACTTTTGTCTCCTGAGGACCTCCAATGAGCCACTACTGGAAGCCGTGGACCCACAAGCAATGTGTACTATTTAAATTTCAAATATTAAAACAGTAATGCGCAAAAAATATACAAACAAGTGCACAACAAACAAATACTCGAATTACTAAAGATTTTATTATTTTATATTGAAACAAATTTCCAAAAATCGAAAAAATTTAATAGGAGGGTTAGTACTGCATCTCGGCGAATAACTTTTCAGTGTTTGGTTTTATTTTGCCAGTATGAGGCTCATGCTCCTGCCAGGGCCGGACTGGAAACCCAAAGCAGCCCTGGCATATGTTGTCAGACCAGTCCCCGTACGGTGCACACCAAGTGCAGTGAGAGAGCCCGACGACTACAAAGGAGGCTTTGGGGGGGGCCTCTCCCCCCAAGTAAATTAGGGAAAAATGGTGCATTCTACAACACATTTGTCTTTATATAATGAATTGTATTAGCTTTTAAAGCATAGAAAATGATGACTTTACTGTGCACCAGGATACGACAATCTTTGTTGGGGCTCGTCAATGATTCCCTCACTATCATCCTCCAACAGTGACTCTTATCTCTCCATAGCCCCTCTGTCAAATGTATTTCATTTGTTTTATAGCACCTCTCATACCAGTGAAGGGTGTCGGAGCACTTTACGTCACACACATACAGAGACAATAAATCATACGTGTGTAAATCAGAGTATAGAAAATGATTACGTAAGGTAAAGGGGACTACTAGGTGTAGGATTCAAATGTCATCCATACTGGTAGGCATTTAAGAGTGCTTGGTCTGTAGAAACACAAACTCAAGATTCAGAACATAACACAGTGGTTAGCGTTGACTTTAATAATGAGAATGTATTTCTACCCAAACAAACCTTTTCTAGCAGCATCAGGATAATGAAAGACTGGGGAAAAACATTACTTACTAACTTGTACCATGTAGTTTGAAGATGCTCTTTGATAGCAGTTCATAGCTCACTGAGCTAGATTACGATTGAAATGTAGAACTGCACAGTAACAACAGAATCTCTGTGACAAAAGCAGTTACCCACTGAGCTATGCAACACAATCATTGTTTTTTTAAATGGATGGTACAAGTTCCTTGCAGCAGGCATATTGACCCTCTGCACTACCTTACGAGTCAAAGCTGCCACTGGACAAAACTCCCATCTCTCTCCAGCAGGTACATTAATCACCGGAGTTATCGTGACACTTTTATTGTTGCCTGAAAACTGCTGATTATACAAGGAACTTTGCAGTGCTTTTAAAACTGCTGCCCACAGACCCCCTGAGAATGTGTCACGGACCCCTGGGGGTCCATGGACCACAGTTTAGGAACCACTGTAAGAAAAAGAACAAATATGATTTGTATGTATGTGGCAGGGAAAGTTGAGCAAAATGGGTAAAGAGAAGAGGGCAGAGGAAAGACGGAGCAGAAAAAGCAGAGGGAAACAAGAAAGCAAGGATGGGCTTGGGAAAGGTACAAGAGAAGGGCGAGGAAGACAGAGGCCTGGATGAGGGGAGTAGCTAGATTGACCGTGAGTGGGAAAGGAATGATGATGATGAAGGATGATGAACAGTGTGAGTAGGAGGTGAGGGATGGCGAGTGATGACAGAGATAATGATGGGCGGCAGAGTGATAATGAAGAAGCAAAAGTCAGTAAGAGGAATGCGCAACGGAAGGCAGGAAAATGCAGAGTGGACTGAGGATAAGGATGGAGTACAAAAGAACCGCCAGAAGGCAGAAAATAAGGTATGAAAGGATGGCAGAGGGATAGAAACTAAGGGAGATGGGAGAAGGATGCAGTAAAGACCAAAATGCCAAGTAAAAGTGATAAGGATACGGTCCCACTGGATGAGAATGGCAGTAGACCCAAAAATAGCAGGAGGAACAAACATATGGGAAAGGCTTAATATCAAAGCACGGTAGAGAGAGGATACTGGTGCCTACTAAGCTTGAACTGCAAGGACGTCTGTAATCCCTAATGGAAGAGGAGACACTTGGTCTCTTTATGACATAAGCACAAATATCCAGAGATGTGCCCAGGATAATGGAAGATAAGGCAGGTAGCCAATCCTGCTTCCCTGTCTTTTAACTACTACAAGGAGAAAATTTATAAATCACTTTCCATGGATTGATTCAAACATGTATTCTACTGCTTCTCCCGGTCTTCGACAATTCAGACCTGACACGTGTGGTTTGGGGTCATGATAGCCATTGTGATAGAAGAAACCCCTCCCCTTCAGAAGTGTTTCTTTCCAATCTGCAGGAGATCCAAAAGCTGCATATTAAGCATAGGGCGCATGGCTGGAATTTGCATGACCAGGAGGGATCCATTTTTAGAAGTTCTCAGATTATCATGAGGCAAAGTTAACAGTAGTATGGGTGAGATCTGGGACAGGCTGACTTCAGTTCTTTGATTCCAGCTCCGCTTTTGGGTGAGCAGAAAAGAACGGAGAGGTGTTATCCCCTAGGCACAAAAATGTTGGCAATATTACAGAGGGTATTGCAAGGCAGGTGGGCAGGCATACATGCATGCACATCAATTCATCTGCTGCGGTTGTGAATGTCCACAGTCCTGTTGTAGACAAAGGCCGGAGTGCTGGAACGTTTGCCCAGCTCAGCCTGCTGACTGAAAAGACATAGCAAAATGGGTACCCAAAAAGAAGGTAGGTAACCCAATCAACAAGAAGTAAGAGAGAGCTCTTCAGATAGTGTTGAAACAGCATTTGCATCTCCTATTGAAGTTACACTGCTAAAGAAAGCAGTGGGAATTTTCCACAGCCATAAGAGGCCAATTTTTGCTAGAATGTTTCACAGAAGGGGTTTTCATTTGACAGTCTAGCTCTGAAACAAGTTTGAAGCCAGCAGGGCAAATAGTGCTTTAGCAGAGGTGAAAGGAATATTGGCGAGGATGGTTGTTGAACTCTTCGATCACTCCTATTAAATGGCTTTGAAAGAATGAGTGAGTGAATGAAAATAGACTAAACACAGTGCTTTGCTTCCCAGAAAAGGGTCTCAGTGCTGCAGACATGATGGCATGCAGGCATGCTAAACTGCCAGATTACTAAAGTGCAGCAGAAAACAGCCCAGGTTTTATGGGGTATTTGGGAAGCCTTATAACTTAATTGGGCACGAAAGAAAGGAGAGGGAGTATTTAAAATAATTTTATGGGTAAGATAGGATATTGCTTTACCTCTGTCATAAGCTTGCATAATCTTGGTATTGGAAAAAAAATGAGTTGAGGCGTAGCTAAGACTGTCGAAACAATGAATCTCTGAAAGTGGGATTGCAAGAAAAGAGGCCCAGTCTTTTGAACCCTTCCAGGCAACTAACTTTTGGATTTTTCCATTTTGATACCAGGAATCACAAATTTCCTGAAATTCATACGTAGGCTGTCCATTAACTAGTATAGGAAGAGGATTTTCTTTAGCAGGAAGTCCCTTGCGTGTAAGGTAAGGTTTAAAATGGAAACACAAGGAGATGGACGGAGCGCTGAAACTTTTCAGACACTCACCCCCAGTCACAGATCTGGGTTGAATCCATCTTCATTCTTTAGCTCACTTCGCCACCCCAGTTCAGGCCCAGCTATATGCAAATCAGTCTTGACCCTGTGCCTCATGGTAACAGTCCACCCCGAACTGCCAAGCCAGGTCTTCCCTGAACTGGAAGCATCCTGGGACCGGTTTCTGGGTAACACCCTTTATCAGCCAGGCTTGCTCGAATCCAGTGGCAAAATGAGCAAGGGACCCACGTCTGGGCATACCCTGCCAACTTAGGGCGAACAAAGCAAACACAAGGAGATGATGGACGGAGCGCTGAAACTTTTCAGACACTCACCCCCAGTCACAGATCTGGGTTGAATCCATCATCATTCTTTAGCTCACTTCGCCACCCCAGAAAAACCCGGCTTGGCAGTTCGGTCAAGACTGATTTGCATATAGCTGGGTCTGAACTGGGGTGGCGAAGTGAGCTAAAGAATGATGATGGGTTCAACCCAGATCGGTGACTGGGGGGTGACTGTCTGAAAAGTTTCAATGCTCCGTCCACCATCTCCTTGTGTTTGCTTTGTTCGCCCTTAGTTGGCAGGGTATGCCCAGACATGGGTCCCTTGCTCACTTTGCCACTGGATTCAAGCTAGCCTGGCTGATGAGGGGTGTTAAACCGAAACCAGTCCCAGGATGCTTGTTTCCGGTCCGGGGAAGACCTGGCTTGGCAGTTCGGTCTGGACTGTTCCCCTGAGGCACAGGATCAAGACTGATTTGCATATAGCTGGGTCTGAACTGGGGTGGCAAAGTGAGCTAAAGAATGATGATGGATTCAACCCAGATCTGTGACTGGGGGCGAGTGCCTGAAAAGTTTCAGTGCTCCGTCCATCATCTCCTTGTGTTTGCTTTGTTCTGGTTACGCGTCAAGCCTCTTGCGCCCTGGCTTGGATGAAAACAACCCCACTACAACTCCCATAATGCACCCTCTCTACCATCCAATAACCTTGATTGTGTACTATCACTGAAAACACCCCTGCATCATCTTGTCAGGTGACTAGCTTGGTATAAAGGAGGACTTCCCACTAACCCCAATGCTTGGTTTACTTCTTCGATGGTATTGGACCACGCCCCCTGACCTGGATCCTCTCGTTTGGACTTCCTGTTTCTCCTGAGATCCTTGTGTGCAAACTGCACGGCGTCTGTGGATATCTCTAAAGACTCGTAAGGACTATTCTGACACGCTCGTCAGAGTCTCTTCTACTCTGCGTTGTGATTCCTAATTATTTCCCATTATCAAGGCTTTGAAATTAACTTTTGTGAAAGCGCGCGATCGCGCTACCGAGGGAGGCTGCCTGTCTCTCATTATGTCCAGCTGACTTCACACGCCAAAGCCAAATTCCCCTGCCCAGCGTGTGGCCGCGCTGACACTCGAGAATAGCCTGCCTCGCTACTTTGAATCTTCTACTCGGCTTTCAGGTCAGCTGTTTCCTTTTTAGGTCTCGGCCTGCACCAGCGCTTGCGCTGGTTTGGCCGAGAGTTTTAGTAAGCGGGTTTTGGAAGTGCAAATCCACTGGCTTTCGGCTGGCGACCAGCTTGCGTTCACGATGGCGTGCACGCGCGCAGCTGCCATCTGGGTTTCCTATCTCTTCCTCATTTCCTCGTCATGGCTCATTAACTCTCTGGACTCTGATGTTTCAATCGCAGCAGCAGCTCACATTACCAACTGACGTCCCTGGACTACAGTCACATGAAAAACAACAGCGATTAGCATTGAAATGCAAGCTTTTTTTGTCTAGTTAGAAATATTGCTTTGGTGGGTTGATTTCACCTTATATCGCTATTTGTTTTATATTGGGAGTCACAGCCTAATTACCAGTATTTTTGTCTCACTCTGTTTTTTAAAAAATATTTATTCGCGCAAAGCACAAAGCTATATTTAAGGTTACTTTTTCCGCATCACTTCTTCACTCTATTTAAACTCCACACCCCCACTCTTATTGTCTCTCTCCTCTCTCTCCCTCTCTAATTCTCTCTCTACTTAATTAACTCTCCCCTCTCTATCTTTTTAGCCTTTCATTCTCTCTCACCCCTTTATCTGTTTCACTTTCAAACTCCTTCATTCACTCTCTCTCCCCTTCTTTCTCTCTCTCTATCCCGCTCCACTCTTTATTCTATGTACACCCTTTCTCTCTCTTTCTCTCTCACCACCCTCTCTAATTGGGCATTATATCTTCACTCTATCTCTCACTCAGCAACACCACAGCATCACTCAGCATCACCACAGCATCACTCAGCGCAACCACAGCATCAATCAGAGCCAGCACAGCATCAATCAGAGCCAGCACAGCATCAATCAGCACCAACACAACATCTCTCAACGCCATCACAGAATCACTCAGTGCAACCACAGCATCACTTAGCGCCACAACAGCATCACTCAGCGCCACCACAGCATCACTCAGCAGCACCACAACATCACTACGCGCCACCACAACATCACTACGCGCCACCACAGCATCACTCAGCACCACCACAGCATCACTCAGCACCACTCAGCACCACCATAGCTTCACTCAGCGACACCACATCATCACTCGGCGCCACCACAGCATCACTCGGCGCCACCACAGCATCACTCGGCGCCACCACAGCATCGCTCGGCGCCACCACAGCATCGCTCGGCACCACCACAGCATCGCTCGGCACCACCACAGCATCGCTCGGCACCACCACAGCATCGCTCGGCACCACCACAGCATCGCTCGGCACCACCACAGCATCGCTCGGCACCACCACAGCATCGCTCGGCGCCGCCACAGCATCGCTCGGCGCCGCCACAGCATCGCTCGGCGCCGCCACAGCATCGCTCGGCGTCGCCACAGCATCGCTCGGCGTCGCCACAGCATCGCTCGGCGTCGCCACAGCATCGCTCGGCGCCGCCACAGCATCGCTCGGCGCCACCACAGCATCGCTCGGCGCCACAACAGCATCGCTCGGCGCCACCACAGCATCGCTCGGCGCCACAACAGCATCGCTCGGCATCACCACAGCATCGCTCGGCACCACCACAGCATCGCTCGGCACCACCACAGCATCGCTCGGCGCCACCACAGCATCGCTCAGGGCCACCACAGCATCATTCAGGGCCACCACAGCATCACTCAGGGCCACCACAGCATCACTCAGGGCCACCACAGCATCACTCAGGGCCACCACAGCATCACTCAGGGCCACCACAGCATCACTCAGGGCCACCACAGCATCACTCAGGGCCACCACAGCATCACTCAGGGCCACCACAGCATCACTCAGGGCCACCACAGCATCACTCATGGCCACCACAGCATCACTCAGGGCCACCACAGCATCACTCAGGGCCACCACAGCATCACTCAGCACCACCACAGCATCACTCAGCACCACCACAGCATCACTCAGCACCACCACAGCATCACTCAGCGCCAAGACAATATCACTCAGCACCACCACAGCATCACTCAGCGCCAAGACAATATCACTCAGCACCACCACAGCATCACTCAGCACCACAGCAGTATCACTCAGCAAGACCCGAGTATCATTCAGCATCACCTCAGCATCGTCTCCGCAACAGTCACCACCACCACCACTACCACCTCAGCATCACTCAGCACCACCTCAGCCTGCTCTCGGAATCTGGCATCTGTTGATTCTCCCCTAGCGTCTGGCCGCTGCTAGTGTTATAATACAGGTACTAGTTCCCAACCTTCACCCTCCGATTGTTTATGCCCCCTCAAAAAAAAAAAAGCTTTAACAAACAACCATTGCAATAGGCAGAAACAAGTTGCCAGCATTGCAACAACAAAAGAAAACTGAGGAAATTTTTTATTGTAAATACTTTTTTTAATATGGTCGTTCAGTTTTACATAATGCCTTCTTGGTCATATATAAAGTAACAAAAATGCTTCTGACACTTTTTTATTATAACTTTTCAGCATGCTGCACAGCAGCCACACTTCTCTACAGCACAGCTTGAAGACATTGGCAAAGTCAATAGCTCTGGCTAAACACTTATAAGGCCCCAAAGGCGAGACCTATTGGCTATGCCAATGCTTGTTTGTTGTTGTGGCGTAAGTAAACGCTGAATGCCGTGGCTGCCTGGCCCTGTTACTTTACGTAGCGGGTCCAGGCAATGACTTTCTGTTTTTTATAGATTGCCTCAACAGAACTCACGGTGAGCAGAGGCTGTCGATCTTTGTTTTGTTTCTCAAATATCTGAATCTGCGACTAAGTAGCGGGACGTTCTTTCTCCGGACTCGCTACTCGTAAAGTGTGTTTGATTTTTTGTACTCCTGCATCACCAGGTCTCAATCACGTCGGAAGGCTGACGTGTGCCTCTGAAAATTCAAGGCGGCAATAAAGAAGTACCTTCAGCTCTTCAAAAATAGAGCGGACATTTTATTTATATTTTTTACATTTCCTGAAGAGACATCTTGTGTTAAGCTCAACCTTCACTTATAAGTGTGAGTATGTGATAGTACACTATCAATGGTATAGGATATTTGCCTAGTTTATTATCACTAGCTAAGAAGGTTTCTTTGAAGTATTCTTATTAACATTGAGTATACTGTCTTCTTCTTTATTATTTTTTGTTCATGCAGTATTGGGGCAAACGCATAAGAAACGTTACTGCTTCAACACACCTGTCCTGCTGATGGTCGTCCCCTGGTGGTCCTTTCTTTTGTCTCTTCTCTCCTAGGAGGTATTAGGCATTACCCTTGTGAAAGCTTTGCATGGGCTGACTATACCTTATTGGAGAGCTGAGATACCTCTTCGCTCCCGTGGATCCTGGTTCTTCTGCATGACTGAAGTAAGTCCTGATAGATCTCCCTTAGTTAGCAGGGTATGCCCAGACGTGGGTCCCTTGCTCACTTTGCCACTGGATTCAAGCTAGCCTGGCTGATGAGGGGTGCTACCCCGAAACCGGTCCCAGGATGTTTGTTTCCGGTCCAGGGAAGACCTGGCTTGGCAGTGCGGTCTGGACTGTTCCCATGAGGCACAGGGTCAAGACGGATTTGCATATAGCTGGGTCTGAACTGGGGTGGCGAAGTGAGCTAAAGAATGATGATGGATTCAACCCAGATCTGTGACTGGGGTGAGTGTCTGAAAAGTTTCAGTGCTCCGTCCATCATCTCCTTGTGTTTGCTTTGTTCGCCCTTAGTTGGCAGGGTATGCTCAGATGTGGGTCCCTCGCTCACTTTGCCACTGGATTGAAGCTAGCCTGGTGGATGAGGGGTGTTACCCGAAACCGGTCCCAGGATGCTTGTTTCTGGTCCAGGAAGACCTGGCTTGGCAGTTCGGTCTGGACTGTTCCCATGAGGCACAGGGTCAAGACTGATTTGCATATACCTGGGTCTGAACTGGGGTGGCAAAGTGAGCTAAAGAATGATGATGGATTCAACCCAGATCTGTGACTGGCGGTGCTCCATCCACCATCTCCTTGTGTTTGCTTTGTTCACCTTTAGTTGGCAGGGTATGCCCAGATGTGGGTCCCTTGCTCACTTTGCCACTGAATTCAAGCTAGCCTGGCTGATGAGGGGTGTTACCCTGAAACTGGTCCCAGGATGCTTGTTTCCGGTCCAGGGAAGACCTGGCTTGGCAGTTCGCTCTGGACTGTTCCCATGAGGCACAGGGTCAAGACTGATTTGCATATAGCTGGGTCTGAACTGGGGTGGCAAAGTGAGCTAAAGAATGATGATGGATTCAACCCAGATGTGTGACTGGGGGTGAGTGTCTGAAAAGTTTCAGTGCTCCGTCCATCATCTCCTTGTGCTTGCAAGGTTTAAAATGGGACACAAGAAACGAGGGATGAACCTTCCAAGAGGAGGGGAGTTTTAAACATACTGTGACTGGATTTATTAGTTAGGATATTTTTTTTAAAAATGTTGACCAACAAATAGTACATGGTAAGTGAACAGATGATAACCATCCCTTGTTGTCTAATTTGTACATGGGGCTGGTCTTTCTATGTTTATTAGCTTGAGCCCTTTCCTGGTCTTTTGTAAATTAAGGACTAGTTTTTCCCTTATTTTTTAAAAGCCTCCAAAGACTCTCGGACTGCAGGTACAGAATCTTCGGTTCCAGTGAATTCCAAAAATGCCCAGGGATGGAGTTCAGTTAAGACAATAAAAGGTGAAAGAAAACCCTGGGAGGTATGCATAGCATTATTGTATGTAAATTCTGCAGCTAGTATAAGGGGTTTCCAATTATGTTGAGTTGTAGAAATATAACATCTTAAAAACTCTTCAAGAGTTTTGTTGCATCTTTCGGTCTGACCATTGAATTGATGAAAACCTGAAGTCAGGGTTCATTGAATATCTATTTAATGGCATAAATAGTTCCAGAATTTGTAGCTATATTGAGGTCTTTTCTCAGAAATGATTTTTAAAGGTAGCCCATGAGGTCTAAATATATCTGAGTAGAAGATCTTAGCCATTTCCAGTGATGTTGGTAATTTGGGGAGGGTAGAATAATTAGCCATTTTAGTAAATGAATGTATGGGAACCATGATTGGGGTACAACCCTCAGTGACTGGCAAATCTATGATAAAGTCAGCAGAAATTATTTCTCAAGGTTTAGAAGGAATGTCTGGAGTTGGTAATCATTTTGGTTTCTTTTGTGTTTCAGATTTCTTCTGGGCACAAACTTCACAGTTCTTAACAAACTTGCTGAAGTCTAGGTGAAGAGATGGCCACCAACATTTCCTTCAATGTGGTTTTTGTTTACTCATTTACCCAGATGACCTGAGGCTGGCGCATCATGACATAGTTGCATTATGTATTTCTGTGTTTGCTTGTAGGAATAAAGAGTTTTCTTTGTACAAAAATTAGTCCATTGATTTCTTTGAATTGGAAATGAGGATGCAGTTGTTTGAGTCTTTGTAGACAAAAACGTCTTGTTTCTAGATGAATTGTTTCATAAAATGTAGAGGTCTTAGATGAAACGAAGGCTCGAGGATTAATGATATTCTCAGTATTCTTTAGATTACCAGACTCTGCGTGACGTCTGCACAAGAAATCTGATACCAGATTTTCAGAGCCAGGAATGTATGTGATGATAAAATCAAATTGCTGAAAGAAAAATGCCCAACGGCAATGTTGGCTATTTCGACATTCAGCTTGTTGAAGTACTTTAAAGTTTTCGATGATCAGTACAAAATACTGCTCTGTGTCGGGCCATGATCAACAAATGTCTCTACTCTAGAAATGCTCCTACGAAAGCAAGGAGTTATTTTTCCAATACGGAGTTGGAGTAAATGTTTTAGAGAAGAAAGCCACAGGATGGTCATCTAATTTCTGACTGGGTTGAATTGGAACAGTTACCATTACCTGATTTGAGGCATCTGTTTCAACGATGAAGTGCTTGGTAATGTAAGGTTGTTGTAAAAATTGAGCCTTAACGAATTCAGATTACAACTATTTAAAGGCGATAGAGGCATCTTGGGACCACTGAAAGGATTTGTTCTTTTTCAATAGGTCTGTGTTTGGTAGGGCAAGTTGAGAGAAGTTTTTTATGAATTTGCTGTAGTAGTTAGCTAAACAAAGAAAACTATGTGTTTCTTTCAACGAAGAAGGAACCTTACGATTATTTATAGAGATCCCCTCAGAATTTAAAACATAACCCACGTACTCCAAAGAGTCCTTATGGAAAAAACACTTCTTTGGTTTGTTCTCTTGTAACCTTTGTATTACCTGTTTTCATGATTGACATGTTCATTTGGCTCTTTGGAAAAGACTAAAATATCGACAAGATAAACAACCACAGTCTGCATAAGTAAATCTGAAAAAAATAAGTTTATAAAACGGAATACTGCTAGAGCGTTACATAGTACAAAAGGCACTACTTGATACTCACTATCCAAAGAGTGTTCTGAATGCTATTTTCCACTCTTTTCCAGATCGAATTCGAATCAAATGATATGCCCTTCTTAAGGCTAATTTGGTAAAGAGTTTTGAACGTTAAACGGCTTCTAATTTGTCCGAGATTAAAAGCAAAGGGTAACGGTCTTTTACAGTTACCTGATTTAAGCCTCTGTAATTAATACATGGGAGGAGCTCAGAGATTCCTTTCACAGAAACAAAGAACAGGGAAGCTCCAGTTGGAGATTTTGAAGAAATGTAATGTAATGTAACTTATAAAGCGCGACTTCCTGCGCTAGGGCGTCTTGGCGCTATCGAAATCTGATTAGGCTGAGACAGTAACGTAGTTGGAGTAAGGCAGATGCGCAGAAAACTTCTACTCCTGAGTGAAAAGCCAGGTCTTTAAGGCTTTTCTAAAGGAGAGCAAGGAAGGAGCAGTTTTTAGGTCTCGCCTACGCAGCGCGCATGCGCTGCTTAGGAGGAGACCTCTTGAAATCGATTCGCTTTTTCTGCCAAAAACATGCACGCATTGCATTGCTTTCAATGGCAACGCGTGCATGTTTGGCGATTCCCTTGCGGGAGCGAGCTTTGAAACCCTCTGTTTGTAATTAACTTTCAAACAGATGGTGCCCCTGCTCGCTCCCGCAAGGGAAACGCTGTGTGTGCTCTCGGCAGCACTCCCCCTCAGCTGCATTCCTCGCATCCCACGGCGTTTTGCCTGCAGGAGCGAGCAGTGCCTCCTTGTTAAACCTTATTATGTTATAACTGGTGAAAGACGCTCTGTTTTTTATAACTGCATTTACATAAGCAATATCAAAAACGTGCGATTTAAACACTTTATTTGCACAGTTTCTCAAGCTGCTCCGTAGGAAGGTTGTGAATTTCATCTATTCAAACACTGTGGCAGCCATGGCCACCTCTCGTCGTGTCCTAGCCCATGAATTGTGTTAGCGCTCTAGTTCTTTTATTTTTGGAACGTTGTGAGCGTTCGGGAGGCGATGCCCTGGCTCGCGGCATACAGCTGTTGTTCTCACGGGAGGGGCGTCACGTGGGCCGGGAAGCCTGACAGCTTGTGGGCTGGCAGCTGCTGCCCTCGGCAGCGCTTCGCGAGGCTTCAGTGAGGAGGTGGCTTTCGAGTTGTCCTGCTGCGCGCGAGGTAGGTGCCTGAAGTGACAGGCGGGATCTTAATGGAACAGTCGACGGGGAAGTTTTCAAGATGTGGCCGTGAGGTAGGATGGTCCTGATGAGGGTTCTCCTATTTGCTGCTGTTCTGCGGAGGGATCCTGTTCAGTGTGGGCGGCTCTGTCGGCTAGAGCATGCAGTCCAGCTGTCCTTTAGGAAAGAAAGTTCTGAGTTAGATGTGTAGCATTGACGTTTGAAAAGTATATTTTTTACGTTCGTCTTGTAAAATCTCTTTATGTAATATGCATTTCCTTTAACGGATTGACGCTTGTCATCCTTCCCACTCCGAAAAGCACTTCTTTGGAACTTTCAAAAAGTTACATGTGTGTATAATACAGGGTGCGGGCGCCGCTGACATTAGCATACATGCCAACAGTTTTAAACTGGCAAGTATGAGATTTTGAAATAAAAATCGGGACAATGTATTTCACCCATTGACATATTATTGGAGAGGCAATTTCAGGCGGGAGACAGCTAAACAATGCTTTACTTAAAAATCGGGAGTCTCCTGCCTGAATCGGGGTATGCATTAAGTCAGCTGGAATTTGTGGAGAGCTTTCAGCTTCTTCTTCCGGTGTTTAGGTGCTTTGAGAACGACAGACGTTTAACGGTATGAGCAACGTGGCTTCCACCTTCCAAGTCCCCATTCCCTCGGAAATTGAACTTTCACTCAAGCTCAGTTATGTGCTTTAACGTAGAATTCAAGATTGTTAGACAACATAGGGCTTGACTAAAAAAAAATGAATAATAGTTTCAAAGTTGTTCCAAACTCGGGCTCCAAATTAGTTCTTGCCCAGGGCCCCTACATCCTTAAGATAACAGTGGAGTACAATTGCAAGAAGGGGTCAGTTCAAACCAAACAGAAGTGATAATAGGCAGGTAAGGTCTTGGTCATGGTCAGACTGACACAGAAAATAGACCTGGACAGGGTTTGTACACGATGTCTGCTTATTTTGTAACTCTGTTGTTGTGTTCTAAGACTTTACCACCCTGCCTCATTGAAACTATACACTGTCCCATTTGGCGCTCAGTAAACTCTTACAAAAGGCTAAATGCTTAGTATAGTAACATGTGCTTATGAAATTATTTTGTTGTAGGACGTTATGTTTGTGTATATACTAATTTATCTTTCACACTCACTTTATGCTTTTCTTTATTCTTTGTTTGTTTTAACCTCTTAATCTTTTTTCCACGGATTTTAGTTTTTCTCCTTTTTAAAATGGTTTTTGTTTTCTTGTCTTCATTTCTGTTTTTTTTCTTTTCCTCTGTCATTCCTTCTCTTTCTGTTCAGCTTCTTTTTGTCACGCTCACAAGCTCGTCTACCTCTACCCTACCCTCCCAGAGTACAGTACCTGAGCGCACTGCCCCAGTCCTCTCCTACCTTCGCTGCATGACTAACCACTTATAAGGTCCCAAAGGCGAGACCTATTGGCTATGCCAATGCTTGTTAATGTTAGTGGGAGACTGTTCCTTAGCATGGCAGTGGCCCTAAAAAAGCTCTTTCCACCCCAGGTGGCTTTTCTAAATGGGGGGACAATCAGGTTCCTTGCGGAGCCCGATCGAAGTGTCCTTGCTGGGACGTACCATTTCAGTTTCTTTTTTAAATGGTCTGGCCCAAGTCCATGCAAAGATTTATAGGCCATACAGAGAGTTTTGAAACTACATCGTTGCTTGACTGGCAACCAGTGTAATTTCCTAATTGCTCCTCTGGCTGACTCATACTTCGGAATTTTGCAAAGGAAACGAGCTGCTGTGTTTTGCAATATCTGAAGCCTCTTACCGAGTCCCATTGCAAGCGTGAGATACAACTGTTGCAGTAATCAATCCTTGTAAAAATGAGTGCCATTGTTACTGTTTTAAGTAGTTCGGGGGCAGAAATGTTTCTATTTTTTTTTATTAACCTTAGGGAACAGAAGGCGGCCACTTGGTCTCTAAACTTTAGTTCCTTGTCTACCACGAACCCTAAGTTTCTAACTTTGTATGCGGGTTCGGGTAAAGAGTCCATCTCAGGTGGCCACCAGTCAGGTGTCCAGAAGGAAGGGTTGTTACCGAAAATGATAACCTCCGTTTTATTAGCATTCAATTTGAGACAGTTACAGTCCATCCAGTTGCTCACCTTACTCATACATGAGCTGAAATCCGCGCCCAAATTGGTTTCAGAATTAGCCAAAGATACCACAATTTGGGTATCATCGGCGTATGAGGCCAGGGAGAAGCCGTCTTTTTTGTTAATAGAAGCAAGTGGAGTAACAAAGATTAAACAGAGTTGGGCTCAGTGCTGAGCCCTGGGGAACTCCACAGGGCAAGGAGAAAGATCTGGAGGTAAACTGGCCCATCTTCACATTATTTTGTCTGTTTGCCAGGAAAGATAGCAAGAGATCAAAGGCTGTTCCTTCTATCCCTAGTCTAAGCATACGGTCAGCCAAAATCTCATGGCTGACCGTATCAAAAGCTGCAGAAAGATCCAAAAGGATCAATGCAGCTGTCCCCCCCTATCAAGTACTTCTCGTATTTCCTCTGTTGCTATCCCCAGAGCCGATTCTGTGCTGCGATGCTTTCTAAACCCATATTGTGTGTCATCTAGCCAGGAGTGTTCCTCCAAATATTCAGAAAGTTGTTGGTTCATTACTTTTTCTACCAACTTGTCGGAGAAAGGAAGTCTAGAAATTGGTTGGTAGTTATTTGGGTCTTGAGCGTTCAAATTGTCTTTTTTTAATAGGGGGAGAATCGAGGTTTGTTTCCAGTAAGAGGGAAAATATCCTTTTGCAAACATATTCTCAAAAATTTGCACTAGATTTTGTGCTACTTGAGCAGGGATCATATGCATGATGTTGGGGGACACAGGTCTTGTGGCACGCCCGATTTGATGAGTCCGATAGACTTTTAAGGTTCCATCAGAAGAACAACTTATAAAGAGGAGAGACTCATTTTATTTGGCAGTCCAATTGGAACATGTTCCTCCTGATAATTGCTTGCTCTATGTGTGGTAAATTTATCAAAGATATTTGCGACTTTCTCCTGAAAAAAACCTGCAAGTGTATCGCAGAATTCTTGATTTGTTCCTGCATTATTCGAACTAGCTGGTGTTATTAGTTTTTATCACTGAGAAAAGAGTCTTATTTGCATCCGATGTAGCTTTTATGTGCCCCGAGTAATATTCCGTTTTAGCTTCAATTATATTTTTTTTGTGTTTGGCTAGTTTCGTTTTATATATGGTTTTCTCATCCAGATCGTAGTTTTTCCTCCAGTTTTGTTCTGGTCTCCGACAGTCCTGCCTTGATTGTCTGAGGCTTTCGTTGTACCAGGGTTGGGATATTTTCTTACAAGTGGTTTTTTGAATTTTTGGAGCAACTAAGTCCAGTGCAGAGTTCAGCCAAGATGCAAAATTCTCTACACTGTGCTCCAGGTTTTCCCCTGATTGCCAGGGAGGGACGGCAGCGATGGCCTCTCCCAGAGCATCTGGTCGAATTTTATGCCAGGCTCTACTTAGGGTGTGTTGGGTGGTATTTCTGGTCATGGTCGATTTTTTGGTCATTATCTGCCAGTTGACCACCCAATGGTCTGACCAAATCAAGGGGGGAGATGGAAGTAACCTGATATCAGAATAATTGGAAAAAATCCCGTCCAACATGTGACCAGCCCTATGCATTTGATCTTTGGTATCTAAAGGAAGACCAAACGTATTCATAGTGTCAATCAGTTTTTTGGAGTCCGGGTCTGTTTCTATTTCCAAGTGAAAGTTAAAATCTCCCAATACCAGAAACTTCTCATTAATGATAGCAGATTCTATTAGCTATCATTAGAAAGAATAAGAACATTTGTAAATTGGCATCCAGAAAATCCCTTAAGGCTTGCCATTTCAAAATGGACGAGGAAAAGATTCTTCAATAAGGTACAATGAGGTCTGGTAAGATTTCAATGATACAATCAAAGGGCAAGGGAGGAGGTAACTCTTTAGCTGTAGTTTCTTGAAACGCATCCAAGAACTCATGATAGGTGTCTGACATTTCTGTGAGATGCACGACAGAAGAAACAGAAGTTTCAGAATGAAACTCAGATGTTTCAAGAAAAGATTGGTCAATAGTACAGTAGTCGACACAGATTTTGGAACCTAAAAAATAGAGAGTCTTGGCAGCCCAGTTAATATAGGGATTGTGCTTTTCCAATCTTGTTGATTCCTAAAATAATTGGATAAAAAGGACACGCAATCAGATCAAAGGTAATCACCTCATAAAGAGTAGCTATCTTTGGCTGTAATGGTCAAGATTCTTCCACTACCAATCCAGAAGCTACTAAAGTACCATCAACTGCCTTCACATCCATCGGAAGCTTCTTTCTGGCGACAAGAATCCAGGGAAGTGAAGCCCACTTAATGTCCATGTACACGTTCAACGGTCTGTGGTTACTGAGGATTGGAACCTTAAGAGGAATAGACTGGATAAGTAATCCTCCTTGATGAAGAACAAAACTAGAAGATTTTAGTGATGAAGGCAGGGGTGGTTATTCACAACTGCCCTCTATTACCTGCAGTATAAAAATGAACATGATTAATAATATAATTAGATGCTATTAATTAATATCTTTCTGGTGCCTTTTAATCTTTTTCCTTAATGCAGTGTATGCCAGGAACCGGAATGCAGGTATAGCCCTTGCGACGGGCGGGAAACAACATGGAGATAGGCAAGGATGCAGCCACGTCCTTGTTGTTAGGAGAAATCCCTGGAGAGAGCTGTCGAGCCGCGTGCTTGAAGATAGGTAAGGGATTTTTCCTCACACGTTACTAAGATGTGGTAACCATTAACAAATCTAAGGAGAACCTGCAAGAGTTGGTAAGGACAGAAGCAACAGCAAATAAGACAAAATTGATCGCAGTCCTTGAGCAAACATCCATGCAAGAGCCTTGGTGATTTTGTCATTGTAAAATTCGTAGACAAAGTAGAAAACAAGCTCAAAGGCGGAAGTGAGTGGGAAGTGATGACCATGGTGAGCTTTGATGCCCATCAAGAAGAATGACGACCTAATGTTTTTTTTTTCCAACTTGGATAATTCTTTACACGTGTTCTGGAATGCTATAATGGCAGCAGGACTAGAGTCAAGCTTGGTTAGTGAGGTCATTTACAGTTAAAAAATATTTTAATTGGGACTATGGGCATTCAGGGTGTGATTCCGATAGTGTGTTGAGGTGGCATTTATTTATTTATATGTTTTCAAGGTCTCTTCATTGGGGTTGGTGCCAAAAATGAGGAGGGAGGATTTAGAATAGTCCACTATATTCCATTCCAGGAGGGTAATTAAGTTATCCACTCCATGGACAGTGAGTTCTTGTCAGTACTATACACTTTAACAGTGCTGTTACAATAATGAGAAGGGTCAATCACAGAGTGCTCCTAGCCATAACTGAAATTATATGTTATTAGGCTGCCCTCATTACAAGCCAACAAACATCAGCTCTTCACGGAGTGAGCCTGCACATAGGATGCACTAAATCATGCTGTGCCTTTGTATGTTGTGAAGGTGGGTCCCAGAGAGAGAGAGAGAGAGAGAGAGAGAAAGGTGTGTTGGGAGGAGTCAGCCCATACTTAGAGAACTTTCTGTTTGATGACAAAACTCGCTTAGGGCATTGTAGTGGCCTGACAAGGTCTTTTGACAGGTTAACACAGAGGTCGCAAATGCAGCTATTGGTGCATAAGTGCTACAGACTGGTTAACTACAGAAGTCAGACAACCCTGAACCAAGGTTGAGGAAGTCACAAAGCCAGTCATTTGCTGTATAGTTTAGCAGAAATGTTTTGGTGTGTTGGATATAGTCACTCTTGGTACAGCTTAACTTTGCATTTCGGATAGGCAGGGACTGGGCCAAATTAGCAAGAAACAGCTCAGCTCCACTATTACCGATGAAAACCCCTTTTTCCCCTGAGTACTCAGTAGATAGAAACTATCAAACCTACTGTAAGGATATCACAGATGCTCTGGATGTAAGAGCCCCTTTAAAAAAAATTAAGACTAGACGCAAACCCTCAGCTCCCTGGTATACTGAGGAACTGAAACTTCTGCGAAATATGTGCAGAAAGGCTGAGAGGAGATGGCGGAAGTCTTACTCCGAACTGGACAAAAAAGCGCCGAGGGCCACTCAAGCCCATTACAAGGAGGATATTGCCAAGGCCAAGGCACTCTATATAGCCGACTCCATCATACATGCCTCAAACAGTACAAAAACCCTTTTTAAGATCGTAAGGGACCTCACTAACCCCACCTGCACTAGTAATAAAGTGGTGGCATCACAAAAACTTTGTGACAAGATTGCCACTCACTTGGAAGATAAGGTCGCTAAAATTGTTGGAGAGCTGAATCAGGATAACATCAGCAGCAGAGACACCTCACCTCACTCATTTGCAGGGGAATCTTGGGCAGAAACATCCTTGGAATGTTTTCCACTACTTACCAAGGAGCTCTTTGACAGTACCGCCCAAAATGTATCCTCTGGATCCCCTCTAGACCCCCTCCCACACAAGATCTGGAAGTCTTGGGGGCAAGATCTATTTCCCCGGTTGCGACTGATCTGCAACCAGTCCCTAGAGGAAGGAGTGGTCCCGGAGATCTGGAAGCAGGCAGTGGTAACTCCCCTGCTAAAGAAACCATCATCGGATCCCACGGACCCGGCTAATTTTAGGCCTATATCACTACTGCCATACTAACTATTTTCTCCAAGATTTTTATAGGGTAAGTCTCTGTCATGCTATCTGGAGGAGAACAACCTTCTAGATAGGGATCAATTTGGATTCCGACCAGGTCATGGGACAGAAACAGCCCTGACAACTGTAATGGATAATCTTCTAATGCGAGCCGACAATGGGAACGCCTCGGTACTAGTACTGTTAGATATGTCGGCCGCCTTCGACACAGTAAGCCATGCAGTGTTGCTGGGAAGATTGGAGAGGGTAGGGGTGAAAGGCCGAGCACTGAAGTGGCTACAATCATACCTCACTGAGAGACAGCAGATGGTAACCATGACGCCGTATGCCTCTCCCAAATCCCAGGTTCGCCATGGAGTGCCACAGGGTTCGGCAATTAGTCCCATCCTCTTCAATATATATCTGTGCCCACTGATTTCCCTAATAAAATCTTTTGGGATCGACCTGGTTAATTATGCTGACGACACTCAACTAGTTTTCTCCATGGGAGGAAAGATGCAGTGACCATGGATACCTTACAAGAATGCATGCGCCAAACATCTGGCTGGCTTAGAGAAAATTCTCTGCAATTTAATAGGGAAAAAACGGAAGTGGTGTACTGTAATACTGCCAAATTGACGTATCAGATACCGACGGAGATTAAATTCTCCCCTGGAGATAAATCTCTGTCCTCAGTTAAAACGGTCCGCAACTTAGGTGTCCTGATCGATGACAACCTCCAGATGGCATCACAGGCCAATAAAACAACCAGTGTCTGCTTTGCCCTATTAAAGGCCCTGCGGAAGATCCTCCCCTTACTGCCAGATGAAACCAGACCCTTGGTAGTAAGGAGTGCAATCCTGAGCAGACTGGACTACTGCAACTCCCTATATTTGGGAGCCCCGCAGTATATCCTGCAGGGATTGCAGAGAGTCCAGTCTATGGCAGCTAAGCTGGCATTGGGAAGGCAACGCAGGTCCTCGACCACGCTGGCTCTAAGAGAGCTACACTGGCTACCAGTTAAGGACAGAGTTAGTTTTAAATCACTATGCATAGTGTTTAGAGCGGCACATGGCTTGGGCCCCCTCCCTATGCAGGATAGATTTACATGGTACAAGCCGACTAGACCTCTTCGATCTTCTGGTGCCAATCTGGTTAATACCACTAGATTTAAAAAATCCAGGATGGGAGGAAGGGCCTTCAGCAATGCGGCCTCCCGCCTGTGGAACGAACTCCCCCAGAAGATCAGACAAGCTGATACCCTGCTTTGCTTCAGAAAAAATCTGAAAACATGGCTCTTCCCTAGGAATGATAATGCCATTCCTTAGGTTGAGAAGCACTGTAGACTGACGAATTCCTCTGCTAAGTGACAGCGCCAGGATACCCGCAGGGTGGCAGCATGCGCTATATAAATATGCAATACAATACAATACTAGAGTGATTCCACTGGATTATCCATTCTCTAAACTGTTGGCAGAATCAATGGTAGCTATGAAGCAAAAGCACGGCTAGAGAAGGCTGGCCAAAACTGTAAAAATTACATGCTGCAAATCCTCAAGTGAGTGTCAATGTGGAGTGGACAGAAAATGAGAAATGAGCCCTTCAACCCTCCACAGATACCTCCAGGAGGCAGGGTTTTGGTGCCATCATGGACATACAGTGGAAAATGCATGAGCTGTAGATGGCATGAAAGCGAAGCACAGCAGAAGATGGCAACACTTTTTAAGAATTGCTCCTCATCTTAGCTTCCCAGCCTTGATGAGGGGAGATTAAGGGACAAACAAGAACAATATGCTCTTGGACAGATAGCTGGTACAAAGTGCAGGTACCAAAAGACCACCTGGCAAGGTGGCTTCATATACTCATGCTACTATTGACACTGATTTTTAAGTAAATAACTAATTTACGACGACGTTTTGGCAAGGTTATTGAACTACTAATGCTTAGTTTACTTTATTGCATGATTTGTTAAAACCCTTGCAATGGTCTGCAATAGCAGAAATTCATTACAATATATAAAGCAAATGATTAGTAAAAGAGACCTTGCAAATCTATTAAAAAAACATAAGTCATTACATGTAAAACATTATTGCGATGCACTAACACTGACATGCAGTAATTTGTGTCAATTAAAAAAGAAAACAGCAGTCACAAATAGGCAGTGTGGTTCAAGTCCTAGGCCGACTAGCCTATCGGCATCTCACATCCTCTAACTTTTTTTAGGAAGCGATCCATAAACCTGACCAAGGCACAGTTGAGTGCAGTGTTCAAAGGGTCGAAGCAGGCCAGCAGTGCTCCTCTGCAGGATCTAACGTCCTTTTCAATCCAACCCCTTCGCAATAAAGTTCTTCTATCTTCTAAAAGATTAGGGCACAAGCATAGGACATGAATTATGTCTTCCCTATGATGGCCACAGAGCCGACACGTTTCCTCAACCCACTCTCTTTTCCATTTTGGGAGATGGCAGGTCATAGAAAACACCCCCATTCTCAGCCTCAGGAACTGGAGCTTAATACGTGAATTGAAAGTGGTCGTTAAATAGCTCTGAGATTTCAGCTGTAAGTAGGTTCGTAGGGTCATCCATCCGTGGCTCCGTGCCAAGAGGCTGTCCCTGTCTTCTGCTGAAGAGAGTCGTTTCGTGCTGAGTTTTGCTAGCCTCTTGAATTCATTTTGGCTTACATTTAGGACCCAGAGGTTGCTCAGACCTAGAGAGCCAAGGCCGCAGGACAGGTAGTGGTGCCCCGCCAGCCATCGACTTGTATTCAGCTGGGTCCATAGATAGTGGGCCAGTCTGCCTTCCTTAGCCGCCCTGAGCTTATGGCAGCTTAAAAGAAAGTCGCCATACGGCCCAATGACTGCCTGCAGCTGCCAAATTCCAACCTGATTTGTGCCGGTGACGTGTAGGAGGGTAGCTGGAAGATTGTTCTATAGATTTTTGCGACTGATTTATCCAGCCCTTTCAGAGCCTCGCACCCATAAGTGAGGGTAGGGATGACCTTTGCCTGGGCCGCCTGGAGGGTTGGGGCGAATGTAGGCCCATTTAATTTTTTGTGGATGGAGCTAAGTGCGAAAACTACTAATGCCCTCTCTCCTGGAAAAAGAGGGAATGCCCTTCATCAAAGCACTCTCCACCATGTGGCCTTAGAGCGGAGCATGTTAGCAGTGAGATAAGTAGTACAAGCAACCTCCATAAGTACAGGTTAGGTATAGAAGATGTCGAGAAATAAAACCGGTTGGTGCACAAAGGAGAAGTCCGATAGTTGTCTAGTGGCTCAGTTATGGAGTTTGTGCTTTGGGAGTGGGAGAATAGAAAGTCCAAACCATAGGCAGAAGCATGAGAATTGTACTGATATTTATTGTAAAAACAAATTCCAATGGATACAAGGTAAAGAAGATTTTGATAGGCTAAGGAGCAGCTAAGAGGAAGGGCATTTCAAAGTAGATGTTGAAGCAGACCATAACAAGCCTTGAATCATTGTGCTTTGATTTATTTGAAGCGAACACCAAGGTGATGGAAGGAATGCTTGAATTAATCTCAGCCAATGGCAATAGCTCTGGGCTGCATTCAGTCTATAATTTTTCACCTACTAAGCCACTCTAGACAGAGATTAGCCATATGCAAATCAGTCTTGCTTCAATAGAAACAGTCCAGCCGTAACTGACAGGCTAGGTTCCCTTCAGACAAAAATATAGGCAGACCCAACCAGTTTTGTCATGCTTAGGCTTCATCAGTGAGGTACAGTTTGACCCTTGTAGCACAATGAGCATGGGACACAGGTCTGGACAAACTCACCACTCGGGACATTTACTAAAACAAACAACAAGGGGGTAGAAGGACTGCTCGAATGAATCTCAGGTGCTGGTGATTGCTCAGACTGCATTCCAGTCCATCGTTTTTCACCTACTAAGCCACTCTAGACTGAAACCAACTATATGACAATCAGTCTTGAATCTGCACCGACAGGAAAAGTCCAGCTATGTCCTCTCCAGATGAGAACACTAGCAACTCCAGACTAATTTCGGCCTACTTGTCATTGAGGTAAAGGTTGAGTCCTGCTGCACACTCCGCATCGGACCCACATATAAGCATACCCTTCCCAAGTAGGATATCCTCTGCAAGAAACAACAAAATAATGGAAGGAATGTTTGAATTAATTTCACCTATTTGTGCTCACTCGAGTCACCTTCCAGTGCATCGTTTATCATCCACTATGTCACTCTAGAATGGTACAAGTCAACATAACCACGGAAGACATCCTGGGTGCAGAGTTTAAAACACTGACAGACCACAACCAGGGAAGACAATCAACGATACCAGCACTAAAATCACCCTCACTGGCAGCAGAAATCCCGAGTAGAAAATCAACCTTTGAGGAACGGGGCATTGGGATCATGAAACCTGAGGCACCAAAGTATCCGCACCCACTGAAGAAGCAGAGAAATCCTTCAAGGTTGCAAGATCATACCCATAGCATTCTAAGAGGTGCAGGATGTTCACAACTAAACTTGCTCTTTAGCAAAATGCAAACCTTGCAATTCTACTCAAATAAAAGGGGCCCAAAGGGGAAAATTGCTCCGGAGCCTAATGAGAAAAAAACGTGAAACAGATTGTAGTTGGCTACAGTCCACCCTCCTGGGTGAACTATTCCTAGTATAAATAGCACAATCATAGAAAGAAAACAAAACATAAGGATAATATCATGGAATGTTGCCGGACTATCCAAACTACTCAAATCTCCATTTGCAAGCTCATTCATGAAGAATGATGACCTTCTCTGTCTTCAGGAAACCTGGTCAACAAGTCCCACAACAATCCCAGGGTTTCATGAAATACAACAAGTTGCAAAAAAAAAATCTTTGGGAGGCCATCAGGTGGCCTCTCAATATATGCCAGTATTGGCTTGGACCTGAAGTTAAAAAGGGTTGAAGCACACGACTAGAAGATTCAAATAGTTACTCTGGAAGGACTGCACATAAATGATCAGCAGTCAAAGATGCTGCTGGCTAATGTCTATTGGACGAGCAGACAGGCTGACCCAACTATGCGAATCCTTAGAATCTGTGATAACACCAACTACAAAGTCATAATTAGTGGGGACTTCAACCTACGTCACCTGGGAATAACACCGACAGACACTCTTGCATTGGGTCAAGCCATCACCCCGCTCTGCAGCTCATTCAATAACCATAGCCTTAAGTCCATCCAGCACACATTAACTCGAAAATTCCCAATAACTTTCAAGGAAATAAGCACCTTGGACTACGTGGAGAACAGCTCGATTCTGCACCCCATAGTTAAGAAGGGTGACAAGCAGTACCCAGCAAACTACCACCTCAATGCCCTCCTTGACACTGAAGCAGAGGCTTACACCTACGTCCTCCTGAAAGAACTGGAGCACTGGGCTGAGGCGAATGAGTTAATCCTGTTCTGCCAAACCGCCTTCAGAGCAAATTCCTCAAAAATGCACACTACAGATGCAATCTCTTATTTAAAGGAGAAATCCCTTGGTGAAAAAATATACTATAACTGGGTCTCTAAGTTTCCCAGTACAAAGGATTTTTATTGCCCATATATTAGAAAGATACTGAGTTAAGGTTATTCCTACACAACTGTAGATTGTATTAAAAATATTGTTTTATTTAAAATGTATCACTCAATGTATACAAAAAACAATTATAAAAGCTCATTACACTCAAAATAGCATCAATTTCATATACCAATAAAAACCTGTGTTACAAACATTCAAATAACAACACAAACTGATAAAAGCAACACAAATGTTAGACACACATAAAAATCATTACAGGGATTATAGTCACTAAAATAGGCCAATACACACGTAACGGAGAGACAAATATAGACAATACAATTTGTCATTTACAAACACATCCAGTCGAAATAATTCAAATACAGATCCTAGATAAAATTTCTACTCTTTATCTATAGGATAAGCTGTTTCCACGGATTGTGTTGAATGGAGCGTCGACGCGTTTCGATGGTTCTAACAATTTCCCATCTTTTTCAAGACAAACAATTGGTCTCTCTTGGCTGGCACTGTATGGTTGCCTTTAAACTCAATCCTGTAGGCAGATATTAATTATATTAATATTTTATATAATTAAAAGGCTACATTTTAAAAGAAGGGCTAACTGGTTATAATACCATGATTTCATATTCATTATTTTTCAAATATATCAGTTTCAGTACCCACTACATTGAGTATTTAGACAAAATATATTCAGTATTTCTACAATTACAGAAACATGAAATACATATTTTATCCAACATTTTACATCATGCCTATTTGATATCAGATAGACCCATTCCGGTATATGCCTATGATGCCATCTACCATCCTTGTACATCCCACCATCTTAATGAAAAAGGGGGAGGCCTAACCCATATAAATCCAGTGTAAGAACTGGTTATACAAACAACCTGGAGGTGTTCTACCTTATTTCATTTTCCTGCCAACTCCATATATATTGATTGGTTGATCATATTAGGATACTCTGGTCCTGAGAACCTATAAAATATATATCCGAAATTAATACTACAAGAGTTGCTAATTATTGTAACACACTAGATTGATGAGCACCTTATATTCACAAAGTCCTCTTCTCACCTTGTAAAGTTAGTGATGGGATCTTTATTGTAATTTCTAGGCAGAACGTTATTTATAGTTATTTCACTGAAAGTGTTGCATTAAAATCAATAAATTTCAATCTAGGGAAAAAACATAAAATTAGTTTTCTATTTAGTAGAATGTGCAATACTATTGTTTTAATTTAGGTCCCCTAACATACCTGGGAGAGCGTCCTCACTCCCTCACTTCTTAATTAACCGGCGTACTCCTCACTCAAAGAGGGATTTATTTACTGTCTTTTACAGTCTCTCAATACAGCTATCTGAAAAGACAGAAAGGGGAAAGATGCCATAGCTGCTTGAGTAATCGCAAAGATTTTAGATATTAATTTAAAACGGGGTGACTTGTTTTAAAGCATCCCTCTAACATAATCTCCCCCTGAATTACCTTAAAATTGATGTAGAGAGCCTGCAAACACGTCCTTCCGCCGTGGGTCATCCAAATGAAATGCCCTTCGCGTTCACGTTTAAATACCGAAATCGGAAGCACGCGATTGGCTCATTGATAAATTTAAACCAGCTGTAGGCTGAAAGCTTCTCACTACAGGCCCGCTAGTTCTGCCCTAGTTGACCTGGAAGTCCACCCAAAAAGGGTCATGGCACCATACTTACTCTGCCTGCCTTAACCCGGAAAAGCTTAAATTTCAACATAGGGAATGCCGTTTTCTGCCTCTAATACCCCGGAAGTTGAACGCCCCAGCTACACCATTACTCATGTCTCAAAAAATAAATAAATAAATAAATTTCTATACGTATTGTTTGCACAGGGATAATGGTATTAGATTAAAGATTACTCATCAATCCCTCTAGACTCACATTTATTATGTTGTATTAACCCTTCCTAGTCCTGTTGAACGCCGCAGAGTTTCCTAATAGAGAAAACAACGAAAGAATCTATGATACTAATTAAAATCCTATCTATATCAGTTAAATGTTTGGAATCTACCTTTCTCTCGATTACGATTCAGTTTCTTTGCCTATAATTTTAAATACATACTAAAACCTTCCAAACAACTACACCGGCTCATTTTTAATATTACTACCTACTGGTTGGCAATCAGCTTCATTCAGTCTTCTCGGGAATTTAATCCTTTGTCAATGGTATTTAAATAACACAAACCATTGTTCCCTCGATTTTCTAATGGCGTCCAAATTACCTCCTCTCCTACTGATGCTCACTTTCTCTGGTATGAACCAGCTGAACTCGTTACATTTATGGTTCTTAACTAAAAAATGGTCTGTCAGCGGCGCGTTCTCTTTCCTGGTTCTCAGTGCTGACTTGTGTTCCAAAAGCCGAACGCGCAGTTCTCTGCTTGTCTCCCCTACATATCCCAAACCACATGGGCAGACAAGCAGGTAAACCACGTTTTTGCTTCGGCAATTATTCAGCGATTTAGCCACCAACAATTTGCCGTTAAAGTTAAACTTTTTCATTTCAATACAATTGGGACAGATGGAACAGGTACCACACTTATAGTTCCCTACCGCTTTCTGGTTATGCAGATTAGTTTGATTCTCACTGTCAGTTTTTTTGTATGTTTTCACTAGCGCATTTCTTATAGTTTTATTGCGCCTAAATGAAAAAAGGGGTTTGGTTAGGGGTACCGACAATCCACTATTTAGGATTTTCCAGTTCCGATTTATTATATTTTTATTTTATTACTCATACCGGAATACTGGCTTACAAACACTATTCTATCCAGTGTATTGTTGTTCTTGCTTCTTTTGTTGGTATTTAGGAGATAGTCCCTATCATAAAATCTGGCACGCTTAAACGAGTGTTTTATTAACTTTTTAGGGTAACCCCCATCTTTCAGTTTGTTTTTCATAATTTCCGAGTGATGATAAAAGTCAGTGAGATTCGTACAATTACGCCGTAACCTCAAGAATTCACCAAACGGAATATTATCCTTCTGTGATCGGGGATGGTTACTTTCATACCTCAACAAAGTATTCTTATCAGTAGGTTTTGAAAACAGCTCAACCTCCAATGTCCCTTGCACATCGTTCACTCGGATGTCTAAAAAATCCACACTGGTTTCACTATATTTGGCTGTGAATTTCAAATTTTGATCCCCCAAATTGAGCCATTCCAAAAACAAAATCAACATTGCTGGCACCGTTCCAAATAAAAATAATATCATCTATGAATCGGTGCCAGCAAGAGACATTCTCATAGTATGGCGCCACCTCATTGTAGATATGTTTTTCCTCAAAGTTACTCACATAAAGACAGGCCAGACTGGGGGCACAGGTCGCCCCCATGCTGGTCCCCTTGATTTGTTGGTAGAGTTCGTCCTTGAAGAGAAAAAGGTTATTCTTTAAAACCATTCTAATACAGCTCAAAATAAATTCTTTGTGTCCACCAATGAGGTTTTCCCTCTCTAAAATAGACGACATCACCCTAATGGTGTCGTCTTGTGGGATATTCGTATACAGGGCTTCGATATCCAGGGTGACCCAAAATTGGGTCACCCTGTCGAAGCCCTGACCCTCAAAAATAGAGATTGTATGAGCTGTATCTTTGAGATATGCTTTTTGTTTCTGAACGATAGGTCTCAAAAAGAAATCAGCATATTTACGTAAAGGCTCAAGAAGTGAGCCCAAGCTGCTCACAATGGGTCTCATTGGCGGGTTTGCTACATCTTTGTGGATTTTAGGCAACCCGTAGATAGCTGGAATCATAGGGTTATTATTGAAAAGGAACTTATATTCATTATCACAAATCCAGGCCTCTTCTCTACCAGTATTTAATAATTGTGCTACCTCTTTTTTTAATTCTTCCATTAGTGTAAACGAAACACATTTGTAATGATTTTTAACATTTAAAAGCATCCTCATTCTGTTTTCATAATCAACAGTATCTAAAACCACAACCCCTCCGCCTTTATCGGCAGGTTTAATAGTAATTGTATCACATTCTTGTAATGATCTCAAGGCCTTCCTATGGCACAATGATCTATTATTATTCTGATTATGACCATTTTCTACAATATTCTTTATTTCAATCTCTACTATTTTTTCAAAAAGTTCCACATTTTTATCTAACTGGCTCAAATTGGGAGTAAAAATTGATTTAGGTTTAAAACCTGAGACATTGTGGGTTGGTTCATAGGTCTTCTCTGAGAAAAATCTATTTAATCTAATCTTTCTAAAAAAACTCCTCATATCTTTTTCAAATTCGAATTTGTTAGGGGGGCAGTAGGGGCAAAACTAAACCCTTTCTTTAAAACCTCTTGCTCATCATCTGTCAATACCTTGTGGGACAGATTGATGACAGGAAATTCCCTACCTCCAGTACCGCTGATTCCTGGTCTTGAGGTAATCCTCGGTTGGGTAATTTTGAGGTGGATGGTTCCTCATTGGTTCTTCCCTGACATAATTCCGATAATTTTTCTGTCCCCGAATCTGGCGCCCTCCTAAAAAGGCTCCCGCTCGAAGTTGGGGACTTGTCTTGCCATCTGCTCATTGGTTTGTTCCTCCTCACTGCTGGTTCCAGAGGACTCAGAGAAAGTAATTCTCTTATTGCCCCCTCCTCTCGAATACACTTGTCTCTGATACTGAGGTTTATCCCACCTCTGTTCTCTCTTTGTATTGTAATATTCTTTGCCCAGGAATGGATAAACCAATTCTGCACTGAAGTTTTCAATATCCTTCTAAGTATTCGATTAAAAATTCTGCATGGAGTTCTGTTCTAATTAATCATGGATTTACCTGCAGGTCTTGGATTCTGAATCCATGATTAACAGTAGTAGTCATGAACAATTAATAAAGATTCTTAACCTTAAGAAAAAATTAATTAGAACAGAACTCCATGCAGAATTTTTAATCGAATACTTAAAAGCTGGAGTAATACCCATAGGATTACGTATTAGAAACAAACCTGGGCTATTTATAGAGAATAAAAAGTTTTTAGAAGTTTGGACTCATATAGCCAACCGGTGTAGTAGGGATTGGCTAATTCTAATAATAGAAACTGCACAAGAGATTATGATTATTGAGAGAAAACAAATAGAGGAGTTAGAAACTGCACTCAAACAAAATACGGCCTTTGAAGATGCAAAGAAAAAATTGGAGGAACTAGAATTAGAAACCAATGGTTATCGGGAATATCTTATCAATAAAAAGACAATTAAGCTTAGGAAGGATATTGAAAACTTCAGTGCAGAATTGGTTTATCCATTCCTGGGCAAAGAATATTACAATACAAAGAGAACAGAGGTGGGATAAACCTCAGTATCAGAGTCAAGTGTATTCGAGAGGAGGGGGCAATAAGAGAATTACTTTCTCTGAGTCCTCTGGAACCAGCAGTGAGGAGGAACAAACCAATGAGCAGATGGCAAGACAAGTCCCCAACTTCGAGCGGGAGCCTTTTTTAGGAGGGCGCCAGATTCGGGGACAGAAAAATGATCGGAATTATGTCAGGGAAGAACCAATGAGGAACCATCCACCTCAAAATTACCCAACCAAGGATTACCTCAAGACCAGGAATCAGCGGTACTGGAGGTAGGGAATTTCCTGTCATCAATCTGTCCCACAAGGTATTGACAGATGATGAGCAAGAGGTTTTAAAGAAAGGGTTTAGTTTTGCCCCTACTGCCCCCCTAACAAATTCGAATTAGAAAAAGATATGAGTTTTTTTAGAAAGATTAGATTAAATAGATTTTTCTCAGAGAAGACCTATGAACCAACCCACAATGTCTCAGGTTTTAAACCTAAATCAATTTTTACTCCCAATTTGAGCCAGTTAGATAAAAATGTGGAACTTTTTGAAAAAATAGTAGAGATTGAAATAAAGAATATTGTAGAAAATGGTCATAATCAGAATAATAATATATCATTGTGCCATAGGAAGGCCTTGAGATCATTACAAGAATGTGATACAATTACTATTAAACCTGCCGATAAAGGCGGAGGGGTTGTGGTTTTAGATACTGTTGATTATGAAAACAGAATGAGGATGCTTTTAAATGTTAAAAATCATTACAAACGTGTTTCGTTTACACTAATGGAAGAATTAAAAAAAGAGGTAGCACAATTATTAAATACTGGTAGAGAAGAGGCCTGGATTTGTGATAATGAATATAAGTTCCTTTTCAATAATAACCCTATGATTCCAGCTATCTACGGGTTGCCTAAAATCCACAAAGATGTAGCAAACCCGCCAATGAGACCCATTGTGAGCAGCTTGGGCTCACTTCTTGAGCCTTTACGTAAATATGCTGATTTCTTTTTGAGACCTATCGTTCAGAAACAAAAAGCATATCTCAAAGATACAGCTCATACAATCTCTATTTTTGAGGGTCAGGGCTTCGACAGGGTGACCCAATTTTGGGTCACCCTGGATATCGAAGCCCTGTATTCGAATATCCCACAAGACGACACCATTAGGGTGATGTCGTCTATTTTAGAGAGGGAAAACCTCAATGGTGGACACAAAGAATTTATTTTGAGCTGTATTAGAATGGTTTTAAAGAATAACCTTTTTCTCTTCAAGGACGAACTCTACCAACAAATCAAGGGGACCAGCATGGGGGCGACCTGTGCCCCCAGTCTGGCCTGTCTTTATGTGAGTAACTTTGAGGAAAAACATATCTACAATGAGGTGGCGCCATACTATGAGAATGTCTCTTGCTGGCACCGATTCATAGATGATATTATTTTTATTTGGAACGGTGCCAGCAATGAGTTGATTTTGTTTTTGGAATGGCTCAATTTGGGGGATCAAAATTTGAAATTCACAGCCAAATATAGTGAAACCAGTGTGGATTTTTTAGACATCCGAGTGAAAGATGTGCAAGGGACATTGGAGGTTGAGCTGTTTTCAAAACCTACTGATAAGAATACTTTGTTGAGGTATGAAAGTAACCATCCCCGATCACAGAAGGATAATATTCCGTTTGGTGAATTCTTGAGGTTACGGCGTAATTGTACGAATCTCACTGACTTTTATCATCACTCGGAAATTATAAAAAACAAACTGAAAGATAGGGGTTACCCTAAAAAGTTAATAAAACACTCGTTTAAGCGTGCCAGATTTTATGATAGGGACTATCTCATAAATACCAACAAAAGAAGCAAGAACAACAATACACTGGATAGAATAGTGTTTGTAAGCCAGTATTCCGGTATGAGTAATAAAATAAAAAATATAATAAATCGGAACTGGAAAATCCTAAATAGTGGATTGTCGGTACCCCTGACCAAACCCCTTTTTTCATTTAGGCGCAATAAAACGATAAGAAATGCGCTAGTGAAAACATACAAAAAAACTGACAGTGAGAATCAAACTAATCTGCATAACCAGAAAGCGGTAGGGAACTATAAGTGTGGTACCTGTTCCATCTGTCCCAATTGTATTGAAATGAAAAAGTTTAACTTTAACGGCAAATTGTTGGTGGCTAAATCGCTGAATAATTGCCGAAGCAAAAACGTGGTTTACCTGCTTGTCTGCCCATGTGGTTTGGGATATGTAGGGGAGACAAGCGGAGAACTGCGCGTTCGGCTTTTGGAACACAAGTCAGCACTGAGAACCAGGAAAGAGAACGCGCCGCTGACAGACCATTTTTTAGTTAAGAACCATAAATGTAACGAGTTCAGCTGGTTCATACCAGAGAAAGTGAGCATCAGTAGGAGAGGAGGTAATTTGGACGCCATTAGAAAATCGAGGGAACAATGGTTTATGTGTTATTTAAATACCATTGACAAAGGATTAAATTCCCGAGAAGACTGAATGAAGCTGATTGCCAACCAGTAGGTAGTAATATTAAAAATGAGCCGGTGTAGTTGTTTGGAAGGTTTTAGTATGTATTTAAAATTATAGGCAAAGAAACTGAATCGTAATCGAGAGAAAGGTAGATTCCAAACATTTAACTGATATAGATAGGATTTTAATTAGTATCATAGATTCTTTCGTTGTTTTCTCTGTTAGGAATCTCTGCGGCGTTCAGCAGGACTAGGAAGGGTTAATACAACATAATAAATGTGAGTCTAGAGGGATTGATGAGTAATCTTTAATCTAATACCATTATCCCTGTGCAAACAATACGTATAGAAATTTATTTATTTATTTATTTTTTGAGACATGAGTAATGGTGTAGCTGGGGCGTTCAACTTCCGGGGTATTAGAGGCAGAAAACGGCATTCCCTATGTTGAAATTTAAGCTTTTCCGGGTTAAGGCAGGCAGAGTAAGTATGGTGCCATGACCCTTTTGGGTGGACTTCCAGGTCAACTAGGGCAGAACTAGCGGGCCTGTAGTGAGAAGCTTTCAGCCTACAGCTGGTTTAAATTTATCAATGAGCCAATCGCGTGCTTCCGATTTAGGTATTTAAACGTGAACGCGAAGGGCATTTCATTTGGATGACCCACGGCGGAAGGACGTGTTTGCAGGCTCTCTACATCAATTTTAAGGTAATTCAGGGGAGATTATGTTAGAGGGATGCTTTAAAACAAAAGTCACCCCGTTTTAAATTAATATCTAAAATCTTTGCGATTACTCCAGCAGCTATGGCATCTTTCCCCTTTCTGTCTTTTCAGATAGCTGTATTGAGAGACTGTAAAAGACAGTAAATAAATCCCTCTTTGAGTGAGGAGTACGCCGGTTAATTAAGAAGTGAGGGAGTGAGGACTCTCTCCCAGGTATGTTAGGGGACCTAAATTAAAACAATAGTATTGCACATTCTACTAAATAGAAAACTAATTTTATGTTTTTTCCCTAGATTGAAAATTATTGATTTTAATGCAACACTTTCAGTGAAATAACTATAAATAACGTTCTGCCTAGAAATTACAATAAAGATCCCATCACTAACTTTACAAGGTGAGAAGAGGACTTTGTGAATATAAGGTGCTCATCAATCTAGTGTGTTACAATAATTAGCAACTCTTGTAGTATTAATTTCGGATATATATTTTATAGGTTCTCAGGACCAGAGTATCCTAATATGACCAACCAATCAATATATATGGAGTTGGCAGGAAAATGAAATAAGGTAGAACACCTCCAGGTTGTTTGTATAACCAGTTCTTACACTGGATTTATATGGGTTAGGCCTCCCCCCTTTTTTCATTAAGATGGTGGGATGTACAAGGATGGTAGATGGCATCATAGGCATATACCGGAATGGGTCTATCTGATAGATCAAATAGGCATGATGTAAAATGTTGGATAAAATATGTATTTCATGTTTCTGTAATTGTAGAAATACTGAATATATTTTGTCTAAATACTCAATGTAGTGGGTACTGAAACTGATATATTTGAAAAATAATGAATATGAAATCATGGTATTATAACCAGTTAGCCCTTCTTTTAAAATGTAGCTTTTTAATTATATAAAATATTAATATAATTAATATCTGCCTACAGGATTGAGTTTAAAGGCAACCATACAGTGCCAGCCAAGAGAGACCAATTGTTTGTCTTGAAAAAGATGGGAAATTGTTAGAACCATCGAAACGCGTCGACGCTCCATTCAACACAATCCGTGGAAACAGCTTATCCTATAGATAAAGAGTAGAAATTTTATCTAGGATCTGTATTTGAATTATTTCGACTGGATGTGTTTGTAAATGACAAATTGTATTGTCTATATTTGTCTCTCCGTTACGTGTGTGTTGGCCTATTTTAGTGACTATAATCCCTGTAATGATTTTTATGTGTGTCTAACATTTGTGTTGCTTTTATCAGTTTGTGTTGTTATTTGAATGTTTGTAACACAGGTTTTTATTGGTATATGAAATTGATGCTATTTTGAGTGTAATGAGCTTTTATAATTGTTTTTGTATACATTGAGTGATAAATTTTAAATAAAACAATATTTGTAATACAATCTACAGTTGTGTAGGAATAACCTTAACTCAGTATCTTTCTAATATATGGGCAATAAAAATCCTTTGTACTGGGAAACTTAGAGACCCAGTTATAGTATATTTTTTCACCAAGGGATTTCTCCTTTTTACTTGTCAATAGTACCCTATTCCCCTGGTTTGAACAAAGGGGTCCCTCTTTTTCTTATTGTAATCTCTTATTTAATACATCAGGCCACTAGACAGAAGCGGCTACCCCTCTATGTGTGTTTTGTCGACTACTCTGCTGCATTTGACTCGGTAGACAGGAATAACTTATGGAGGAAACTCAGAGGGTGGGGTATTCCAAACAACTTGCTCCAGGCAATGATATTACTATATACCTCAACTTCGTTGAGGGTCAAGTTATCACAGACTTTGGTCACAAGGAAAATTCCCACGGATAATGGCTTAAATAAAGCAAGGGTGCGTGCTCGCGCCCTTATTATCTAATCTGTACACAGCTGACTGCTCGGCACTGAAACAGACCAATCTAATTCTGCCAAAATTTAGAGACACTAAAGTCACGATATTAAAATACGCAGATGACATCGTTCTTCTGAATCACTCCAGAATAGGGATCCAGAAAGCACTCAATGCCCTTTGCAAATACATTTTGACCAATAAAATGATGAGAAATGGCTCAAAGTCTAAAGTAATAACCTTCGACAGCACATCTAAAAAAATAAATCATGTCTGGAGCCTGGGTCCACTAAAAATCCAAAGCGATGAATTGTATAATTACTTGGGAGTCAGGCTGTATTCAAAGCGAGGAGTAAAAACACATTTATGGCATCTCAAAGCAAAGGCGAAATTAATAATCATCAGAACCTGCCAATTAAATAACTTACTCGAAAGCCTTTGCACAGCCCCAATAAGACACATAATAGGAGCAACACTCCTCCTGAAGATCAAATATAGCCATGAAGCCTACCCAGGCCAATTAGTCCAAGTCATGGGAAAATTCCAACTTAAAGTTTACAAAAGGGTTTATAAATTACCATCATACACACCTGGTTAGGCTGGAATTTGGTTTAGAGGGCCAAACATGGGCCAGTATGGCGACCTTTTTAAAGTCCTACCACAAGATTATAAAGGCGCTGCCTAGTAAAAGCAGTCCTTCAGAACGTCTTTAAATGAGAGAAGAACCCTTGGTCACACTACCTCCAAAGATCATTCCACACTCTCCAAATAGACCAGTCAGAGCTAAACAAATAGCAACTCTCGTACGTAGCACTTAAAGCAATCCTGACAAAAACAGACAAGGTCACTCTAAAAAATAAGCGATATGGCCAAACTGACGAACTCACCGGTACTACAAGCAGTGGAACAACTCACATGCCAATACGTAGCTACATTTTCTGAGCCCGCAGCCATATCTCAACTGCAAAATCCGGAAAAGCTTCCTTGAGCAAATTATGGCCGCAAGGCTGATGAGCCCACAGAACAAAGAACGAAACCCCAAATGGCTCTCTCTCTCTAAGATCGCCAACTGCAGACTCTGCAACTAGAAGTACGAATCTTTTAATCATTTACTATGTTGTAGCCCGGCACTACTGCATGCCCGGCACACCCTCCTAAAACCGATTTTCCTTGCATATGAAATCCAAACGTGCAACGAGGCAACGAACCTTGTGCTTACTATCACCGAGCCAACGGAATTAGCCAAATTTGGCAAATAGATCAGTCTCATACAGGCAGCCACAAAAAGGCGAATATGCCTGCATAGACTTCACCTGGAACAGACAACCCTGGGTTCAGCTTGTCATTGCTGGACAGAGGCAAATCCACAGTGAACATGTGCAATGCCGGCTTACCACACCTTTAGGGCAGTTTAGGTGCAACCCGTCCCTGAAACATTGTCTACGTGCACAGAATGGGAAGGGCACTGCCCTCATTAACCTCCCGTCCCGGCAGTTACCCCAGGCCCAGCCTCCACCTGGGAAACATTGCAGTGTGTATAGAAGAATATGGGACCCTTGTGGGACCAAAGTGATAAGAGAAGGGCTGTGCTCTCTCTGTAACCTGCCATTCTATGCTGACCTATTGTATCCTATATATTACTTTCTTGCCAGTTACTCCATCCGCACACAATCTTTTGCTACTAACATTTTATCTGCTAGAAGCACATTTTAACACTTAAAGTAAGCACCTAAGTAACTACTAAGCACTTCATAGTTTTGTATGTACGTCCCCTGCGGCTTCCACAATTTTAGGGTTTTCTTGCACACATTGGTGTTTTATTTTAAGTATGTGTTCATTTGTGCTTAAATGCATTTGCTTTTATATGATTCGAACATTATAAATATTTTAATTAATCACACAATAAACTTCATTGACTGGCCGATACGAGTCACGAGTCTTGGTTATTATGTTACAATCAGAACAGGCAGCATGCAAGCAATCACAGACAAGTTGAGGCATACTTAGGTCTCATCGGTGAGGTACATTTTGAGTTGTGTAGTACAATGAGCATGTGTTTTAGTGGTTAGGTGAGCCATTTAAAAACGGACATCTGGATGACAAAAAAATGTGAAGAGCTACTGAGATTCTGGTTAACATTAGACCACAACAGGGCAGTGCTCTCTGGCCTTTAATCCCCAAAGAGGTTTTATTAAGGTAGGCAGGAGTGCAGAAGCAGGGAGTGTTAAAGTGAATAACAGCCGACAGAACTTTATTTTGTCAGGGAGCAAGTTTAGAGGCTACTCCTCATCTCTTTTCTCTCTGTTTGTTTTTTTAACAGAGGTAGGGAAGTCAGTCAGAAGGCAGGGAAAGGCAAGTTTTTCGACGAACAGTATGGAGTGAATATGGATTCGTATTAGTGGGTTCCACACCATGTTTCTATGGTAAGTCTTCTCATTAGTTGGTGCAGTCCGCCCACCCTGCAGTGCTTTCTGACTGTAATGGTATCAGTGCAACCGGTTTGGTTGCACCAAATTACCAGATAGGACCCGAGAACCCGGCAAGGCTGACAAACTGTTACAGTTTGAAGTTCAAAAGACAAAAGGTCAGGGCCCCCCCCCCCCACACTACCACTGGAAACTGGCAGGACAGGCCTGTGGTGCCCTGGTATGGGTTTAGGGTTTGTGGATTTCATTCAAGACTAAGGGGGCATGGCAGGGAAAGCACTGACTAAGCCCAAGGGCCAACCATGGCCAGTCAACAATCCTGGAGACTGAAGTAATGATGTAGACGCTAGCAGTGGGCCGCTTCAAATTTTTTTTTATTGTGATGCGATTATAAAGATTGACTACAACCCTTTTAAAGGCTGTCCAGCTTGTAGCATCTTTGTCTGCATGTGTAGTTATTTGGAGTGTGCTACTGGTCACAACTCATCTGGGAGAGACAGCCTGGGCAGAGGCCGTTCCTCTTTCCAACACAATATCCTCAGGTGCAGGCAGAAAGCCTAGGAAAAGCAATCTTGTGTAGGGGGAGAGTACAGTTAAGCATATATAGGTGCTCCCCCACTATAGCCAGAAGTAGGTAGATGCTGGTGGCGCAATAATGAATGAATGAATGAATATGAGATTTGTAAAGCGCGATCTAAGCCCAAGGGCGTCAAGGCGCTATAAGCGGACATAAGGGTGCAGAACAAAGAGACATGCTCATACCGAGGTCAGTGAGAAAAGCCAGGTCTTTAAGGCCCTGCGAAAAAGGGAATGGGAAACCTGGCTAGAGAGCTGTTCTGGGAGGGAGTTCCACAGTTTAGCAGCAGCAGTGGAAAAAGCTCTACCTCCCCATGTAACCTTCTTGAATCTCGGTACAATAAGCAGGTTTTTATCTGCAGACCGGAGCAGTCTGCTAGGAACATAGCGATGGACAATAGCCTTAATCGCCTCAGGACCTGACCCATAATAGGCATCGTGAGTCATACACAAGGTCTTAAAGAGGATCCTGCGGTCCACCGGCAGCCAGTGCAACAACCTAATAGAGGCTGTGACTGAATGATATTTAGGTAGATTCATCACCAGCCTTGCTGCGGCGTTCTGCACCATCTGCAGACGTCGCACTAGGCCTTCATTAATGCCCAAATAAAGGGCATTACAATAGTCCAATCTGTACGTTACCAGGGCAATAACGGCCTGCTTGCGAGCATCGAAGGAGAGAAAATGGGAGATTTTCCGTAGGATCCTGATGATCCCAAAACACGTGGAAACTGTCCTACTAACCTGTAAACTTAGGGAAAGTGAATTATCCACGATAACCCCAAGGTTTTTACCATGGGAAACTGGGGAGGGACACACGCCAAGCGCGTCCGGCCACCAGTCACTGGACCAAATTTCCTGTTTACTCCCAAAGATCAAGACCTCCGTCTTCTCTCCATTTAATTTCAGAACATTTTCCACCATCCAGGAGGAAACTGCCTGCATACAGTTCCTAAAATTAAGGGCCGAATCCTTTATACTATGCAAAATAGACACCATTATCTGAGTGTCATCCGCATAGGCCAACACCTCCAACCCAAAAGATCTCACAACCTTCGCAAGAGGAGCAACATAGATATTAAAAAGAGTAGGGCTCAGAGAGGAGCCCTGAGGAACACCACACAGCAGAGGTTTGGGGGCTGAGTAAAATTGACCAAGCTTGACCGTCTGTGACCGCTCACTGAGAAAGGAAGCGAGAAGCCCCAAGGCCGAGCCCCCTATACCTATCTCTCTAAGGCGATCAATCAATCTGCATGGAGACAGGGTATCGAAAGCAGTGGTAAGATCCAGTAGGACAAGGAGGGTGGTGTTCCCTGCGTCCACTTGGATCCGGATATTATCAAATACCGCCGTCAACGCTGTCTCCGTACTATGATGGCTTCGGAATCCATGTTGAGAGCCATCAAGCAGATGGAAATCTTTTAAGTAGGTACTGAGATGAGAGTTAAGGTAGGTTTCCAGAATCTTAGCTGGAACAGGCAATAAGGAGATTGGGCGATAATTCTTCAGATCCCCAGGATCCAAAGAAGATTTCTTCAAAAGTGGCTTCACTACAGCCGTCTTCCACAGAGTAGGATATTGCCCCTCTGAGATGGCAGCATTAAAAACATCATTCAGATGGGGCATAATGACTTCACGACCACATTTTAGGACCTTGAGGGGACAAGGATCCAATGGGGAGCCTGATTTAACTCCATCGAGGAGCCGATCGGTCACCTCAGAGGACATAGAAGGAAAGGTAAGAAGACTGGGCGGCCCCTCGGTGAGTGCGGCCCCAATGGGAAGAAAGGTGGATCGAACAGATGAACTCGCAATGGAGTTGGAGGCTTCAAGCAAGGTGTAAATGTCTGAAATCTTAGTATGGAAAAAGTCAGAGATTTTATCACAACGCTCCTGGGAAAAATCTGAAGGGTCGGAGACAGGGGGGGGAGGTAAGAGAATTTATTACCTTGAAAAGATCCCTAGAGGATCTCATAGAATCAGTGATCTTGGAAAAGTATAATCTCTTTTCCTCCATGACAGCAGCTTTATACTCTTTAAGGCCCTGCTTATGTATTTCCCTGCTCAGTGGATCTAAGTCTATGCGCCAGTGCCTCTCCTGTTTACGACAGCCCTGTCTCAACTTTCTGAGCCTCTCCGTAAACCAGGGAGCAGAGGGTTTTTCCTTGCTGAATAGTGCTTGCTAAGAGGTGCAAGGGAATCCATCGCTGGTAACAATTGTTGCGATAATTCTGCCGCTGCCAAATTGGCGTCATGAAACTTAGTGTGCTCAAAATTGTTAAAGAAATTAAAGAGAGACTCTTTACTTATGAGGCTAAAATTCCTCCTTTCATCCAAAGTCCTGCTACCAGAGGGAGCCATCACCGATGGCATAAAATGTACGTCAAAAGGGACAGCAAAATGATCAGACCAAGCTAGAGGGATAGGTTTCCCCACACTTACCCAAGGGTCATTAGAAAAGACCCCGTCAAGTATGTGCCCTGCTAGATGGGTGGGCTCCCTGACCAGCTGTGAGAAACCACAGCAATTCAAGGTTTCCAAAAGACATAAGGTGTCCCTACAATCAGGGTTATCAAAGTGAAAATTAAAATCCCCCAGAAGAGTAAAATTGGATCTTTCACAAAAAGGTTCTAGAAGCCTACTAAAATCCTGACTGAAGGCAGCCCTAGAGCCCGGTTGCCTATAACATAAGATGCCAGAGAAACTTTCCGTAGGGTGGAGGTTGAGTGAAAAATAAAAGGCCTGGTAAAGATCAGGAGGAGCGGACAAAGCCTGAGTGCGACAGATCAGGGTATCTCTATACAGAATGCCCACCTCCCCTCCTCGCCGATCTACCCTGTCCATTCTAGCAAGGGTGTATCCAGTGGGAATAGAATCTACAAGGTCAGGGCCAGAGGCGTCCGTAGCCCACGTTTCGGTTATAAAAACCCAGGTTGGCTTCCTTGCTGAGACAAAATCTCTAAAAGCAACCTTATTTTTGATCAGGGATCTTGCATTGATAAGATAGCCCTGCGCAGTCTGTCCTTTGGAACTGGACCTAGCTACCTTATTATCAGAGGGGATATTGTGAGCCTGCTTAAGGGAGGTATTACAAACTGTACAAACTAGATGCCCCTTCTTAACTAGAGTATCCGGGTCCAGGGTGTGAAAGCAGGGAGCCCAATCTGGCCGCAGGTCTAACAGTACCTTTCGGGAAAGGCAAATCCGTCCCAGCTGATCAGAGATGGACAGGGCAGCATCTCCAGTGCTAAGTGCGGCCTTAGCGCGGACGGGCGCAGACGGGCTTGCCTTAGGCGCGCCTTCGCCGCGCCGGCGGCGCGCCCGCTGCGCGCGTCTGCTGCGCGACGAGCCGGCCATACTGCTTAAGTAGTGGAAAAGACTAGAGCGCTAAAAGCCCCTGGCTCCACCCCCCAAGCACCGGAAGGAGCCTGAATGTACGCCGGCGCCCTCCACAACAAACGGGAAAACCCGCGGTGGACCGGGGCGCAGGCGAAAACAAAGGAAAGCACCAGGAAGGAGGCGAATCCCCGAGAGAAGAAGGAGAGCGGGGAGCTCTGAGCAAAAGTGCAAAATAGTGCAGTAAGGTAAAAGCAGTACTAAAAACTTTCTAGACTCATGTAAAATACAAATTAAAACCGTTTAAAACAAATTAGGCATAAGAGAACCAAGGCATCAGCAGTGGCATGGTGTCTGCGCGCGTCCGCTGCGCGACGAGCCGGCCATACTGCTTAAGTAGTGGAAAAGACTAGAGCGCTAAAAGCCCCTGGCTCCACCCCCCAAGTACCGGAAGGAGCCTGAATGTACGCCGTAACCGCGTCACTTCCATTGTGTTGTGCGAGCTGCATGATGACACCACTATATTGCAGAGTCACACTCTACAAAGGGACCTGAACTGCACTGCATTATCAGACTTCTTTCATTCCAGTGGCATCTGTGGAGGTCTCCCTGATGAAAAAACGAACAGGTTTGCGATCACAGTTTCCCAAAGATAGGGCACAGATAAGGACCAAAGGTCTTTTTCATATAAGATCCACCATACATAGACAGAGCTGAGTGTAAGTGAAAAACTACTTTGCAACTAAAACTCAATAGGGCACTACGGGCATAGTCACCTGGTAGCAATGATGAAACAGAGCATATAAAGCGAGCTGGATAGGACCAACAGAAGGTTACAGTGTAAGTTCAAAGGTTAGAACTCTGGTTTGTAGGTGTGCAAATAGACTGACAGTCCAGGCCATTAGTGCCATGGGAGAGGCCAGAACTGGTGCTGGTATAATTCCCAAACAAGTCATCATGGCATGGCAGGAATACCATGGACTAACGGGAATACCATTGACTAAACCCCAAGGCTAATCCTTGGCCACTCACTAATCCTGGTAACAGGAGTACTAGTCACTAATTCGTATGACAGGAGTAATCAGGTAAACAGTACTAGCAGGCTGTCCCCCAAACTTTCTCTCTTTCCCTATTTTTTCAATAATAAGAATTGGTAATGGCGCTTTCGAAGGTAACATGTAGCAAAATAGGCTATTGGTTGGCATTCACGGAAAGGACGCAACCAGGGAGACAGTCTACACTGCTCCTAGGATAACGGCTTAATGTCACAGGGTTACTTACTGCATCTGCTGCAATATTTTTAAAAACAAAAAAAAGCTTAACTAAAATATTATGTCCAAGTAACTGGACGTTGAGGGAGTGGTTAATTTAGCTTTAAACTACACTGCAAAATAAGCATTGGCAAAGACAATAGGTCTCATCCAATGTTCCCTCTAATTTTTTTCCTCTATGTGCGGCAGTGTAAGGTCTCTGTGCGCTGCAGCAAAGGCTATGTGCGACAGGAACCCAACCGCGCGTGTCGGTGCAGCGACAAATATTAGTGCAGATTTTGTGAGTATTCATGGTAATCGCAGCGCCAGTCATGCACTGCAATTAACATGAATACTTTCTCAGAGGCACACAATATGCCCCGCCGGACTTGGTGCTGGTGGCGCCCTGTGCGACAATGTTTGTTGGCGCCCCCTAATGACCACCTCCGCCAGTGATTCCCTCACTATTACCCTTTAACAGTTCCCCTCAAGTCTCCATTGCCACGCTCTCTGAGATGCATTTGATTCGTTTTATAGTACCACTCATACCAGTGTAGGGTGTTCTTTACATTGCACACACATTAAACAGGGAGTGGCTTAAAACAGTTAAGCTAAAAATCTGTACTTAGCATAGTGTGCTGCCCCACTGGTATTTTGCTGCGTCTGTCTATTCATCCAGATATATAACACAACAAGAAACATTATGCCTATATGTCCGCTACTGCAGCCCGGAGACGCAAAGAGTTTGTTAAATTGCTTTTCTTGTTTAAAGCCCAAGGTGCACAGGCATCAATTGCTCAGCAGTCTAAACTTCGGGTTTTATTCAAGGGGAAATTCCATATGTTTTCCAACTTAGAGGATGCTCAGGATTTTCTCAAAGGAATGTCAGCTACGTAAGGAATTAATGGATGATTGAGGGTTTTTCTTCCCCTCCTCTCTATATGCCTTAAAGGCATATTAGGTATGAGAGTTACATAACTAATTCAAAGTAACTTTGGAAATAGGAGAATTAATGGTCGCAATATTTGGCTTTTGTTGTTTTTGTGGGACCAGGCTTTTGCAGTAATCCACTGTCGAGAGGTGGGGTGGTGGGTCACGATGGGTGCAATTCCATGGCACCCTCAAAGTTAGTAGGGGTGAGGCGGAGGTGGGTAGCGTGGGGGGGACACCTCCTTGGAGGGTGGGTGGAGTGGGGTGGGGAAGGGAGTGGAAGTTAAAGCAGATAAAAGAGCAGAAGCAGGGGTACTAGCGCATATTTTTTTTTTCTTTTTTCTTTTTTTAGGATGGGAAATGTTCATAGTTGTCGTATGCAGTCTGTGTATTGTTATATAAGTTGCTATGAAGAGTACTTGTGATACTGTTTCCATCAATGTCAATGGGATATTAAATAAATCTAAATATTGAGCCTTAATAAGGTGGCTAGTGTCCTCCTCCCCTCAGGTCGTATTTCTGCAGGAGACCCATTTAAAAACCAACTACCCCAAGCTGTATGTTCCTAGGTTTTTCTCGCATGTCTTTTTTGCTTCAGCCGGGTTGGCCAAAAGGGGTGTCGCTATATATTTTTGCCGCAGTCTTCCGTGGGAATTTGGCCAAATTCGGAGAGATCCATTGGGACGCTGGTTGTGGGTGGAGGCAAGATTAAATGGGATAAAACTAAATGTTATAAATTATTATGGCCCGATAGTAGATGATTCTACATCCTTAAAAAAAGATTGCGGAGCTTCTTAGCGGTACCCCGGGACAAATAATTCTTGGCGGCGATTTTAATTTTATCCAGGATCTCAAAAAAGATACGTCAAATAAAAATAAAAAAGAACTGAAACCCCAAACAAAGAAAGTTTTGGAAGCCATAAGGCAGGAATATTTACTAGTTGATCCATGGCGTAAATCTAACCCTAGGTTAATGAAATTTACTTGCTATTCTAAACAATTTCATACGGCCTCCCGGATTGATTTTTTTTTATTTCACGCTCTTTGAAAATACTAGATACCACGATAGGGGTTAACCCATTTTCAGATCATTCCCTTATTTCGATAAAGCTGCAAATTGAAGGGGGACTAAGACTGAATCCAGGTGGCAGATGGATCGTCTACTCCTGCAAGATCCTAATTGGGTTACCCAAACTAAAAAGTGGATACAGGAGTTTTTTAGCATAAATGAAGAGACAGCAGATATTTTTTCAGTTTGGGGTGGGTTTAAGGCAGCTATGCGGGGGCAGATAATCGCCCGTTCAGCCGCTCTGTTGAGAAAAAGGCGGATAAAGATTAACCAACTCCAACAGGCTGTTAATGATGCCATGAGTTTAAAAGACACTCAGCCACAGGGGAGTCGAGATGCTGCTATTCAGCTAGAAAAAGCAAAATTAGCCCTTAAAGAATTTTTTTTACTTGAAGAAATTAATAGTTCCAGAACGTTTCAGCAGAAAGTTTATGAGGAGAGCCAAATGGTGGGAAAAATGTTGGCAGGGCAGACAAGATCAAAGCAGGAAAACGCCTTAATCTCTGAAATTATTGACCCTAAGACCCAAAACATCAGCAGAGAGAAGGGCGATATAGCACAAGTCTTTTTGTAACATTATGCCCAGTTGTATTCTACAAATTATGTGGTAGGCTTAGATCTTATCCGTAAATACTTTGATGAAGTTAATGTTCCGATTTTATCCGACCCAATGGTAGATCAACTTGAACGTGAAATTGTGGTGGTAGAAATTGCGGACACAATTAAATCGATAGCAGGGGCGAAGGCCTGTGGAACAGACGGGTTCCCAATTGAATTTTATAAAATTTTTGTGAACGAGCTGACTCCCTTTTTGGCAAAACTATTTAATGTTGTTAGAATGGGTGGTAATGTTCCTCCGAGTTTTAAGGAGTCCATCATTGTTAGTTTTGTCAAAAAGGGAAAGAATCATAAGGATGTCAATTCCTATAGGCCGATTAGCTTGCTCAATACTGATTTTAAAATTCTTATGAAAATATGGGCCCAACATTTGACTCCAATTGCTCAGACACTAATACACCCGGACCAGGCTGGTTTTTTTGTGGCAGGGAGGACAATGGCCTCGAATACTGGATTTTTAATACAGGCTCTTGATTATGTCACTAGCAATAAAATTCCAACTTTAGTTACAATGGTCGATGCCGAGAAGGCATTTGACCTGGTCAATTGGGAGGCTCTTTTTTTTGGGATGCAAAGATTTGGCTTCCCGGTCCGGGTGATTAATATGTTGAAAAATATTTACCAAGGCGCCCAAGCTCGAGTGGTGATTAACGCTAACACGGTAGGGGTAATTGATATAAATTGAGGCACCAGGCAAGGATGTCCATTGTCCCCTATTTTGTTTACTTTCTTTATTGAGCCGCTCGCTTTAAGAATCTGTCAGCACCTTATTGAATTAGCGATTGTAGGAAGCACTAAGCACTTTTTTTTCTTTTAGGCCTGTGGCCATGTGAAGCTGAGATTGTAGCGTTGTAGGGACTTTTGTAAAGTATATCGATTATGTATATAGGTAATTAATGTCCTATGTATTGGGAGGCCAGGCCAAATAATATAACTAGTATAGGCCTCTGGTTATCTTGCTTATTTTGCACATTTTGCACTATTTGCACAACTGAAATTGTATATATACGTAATCAATGTCCTATGTATTGGGAGGTTTGGTTGAATAATGTAATTATTATAGGCTTCGGGTTACCTTGCGTATTTTGCACATTTTTGCACTATTTGCACAACTGAAATTATGGATATGCATACTTTTGTCTAAAGTTTGATGGTTTATAATTATTTTCGATTTACTGCTCATGGATTATTGTTTGTTTACTGTGTTTGTTGTGTACTGGTTTTTGTTGCTCTCCTGCTCTGCTCTGCTCAAAAAAAAAAAAAGAAACATTATGCCTACAACAAGCCAGGGCTACTGGCTTTGCCAATGGTTATAAATTGCATAAGATAAATAAGCAACAACTATGAATTTGGAAACTTGTACAATGTTTTGCATTAGCTACAGTCTGAGTTATACTATTAATATATACTTTCAAAGTACTTGTTTTAACTTAAAACCTATTTGTGCATTTTGCAGTAGCTTATCTTATGTTGTGCGTAATGCAGTTTTAAAATAATTACCTATTCACTGTGCTTTCTGTCACCGGCTGGACCTCGAAGTACTATGAAAACATGTAACCATTCTCCAGTGTTCCAACCAAGATTTATATCTGGGACGGTCCCGTTACACACAGACTTCTACAGTTGTTACTTCACTAACTGAGCTTTCCGACCCCAACAGAGTGCAGTTCATACAGATTAATTTAACTTCCATTTATTTCTAATTTAAGGTGTGTGCGTAATATTTTATATGCAGTTACTTGTAGGTGAAAGCCAACAGAATTTAGCCACATCTCTGCCTTCTACCTACACCTACGGAACACGCCCCCATTGCATTCAAGGTCACAGTTACAGTTTATTTTTATAGACTTCTCTGATCTGATGCCGTTTCACTTTCCTCAACTGACCTGGAATGGGTGGTAGTCATCTCGCGGCGCTAGGTTTGCGCTGGTAGGTGAAAGCAAAACCCCCTCAAGTCCTCATCCCACACAAGCCTCATATTCCCTTGGCAGAAGAGTGCCAATTCTGCTGCTCACAGTATTTCACGTGGCGGGAACTCCCTGTAGTCGGGGACATCTTAACGATTTAGGGGCCCCGGGCCAAACCGATTTTGGGGGCCTCTGTTCTGACAGCTTTGAATATATGATCCAGTTTCAGATTTTTGATGCCCTCTTTGGCCAGGTCACTTAGAGTGCACATGCACGCTGGTCCGAATTATACATGTGTTTACATCTAATATTCCGGGATAGCAACATGTTTTCAGTATTGAAATACAGCAGCAGCTCACTGATGTTATTTCAAATAATCTCTGTGACCCCCTCCCCACCCAGTTTCTCATATGTGAGGTCTTGATTTGATATTAAAAAAAAAACACTTTTTAATGCATATTGCAAGGTGCTGTAAAACATACACACAACATTCTCTGCAAAATATATGTAATAGGCTCCTACACATCACCATATTAAAACTAAATCAAAGAAATACTTTTTAAAACAATCTGTTTAAGAAACATTCAAGGTCATCAGGGCAGGACTGTCTGAAGAACAGAATTGACTCCATGAGAGGGGGGGGGGGGTTTAAAGACTGGGGCCCTGGGCCAGCTCCCCCTTTGCCCATGCCTTAAAACGTCTCTGCCCGTAGTGCCCTGAGGCCGGAATGTAGGAGGCACGCCACACGCTGTGACCCCAAAGACCATTGTTATTCCGTAAAAGGTGAAAATGGGCCCTCTGAGTGTGCGCGCTGTGGGAGGTGATGGGGGCGGGGGGCTGCTGCAGGCTTTGGACTTCGGCATAAGCCTACCAAACCTCTTTTAATAATGAAAATGTGAGTTAAAACCGGGCTTGGTGTATAAAAAAGCAGCCCACAGCCGGTCCTCAAGCACCTGGCCCTGCTCTATTAACAAAAGAAATGCAGCAACAAGCACGACATGTGCTTTCAGGTGATTCTGAAAGCACACGTCGTGTTTGACTCTGCATTTCTTTTGTTAATAGAGCACAGCACACAATCTGCCCCGCTTTATTTACAAAAGAAATGCAGCAAGTTTACAAGCACGACGTGTGCTTTCAGAATCACCTGAAAGCACACGTCGTGCTTGTAGACTTGCTGCATTTCTTTTGTTAAAAGGGCGCGGCTGCAGGGCAGATTGTATGCCTTTGTGAAAGTGATCATGTTAATTGCAGCGCATGACGGGCGCTGCGATTAACATGAATACTTTCACAAAGGCAATCTGCCCTGCAGCCGCGCCCTTTTAACAAAAGAAATGCAGCAAGTGCAGGAGGCACTTGCTGCTGAACTTACTTGTGCGCGCTTCACACACCACACTGCGCGCTCGAGGTGAGACAGGTGCGCACGCGCACCTTATTGGGAACAGTGGTCTCATCTACAAGACGAGAGCTATTGACTTTGTCACTGTTTTTTAGCCATGTTGTACAGCAGCACAGCTGCCATGCATCACGGCTGAAAGTACAAAAAAAAGCGCTATAACACGCCCATTACTGGCATGCATCATGTCACTTCTTTTTTATTGCTGATGGGAGGGAGGGCAAGGCGGACGCCAACAGGGAGGGAGGGCTTGTGGGGGGTGGGGGGGGGAGCAACACAGACCATGGAGGGTGTCGAAAAAAAAAAACTATGATGCAGTCAGCGCTGGCTGTATCACAGCCCTTTTTTATTGCAGGGTGGGAGGCAACATGGAAGGAGGGGGAGCAACATGGAGGGAGAAAGGAGGCAACATGGAGGAGTGAGAGGCAACAAAGATTTTCAACATGGACAACTGAAGGTGTGGGAAAAAAGAGGGAGGGAGGGCAGAAGGGTGGGAGGGCCAACACAGACAACATAGGGTTGGATGGCAGGTATAAGGGGCAACACGGACAATGGAGGGCGAGAGTAGGAAAGCAGTGCAGAAAACGTGAGGGAGGATGCATGGGGTTAAGAAACATGGACAATGGAAGGATGTAGCTATGGGGTAAGGGTAAGCAACATGACAGCAGGTGTCGGCAGGCAGGAGGAACACGGGGGGAGTGCACGAAGAAGACAGCTGAAAAATATACTCTCAGAGTGCTTAAACACAAAGAAAAAGGTAGCGCCTAAAAAATGGCGGGTGGGAGGATCAACATGGACAATGGAGGGCGAGAGGAGGAAAGCAGCATAGGCAATGTGAGGGAGGGTGTGCTGGTGCAAGAAACATGGACAAAAGGATGGATGGAGTGATGGGGTGAGGGCAAGCAACAAGACAGAGTCGGTGGGCTGGAGGAACACAGAGGTGGAGAAGTACATGAGGAAGACTACTGAAAAATATATACTCTTGCAGAGTGCTTAAACACAAAGAAAAAGGTAGCGCCTAAAAAAATGAGCAGTGGGAGGACACATGCAATACATCCATGCTCCAAGGCAGAGACAAACACAGCAAGATGAAGAAGCCTATGTCAGCTGACCAACAAGAAGCAAGCAAATGAGAGTGACAGTGAAGCAAACCAACGGTAAGCAATGCCTGGCCTCTAAGCCCACTGTTAGAAAACAATGCGTCTCGAAAGAGACAACGCATGTGCTGTCTTAGGCGAGTCCCAAAAAGGAACATTAAAGAAAATATACATAGACGTAAGTGACCAAAATTGTAGAGTAATGTAATATTCAAACAATGACCATGAGTAATGTTTAGTGAAATGTACAATTGTTCGGGGTGGTTGCAGTGGTAATTCACATTATAATTGCTTACTATCAGTGTGCACAGCACAGCTTCACAGATAGACTGAATGGTTGATTTGCGGACTATAACATGGTACAGGTGGCCACAGTCTGAAAATCATTAATGGGGCAGCACGGCAATGTTGTCATAGCACCAGCGTGACAAGGTAACTGGAGAACTAACACCGGAGATAAAGGGACTACTTATAGTGCTGGTGTTTGTTCTTCTGTTTACCATGGTAGGATTTCACTCAAACCCATCTCTTTTACTTGGTCTTATCCTAGAGCCTTTATCTACTCTGTCTTACTTGAAAAAAGTAACCTTTGGTCCTACTTGTGCTCTATCTTTTAGAAACTTTGTCGGGACCCTGGGAGTGTTTTTTTCTGTTGCTTTTTAAAAAAATGACTAAATTACTCTACTCATGTTTGTACCCATGTGCAGGACAGCAATCATTGAACGCTTCAAGTAGATAAGCCATAGATGCAGCCTTTAACAAGCATTGGAAATGCAATAGGTCTCGCATTTTCTTAAGTTAGAGCTATTGGCGTTGTAAATGACAATGTCTTTTATCCATGTGTTACGGAGTGTATGTGGTGTGTAGTGAAGTTCCCGGTTTTAGATTTACTTGTAGAGCTGTGCAGTGTTAGAAATAATAGTTCTTTTTGCAGAGTTTTTTATTGGTTCTTCCAACAAAACTGTTACTGTCTCACTGCCCCAGACCGGCCTGCTGGTGTACAATTTGTGATGAAATTACACAATGTGGCGTTTGGAAAATATTTGCGTATTTTTATGTTGCAACAGAGCGCCATTGAAATCCCAGAACAATAAAAATGTATGTATGAATTATTATGATTATTTTAATATTATTCTTGTTGCTATTAACTACATTTTCTGTTATAATCATATATTTTAGGTATATGGAATTAAACAGAGGCAAGATGAATTCCACTTGTATTCTTTGCATTTGGGCTGACACAGTACTATAGGTTTCCCTGTTACTGAAATGCCGTATTTATCGACGTGTCATTTTCCTTGTGTACAATTCATTTTTAACAACTTGGTGTTTTAATAAAGGCGTACCTCTTTGTATTTCTGGATACCCTTTTTGACCTTAAATATGAACTTTAATGGTATACTTATTTACGTCAAGTGCTATGTGTAAGTTTGCCGTTTCCTTTGTAGAGGCAACGCTGTAGAGGTATAGCGAGAACAGCCATTTTTCTCGAAGCCTCTTGTGAGGATGTTTTCCAGAATGCACCTAAATCAGCCGATTTTCACTGTGTTGTCTAAATGCCGAATGCGGGCTTGTAGTGTCCCCATTTTTTCTTTGTAATCTGCGCAAAATGTACATTGAGGTGTAATTGAATTTAAAACAGAATAAACCCTAATATTGAACAGTTTTCCTGTTCTATGGACCTGTTATTTTGATCCATCACCCTCCCACCCCTGGAAAAACATTAGCCTACAGCTTATGCTCAAATTAAAGAATGTTTTCAAATTTTGTGGAGGGGATTATCATTGAAGTATTGTGTTTGTAAATGTTTTAACTACAATTGAGGAGATTGTGAAAGTAACCAACGTGTGTGGGCTAAGGGCTACTTAACAATAAACAGACGTCCGTACATGTTTTCACTGTATGGCTGACTTCCTAAACGTGCATCTGTTTTATTATACGTCCCAGCGTCACCCTGAAGTGAAATAAAGTTAAACCTGAAGAGAAAACACAGAAACTGCTGCCAACATCGACCATGCTCAAATATAAAACTATAAAAATCTAGATGAAAATACAGAGAAATAGTTCTCAGCTTGCACATGGCTCAGAGAGCGTGGTGTCCCTGAACAGAGGTCAGTTATAGAAAAACATGCATTAATGCCTGCATGTGCTTCTTAATAGTACAGAGCTTCAAGGCACGTTAAGGCGATGTTAGACTCAGGCAGCACTAGGCCAGCTTCACCCCATACTGCCTGCGTTCGAGGCTCCTATTTTGATCCCCTTTATTTGATCAAGTGTTCATGTGCTCACTTAAAATAGCCCCATGACTCCATGCACGGCGGGCATTGCAGGCTTTAAAAGGGGCAGACAGAGCGGAAGTGGGCTTCAGTAACTTAGACTATATTGAAGGGCCTGGAGTTTGGGGATGTGTTTTAGGCTACCAATGCAGCGCCGCCTCGCTCAAGACAGCTACGGAGCTGTACATGAATATTTTTATTGTCGTACAACAAACTGATACCGGAGGTGCTGCACACAGAGTGAGCAGTGTGGTCTTTAGTTTTTTTGGGATAAGACTGGTTTACAGAAACTATGAGGTGATGCGAATGAGTGTGTAGAATTACAGCAGTGATAGTTCTAGGAAGCAGATCAGGCTGCAATTTCCTCTAACAAAGCCTTCCCTGATCCACGGCCGGGTGTAATGTTACGATGCCCTCCCCTCTGTTAAGAACAAAACGACAATCATGAACATTCTGCGCCATCTTGTCTGATGAAAGTTCCTACGTGCACATAAACTACAGTCATTCTGATTGACCACAGCCATTTTGTACTCTGTTGGTCACCTTCATTTCACCCTGTCCTCTAGCAGCCATCTGACTCTCTGACCAAACCTGATATATGTGTGCTGGGGGCTATAAACTATTTCCACGACAAACATCAACATCACCTGCTGCCTCAAACTCGTCTTTCCTCTCATCCCTGCACAAACAGGTTACAAATACCAAACAGACTCTTGCAAGCATGGTTTATTGCACTGCACACAGCAAGACTTGTTTTTTGCCAACAATGGGACCTGTTTTTATCAACAGAACGGACTCTTAGATCTGGCCGGTCTCACTTGTGTTTAGACCCTGAAGCAAGGTCCAGCTGCAATTAAATTGTCTGTTTTTGACCTGGGCGGGAGGAGAGTTAATGTTGGGCTTGTGTAACCATGTTGATGAAACAATGTTGGGCTTGTGTAACCATGCTGATGAAACAATGTCGGGCTTGTGTGACAACCTGCCCGGGGCGGAGACTCCAAGCTTGTAACCATGATAAATGAAACAAATACATTGTGTAAAACCTGTATAAAAGTAAGAGCCAAAAGCATTGCCAGTAGAACACCTCCCTGAAGACATCCTGGTGTCAGCAGTTGACGTGGTCTCCTCTAAGAGTACTAAACCTTTTTCTTGCCTTCCAGCTTCCAGCGCCTGCCTCGTTATTTTAGATAGCGAAACCAAAGTGGATTAAAGGTGACCTTGCGCCGGGCAGCATTGGGGATCTCAGGAGACTCGCTGCTTTTCACAAATTGGCGACCCAACGGGGGGCCCATCAGAGACACGTGGGTCCAGTAGAGAGGTCCTAACGACGGAGTGAACGACTAAATGATTGGAGTGCACCTGCCTGAAAGAGACCCTCGTCTGGCTGCCAATCGACTGAACTTCACCGGTTCCGAACGGACCTCTCTCGAGTGACCTGCGGTCCTGGCTGGGGCCTTACAGGAACGCCGCATTGATTGTTGGAGTAAGAGGACAACCAGGCGCTGGAAGGGGAATACGAAGAACTGTCCATACGGTCCGGGTAAGGTCGTGAGAAAACATGACTTAAATTGATTGATTGATATAAATACTAGTATTCCTTTTTGAGTTATTTGAGACATTCCCTGCTTGCAAACAACGTAGAATAGGAATATTCTCTCTTTGCAGACAGCGAAGGACAGGTAGTGCAGACTTTTGTCTAACATTAATTGAGATATTCATTTTGACCGCTAAATACGTCATGCCTGTTTTCTCTAGATTGTTTGATTGTTTTGGACCGGACCGTTTGTTAGAGGTCAGTCATCCGGCACCGCCGGAAGGCACCCCTAACAAGGGCATGTACGTGAAATATGGATTAGCCACCGTAGCTTATAGCAAACTATGGCATAAGTACACTAGGAAGGACCGGGTAAATCAGTGGCCACTGACGGGATCTTTCGATCCCGCTAAAATAGAAACGTTAGAATTAGCTCTCCACAAAAAGAAAGCTAGACCAGCCATGTTTGATAGTTTTGGTTTATGGCGAAAAGAGGCAGCTCAACGAAAGAAAAGAGACGAAGCTAGACAAGATAAAGAAACGCGAAAATCAGCTTACCAAGCCTGTAAAAAGTTAGAAGAAGAACTAAAAGAAAAGGAAATCGATAAAAAGGAACAGGAATCAAAAATATCAGGTCAATGCCCTGTTAGAACGCCCTTAACTCTTTACCCCGAGTTACCAGCAAAACAGGGGGTAGATGATGATTTATTGTTAGGTCCCCCAATGATATACATGCCACCCCCTTACGCCCCTACTCATCCCATAGTACAACGCCAGGACCACCAAAGTATAGCCGGAGATGGCACGATCGCCTCAGTCTCCACCGCCTCTGCTCCCACCGAGTCACCAAATGCCTCATCAAAGGATACAGTAGTAGAGGTAGGATCAAAAGAAAAAGGAGCGCCCAGGGTCCCGCGATTAAGTAAAAATGAGCGAGCAGGCATTGATAAAGTAGTTAAATCCCTCATAGATAGGAAGGAGACAGAAGAGCATGTAACTGACATATGCAACTCCTATGTTGAAAACCGCAAACGATACTTTATTGTACGTCTCTGTTACCACACCCTTACTGCATATGAAGAGAAGTACCAAGACGTAGGGCCCGAGCGATTAGTGGCTCTCTACAGGAAGGTAGACATCGGAGATGAAGGCGACAACGATGTTGCAGAACTATTTTCATCCACACTAGAAGTATTGCGTCACCTCATAGAACAAGGACAGATAGATAGGGACAGGACAACTAAGGTAGCAGGACCCCCAGTGGGAAAAACAGATAGCATGATGCCCATAAAAGAAGCTGCCCCTTACTGGATACCTCCTAGAGGACAAGGGACTAATGACGATATAAACCATCAAGACGCTAGAGGAAGGGTGGTCTACAATTGGGTGTATCAGCCATGGGACAGACAGGACATCCTGACCTTCCGTAAATCTTTGCCGGATTTGCGAAAGAACCCCACCGCCTTTTACACCGAGCTAGGTACCGCTCTGGGATCAACAATAATGACACTTGCCGACATAGACTTGTTCTTCGGGTTATGTTTGCCAGCAGATGTGTGGAAACAGGTTAGGAAAGTAGACCATACCGAACTGTTTGGTCATACCTGGGAACAACTCGACACACTAGATAAACAGCGGAACCCTGGTCAAAAACCAGTTAAAGCAATATTAGACCTCCCTGATAAAATAGTGCAGAAAGTGAAAACGCTGATCCCAGAGAAAAAGATAGACTGGTCCATAGTAACCGCATGCCGCCAGAAACCACAAGAGGACGTCTCAGAGTACTTCTCCAGATTTGAAACTGTGTTCTCTGATTACAGTGGACAAGACATGTCCACCGCAACCGGACACCACTTATTTGTGCAGAACTACGTCAAAGGATTACTGCCAGATGTATCCCAGAAACTACAAGCCAGCGAAAGTAGTTGGGCAGCATCTAAACCGACGGCCATTCTCCAAATGGCCCAGTACTACGAGCATCAGAGAAACGAAAATGACAGGGCTACAGAAAGGAAAAAGAAGGACTTGAAGGAAAGGGTAATGATAGCACAACTCCAGGGGGCGAATACAGGAAGGGAGCAATATAGGGGAGGAAACCAGCAGAATACCCCTAGAGTACAGCCCCTAGGAACAATCCATCTACATCATATGTAGGACGCCAAGACCTAGGACAGGATCAATGTGCATTTTGCAAAAAAATATGGACACTGGAAATCCCAATGCCCGGCTTTGTTAGGAGCTGCTAGGGGCAGAGGGGCGAGGAAATAGCAAGTGGACAGAGAGGAAGAGGACGTGGAAGAGGGTACGCGAGTGAAGCAAGCGAGGAAAGGCCAGGAAGAATGAACGCATTTGACCATCCCAGACAGAATCAGTACCAACAGACAGATTATGACAATACGTACGACTTTGCATAGGACAGCCAGGGGCAAGGAAGGGATCCAGTCGAGCTCTGCGTTGATCAGCAAGGCCCTTATGTTACCGCTGAGGTCCTGGGCACAAGGTCGCCATTTTTGGTAGACACAGGAGCAACACGTAGTGCACTATCCAAACGACTGATTCCAAGGGCACCCTTGTCAGGCTCACATGTGACCTCAATAGGATTTGACGGTACGCCCTCCACCAACCCTTTGTCCCGACCCATCCCTTTTAATCTTGACAGCAATGGCGTCGAAACGACATTCCTCCTCTCATCTAACACCCCAGACGCCATTATGGGCCTCGACCTTTTGAAACACTTCTATGCGACTATCAGATGCTCACCAGACGGAGTGCGTGTCATCCTGTATGACAACCCCCAACGCCATAGAGAGAACCCTTTTCAACACATGTTTTCCATCTCTGAGACTGACACATCCCTACTGGACACTTTGCCATCACACTTATGGGCTAGGGCTGATTCAGACGTAGGACGAATGATGATTGACCCAGTACACGTAACAATACGACAGGACGCAACCCTACCGAAGGTACCGCAGTACAAAATATCGCCAGAGGGTGAGAAAGCACTAAGAGATCATACACTCTTTGGTAGAGGCAGGGGTGGTAGAGGAAGTAGTGAGCAACATTTGTAACAGTCCCATACTACCGATTGTAAAGAGACAGGGAGAGGGAGATGGGAAAGCCTACCGCTTCATCATTGACCTGCGGGAGGTAAACAAAATCGTAGTACCACAATACCCAGTAGTTTCCGACATCACGACAATTTTTACTTTAATCCCCTCCACTGCCACCACCTTCACTGTGATCGACCTCAAGAACGCCTTCTTTTCCATACCTATACACGAGGACAGCCGCTATCTTTTTGGATTTACCCTAAATTACCGTTCGTATAGATTTTGTAGAGCACCTCAGGGGTACACTGAGAGCCCAAGTATCTATAGCCAGGCGCTTAAAAGACAGTTGGACGCCATACAATATCCAGATGGAGTGGCACTAATACAATATGTAGACGACATCCTTCTAGCAGCAGACACCATACCAATAGCCGTCACAGCCACCATCAAACTACTCCATTTCCTTGCTGAGAATGGTCACAAGGTCTCCCGAAAGAAACTGCAGTTCTGTAAATCACAAGTGACCTATTTGGGTCACCTTTTATCAAAAGAAGGGAGAAAACTCACGCCTGACAGGATCCAGACAATTCTAGGCACCCCTGTCCCCAAAAATCAGAAGCAAGTCCGCTCTTTGATAGGCCTCACCTCGTTTTGCAGACCGTGGTTACCGAACTTTAGCCTCATTGTCAAACCCCTTCTCTCCCTCCTAGCCAAGGACATCCCCTCACCTCTCCCCTGGACCCCGAATGCCAGACAGCCTTTAAAGAACTACGCAATACCCTTTGCTCAGCACCAGTCCTAGGAACCCCAGATTACTCCAAACCATTCTTCCTCTACACACACGAAAGGGAGGGATGTGCATTGTCTGTCCTAACACAATCAATTGGTCACAAACAACGCCCTTGTGCATATTTTTCTGCCACCCTCGATCCAGTAGCCAGAGCACTGCCAGCGTGCCTGCGCGCTGTGGCAGCTGCAGCAGTATCAATACGCCAGAGCGAAGGAATAGTGCTCTCCAATCCAGTCACTGTTTTAGTACCCCATGCAGTCGACACACTACTGAACCAGACCAAAACCCAACACTTGACTAGCGCCCGACTGACAGAATATGAGTTGACCCTGCTAGCACCGCACATTACCCTAAAGCGATGCACCACCCTCAATCCAGCCACGCTGTTACCCCTACCCGAGAACGATCCTAACGTGGCTCCACTACACGACTGTGTGACACTAACCGATGAACAAACAAAAAGTAGAGTAGACCTCAGAGACACCGCCTTTCTAGAGCCAGATGGAGAACTATGGGTGGATGGTTCGTGCATCAAACTCCCCGACGGCACCACCTCAGCTGCATACGCTGTCACCACAGCCCGAACCATTCTAGAAACAGCCCGTATTGCCCAACGTTCCGCCCAGGCAGCAGAACTCATTGCCCTCACACGAGCATGTATTTTAGCAGCTGGCACGACAGTTAACATATACACCGACAGCCAATACGCCTTCGGGGTGGTTCACCATTTCGGGATTCTATGGAAAGAAAGAGGGTTCCTGACTTCACACGGTACACCCATCCTGCATGGAGATTTAGTCTCCGCCTTGACGGAAGCAGTCCTCCTCCCCAAAAAGCTAGCAGTGATAAAATGCCAAGCACATAGGAAAGTGACAGATCTCATTGGACAGGAAATGCGCTAGCAGACGTTCCTGCCCGAGCCACGGCAGAAGACAGAACTATGACACGAATGTATGTGACCAGGTCACAAGCTGAACAATGGACTGATGCTAGGACCACTGTAAGGGACATACAGACTACAGGTACACAAGACGAATTGACCGAGTGGGAAAAGGTGGGACTAAAAGACGAGGAAGATTGCTGGAGAACTAAAGACGGAAATAAATGGCTGTTACCCAATGCCTACCTCATCCCCATATTGACCATGGCACATTTACCAGCACACATAGGCTCCACCCCCATGATTGAACTAATCACAAGAGTATGGCATAATGTCAAGATAACAGAATCTGCAAAGCGCCTAGTACAACAGTGTATAGTATGCCTACAACACAACCCAGGGAAAGGGACAGTAGTACCACGGGGAGGGTTTGGAGTCCCTGATCACCCCTTTGAAGTCCTTCAAATGGATTACATCCAACTAGAGAGATGCCATGGTCTAAAATATGTCCTGGTGGTTGTGTGCGCTTTTAGCAAATGGGTGGAGGCATATCCCACCCGCGACAATACTGCCATAGCCACTGCAAAAGTATTGTTGAAAGAATTCTTACCCCGGTACGGCCTTTGCAGAATTTTATGGAGCGACAACGGCCCACACTTCGTAGCCGAAGTGATACAGAACATACTGAAAGGGTTGGGGGTAAAACAAAAATTCCATGCCGTCTTCCACCCCCAATCAGCGGGCCTGGTAGAGAGACACAATGCAACATTGAAACTAAAGCTAGCCAAAATAGTTGCCACAACCGGGTTGAAATGGCCCGACCAATGGAAATTGGCATTGCTATCAATGCGCTCCACCCCGACCAAACACAGACTGACCCCGTATGAAGTGGTCTTCGGCAGGCCTATGAACATTTGGGCGGCACCAAGACCCACCTCCATTAACGATGTCCCGAACATATTAATGTCAGACTATCTGCATAAATTGACAAACGAGCTAACAATTATCCACCAACAGGTGCAGCAAGCCTTGCCTGTCGTATCCAGGGGCCCAGGACATGTGATAAAGCCTGGGGACTTCATCCTAGTTCGCAACTTCCAAAGAACGAAGAATCTGGAGCCCAGGTGGACGGGCCCCTGGCAAGTCTTGATCACCACTCGAACTGCCCTCCGAGTGGAAGGAAAAAGAAATTGGCTGCACGCCCACCACTGCAAGAAAGTCCCTCCAACGCTGGCAACCTGTGAAGAGGTGGAGGTGCAAGAGGAAGTACTCGCAAAAGACCGACCAGCTCTGAGTTGCTACCCACAAGAAGACACCCTCCAACTGTCTGAATTTCCCGACCCCACGGTGCCATCCAAGGAAGGGTACAACCTAAGATCGACAAAAGGGGAGCTCCAACAACCAGGCCACTAACTGAGTCAGAGTCTCAGATCGGTAGCACAGCCAAACAACGCTACCAGGAAAAACACCAGACAAAAGTCTGTGGTCCTAACAGTTGGTGAGCTCCTCGAAGATGATGGAAGAAACGGAACACCTGCAAAGCCACCGCAAAGACACCAAGACTTTTGAACTGCACAGTACAAAGACAATTGCACTTGTAGCTGCATTTCTCACCTGCCTCCTACTAATGGTCACACTCTGGATCATTGAAGAGAATGCACCTGCATACAGAACATTGTCACCAACCATGCAACCAATCACAAAGAAAGAACACTACCTGGTATCACTACCGCCACATCTCCGAGAACGACGCAAAGAATTCTGGAATAATTCTTTCGTACAGATGCTGCACCAGCACAATCTTGCCACCAATGCCACTAACTGTTGGGTCTGTGGGCTGCTGAACATTCCATCCCTTTCATCCCTTCACCCTTTTCTGTTCATGGATCTTGCCTTGCCTGGATGATGCTCCTACAAGAAAGTTACAAAGACAATGCCACTTCCGATGGGACAATCGCTCAGTTCTACAACGAGTTCTGGCTAAACCAAACAGGAAGAACAGCAGCTCCCTTTTGCCCTCACACCTCCAATACGACATTCCCAATGAATGTCCCCTCCAAAGAACAGTGGAAATACAAGTGTTCAATAATCTTGTCAGAGCCACATTTTCCTACCTGAAGAAAAGAACTGCTGCAACACTGACTGTGGCCCTATCTGTGGTGAACGTCTCTGGCCTTGTATGCATTGAAGGCCGTGGGACTAAGAATGTGGGTCACAGCACTTGTAACATTGTAAGGACTTTGAACACTGCCAACCCTCCAGCATTTGTTGCATCACCCAATATGTACTTTGTCTGTGGAACCAAAGCCTACACCTGGCTCCCAAGAAACTGGGGGGCACGTGCTACATCGCTTTTGTTTTGCCACCGACCTACACAGCCCCTGCAGAGCATCATCGAGAAAGGCGTTCTAAAGACACTGATCAAGCAGACTCTGCCGCATCACAGTTCGTTGACGCAGCAAAAGGGCTCGTCCCGCTATGGGGTCCGATGGCAAACAGCCGAGCCATCAGACATCTGTCTCAAGCGGTAGAAACCGCCCTGAACGTCACAGCTGGCATCCTCACCAACACTGCCGAGCTGCAAGCGGTCCGTCTGGTGGCCCTACAAAACCGTATGGTCCTGGACGTGGTACTAGCGGATCGTGGAGGAGCATGTCGCATCATTGGTGCCAGTTGCTGCATATACATCCCTGATAATTCACCCTCTGTCTATGAAGCAAATCGAACATCTCCACAGACTGTCTTCAGAAATTCATCAAGGATCAGAGACTTGGACAATTGGAAGTTGGCTTTGGGGCATCTTGAAGGACTGGGGTTGGAAAATATCAATGTTTCTCTTGGTCCCAGTATTGGCAATATGTGGTTGCTGTTTGGGTGTACACTGTATAACACCTTTGTGTTCTCTTTGCATAAGTGTCTTGCGCCCTAAGAATATGGACACTCAGTTAACAAAAATGAGAGTAATGTATGAACAAGAAATACAGGACATTATGGAGATCGAAATAGACTGACGAGATGGCTAGTTATGTTCAAAGGGGCGACTGTTAAGAACAAAACGACAAGACCCTGAAGCAAGGTCCAGCTGCAATTAAATTGTCTGTTTTTGACCTGGGCGGGAGGAGAGTTAATGTTGGGCTTGTGTAACCATGCTGATGAAACAATGTCGGGCTTGTGTGACAACCTGCCCGGGGCGGAGACTCCAAGCTTGTAACCATGATAAATGAAACAAATACATTGTGTAAAACCTGTATAAAAAGAAGAGCCAAAAGCATTGCCAGTAGAACACCTCCCTGAAGACATCCTGGTGTCAGCAGTTGACGTGGTCTCCTCTAAGAGTAATAAACCTTTTTCTTGCCTTCCAGCTTCCAGCGCCTGCCTCGTTATTTTAGATAGCGAATCCAAAGTGGATTAAAGGTGAACTTGCGCCGGGCAGCATTGGGGATCTCAGGAGACTCGCTGCTTTTCACACCTCTCCCTCACTCTTCAGTGGGGCTCAGGGTGGGCGCTGGATGGAGGGATCTGAGCGGCCGTGGCCCGGGGCAGGGCCAGGGGGTGCTGGGACCCTCCCTGCCTCATTGTAAACGGGCACACCAGCTTGCTGGTGTCCTGTAAATCCAATTAGCTCCACTTTAAAGCAGCTCAAACTAATGATCAGTCAGCTTAGACACGCGAGCGCAAGTGGACGGAATCCAATTAGGGTTCCTGGAGCCTCCCGGGCTGTCGGGAGCAGGCGCGAGGCAGCAGCGGCCCGCCATCTCTGCTCCTAGGCCAGGGGAGGGGAGGTCGCTGGTCCCGTGAGTGCCCGTCCCCGGGAGCAGGAAGCTCCCACCCGCCCCTCCTCGTTCGGGCGTGATCACTCCGCCCTAACAACCTTTTTCCTCACACGAATGAACATTTTTTATACAAGATAGGTGTCTTAAAAAGGCTACCGTGTGAAGGGCGGTGAAGTGGTCTAGGGACTAACCGAAAATTCTGGAGCAGAGAGACTGTTCTATTCAGGTGTGCGTTGTTTTGTTGAAAACGCTTTGATCACACTTACATAAAATCCACGGACAACGGAGTGCGGGCGGTGCAAAAATGCATGGACAACGGAGTGTGATCGCGCTTTGCAGCCGGAATTTCCAACAAGCACGGAATCGAAACCCTAACCAGTGGTGGGCGCGCACCACAGAGGGGGGGGAGGGAGCCTGCCGTCTGTGTCGCTCGCTAATGCGCGTCCTAGACACTGACGGGAATGGGCGGAGCAAAGGCGGGACATGCGCCCGCCTTTGCCCAATTGCGTGCCGTTTTTTTTTTATTTTTTAAACTCACGCTACAGCCAATGCGGGCTTCCGAAAGCAAAACCACACGCACGAGCGTGTGGTTAGCTTTCTGAAGCCCGTACAAGAGGTCTCGCGCTGCGCGAGCAGTGCTGCGCACTGCAACGCTAGGCGCGAGACCTAAAAAGCATTTCGGCTCCAAATATTGGACCATGCCATGGTGCATACTGGTAGTGTACATAGGACGTTTGCCAAAACGTACACTTCCTTGTGCAGGACACACTGATACCAGTACACCTTCCAACAGCAGGAAAGGTTAGGGCTATTTCAATATCGTACTGAACAAGGGTAGAAAATGCCAAAATGTGCATATTCCTCATAGCCTTAATTTTTCTAAACATGAAACTGCATTTTTCACTCAAACTGCATTTAGCCTGATTTATTCTGGTATTAGGGAATATATATATCTATATATGTTATGCCCACATGCCCAACTAACTTGAAAAGGGGTCTGTGGACTCAAGACCAGGGCCTAGGCTAAAACAAAATAGAATAACACAGATGTGTCAGTGAGCTATCTAAACACTGTTTGCACTAGACCCAAGGGTCATGTGCAAGTCTGGGGCTTTATCATCCGATTCAGGGTCAGTCAATGAACACTGGGCTGCATCCTTGAATCATATCATAATGCATTATGTTGACATGCCCTCCTTTCACTTTTTGCTAAGCTTTTCTGGTTTCCCCATTTTTGCAGTGATTTCTTTATACGTTGTACCAGCGCCAAAATACCTTTTTCAGGTGAATGTCTAAGCTTTATATATGGGATAAAGTACCCCTGCAAATGTCGCATCCCCTGTTAGAGTCCGTCCCCCCTAGCACTGCGTTGCCCCATCGTCCTTGGGTTGTTCAATAATCACATTTTCAACATAAATTTATACAAAGAATGTTTCTTATAGTAAGGCGATATTTATTAGTTATCTGCCATCTTCAGTTTGAATTCATCAACATCACTTGGTTTTAACAGTGATATGTATGTCAGAACGCACTGTTAGATACAATCATCAATCCCTCCTCCATCCTGATGCATTCCACAGACCCGCCCCCCACTGTATGTCAGGGACCTGATTCAGGTGGAGAGCTGCCTCATATGCCAAAACCCAACCATGTATGGCCTCGTCTCACTTGTAATACTTTACCAAATCCCTGGGAATGTGTATTCTCCCCTCAGGTTGCACTGTACGTACGCTGCCACCATTTGGGCTGGACTCTGCCTGCTTGGCCTTGATGTCCAGCTCCTTCAAACTTAACTTATGAGCCAAAAGCAATTTCTTTTCCTCCAGAACAAGTGACTTCTCCTGCTCTTATTCCTGTTGCTGGTGCTCCATTTCAAACTTTTACTTCCCAATTCCAACTTTTTGTTTTCCATCCTGAGGTGTTAAAGCTCTCTCTCATGCTCTCTGGCCTGTCATCTGTCCTCTAGCTCCTCTGGAGACAGACTCGTGGACGACATACTGCTGCCACCCCTGGAAGATGTTCCCACAGGCAGATCCTGAGCTCCAAAATCCCCTTGCAAGCTCGGTACCTCTAGATCCACATCCTCATTCCCAACTTCCCTTGATGCCCAAAAGGCCCTCAGCGCCTTCTGCAGCTCCTCCTTCCTATAGGAGCTTTTCACAGGGCAGTTAAGATCCTTGCAGATCTGCTTCAGTTGAGCCACTGAGTAGGACTTGAACCTCCCAATCTCAAACACAACCTCTGCAAATTCAACTGGCTCACTAAGTTGAGACATGACTTGTAGATAACTTCAAGGGTTGACAAAAAAACAGGAAAAATCAAAAAGCAATATGTGATCACGTAATGGTTGGCACTATGCAGTAGTGTACACCGATCACTGTATGTCATAATACAAACACAAGTCCTATCCTCACCGCTGACCACCAATGTTAGAAATGGGGGTCTCTAGTTGGAAGTGGCTTGCACCTTGTACAAGTAGGGACCCCTCCTTCTAATCAGGGTAAGGGAGTTACACAACAAAGATAACCCCTGCTCACCCCCTTGATAGCTTGGCACGAGCAGTCAGGCTTATCCCAGAGGCAATGTGTACAGTATTTGTACATAACACACAGTAACACAGTGAAATGACTACAAATGGACACCACACCAGTTTAGAAAAATAACCAATCTTTATCTAAACCCAAAATGACAAAAATCCAACATGCATAACTCAAAATATTATTTTTTAAAGGTTTAAGCAATTCTGTCCATAGAACTCTATGGATGTGCTGATTTTACACAAAGTATCTTTGATGCGTCAAAATCCACAAGGAAAAACAGCCACATAGGAGGGAAGCGTCATAAAACACAGCAATGTGTTGGTTATTGAGTCCCTGGGGAAGCGATGCGTCAGTTCTGCTGCAGGCAGGAGAAGTGTTGTGTTGGTTCCGGACTGTAAGGAGAAGGAATGTGTCGAAATCCGAAGACGGTTCTGGTCTGCAGGTGGTGCGGTGATAAACTTAGCACACAGGTGCAATAAGTAGAAATCCGGATGCGCTAAAGGTCAATGCCGCAGCAGTAAACAGTCGCTGCGTTTATTCTTTCAGTCGCGGACCAGTGATGCATTGATTCTTTCTGCTGCACAGCAGAGTCTGCATCGTAGTCAGTGCTGTGGTCTTGGACGTTGGAGACACAGTGCACTGAACTCGGGTTAGGGCGGTTCTTCTGGCCACAAACAGGCACTGTGCCGATTTAATCGGCTGCACGGCAGTAGTGTGTGGGAACTTCTCCCGCACTGTGGTGCTGTGTCGGAAATGAGGCGCTGGAAGGGCGATGCGTCAATTCTGCAGTCTTTTGCAGCAGGAACAACCTCCAAGGGTCCAGAACTGAAATTGCACAACTTGGCAGGTCAGAACTCCCAGCAGTGGAGTTCAGGGATGCTGCAGTTGAAGTATTTGATGGCCCTGAGACTTCTAACAGGAGGTAAGCACACACAAGCCCTTAGAGAACCTTGGAAAAGCAGGATTCAAGAAAACAAAGTCCAGTTCCTGCACTGTCCACAGACAGGAGCAGCACCTGCAGGCCAACCTAGCAAAGGAACACACAGCAAAGGGGCAGTACTCCTTCTGACAGCTCTTCAGCTCTTCTTCTTAGCTGAGTCCCCATTTCAGAAGTGTTCTAAAAAGGTGGGGTTACAGGTCCTATACTGTGAGAAGATGGCCTGGTATATGCTGTCCACTAATTAAAGTGGGCACCTTGCACCAGTCCAAACAACCCTTATGGTGATTTAAGAGGTCAAAGATAACCTTAGAAAGCTATCCAAGTGGTAGCTGTGGAGAGCAGCCTTCAGGCTTAGTCTTGAAGGAATGTTAAGCAGCTTGTTTTACCAGAATGCAATCTTATAGTATTGGTTAAATACAAGGAGAACCACACAGTAGTTATAAAAATATGTATTTATTAATATAACACTCTAGTATGACACAGTATCTCCTACACGGAGATAATCACAAAGCACACAATACTTAAGCACAGAAATTACAGTAAATAGCACTAGTACACAGTGGGCCCCAGGGAGGGACCAAACTATATACTAAAAGAGTAGTATGAGAACCAAGACTCGAGTCAAGACAGTGTTGAGAGGTTGTAGAATCGCTGGGACCCCAAGGAACCACCCAAGGAGAATAAGTAGAGACCCCACGGAGGACGGGTGCAGTGTGGGAACACGACTGCGTGCTCCGTACAATTCTATGGGAAAGTCGCGGTTGAAGTTTTAGAGTTTAAGGACCCTTCCCAGTGGACTTCGAAGAAACCCTGTGGAAATTAGGAGGTTAGAGAGCCACCCCACCCGTGGATACCGAGGTACCTAAGTTACCTATCCCAGGGAAGCCAGGTGCATAGGTCTGAAGTGGCGTCGGAAACCGCCATCGAACCCAATGGAGGACTTCGAAGAAGAGCCGCTGCTGGAAGGAAGAAAAGTGTCCGTTGGAATCCAAAGGTGGATTCTTGTCGAAGAGTGTCTGAAAGCAGAGAGGACAGAGTCTGGGTCACTCAGGAGTGACCAGGGGCTCAGTAGACGAATGCCCACCGATGTCGGGTGCTTCAGGTGCGTTGATGGAGTCCTTGGCTCTGCAGCTACGGGGACCAGGAGATGTCAGGGACGACCAGGAGCTGGATGCGAGCTGTCCCATGAAGGATGTCGAGTGCTGAGGGGTCGGTGTCCAGCGCGAGCACCAACAAGCCTTGGCAACGGCAACCCACGCAGAAGGTCAAGGATGGATACGGTTCGGACCAGCAAGGTCCAGGAGACTCACCACAGCAAGGGGAGTCGGGCAGGCCTGGAGCAACCAGGGGAGCCCAAGAAAAGAAAAGTTGACCCTCAAGTGGACCCACAGGCCGTAGGCACAGGAGTCGCGAGAGGACCTCGAGCGATTTCACCAAACAGCAGCCCACGGAGCACTCGGTGCGAGGAGGCCGTAGTTCTTGGAAGGAAATGGTGCCAGAGGTTGGGGCTACTCTGAGCCCAATGCACTTGTTCGGGAAACGCCAACAAGCATATGCACTTGCAAATGTACGCGGTGCACAGGGTTTCGGGTATTGCAGCCCCCACGAGGGATTCTGACCTCAAACTTGGTGAGAGGACAGCTCGGACCTCGAGAGACGTAGAAACCCACCTCCTGGTTTGCTGAAGCCTTCGGAGTCTGTAGGAGCTCAGGGTCAGCAGAATGGACAGCAGTGTTGCGGTGCCTGTGAATGCAGGGAGTGACTCCTTCACTCAAAGGGAGATATCTTTGGTTGTCCTTGATGCTCCACAGGTCCTGCACGGATCCTGTATGGTGCACGGGCACAGACGATGCTTCAGACAGAGAGGGAGACGAAGTCGGGCCCAAATGAAGTCCAGCGAAGTCCAGAGTGTCCAGACAGTCGAAGTTCAGTGGTTTCTGGTTCAGAATCTTGTCCATGTCGAATCTAAGATCCTACAGCCAGGTAAGCACATTTGTACCCATGAGAGAGGGTTGGACAGATTCAGGGGAGGGTCTGGACAGTGGGGAGGTTACTCCCATGTCCTTTATCCAGTTTTGCGCCAGAGCAGGCGCCAACGGCTCCCAGGACTAGTTTGAACTGGACTATGCACAGGGACACCAAATGTGCCCCTCATGCAGACTTTCGGTCGCTGGCAAGCGCACCCACCCAGCCCTAATACACTAAATACTGTCTGGGAGGTGGTCACACCGCCCTGTGACAGGATGCCTATTGTTCTGCCTTCGCCTGCTTGAGCTTGGCTCACCAGCAGGAGGGCAGAAATGTGTCTCTGGTCGGCAGCAACCATTTTTTGCTGCCCGGGACTAGAAGGCGGGTACCGGGAACACCAGGGACCCAACGAAGCTCGCTTCTGAGGGGTGGAATCATACCTCCCACACCGGTTACCAGTGTGGAGGTACGATTCCAATATGTTTGACACCAAACACTAGGGGGTTTGTTTCAGCCGTTTTAGAGTTGGTCATCACGCGGTCGCATAATGCCACTCTATGTCGTAAATGGCTGCTTCACTGACAAACCGGGAGAATGGACTCCGTAGGCTGCCGGGGTGTTCTGCTCATGCAGTGGCACCCTCTCACTTAGAACCAAGCACCCTGCCTTCAGGATTGTAAAGGCCTACTATAGGGGTTTTAAGTGCAGTGACCCTTAGATATAGTAAACCTATATCTTAAGTAAGTGCTGCATGCACCAACTTACACAGGCTGCAATGTCAGGCCTGGAGTTCCATTTTGCATGGCCTCTCATGGGTGGCATAATGCATGCTTTAGCCCGTGGGAGGCATCTGGGATATCTATGCCCTGGGTACATGTGTACCATATACTAGGGACTGACAAGGGTACCCCAGTATCCAATCTGGAGTGTACCCAAGTACATAACATAACAGTTTAAGGAGAAAGCAGATAGACTGGGGTCCTGATTAGCAGGATCTCAGTCAGACTAGTCAAAAACAGTAGTACATTCAGCAAAACGTGGGGGTAACCATAAGAAGCAGGTCCTACTTTCCTACAAATACTTATACCCCTTTTGGCCTTTGAAATATGCATACTTCAAAGGAAAGTCTTTGTTGTGCGCAAGATCCTGCCATGCCCTGCCTTGGCTCCAGACACACTACAGGGGGTGGAGAGACCATTGTGAGAAGCAAGGCACAGCCCTTTCAGGTGTCAGTGACAACTCCTCCCACCACTTTAGCTCAAGAAGGGCCATCAGCCTGGTGATGGGCCATCAGGATATGCAGGGCACACCTCAGCACCCTTTGTGTGACTGTCTAGAGTGAATGCAGAAACCCAGCAGTCAGTCTAAACCAGGTGCAGATTCAACAAGCAAGCAGAGGCGCACAGGATGGTAAAGCAAGAAAATGCCCACTTTCTAAAAGTGGCATTTTCAAACACACAATGTAAAAACCAACTTCTCTAAAAGATGCATTTTTAAATTCTGAGCTCAGGGAGCCCAAACTCCAAATCTCTGACTCTTCCAATTGAAAGTTACACTTGTAAAATGTTACAAGGCAGCTCCAATAAAAACCTATGGGAGAGATAGTGAAATACTGCCAATTTCCTTTTTCACTATCAGGACATGTAAATATACCAGTGCATGTCCTACCTTTCACATACTCTGCACCCTGCCAATGAGGGTACCTTGGACCTACCTTAGTGGTGCCTTACATGTAGTAAAAGGGAAGGGTTGGGCCTAGCAAGTGGTTGCACTCGCTAGGACGGCATGGCAGTTTAAAACTGCACTCACAGACACTGCAATGGCAGGTCAGAGACAAGTTTACAGGGCTACTCATGTGGGTCGCACAACCAGTGCTGCAGGCCCACTAGTAGCATTTGATTTACAGGCCCTGGGCACACACAGTGCACTTTATTAGGGACTTACCAGTAAATCAAATATACCAATCATGGCTAACCAATAATAATCACAATTTACACAGGGAGCACTTGCACTTTAGCACTGATCAGCAGTGGTAAAGTGCCCAGAGTACACCAACCAGCAAAAACGAAGTCAAGGAAACAATCAAAAATATAGGAGGTAGAGGAGAAAAGACTGGGGAAACCATGCCAAGGATTCCAGGTCTAATACTAGCAAACTATGGTGTTTGCACTATTGGGTCAGTGCCAACCCGATATTTAGGACACACAATATGTCCCTCAGAAGTATGATGGGTCTACATCAAGGAAGTAGCCACAAAATTAAAATAGCCTTGACTTTGAACCAAATCTCAGATAGGACCAACCAAACGAAGCAGGAGAGCCTGGCCCTTCATAGAAGAGCTCCCCTTGTCTCTTAATCCAAACATCTATCCATTCACCCTTTCACCATTTCAGCTTTACATTCTGTAATCAATTCATTATTTTATCCATCATTCAGTCTTTCACCATTTTATCCATCTATTGGCCATTTCATCCATCCGGTCACACCTCCATCATCTATGAATGCATCTATCAATACAGCCATCATTTGATTTGACCACCCATCAATAAAGCCTTGAATCCATCAATTGCTTCTTTTGTCCAGCCACCCATCCATCACTCTCAGATTTACATTTACTTTTTCATCTATCCATCCATCTAACCATTTACCCTTCCTTTCCGCCACCCATCATATTACTCACTCATCTATCCATCCTCCCTACCTTTCTTTCATCTTTCCTTCCTTTCAACCTTCCATTCATCTTTCTGTTTTCTATCAACCCATCTTTCTCTCTTCCTTATAGCGTTAATTATGAGCTATTGTACATCAAGTTGCAGACAGAAGAGGCCCATAAAGAACCCCACAACTGCTGTAGCAGCTAAAGTGAGGGGTCTTGATGCCCCTGGTCTACATAAATTCAAACACTTCTGATTTAGGGGCGATACTCCAGATTTCTTTCACAAAAAACTGCTGCTTTATCTTTTCCCTTTTAAACCACCTCCTCTTCACTACAAGTTATTGGGGAAATAAAAATTCTGCCAGATCTTTTCAAATTCTCTCTTGGAGGCCTCCAGTACGAGTACCCTGCCCAAATAAACTGTTAGCCTTTTTTATATCTTGCCTTGAGTTGCGCCCTCAGGGTAGCAGTGAGTGTGGCCAGCTGGAGAATATTTGGGGAAAGTGCAACTCTCCAGGAAAAAGACTGGTGAGGGTGTTTATTTACTATTCTAAATCCTGGACTATGCTGAGGAAAGTTAAAAATGTCTCAAGTATTTTACCAAAGGACCTGAAAGTAGCAGGGTTGGACTGGAACATGAGATGGGCCTGGGCATCAAAATAAAAGTGGCCCCCATTAACGAATCAGAGAGCTAAATAAAGTAGCTCACATTTTCAAATTAGGGAAGTTTTTAACTAGTGAAGACACACTGTATTGGTGCTTTGCAACGTATGGGAAACTGCATGCATTTGTGCTTGCTGTAAGCAATGTGCTTGGTAATATCAGGGAAATCAAAAGTAACAATAGTAACAAGCACTGACAAAGCCAATAGGTCTCACCTATGCAAGAGCTATTTTGCTTTGCCAATGTTTTTAGCCATGTTATACACCAGCGTAGCTGCTGTTCAGCATGGCTAAAAAGTAAGTGGCATAGAGGATAGTGGCGTGGAGTGTTGTAGAGTGGAATGGCGAAGAGTGGAGTGGAATAAAGTGTTGTGTATTGGAGTGAAATAGAGTGGAGTAGCGTAGTGTGACGTACAGTGGAGTGGCGTTGAGTAGAGTGGACTGATGTCGAGTGCACTGGCGTAGAGTGATGCAGAGCACAGTGTTGTAGAGTGCAGTGGCGTAGAGTGCTGCAGCATAGCATTCAGCAATGTACATTACAGCGTCTTAAAATGCAGTTGTGTAGATTAGAGTGTTGCACAGAGTGCAGTGGTGCAGAGTAGAGTACAGTGGCATAGAGTACAGTGGCATAGAGTGCAGTGGCATAGAGTGCAGTGGTGCAGAGTAGAGTGGCATAGAGTGATGCAGAGTAAAGTATAGTGCCATAGAGTGCAGTGGTCTACAGTGCAGTGGTGCAGAGTGAAGTGGTTCATAGTGGAGTGGCGTAGAATGTATTGGCAAAAGAATGCAATAGTGCAGAGTTGAATGTCGTAAAGTTCAGTGGGGTAGAGTGCAATGTTGCAGAGTAGATTGTCGTAGAGTGCAATGGTGTAGAGTGGCATAGAGTGCAGTGGCATAGAGAAGAGTGGTGTAGAGTAGAGTGCACTGGAGTAGAGTGGTTCGGAGTAGACTAGAGTGCAATGGCATATGTGGGTTACATTGGAGTGAAGTGACGTAGAGTAAAGTAGAGTGGACTGGTGTAGACTGCATTGGCATAGAGTTTTGCAGAGTATAGTGGCGCAGAGTGCAGCAGCATAGAATTCAGATACGTACAATGCAGTGCAATAGAATGCAGTGGCATAGATTAGAGTGGTGCATAGCAGAATACAGTGGTGTAGAGTGCAGTGGTGCAGAGTGGAGTGCTGCAGAGTGGAGTGCTGCAGAGTGCAGTGGCGTAGAGTGCAGTGGCGTAGAGTGCAGTGGCGTAGAGTGCAGTGGCATAGAGTGCAGTGGCATAGAGTGCAGTGGCATAGAGTGCAGTGGCGTAGAGTGCAGTGGCGTAGAGGGGTGCAGAGTAGAGTTTTATAGAGTATAGTGGCGTAGAGTGGTGTGGCGTAGAGTGGAGTGCTGCAGAGTGCAGTGATGTAGTGCAGAGTAGTGTGGCGTAGAGATCAGTGGTGGAGAGTGCAGAGTTGTAGAGTGTCGTAGAGTGCAGTTGTGTAGAAGACTAGAGTGGGGTAGAGTGCATTGGTGCAGAGTGCAGTGGCGTAGAGTGCAGCGGCATAGAGTGGAGTGGCGCAGAGTGGCATGGGGTGAGGTGGCATAGAGTGCAGTGGCGTAGAGTAGAGTGTTTCAGAGTAGAATGAAGTGTCGTAGAGTGGAGTGGTGCAGGGTACAGTAAGGTGACGTAGAGTGGACTGGTGCAGGGTAGAGTAAAGTGGCGTTGAGTAGAGCGACTTAGAGTTATAGCATAAAGAGGTGTAGAGTGCAGTGGCATAGAGTGCAGTTGTGCAGAGTAGATTAGAGTGGCATAGAGTGTATTGGCATAGAGTGTAGGGTCACAGAGTAAAGTGCATTGGAGTAGTGTATTGGCAAAGAGTGCAGTGGCGTAGAGGGAAATGTTGCACAGTGGCGTAGAGTGAGTTGACGTAGAGTGGAGCTGTGCAGAGAAGAGTGGAGTGCCCTAGACTGGAGCCATGGAGAGTGCAGTGGCGAAGAGAGCAGTGGCGTTGAGTGGAATAGAGTGGAGTAGAGAGGCATAGAGTGAAGGGGCATAGACTGCAGTGGCATAGAATGGAGTAGTACAGAGTGGAGTAGAGTGCAGTGGTGCAGAGTGGTGTGGTGTAAAGTGGATGTTGCAGAGTAGAGTGTAGTGGCGTGGAGTGGTTCAGAGTAGTGCAGTGGCATAGAGTGGAATATGTATGGTGTGGTAGCACACTTCCATTACAGTCAGCACATTTTCAATTGAAATTACCATTATATTTGCACATACAGTTTCACTGATAAAAGTATACAACAAACAAACGATGTGTGGAAATGTCATCATCTAGTATATGGATTTGTTTTGATTGTTTTAAAATATTTGTTTCCATCACATTTCAGAATTATCAAAAAATGTGCTTCATTTGTGCTGTCCTAATTCTGATATATTCTGAAATATCTGCACAGTTCATTTACAGACATTTAAATTTTGCTGTGTGCTGAGAAAAAAAAAATTGCATTGTACAGCCTTCCTCAAGCACTCCCCAGGAGCCAGCATGAGTGTCACATAAATCCTCTCACTTTGAAGCTAGAGAACGAAAAACAAACACCAAGGGCCATATGTATCAAGCTAAATTGCGATCGCAAACGCTGAAATTCGCAGAATTTCAGCATTTGCAATCGCAATTTAGCTGTGTGCAATGTATGAAAGGAAAACCCACTTGCGATTCCCTATTTTGCGAATGCATTTAAGGAATCGCAAATTGCGATTCCTTAAATGCAATGTAGGAAGCACCCAAGTTGCGCGATTTTGGCTTAAGGAATCGCAAATTACCACCAACTTCAGGTTGGTGGTAATTTGCGATTTCTTTGAAAAATTCACTTTTTTTTACAGTTTTCAAAGTGCCATGTGGTGCACATACATGCCCTTAGGGCATGTATGTGCGCCACATTTGCACCCATGCTTATTTCAGGGTGCAACAGGGTGTCCTTTGACACCCTTGCATCCTGAAATTGCATTCGCAATTTGCGAGTACCTAATGGGTACTCGCAAATTGCGAATGTCTCCCATTCATTCCTATGGGCCTCTAGGCCCATAGGAATGAATGGGAAGGTATTCCTTAATTGCGAATCGCAATTTGTGATTCGCAATTAAGGAATATGTAGGATTCGCAACAGTTTTTGCAAATCCTACATACATCGCTTTTTGCGATTCTCAAATAGCGATTCGCAAAAAAATCGCTATTTGAGAATCGCAAAACAACATTTTGATACATATGGCCCCAAGCTCCCTGAAAAAGGAAGCCTGACCATTTGACCTCTGTCTTTGAATGCACAACAAATGTGACAAGATGAGAACAACATTTAAAGGCCTGTTTTTTTTGTTTTTTGCAGATTTATACAGCGCAATCTCGAACTCGACCCGAAGGTATTGGAGCGCTTTACATGAGCACCAGTTACGTTACACACGGACACATTCACGGGGAGATTAAGTGATTTGCGCAGAATCACAGGATGTGGAGTGGACCCCAAGGCTCGAACCTTGGTTTCCCAGCTCCAAGGTCGGCAGTCTAGCCATGAGACCACAGAAATCGAGCACTGGTGGATGAATACAGTACATAGGGTTTGGACAACGGAAGGGACAAACTTGAGTTGGACAGCCTAAAACAAATAGAGCCAGAAAATAGACAGCAAGCTAATGTGAGTTACAAAGTCAATGGTAAACAACGGGCGGAATGCATTCACAGGAAAGCTTCCCAAATGCCCCCAACAAACTGCTGTCGGGTAGGCTTCCACCCAGGGCTTTAAGTGGGATGAAAAAATTGGGGGGGGGTCTCTCAAAGGGGCGTGGCCAAAGTAATTAAGGGCGTGGCTTAAAAACACCTAAACTAAAAATCTGTGCTTAGCACAGTATGTCGCCTGACTTGTATTTTGCTGTTTCTATCATTGTATCCAGATATATGATACAAGTAGCATCATACCTATAACAAGTCAGGACTATTGGCTTTGTCAATGGTTGTTAGTTGCATACGATAAATAGGCAGCAACTATGGCTTGTATATAATATTGAAAAAGCTTCCACTTAAAGCCCTGGTGACAGACACTACGACAATGTTGCTGCTCCTGAGTTTCTAAAAGAGAAGGGAAACCCAGAGAGAAAATGACTCTTTAAAGGATTTCCCTTCCCCTATAACGCTCACCTGGCATGACTTCATGCCGTAACTTCTCCACTAGTGAGAAGTGAGCAGTGTGAGCACACGCACATCCATGTGCCTGTTGTCACTGAAGTCGGGGGAAAAAAACAGACCGCCTTTGCCAGGGCACAAAACAGAGCCCGATAGAGACCCGTTTCGAGCCCCCCTTTAAACAATCATTTGTAATGCAATAGGCCTCGCATTTACGCAAGTTTGAGCTATTGACATTGCAAATAACAATGCCTTTTATTTTTGTTTTCATTTTTAAAACATAAATAAAAGGCATTGTCATTTACAATGCCAATAGCTTAAACTTGCGTAAATGCGAGACCTATTGCATTGCAAATGCTTGTTTAACATGGAGAGGTGTTTACAAACTCCTCTCACTTTGCAGTCACAGACAGAAAGTAAAGTGAACTAAGTGACAATCTTGCTGGGGTACAAGAAGGGTGAAAGTAAGGGCTGTAGGATAAAGGTTTTAGTAATGCACAATAAAATGTAAATAATTGTAAATGAACTGCACACATTCAGCAATTTGGAAAACAAACGTGAAGCTCGTTTTTTGTAATTCTGAAGTGTGATGGAAACAAAGATTTTGATAGGATTGAAACAATTCAAGACAATTTACTTGGTGATGCGGAATAAATATTTACTGAAACCCGATTTCCAGACATCATCAATGCACAATATAGTTTTATCAGTAAAAATGTGTCCTTGCGAATTTAGTACCCATTTCAATGGAAAATGTGCTGTTTGTAAATGACAGTGCGCTACCACCCAGTGCTTTAGTTACATAAAAAAATTGTCCCCCTCTTGTCCACTAAAGCCAGTTGGGTCGCCGAGGTTTGTTGTTATAAAAAGTGGGTTTGGTTCTAAAAGGTGTGGGAAGCTCTGGTATGGAGTTTACTATACCCCGACTTTCTACACCTGCATTTTAGGGCAGAGAACACTAGAAACAGATGGTATTAGTAGGGAGTGGGAGGAAAGGAGAGAGGATTGCAGGGAAGGCTGGTGGGATTTGAGTGAGAACGTGTGAAGACTGCAGTGATTAGTTCTTTTTATTCCAAATATTTTATGACATTTTTAGAGAATTCAGAAAACATTGAATATATGAGCACATTACACATATCTGAGGCCCAGCATGGTACAAGGATGACAGACAATGACTGGTATCGATGATAGACGTCTAGACGGGAGACTGACCAAAAGTTGCCATACGGCATATATCGGGAAACATAACAGAGACGTCACACCACCATAATAATCTAGGTACGTATTATAACAGTGTGTGTAATAGCGAGAAATTGTGCATAAACCTAATGGCTAAAATAGTTGGATCATGAAATGGGTTAAATCCAAGAAGAGAAGTCTTGTCAAATGGAGGCAGCAAAGGAGGTCCGTTGGGCCACGGGGACTGCAGCGAATGAATGAGAAATTTGGAGAGCTTATGCAGCACCCGCGACGTGGTGTCCCGAGGCTAAGAAGCTGTAGAGGGCGGGGGTGACCCTCCCGGCCTGGTCCTCATGCGCCGCTAGGCCTAGCAGCGCATAATGCACACACGGACACCACACAGTATTACGTTGTGTGGGCGAAGACTTCGAGCGGTCTTCAGACCCTTTTTAGGTCGAGCCTCGAGTAGCGCGCAAGCGCTGCTAGGCGAAGACTTTAAGTAAGTGAGTTTCAGAAGCAGTCCAAACGCTCGTGCGTCGTGGCTGGCCTTTTTGGGATGGGTACGCGCGGCAGACATGTGTTTCCAATTATCGTGCCCAGACGCGTGCGCGATAATTGTAAACACATGCCGGCAAAAGGCCATGACGCACGAGCGTTTGGTCAGCTGAGCAGGCTGCCGCGCTCGCTCGCCTCGCCCCCGCTCCTCTCTTGTTTCATTCAGCTTTGGCAAAGGCATCCGCGTGTTTATTTTTGCATCGCGCTTTCACTTAAAGTGAAAGCGCGATGCAAATATAAACAAGCGGCTGCCTTTGCGCAATGGAGAGAGCTTTTTTTTTTTGTATGTGTATTAAAAATGTGATTCTCAAGCAAACTGTCTTTTAATACCGAGTCCGGCTGCAGCTGATGTTAGCGAGGGATTCGAACGTGTCTCCCGGCAGCTGTGCGATTAATAAAAAGTGCGCGCGAGGCTGCTTTCGGCCTGGCACGGGCCAGCCGCGAGTAATTGCATTTCATCTGTTTGCTGCCTCGACAACTGGACCGGTTGAGCTGGACACTCGCTCCCTTTGTCCTTTATCAGTGGCTGGACGTCCCCGAGACTTACATAGCAATTAGAAGTTAGCCGTTAATGAGGACATATGCTGAGAACACGACATGTAAACATCTTAAGCTGGGTTCGTATGTATATCTATGTGACGTGACAGGATGCTCGATCTAATTTGTGACAAAAATGCAGATTTGTTGAAGTCTTAACATAATATGGCCCAGTGTGCACAGGGTACGTTTCTGGTGGTGACAGGCAGCATGTGTGTGTGTGGTGTGCTCACCGAGCAGCAAGGTATGATAGCTCCTCCCTCCCGAGCTGCCGCCATGAGTCTCCATTCTCCCACACCACTCTTCCGGTCGCTCTACACCCTCTCCCACCGCTTGCAACCTAGCAGTGCGATTTAACACAAGTGCTATCTGTCCACAGGTATGAGTGGCTCAGTGTTAGGAAAATACTCCTTCCAGATGCACATGCCCCTAATTAACATGCTGCAATAAGTAAACAGTTCTGTTTTAGAGGCTGATAATTGGGACTTTCAGCTCGTATAATAAGTTTATTAGCTTTGCTCCCAGGACACACTTTAACCCGACCTGTCACTGGCTCACACGTTCTTTGCCCAGCCCCTCCTCAAGGTTCTGATCTTTCCCCTTCCTTGGAGGGCCCTCCCGTATTCTCTCCAGCAGCCCTAACTTTAAGTGAAACCCACTTACTTAACCTGGAAAGGTTCATGACTGAACCTCCCGCTCCCCCCACCACCATCACCCCTGAAACCGAGACAGAGCAGAGCAAAATATGCCCACTATCATGATGAGAGTGGCCAGGCCATCTGTTTGCTTTTTCTGGGACTTTTTTCTTTACTTTTCGCATTATTACTGTGGCCTGCAAGACCCAGCATGCGCTGTTGGCGAAATACCCGGATTCCTCAATCTCTCTATCTTGGCTTAGATGCGTTATACACATGCCTCTCTCATTCTTTATAATGTGTGTGATCGAACCACCTGCCTCCCTTCTCGCTTACAGCTTTCTCTCCACCATATCTCAGACTCTATTGCCCCTACTTTTATTGGTCGCTGTGCAGCACCCTCCAAAGCTTGTCTTCCCCTCGCTCCAAGCTTTCTTCCTCAGTCGGCTTTTTTCTCCCTCTAATTATCCTGTTGCCCTTTTCCATATTTCTCTTGCTCCCACTTCTCCCTCTGACGTCTCTTCCCTCTCTCTCCTTCTCTCACCACTTGTTTCCTTAACTTTTGTAAGTCTCTTTTCTGCTCTCCCACCCTTGACCCTCCCACACATCTCCTTTCTCTCTCTTTTTTTTCTAGCTCGCCCACCTGCCTCTCTCCATTATAAACTTCTCCCACTTCCCTCCCCCAGTATTCTGTCCCACCTCTCCCCATAACCCCTCTGCAGTGTTGTCATGCAAAATGATGGGTTACCTGAAGAGTGTGGCGAGGGCCCCCAAGACTAATGTATCTTTCAGATTTATTAGGCCCTAGGCTAAACTGTTTTCGGGACCGAGGTTTTCCACCCCTTGGCCCCCCCCATGTGGGTGTTGTAGGTGCCTCCGTTACACCACTGCGACCATTTTTCTCTCACCTTTCAGTCTCCCAAAACTCATCCCTCTCACTGTCCCACCTTTTTCACCCACCTCTGTCTCTCACACCTGCCGCTCTTATAAATGTTCCCTGAGGCAGGAATTTATTCCTGAATCAGGCTGCATGACCCGGTGTGTAGTAATTGTATAGCTCTTCAATCCCTAGCGGCGCAGCACCCAGGATAATGTGCTGCATGGCTAAACACTTATACGGTCCCAAAGGCGAGACCTATTGGCTATGCCAATGCTTGTTTTATCTCCTCTGGGTGAGCCTCCCCGAGGTGTGCTACAAGTTGCAACTTTGTTGAGCAGAGGCCGGGTGGCTCTCTGCAGAAGCCAACTTGAACTGAATTCCAGAAATCCAGATCAGAAGCCGAGAGGCTGTGAGAAGTGCAGTCCACTGCTACGAGGACTGTGTGGTGAAAGCAGCGAGGATTGTGGAGATGGTCTATCAGCATCGCGGTGAGCACTTCGGTGAAGGTTGTGCACTTTTCGGCAAAGGACTGGGAGCTCTATGAAGAGAGACTCGGGTGTTCGATGGGACCGGTAAGTGCTGCAAATAAAGTGGTGAGAGGTTGTGAAGACCACAGTGGCACTGTGAGAACAATACAGAGGCCGGTGAGGATTGGGAACAAGGATGTTTCTGACTGACGGGCAGAATTATTTGCAGCTTTTGTTAAGTTGAAAGGTTATGAGCGTCTCGTGGCTGGAGGAAGAAGCTGGCTAAGGGGTCAAAGTTTCTAGGACCGATCACGTGATGAGCCACGACCAAAGAGACACGTAGGGGAGTCTAAGGGAAGTTGTCTGTCCGTGGGAGAAAACAGGGCCCCGCCAGAGACCCCTGACCTTCAGACAGATGGGTGCGGGATGCAAACAATAGTTGCGGGTCTCAGACTCATTCAGGGGAGAGGGTGAGGACCTGACAATAGGCCCCTGACAGGCCGCAGACAAGCAGCGACCCACTGGAGGTGCCGCGGTCCCAGCGCTGGGATCGGGAGATGGGGGTTGGGGGTTTAGACGGAGAGGGGGCCTTGCTTCCGGTCTTAGGTCACTGCGCAACTTCCTGATCCTAGCACCGAACCAGTCCCAGCCAAAGACGGGGAGAGAATGTGTGCACCGAGGAACCTGTGCAAATCTGTCATCTGAATGTACTCTTATGGAAGACGGGCGCCAGTGAGTCATGTAATAGAGCATTTATTTATTTGCTCCCACAAGAGCAGGGTCATGGAGGAGAAATGTCTCGAATAAAACAAAAACGGAGGTGAAAAAAATGTTTCATCCAGGCGCTGTCTGGATAAAAAAAAAAAAGAGTAAATGCCTTAAATCCATATCCATGTTCCTGTCAGGTAAAGAACAGCGCATGCTCTGCTGAAGGCAGTGTCCCCCCCGGGACTCTGCCACCTGAGCCGCCATGGTCTCGTGGGCAGAAAAGCCTGGCGTCCCCAGGCAGAGCTGAGAGCGAGCGTCTGCATATTCCAGCTGGTCCCCATGTCAGTGCCATATGCCCCATGTGCCCCGCAGGCGCCAGAGCAGCGCAGGGGCAAGAGCTGTGCGAGGCCGGTTTTTTGAAAGGTTGACCAATGGGAATTATCTTAACCAGGTTATTACTAGAACACCACCACCTGAGTTGAGTTGAAAATATTTTTTTTTGTTATTAGCGGAAACTAGCCCAATAATCTTTACATACGGGAATGCCAGTGTCATGTGAAAGGCGTGCACTGTCTTCGTGCTCAAATGCCATCTCTGTGTGCCAAGTCAATGAAATGCTGCCTTATTATGGGGTGGATCTTCGCAACTCTGTTTTGTTTTGGGTGTGCCCCTTTAAGTGGATATCCGTGCAAGTGCGCCTAGCAATCTTTGGTGTGTGCAAACCCTGTTCCTCTCTATTTGTGCGTTTGGTGTGTTCGTTTTAACCATGTTCAAATGCAGACGCGCAACTTGTGTGTACATCTCTGTTTGCATGCTCGCATGCCGAGCCCATAGTTGTATTTGCCTGTGTGCCCATTATTTTTGTACATATACCTTCGAAAGGGGGTATTTTTCTCTTATGTACGTGATTTTGTGCGCAAGCTCCTATGTACATAAATACCCCTTTGTATGCACACTAATCGTATTTTTTTGTGTGGCTGTGCACCCCACCCCACTGTGGATGTCTCCCGTAATACAGGAGGTGTCGGGGAGAGGGAAGCTGGGGAGGCGGCGGGTGGGGGGGTGGGCAGGAGGGCATTAGACGTGAACGGCCCCCCATCTATCCATCTTGACTCCAGGCCCGTCAGCCGCGCCATGGTGCAGACAGGCCAACACAGCTGACGCTCAGGGAAACGCGTGATTTTTAACTTCATTTCAAGATCAATGGTGTCAGTTCCTGAGCTGCGAAAGTTCAGGAGAGGGAAGCGAGAATAATGGGTTGCCTCCCCCTCACCCGCTACATATCCCTCCCCGCCCCCCCAACCATCGCAGCTCTCTACTGAGCTTGTTTTTTAATGAAACATTGCCGGTCTGCATAAACGCATTACACCACACAGACCCCGCATGGCATCAAAATCAAGGCAAAGGCGATATTAAGTAGGGTTGAGTTTGAGGGCAGGTACTTTTTAACTCTCTGAAAAAAGCTCTATATGATGTCACTCTAACGCCAGCATCACCTAAAAGATGAAAATGTCAAAGGCAGACAGACACGTTTTCAAACAGCCACAATGGAGAGCAAAAAAACCCGAGAATGACATGTGTTCACGCCGTGCGCCAGACGCGTGCATGTCTCTTAAACAAGCGCGCGGTGGGAGCCAGAGAGGAGACGCCATGCGCGTGCACATCGCCTGTCCGTGCGCGCACATGGTTTGTCTCCCTTCGCTAGCAAAACCGACAATAGTCTCGCCAAGGCGAAGCAGCGCATGCGCTGCGTTCGCTAGGCGAGACCTAAAAACAGCCGGTGCTCAGACCCGGTGAGACCCGGCCCACTTAAAGCCTTGCTTCCACCTGAAAACCAGCCCACCAGACCATAAAACGGGCCCACACACTGACGTGTCAGACCAGCCCCTTGGGCACTGCCACAGTGCCCTGAGCCTGTCAGACTCGCGAAAGGAGTAACTTCGCATTGAGAAAAGGTCTCCTGTGGGTCACCTCTCTAGGCAGAAGAACACCAGCACAACGTGGCTAATTATGCAAATACCGCGTCATCGACCAATGCGCGCAGGCTCAGAATGGAGCGCAAAGAACTGCTGGTCCGTGAGGGGACGGTGAGCAGCTGCGATGGGAGGATTTTAAGGAGTCTCTCTGCCTCAGCTGCCCTAGGGTACCAAGCTGTCCGGTAACAGTTTTGTGACAGAAAATATGGCTGTGCGGAACTCCGTTATGTAACTTCGACGCACGTTTCGGCTGCTTCAGTTAGTCGACCACGGGCTGGCGGGGCGCCGCGGAGCTGGTGCCTGGACTGTACAACTTAGTTCGGGCCCGGGTAACGGCTTTCGTATCAGCCGGCCCACCAAAGTGACAGAGGAGGCTGCCCCCAGCACTGCGTTCTGGCATGCGACCGCCCAACGGTCGCTGATGTTTTTTTCCCTTCGAGCTTTGCCTCGCGGGTGCCCAGAGTTTCCGTGCTATAGCGCTTTTTATAGCGTAAGAAAGTAAACTTTACCTTCCGAAATGTCCGAGGCGGTCGAAGAGGAGCTCTGTGTTGGCGGTCATGGTGTTGTCGTTACGGTAGCTCTTTCTGCGGCGGGATCCTTCTAGGCTGTGGGCTGTTTGTTGGAAGGAGGTTTATGTCAGCGGTGGCAGAACCGTGTGTGCCAGCGGAGCAGGGTGTGCTGGGGGAGCTGTGCCTGCCCTAGTCCCGCCTCCGACACCTGACCCCTACGCTACAAGGGGGCGAGTCTAGAAACGCGATACCCTGAAATGCTCCAGCTGTTCCCCTTTACGCTGTCTTCTCCTCATGGCAGAAGAAAGCAGAGCTGATCAAGCGCGCTTTGCAGACATTATTTATTTATTTATGCGTTTTTATATAGCGCGGACTTTACCCGAAGGTGTCAGAGCGCTTCACAATAGGAACAGTAACATTGCATGAGGAGAAGGTTACAAGTGAGCATAATACAAAAGCAAGCGAAGTGACAATTGTGCAAATAACAAAAACAAACAAGATACAAAAAGGTATACGTTGCAAGAGGAAAAAGTGACAGGTGTGCATGATACATAAGATACAAAATACAAATAGAGGTATAATACTGCAATAAGTGACAGTCACTCAGAACACACTGGGAAGGCACTTCTATAGGCATGGAGTACAGAATTTCCTATAGTGGAAGAACTTTCTTGAGGGAGTAGAGAGGGCGTGAATTAAACAGAAGACTTAAAATGAAGGGTACACAAACATAAAATCCAACACAGCACGCAAGGGTGAGGAATGTACAGGAAAAAGTACAAATTTACAATGAAGAGCGAACTTCCTAGAGGGGCCCGAGAATGAAAGTATTAGTTCTGAAAGTGTCTTTGGAAGAGAAGAGATTTGAGGTCAGCTTTGAAGATCCGGGTAGAGGAGGTGGCACGGAGCAATGGGGGAAGCGAGTTCCAGATTCTCACTGCATTGCCTGAGAAGGATTGCGCCATCAATCTTTCCCTTTTGAAGACGGGGGGCTCAAGCAGAAGCTTTTCCGCATTGCGAGAAAGGGCGAGAGCCACCGGACGATTTCAATTTATTCGCCAGGTAACGAGGGGAGGACGTGTGTAAGGCTTTGTGTGTGATGCAGGCAGTTTTGTAAATAGATCTTGCCTCGATCGGAAGCCATCGAAGAGAGGACAGGATAGGAGTGATGTGGTCGCTTCTGCTTAGACCCTGAAATGAAGCGAGCTGCTGAATGGAGGATGGATTTGAGAGGGGAGAGGTGGGATTTGGGTAGGCCTGTCAGAAGAGAATTGCAATAATCCAGTCTTGAGAGAACCAGAGATTGTACCAAGGTTTTTAAGTCTTTCTCCGGGAAGAACCGACGGATCCCCCATAGAAGGCGCAACTGGTATCGTGCGTTCTTAGCAATAGAGTTGATGTGGGAGATTAGGTTGAGTCTTTTGTCAAGAATGACACCTAGGGATTTAGCGCTGTCGACAATGATGGGTTTGTTGTTGAGTAGGTTCAGTTGATCCATCCAAGATTGAACAGGAGGAGGTGAGAGGGAGGTAGAGAGGAGGAGGAATTCAGTTTTGGCGGGATTAAGAATGAGTTGGGGAGCTAACATCCAGTTGTGAATAGAGTTGAGAGTAGAGTTGAGTAGTGAGAGATCGTGTGCGGAAGACACCTTAAGGTAGATTTGAGTGTCGTCCGCATAAAGATGGTAATGGATCCCAGATTTGCTTAGAAGGTTCCCTAATGGTTCCAGGTAGAGATTAAACAAAGTGGGTGCCAGGATAGAGCCTTGAGGGACGCCTTGACCTACAGCCAATGGAGAAGAAAGACTGTTCGCTATCTTGATCATTTGGGATCTATCCGAGAGGAAAGAGGCAAACCATTTGAGCACTGTGCCATCCAATCCCATTCTCTGTTGAAGAGTGTTGAGGAGGGTGCTATGATTAACAGTGTCAAAGGCTGCAGAGAGGTCTAGAAGAATCAGAAGACACGATTCCCCAGAGTCGAGTATATGCAGCGCATCATCAATCACTTGCAGCAGGGCTGTTTCAGTGCTGCAATTTTGGATGAAGCCAGACTGGAAGACGTCGAGGAGGTTATTGTCCATAATATGCAAGGAAAGTTGTTTCGCAACACATTTTTCTGTGATTTACGAAAGAAAAGGGAGGTTGGTGATAGGGCGGAAGTTGTTGAGGTCGTTCGCATCGGCGGAGGGTTTTTTTAGAAGAGGGGTGACCTGACCTGATTTGAGGGCAACCGGGAGGAGCCTTGACTGAGGAAGAGATTGACTAGCCTGGTCCAGTAAGAGAGAGTATAGGTGTAGAAATCGATGGCGATGTCGCTAGGGATGGGGTCAGAAGAATGGTTGGAGGGTTTAGTTTCGAGGATGCATTTGAGGAGGTCATCTTCCGAGATGACGTCAAAGTTCTGCCAGGTAACTAAGGATTTCCGCTCCTCAATGGGGGAGGTGTGGGCGACCTGATCCACCAGTGCTTTGACCTTTTCATCGAAGAATATAGCGAAATCTGCTGCTTTCTTTGAGGAATCCTCAGGCTTAATGGTTAGGGGAGAACAGTTTGGGTTTTTGATGAGGTCAAAAAGTTTTTTGGGTCTGTTTTTGGCTGAGTCAAGGAGGGATCTGAAATGTGATGCTTTTTCAAAGAAGATGTGGTTGTGATATTTGGATCTTGCTGAGCATAAAAGAGAGAGATTGGAGGAGGAAGGAGATTTTCTCCAATGTTTCTCCAGGAATCTAAGGTTTTTCCTTTCATCGTAGAGAGCTTTATTGAACCAAGGTGCTGAGGGGGTGGGTCTATTCCTTTTGCTTTGGAGAGGAGCGACATTGTCGATTTCGACTGCTAGTACTGAGAGGCACTGAGAAGTGAGAACGTTGACATCCACGCTAGGGTCTAGTCTCGGAAGTGCCCGCATAGCAGAATCACAAAAAGTGTCCAGATCAATGTTCTTAGTGTTGCGGAACCAGGTAGTAGCTCTTTTAGGTTGTCCGAGAGTTATAACGTGCGATAGGTGAAAACGGAAGGGAATGAGGAAGTGGTCAGACCAGTCTACATGGATGGGGGAGCAGTAGTCAGCAGGTCTGCTTTGGATATGACAAGGTCCAGAATTGAGCCCTTGGAATGTGTGGTTTCCGAGCAATGTTGGAAGAGATCATTGGCTGAGAGAAAGGTGGCAAGCTTGTTGGCAGCCGAGTCTTCCAAAGAGCCCCAGTGGAGATTAAAGTCACCCAGGAAGATCTGTCTGTCACTTTGAGAAAATTGGTCACTGATGAAGTCAGTCAGTTCCTCCACAAAGGAAGAGCAGTTACCGGGCGGGTGGTAGATGGCATGGAATCTAAAGGGTGAGCCGTGATGTATTTGAAGTTCTAGGGATAGGCATTTGAATGTACGGAAAAGGGTGGTAGGGAAGGCTTTCATTTGAAGGGAGTTCCTGACGATGATAGCGACACCGCCCCCAATTTTGTCTGCCCTGTCATTTCTGGACGATCGAGTAGTCAGTGGGTACCAGAAGATCAAACAAAGTATGAGAGGAGTCATTAAACCAGGTCTCAGTGAGGAAGAACATGTCAAGATTTTGGTGGGTGATAGTATCAGAGATTTCCACTTTATGTTTGATTGCAGATCTGCAGTTGTGGAGCAAGCAGTGCAGCTCCGATGCAGATGTTTTGGTGATGGGGGTGTTAGGGTTGTTCAGGGAGATGGGGATAAGATTCTTGAATGAGAGAGCCCGGTACGAGGGAGGCTGGTAAGGTCTGACAGAGGAGATGGTCTGAATAGGAAACTGCGTAGAATTATTAGGAGAGGAAGGTGGAGGGGGAGTGACGTTGGTGGTCTTGTAGCTGGGCAGTAAGTTGGTGATGTCTGCAGAGGACAGACTGTGGTTGGTTTTATTGGGGCGCGGGAGCAAGGAACTCCTCGGGAGGTTGTTAGGGACAGGGGACAACTTGGCGCTTAAACGTGAGATGGACGCTACAAGCTGGGAAATGGAATAGATGAGAGAATCAAGTTTATTTTCCAGAGAGAGGAGAGCTGAGTACGGAGTGTTGGGTGGCTCGATGGATAAAGGAGGGAGTGCAGAGGGTGAGGGAGGACGGGGAGGGGTGGGGGAACGGGTTGAGGGAGGCGGTGCAGAGGGTGAGGGAGGACGGGGAGGACTGGAGGAGCGGGATACGGGAGGGAGTGCAGAGAGTGAGGGGGGACGGGGCGGGGTGGTGGAACGGGATAAGGGAGGGAGTGCAGAGGGTGAGGGAGGGAGGGGTGGGGGAATGGGTGGGGAGTTGGGGAGCAAGGGTAGAAGGTGAGGAAAGATGGTGGACAATAGGAGTGGATGGTGAAACAGTGGTGGGAAGAAAAATATTTTTACTGGTGTTGAACAGAGGGGAAGAGAAGAGGGCATACGTATGAGGAGAAAGTTGAGGAGTAGGAGGGGGGACAAATGAAGGCCGGAGGTAAGGGGAGAAGAGGGGAGACGAGGCTGAACCGGGAGGGGAGGGCGGGGGTCAGATGAAGTCCGAAGGTACATGGAGACGAGAGGAGAGGGGGCTGTAAAGGGGGAGGGCGGGGGGTCCGAGGAAGGCCAGAGGTATGGGGAGAAAGGAGAGGATGGTGCTAGACAGGTACTGTAGGCTATGAAAGGTGAATGTAGGGGGACAGGTAACAGGTGGAGTGGGGGGAATTGGCTAGATGGAAACTGAGGGAGGAGTAAGGGACTGCAAGGTCAGAGGGAGAGACGAGGAAGGAATTGTCGGGGAGGGAGACAAGGTTGGGAAGCAAGGGATGAGGAAGGTGGGGTTGAAGATAGATGGGAGGTGGAAGAGAAGAGTTTAGGGTACGGGGGACGGGGAAGAGCGGAAAGGGATGAGGTGAAAGGGGGAGGGAAGGGGGAGGTAAGGAAAGTTGATCGGAAGACCAGGTTGTAAGAAAGGTGGATTAAGAGGGGGCGGTGGATTGGATTAGGGGGCGGCGAAAACGTTGGAGAATCGGGCAGATGCAGGGTGGGGAGGGGGGTGGAGGCTGGACAGACAAGATAGGGGGAGGGACATTTTGGGAAGGGGGAAGAGAGGGAGAGGAGGGAGCAAAGGCAGGGGGGAACAAAGGGTAGGCCTGTGTCTCCCGGGAGAGCGGCCTGCTGGAGTATCGGGGGGTCAGGGGGGGAGAAAGGAGAGGAGCTCAAAGAAGAGTTGCGGGAGATCATAGTTGTATGGTTTGGGCGAAGGGAGTGGAAGAGATGGTCAAAGAGGGAGAGACAGGAGTCTGTCGCTTGAATCATGACGGTGCCATTTTTGTAGAGTGTTATGGTGAGAGAGCCCTTAAAGCTCGTGGAGGGGGACATTTTTAGCCGCTGTCCATGCGGGATAGATGAGGAGGAGGAGACGTTGAAGAAATTGAAGAAGCTGGTGGACCAGGAAGGGATGTCGTGGGTGAAAAAATTAAGTCATTTTTAGCTTCCCTAGGTGCCCATTATGGAATTGATCAACAAAGAGGGAATCAGGGAAGTGTTCAATGGTGTTGTGCTTGAACCGTTTTGCTGCTGCTTTGGACAGATTAGGGGGATAGATGACTTTGAAGCAGTTAACTCCCGACTTTATTCGAGTGGAAGCCATGATAGGGAGAAGAGGGGCCACTAGGGTAGCGATAGTGCAGAGGAGAATAGTAAGAACAGGAGGGCACATAATCCGGAGGACGAGTGAGGATAATCCAAAAGGATAGAGGTCAGGGGGCGACTAGAAATGCAGGGCCAGGGACTCTGGTCTAACTCCCTAATAAAACATCATACCGGAGGGAAAGAAGGATGGTTTGCCTCCCGTGACTGTGAGGGTGTGGGATCATTTCGGGGCAAACCCTACCACCAGGGATTGCGACCTCTAAGTATGGAAACCGGCATGGAAATGGGAGTCACCTAGAGGATCAGTGATAGGTATAGACGTTCTTCAGCTCCCCAGGGAGGAGGCCAAAGTGGGCACCAAACCTCAGCCAAGAGCACTGTTAGAGGAGAACAAAATGGGTGCCCATTATGTGAATCACTCATCTCATGGGCCACCGAGCGAGCCAAGACAGCCCAATAGGAAGCAACAGACCCAGTCTTGGTCACGCGTTAAAACATGTCAGCAAAATGTGAGAGCCATTAAACCAAGTGTCAGTGTTCCCTTACTTGTTACTTGCAAAACGAGGGGAAAGGCAGGGGGGGTCAAACGGGACCGTAGGAGAACAGTCCAATGAACGCATTACACTCAACCTTCATCCAGCGCCACGTCAGATTCACGAGACGCTCTGGGATCACAGTGAGCACAGGATAGTTTCACCGCAACTGGACTGCTTAGAACCAGATAGCTGCTCGGACCATAAAGCACCACTCAGAGGCGAACGAGCCCCAGGAAGTGCAGAAGGGAGGCAGTTCAATCAGGGAGTCACAAAGTCACCTTCATCGGGAGCGGCCACCCCAGGCACCGGGGGGTGGGGAGGAGGGGAGGCCCAGTGCAGACCGTGATCGGCCAGAGTTCGCTAGTACCACCCCTCGCCCGGCGCTCTCACCTCTGTGCGTACCCTGCGGGGGCCTCCACGCTGAAGGATCAGGGCCTCTGTAGCCAAGCTTCGCAGGGCTCTTCACCCTTGGGTCTCTGGAACCAATTAACCTGCCCAGAGGCCAATCCGCATGGCAGCGCCGATAATGCTGGCCCCTCAGAGCCAGCGCTGCTCAGGCTACGCCGGGTCTCCGCCACCCCGGCCCAGCCACGCTTCCCCCAGCCTCGTCTTGTGGAGCCCCACATGGGCAGGCTGCCAAGGGACCACAGGAGTGCTTCGCCGCGTTGCGATCTCGTGGGGCCCGCCCCAGGGGGCCCTCCGCAGCAGTAAGAGCTCCCTTATGCCAGGCCCTTCAGAGCGGATCGCGGACACCCGCGGACCGGGTGTCGCGGACGACGGCGCCTCCGGTAGGCCCGGGCGCTCACCCAGGACCTTCCCCGGTCAGGACGGGTCCGCTCCCATGGCCTCCCGGTCTCACTCGTCCACGTCGGGGCCCCTGCCTTCTTCCGGAGCGGGGGGGGGGTCACAAATCCGCTCACGCCCTCTTTGGGACCGGTCGGTTGTGCGGCAGCGGTCCGCGGATGATGTCTACTCTCCGCTGAAGGTCCCTTCTCACCGCCCGGTACGCCAGGCCAGCAAGGAGCATCCAAGGCCCGGTGCCACCAGTAACTACCAGCAGTCGTCGGGCAGAGGCCGCAGCCTCCGGACCCCAGGCGGGCGCCTCGGGCAGGCCCAGCCCCGCCTCGGGCAGGCCCAGCCCCGCCTCGGGCAGGACCAGCCCCGGCTCGGCCGCTAAACGGTGCCAAGTCCCTTAATTTCTGCTGGCGGTGATTCACTGTGTCTCCTGGGGTCGCCGCTATTGAGGTCGTCTCAATGCACTTCCAAAGGATAAGTGCATTAAAGGGCATTGACAGGAACACTTGCGGGACAGTTGTCTTCACCTGTGGAGCCGCCCCAGCTTCCTGCTTGCAGCCGATCACGTTGCTGCGCAGACCTCCTCCCGCCGGTCGCGACACCGGGGACCGTGCCGCCGGGTACACCGCACTGTCGCCACACACGGAGAACGTCTCTTGCTCCGCTTCCTCGCCTGCCGGTATCCAAACCCCCTAGAGCCGAAGACGTCCTGTGCCCCCGAACTCTCTCTTCGCTGCCACGGCTGCCAGGCTCAACGCCTGCAGTCTGCCGCCATCTTGGGTCTCTGTAGTCGCTCTCGGCTCCGCCGCCTCCGGGGCCGGCTGTCGCGGCTGCGGCGAGTCCAAGGAGCACACGCTGGATGGAGGGCGGCCGAGAGGGCTAGCTCGGAACAGAGTCTCCGCAGACGGGCATCGCCGCTGAAATCCACTCCGGAGCGCCGAAATGTAGCGCTTCCCCGCCCGTCACCGAACCGGACACTGCAGCCCCGGTCTCAGCAGTACTCACGGGATCGATGCCGTAGCAGGAATCAGGGACATACGATCCTTCTGGTGGCTCTTATGCTCCGATGCAGAGATCAGCTGCTCCTCCCTCGGCCCCGTCCGCGGTGCGTTTACTATCCGCCGACGCCATGTTGTGAGACGGGGCACGGAGTTTATAGTCTCCGATTTCAGACCCAATAGTCCATTTCAAGCCGCGATTCTTGCCCCCGCTATTACCGCCGATATTCCGATTTCGGAATCGTCACTTTGCATGGATGTAGGGCATTTTGATGTGCTGTTCTGTGCCGTGGTGAGTGGGGTCGGCACGGAGCTGCAGATCTAAGCGGCCATCTTGCCGCCGCCTGTCTCGTGTTCCTCGTGACTGTCAGGCCCTCGGGGGCTCCGTGGCTCTTGGGCCCCTGACCCCAAGCTCTCTCTGCGCAGAGGGGGGTCTCTGCCCTTCTCACCCCCGGAGGTGACTGTCAGGGTGCTCCGTGGTTCTTTGGACCCCTGCTCCCACCCCGGTTCTCCATGCTTGCACCGAGCATGCTTGCACCGAGCATGTGCTCCCCCACCCCTGCAAGTGGCTGATATTACAGCGACAGCATATCGCCTTGAGCACACACCACAGAATTTCAACATGCTTGCAGAACGTGTTTAGTCTCTATCCAGACTGGATGGAACTGTTTTTCCCGAGACCGTCTAACTATTTTTGCATCTAATAATTAAGAGGTAAAGTGAGATGTACTTTTAAGAACATGTTCCTCGAGGCATCTTCACATTGTAAACATGAAAGGGCCGGCACATTAGTTTTAGACCTTTTCTAGAGACACGCTCCGATTGTTCTTTTTCGCACCACGAAAGTGTAAAGGGGAGAAAAGTTAATAAACAGTCAATTAGCCAATAATTCTCTTTGATACATAATAACCCACCGACAACTACGTAAGGTTAGTTAGTTTATTACAAAGCCAAAAATAACTGGACATAAAGACACCTCAACACGAGGGTATAGAAATACAAAGGAATTAGCACCAAGCCAAATCTACGCATGCAATTTAGACGGTGCAGCATGAACAAAACTATTAATTCAAAAGTAGGATAGAGAAAGTATGAATCCAAATTTCCCTGCATCTAGGTGTAGTGAGTGAAAAGCATTTAATCTATCCCTACTCTAGCACTAAGATGAAATCCCAACAAAAGCATTTTCAATAGAAGAGAAAAGGTAATAGAATTATGCCATGTATCAGAAGAAAGAACTCTAATATTGCAGAGGTCAATAGAACGTTTCTAGTATATCAGGGCAAGTGGCCACGGGGGGCGTGGCCTGCAGCCGATGGAGACGGACGCGAGCTGAAGAGCTCCGACTGCCGTCTCCCCGTAACCAACTATCCTGATCCCCTGACACAGCGGGGGGAGCTGAAAACTTACAGCACAGGACTCCGGAATGGGTCTGCATTGCCCGGCGGAGCCTTGAACTGCTGTTGTTGCCGTGCCCAGGAGTAAATCGGCGATCACTGCCCTGGCGGCCCTGCAAGTAAGATGGCGGCCGGGAACTGACTGCCGCCGCTGCCCTTGACCTGCAAGGCCGGCGGACACATTGCACTAGGAGGAATCGCCTACGCTGACCACCGGCCCACTGCAGGCTTTTACAAAGGTGAGGAGGGGCTGGAGCGCTGTGTGCACGCTGACCTGCCCGGCAACGCTGACCCCCTAGCAAGCTCCGACACAGGCGACAAAATGGCGGCCAGGGCATGAACACCCTACGGGGATGGCCGTATTGCACAGCAGCCTCCCGCGGAGATTCCCATATGGACACATACATGGGCAGCGAGACGTGTCAGCCTCGTTAAGATGTTGAGGCGTATTGTGGCGTCTGGGGATCCTGACACTGCCTGCGGCGCGAACCTAGCGGAGCTGTAGACAAAATGGCACCTGGCTCTTCATAAACGTTGCAGCTCGCCATTAACTTGCAAAGCGCTCAGGGTGAAAGGCGTTTTGTCTCGAGAGGAGGAAACCCCTGTTACGCCGCAGAGCAGCGGAACCCGGTGCTTTCCTTGGCGGCGGTGAATGTGTGGTCCCAGCGAGCCCACCTTTGATCAGCCCCAAATACGTGCTGTACCCGGAGAGGCTGCTGCGGAGGAGGGCGAATACTCAAGGGAAGGGCGCCTCTCTCACTGAGGCACACTTGGAACAGTAAGAAAAACCACCGGGTAAGAAACCTGATTGCACTTAGTGGCTGGAGCCACGAAACTACACGAGATGTTGCGGTACTGGGGACCACACGAGAAGGAGCCCGAAATTCTCGGAGAAGACAGCGGCCGGAAACCTGCCACTAGCGTTTGCAGACCTGCGAAGGCGCACCGCATAATGGCGCTCACGCAGTGAACGAAGCTTGGGGTCCGCCTGGCGCCAACACCGTAACAACAGCCCCTGGAGGAGACTTGAACGGTTCTTTGAGGGGCATAGACACGGTAGCCAGAGGAACGGCTGAGTGGTAACGGAGGTGGACACCTGAGCTGGCTGTCACATCTGACATATCCCACCGAGAGGAGTCTGAAGAGAGTAGCTGGGGTGGGCTGCTGCGGACACACGCCGGGGGACACTAGCAAGACCTGCGGACTACTGGGCGGTGTTTACTTCGGCGAGACCGCTCGGCTCGCACCACAGCGGAGGAGGTGGTTGCCAGAGGCGATGACGGCGTCTTGTATGCGCATTGGAGGAGTGTGACGGGTGGTGTCCAGACACACTATTCACGGAGGACACTGAGCTCGATCAGACGCAACACCAACACGTAGCGTCTTTGAGATCGGGAGAACGCAAAAGAAGCGGGGGTTCACTGTCCTTAGTGTGGACGCCCCAGGGCCTCACTCCGACGAGGAAGATGATTCGCCCGAAACAAGTGGAGACCTGACCTCCCGGAAACCCACTTTGGCTGACATCATGCAGGCCATAACGGCCTCCAGAGAGGCGCTAGAAGGGAAAATAGATGCTATTGGCACAGACCTCAGTCTACTGAAAGACGAACACCGCAAGCTCAAAGACAGAGTGTCCAGCAATGAAAAAGAAATGAGCGGCCTGCCGGAATCTGTCCAAGAGATGCGCCGATCCCTTGCTGCCCTGGAAACTAAGGTGAAAACTCTGGAAATGCGTGCCGAAGACAGTGAAGGAAGATCGCAACGGAACAATATCCGCGTCATCGGGATACCAGAAAAAACAGAAGGGACAAATATGGTCCGTTACTTGGAGGACTTACTCCACACTGAGGTGGCTCCAACAGGTCTGTCCCCCTTCTACGCCTTGGAGCGGGCTCACAGAGTTCCAGCTAAGCCGCCAAAACCAGGGGCTCCTCCCCGACCTATTGTGGCTAGACTTTTACACTTTCGTGATAGAGACCACATTTTGCAAAGTGCCCGCCAAAAACAAGATCTGCGCATCGACAATAATAATGTCATGATTTTCCCGGATTTTACGAGGGAAGTACAGCGAAGCAGAGCATCCTTCGTTGCTGTCAAGGCTAAACTGCGCAAATTGAACCTGTCCTATGCAATGCTATTTCCCGCTCGGCTTCGGGTGGCAGACCCGGCGGGAGCACGTTTTTTCAATACACCGCAGGAAGTTTGGGACTGGCTTGAAGCTCGCAGCTCGGTAGATCATCATGTTTCAGCTCCAGGGACCCCGCAGCAGAGCCATTGCGGCCATAGGGCAGGATCCAAGGCCTCTTCGCCCAGAGAACTTAGCCTTGAGCGTCGTAAAGCACTGCAGGCAGTGGTGTCACACAGTCAAAAAAGCCCTGGTTCCTCTCCGAGTGGCAGCAGGCGCCGCACTGGCAGATCGGAGACCTCACCGGATCGCAGCGACAGCCTAGGAGCAGACCTGCCACATGTTACGTCCCAAACAGCTGATGATCTCGTGTGAAGGCCATGGTGTGACATCTAACATGCAGACTTCCTGGGGCCTTTCATCCCTGTACCACTGGTGCAATTTCATCGAACTTGTGGCTTCCCCACTTTGAACTATGTGTAACATTCAGCTGAACTGGGGCTTAATGTCTAGATCAGTTAACGGGGAGGCGGCACCATGGGGTGCCTTGCAAGGTTCTTATCGGGAGACCACCCATCCCTCTGTCACTAGACGTTGGTTTGTGCTATTACGGTTTGGATGGGGACACTTTGTTGGATACCTGTCCTAGGGAGGGGGAGTTGGGGTTCGTTTCTATAGTTGTTTTTTTTAAGGGGATCCAGGCGTGTCACAGGCGAAAAGTTTTTTAAAGGTTGTGCATGTAGGCTTCAGCAATGGGACCCCCATTAGGCTTGACTTGTCTCTCGTGGAATGTGCGGGGTATGCACTCTATGGTCAGGCGCCACAAGATACACTCCTATTTGATTCGCAGAGGCATCAGATCGCATTTCTTCAAGAAACTCATCTACTGGCGAAAGAAGGGAAAGCATTACAACGCTGCTGGAGGGGTCAGGTTTATTACACTACATACTCCGCCTTTGCGAGAGGAGTATTGATATGGATCAGAGCGGGTGTCCCATTCCAATGCACAACACAATTGATTGACCCAGAGGGCAGATATGTGGTGGTGACGGGGATACTGGATGGTAGAGACCTTACTCTGGGTAGTATATATGTGCCCAATGCGGACCAGCCGGCCTTCTTCTCCCTACTATCGGGAAGGTTAGCGACCGCCCTCACGGGGTCGCTTTTACTGGGTGGTGACTTCAATTGCACCTCTGACGTTACCCTTGACCGCTCTCACCCCCCACTCCCTAATGCACCTGCACACAAACTGGCAGAATCACGCCGTAATTGGCAACAGAAATGGGGTTTAATTGACACCTGGAGGGCGCAACACCCCTTGACCCGAGATTACTCCTTCTTTTCGGCCCTCCACGAATTACACGTTAGACTGGACGCCATTCTGTGTTCACCCGATATCCATGGGGGGGTTAGTTGTAGCGAATACCTCACCAGGACGCTCTCAGACCACAACCCTATTGAGGCGCAGTTACAATGGTCACGTGTTCGCCCCAAAATCCCCACATGGCGCTTGCGCCCAGAGGCCTTAGATGACCAAGTCTTTCGCACAGCTTTAGGGTCAGCTATCACTGACTACTTCCAGGACAACGGGGGTACAGCTACATCCTCACTCGTGGAGTGGGACGCCTGTAAAGCGGTCCTTAGGGGGAGGTGCATATCTGAGCTGGTTGGGGTTCGGATGTCCTTCTTCAGGATATACAAAGGGTTGACGAGCGCCTGCGCACCCTGGAAAAAGACAGACCCGAAAACCCGGGCAAGCAACAGGAGTTACTTGAGGCTAGAGAGGCAGTAGCCACACAGGTAGAGCGCCTGCGATGCTTCGACTACAAAAACTACATCACTCGGGCACACTCGGAGAGGGATAAATCGGGGGGCCCTCCTGGCTTGGTTGGGGAACCCGGCTAGAAGGGGGTCAGTTATCCTAGAGATTAGGGACCCGACAAGGGTAGCTAGATACGACCAACAGGGGATCAACGACCTGTTTTTGAAATATTATACTGAGCTCTATCGAAGTCAGTTGTCCCCCACGGTCGAAGAACTACAGTAGTTCACGCGGGAAGTTGACCTACCTGCTCTAGATGAGGATACCGCAAACTTGCTGGGACGAGAAATCGAGGTAAAGGAGGTGCGTGGAGCTATCAAAAGTATGGCCCGCAATAAAACCCCAGGCACTGATGGCCTCCCGATAGAATTTTACCCCACATACATCGACCTCCTAGCTCCCAAACTCGCACAATTATATAATGACGCCAAGAGACTTGGCAAACTACCTGTCTCCACTAGAGAAGTGATCATCATTCCTTTGCTAAAGCCGGGCAAGCAGGCAAGGGATAAAACTGCATATCGCCCTTTGTCCATGCTCAATCTCGATTATAAAATACTAAGTAAAATTCTAGCCTCCCGTTTGCTCCCTCACATGACCACACTAATACACACTGACCAATCCGGGTTCATCCCCACTAGAAACACAGCGCTCAATATCAGAAGGCTCATGCGCATCCTGGAAGCGGATACTTACCATGCGGATACCGCTACGATCTTTGCAGTGGATATAGAAAAAGCCTTCGACAGTCTGGAGTGGGCCTTCCTATTCCATGTGATGCGGAAGATGGGGCTCGGTCCTGGCTTCGTGGGTTGGACGGCTCTCTTATACGCTGACTCCACTGCCAGAATTAGAACTGGGGGGCTAATCTCGGACGCTTGCAGGGTGGGGCGGGGCACGCGGCAGGGTTGTCCCCTCTCCCCCCTGTTGTTTGCTCTGGCGATGGAGCCCTTAGCAGCACATGCCAGATCGGGGCGGGCGTATCAAGGGCTTGTAGTACATGGTCAGGTTCATCATATCGCTCTCTATGCAGATTATCTTTTGCTTTTCCTTGCTGACTCAGGGGCGGCACTGTTGGGGGTGAAAAACCTGCTCCACGCTCTCAGCAGAGTAGCGGGATTAAAAGTGAACTGGTCGAAATCTTGTCTGTTTCCGGCGCGTGGGGATAGAGTAGGTCCGCAGCACACGGAGGGCATGAACTGGGAAGACAGATGCCTACCCTACCTAGGCATGCATATCTACCACAAGCAGGAGGACATTCTTGAGGGTAATATTGGAAAGGCTGTCAGAGGGGCAAAAGCTAACTTCGAATTCTGGAGTTCCTTGCCGTTGTCCGTAGCGGGCCGTGTGGCCCTTCTTAAAATGGTAACCCTCCTGAGGCTACTCTATTACTTTGGGACCTTACCGATCTGGATCCCGGCAACCTACTTCAAGCAACTCCGGTCCATGATCACAGCTTTCCTATGGGGCAAGGGCAGACGCAGGGTGGCACTCAGCGCACTCATGCGACCAAGAGCAGAGGGCGGCCTAGCGGTCCCAGACTACGAGACCTATTACCTAGCAGCCCAATTTCAATGGCTCACACAATGGGTGGCAAGGGCCACTAGGGGGGAAGAAGAGCCCAGGCAGGACTTAGGGCCACTGCTGCTGTTGTCCCGCATTATACTGCGACTCCCGGTCAACTCCACAACCCTCACCCTGGAATTTGCCACAGCACGAAAATGCTGGAACAGATATTTGCGGAGGGCCTCTATTAAGCGCCCCTACGCGCCGGAAATACCATTGATAATGTGCAGGGCCCTGCCACATGGTGGCAACTGGCAGAGATTAGAGACTTGGGCGCAGCGGGGGCTGACTACCCTGGGGGACCTCTATGAGGAGGGAGCCATGATCCCGTTTAATGATCTGCAAACCCGCTATGACTTACCCGGTGGTGACTTTCTACAGTACACGGCCCTCACTGCGGCCATCAGGAAACACTGGGGTGGGGGACTTACAGAACCACCAACTCTTCCATGGGCTGCCAATACGTGGTGTTGGCAGCAGGCACTTTTAAAGCAGTGACGTATCTCTATAGACGTATGACACTGGAATCCTTACTCCCCCTGTCTGCCCTGAAGCTCAAATGGGAAACTGATATAGGGGAGGTCATCCCAGATAAGGCGTGGGGAGAACTAGTAGAGAGAGCCTGGAAGAGCACGAGGAATGCAAGGTTTCAATTGGTACACTTCCATATTTTACACAGAGCATATCTTACCCCAGGAAAACTACACACATATTTCCCGGCCCAGCCAGCGACCTGCCCGAGATGCAATGCAGAAAACGCAGATTTTAAACACATGTTATGGGATTGCTCGTTCCTTGACAGTTATTGGGAGGATATATCCACATTACTGACAGACCTCACTGATAGGGAGCTAGAACCAACCATGGCTCACTGTATCTTACACTGGTTTCCCCATACGTCAAAGAACAAAATTACTAGTAAATTTTTAGATCTGGGCCTGCTCCTGGCCAAAAGAAACATCACCACACATTGGAAGGCGAAACAGGGCCCTAGCATCGCAAAGTGGAAAGCAGAATTCCTAAAATGGGCTGAATGTGAAGGAGTGATTAGGTTACAAATAGCGAATCGCACAGGGAGCGAAAAGGCACTGGAAAGGGCGAGAGCTTGGGAAGCGCTCGTTGTAGCACTCCAATCTCCCCAAGAGGATGCAGAGGACGCATCCATAGGTGACCCTGTGGCGGCCCTGGACTAACGTATAGATAGCCCTGCGCCCATCTCGCTCTATAGCCTCACGGTTAGCAGCGGCGCTTGCCACACTAGCCTGATAACTCTCAACCGCAGCTACGTCACATTCAAATAAGTCGACCACTGAGATAACAGGTCTACTGACCTCTTGCAGCCAGCACTTAAGTGACACGCCTGGGGGGGTGGGGGAGGGAGGAAGTGTGGGAGGTTAGTTGGGGATGGGTATTTCTAATGGTTGAAATACTTATTGCAATGGTCATAGGCTTTGCCCGAACAGTTGATATGGACTTCTTATGGGACTATAACTGTGCCTTCAATAACCTGATCTAAAGTGTGCCTTTGCTAAATATCCGGGGTATGTAACCGAAACCCCTTTGCCTTTTTTCCATTTCCTTTTCTTCCTTTTAGGATGTATGGAAAATCAATAAAAAGTTGTTTAAAAAAAAAAAAAAATCAGGGCAAGTGGCCACATGATAATGCCACCGGTGTGATAGCCCAAGCAACAATTGCCCGTACACGTTGTCAATCAGAAAAGAAATGGCAAAGCTCCCGGATTCTTCTGGTACATGGCTTCTTGGAGTAAGAGGCCCACGACGTCTTTGGATCACGTATATGTGGATTACTGATAATTAGCCCTGATGAAGTTCAATTAACCGATCTGAACGAAACGCGTTGGCTGGATGATGCTCTTTTGTACCAACTAAATAAAACTGATGACTAAATTGGATACTTGGCTGGACTCATTATCTGGGCAGTAGTGAACGGAATACTGTCTGTGGTGCACCATTCCATTAATTCTATTATGTTGTTCTGCGTTTGCAGCTGCACCTAACGACGGTGGGTGCAGGAGTGTTTGTGCACCAATCATTGTTATAAAAAGGAAACGGGAGAGCGAAGTGCGGCGATTACAGTCCGCCGTTGGTAGTGCCTATTCATAGAAAAGAAAAGGTGCCAGTACGTGGAGTCTTCCTACAAAGCTTCTCCACCTTCAATGGGACTAGTAGCATAAAGCCACTAGCACAAAGAAAGAGCTTGTTCTAGGATGCTCTCTCTCTGAATGCAAGAAAGAAGTGGGGCACTTTCCCTAGTTCCAACAATCAGTTATCCACAGGTAGAATTCCCATAGTGCACCCTGCACATGCCATCCACTCTGGGTACAGTTCTGAGCATACTTTTCCACAGTGTTATCCATGTACCTCCTTGGCAACATTTGGTCCTTGGCTCCCAGGCCTTCTCCCATGTGAACATTATTCTGCCTAAAAGAATGCTTCTTCACCTGCAATACAAAACGTGAGAAAAAACAGCTTCCACAGCGCACATGAAATTTAAACTATTAATTCTTAAGCGAGAGTTGTCAGGGACTTGCATTTCAGGCAAACGATTTAAGCTAACATAAGAATGCATCATGTAAGCTTTGCAAATTCACATAATCATTAATACATTTTCAACTAATGCATTTACTTACGTATGAAATGTCACCATTAATAATCACTTTCAGTCCATACTACTTGTCAACAACCTAAAATACGCCACATAGTTACGTTAATACATTTCACAATTCTAACACTTCATGTTAACATAGTTGCACAATGATATGCGAGTGCGCTCTACACACGAATATGATGCACCCCTACAAATGAAATGAGATTTCCACTCCATCAGTTCCCCCCTCTGATGACGTTGAGTCATCATAAAATCCTTCAAAACATCCCTGCAGAGTAGACCGATCTAAACAGATGTCGTAGCTAATCTTCTCTGGCTGAATCCATTTGCTTCAAATTCTCATAGTGATCGTCCTGCAGTCTTTCCATTCTTTTCTCTCTTTCTCTTAAGGAGTTCTCCACTTGCCTCACTTTGTGCCACTTATATGCCCTTATCATACCTACCAAGACAATGATACAAATTATAGCAATCATTATCGGTTTCAAGATGTATCCAAAGATTCCACTTCCTAAATTTGCAAACCACTTTCCAAAGCACCAAATCCCTTTCCAGTTTTATCCCAAACTCCTTCACCTGCCAAGTCCTGTATTTCACGATGTATGTCAGTGATGTTATTAATGTATCCCCTCAGATCTTTACTATTATCAGGGATATAAGTGCAACACTATTGGACCTTCAGCATCCGACAGACTCCGCTTTCTGTTGCAAGTAACACATCTAATGCAAGGCGATTCTGCATCACCATTGCCCTTATCAAAACCATCTCCCCATCTATGAGTAGCAAAGACTGAGCTGAGTTAACAAATAATTTATCCACTATGGCATACATCCTTCTAATCTTGATGTCGTTAAACACCACTCCCAAACTAGGTATCATCGCTCCAAATATATTTCCCACAACCTCTCCAGCATTCAGTCCACGTTTTTCCCTGCTGTTCGACTTTTCTACAGAACACTCCAAGTCAACCACATGGTATATTTTCAGAAACATGACACCAAATAACAAGTGCCATACCATTTGCTCGGCAATCAAACATATGCATTCTTTCCACACACAAAATATACTCCTGGTGCCATTCGAACTGATTCTTGCAAAAACATCTTCCAAGGACCATTAACTAAGAAGATATGATCACACACACTCTGTCCCACAAATAGTGAATCGTAACGGCTCTCAGCTTGACGTATGCAAAGCTTGCCTCGTTGTAGCCAATCTAAAGCTATAGGACCAGAACTTCCCTTAGCTTTATGAACTAGCTCCTCCTTGGTCCAATCAGATTCTTTGTTCTTATTATCAACATTATTAACTAATCCCCTATGTCTATCTTCTACTTGATCTATGAATTTCTTTTCTATATCTGTTAATATACATGTTAAGTTATGCCTATGCGCGTAAGCAGTGTCTAGTGTCATTATTGGTGAGAAGTAATTTTCCATACTTTCTACTCTCTTATAGTACTCGTATTTATTCAGATGTTTATATACAGGTATTTATGAAAGTACCACGTCAAAATTTGAAAAGTAGTACTTGTAATGGCCTTTTCCATAAAACATACTAAGAAGTAAGCTACAACTAATACCATAAGTCAAGGGTAAGTGATGGTATCATATTTCCTCCTCAACCGAGGCAGGTAATTGCATGCACTCATAGGAATCTCTAACTTCCATAATGTCCACGTATTCGTATAGCATCTTAGCATAAGCATTCAATGTTTAATCACCTTTGTATAGGTCTACATGAAGTCAGCGACTAGTTTGCTCTATTAAACCTTTCTAAGATCCTAGTGTTCCCTCCTATGAGACAGCAGTGGTAGGTGCGCATGTCCCATGTACCCCCATCCGTGCTCCTTTTGCTCAGGTGAACTTAAAATTGACTCTATAACGACTATAGCTTTTACTACACCTACCCTAGAATGAGTGCACCTACATTCGAATTTCCAGACTCCATTTTAGAGAATCTCGGATCACTGTTTGAAAGAGGCTCAACATACAGGGTCTCTTCTCTCTGCTTCTATCCCTGCATGCAAATGTTCATGAGCAACATTCTTTTTGAAATCTTGGAAAGTTCTTTTCAACAGTCTCTGTTTACAGTATTTACATAGCTTGGAAGAGCTCCTTAGCCCTCTCTCTTCTTCTTCTTCTTCTAGATGGATATCCCTACATTTATTCTTCTTCCACTCGGGCCTAGGTTATCTTCTCCAAACAAATTATTTACAGTTCAAAGTTCAATTCATATCCCTAATCAGGTCAAAGCCAATCTCATCAATGACTTGTAACAGTTCAGCTCTCAATACTGCAATCTCTTGAGGAGACTGCGGTGCTCCGAAGCTTGTGAATTCGATGTCTTCCAGAATCAGTCAGTAAGCCACCTAACCTTGGTGGGAAAGGTACGGTCAACGACAGAAGTGCATTGGCTTCAATCCCAGGAACTCTCAACAAGATCTTGACAATCAGCACCGAAATCTCGGACCTCGCTTTCCCCGGCATTTGCAACTAGATGAGTCCACTCAGGAGAGGAATATCTCCGACAAGGCACGCAAGCGCTCCTTGGTCTTCTCCCACTCTCTGTATTTTGCTTAGTCTCACTTAGATCAGACTTTGAAGATTCACCTATTGGTGCAAGTGCTCTTTCAGATGCAAGTCTCAGGTTCCTTCTTCTCTGTTTCACAGGCCAAGTTTCACCGGCAGCATTTTTGTTAACTGCACCCGACCATTTGTTACACCAGTCTCTTCTACTGAGTCAGACTCTCTGTCACTTGCAATGTTACTGTCTCCCTCAGAGTCTATACCAGGGTCTTGTGTAGCTTGACCCCCCTCAGATCGATCTGGTGCCTATCCAGCGTCTTCAGGTACCTCTACAGCTTAGCTTGTCCCCTCCTGTGACCCCTCGGTCACGGCTGGAAATTCTGGGAGATGAGCTGTCTCATCAGAGGGACCTGAGACTCGTCGGGTGTGAGAGGCATGGAACCAATTTGGCACTCCACCACACTTCACAGCAGTTGTAGTCACCAGTATCACTTGATATGAACCACGCCATCGAGAATCAAGACAGTTTTTTCTCACATGCTTTCTGATGACAACCCAATCTCCGGGGTTTAGGTCGTGGCAGAGATCCTTTGAAGTCTGTGCAGTCACTGCTTCAACCTGATGAGACAGAACGAACCACGTCAGCAAATCCTTTACGGTAGTCAATGACCAAATCATCTCTGATGTTCACTAACGCGGTAGGATGCACGGCAGGCAAACGCTTTGCTCTTACCATAAGTATCTAATGAGGCGACAACCCAGTTCTCCTGTCAGGAGTGCTATGCAGACTCATTAGCACTAAAGGAAATGCATCAGGCCACTTCAAAGATGTCAAAGCACACACTTTAGCCAACCTTGATTTCAAGGTACTGTTGATTTGCTCCACCATTCCTGATGCCTCTGGCCTGTGGCTACAATGTAGTCTTTGATCCACATTCAAGGCGGTTCACAGCAACTTTGTTATATTCCATATAGGTATCATAGCATAGGCCCCGGTAATCTCATTTCCTGCCACTTATATTCTCTCCCTACATTACACTTGTCACGGTTTACAGGGACTGACCTTTTACCTAGATATTACACTGCAGTCAGAACGCGGGTTTTCCCTAGTTCGAAATCTCATACATTATGCATGAGGATTCTTGGAAGCACAGCAGGACTACCAGCTCCTGTATAAAATCTATGTACAAAGTTCAGGTCCAACATCATCCTTAGGCCGCCACAGTAACACAGCAAGGTAGGACCCCTGGGGAGACCTATGGGTATATATACATCACATCTTGCTAAGACAGTTAGAGGAGACCGAGACTTCCCGGCCGACACACTGACCAGAGACGATGAGGTTCCTGCATGCATACACTCCAGCTCGCAGTGGTCTAACATCCCTCGCGGGGTGTCTAGCTCGAGACCAGGACGGGGTCCCACAGTCTCACTTAAGGTAACGGGGTTGACTAGATCCTAGAGGAATTCTTGGCTTAACACCTACATACATGCTAGTTACACTTAGGTACATCTAGTTAGGGAGGCATCGTAGGAGTATGCATCTTTTATCATGTGTTTTCATATACTCTAAGCTATTCATGATTGTGGTAAGATGGTAGAACTATACCATCCATTTACTTTTATAGTACTGTTCATCATTTATATCCTATACTGTCTAACGGTTGTTGCAGCACATCTATTCTACACCAGAATAACAACTGTTCAATAAATGCTTATTGAAAACGCCCAGTTTGTTTATTCTGTGTATCTCTCTGAGATAAAGTAAGTAAGCACAAGTGACTGAGCAAAAAGTAGTATATTGTTTCCAGGATCCTGAGGGATCAGGGTTGTCATGTTCTGAGGTTGCCAGAATCTATTCTCTCCCTGGTAAGAGGAGATTATAGTGGCACTGTGAGCTAGCTGATACAGACAGGCTAACATACCCGGTGGGGGTGCACGGAATCAGTCTGCCACCAGTCCCACAGTTTATGTTATCCAAACGCGCAGATCCTGTATAGGTCATATAGGAACTACACGACATGGCGCCGCCAACGTTGGTTGGGTACTTATTTAACAGTAGAATCTGAGTAGTTCAGTCGTGCTATTCTCAGAAATCCCTATTCACAAAATACCAGAGACGTCTGGAGTGGGTAGGCTAAATTCCGCCACAGCTGAGTAGGCAAACATCCTATTTATTGGCTGTTGGTTAATCAAGCTTGAAGGACACAGTGTTCCTAAAATTGTGCAAAAACACCTTATCTTAGTTTCCTTGAAGAAAAAAAAAGATACTTCTTCCTATAAAACAATGACTGAAGACGCGGATAACGCTGGAGGAGTTGTAGCAAACATCTGCACCTCTCAGATGAAGAAGAAAATGCAGATGCAATTCCGATTGCAGAGAACTTTAGAAATACAGTTACCCTGAATCTGCTTGCGCATGGGTTAACACCTAGAGGTGGCATAGTAGCATTCGTGATTGAGGCACACGAATCGTACAGAACAGAGGTATTTTATTCGTGGGTTACATTCCCAGCAGCAAATGCAAGAACGAAAACTTTTAACTTCTACACAGAAGGTGATGCACCAGCGGAATATTGTCCGTTTGAGGACATTGAGGTTCCGCTTACGTACCAGGAAAACTTATACTGGTTTAAAGGCGCCCTACCCCATATAAGAAGAAGAGTAAGACTCGGTCCGCTCGGAAGAGAAGGAGCGACATGGCCAATATTGGCAACATACACACCACATCCTGACATTGAAACTATGCCAGGACCAGACTTACTCATATTTCACAAAGAATTAATAAAACTTTACAGAAACCTGACGCAATACGTCATGAGGACATTTACAGTCCAGCCAGCAATGGTAACAACAAATACAGCTCAAGTTCAAAACACAACAACTAAAATTACACCACAAACGTTACACGCAGTGATGGGTAAAATGCCCGCAAAACGTGAACAAATGCCATTCTGGATAGCTCAGAAAATAACACAGCTAGAAGCAGTATTCCCAAATACTAGCCCATATGAAAAACACAGAATGCTAACAATCTGCTTGCCCATGGGGATTACACCACAACTAGAGGACTGTACCTCGTGGGGTACAGTTTTCGCTGCCATATATACCAGAACTCATGGTATCCCGTCATTAGCAGTAGTACCAGACGTATTGAGACAAATACAAAATGAGTACGGAGCAGAGCCTGCTCTAAACTTAGGGATGAAGTTACTAGGTAACTATGCCCAGGTATCAGCGATAATACTGGCAAATATTAAAGGGGAAGCAGCATCAGTGGCCATCCGCCAACGCGTAAGGGAATTCAGTCCTTTACAACAGGAACTACCGAAAATAATTGAAACTGCGTATGCAGAATTAGGCAGGGACAGTTTGGGTGGGAAAGCATTAAAGCCACAACTGATGGGTAGTCCCGAGAAGGAGACTTTCAAGCAGACACCTACCTCTTCTAAAAAGAAGCGGGACAATAATAAAAAACAAAATATTAAAGAGAACAGATCTCAATCCAGAGGTAGATCTCCTCCACAGGAGCCCTCCGAAAGCAGGTATAACCTTAGGAATAGGGATAACATTAGGAAGCCTGATAGGTATCCTCTCGTTCCTTTCAGAGTTCATCGAAAAACTCAGAGAGGGAAGGACGATCAGACAGATAAGAAGAGCGTACAAAGTCCAGAGACAAGCAGAACGCTCAAGAATATACTTCAAAAAAAGAAGATAAAGCCAAACCAAAACCACAGTTCAAAAACAAGAAGGTTGCAGGTCTAAAGATCAGACATGCCCAGAATTCTGAGGACTCGACTACTGAACGGGGAATGGGCTCTGACGATGCTAGACAGTGCGGCAGAAGTAACAATAGCTCGCCAGAACCTGATGGAATTTCTGGTGACAGCGGACTTGAATGATTATATCACGGTGGAAACTCCTGATACTAGGGTAAGTGTCCCACATAAATTATATGAAATAACGCTCCATATGGAGGGGGACAAATGTAGGACAGTTAGAGGTCTCTTTTGGGAGAACCTGACGTTTGGCTATGATATTTTATTAGCTGAACAAGATTGGCCACCAGCATTCATCATGGATTGCCCTAGGGGGAAAACGGTAATTTTACCAGCATTTTCCGACCACGTTCCAAAACACTTAAGATATACATATGTGAGGGAGTGGGCGGTAGCCCAGGCTCCAGCATTATACAAAAACCATGTTGGATGGGATGAGGATTCAACCCACCACATAATTCCACTAAAAAACACTCCAACTGCACAAAGGCAGTATCCTATAAAGCAAGAAGCTAAAAAACAGGTCAGGGAGATCTTAGATCAACTTGAATATCAAGGGGTGATTGAAACTTGCACCTCTCAAATGAATAACCCTTTGTTTCCGGTATCAAAACCGGACAATTCATATCGTTTAGTTTTAGATTACAGACATCTAAACACTTGCACTAAGACGTTTGCAGTTCAAAATGCACACAGTGCCGCATTAATGAATAACATTGTGCGGAAAAAATACAAAACAACAATAGATATCTCAAATGGATTCTTTTGCCAAAATATAGCGCCTGAAAGCAGGTACCTGACAGCATTCTCAGCGCTAGGGTCACAGCGGCAATTTTGCCGACTCCCCCAGGGGTATAAGAACCGCCCGGGGTTGTTTTCAGCCAGAGTAACTGAATTACTTCAAAACCTGGATGAAGAGGCATTGTCCTATGTGGATGATATTTATCTAACGGACGATGACCTGGAACACTTGAACAGAGTGAATACCATCATTTTTGGATTTGCATCTGAGGGTTATAAATTCAACTTTAAAAAATCAAAAATAGCCCACCTTAACGTCCTTTTTCTAGGATATTGAACTTTCAAGTGAAGGGAAAAGCCTGGCAGCCAACTTTTTAGAAAAATGTGCGCTGCTCCAACCTCCGAAATCATTAAAAAACTTACAATCAATACTAGGTTTCCTTAATTTTGGCAGAACATACATTTTGGATTACGCAGAAAGAGTTAAACCTTTCTACGATTTAATAAAACCGGATTTTTCAGTTCGACAATGGACACAGGAACACACAGATACACTTTGTTCCTTACAAGCTGACATGATAGCTTCAAAACACTTACAGACACGCGTAAACGTACGCAACCTGGTGATCCGAATAGTTGCGGGTCAATCAGGGTACACCTATCTAACATATAATGAAGGTGAAACAGTACCAATAGCATATAAATCACATTTGTACACAAATGCTGAGATGCGTTTTGCATCAACAGAAAAAATTCTAACAGCAGTACAGACTGCTGTAGTCAGAGAAAGAGCCCTGGCTCAAGGGAAACGTATAATAGTCGTGACCCCGGTTCCAGCTTTAGAGGCTGCAACAAAGGCAAGCGTTCCCAACGCTAAAGCCTTACATCCGAGATGGATACAATGGGCTAATTCTCTCACTGCAACAGATGTAGAATACAGGTACGACCCAAATTTAAAAACACAAGCATTTCTGCAATACGAACAAGAATATCCTCTACCAAATGAAATAATGCCTCTAGATCAGTATGAATACATTATTTACACTGATGGTTCTGCGCAACCGGCCATAGGGAGTAAACAGCAATATAGCGCCGCGTGTGCTATCGTTAAAGGACGGATGCAGGATGGAAAGTTTCATCCGAGTTGCACAAAAACACAGTCTCTCGGAGACTGTACGGCACAGCTGGCAGAACTAAAAGCACTGATACTGGCACTGGTAAATACGGATCGAGAATTCCCCACACTAATTGTGTGCGATTCTTTTTACTGCGTACAGTCATACAATGAATATCTACATAACTGGAAACAGAATGGGTTTAAAGATGCAAAAGGTGGCACAATTAAGCACAAAATGCTTTGGGAACAGGTAGTGGAGTTGAAAAACGAACTACCAAGGGCTCACGTGATACACACACTGAGTCATCAACGTGATGGCGTTCACGTTGAAGGGAATTCATTGGCCGATGAGGCCGCAAAGGGGGCTGTACGGACGGCTTCCGTAGCTGCAATCACTCGTTCAAAAACGAGAATAGACGGTGAAATAATGGTTGCGATTATTGCTACACGCAAAAATAGCTCAGCAGTACCAAAGAAATTTCCACTCAAGTACTCCTACAAGTTAGATGCAAACAATGTTCCATTTGCTCAAATTCCTGGAGTGGGGGATAGAGTAATACCAAATATGGATCGAAGGTTAGGATTAATTCTAGCAGCACACGAGGGGATAGGTTCTGCACACGCAGGAGTTTCGGCTACTGTTTCTCTATTGAAACAACGCTACTGGTGGCCAGGACTAAGAAGGCAGACTAAAGACTACGTCTTGAAATGCGACATCTGTCAGCAGATGAAAGGTTCCACCGTAACACGTCCAGTGCAGACACCATTACTGATATCAGACAAACCACTCGCGTGTGTTTATTTGGACCACTGCGGTCCCTTACAATCTGATGGGGCTTACAAGTATATCATGGTTGCAGTGGATTCCTGCTCTAGGTTCCTATGGGTGTGGCCCCAGCGCTCGGCTGACGCTCGAACTGTTATAAAAGATTTGCGAGTCTTTATAGGGACATACGCAATAGGCACACTTCATTCTGACTGTGGCCCTGCGTTTAGCTCTAAGGCTTACAAGGAAGATATGGGAAGTCTGGGTGTAGCATTGCAGTACTCCTCTGCATACCATCCCGAGGGAAATTCGGTTGTGGAGAGGAAAAACCGGGACTTAAAGCAATCTTTAACAGCTAGAGTATTAGGCTCGGGTGGCAATTGGGTAAAACACCTGTACGGAGTCCAAAGGGCATTGAATAATCAGCCAAGAAGCTCTCTAGGGGGGGTCACTCCTTATGAGGTCCTATTTGGGACGAGAATGTGGGTACCTGATCTTGATTGTGAAGGCACAGTGGCGGATAAAAAACCATTTGACATCCATGAACGTTTGGCTGTTTTACAGGACCTGAATGAAAACAGGGCACAACAGAGTAATGTCAATACAAAGAAGAACGCCACTGGGGAAGTAAAAAGTGTCACGGCAAGACCTGTCTGGATCCCTAAAGTCGGGGATCTGGTCAGAGAAAAAATAGCAGACAAAAAAGAATTTGGGCCATCATACAGAAAGAGCCTGTACCTGTCCTGGCAGTTGAAGGAACAAGAACAGTTCTTCTGCCACCTCTTGCTGGTAAAAAGGAGAAAAGATTTGTCTCAATTGACCTAATCAAACCACACTATGTGGCCGATAATGAGTAGTAGGCCACGTGGACTCCGAAGTAACAGACACCCTCCTCTCACAACTATACAAGAAGTTCAAACAGAAAGTCTCATCACGTTTGAAGGGTCACCTACACGGAATGAAGGACTTAGCAACAATGCAATGGAACTTGTTCCTCTTGAAACTGAAGTTCAAAATGAGAACTCAACTGAAAGACAAATTTCAGTTCGACCAAACACGGATATCTACGTCAACATGCCCCAACGAGAGCAAGCTACAGTTTCCACAAAACCTGCAGAACTACCGAAAATTGATCAAACTGCATCTGACTATTTCATTGACTTTGACACATTTTCATTAGATCCAAGCGAACATGAAACAACGCCAGCCCAAAAGACTCGACTACAGCGATTTAAAGACTTTCTGATCTTTCTCAAAAAGACTTACCTGGTATCACCTTGGGTGGAACTCTGGGTATCTACAGGAATACTATTCTTTCTTTTCTGGATAGGCCTAGTAATTGTTTTTAGTATGCTTATTAATGGAACTTATCTTCGAGAAAGCTCTGCGGCACAAAAAGTGAATGTGATTCTGAAACCGCACCTATCATCACATCGTGAAAGAAGAGATCTGTCATCAGTGAACATCACAGCAGTTCCTATACCTGATGGTATAGTATTGGACAAGGTTGACTTCAATATATTTGGCCCGACCGAACTTTTAAAAATACCACATTTATTTAAAATATCATTGAGCGATATCATTACCTCAAGTACATTTTCCGATGATTGGGATTATGAAACTGTAAATAATATGCTGTCTGATTTAGAGAAATCTGCTGCTTTTTCTAATAATGAAATGTTAGAACACACATCAGACTTTGAGAAAATGTATTGCTACCAACATTATGGTCATCATTTTTTGCATAAATCTGCTAACCCTAGGAATGTTTTCACATATCACCAATGGGAACATTGCCAGACACCGCCAAAAAGCAGCTCAAAGACATTTGTACAAAAATTTCCATATTTTGCAGGGTTTAACACATCGGACCCAGCCTCATATTACTATAAGGTTGCACCTACACAAGCACAGAAAAATATGTTGACAAACACAAAACAGATCTATTCTGCTACTTTTATTGCCCAGTTGTCAGAACAAGGGTTGAACCTATGGAAAGACGCGATAGACTTAAAATCAGTCTGGGGTACTAGAGACTGGCAGGTCCAGGGAACAGAGGCACTATTTAGAGCATGTCTGATTCCTCAACAAATAATGTTCTTGAATGAAACGGTGCAACAAACAACTTGTCTTGGGTTAGCCAGGAATAAAGATCTGAATACACCTCGGGTACCATCACACACCGAGGATAACATAACATCACAAAGACAGGTTACAATAGATGACATTTTGCAAAGCAATAGAACAGACCCCGATTGGAAGGAATGGTTGGTTTGACCCGTGGACACTAATAACTGTCAAGAAAGATTCTTGGGTAAAACTAAAGGATTTAGTATTAATAGGCCAGATCCATGTTATGTGCAAAGACCACACCCAGGGGTAGTGACATCATATAGTGTTGGGAAGTTATGCCAATCGAGGCACCTACAGGTGAAACAACACTTATCCTTACTTTCACAGGAGGTGGACCTACGTGATTTTTTGTTAGGTCCTAGGAAGCCACGTCACAAACGTTTCTATTATGCTGTATACAATGAGATTTGGAAAATATCACAACAAGAGGCAGCGGAAAGATTACGAGAAATAGATCGTCTAAACCTAGAGAAAGCTCTATCAGTGGCAGATAATGGGTTAACAACCTTAACATCCAGGATATACTCACTGGGCAACATTGTATCTTCTGCTATCGATGTACTAGAACAAGATTTGTTCATACTACAACACGGGCAATCGCAATTGCGTTCTATTATGTTGTTAAACTGGACGCTGCAATCTTTGCGCACAGGCTATGTGCCTTGGCGTTTTATAAACAGCACGTCTCTGTTTTCCTCATACAATCTGACAGAGCAATAGATAGAAATGGCACAGAGGGGAGTGAAGTATACAATGCTGCGCGTTGAAAAACTAGACAGGTTAACATTTACAGTGGCAGAATCACCGTCCATAGAATGGTTAATCCATGGCCACATAACTCTCCCGGTCACGACATTTCAATTCCATTATTCCCTAGAACAAATGCAGGCAGGCAGGCAGATATGAAGAAATGGGTAGGGAATTCATCAAGGAATCTTGGGAATTACCGTACAGGTTCCGATGCCGGAGTGGGGAAAAAGAAGTGTTTCTAAGCGGTACAGACTTCGTGAATACTTTAAGTGGATCACTTATATGCCAGGATATAATGCTTCATGGGGCCTGTAATGGTTCGGTAGCAAACTTATCCTGTCACTTAAAGGGTGCCCCAGCTGCCGTGATCCATTGCCGTGATCACTCCAGTGTTCAGGCTACTTTCAAATGGGAGTTACATGATGCTGAACGATCACGGTTGCTGTGGATTGCTTCCGGGCATCGCATATCTGGTAACTGTGAGTTCCAGGGTTACTTGCTGTATGCAAATATTGTTTCCACCAACACATACAGTCAGGGAGGCGCCGTTATGGCCTTCGCTAAATGGTTCATTAATACGGTTTGATACTTTGAGCAGAATGAAAGCCATGCTTATACAGAAACCCGTGCCCTTAACCTCCGCTCGAGAGACTTTTGATCTTCAAGTAGCACGGTCTTCGGCAGAGATACAGGCACTTATATGTACAAATTGCCCTTTTCATTTAGCAGAAATGGTAAATCGTATCTTTAACATGTCTGATACTACAGGCATTGTCCACCTATTTAAGATCATAGGTTCTGGACTATTAAGCACCTTTCAGACGGTCCTCGGAGTTATACCAAACTTTATACACTCCGTATTTGGAAGCATCTTTGGAGGGCTGCCACTGATCCTGTTTCTAATAGCAGGTATCCTGATTGTCGTTTTCTGCTACGCAATGGACGTCCCAGTCACCAAGGAGATGGAAACAGTGCTCCTGGAGAGAAAATACCGTGATCGCATGGTACAACTTCTAGGCACACCTCGCCTAAGAGAACTAAGTGCTTCTTGTCATTTAGCCCAGTCTGGATGGACTGCATCTTACCTGTCCTCCGATGCCTGTTTTGCGGAGAAGAATGCGTGTTGGATCTCTGTCTGACACTCCCATCATGTGCGCGACCGGACGTTGATGCTTTACTGGACCCAATAACGGCCCATGTTTTGCAGTGTCCCCAGCGTATTCCAATGTTGATGGCGGCATTCCTAGAGCCACCACAGGTAGTATCTGCTCCTGTTGGTATGGACACCGGCTCCTCCTCCTCGCCTTGGATGGCGCACAGGCTGCCCCAACACCGGCTGTGGACAGTACAGAAGATCATCTGTGCTCAATTGACATAATATGCGGGGTGTTACAGGGACCAGCCAGCTGCGGAAGCAAGCAACGAGAATGTTCCGTCTACCAGCCAGGACACATAAACATTTGATTAATTTGGCCCGTCGTGTGCTGGGGAAAAATTAGACTTTTGGAAAACAAACGGAAAATGGAACTCTGTATCAAAATTGACATTCTTTTTGAGCATGCATGGCTTTCAAATGCTTATAGTAGTTCGAACTATACCTACGGACATATTAGAGCTATAGCTTGAGTGTCAAACTTCCATTTTTTACCTCTTTTTAGAATTAAAAAAAAAAAACGTTTTAAACATTGTTTTTAAGCATAAAAAGAAACAAATGTTTTTTGTTTTTTTATCGTTTACGTACCAGTATCTAGTCAGCCTAGTAGTACGTTTAGAATTTAACTATCTCGACCATTCGGAAGAGGAGTGGGTGTTATATTCCATATAGGTATCATAACATAGGCCCCGGTAATCTCATTTCCCGCCACCTATAGTCTCTCCCTACATTACACTTGTCACGGTTTACAGGGACTGACCTTTTACCTAGATATTACACTGCAGTCAGAACGCGGGTTTTCCCTAGTTCGAAATCTCCTACATTATGCATGAAGATTCTTGGAAGCACAGCAGGACTACCAGCTCCTGTATAAAATCTATGTACAAAGTTCAGGTCCAACGTCATCCTTAGACCGACAGTAACACAGCAAGGTAGGACCCCTGGGGAGACCTATGGGTATATATACATCACATCTTGCTAAGACAGTTAGAGGAGACCAAGACTTCCCGGCCGACACACTGACCAGAGACGCTGAGGTTCCTGCATGCAGACACTTCAGCTCGCAGTGGTCTAACATCCCTTGCGGGGTGTCTAGCTCGAGACCAGGACGGGGTCCCACAGTCTCACTTATGGTAACGGGGTTGACTAGATCCTAGAGGAATTCTTGGCTTAACACCTACATACATGCTAGGTACACTTAGGTACATCTAGTTAGAATGAAATGAAATGAAAAAGAAATTTGTAGAGCGCGGAACTTTCACCCGAAGGTGTCAAGGCGCTAAATTCATCATTCATGAGTCAGAGGACGGTCCAGAAAGTCGTCAGAGATTAAACAGCCAGGTCTTTAACGCTTTTCTAAAAGCCAGCAGATTAGTTTCTTGTTTCAGCCCAAGTGGTAGGGAGTTCCACAGTTTCGTTGTGCCGACCACAAAGCTCCTTCCTCCCCAGGAGCATTTTTTAAACCTGGGAACAACCAGGTTGTGGGCCTGAGAAGAGTGAAGATGGCGAACCGGAATATAAGGCTTTAAATTCTGTTAAAGAAGCTGGGCCCTATGTCATGCGTGGCCTTAAAGGCAATGCATGAAGCCTTAAACTCAATTCGTCTGTTCACCGGTAGCCAATGCAATCCTTTAAGTGCCTGTGCGACATGTTTATGTCTTGGAATATTCAGCAAAAGACGTGCCGCTGCATTTTGCACAATCTGCAGTTTGGAAAGACACTTCTTACGCAGATTGATAAAGAGCCCATTACAGTAATCAGCTCTGGAAAGAGCCAGAGCTGAAACCACCAATTTCCGTAGCTCGGACGGAATAAATGGAAGAATCCTTTTCAAAAGTTTTAGTGTGTAGAAGGAATGGGATGTAACCTGGTTGACGTGGCTTTCAAAGGAAAGCATGGAGTCAAACGTAACTCCCAGGTTTTTCACCTTATTCGTGGGGGTAGGTAATGGACCCATTTCCACCGGCCATAGAGCAGGGGACCAAAAATTTGTTTGGCCGCCAAAAAGTAGGACCTCGGTCTTACTAGAATTTAGTTTCAAACAATTGGAGGCCATCCATTCACCTATTTGATGAAGACAAGTGTGAAACTGTGCAGCTGTATCTTCAGGCGAGCCTGTCACTGAAACTACAATCTGGGTGTCGTCGGCGTATGATACTGCCGAGAAACCCAGGGACTTAATTAATCTGGCCAATGGTGCAACATAAATATTAAAAAGTGTAGGGCTCAATGAAGAGCCCTGTGGCACTCCACAAGGTAGCGTAAAATTCGGTGACTTAAAATTATCCAAAGCCACAAATTGCTCCCGGCCTGACAGATAAGATTCAAGTAATGCATACGCTTTTCCTATAATACCAATCTCCCTCAAGGTTTCCAACAGTTAGGGAGGCATCGTAGGAGTACGCATCTTTTATCATGTGTTTTATATACACTAATGTATTCATGATTATTGTAAGATGGTAGAACTATACCATCCATTGACTTTTATAGTACTGCTCATCATTTATATCCTATACTGTCTAACAGTTGTTGCAGCACATCTATTCTACACCAGAATAACAACTGTTCAATAAATGCTTATTGAAAATGCCCAGTTTGTTTATTCTGTGTATCTCTCTGAGATAAACTAAGTAAGCACGAGTGACTGAGCGAAAAGTAGTATATTGTTTCCACGATCCTGGGGGATCAGGGTTGTCATGTTCGGAGGTTGCCAGAATCTATTCTCTCCCTGGTAAGAGGAGATTATAGTGGCACTGTGAGCTAGCTGATACAGACAGGCTAACATACCCGGTGGGGGTGCACGGAATCAGTCTGCCACCAGTCCCACAGTTTACGTTATCCAAACACGCAGATCCTGTATAGGTCATATAGGAACTACACGACAACTTCATAATTTAATTGTGGAAATGTGTACCTCTATCCTACTCCAATGTAGTTGGAAATCCGAATCTAGGAATGAGTTCCCTCAGCAACAACGTAGCTACTGTGAGGCTATCACACCTTCTAGTCAGGTAGACTTCAACCCATCGAGAAAAGATGCACACAACAACCAAAATGTATCTCAATCCATTACACACAGGCATCTCAACAAAATCCATTTTGATCCGATTAAAGGGATCCCCCTGACCTGCCAATGTGACTCAAGGCAACAACAGTCTTCTTCTCAGCATTCATTTATTGACACGTGACGCACCAATGACATACAGCTTCCGCAATCACTCTAAACCTTGGATTGAACCAAGTCTGTCTGAACAATCTCACCATAGCATCCCTTCCTATGTGAGCTGCTCCATGAATTTGCATTTCCCTTGGGTGTAACAAACAATCCGGTAATACTGCCCTGCCATCAGCTGACACCCAAATGTCATCTTTCCCTTTCTCACAACCTGATCTGATCCAACCCACTTGTTCCTTCTCTGTGACCTCCATTTGCAAACGCCTCACTTCATCCCATGTGTCAGCAGCTGCTAGCATCATGTTGAGTTCGGTCTTCTCTGTACTCTAGCCAGTATATTCCCCATTGAAAACACATGCATGAAAAGTACAGTAGCGTGCGACTTCATCAGCATACCTATTTCCAATAGTAACAAAATAATTTCCTTTTCCATGGGCTGCATATTTAACGACAGCCACTCCTTTTGGCATTTGTAAAGCTTCCAAAAGTTGTCTAACATACTCCCCATTTCGTTTAGGGGACCGAGATGACGTTAGGAACTCTCTCTGTGACCATAGCTGCCCAAAATCTTGAACCACACCGGAACCGTACTGGCTATCGGTATAGATTGTAACTCGGATTTGTTCAGAGACGCAACAAGCACCGGTCAAGGCAATGATTTCAGCCACTTGTGCGGAGTGTACGCCCTGTAACCAAGCAGCTTCCACCACTCCATAGATGGTACATGCGAGAGGCTGGCTTGGTATATGATGTACACTTATGTAAGTGGACACCCTGCACCAGTGCAGAAAACCCTTATGGTGTTTTAAGAGGTCTTATACAACCTTACAAAAGGTCTCTAAGTGGTAGCTGTGGAGCGCAGCCTTCAGGCTTAGTACAGAAGGAGTGTAAAGCAGCTTGTTTTACCAGAATGCAATCTGTTAGATATAGATTAATTGAAAAAGAACCACACAATGTATTTATAAAAATATGTATTTATTATATAACACTCACTAACACATCCAGATATCTCCTACCCGGAGATATGCACAATGCACACACAATACTTTGGATAGGAATTACGTAAATAGCACAGAATACACAGTGGACCCCAGGGGGGGACCAAACCATATACTAAGAAAGTGGTATAAGAACCACGGCTCGTGTCAAGACAATGTCCAGGGGACATAGACGTGCCGGGGACCCTAGGAACCACCCAAGGTGAGTGACTAGGAACCCCATGGAGATCCTGTGCAGTGTGGGAACGCGACCGCGTTCTCCGTACAAATAAACGTGTAAGTCGCGGTTGCAATTTGAAAGATTAAGGACCCTTCCCAGTGGACCCTGAAGAAACCCCGTGGAAGACAGAAGGTTGGAGAGCCACCCCAGTGGTGTCGGAAACCGCCGTCAAACCCAATGGAGGACTTCAGGAAAATGCTGCTGCTGGAGAAGGAGAAAGTATCCGGTGGAATCTCAAGGTGGATTCAGGATGAGAAGTACCTGCAAGCAGAGGGGACAGAGTCTATGTCACTCAGGAGACCTGGAAGACGAATGCCCACCGATGTCGGGTGTTGCAGGAGAGTTGACGGTGACCTTGACTCTGCAGCTGTGAGGACCAGGCGATGCTGTGGAAGACCCAGAGCTGTGCACCTGCTGTCCCACATTGAATGTCGAGAGTTGAGCTGTCGCTGTCCATCGGGAGCACCAAAAAGCCTTGGCAACTGCAAACAACGTGGAAGTCGAAGAAGGTGCAATGTTGGGACCAGCAAGGTTCAGGGGACTCACCACAAGCAGGGGAGTCAGGGCAGGCCCCAAGCAATCAGGGGAGCCCAAAAAAACCAAAGTTGACCCTCAACAGGATCCACAGGCCGGAAGCACTGGAGTCGCAAGAGGACCTCGAGCAGCTCACCAAAAGATGCAGGCCACGGTGCCAATGAGGCGATGTGGACAAAGACTTTGGTCACTGGAGATGTCTGAGGTTGGGGCTACTTGGAGCCCGAAGATCTTGGTGGAAGGAAGCCAACAAGCCTTTGCAACGGCAAGTCGATGCACTGCATAGGGGTACGGTTCCTGCGGCTCCCACGAGGGATACTGGCCTCAAACTTGGTGAGAGGGCAGGGCAGGCCTTGAGAGCAGTGGAGATCCACCACTTGTGTTGTTGAACCTTTTGGAGTCCGTAGGAGCTCAGGATCAGCAGACCGGTGAGCTTAGTTGCGGTGCCTGCAGATGCAGGGAAGTGACTCCTTCACTTCACGGGAGATTCCTTCAGGTGTCTTGGATGCCTACAGGCCTTAGAAGGTTCCTGTATGGTGCACAGGCACAGACGATGCAGCAGACTGAAAGGGGGACGAAGTTGAGCCCAAACGAAGTCCAGAGTGCCCAGACGGTAAAAGTTGAAGTGATGTCTGAATTGAATCGTGTCCCACGACGAATCTAGGGACCTACACCCAGGTAAAAAGTACCCTAAAAAAGGGTTGGGACGATTCAGGGGACCCTTCCAGGGGAGGGTTTGGACAGGGGGGAGGTTACTCCCATGTCCTCTGTCCAGTTTCGCGCCAGAGTGAACGGCTCCCAGAGCTGGTTTGAACTGGACTATGCAAGGAGACACCAAATATGCCCCTCATGCAGACTGAATGGCTCTGACAAGCAACCACCCGGCTCCAATACACTAAATCCTGTCTGGGAGGTGGCCACACCTCTCTCTGACAGGATACCTATTATTCTGCCTTCCCCTGCTCGAGCTTGGCTCAGCAGCAGGAGGGCAGAATCGTGTCTCTAGTCGGCAGCAGCCATGTTGTGCTGTCCGGGCCTAGAAGACTGGTACCGGGGGCACTGAGAGCTTAACGGAGGGCTCTTCCAGTGCTTGGAATCATACCTCCCACACCATTTACGGGGTATGATTCCAACATGTATGTTACCAAACATGATAGGATTCGTTGCAGCCAGTTTTGAGATGGTGATCGCGTAATTACGCGGTGCCCCTCTATATGGTATATGGCTGCTTCACTTACAACCCGGGAGAATGGCCTCCATAAGCTGTTGGGGTGTCCTGCTCATGCAGGGGCACCCTCACACTTAAAACCAATCATCCAGCCTTCAGGATTGATAAGGCCTGCTATAAGGGTGACTTACAGTTTTTAAGTGCAGTGACCCTAGATATAGGAAACCTATATCTTTCGTAAGTGGTGCTAGCACCAGCTTACACCGGCTGCAATGGCAGGCCTGTAGTTGCATTTTGAAAGGTCTCCCATGGGTGGCATAGTGCATGCTTCAGCCCAATGGGGGCCTCTGAGGTACCTATGCCCTGGGTACCTTAGTACCATATACTAGGGACTGATAAGGGTACCCCAGTATCCAATCTGGGATGTACCTAAATACTGACCACAACAATTTAAGGGAGAAAGCAGAGAGACTGGGGTCCTGATTAGCAGGATCCCAGTCAGACTAGTCAAACACACCTTAGCACCAGGCAAAAAGTGGGGGTAACCATAAAAGCAGATCTTACTTTCCTACACAACCACCCCCAAACGTTAGGAGATGAGACTAACCTTGCCCAGTTGAGTCTTCATTTTCTAAGTGGAAATATCTGGAGAGTCCATCTGCATTGACATGGTTACTCCCAGGTCTAATTTGCACTGTATAGTCCATCCTCTGTAGGGAAATGGACCACCTCCAAAGTTTGGGGTTTTCACCCTTCATCTGTTTAAGCCATAAGAGGGGCTTATGGTTTGTCTGAACAATGAAGTGAGTGCCAAACAAGTTTGGCCTCAACTTCTTCAGGGCCCACACCACAGCAACGGCCTCCCTCTCAATCGCTGACCAACGTTTCTCTCTGGGGGTGAACCTTCTGCTGATAAAAGCTACTGGTTGATCCTGGCCCTCTGCATTCAGTTGTGATAACACAGCCAATACCCCTAACTCAGATGCATCTGTCTGGACAATGAAAGTTTTAGAGTAATCAGGACTTTGCAGAATGGGAGTAGGGCACATGGCCGGCTTGAGGTCATCAAATGCCTTTTGACAGCTTACTGTCCACTGAACGTTCTTGGGCATTTTCTTTGATATCAGATCATTCAGGAGAGTTACTATGGACCCATATCCCTTCACAAATCTTCTGTAAAACCCAGTCAGTCCCAAGAAAGCTCTGACCTACCTGAGTCTGGGTAGTTGGAGCAACCCATTCCATTATGGTCTGGAGTTTGCTCTGTAGTGGTTGAACCTGGCCTCCACCTACCAAGTGGCCCAAGTACACAAGCTTGCTCTGCCCTATCTAGCACTTAGTGGCCTTGATGAGGCCTGCTTTCTGCAGAGCCTCCAAAACATTCTTGAGATGGACCAGGTGATCCTCCCAGTTGGAGCTAAAGACAGCTATATCATCTAGATATGCTGCTCTATAGGCTTCCAGACCTGTTAGAACTTTGTTCACCAACCTCTGGAATGTGGCAGGTGCATTCTTCAAACCAAAGGGCATTACAATAAATTGATAATGCCCACTTGGGGTTGAGAATGCTGTTTTTGGCTTGGCATACTCAGCTAGTCTGAATTGCCAGTAGCCAACAGTCAGGTCAAATATACTCAGAAACTTGGCTGAGGCCAAAGTATCTATAAGTTCATCTGCCCTGGGAATTGGATGTGCATCAGTCCTAGTGACTGTATTGAGACCTCTGTAGTCTACTCAAAACCTCATTTCTCTTTTTCCACCCTTGGTGTGAGGTTTGGGTACTAGGACTACTGGACTAGCCCAAGGGCTATCTGAGGGTTCAATCACTCCCAACTCCAGCATCTTCTGGACCTCTGTCCTGATGCAATCTCTGACATTGTCAGGCTGCCTGTAGATTGTATTCTTAACAGGTAGACTACCACCTGTGTCCACTTCACAGGTACACCAGGTGGTTTGATTGGGTGTCAGGGAAAACATATGCCTGAACTGATTGAGGACTTTCCTGCAATCAGTCTGCTGTTGATCAGTGAGGCTGCCTGCCAAGGCCACTCCATCTACTGATCCATCATCAGGGTTCTGAGAGAGGAGATCAGGGAGAGGGTCACTCTCTTCTTCCTGTCCCTCATCAATTGCCATGAACAAGCCCATGTCAGCCCTGTCAACAAAAGGTTTTAGCCTGTTGACATGAAGTATCCGATGGGGACTTCTTGGAGTGCCTAGGTCCACCAAGTAGGTGACCTCACCTTTCTTCTCAAGCATAGTGTGGGGTCTACTCCACTTGTCTTGGAGAGCTGCTGGGGCCCCAGGCTCCAACACCCACACTTTCTGACCCGGCTGGTAGACAGTCAGGACAGCCTTTTGGTTATGCCAAGCTTTTTGAAGTTCTTGGCTGGCCTCCGGGTTTTTGCTGGCCTTCTTCATATACTATAGAACGCAGGCCAAGTACTTGGTCCACTATGTCCTGTTTGAGAGGTAACTCCCATCCCTCCTTCACTAGACACAAGGGACCCCTAACTGGATGTCCAAACAGAAGTTCAAAAGGGCTGTAGCCAACCCCCTTCTGAGGAACCTCTCTGTAGGCAAAGAGAAGGCAGGGTAGTAGGATATCCCATTTTTGCCTACGCTTTTCTGGGAGACCCATGATCATACCCGAATTTTTTCCAGAGTGGGCTTCCCTGAGGAGGTTCTAACTGACAGAGGTGTTGTTGCACATTTCGGAGTCCATAAGAGCTCAGGATCAGCAGACCGGTCCGCTTAGTTGCGGTCCCTGTAGATGCAGGGAAGTGACTCCTTTACTTCAAGGGAGATTCCTTCAGGTGTCTTGGATGCCCACAGGCCTTGGAAGGTTCCTGTATGGTGCACAGGCACAGATGATGCAGCAGACTGAAAGGGGGACGAAGTCGAGCCGAAACGAAGTCCAGCGAAGTCCAGAGTGCCCAGACGGTAGAAGTTGAAGTGGTGTCTGATTTGAATCATGTCCCACGATGATTCTAGGGACCTACACCCAGGTAAGCCCTTAAGTACCCTAAAGAAAGGGTTGGGACGATTCAGGGGACCTCTCAGCGGAGGGTTTGGACAGGGGGGAGGTTACTCCCATGTCCTTTGTCCAGTTTCGCGCCAGAGCGGGAGCCAACGGCTCCCAGAGCTGGTTTGAACTGGACTATGCAAGGAGGCACCAAATGTGCCCCTCATGCAGACTGAGTGGCGCTGACAAGCGCACCCACCCGGGGCCAATACACTAAACCCTGGCTGGGAGGTTGTCACACCTCCCTGTGACAGGATACCTATTGTTCTGCCTTCCCCTGCTCAAACTTGGCTCAGCAGCAGGAGGGCAGAATTGTGTCTCTGGTCGGCAGCAGCCATGTTGTGCTGTCCTGGTCTAGAGGACTGGTAACGGGAGCACTGAGAGCTTAACGGAGGGCTCTTCCAGAGCTTGGAATCATACCTCCCACACCGTTTATGGTGTGGAGGTATGATTCCAACATGTTTGATACCAAACATGATGGGATTCGTTGCAGCCAGTTTCAAGATGGTCATCGCGTAATTACCCGGTGCCCCTCTATATGGTATATGGCTGCTTCACTTACAACCCGGGAGAATGGACTCCGTAGGCTGTAGGGGTGTCCTGCTCATGCAGGGGCACCCTCACACTTAGAACCAAGCACCCTGCCTTTGTGATCGATAAGGCCTACTATAAGGGTGACTTATAGGTTTTAAGTGCAGTGACCCTAGATATAGGAAACCTATTTCTTTTGTAAGTGGTGCTAGCACCAGCTTACACAGGCTGCAATGGCAGGCCTGTAGTTGCATTTTGAATGGTCTCCCATGGGTGGCATAGTGCATGCTTCAGCCCAATGGGGACCTCTGGGGTACCTATGCCCTGGGTACCTTAGTGCCATATACTAGGGGCTGATAAGGATACCCCAGTATCCAACCTGGGATTTACCTAAGTACTGACCACAACAATTGAAGGGAGAAAGCAGAGAGACTGGGGTCCTGATTAGCAGGATCCCAGTCAGACTAGTCAAACACAGCTTAGCACCAGGCATAAAGTGGGGGTAACCATAAAAGCAGATCCTACTTTCCTACAGTACAGAAAGCAAACGCTGCTCTCAAATTTCCTTCATTGTCTCTTAAGCATGAACTATCAACAAAGAGGACCTGATCGGGTTCAGATAATGGCTCATCGACAATGTCAGGACTTGGTTTCGCACATAGCTCACTGACATCCAGACAGTCATGGTCTTCACATTCTTCCCCCATCAGCACTTGGAACGGGTAACAAGGTAGCATGATTTAGCACAGAACACTGCTTCAAAGTAATGTTTTCAGCAGCAAAAAGCACCTGTTCATACCTTGTCAACCTGTTATTTGTCAAATGCTGCGTTTTGTTTCTCGTCATCAGAAACTCAACTGAGTGTGGTACATATACTGTAAGAGGAGGACCCATCACAATGCTTTCACATCGCTCAATACTGACACCTGTTGCAGCAACGGATTTGAGACATCTGGGCAACGCTGAAGCTACAGGATCTAGAATAGCTGAGAAATAGGCCACTGGTCTACGCGCACCTCCATGTGTCTGGGTAAGTACAAATAGAGCACAACCATCCCTTTCGTGACAGAACAGCAAAAACGCTGTGCTGTAATCAGGCATTCCTAAAGCTGGAGCGCGACACAGGTACTCTCTCAACTCCAGGAAGCCAAGCAGACAGTCGTTATCCCAAGGTACCAGATCACATACATCCTTGTAAGTCAGCATCTGCAAACGTTTCGCCATCAAGAAAAAATTTGAAATCTACTGTTAGCAGTAGCCAACCGTTCCCAAGATCATTCTGAGATCTTTTTGGGTACTGGGTGGATTCATTTTCATGATCGCTTCCACTTTTTCTGGTGAGAACTTTCTTTTGCCCTTTTCGATTTGATGGCCCAAGTACTGCACTTCATTCAGACAGTACTGAAGCTTACTCAGAGACACTTTATGCCCATTGTCAGCCAGATGGTTCAGTAAGGCAATGGTATCATCCCTGCAAGCCTCTTGCATCTCGGACACGATGAGAAGGTTGTCAATGTATTGGACCAACACTGGGTTTCAAGGCAGCATCAAGCTCTCAAGATTCTTCTTCAAGACCTGGTTGAATATGGATGGGCTTTCAGTGTACCCTTGAGGGATACGGCACCACATTAAGACACAGTTCTCCAGACGGAAAGCAAATCAAAATTGGCTTTCCTCATGTGATGAGATGGAGAAAAACACCTGGCAGAGGTCAATCACGGTGAACCATTCAGCTTCGCAAGGAATCTGAAAAAGGGTTACAGATGGATTCGGTACCACGGGACAACATGCAATCACTATGCTATTGATTTTCCTAAGATCTTGGACAATGCAATATTTCCCACTGGGCTTTTGCAACCCCATAATAGGAGAATTGGACCAACTTCCCATGATCTCCTCTAGGATGCACCGGGCGCAATCATGGATTCAATTACAGGTGTAATTCCTACCACTGTTTCTGGGGTTAGATTGTACTGGGGTGTTCTCGGAAACTCTGCATTTGGCTTGACCTGTAAGCGGACCGGCTCGACTCCTCGAATCAGTTTGCTCTCTTCCTGTGAAAAGTCCCATACCACTGCAGAGACGGTGTCTCTGAGATCCAGCGGCATGGCTCCAACTGTCAATAAAGGAAACCTAGCAGTACAAAGACTCCCGTTGGCCAATTTGAAAGCAATGTCCTAACGATTCCTTTTGGTGTGCAGTAGATGGTACAATTCGGCTTGCACAAAAGGTCACGCCCTAGCAAACAGACTGGACTCAAATCACACAACACGAACTGATGATGATCTTGAAAGGTTCCGATTTTTACCTGTACCTCTTCCGTCAAGGGGTTTGTCATTCTCTTGCTAGAGACTCCTACAACTTGGATCGATTTTCAAGACAGAGGCAGGTTTGGGGTTACTGCAGATCTCACAGTAGAACTGGTAGTGCCAGTATCCATCTATGTCTGATTCTACGTATGGCCCACTCTGGTCTACCTCTAAGACTGCACCAAGTGTAAGGCCTTCCTCCTCCCTCGGGCACCGTCATAGGGACGGGTCTGGATCAAATGCATCCATAGCTTCCATCAAGGGCATCTGGTGATATGTCTGACTGGCTTGTGGAATTCTTGGAGGCTGAGGCACTTGCACCAATTGGTTCTGTTTCCCTCCCGCATTAAATGATCTTGGCCTGGTCACTGTCGGCAACTGACTTACTCCATCTGCCACCTGCAAAAGTTCTCCTCCTTGCTCTTGACTCACAGGATGAAGGTGAAACTTGTGCTTCCAATGCCTGATCTTATAACAAAAATGACAGGCATTGGTCTTCTTCAGGGTCTCAACATCTATCCCAGTCTTTGGATCTATAGGTCAACCCTGCAACTGATGGTACTTGTACACCTCCTGGGACATTCCCCTGACCATGAGTTACAGCTCCCATCATTGCTTGCACCTGCTCTCCTTTTTGGGCATTACGCATTTCTCCTTAATCCTTCTATGTTTAGACTCCACCTCATCACTGCAATACCTGGCGTACTGAAGGATTTCATCTACCAATTTGTTTTGCCAGCAAATTAGGTGCTGTTGGATCATGAGCCTGATCTCCAGCCTCAATCCTGTCACAAATTTGGACACAAATTGTCCCATGTCTTTAGAGCCGAGCTTATCTAACCCACTGCACTGCTGGAAGGCTTGTAACAGACTCTCATTGTAGGCATGTACTGACTCTTTAGGTTCCTGGGTCGTTCGATCTATCGTAACCCAGTCAATGTCCTGTGGGGCTATTTTGGACTGCAACCATGTGATCACCTGATCGTACTACTTCAGAACCGTCGGCGAAGGACTATGAGTTACTGAGTCCCTCTCTGGTTCAGCCGTAGGCCACTCAACAGCTATCTTACAAGCAAACCATAGATCACTAGGAAGCACGATTTCGAACAAAGTGTTTAAATCAATCTACAAAACTTTCGAGACCTTAACTAAGCGAGCAACTTGCTTGTACCACTCAGCAGGTTTCTCCCTTAATCTGGGGAAATCATTTGTGAATGCAGCAAGGTCACCCCGACTCCAGGGAACATGCACATGCCCTCCACTAGGCACCTCCTGTAACGGATATACCTCTACTCCGTGCGTTTCCCCTCCTGGAGGTGGTGTCTCTCCTGTCACCTTTCTTATGCTCTTCTTCTTTGACCACCTCTCCTCCCACTTATCCAGCACACTCCAAGCACTTATTCCTATTACCAACTCTCGAATATGCATCTTCAACCCAGTCACTCTCTTCTAACTCTGGGCCACTGTAAGTAAGCCTGCGATTTCCGTTCGAGATAAATCTACTCCATAGCTCTGAGCCAACTCCAACAACTTCTCATGTGCTTGTCTTTCCCTCCAGGTGACATCCTTAGCCGTAAATAACAAGTCATGTGGCTCCTCGGTCTCTATTCTGTCTAAAGGTAGACTCCCACTGATGATTTCCTCTAATTCAGCCTTCATCCTCACCACATCCACTAGTTTCACTTCATTGCAGCCTTGATTATACCCTGACTTGAATTACTATTCTGGCTCTCCTTGCTGTTATTATGGTCCCTCAACCATGACTCTTACCGCCAAGTCTAAAACGTGCTTATTCTCAGAGGTTCACTGACTTGTGCTTGCTCCGTGAATCACGCCACTTGATCCTCTCACAGGAGTTTCCCACAGTCGCAGATCTGGACTGGTGCTTACTATAGGTATAGGCCGTATAGTACTGGAGCCAATCTGTACTCCTGAAGGGTCGGCAGTAGTCGCTAAAGGGCTACTGGATTTCATAGACACTAAGGGTTGGCAATTCCTATTCGTGTTCCCTGTCCTTCCCAATCCGATCCCTTCAGCATGTTTGGATTGTCTCTGGCCAATGCTTCCCACTGGGCCTGGGTCATTAACAGGAACAATAGGACCAATGGTAACCAGTACTGTAAGAGCTTCCGGCAAACGCAAAGCAGCATTGACACTGTTAGAAATGGGGGTCTCTAGTTGGCAGAGGTAGGTACCTTTGTCCAAATAGGGGCCCTTGCTTCAAGTCAGGGTAAGGGGGATACACTTCTAAAATAACCCCTGCTCACCCCCTTGGTAGCTTGCACAAGCAGGCAGGCTTATCTCAGAGGCAGTGTGTAAAGCATTTGTGAACACATACAGTAATACAGTGAAAACACTACAAATGGACACCACACCAGTTTAGAAAAATAAGAAATCTTTATCTAAATCAAACAAGACCAAACAACAAAAATCCACAATACAGTAATCAAAATATGACTTTCAAAGGTAGAAACAGTTCTGTCCATAGCAAACTATGTATGCAACACTTTCAACACAAAGTACCTCGGATGCGACACAGTCCCAAACAAAAACAGCCACAGGGAAGGTGATGCGTCGGTTCCTTACGCCCAGGGAAGGTGATGCGTCGGTTCCTTACTTCAGGGGAGGTGATGCGTCGGTTCCTTAGTGCCACGCAGGGGAGGTGATGCGTCGGTTCCTTACTGAAGGGGAGGTGATGCGTTGGTTTCTTACTGTGACCCTGGTGTTCTTGTAGACTTGGCGCCCCAGTGCGATGTGTTGCGCACCGGAGGTGAGGCGTCATTTTGCGAGGCTTCGCGTCGTCCTGCGTCGGTGCTGGGGGCTGCGCGGCGATGCTTCGCGTCACCCGGCGGGACTCGGCGCGGCTTCGCTTCGCCTGGTGTTGGTTCCGAGAGGCTTTACACAGTTTTGCGATGCTTCGTGCCGGTTCTTGCAGAGAGCAGCTGCAAAACCCACTTCTGAGGCCTTTTGACTGCAGGAGGCACCTCAGGCAAGGGTAGGACTCACAGATGGCAGAGTCCAGCAGCACCCGCAGGGTTGCAGGAAGTCTTTTGTGTCCCTGAGACTTCTTAACAGGAGGCAAGCTCTATTTCAAGCCCTTGGAGATCTTCTTCAAGATGGGGACACAGCACACAACAAAGTCCTTTCTCCTTTCCTTGGCAGAAACAGCCACTGCAGCCAACCCCAGACAGCAAACAGCACAGGGCATTATTCCTCCTCAGTTTTTCCTTCGCAAAGGTTCTTCTTGATTCCCAGAAATGATCTAAAAGTCTGGGGTCTGGGCTCCTCTTTTAATACACAAAAATCCTTTGTTCTCTAAAGGCAGAGAGTGTCTGTACCCAGCCAAAACCAGTTCTGTCCTCACTGGTGCAGCTTCCTGGCAGGAGGTGGAGACAGCATTGTTGAAGGCAGACCATGCCCATTCAGGTGAAAGGAAATCTCCTCCCCCTACTCTAAATGCAGCCCAGGTCTATTCAGCCCAGCCCTGACTCATCAGGCTCTCTGGAGCCACTGCTCCTCCCCAGCCCCTGTCATCCAAAAGCCAGACATGCAATACACACACCAGGCAGAGGCATACTGGATGGCTAAGCAAGAAAATACCTACTTTCTAAAAGCGGTATTTTCAAACACAGAATGTAAAAATCACCCTCACTAAAAGATGCATTTTAACATTCTGAGTTCAGGCATACTAAACTTTATTTTCCGACCTTGTTCCCAGGGGTAGTTATGTTCATAAGATGTTATAAACAAATTCCCCATTCTGTCCTATTGTAGGAAGCTGGCTCTGTATATACTATACCAAAGTGAGGTATAGTGTGCACAGAGTCCAGTGGAACCCCAAAGGTAGGCAGAAGCAAAGTTAGATAGAACCTTACTCTCTATTTGAGGTACTGTGGTCGAGCAGTAAGGCAGTATCAGAGGACAGTGTTAAGCATTTGTTGTACACACTCAGTCAGCAAATGAATTCACACACTCAAAGACTGAACTTCAGACCAAATGTTTTTGTATAAAAATATTCTTTTAGTTATTTTATTTCTAGAACCAAGCAAGCCTGGCACAGGTAAGCAATAAATACTTTGCAGTAGTAAATGCTGATTGTAAAACAGTTCAATTGCAATTGTAAATGTACTATGGTTTGACTTACAGTATTGTTTCAGAGAAATGCAATCACTTGTAAATACAGTACATAGACTTGAATGGACTTTTCAGTAAAATAGCAGGTAAGTTACTTTTGGATTACTTTTCTTACTCAGTGCTGTATGCCTAGATGCAGCACTGGGACATTTCCTGTAAACAGGTGAGTAAAAGCGTTTTTGTTAAATCGTACAATTTTAAAGAATTTATTTAGGTTTCAAAACTCCACACTTGGAAACTTTTTCAGGAAAAAGTGTCAATGTTATCCTATGGAGGAAAATATGGTTATCGATTTTTAGGTAAGTATTCGGTAGTGGGAGTTGAGGTTCTGGGGGTAGACTCAGGGGCCCCCCAGGGTCAGTGATGCACTCTTGTTACACCCTCAGCGGCACTAGGGTGGCCGGGTGCAGAGTGTTGAGGCCCAATGTTATCCAATGGGGGATAGGGGGCCACCGGTTGGTGGCTGCTGGCAAGCAGGCCACTGGGCTGTGGGAGCAAAGCTCCTGGACTTTAGCTCAGGGCAAATGGGGAAACAGATTAGCACCAACGGTGCACCCTCAGCGGCACTAGGGCGGCCGGGTGCAGGGTGCTGTTTCGAGGTCGGATGCCCTGTTGTTGCCAATGGAGAACCTCCGGTTTGCAAAAGCACTGCAGGCAGGGAGACGAAGGACTTCTGGGTGCGACCACCACTTCGAGAGGTAAGTTGGGAAGTTAGGGGCTGGTTAGGGACCGCCTGTTTGGGCACACAAGGCCGTGGGGCGTCGGGTGCAGGGGTGCCTTTTGGGGTCGGATCTTCTTACCAGCTCGAGGTCGCGGTTAGGGGGGCCTTCTGGATTTAGGCTGCAGGAGTCGGCTGGAGGCTTGAGGCAGGTCAGGGGTTGCCGGATCTCGGTTCAGGATCGCCGGGGTGACCTCCTCGTGGTGTTTGCCCACTCGAGCTCGGGCCGTGGACGGAAGGTGCAGAGTGGGGCAGATCCGCGGTGTCCGGCCAGAGCCAGAGGTTGCAGTTGAACAAATCCGGTGTTCACGGGAGAAGCAGTCTTTGGAAGTGAAGGCAGGCAGGTCCTCCGGGGTTTTTGAGGTTGCTGGCTGCAGGACACACCAGGATTTTGCAGGAGCAGGCTCGAGGGGGAGACAGGCCGGTAGGACTGGGGCCAAGTCAGTGGGCGTCTTCCTCTTGTTAGCTGCTGCACGGCTGTTCGGTCCTTCTTCTTCTTGTTTCTTGTCTGGATCTGAGGAAGCAAGGTTCATGGGTGCCCCTAAATACTAGATTTAGGGGCGTTACAGGTAGGTAAAAGGCAGGGACCAATGGGTCCCTTCCCTGGGGTGGGTACACCCCCTGTTATGCCACCCTCCAGTGGGAGGGGGGCATGTGCCTGTCCCTGGTTGGCTGAGTCCCCTCATCTTCAAGATGGCATGGACTGAGAGTTGTGCTTCACCTCGCCTCCCCCTCCTTAGGGGTGGAGTTGGCAGAGGTGGGCACACCTCTCTTCCTCACTTGTTTTTCCCACCGGTTCTCCCGCCCAAAGTGGGGGTCAGAACCAGTGGGGACCAGTTGCTGAAAGCAGCAAGTGGCCTGGGGAAGCTCACAAAGGCGGCAAGCCTTTGAAGCTTCCCCTTCGTGAGCCCTGCCCATCCTGGGGGAGGAGGCTTGGTACCTCGTCCCAGGATGTGCATTGTTTCAGGCCCCAGAGAGCAGCAGGCTCTCGATCCAGGGGTCCAGAAACATGTCTGGTGGTGGCAGCTGAAAGCAGCCACTCAGCCAGGACACTAGAGGTGGGTTAGTTTTCAGGGGCATCTCTAAGATGCCCTCTGTGTGCATTTTTCATTAAATTCCACACTGGCATCAGTGTGGGTTTAATGAGCTGAGAAGTTTGATACCAAACTTCTCAGTTTTCCGTGTAGCCATTATGGTGCTGTGGAGTTCGTAATGACAAACTCCCAGCACCATATACTCTTAATGGCAGCACTGCACTTACAATGTCTAAGAATGGACTTAGACACTGTAGGGGTACAGGGCTCATGCACCTGTACCCTCACCACTGGTACAGTGCACCCAGCTAGAGGGGTGACTGATCTATGCCAGGGCAGTGGGTTGTAGGCATGGCACACAGGGATGTGTGCCATGTCGACTCTTCACTTTGTTCTGCACCAAAACACGCAGCCTGCAAGGGCAGTGCGTGAGTGCAGTGGTACAGGACCTCTAAGGGTGGCACAATAAGTGCTGCAGCCCTTAGGGGCCTTCTCTGGTCACAGTGCCCTGGGTACTTGTGGTACCATTTACCAGGGGCTGACCTGTGGCCAGAGATGCCTATTGGGTTTAGGCTTCAATGCAGTTTTAGGGAAAGAACATAGGCCCTGGGTACCTGATTAGCAGGAGCCCAGGGCACACTCAGTCAAAGTACATCAGCAATTCAGCAAAAAGTGGGAGCAACCATGCAGAAAGAGGGCACTTTCTCACACCTATGGGAACAGGTAACCTTGCAATAGTGAAAAACGAAATTGGCAGTAATTCACTAACAGGACATGCCACACACACGAGGGCATGTCCTACCTTTCACATACATTGCACCCTGCCCACAGGGGTACCTTGGGCCTGCCTTAGGGGTGACTAATATGTAAGAAAAGGGAAGGTTAGGGACTGGCAAGTGTGTGCACTTGCCAAGTCGACATGGCAGTCCCAGACTGCACACAGGCTCTGCAATGGCCGGCCAGAGATACATTTTACAGGCTGGTTCTGTGGGTGGCACAATCAGTGCTGCAAGCCCACTAGCAGCATTTGATTTACAGGCCCTGGGCACACATGGTGCACTGTACTAGCGATTGACTAGTAAATCAAATAGCCAATCATGGAAACACCAATCCATAAACACAATTTACACATATAGCATATGCACTTTAGCACTGATCAGCAGTGGTAAAGTGCCCAGAGTCATAAAACCAACAAAAACAGTTCAGAAACAATACAGGAGGAAGGCAAAAAGTTCTTGGATGACCCTGCAAAAAGGGCTAAGTCCAACTGACACCATTCTGTTCCATACCTCCCGAAACGGACACTCCCATTCCCCCTCCTCCTGCTGAAATCCTTCCTACGACTCCTGGATCAGAGCCCACTTGAGCTGCTGCACTTTTCAGATTCGCTGCACTTTCCGAGCTTCGTCCCCCCTCACCCGTTTGTGGACTGCAAGGTGGAAGACGTTCGGCTAACAACCCATCCAACAAGCTGTCTTCATTATCACTACTGTCACTCCCATTAGTCTTTCTGCTCCTATCCTGTGGTCTTCCATCTCCTACCAGCACTGTGTACAACCTCTCTCCCTCAATGGTATCCACTCTCCAACTCCTAAGCCTAACATTCCATTGTGCATCTTGATACGCCTTCACAGTTTTCTTTATCCTCCCTTGATATATCTATCTTTGCTTAGCATGAGCTGCACGCATCCATGCATCTGATGCTTCGAACTGTGTGGGTCTAGGCAAAGGTCGCATCGCAAGCATCGCTCCTCTAAGCTGATTTAATACATCTAATCTGAATGAACCAAAGCGTGGAAATGACAATTCGCCCTCCTTTTCTTTGATTATATGCCAATTTTGGAGCCAAATTATGGTGTGAAGCCCAACTTTTGTCGCCATATAGTGTGCTGGAGTATCCTCGAGTGGCGCATCTTTTCCCACTCGAGTTACGACTCCATCACCCCTGAAAAGATCCGGTAACACTCTAAAGCATCGCATGATTCAAAATATGCTGTTTTTGTTCATTGTATTACGATAGAACAATCTTTTTCAACCACAGACTTCCCGATGACTACCAACCAATACCAACGCGGCGTTACCCCAACCGACGTATCGTAGCGTGGCACAATTTGATGTCACTGTCACTCTTTGCAGTGGCTCACCCTCCTTCACGATTTCTCCGTACGCATTCACTCAAACAATCATCTTAAATCCGTAATTGTCTGCTACTCTAAAAGATCGATAGAATTCAACCACTCTAGAACATTCACACATGGTAACCCTCGACCATCTTGGATCACCTGAATCAGTATAGTGAACCCCTGTATACAAGGTCCACTAGACGATTCCCATACATCCCATTCATACAAAGTTCCCTATCTTAGGTGGAACTGCTGATGACGTCTCACGACAACTCCTCAATTCTTTGGTCAGACAATCACAATCTTGGTGTCTTCTACACCTTTCAATATCTCAGGATCTTAGTCCACTTCGGGACCTGCAACTCAAATCTCAATCCTTGGGCCACGTCAGACCCGAAACCACATTCACTCGACTCTCACTTCCAACTCCGCAAGACATCACACTATCAAACCATTCCCGCAATCTAACATACTACATACACCCTGTTAATACTCACTCCTGCTTCCGCCGCTGATCTCGCGGCACCATCAAACTCCGTTGGTCTCTGCCAGATACAATCGCCTTCCGTTCTCGATCATTGGGCTCTAGTTCGGGGCTTTGGGGTTCTAAGTTCCCGCTATACTGGATCACTTCTAGATTCTCCCCTTTCTTCATGTGCGAACCATCCTACTCTGCTACCAACTGAAACGGTTGAGCCCATTTTCTAGACCTTTTCTAGAGACACACTCCAATGGTTCTCTTGCGCAGAATGAAAGTGTAAAGGGAAGAAAAGTTGTTAATAAACAGTCAATTAGAAAATAATTTTCTTTGATACATAATAACCCACTGACAACTAAGTAAGGTTAGTTAGTTTATTACAAAGTCAATAATAGCTGGACATAAAGACACGAGGGTATAGAAATACAAAGGAATTAGCACAAAATCAAATCTTCGCATCCAATTAGACAGTGCAGCATGAACAAAATTATTAATTCAAGAAGTAGGATACAGAAAATCAGAAAGCATGAGTCCAAATTTCCCTGCATCGGGGGTTGGTGAGTGAAAAGCATTTAATCTATCCTTACTCTAGCACTAAGATGACATCCCTACATAAGCATTTTCAATAGAAAAAAAAAGGTGTCAGTACGTGGAGTCTTCCTAAGAAATCTCTTCAACATCAATAGGACAAGTACCATAAAGCCACTAGCACAAAGAAAGAGCTCGTTCTAGGATGCTCTCTCTCCGAATACAAGAAAGAAGTGGGGCACTTTCCCTAGTTCCAACAATCAGTTATCCACAGGTAGAATTCTCATAGTGCATCTCGCACACGCCATCCACTATGGGTACAGTCCTGAGCATACTTTTCCACGGTGTTGTCCATGTATCTCTTCGGCAACATTTCGTCCTTTGCTCCCAGGTCTTCTCCCGTGTAAATCCCAATGTCCTTCCTTTATCGATCCAAATCACACGATTGTAACTTCTTCTCTCCTTGCCTAGCGTGTAAAACAAAGACATTATCCTGCCTAAATGAATGCTTCCTTATCTGCACTACAAAACGTGAGAAAGAACAGCTTCCACAACGCACATGAAATTCAAACTATTAATTCTAAAGCGAGAGTTGTCAGTGACTTGCATTTCAGACCTACGATTTCAACTAACATAAGAATGCATCATGTAAGCTTTACAAGTTCACATAATCATTAATACATTTTCAACTAATGCATTTACCTACGTATAAATATCACCATTAATAATCACCTTTAGTCCATACTACTTGTCAATAACCTAAAATACGTCATGTAGTTATGTTAATACATTTCACAATTCTAAACCTCACATTAACAGAGTTGCACGATTATATGCAAGTGCGCTCTACACACGATTATGATGCACCCCTACAAATGAAATGAGATTTCCACTCCATCAAACACACAACTAAGTATACCAGTGTTTGGGAACCACGCTATATACCTAAAAAAAAAACAATGTATCCAGAGATTGATGTACTAAGAAATACTGCACCACAACTTCATGGTAATCCCAAAACAATATGTTTGCTCAACATGGGCTCATTTCAAAGTGTAGTTTGGTGTAAATCCATTCAATATTTTTAGCGTTATTAAAGAAAAAAGAGTTATATATCTAGGGATGCGGATCAGACAGATCTTATGGTGAGATGTGATTGGCTGCCACCACTTCAACCAGGAAGTGTTGGCAGCCATCTTGGGACTCAGGACTCGGCCCGAGTCAAAAGAAAAACGTAAAGAACCCCACAAAGGAACAGGGTTGGAATACCCAGACCCCCTAGGCCTGGTGGTGGGGGCCAAAAACATTTTTTTTTTAAATGTTGCTGCAAATTTGTGAAAAATCCACAGATCCACTGCAAAATAAAATAATTATTTTGCCCCTCCGGGTCGGCCAGGTCCCAGGAGGAATTCATAATATTAATGGGGGAGGGAGGTGCACAAGGCCCCCCTCCCCGGGCTGCTTTCGGCCTTAGGGACCCCATTCCCCAGGGCCCAACCAAACATGCAAAAGGGGGAGGGGGCCTGAGCCCCGATCCCCAGGCTGATTTCGGACCCGGAGACCCCATCCCTCAGGCCCAGACGCAATTTGAAAAGAGGGGGCTATGCAGCCCCTCTCCCAGAGCCATTAATGGCCATGGGTACCCCATCTCCTAGAGCCGGCTTCTGCTATGTCCTGGGATGCCCACCTTCCACTTTACAATTTGGCCAAACCCCAGGAGATGGGGTCCCTGGGCCTAAAATTGGCCCGGGGAGGGGGAGACCTGCCCCACTCCCCCACAAAATGTGCAAGGCCCTGGGGAATGGGGTCCCCGGGGACAAAATCTGCCCGGGAGAAGGGTTGCATGCCCCCCTCCTGGGTTGGGTGCCTGCCTTTGGGGATTGGCCACAGTTTGTTTTGAGTGTGTGCTGAACTTCATTTTTCCTGGTTTTAGGACTCTGGGCACGTTACCACTGTTGACCAATGCTAAAATGCATGCACTCTGTGTCTAAAATGTAATGGTATTTGGTCTATCCATGATTGGCATATTTGGTTAACTAGTAAGTCCCTAGTACAGTGCACTGTGCATGCCCAGGGTCTGTGAATCAAATGCTACTAGTGAGCCTGCAGCACTGATTGTGCAGCCCACATGAGTAGCCCTTGAACCTTGTCTCAGGCCTGCCACTGCAGAGTCTGTGTGTGCTGTATTAAACTGTTATTTCGACCTGGCAAGTCCACCAACTTGTCTGGCCCAAATCTTTCCTTTTATTACATGTACATCTTCTGAGCATGAAACTGGTGCCAATAGCTCTGCTGATGGAGTCTGTAATGTAATGTCCAAGGCAGCTCGGAGCACGTGATAGCCTGAGGTTCCCTGGGCCGGCCAGCAAAATGTTTTTGCCCATGTCCTCTAGAGAGTGGATGTACCTTCACAGAAGGTAAACTCCATTAATAGCCTGCTAAGTAGGAGTTGTTCTTAAATTTGAATCAGTCTTATAAATCAGTTTTCTAGACCCCAATAATGGGGTAGAGTCACTAAGCATATTAGATGTAAATGATTTTTTTATTTCCCCATATACACTTGCACAACAAATCAGGGATGTGTGCCTATTCCTGTACAGGTCAGTGCAAAGCACTAACTAACCAAGGGAAGATGACTGTTAGACCTGGCATCCTTGGTGTGGTTCCCCTTTCTTTTTGCCTCTACGTCCTGTATTTTTGATTGTATGCTGGACTTCGTTTTTGCTGGTTTGTGTACTCTGGGCACTTTATCACTGCTGATCAGTGCTAAAGTGCAAGTGCTCCCTGTGTAAATTGTGATTACGATTGGTTATCCATGATTAGCATATTTGATTTACTGGTAAGTCCCAAGTAAAGTGCACAGTGTGTGCCCAGGGCCTGTAAATCAAATGCTACTAGTGGGCCTGCAGCACTGATTGTGCCCCCCACATGTGTAGCCCTGCAAACATGCCTCAGGCCTGCCACTGCAGTGTCTGTGAGTGCAGTTTTAAACTGCCATGTCAACCTGTTAAGTGCACCCACTTGCCAGGTCCAAACTTTCCCATTTCTTACAAGTAAGGCACCCCTAAGATAGGCCCTAGGTAGCCCCATGGGCAGGGTGCAGTGTATGTAAAAGGTAAAACATGTAATTTTTGAGTTTGACATGTCCTGGTAGTGAAAAATTGCTAAATTTGTTTTTCACTACAGCAAGGCCTATTTCTCTCATAGGGTAGCATTGGAGCTGCCTTGTAACCCTTTGCAAGCGTATCTTCCAACTGGGAGCAGATAGAAAATTGGAGTTTTGTGTCTCTAGACTCACAGTTTAAAAACACATCTTTTAGTAAAGTTGTTTTTTAAATTGCAGGTCACTGTTGACATTTTCTTACTTTACCATTCTGTGCCTCTGCCTGTCCCTAGCATACAAGTCTGGGTTGGATGACAGCTGGGCTTTGTGAATTCATTCTAGACAGTCACATGCAAAGGGAGCTGAGGTGTGCCCTGGATATCCTGATGGCCCATCACCAGGCTGATGAGCCTTCCTGAGCTAGAGTGGTGGGAGAAGCTGACACTTACACCTGGATAGGGTTGTGCCTGTCCCCACACAAATAGGTCTCCACCCCCTGTAGTGTGTCTGGAGCCAGGACCAGGAAGGGCAAGGTCTTGTGCACTACAAGCACCTTTCTTTAAATTCTCCCTGCTTCAAAGGTTAAAATGGGTACAAGTACTGGACCTGTGACACCATATACTCGGAACACTTCTGAACTGAGGACATTCTACCAGGAAGAAGAGCTGTTTTGCTGCCAGGAGGGCCTGCCATTTTGCTGCTTGCTTTACTGTGTTGACCTGCTGCTTCTTGCCTGGGTGTGAGAAGACTGGACTTTACTTTCTGCATCCTGCTTTCTAAGGTTCTCCAAAGGCGTGACTGAGCTTGCCTCCTGTTGCTGAGGTCTCAGGGATAGCAAAGACTTCACCTGCATCTGTCCTACCAAGTTGTGCCATATCCAGTCCTGGTTCCTTGGAGGTTAATTTGGTTCTGCAGTCAAGAAACCAACGCTTCAACTCGAAGCATCAGTTCAGAACTGGTGCATCCCTGCGAAATCGACGTATCACTGCTGCCTGCACCAAACCCGTGGACACCGCTCGCCAAGTGTGCGATGCCACGACCTCGACTTTCAATGCAGCCACGACTTTGCCACAGCGCCTCCGAAGAACCACGGCCACATGAGCCTCCAGCACCACCTCACCGAAGTCTGTGATACCCCGCTCTGATTCAGACGCAGCCTTGCCCTGCATGGCTTTTGACCGATGCAGTGTCTTCAGCCCAGCGGTTCGACATCGACACTGAAGAATTGACGCAGCATGCTCTTGACACCGACGCATCATCAACACCACGTCGCCTTCCGGAACAGAGGTCTTGCACAAGCAACCAAAGCATTACCTCCTCTGCGCAAGGCATCGTCCCGCAGCGCCAAAGCTTAAACGACCCTGCACCGCCATAAGGAACTGACGCCTCACCTGCATCTGCGACGCATCGTTTTTGATTTTGAAATGTCCAAGGTACTGTTACCGGGGTCTGCTTGACTCCTGTATCTGGCTCACGCTCCATTGCAGTTGGACTGAACTTTTGGATTTGTCCCAGTCAAGTACAACCAGATAGCCCCAGTTGGAGTTATTGTTTTCTAAGAACTATAACTTTATTTAATCTTTAAAAATTCATATCTTGACTTGTGTATGTTGGATTTTTGTCGTTTTGGTCTTGTTTTACTCAGATAAATATTGGCTATTATTTTAGACTGGCATGGAGTACTTGTGTGGTGATTTCACTGTATTACTGTGTGTACAAATACTTTACACACTGCCTCTGGGGATAAGCCTGACTGCTCTTGCCAAGCTACCAAGGGGGTGAGCATTGGTTATCTTTAGTATGTAACTTACTTGCCCTGTCTAGAGTGTCGGTCCCTGACTGGAAAGGGTGCATACCTCTGCAAACTAGAGACCCCATTTCTAACATTGATGTTCAGCATTGAGGATAGTACTTGTGCATTACATACAGTGATTGATGTGCACTACTTCCATATTTCAGACCACTACGTACCAGCATACTGTTTTGCTTTTTTTTTTGCAACCTCTTTGAGTTTGTATATCAACCATGTCTCAATTTATGAGAATGCAGAGGGAGACCTGGAGGAATCGAGGCACATGCTGGAGAGAGATTGTTGCCAGCAATAGATCAGAATGAAAGGGAGGTCGGCTCAACACAGACGCAGAATCACGCTACACCTGTGCCTAACCCAGAGAACGGGGATAGGCCTCACACCTGAGTGTAAAGTACAACACCAAACAAGAAGAGAGAGACGGAAAGAGAAAAAAAACTGGGGGGAAAGAATAGTCTGGTGGAGAACAGAGATGGGTGCTAACACGACCGTCCGGTAACACATATACTCGATTCCTGAAGGCCACGCCCTAGACGATTTATATATTTTATTCATGAGTTGGGTTACGCCACCAGTCGCTGCCAAGGTTTTTTCTGTTCGGTTATCTTTTCCTTTCATAACTTTTTACATTCCTCTTGTTAATAACTCTGAAGAGTATTGTTGCACGCACTGATCCGTTGTGAAAAAGGGGGGTTCTTAAACACTGTAAATAGCCATAATGTACTTAAAGACGGAACTATTGAGTGGGAAATACAGACTGTTTAATGGATTGCCAAGATATAACTTGTTAACAATAGTCCGTGAATGACACACTGTACCATTTATATGGCAAACAGGCAATGTGATACCTGTGCAATGTCATGAATAAAGACAAGTTTGAAAAAAAAAACATGTCTCAATCTGGGGAGCCAGCAGTTGTACCTGCAACAGTGGATTTTGTGCGGCAGAAGTTGGAGACCTACTCGCTGTCTCAGCTCAAATGTTTCTACAGAAGGTTAAAATGTTTTTTTAAAGGCCTTACTAAAAAGGAGGAGCTGCAAAAGAAGCTGAGAGCCTAGTTAGCAGCCAGGGATGCAGCTATGCATGCAGAGGATGAGAATGATATTGTGTTGGAGGATGAGGAGGAACCAAGCTTGCATCTGGAATGGCTGGAAGATCCAGCATTGCCTGTGGGGTGGGGGCCAGCCTGAATGGTGGAAGAGCTCCCTCTAGAGTTGGCAGTAGTGTATCATTTAAGAGCCTGTATGCAGCAGAGTTGAAAGACAGGCGGAAAGAAAGGAAGCTCAGGATGGAGCTTGCCAAACTCACAGTGGATTTGGAAAAAGATAAACTGGCAATGGAGGAGTTGTTCCCTGTAAGTGGTGGGGAGCCAGCTGAGATGACCCTAGTTTCCCTTGGTGACAGCAAGATGTTTCAGAGAACCCTCATGCTTGACAACACTAAGAAGTACAGTCAGTGTGTGACCATCATTGGTAGGAGGGTGGAGGCTCTGAGAGACACAGGAGCCATTATGACAACTGTCCGGTGTCATCTGGTGTCTGAGGAGCAGGTAGTCCCTAATGTGGTCCACAAAGTAGTTGCTGTAGACAACAGTGAGTGCCAATGTGTGGTGGCTCAGGTTCCATTTGAATGGGGGGGTGGTCTCAGGTTCTTTTAGGGTAGCTGTGAGTCCATCCATGGCTGTTGATTGTCTACTGGGCAACGACCTGAAGCATACTGTCTGGGGCAGCCAGTGTCCTGGTGGTACCCTAGTGTTTCAGAGCCTTCCTACTGGGTTTGGCTCATGATGTGCCTCTGGCAGGTCATTTTGAGTGGACAAGACCTTTGACAGGCTTGTCACCCACTTCGCTTGACCCCAAATGAGGAAGGCTTCAGATGATGTCTGCAGGTCCTGTCCTACTTGCCAGGCAAGTGGCAAATCTGGGGGGAGAAGCAAGTCTCCCCTACAACCATTTCCCGTCATGAGCACCCCTTTTGAGCAGGTGGGCATTGACATTGTGGGGCCTCTGGGTTCTAAGACAGTCATGGACAAAAGGTTCATCATGGTCATGGTGGACCATGCCACCCGGTATCCGGAAGCTATCCCTCTGAGGATGGTGACTGCACCCACAGTGGCTAGGGCACTGATGGGGATCTTTACCCAGGTGGATTTCCCTAAGGAGGTGGTAACGGACCGCGGTACTAGCTTCATGTCCATGAAGGCCATGTAGAAGGCATGTGGTGTAACATACAAGTTCACCACCCCTTATCACCCCCACAGCAATGGGTTGGTTGAAAGGTTCAACCGTACCCTGAAGGGCATGATTATGGTTCTCTCAGATTCCATGAGGCGTAAGTGGGACGTCATCTTGCCAAGCGTCCTATTTGCCTACAGGGAGGTACAACAGAAGTGGGTTGGCTTCAGCTCTTTTGAACTTCTGTATGGGCACCCTGTGAGACGATCTTTCAGTTTGGGAAAGGAGGGCTGGGAGGAAGCTCCTAGGAAGCCACCCCAGGATGTATTCAGTTGCATGCTGGGCCTTCCGAAACCAGATAGGCCGCTTCCAGAAACTCGCCCAGTAGAATCTAAAAGCTAGCCAGGAGGATATGAAATGTTGGTATGACCAGAATACCACTCTGGTTAAGTTTCAGCCTGGTCAAAAGGTATGGGTGATCACGCTCGTTGAGCCCCGTGCTCTATAAGACCACTGGTCTGGGCCATTTCAGTTCAAGGAGTGCAAGATTGATGTTAATTACCTGGTGGACATGCAGACTCCTTGGAACCCCTTGAGGGTCCTACACGTGAACCGCCTCAAACTACGATTTGAGAGGTCTGAGTTGACCATGCTCTTGGCCACGGATAATGAGATGGAAGAGGAAAGTGAACCTCTCCCCAACCTCCTCTCTTCCAAAGAGCGGATAAGTCAGTAGAGGCTGTGATCCTCTATGTAGGAGAGTAGGATCTGCTTCACATGGGTACCCCCACTTTTTGCTGATGCTTCACTGTTTTTCGACATTAGTCTGGCTGGGGCCCTGCTAATCAGAACCCCAGCCTAGCTGCTTCCTCTCTAAAATGGTTTCCATGTGCCTTAGGCACATCACTGATTGGAATCTGGAGTGCCCTTATAAGTCCCTAGTATATGGTATACTATGTACCAAGGGCATAGGTACCTCAGAGGCCTGCCAGGGGCTGCAGCATGTATTATGCCACCCCTGGAAGGCCATCCAAACTGACACCACCGGTCTGCTACTGCAGCCTGGGTAAGGTGGTGCATGCACCCCTTACTGTGATATAGGTTACCTATATCACGAAATACATACACACATATAAACCTATAAGTCACTCCTAAGGCAGGCCTTATCAATCCTAAAGGCAGAGTGCATGGTTCCTATGTGAGAGGGTGCCCCTGCATGAGCCGGGCCCCTCTGCAGCGTTCGGAGACCATCTCTGATGCTGTTTGTAGTGCAGCCTGACCATATACTCTTAAGCGCATTATATCCTCGCGGTAAAATGCTAACTTTGGAATGGCTGCACCTAAACATGTCGTGTTTGGTGTCAAACATCTTGGAATACTACCCCCCGCCAATCCTGGCAGCGGGGGTAGCATTCCACCCTTCTAGAGGGAAAGACATGTTAACTCTGACTAGTCCGGTAACTTCTTTCCAGAGCCCTGGCATCACAAAATGGATGCTGCTGCCACAGACACGAGTCTGGCCTCCTGCTGCTGGATGAAACTCCGGCAGGGGAGGCCTGGACAATAGGTTTCCTGTCCCAGGGAGGTGTGACCACCTCCCCAGACAGGATAATGTGTATTGGGGCTGGGCGGGAGCACTTTCGGGTGCTTTGAAGTCCTGCACTGGGGGCACATTTGGTGTCCCTGTGCATACCCCAGTTCAAACCGGATCAGGGGCTTGCAGCCCCTGCTTTGGCGCGAACTGGACAAAGGAAAGGGGTGTAGCCACCCCTCTGCCCTGACCCACCCATAGGTGGGGCCACAGAGTAGTCCAACCCCTATTTTTAGAATAAAGGTAGGAACCCAGTCCTTAGGACTTTAGATTATACCTGGACGAAACTCTGAAACTGAATCCTGGACCTTCGACGCTCTACTCACGATTAGAGGACTGAAGAATCTCCCTTGGGGTCAAGGAGTGACTCCCCTGCTTGGCAGGCACCAAAGAAGCATCTGTCCGGTTTGCATTTCTGAAGCTCCCGTCGGACGCCGAAGTCATCGCATCACCAGAGGTGGATTCTCAGACTTCCCGAGGCTACCCTGAGTCCCCAGCAAAGCTGAGGCCCGTGGCTATCGTGGGTGACTTGAGACCGTGACCCCTGGACACCGAGCACATTTGCAAGTGCATCATCTTCTGGGTCTCCCAAGAAGTCGTGCTTGGGCTCCGAGTAGCCCTAGCCTCCAGCACCACCTGCACCGAAGATCACTGGCCCCCACTCCACGAGTGTCCTGTAAGCCAGCTCCACGTGCGGCGTCACGAGGCTCCTTCGCGGTCGCTAGCCCGTTGGCTAGTAGCCCTTAACGAAGGCCAATCCTTTTCTAACTTGGCATCCTGGTTGCTCCAGGCCTGCCCTCACTTACCCTCGCTGGGTGAGTTCCACAGACCTTGCTGGTCTGCACCATCGACGATCTACATCTTCACCGAGACTTGCCGTTGCCAAGGCTTGCTGGGTCCAATCCGGTCGCCGACACCTCAGCACTCGACAGACATCGTGTACCAGCCCGAATCCTGCTCCTGGTCGCCGACAACGCCTCCTGGACCTCGTGGCTGAAGAGTCAAGACGACCGTCAACGCACCTGAAGCACTCGACATCGGTGGGCATCTGTCCATCGCCTTCCTGGTCACTGGCTAGTGACCCAGACTCTGTCCCCTCTGCTTTCAGGTTCACCAGAACTCCGATCCACTCTTGGATCCACCCGGACACTTTTCTCTTGGCCGCCAGCAGCACTTTGCAGCAGATCGCCATTCGAATCGACGACGAAACCCGACCCCGAAAGGCACCTATGCACCCGGCTTCCCTGGGTGAGGTAACACGAGTACTCCGGTGCTCCCGTGGGTAGAGACTCTTCAAAGTCCTAGATCTCAAAGGGTTTTGTCCTAGTCCTCTTTTAAGTGTCCCTTTCCTCTATTTTCCCGATCCCGACTTTCTCCATAGAAGTTAACGGCGTATCGCAGTTGTGTATTTACACTGCACGCGTCTCCCGTGGGTCCCCTGTGTCACTACCTTGGGTGGTTCCTTGTGGTCCAAGCACTTCTAGAGGCTCTAGGCCTAGTGTCTAGTTCAGTCGTGGTTCGCATACCACTTTATTGGTATATGGTTTGAGTACGCCCCTAGGGCCCAAACGTGTATTTGTGCTATTACTGTGAATTAATAACTTATAACTTATGTACTTCGAACTCTAGCCTCATAAAGAGACTAGAGGGGTGTGTTTAGCAATAAATACATATATTTTGAATATATACCTGGTGTGGTGCTCTTTCATTTGGTCACTCAAGAGATTATAGACTGGTAAAACAAGCTGCTTTACATTCCTTCAAGACTTAGCCTGAAGGCTGCTCTCCATAGCTACCACTAGGATAGCTTTCAATAAAGGTTGTCTTTAACCTATCTCCAATAAGGGGTTGTTTGGACTGGTGCAAGGTGCCCACTATAATTAGTGGACAGCATATGCCAGGCCAACTTCTCACACTCTACCCTAATCTGACACTAGAACAGCAGAGGGACTGTCGCCACCTGCCTCTCTGTTCTCACTCATCCTTGGAGTAACCCAATGGTGCACCCATGATACTGACACTGGGGACAACATGCCTGTTAAGCACAAGTCTTACAGGTTGTCTGATTGAGCGAGGAACCGCATCAAGGAGAAAGTCTCTAAGATGCTGGAGTTAGGGGTGATTGAGCCCTCCAACAGTCCTTGTTCCAGCCCAGTGGTGTTGGTCCCCAAGGCTGCCCCACCCGATGTCGCACCTGAACTATGGTTCTGTGTTGACTACCGTGGGCACAATGCTGTCACCAGGACTGACGAGCACCCCATCCCCTGAGTTGATGAGCTCTTTGATCAGCTTGGAGCTGCAAAGTTCCTCAGCATGTTTGACCTAACATCAAGGTACTGGCAGATTGCCTTGATCGTGGGGGCACAAGAGAAGTCAGCGTTCTCAACACTAGAAAGGCGCTACCAGTTCCATGTCATGCCTTTTGCGTTGAAGAACGCCCCAGCCACATTCCATAGGTTGGTCAACCAGATCCTAGCTGGGTTGGAGAACTTCAGTGCCGCCTAGCTTGACAACATTGCAGTCTTCATCTCCAGTTGGGGAGACCATTTGTACCACCTCCAGGTGTTGAAGGCCCTGCAGAGTGCAGACCTCACTTTCAAGGCCAGTAAGTGCCAGATAGGGCAGGGGTCTGTGGTGCACTTGGGACACCAGGTAGGGAGCGGCAAGGTACAGCCCCTACACCCAAAGATTGACACCATTCTGGCTTGGACATCCCCCCAAGACCCAGACAGTAATGAGAGCCTTTTTAAATCTCACTGGTTACTACAGGAGATTCATCAAGGGATAGAGCACCACTTTGTGCCCCCTTGACAGAGCTGACTTCCAAGAAGCAGCTCCGTCAGGTGATCTGGACAGAGGCGTGCCAGACCGCTTTTGATACCCTGAAGGAGGCTATGTGCACAGCTCCCATGCGCCTGGCTCCTGACTTCTCCAAGGAATTTGTGGTTCAGACTGATGTCTCAGAGTATGGTGTGGGAGCCATGCCTTCACAGCTAAATGAAGAGAGTCTAGGTCAACCTGTAGCCTTCATTAGTAGGAGGTTACTTCCCAGGGAACAGTGGTGGACCGCAATAGAGAGGGAAGCTTTTGCTTTGGTCTGGGCTCTGAAGCTAAGACTCCATTTGTTTCCGACTCACTTCCGGGTTCAGACAGACCACGGGCCCCTCAGATGGTTAATAGAGATGAGGGGTGAGAATCCTAAACTGTTTAAGTGGTCCATCTCCCTACAGGGAATGGACTTTACGGTGGAACACTGGCCTGGAACTCCAGATATACCTCTGTAAAAAAAATAGTTGTCCAGCGATTTTAATTTTTAATTTGTGTTTTTGGATCATTAGAGAAGTAATTTAGCTTGAGTAAACATTGCTGATCCGGACTGAATTTTTCTGGATGACATTTTTAAAAATGGCGGATGTGTTGCAGTGATGATGTAATTTCAGGAACCATGAGAGCTATATAGTTCATTCTGGTGTCAAAACATAGGTTTTGGGGGTCAAGTAGTCTTATTGAGACAGAAAATAACTCCTCATGGCAACCTTTCTGCCATTTTCGAAAATGGCAGCTATAATAGAGGAAGAAGAGACATATATAGAAATGAAACAAATAATAATGGTTTTTAATCCTTTTATGTATACACCAAACAATGTTTATGATCTGGATATATGAAAAAAAATGTTTATCACTCCTGTTTTAGACACAATTTCATTGTTCACTTTATTTATTTGTTTTTGCTATTGCTCGTTGTACATTTGCAGAATGTTGAACATTTGATAAGAGCATATTGACAGGGATATCTTTTTGTAGCACAGGTTTTGCAAGTGCATGTACGTGTAAGTTCTGTGGGTAGAGGCTGTAAAAATTTCATCAGTTTTAGCACCCCATCAATATCTTCCCAGCCAAATTCACACAAATCTTTCTCTACATATGCATGTTCCAAAACGTTTACACATCTTCTGATTAAGTAGAACGCTCTTTTAATGTGTCCATGCAAAGAATATGACGTTGGTGGAAGGTCATTTAGCGGGGCTGATCTCTTGAACTCACTGTACCGAAGATCGTCACATGTGTGACATTCGGACCTCGTTTTCCACTCACGCACAAGGTATTTGTCTACGTCTTTAAAGTCACATTCTTCTTCTGTCTCAAGCAAGCATCCTGGGACCGGTTTCAGGGCATCACCCCTCATCAGCCAGATGAGCTTGTATCTAGTGGCGCAGTGTGCACGGGACCCACACCTGGGTTGTTAGACTTGGCATCTTTTGCCGTGTTTCCCCTGAGTTTTTGCTTTCTGACCTCCCGGTTTTGACTCTGTTTGTGCTGGCTTAGTGTTTCTGCGCACTTTTCTCACTGCTGATCAGTGGTAAAGTGCAAGTGCTCCTGTGGTAAAATGTGTTATGGATTGGTGTTTCCATGATTGGCCTATTTGATTTATGTGTCAGTCCCTAGTAAAGTGCACTGCGTGTGCCAGGGCCTGTAAATCAAATGCTGTTGGTGGGCTGCAGCACTGGATTGTGCCACCAACACAAACAGCCCGTAAATGTGACTCTGGCCTGCCATTGCAGAGCCTGTGCGCAGTGTGGTACTGCCATGTCGACTTGGCAAGTACACCCACTTGCCAGGCCCTAACCTTCCCTTTTCTTACATGTCAGCCACCCCTAAGGTAGGCCCAAGGTACCCCTGTGGGCAGGGTGCAGTGCATGTGAAAGGTAGGACATGCCCTGGTGTGTGTGGCATGTCCTAATAGTCAATTACTGCCAATTTCGTTTTCACTATTGCAAGGCTACCTGTTCCCCATAGGACAGAATGGGAAGTTTGTTTATAACATCTTATAAACATAACTGGCCCTGGGAACTAGGTAGGAAAATAAAGTTTAGTATGCCTGAACTCAGAATCTAATGATGCATCTTTTAGTGAAGGTGAGTTTTACATTCTGTGTTTGAAAATACCACTTTTAGAAAGTAGGTATTTTCTTGCTCAGTCATCCAGTGTGCCTCTGCTAGAATGTGGATTGCCTGTCTGGGTTTTGAATGACAGAAGGCTGGGGAGCAGGAGTGGCTCCAGATAGTCTATGTGGGTCAGGAAAGGGCTGAATAGACCTGGCCTGCAATTGGAGAAGGGGAGGAGATTTCCTTGCACCTCAATGGGCCTGGTCTGCCTCTGACAATGCCGTCTCCACCTCCTGCCAGGAAGTCACACCAGAGAAGGCAGAACTGGTTCTGGCTGGGCACAGACACTCTCTGCCTAAGAGATCAAAGGATTTGGGGATATAAATATTGGGGCCCAGACCCCTGAACTTTAGAACTCTTTTGGACCAAGAAGACTGCCAAGAAGAAGAGCTGGAGAAGCTGTGAGAAGGGACTACCACTTTGCTGTGTGCTTTGCTGTGTTGGCCTGCAGTGGCTACTTCTGTCTTGCGCAGTGAAAGGACTGGACTGAACTTTCTGCAATCTACTTTTGTGAGTTTCTTCAAGGGCTTGAGGTAGAGCTTGCCCCCTGTTCAAGAAGTCTCAGGCACAACAAAGACTTCAAGCTCTTCTGCCCTCAGCACTGGGAACTGTGTGTTTTGTGCTGCAACAGAAGAAAAAGCAACCCAACGCCGTCTACGACGCCGCTGCCGACTCTGTGTCCTGAAGGCACAGCAGAGGGCACCGCCGCAATGCCGCACCGCGACCCTGGTCTCACCGACGACGCCTGCTGACGCTGCCACCGAGCCACTGCTCGCACCGCGACCTGTGAGCACCTGCACTCTGCACCACCTCGCTTCACGATGATGCCTTGGTATCCCCGATGATGCCGCTCCATGCCGAAATCGACGCCGCTGCTTGCACCGTGGTTCGAGGGCACCGCTCGTAAAGTTACATGACGCACTGCTCTCATCCCACACCGCAGCCTCGGCCTACCGACGCTGACGCCATCGACTCCAGTTCGTCAGCAGATGAGAGCGCTTCAGCCACGACGACGACGCTGCTTGCACCGCGACCTGCCAGCACCGCGACAAGCACTGCATTCACTTCGCACAGCACCCTGGTCTCACCGACGTCACCATCTGATGCCGCCACTGAGCCGCTGCTCGCACCGCGACCTGAGGGCACCGCATGCCGCACCGCTGCACTTCCCACTGCAGCACCCGGCTGCCGACGCCAGCGCTCCTGACTTCAACAGAAAGGAGTTCGATCTGCAACGCATGTGACTTCGAGGGCCCCGACGACTCCTGCACCGACCTCCGGAACCGACGCCTGTGGACACCGTGCTTTCGGAAGCTCAACGAGAGGTCGCCGATGCCCTGCATTTCTAAAAGGCACTGTCTGCGGGTCTTCCCGACACCATAGCTGGCCTGCGACGCCGCGGTCAGCCAGAACTGTTTGGATTTGTTTGCTCACGACGCCGTGATAGCCCCGGGCGGAGCTATCGACATCAAGGAACTGTTTTTCAAGCATATTTTGATAACTGAAGATTTTTAAGTACTGTATTGTGGATTTTTATCGTTGTTGGTCTTGTCTTAAGTATATAAAAATATTGGATATTTTTCTAAACTGGTGTGGTGTCCTTTTGTAGTGCTTACACTGTATTACTGTGGGTTATGTGCAAATGCTTTACACACTGCCTCTAAGATAAGCCTGACTGCTCATGCCAAGCTACCAAAGGGGTGAGCAGGGGTTTTTCTTAGGAGTGTAACTCCCTTATCCTGACTAGGAAGAAGGGTCCCTATTTGGACAAAGGTGCAAGCCCTTGCCAACTAGAGACCCCCATTTCTAACATTGGTTGTCAGTGGTGAGGATAGGACTTGCGTTTGCACTTGACTTACAGTGATTGGTGTGCACTACTACCATATCGCAGACCATTACGTGCCTCATACTGGTTCTTTTTCTTTTTGGCCTATTTTTCATCTTGCCAGTTTGAACTTGCTACTTCATCATGCTGGAATCAAGAGCATCATCTGTTGCATCCCTGGAAGTTGCCTTTGAGGAGGATAGGTTGGAATCCTACAGTGTTAGGGAATTGAAAGTCGATTTGCAAAAACCTAAAAGTCCAAGTCAGAGGCCTCACTAGGAAGGAGGAGCTACAAAAGGCGCTGAGGGCCTGGGTAGCAGCCAGACATGCCAGCGAGCAGTCTGGTGATCTCAGTGGAGAGGCGGAGAGCCTGCTCCTTGGGTGGATGTGCTTTTGGGAGGGGGAACCCTCCAGGCCAGGCAGCAGTGGCCTGTCCCCAGAAGAGCTGGAGGACAGGCGGGAAGCAAGGAGAGTTGCAGTAGAACTGGAGAAGCTTAAGTTAGCCATGGAGGAGAAAAGGATGATGTTAGATCACGAGATCAGGATAAAGGAGCTGGATCAGAGGAGTAGAGCCAGCTCAGATGGTGGCAGCAACCCGTCAGGACAGGCAGACAGGATTGTGCACATCTCTAAGAAGGTAGGCAAGGAATTCAAGAAGGGGGATGACATACAAAGGTGGTTTCAGGGTTATGAGGCTGGAATACACATGAATGGGGTCCCTGAGAGGAATTGGGAGCAGGATTGTGGCCTCTGTTTCCAGAAGAAGCAAGGGATACTTTAATAGATTTGGGTAAGGGGTATAACCTCACCTATGCTGACATGAAGGACGCCCTTCTCACTAAGTATGGTCTTACTCCTGAAAAGTACAGGGATCAGTTCAGGTCCAGTAAGAAGTCTGATGCCAACACTTGGTTGGAGTGTGTGGATGTCGTTTTGCAGGTCACTGGATGGCTGGGTGAAGGGCAGTAATGTGACAGATTTTCAGGAGCTCTACAATTTGATTGCATGGGAGCACTTGTCTAGTCTATGTTTTGCAGATCTGTGCCAGCACCTAGTTGATAGTAAGCTGACTGACCCCAGGAAGCTTGCTATGGAGGCGGACCGTTGGGTGAGTACCAGGGTCCACATGAAAGCATTTGGGGGAGACTCAGCCAAAGGTGGGCAGGGTCCCCAGCAGAAATGTGGGGGAGACAAGGGTAAAGCACAGGAGTTCTCTAAAGGGCCCCAAACTAACACCCAGGTTAAAGGTTCCCATCCCCCCGGAGATAAGAAACAAGGGGTCTCTTCAGGAAAGCCTGCTGAGACCGGCCCCTGCAGATGTTTTGCATGTGACCAGGTGGGTCACATGAAGGGGGACCCCAAGTGCTCTAAGGGGGCACAGCCACCCACCGGTGGGCAGTCCAAGGTGTTGGCTAGTGTAGCGCTTGGGGAGGAGGAGTACCCACAGGAGGGTGGGGATCCGGCAGAAATGACCCTCGTCTCACTAGGGGGCAGTGAGATGGTCCCAGGAAACCAGGTGCCCCCTAACACAAAGAAATACAGCACCTGGGTGACCATCAATGGGAAAAGGGCAGAGGCTCTCAGAGATACTGGAGCCAGTGTGACCTCAGTCTGGTGTCACCTGGTCTCTGAGAAGCAGGTAGTCCCAGGGGCATTCCACCAAGTAATTGCTGTGGACAATTCAGAGCGCCAGTGTATGGTGGTGCAGGTTCCCTTCGAGTGGGGGGGGTGTCTCAGGTCCCTTGAAGGTGGTTGTGAGCCCTTCCATGCCTGTCGATTGTCTGCTAGGTAACAACCTGGAGCAGTCCTTATCGAAGGATGTTGAGCTCAGGTCTCACCTGGAGATGCTTGGGTTGCCAGAGTGGGCATGCGTGTCCACTCAGTCAATGGCGGCCAGAGAGGGTGATCAAGAGGACTTGGAGCCTGAAACAGTGGCCCAAGTCCCTGCCAAGAGAAAGGGCAAGGGGCGCGGGAAACCGGCCCCTGATGTTCCCACGGACCGGGAGGAGGCGGACCTTGAGGGGGACGCCCGGTGCCTACAGGAGCAGGTAGCTGAACTGGGGGACATCTCTGAGCTGACCCATTGGCAGCAAGAAGGGGGTCCCACCAGGGAGGAATTCTGCAAGGAGCAGAAAGAGTGCCCTTCTCTGGAGGGTCTGCGGCGGCAGGCTGCAGACCAGGCAGCTGGTGATCAGTCCGGATCACATTGGATCTACTGGGAGAATGGTCTCCTGTACAGTGAGCCTAAGGTCGCTGAGCCTGGGTCAGCCCGTGTGCTGGTGGTACCCCAGCGCTTCAGGACCTTCCTACTGGGTCTGGCTCATGACGTGCCTTTGGCAGGACATTTGGGGCAGGACAAGACCTTTGACAGGCTTGTCACCCACTTCTTCTGGCCCCAAATGCGAAGGCAGTCAGATGGACATTGCAGGTCTTGCCAAACTTGCCAGGCAAGTGGTAAGAGTGGGAGGAAGGTCAAAGCTCCTCTCCAACATTTTCCAGTTGTTGGAACACCCTGTGAAAGGGTAGGGATGGACATTGTGGGGCCACTGGATCCCAAGACAGCCATGGGCAACAGGTACATCCTGGTCTTGGTGGACCATGCCACCCGGTACCCGGAGGCAATCCCTCTCAGGACAACGACGGCGCCAGTAGTGGGCCGGGCGTTAATGGGGATCTTTTCCCACGTGGGGTTCCCCAGAGAGGTGGTTTCTGACAGGGGGACCAATTTCATATCCAAGTATATGACATCCATGTGGAAGGAGTGTGGTGTAACCTACAAGTTCACCACCCCTTACCACCCACAAGGTAATGGTCTGGTGGAGAGATTCAACCAGACCTTGAAGGGCATGTTTAAGGGTCTAAGAGAACCCATGAGGCGTAAGTGGGACGTCCTCTTGCCATGCCTTCTTTTTGCGTACAGGGAGGTGTCACAGAAGTCTCTTGGGTTCAGTCCCTTTGAGCTTCTGTATGGTCACCCTGTGAGAGGACCTCTGAGTTTGGTCAAGGAAGGCTGGGAGACAGCTCCCAGGAAAACTCCCCAGGATGTGTTTAGCTACATGCTGGCCTTCAGAAACAAAACTGCTCGCTTCAGGAAACTCGCTCAGGTGAACCTGGAAGCAAGCCAGGAAGAAATGAAGAAGTGGTATGACCAGAATGCCACTCTGGTCGAATTTCAACCTGGGCAGAAAGTGTGGGTCATGGCCCCAGTGGAACCTTGTGCCTTGCAGGACAAGTGGACTGGGCCGTTTGAGGTGGTGGAGCGCAAAAGTGATGTCACCTACCTGGTGGATTTGCGGGCTCCAAGGAACCCTTTGAGGGTCCTCCACGTGAACCGCCTCAAGCCCCACTTTGAGAGGTCCGAAGTGAGCATGCTCTTGGCGACAGATGATGGGGCGGAAGAGGAGAGCGAACCTCTGCCTGACCTCCTGTCTACCAAGGAGCACGATGGGTCAGTGGAAGGTGTGATCCTCTCCCCTACACTGACCCCAGAACAGAAGAGCGATTGTCACCAGTTGTTGGGACAGTTTGCCCCCCTGTTCTCTCTGACCCCAGGTGTTACTCACTGGTGTACCCATGACGTGGACACCGGTGACAGCCCTCCTGTGAAGCACAAGATTTACAGGTTGACTGACCAGGTCAAGGCCAGCATTAAAGAGTAGGTCTCTAAGATGTTGGTGTTAGGGGTGATCGAGCCTTCCAACAGTCCTTGGGCCAGCCCAGTGGTCTTGGTCCCAAAGGCTGCTGCACCCGGTGTCACTCCACAACTGCGGTTTTGTGTGGACTACCATGGGCTCAATGCCGTCACCAGGACTGACGCACACCCCATTCCCAGAGCTGATGAGCTCATTGATCGGTTGGGAGCTGCCAAGTTCCTCAGCACGTTTGATTTAACGTCGGGGTACTGGCAGATTGCCTTAACCGATGGGGCCAAGGAGAGGTCAGCATTTTCAACCCCAGAAGGACATTACCAGTTCCGGGTGATGCCCTTTGGGTTGAAGAATGCCCCTGCCACCTTTCAGAGGTTGGTCAACCAGGTGTTGGCTGGGCTGGAGGATTTCAGTGCCGCCTACCTGGATGACATCGCAGTGTTCAGTTCCAGCTGGGAAGAACACTTGCAGCACCTCAGTGAAGTGTTGAAGGCGCTGCAGAGGGCAGGCCTCACGATCAAGGCCAGTAAGTGCCAGATCGGGCAGGGTTCGGTGGTGTACTTGGGACACCAGGTAGGAAGCGGCCAGGTGGCGCCCCTACAACCCAAGATTGACACCATTCTGGCTTGGGAGCCCCCAAGACCCAGACAGAGGTGAGGGCCTTCTTAGGACTCACCGGGTACTACAGGAGGTTTGTTAGGGGTATGGCACCATTGTTGCCCCCTTAACAGAGCTGACTTCCAGGAAGCAGCCCAAGAAGGTGATCTGGACTGAGTCCTTCCAGAAGGCTTTTGATGCCCTGAAGGCCGCCATGTGCACGGCACCGGTGCTCAAGGCACCCGACTTCTCCAAGGAATTCGTCGTGCAGACTGACTTTTCAGAGCATGGAGTGGGAGCGGTGCTCTCACAACTGAACGAAGAGGGCCTAGACCAGCCTGTAGTCTTCCTTAGCCGGAGACTACTCCCCAGGGAACAGAGGTGGAGTGCCATAGAAAGGGAAGCTTTCGCTGTGGTCTGGGCACTGAAGAAGCTGAGGCCCTACCTGTTTGGGACTCACTTCCGGGTTCAGACAGACCACAGGCCCCTCAGATGGTTGATGCAAATGAGGGGTGAGAATCCAAAACTGCTGAGGTGGTCCATCTCCCTACAGAGAATGGACTTTACGGTGGAACACTGCCCTGGCACAGAACACGCCAATGTAGATGGTCTGTCCAGGTTCTTTCGCCTTAGTGAAGAGAACTCCCATGAGGTTGGGTAGTTCTCCCTACTTTCAGCTGGAGGGCACATATGTTAGACTTGGCATCATTTGGCGTGTTTCCCCTGAGTATTTGCTTTCTGACCTCTCGGTTTTGACTCTGTTTGTGCTGGCTTAGTGTTTCTGCTCACTTTTCTCACTGCTGATCAGTGGTAAAGTGCATGTGCTCCTGTGGTAAAATGTGTTATGGATTGGTGTTTCCATGATTGGCCTATTTGATTTATGTGTCAGTCCCTAGTAAAGTGCACTGCGTGTGCCAGGGCATGTAAATCAAATGCTGTTGGTGGGCTGCAGCACTGGATTGTGCCACCCACACAAACAACCCGTAAATGTGACTCTGGCCTGCCATTGCAGAGCCTGTGCGCAGTCTGGTATTGCCATGTCGACTTGGCAAGTACACCCACTTGCCAGGACCTAACCTTCCCTTTTCTTACATGTCAGCCACCCCTAAGGTAGGCCCAAGGTACCCCTGTGGGCAGGTTGCAGTGTATGTGAAAGGTAGGACATGCCCTGGTGTGTGTGGCATGTCCTAATAGTCAATTACTACCAATTTCGTTTTCACTATTGCAAGGCGACCTGTTCCCCAAAGGACAGAAAGGGAAGTTTGTTTATAACATCTTATAAACATAACTGGCTCTGGGAACTAAGTAGGAAAATAAAGTTTAGTATGCCTGAACTCAGAGACTAAAGATGCATCTTTTAGTGAAGGTGATTTTTACATTCTGTGTTTGAACATACCCCTTTTATAAAGTTGGTATTTTCTTGCTCAGTCATCTCGTGTGCCTCTGCTGGAATGTGGATTGCCTGTCTGGGTTTTGGATGACAGAAGGCTGGGGAGCAGGAGTGCTCCAGATAGTCTAGGTGGGTCAGGAAAGGGCTGAATAGACCTGGGCTGCATTTGGGAGTAAGGGGAGGGGATTTCCTTGCACCTCGAATGGGCCTGGTCTGCCTCTGACAATGCCGTCTCCACCTCCTGCCAGGAAGTCACACCAGAGAAGGCAGAACTGGTTCTGGCTGGGCACAGACACTCTCTGCCTAAGAGATCAAAGGATTTGGGGATATACATATTGGGGCCCAGACCCCTGAACTTTAGAACTCTTTTGGACCAAGAAGACTGCCAAGAAGAAGAGCTGGAGAAGCTGTGAGGAGGGACTACCACTTTGCTGTGTGCTTTGCTGTGTTGGCCTGCAGTGGCTGCTTCCGTCTTGGGCAGTGAAAGGACTGGACTGAACTTTCTGCAATCTACTTTTGTGAGTTTCTCCAAGGGCTTGAGGTAGAGCTTGCCCCTGTTCAAGAAGTCTCAGGCACAACAAAGACTTCAAGCTCTTCTGCCCTCAGCACTGGGAACTGTGTGTTTTGTGCTGCAACAGAAGAAAAAGCAACCCGACGCCGTCTATGACGCCGCTGCCGACTCCGTGTCCTGAAGGCACCGCAGAGGGCACCGCCGCACCGCGACCCTGGTCTCACCGACGATGCCTGCTGATGCCGCCACCGAGCCGCTGCTTGCACCGCGACCTGTGGGCACCGCACTCCGCACCACCTCGCTTCAAGACAACGCCTTGGTATCCCTGACGACGCTCGCTCCACGCCGAAATCGACGTCGCTGCTTGCACCGTGGTTCGATGGCACCGCTCGTAAAGTTACACGACGCACCGCTCTTATCCCGCACCGCAGCCTTGGCCTGCCGACGCCGGCGCCATCGACTCCAGTTCGTCAGCCGACGACAGCGATTCAGCAATGACGACGCCGCTGCTTGCACCGCGACCTGCCAGCACCGCGACGATCACCGCATTCACTTTGCACCGCGACCCTGGTCTCACCGACGACACCATCTTACGCCGCCACCGAGCCGCTGCTCGCACCGCGACCTGAGGGCACCGCATGCCGCACTGCTGCACTTCGCACCGCAGCACCCGGCGCCTGCCAACACCAGCGCTCCTGACTTCAACAGAGAGGAGTTTGATCTGCAACGCGTGTGACTTCGAGGGCCCCGACGACTCCTGCACCGACCTCCGGAACCGACGCCTGCGGACGCCGTGCTTTCGGAAGCTCAACGAGAGGTCGCCGACGCCCTGCATTTCTAAAAGACACTGTTTGCAGGTCTTCCCAACACCGTAGCTGGCCCGCGACGCCGCGGTCAGCCAGAACTGTTTGGATTTGTTTGCTCACAACGCCGTGATAGCCCCGGACGGAGCTATCGACATCAAGGAACTGTTTTTCAAGCATATTTTGATAACTGAAGATTTTTAAGTACTGTATTGTGGATTTTTATCGTTTTTGGTCTTGTCTTAAGTATATAAAAATATTGGATATTTTCTAAACTGGTGTGGTGCCCTTTTGTAGTGCTTACACTGTATTACTGTGGGTTATGTGCAAATGCTTTACACACTGCCTCTAAGATAAGCCTGACTGCTCGTGCCAAGCTACCAAGGGGGTGAGCAGGGGTTATTTTAGAAGTGTAACTCCCTTACCCTGACTAGGAAGAAGGGCCCCTATTTGGACAAACGTGCAAGCCCTTGCCAACTAGAGACCCCCATTTCTAACATGGGTATACCCTTCCCACTAAGGGCGGCAAAAGCAAAAGGAACAAATGATGGACGGAATGCTGAACAATGCAAACATTCACCACCAGTCACAAAGATCTGGGTTTATTCCATCGTTCTTTTGCTCACCACGCCACTCCAGTTTGGACCCAACCATATGCAAATCAGTCTTGGCCCTGTTCCTCATGGGAACAGTCCAGCCCGAACAGCCAAGCCAGGTCTTCCCTGGACCTGAAACAAGCATCCTGGGACTGGTTTCTGGGCATTGCTCCTCATCAGCCAGGTTGCTTGAATCCAGCAGTTCAGGCTGGACTGTTCCCATGGGGAGCACGGTCCAGACTGATTTGCATATGGCTGGGTTCAAACTGGAATGGCATGGGGATCATAAAAACAATGGATTTAGGCACAGATCTCTGTACTGGGGTGAATGTTTGACATTGTTCAACATTCTGTTCATCAATTGTTCTTTTTGCATTTGTCACCCTGAGTGGGACAGGTATGCCCAGACGTGGGTCCCGTGCTCTCCATGCCACTGGAGTCAAGCTAGCCTGGCTAATGAGGGGTGAAACCCCGAAACCGGTCCCAGGATGCTTGTTTCCTGTCCAGGGAAGACCTGGCCTGGCAGTTCGGGCTGGACTGTTCCCACGGGGAGCAGGGTCAAGACTGATTTGGATATGGCTTGGTTCAAATTGGAATGGCATGGGGAGCAAAAAACATGATGGATTTAGGCCCAGATCTCTGTACTGGGGTGAATGTTTGACATTGTTCAACATTCTGTCCATCAACTGTTCTTTTTGCATTTGATAAGACCACTGGGCATCTCTGGGTCAAGTTTCTTGTACAGAATATGAAGCAGGATTAAGTGTCTTTTCTCGCCTGTTCCATAACATATCCATAACTCTGACAATCCTTGACTTATGAACATTGCAACAAATCTAAGTGGCACATTACTAACGTATAAAATGTGACAGTACAATGACTCGATTGTAACCATTTCGAACAGCCCACTCAACATGTGGCACAACATGGAGGTCATCTTCCTCCAATTTGCTGTTAAGTTCTTGAACAATATGGCCCGTACCTTTTGAATATATCTCTGCAGGCACCAACTCCTCATTGACAATCATTCCACTTGCAATAATTGGAAATTCAGTTTTCTTTGAAGCATTAGCAATGTTTTGTCGAGTTAACATCTCAAAGTTCGATGTTGATGACCAGAATTTATCAAGTTGCACAGGTATCGGTGTCGAATTAGTATGCAGGCAAGGTCAATTGTTCCACCTGTAGACATTCATCTGATTCTCTCACATTCTTTGACAGATAGTAGACAAGATAACTGTCAAAGACAATGTGTATTTCTTGCATGGTACACATTGACTTTGATATCTGTAGAACAGTCTGAGCGACCTCTCCGAAGTTTTGCATGGATGGAATCTTGACCATTCGCAATTGTGACATATAGTCCACAACAACAGCAGTTTTTAAAAGGACATCTTTTCAAATTGAAATTCTTCAGTTGAAAGTTTTTTTCGAACTCTTGTACGAGTTTGTGCTTCACTGGTTTGGTTGCAGCATCTCCATCAAATAATGTGTTTGTTGGAAGAAGATCATGCGACAGAATGTCCTTGATTAAATTCACCCCTGTGCTTGCGAAAGTTGTTTTTGTGCAACCTGTTTTGTAGTGGCTGGTTGGATGAAACTCTTACTATGGCAATCAAAGCGTGAAAGTTTAGCTTTAGTGATTACGCCAAACAGCCTTTTCTCTTTCAATACAAATCTCTCCTGCTTCGGTTCTGCGTATGGTTTCTATCTATGTTCCAGTACATCAAGCAGACGGGTCTTTATATTGTTATCCACATATTGTTTGGTCACAAAGATGTGTAGTCGCGCAGGCTCAGTCATTTCAAAAGGGCTTCCTTGCTACTGCATGAAATGAAGAATGCTGTCTACATGTTTATTAAAATGTTCCCCACTCTTTCTCACAAGTTCATGGTGAGAAACGGTTTCATGATGGTCCATTAATTTTGAATTTGTCATCTCTCTGAAAATATTGCAAATAGAAAGGACTTCATGGTAAACTAGCTGCCATCGAGCAACATATTCACTTTTACGTGTCTGACCAACAATTACCTTACAGCTTTTCTTTGATCTCTGCATTGTCTGTTCCAGTTTCATATCTGGAGCCACAGCATTGACCCTACCCTGTCTGTCTTTCACCACAAAATGTCTTTGGATGAATTGTCTGTAGAGGTATGATTTTTCCACCTCTAGTTTCTTCACTCTTTCCAAATTCCAGGACCCATATCTCAGGTAGCTTATGCAATAGAATTTGCAAAACACAGTAAACAGTGACTCCACAGTCTTCACGTGCAGCTCCCACTCACCTTCCCGATCAGCATGTACCAAGTTTTTCACTAGAGATATCATGTGTAAAACATTTCCCCAGTACTTGTAAAGCTCAGATTTTTCTTCACATTCTTTGACAAACTCTACGAACTTGGTTTTCAGGTTTTCTGATTTTGAACTGAGTGTATTGAACACTGCCTGGCTTTGTATTATAACTTTTGAATGAAGTGCCCCTGTGCCTTGTTAACTTCTGAGATATGATATGCAAAACCAAATTTGTCATTCTTGTTCCAGAAAGCATTACAACACAATGTTTTCATAGCCTCAGATATGATGAGCATACCTTGTAACAAATGAACATAATGAGTTCCGCTTAATACTGACTGGACAGTTTTGCTTACAAAAAATTCCGCCTCAATAGTGCATTGTCTATTCCACATCCACTGGGATAACTTCCTGCACACTGCAACGCAACTTTTGTCATGTAGAAAACACACATCATTGGATAAAGTTCATCAGATTCTACTGGATTGCTCATAAAAATGTGAGCTACAATACAGAAAACACCTTAATCGCAGAAAATTGGCAGCATAGGTGGGCATGCACATTGTGGAAATTTTTCAGAGCTGTGTCTGCTGTTGCGTAGTTTGTGACTGGAGATGGTATTACTGGTAAAAACCCAACCTTCTTCAGTGGGACGGTATTCTGGGAGATCAGAGCATGAATTCCAGCCCATGGAGGGACTGGTTTTTCTTCATCCTTCAGTCCACACCGAATGAGCAATATAATAAATTCAGTTAAATCAGCTTTGCAGACTGCAGCATTCAGGTAGAAGAAGATCCATGTCCACAGCATCTTTGAAACTTTCTGGTAGACTGGGATGTGTTGATGACTTGTAGTGATTTTGCACATGTTGGCAGGGCAGTTGAGTTATAAGCTTGCAGCTTCGTTTGTTTATGCCTACAGCTGACACAGCTTGTTTTCCAGCAACTACTTCATTGGTACAGTCTTGAAGGTGCAGAGACAGAATATCGAGTAAACAATATCGAGTTGTACAAATAACGAGTCATTAATATCATGGTTCAGAAATATCGACAGCAAGAATATCGTGGTCAAGAATATCGACTTAAGGTAAGTAATGTCGATTTTAAAAATATCGAAGTGTTTAATATTGTTTGCAAAAATATAGTTGTTAAAAATATCGTTTTTTGTTCTGTATTTTAGTATACATTTTATGTCTGTGATATATGTTTTTTTGTATAAGAATTGTTTGTATTTTTAATATATGTGTTAAATTTTTTGTAGTTATTAAAAAAAAAATTATTTGAATATTGCATTTTTAGTTCTGTAGCGGGTTGTGGGTTTATAGGGGAATAGGGTGGGAAGTAATTGAATTATATTAAATTTAGTGATTATTTTTAGTAGTTATTAATTTTTTATTTTTTTATTTTGCGTTTTTAGTTCCGTAGCGCGTTGTGGGTTATAGGGGAATAGGGTGGGAAGTAATTTAATTATATTAAATTTATTGATTATTTTTTTATTTATTAATATTTGTTTGATTGAGATGTTATAGTGTTAAATGTGTAAAGTAATTTATTATTAATTAATTAATAATTGGTTGTTAATTAATTTTAATAAATTATTTAGTAATTAATTATGGCAATTGTGTAATTAATTTTAGGTGTGTGTTGTGATGTTTATAGCTGTAAAGGGTGGGAAGTAATTTATTTTTATTTATGAATTAATAATTTGTTATTAATTGTAATTAATTAATTGGTAATTGATTATGGTAGTTGTGTAATTAATTTTAGGTGTGTGTTGTGGTGTTTATAGGTGTTACGGGTGGGAAGTAATTTATTTTTAATTTATGAATTCATAATTGGTTAATTGATTTTAATTATTTAATTGGTAATTAATTATGGTAATTGTGTAATTAATTTTAGGTGTCTGTTGTGGTATTTATAGGAGTAAACGGTGGGAAGTAATTTGTGTTTAATTAATTAATATATAGTTGTTAATTATTGTTAATTATTTGATATTTATTTTGTCTAATTGTTTATTTTTGTGTGTGTTGAGTTTACTTTTAAAGGGTAAAGGGTGGGTATTAAATACATTTTAATTATTTCATAATTAGTTGTTAATAGTAATAGCTTTTGGTTTAAAAATAAGTTTTAATTGTGTTTTATTATTTTATAGTTTAATTTAGGTGTGCGTTGTGGATATTATAGTGTTATTAGTTTTTTTAATTAATAATATTTTTTAATTGATTATTAATTATGTTAATTATGGAAATAAATTTAATTAAAAATGTTGAAGTGTTTTGTTATTGGCGTGGTGTTATAGGGTAGGAAATAAAATAAATACATTTATGTTTTAATTATTTTGTTTGTAAATATTTCTAGTTTAAAAGAAATATTTTTTATAAATGTATTTATTATTTTATATATTATTTGTAGGTTTTTGTTATATGTAATTTATATTATAATATGTGTTCAGGTCTTTTTATATGTTTAATATATTTGATTTTTTAAATATTGTTTATTTATTTTGATCATTAAAAAAAAAGAATATATTTTTTTTCAATTGTTTCAGTGTGAATAGAAATTTTTGTTTCTCCGCTATCCAACACTTGCCCTAATGTTGCACTCACTGGAGTGGGAATAGTAATTTTTACCCCTCCGCTATCCAGCAATTTCCCTACTGTTGCAATCACTGGAGTGGGAATAACATTTTTTACCCCTCCGCTATCCAACACTTATCCTACTGTTGCATTAATTGAGGTGGGAATAGTAATTTTTACCCCTCTGCTATCCAACACTTTCTCTACCGTTGCATTCTTTGGAGTGGGACTAGTAATGTTTGCCCCTCCGCTATCCAACACTTTCCCTACTGTTGCATTCACTGAAGTGGGAATAGTAAATTTTACCCCTCCGCTATCCAATACTTTCCCTACTGTTGCACTCACTGGAGTGGGAAATAGTAATTTTTACCCCTCCGTTATCCAGCACTTTCACTACTGTTGCACTCACTGGAGTTGGAATAGTAATTTTACCTCTCCGCTATCCAACACTTTCCCTACTGTTGCACTCTTTGGAGTGGGAATAGTAATTTTTACCCCTTCGCTGTCCAACACTTATCCTACTGTTGCAGTCATTGGATTGTGAATAGTAATTTTTGCCCCTCCGCTAGCCAACACTTTCCCTACTGTTGCTCTCACTGGAGTGGGAATAGCGAATTTTATCCCTCCGCCATCCAACACTTTCCCTACTGCTGCACTCACTGGAGTTGGAATAGTAATTTTTACCCCTCCGCTATCCAGCACTTTCCCTACTGTTGCACTCACTGGAGTGGGAATAGTAATTTTTACCCCTCCGCTATCCAAAACTTTCCCTACTGTTGCACTCACTGGAGGTGGAATAGTACATTTAATTCCTCCGCTATCCAACACTTACCCTACTTTTGCACTCACTGGAGTGGGAATAGTTATTTTTTTAAACCTTTGCTATCCAACACTTTCCCTACTGTTGCACTGATTGTATTGTGAAATTTAAGTTTAAATATTTTTCTAATAGTTTAATGTTTTAATTTATTATAGATTTTTTTGAAATATATTTTAAATCATTAATATATATTTTTATTTTTGATATTATTTTAGGCTTTTAACATAAATTAAAAATAATAGTTTATTAATTGTTTTAAAGTAAATATATATGTATAAATTATTGTTTGTGTATATTTTTTTATTAAGTTTATTTGTTATATTTTATTAAAATGTATATTAAATGTATTTTTTGTTAATATATTTAATATTTAATGTATTTAATATATATTATTTTATTTTATATTTATATAAAAGTCGATATTTTATACATCTATATTCTTTACATCAATATTTTTGTTATCTTTATTTTTTTATTCGATATTTTTAACATCGATATTTTTTACATCGATGTTGTGTCAGTGAACAGTCTTGAAAAAGTACCATGGCAGTATCATGTGTGCTGGATGTTCCAGACAAAGACAAGCTCTCTTGAAAATCAAAATTATCAAGAGCAGCAATTGTAAATCTTTTCCTGGTAAAGTGACTTGGAAGTGGTGTGCTGTCGGATTCACAAGATTTTACAGCATGAGCTGCTAACAAGTTCCTGCTCCATACTATATCATTATAACTTGTTGATACACCTATCCTATTATTTGAAGTACTTAGCTCTCTACTTTTGCACCTGTCAAAGATTGCGTGGGCAGTGATCATATGCAGCTGAGTTTTCTTATTCCCGTGATGTAATTCATAAAACATGATTTGAAAAAGACAGCACATTTGCACAGCATAAGCCTGTCGGTTCATGGGATTGTCTTCCACTTCTTCGCTTATTTCTTCAAAGCCATCATCAATGTTGTCGACTTCAGTTCCAAACTAAAAAACTTTAGTGTGCAACAGTTTTGCTTTGCTGGTAATAATCAATGATGTAAAAAATGTTAAGACAACATCAGGCTTTCCCGTTGACGCCCATGATTTGCGGAGCTCTAGGGCATCACAAAATTTGTCATTAAGTCCAAAATCTAAACCTTTCAGGATGTTTCTTAAAATGGTTCCTGCTGATTTTACTGCATCCTGGGATATTAATTTGACAGCAAGATCTTTAGGAGTCAAATCAGCTGAGAACACCATATGTGGCTCATTCTTTTTTTTAAACTGACAAAAAATATTCTGTCATTGTACATTCTCTCCAGAAAAACCTTAATTTCATTATTATGGATCAATACAGTTTCATCAATGTTGGCAATTATTTCTCTGATCTTGCTGAGTGTGAATCCTAAACCAGCATTCAAGAGTGGCTTTAAAACTTAATTTGCTTTTGCAAAGAGTGCAAACTTAACTGAAGGCTGACGGTTACGTTGCTGCTGGGAGCTCATTATACATTCATATTTTCGAATGTAGGCACACTTGCAGATCAGGTGCACATACAAATCCTCTGTAAATACATTCACCTCGCTGTTTAGATCAGCTACTCGGCTGAAAACCTCATCTTGGAATAAACTAGCTGTTTGCCCTTTGAGACTCACATACTCTGTACTTTAGTCAATCCCTTAGGCCCTTGTTCTGGCTAAACCACACATTGTTATTATTGTTTCTTTGGAGGGACAAACAGGAATACCTGTATAAAGATACTAGTGTGATGTGATACATATATGGTGCTGAGTGTTTTTATGTTTTTAATAATAGATACAAGATTGACCTATATAAGTGTGATTTGGACAACACTGTATGCAATGTGTTTTTAAATGAGATAAGATTTTTATGTAATGACTTGATCATGTTTAATAAAACTAGACATTTTTACATATAACAGTGTTCAGTGATAATAGCAGTGAATTATAAGTGTGGATGGTGGTGTGTCCTATGAGTTAACATCAAACCAAAATAGAATATATATGATGTGTGTGTGACACAAAAGGGATTTCTTTCTTTTTATAAACCACAGATAACACCTTGAATATCCTCTGCTTTCTGATTAGTTGTTGGAGGTGGGTGAGGGGTAGCCATCGATCTTCTAAGTGAATGGGCATTGGGTTTGGTTGTCATCGCTTTCTCAGAAGACTCGGATTCTTGTTGTGATTCACTGGTTTCTGCTATTTGTTGACTTTCCATGCTTTTTTTCCATTTTATATGACTTAGAGCACTTGTTACAATGATAATATATTTGACCCTCTTCACCCATCAGTTTCAATCTTTTGTGAGCTTTGTCTTGCCGTATTTCTGCAGCATCTCAAAGTCTCTTCTGTCCAGCTGCAGTTGATGTTAGCTTTTCTTTCGGATTAGTTTGGCATATGACACATTTTATTTTTTCTTCGTTGAAGGAGTCCTCAGATTTAGTAGTTAGCAACACTCTTTCAGGAGGTAAAGATCCTCCGCTACCACCTGTGTTGCTCATGTTTACGAATTTGAATAAACGGAAAACCTGAAACAAAAACAATATTAAAATAAATTACCAATATGATGGCTAAAACACATCATTATAGAGCTGCCATTTAGGAAAATAGCGGAAGGGTTGCTCTGAGGCGTTATTTTCTGTCTCTATAAGAGACACCCAAAACCTATATTTTGACACCAAAATAAAGTATGTAGGTCTCATGGTTACTGACATATTACATCATCACTGCAACACATCCGCCATTTTCAAAAATGTCCACAAGCGATTGCCGAAACAAATGAATAAAGTGAACTATGATAATGTGTCTAAAACAGGAGTCATATACATTACTTTTTTTTAATATTCAGATCATAAACATTGTTTGGTGTATACATAATAGGATTAAAAACCATTATTATTTGTTTCTATATATGTCTCTTCTTCCTCTATTATAGCCGCCATTTTCCAAAATGGCGGCTAGAAGGGTTGCTATGAGGAGTTATTTTGTGTCTCAATAAGACTACTTGACCCCCCAAAACCTATATTTTAACACCAAAATGAAGTATATAGGTCTCATGGTTCCTGAAATATTACATTATCACTGTGACACATCCGCCATTTTTAAAAATGTCATCCTGGAGAAATTTGATCCGGATCAGCAATGTCTACCCAAGCTAAATTACTTTTGTAATGATACAAAAACACAAATCAAAAATGAAAATCTTGGGCCAACAATTTTTTTACGGAGGTATGTCAAGGGGCCAGGACTATGAAGGTCTTTCCAGGTTCTTCCGCCTTAGTGATGAGAACTCCTAAGAGATTGGGTAGCTCTCCTCACTTTCAGCTGGGGGGACACGTGTTAGACCTGGCATTTTTGGCGTGGTTTGCCCTGTCTTTTTGCTTCTGGCCTCCTGTTTTGACTGTGTGTTGAACTTCGTTTTTGCTGGTTTTAGGACTCTGGGCATGTTACCCCTGCTGACCAGTCCTAAAGTGCATGTGCTCTGTGTCTAAAATGTAATGGTATTTGGTCTCTCCATGATTGGCATATTTGGCTTTATAGTAAGTCCCTAGTACTGTGCGTGCCTGTGAATCAAATGCTACTAGTGGGCCTGCAGCATTGATTGTGCTACCCGCATGAGTAGCCCTTCAAACCTGTCTCAGGCTTGCCACTGCAGAGTGTAATAAAGTGCCCTCTTTTTGCATGGTTGCCCCCACTTTTTGCCAAACTGTTGATGTACTTTGACTGAGTGTGCCCTGGGTTCCTGCCAACCAGGTACCCAGGGCCTATGTTCTTTCCCTAAACTGCATTGATACAACACCCATTTGGCACTCTTTGGCCATATGTTGTCGTGTAGTTCCTATAGTACCCCTGCAGGACCTGCGCGTTTGGATAACATAAACCGTGGGCTTGGTGATAGACTGATTCTGTGCACCCCCACCGCGTATGCTACCCTGATTTGCATTAGCTAGCTCACAGTGCCACTAGAATCTCCTCTTATCGGGGAGAGATTAGTTTCTGGCAACCCTAGACCATGACAACCCAAATTCCTCAGAATCGTGGAAACAATATACTACCTTTCGCTAAGTCACTCGTGCTTACTTATTCGGTTTGTCTCAGAGAGTTACACAGAATAAACAGTCTGGGCGTTTCAATAAGTATTTATTGAACAGTTGTTATTCTAGTGTAAAATATATGTGTGCGGCAACCAGCAGACAATAGCAGAGATATATTATCAGCAGTACGATAAAAGCAAAGGGATAGAACAGTTCTACCATATTGCAATAATCATGAATACATACATGAATATAAAAAGCATTATGAAAAGTGCGCGTACTCCTACGATGCCTAACTAGATGTACCTGAGTGTACCTAGCATATGTGTAGGTCTAAAAGCCTAAGAGCCAAGAATCCTTCTAGGATTTAGTCGAACCCCCATACCTGAATAGAGAGAGTGTGGGACCCCGTCCTGGTCTCGAGTTGGACACCCCGCAAGGACTGTGTCAGACCGCTGTCAGCTGGAGCGACTGCATGCAGGAGCCTCAGCGTCTCTGGTCAGTGTGTCAGCATGGAAGTCTCGGTTCCCTCTGTCTTACCGGGGTAAGATGTGGTATATTTATACCCTGAAGACTCTGGTTGCTTCGTATGGTTTGTATTGGCCATGTTAGACTTGAGGAAGACGTCAGGGGTGAACTTTGTACATACATATTATGCAGGTGGTGTATTCCTAGAGAGCCATGCATTATTGATGAGTACAGTGTGGGCCTGTGTTTGGGAAAAACCCTGCTGTATTCAAAACCACAGAATAGATAACGTTCAGCCCTCAGAGCACGTTGTGTACTAGTGAGGACCAATGTAGGGGAAAGATCATGCCTATATAAGGAATCATGACTATAATAGGACATGTACAGTTATGACCGTAATAGGGCATATGCAGCTCTGACCATAATAGGGCAAGTACGAATATGACCGTATTAGGGCAAATATGAATACGTCCATTTTAGGGCATGTATGAACAGGTCTACATTAGGGCCTCTATACGGGATATAACAATGTCAGTCCCTTGTAAATGGTACCATAGGTACCAAGGGCACTGTGGCCAGGGAAGGCCTCTAGGGGCTGCAGCACTTATTGTGCCACCCTTGGAGGCCCTGTACCTTTACACACACACACTGCCATTGCAGGTTGCGTGTTGTGGTGCAGAACAAAGTGAAGAGTCGACATGGCACACATCCCTGTGTGCCATGCCTACAACCCACTGCCCTGGCATAGGTCAGCCTCCCCTCTAGCTGGGTGCACTACACCAGTGGTGAGGGTACAGGTGCATGAGCCCTGTACCCCACAGTGTCTAAACCAATTCTTAGACATTGTAAGTGCAGTAATGCCATTAAGAGTATATGGTGCTGGGAGTTTGTCATTACGAATTCCACAGCACCATAATGGCTTTACTGAAAACTGGGACGTTTTGTATCAAACTTCTCAGCACATTAAACCCACACTGATGCCAGTGCGGGATTTAATGAAAAATGCACTCATAGGGCATCTTAGAGATGCCCCCTGAAAAACGACCTAACTCTAGTGTCCTGGCTGAGTGGCTGCTCGCCAGCTGCCACCACCAGACATGTTTCTGGACCCCTGCGTTGGGAGCCTGCCTGCTCCTGTGGGTCTGAAACAATGCACATCCTGGGACGAGGTGCCAAGCATCCTCCTCCAGGATGGGCAGGGTAATGTTGTACAAGAGGACACATTTTTGGAGCTGGAGAGAATAAATGGATTTAATAGTTTACATAAAGGACAAGGTTGAGGGTGTTATGCAAACGCATCACTGTTGAATACTGTTTATAGCATGGACAACATATTACCTTTCAAAGTAAGACATATACTTCTATTGGAATTTCGGATCAGTCTTCTGTTAACATATTTACACTGTGCTTTTTAAAGGACATTATATTTTCTGCATGGTTATCATTCATTGCTTTAAGGTATGAGGAGAGTTTTTTAGAGCTGTTTTGAACTTGAGGTAATGATTTGAATTAAGGTCTAATGGAAGGTTCTATCAGTTAGATGGGTCAGAATCTGGATGTCCCATAAGGTGCCCTTGGTGAAGTTTAAGTTGTGGTGGTTGGCAACTCTTAGGGGCCGATTCCGATCTCGGCCGGTAGGGCACCGAATCGGATTCGGCTTCACCGGATCCGATTCGGAGGCCTCTTTTCCGACCGATTCGTGCATGCGTCCGGGCGAGCGAGTACGATGCCAGCGTACGCAAAATCGCCGACTGACTCGTTCGCGGGTCCGAACCGCTCCGACCGACTCGCACGGACACGACCCGCACCGCGCAATGGAGACGTTCCCCGACCGAGCCAGTACGATGCGCGCCTCGAGCAGTCCGACCGACTCGCGCCGTCCGGCTCCAAAGAGCAGTCGGAGCCGGATTTCGGGGGTCCGTGTCGGACCCCCCTGCACGCTTAGCCGCGCGAGTCGCACACAGGGGGGACCCATGGGCCCCCCCTACACGTGCATGTACGGCGCGACCCGCATCGACGCAAACCCGCTGTAGGGGGTGCCCTTGTTTGCGTCGTACCCATTGAGACAATGGGAGCCCGTGTACGCGTTGTACGATCGGCTCCCATTGACTTCAATGGGAGTCCGACCGAATCGAGTCCGATAGCATACGTATGCATCGTACTCGTTCGGTCGGGCTGCTAGAGTCCGATTCGGTCGGAAATCTCTCCGGGTCCGGCTCGGTCGGAGAGATTTCCTGCCCGAATCGGAATCGGCCCCAAAGTGTCATGGCTTGGATGTCGGGATTGGCTTTAGATATGCTTGCATCTGTTAAGCTAACAGGATTGGTGTAGCACTTAACTGGTGGATGTTTTTATCAACCAAAGCATTGTGAGACTAATTTGAGGCTGTTGATAGGCTGAAGACGTTTACTGTAATCTACTGATTGTACCTCCTTCAGCTTAATTTACTTCACAATTTTTTTCCTATCAGTAATCCTTATTTTGGTTTCTGGCTAAAGCTACAGTTGCTTAGGGATAGATTGTACTCTAAGCCAAATCCCTCTAAGCTAAAACCTCATGCCTTTGTGGATGTTAGATCTTGTGACCAGAGAGCTGCTTTTGTCCTATACAAATGCAACTCAGCACCAGGTCACCTGAGTCTGCCAATTCTCTTTCATACCACCATCTTTAAAAAATACCGGTTTTTAGCAACGCCACATCTTTCTGAATTGTCAACCCCTTTGATCAGGAGGGCTGATAAGCATTTGTCCAACAGTGCTCTTGGAGAAGCAATGTCTTTTGAAATGCAGGCATTTTAATTACCATGAACCTCCTACGACCTACTGACACAATCTGCTGAGAGTATAGGCTGCAAGTTTACCGCACATAATTCTTGCAGGTGGACTCCCTGCTTGCATCAGACTACAGGCTGGGAATGTAGAGAGATGGGGCTAGTTGGACACATCCTCTCCACAGATTTATTGCGGCACATGCTGGCATGAAATATAAAATGACTCACAAGCAGGCAGACACTTCTGCCTCTGCTAGAAGGGGGTGCACACCACCACCTTGCTTGCAAGAAGCAACAAAGCCTAGGAAGAGACTAGGGAATGAAGCACGACAGGCTCCTCATTGAAAGAAAATGTGCTATAGTGTACTCCGTGTGCATCAGTCTTGGGCAGAAGCAAATAAGGTAGGCCGTTCAGACATTAAGTAGACCTGCTGGGCCAACCGCGGGATCGTTTCTGGGTTGCAGAATGGAGGTGAGCCTCTAGCTCACCTCCATCTTAGATCCAAGGTTATCACTCATGTCGGTTCATCAGTGACAGTTTTCTATTCTATTTTTTTATTAAGGAAGAAAATGCGCAGAAGGAAGTGAGACAAGCAGAAAAGGGGCACTTTCTAGATATGGAAAGTTACAGCAGAAAGTGATGGGAGATACACCACAAAGATGTATTTAGTTACGTGTTTTACAGGAGGGTGAAGCACGGAATTTAGCACAATGAATTTTCCGTAGGGGCATGTACAATTGTGAATCCCTTGCGTTGAATTGTATGTATTGTGGAGTTGTAATGCTGCTGGTAACTTAAGAGCACTTGCTGGTGATATACATTGACTGTTGGGAAGTTGGCACTCATGTGGGAAGGTTGACTAACAATATCAAATATTCTCCAGCACAATCATTGTTCCTAGACAGTCTCAGTTGAAAGAGAGTTTTGAGAAAAATCCTTGTTCAGCTGTTTTTTTTAACTTAATGTGGTTGGAGACTTCTCTTAGGTTTGGTAAGAGTGTTCTGGAAACTCATTCCTTGTACACTAAAACGTCACATACTAAGAATATTGTTTGTGTGTGTGTGTCTGTGTGTGTCTGTTCCTTGTGACCTATCAGTGAAAAATATTCCTGTTATTTGTAAGTTTCTCTCAAAAATGAACTTTACATACCCTGTAGGATATCAGTGGACAAAATGTATTTTATTGTAATCTTTATTCAGAAATAAATACATATCTCTATTAGTTGGTAGGCTCTCAGTTTTAGTTACAATCACAACAATGAGTTATTGGAATAAATTGGATGAGAATATGCAGAGTGGCTGGGTTTATTGAGCAACCATTTTTTTTAAAGACATATTTTATTGATTTTCTTAACATTACAACTTCAGTATATTGAATCCACATCAATTGACCAATCAAGAAGGCTGGAGAAATATAGTAAGCAGCAGGTCAAATATCCGTGGTGAGCCGGTGGCATAGTACATCAGATTTAGCACGTATAGTACAATGTATTTCTGTGCCCACCTTCAGTCATTGTTCCAGCCTATATAACCGGTTATAGTCAGAATAGGAAACTAATCAATCCATTCCCCCCATATCTGAACACAACACAGCTATACCTAACCCCCCCTTAGACTCAGTTTCCCGTGCATGTACTTTTGTCAATCAGCATATCAATATATAGCATTCGTAATTTGAGACACAAATCCAGCAAATGGTTCCTGCAAATAGTCATAGTGATACAACATCCTGATCTTTTCTTCAATACATTGTGCCACCCATGGTGAGAAGAATATACTACTGATTCTGGGTGGCCTGAACCTCTGTTGCTATAAATTCCTCTAACATCACATTCCATTCCATTGAAATAGGTTTTTTACGCAATCCCCTATTTTCCTCCCTTTGTAATTCCGCACCTTCGGCTTTGCCCCACCTAACCACCTCATTGTACCAGTCTAACACTGCTGGTGCCCTCGCTGTCTTCCTTCTCATGGTTATTGTGCGCTTAGCTAGTATCAACGCCAAGTTTGCAAATCTAGTTGTGGGGCTGCATTTCTTGCTGCTAGGATTTAATCCCAGTATACAATACTCTAATGGTTCTACCCTCCTCCCCGGCGCAACATCACTTAATATTGTTTGCACTGTTCCCCAGTAGTGTGCCAATCGTGGACAATCCCATAACATGTATAACAGATTTGCATTGGAGGCGTGGCATCTAGGGCAAGCATCCGCTGTATCGGGAAACATCCTATGTAATTTATGGGGAGTCAAGTAAGCATGATGCGCTATCATGAGCTGTATAAATTAAAATTTCGGGTTACGCGAACCTTTCTCGGATACTCCAATATAATTCCCCACTCTTTATCAGTCAGGTCACGGCCTAAATCAGCGGTCCATTTTTCACGGAGTGTCTGTATATTGAGCAACCATAAAGACAATGGATACTGTAAGTCCAAGCCATTGTTTATGCGTATGATGCAGTGAGCAAAGAAGGCTTAACAGGGAAATACGTTTTCCAAAATTCTAAGTGCAATATTCAGAGTTCGTGATTATGTCCATAGAAGTGAACTCACATTACTTGGAGAGTAAAAGTGTTAGCTGAAGCATAGAATTTAAAAGGTCCCAAATCGTGACAGATTTATTGTTAGCAATAGACCAATTAATCTTCTCCACGGAGAACAGATTCCAAATAATATTCCACCATAAATTCAGAGGTTGTGGTTATGGCGGGGGTGGAGTAGTATTCTTCCTGCGGTAGATGATCGTTCTCTTGACAGCAAATAAGAATAGAGACATTTCAGTTCCCATGCTGGATATAGGGCAAAAAACGCAGCCATCATCCACATAACCCAGCAAACCTATCAAAGTAGCAAGAAGAACTATGAGACCAGGTTTAACACTAACCTGGGGACAGAATTTATTTCCAAACTATCTGGACTGCAGTACCGTTCCACCACATCTCAAAAAGTGTGCCAACTAGACCACCGTACATCCAACATGAAGTGGAGCTACATGGAAACCTATGTGTCAAGCACCGAGGAGTATAATGTCAACTCTAACAGGCTTTCAGAACTGTATATAATACAGATTTACCACTTCAACTGCCGCTTTCAAAGGGAGTTCAGAGCATGACCAACTCTTTTGCAGGGATTGATCGATTGGTATGTATTGGAACATGCTCATCTTCCAAAAACTAAAATATGGTTTTGCAGAAGATACTCCTTAAATCAGTGTTTCCAAATACAGGGGAGCCAAATGTAAACTTAGCAATAACCAATGTTATGGCTTCACAATATTCATGTTGAAAGCCTTTTCACTATTTAGAGAGCAATGCAATACTTAGAGTGATTGTGCGAATCAGTAATTCACTACTCTCTTACCATTGTCTAGTACACCACTTCGAATCGGGGTGTAAGAGTTGGCAAAATCTATGTTAATCCATGGGCTAATGTTTCTAATATATTTTGTGTCATACTTTAACACTGTAATTTTCCTCTGGTTCTTTATCAGATTTGTTGAGGCGAGTGTCTACTGGCTCTTGTACAATGGACTCATAATTCAGGCTTCAATTTAACGTAACATTATTCAATTTATTTTATGTATTATGTGCTGTTACTTATTAGACACTAATCATCAGGTTAAGAAAATGATCTTATTCACCACAAGATATTATTAACAATTTATATAAAATGTATACTCTATATCTGAACTAAATCGGTCCACAATATTTGTAAGCTCTTAGTAAACACTTATTGAATGTATTCAGATGAAAATAAGTGAAGACCTAAAAATCCAAGTGTAAAGCTTTTGTGGTGAGGCAGTGTAGCTGCAGTACTGACATTGAAGCATGAGTAAATACAAGTGCTAACAGCTCAGATTGTTTTCTCTGTTTACAAAAAAGTGTTGATGGCATTTATTTGGGAAAATGGTGTATTAAAATGAATTGATCCATTTTAAGATTGGCAACCTTTCAATTACGTTAGATTGCTATGTAGTGGTATTGAAGTAAATTTTGCGAAACATTTTTATGCTGTAGGATAGGATGAAAATGTATAAAGAGCACTAAAACCAAATGGCATCAAGGCGCTGGGCGAGACGGAAGAGAGACTAGAACCAACCCGCTAGGAGGCAAAGAGCCAGGTCTTTAAAAGCTTCTTAAACGACTCAAGTGAATCCGCCGCGGTGAAAGAGGTGGGCAAAGAATTCCAGAGTTTAGCAGCCGCCACAGAAAATGAGCGGCCACCCCATTTGCACCTACGAAATCTGGGAGAGACAAGTTCTTTCTGAGTGGAGGATCTCAAAGTTCTGCCTGGAGCGTACCAATGGAACAAGGTTTTAAGATGTGATGAGCCTATGCCATGCATAGCTTTGTACACCAAGTTCAAGGCCTTAAAGGTGATGCGCTTCCTGATTGGAAGCCAGTGCAAGGTACGGATTCCTTCCCTGACAGATTGGTGTTTAGGGATGTTAAGAATGAGCCTTGCCGCAGTGTTCTGCACCACCTGAAGCTTATTAAGAGAGCCTATGCTGGCATTAAGGTATAATGCATTGCAGTAGTCTAACCGAGAGGTAACCAGTGCAATGATGGTGAGCCGGTGTAGCTCCGAGGGAATGTACGGCAGCACTTTCTTCAGAATTTTTAGAATATAGAAGCAGGTACTAACTGTGCGATTCACCTGGGCATCGAAAGACAGGCCCTCGTCAAAAAGTACTCCCAGATTTTTGGCCATTGTCACTGGAACAGGGAGGGGACCGCAGATTACGGGCCACCAGGCGGCAGACCAGATCGAGGTTTGAGGGCCGAAAACCAACACTTCGGTTTTATCCGTGTTGATTTTAAGTGAATTGTCCTTCATCCATCGTATTATGCTGGTCATACATTGATTGAATTTTTGGGCAACCAGCTGCAAATCATTGGAGATAGAGATTATGATTTGCGTGTCATCCGCATAGGAGAGGACTTGAAAGCCAAAAGATCTCACCAATGAAGCCAGAGGGGTCACATAAAGGTTAAAAAGGGTAGGGTTAAGTGAGGAGCCCTGGGGGACCCCACACGGAAGGCTGAAAACCTTGGCTTTGAACCCGCCATAGCTGACGACATTGGTTCTGCCATGCATAAAAGAGTGAAGAAGCTGCAGGGCCCTCCCGGTGACTCCAGCTTTCCGCTGTCGCTGAAGCATGCAAACTGGGGAGATGGTGTCAAATGCCGCCGAGAGGTCGAGCAGAATCAGCACCACTAATCCACCCTGATCGACCTGCATGCGAATACAGTCCGAAGCCGCTACCAAGGCGGATTCTGTGCTATGACCTGCCCAAAAACCATTCTGAGAGCTGTCCAAGATGTCCTGAGCTTCAATATATTTCATGAGCTCAATGTTGATAAATCTTTCCAGCATTTTGGCGGGGCGGGGAGGAGGGAGATAGACCTATAGTTCTTCAACTCTGACGGGTTGGAATTGGGTTTCTTAAGAAGAGGTGAGACAGTGGCTTCCTTCCAGATGTTCAGGTATTGCCCAGATGAAAGAATCTTGTTAAAGACTTTGCACAGGAACTCGGCTGTAAGTTCGGGAGCCACTTTAAGTGTGGACACCCTACAAGGGTCCGTGGGAGCACCAGATTTGAGGCCAAGTAAGAGTTCCTCTATGCGAGGGATAGTAATAGAAGGGAAGAATGCCAAAGCAGGCATAGGAGGTGAGGATGCCAGAGATGACTCTGCGGCAAGGTCAGTTTCCTCGGAAGGAGAGAGCTCATGAAAGATTCTCATGACTTTCTCCTGGAAATGGAGGGCTATATCATCACAGAAGTCTTGGGTAGGATTCAGGAGCGGTGCCCCTGGAGGTTCAGCAATTTTTTTGATGACTTTAAAAAGCATGCTGGAGGAGTTATCAGCTGACTCAATCTTGTCAGTGAAATACTGGGATTTAGCCTGGAAGATGGCGCGCTTATAGTTCCATAGCAAGGATCTCTGCTTCACTTTTTCCCGGTGGCAGGGGTCCGCCCGCCATCTCCGTTCTTGCCTGCGGCAAAGCCGTCTAAGAGTCATGAGTTCATCAGAGAACCACGGAGCCGAGGGTTTGGCTCTTTTAATGGCACAGGCCTTGACTTGAGCAACGATGTCAAGTGCTTTGGTAATCCAATTACGGAAGCCCTCTGCTGTTGTGTGGGGTGGGGGAGTAAGCAGTGGGGCTGCTGTCCAAGGCTGAGGTCAAGGCGGTCTTCCAGTCCGTGGCTGTGACCTTATTCATTCTTCTACATAATATATTTTTAGGGGGTAAGCTTAAGATGGCCTTAGTAGGGGAAGGAAAAGTAACATCGAACTCCACCAGCCAATGTTCAGCCCAGCTGAGAGGCTGAACTGCCTTGATCTTAAGACTGCTATGGTTGGCAAAGATGCCGTCCAGGGTATGGCCGGCCCTGTGGGTGGGGGAGTGAATAAGCTGTTCAAAGCCCATTGAGGACATAAGGTCAAGAAGGTGTACGGAGTCAATGTCTTGCTTGCATTCAAGGTGGAAATTAAAATCCCCAAGAATAGTATAGTGTGCTGTGGTGGCAAAGGGTTCAAGGGTCTGGCCCCATGTCTCGAGAAAGGTGGCCCTAGACCCAGGCGGACGGTAGACCAAGAGGCCAGAGAAATTGCGGTTTTCTACTGATTTGATACCAAAAATGGCTGCTTCCAGAGGCGTGCCGGGAGCACCCTCCAGAGGGGTAAGGGTGCAATTAAGAAAGTCCCTAGCCACCAAGGCTAGGCCGCCACCTCTTTTACTGAGTTAGACTTAGTTTTGTCTTTTCATTTAACACAAATTTGCCCATTACGATTTTGGGTGATGGCATTTAGCAATCACTTTCTGACATGGTGGAAAGGGTTTTACTTTGGCTACAATAACTCTTGACAACTCCTGTCAGTAATGCTTTTTAATGTAGTTTTTATCAGGCTTGAAATTGCAATTTTTGTGAATTATAGATTTATTTTGTCTGACACATCAAAGACCATCATTATGAGCACTTACACCATAATTGCTTGGTAAAAGGAAGTGGAAGGAAAGCCCAAATTGTATTACTGAATAATCCAGTATAATGGGTATTTGGAGCCTATCCATGATCTGATGCATTGCCTCTCTGAAGGCAACTGGAGCTCGCACATCAAAGACCTCAGCAATGTGAGTTTTCAAGCAAGGCACATGCATATATATCTGAGGTACCTTGAAATAGTTTTCTGGTGGTTGGACCTAGTCTTCGCTAAGAAGTGAGTACATGTGTTTCCCTATTGGCACATAAAGATCTCAGGTTTCACTATTTTGAAGGAAGTGGGTCTCTAGGCAGCTGCAATAGCTTAGGCTAGAAGCACTGTTTGTAGATCCCACTAACAGACTTGGGTATAGTTGTGGGCATAATGAACTCTTAGGGGCCGATTACAGTGCTGGTTGGACGCGCATCCGTAGCGGAAGCAGAACTGCCCCACAAGGATTCGGAGGTCCCGATTTCCAGCTTACGATCTGACCGCCATCCTGTATTTTTTCCATTGCAGCTTGTGCTGCCACTTGCAGCACAAGCCGCAGTGGAAAAAATACAGAGTTTAAACTTGCCTGCACCGTGTGGCAGGCAGCATGCCGTGCCTGCCACACGGAGCAGGGATGTTTAGGGGGGCACCACAGAAGCCCCCCAGGCCCAATAGTGGAGGGCCAGTAGGGGAGGAGGCCTTGCAAGGGGCCCCTGAAGTCACTTTCCGCCTGCCTTTTCTTGGCGGGAGGACCGCCTTGAAAGGGCAGGCAGAAAGCGAAATTGTAATCCCGACGGCAGAGCCAAGGCTGGCTCTGCTGCCATTTGTCGATTACTTTTACGACCACTGCCCCAATGGGCTCCGTGATCTTGTCGGAAGCGGAGCAGTATTCTCCCATGGGTTTCCCTCAAAACCTCTAGTATCGTAATATGGCGGTCGTACGGAAACCTCTGATATCGGGCGGAAAGCCTCCGACGAGCTGTCGGATGGCTTTCCGCCCAACATCATAATGAGGCCCTTAGCTCTGCAAATGTGAGATCTTTCGCTGCATGAATAGGTTAGCTCCTTGGATCATGAGTGAGTGCCCTAGAGGCGATTGCGTCCCAGCAAATGTGAGCCATACAGCCAAGGTAACTAGTTTAGGATAGTATTTACTAATTTATTTTTCAATTAATAAATTTCCAGGCAGTGTGTTACTGAAATTAGAAGACAATCACCCAAAGAGTTTCAGGTCAGTTGTTTAAAGGTAGATTCCAGACAAAAAAAAAAATCAAATTTGAGACCTGTTTCATAGATTAATTAAGGTTTTTCGGACTGAGAAAATGAAATCTTCAGATTTTGAATGCTGTTCCCTGAAAATGATGAAAAGAAGGCCACGTTCTTTGGTTTAACCCTTACTATGGAAATACATTCATCGCCAGATGTCTTGTGATTTTGCTTTGCTAAATAAAAATCCCCGTTCCATGTTGCAAATGCCTAATAACAGGCAGCACACTTTGTTTTATAGTTATAAGAAATCATAGGCTACGTTCGTTTACATCATCAATATTCTGCTTCTAAATCACAGACCTTTTGTGTTAGTAGTTTTCAGCACTTCGAGTCATCATGCTTGTAAGTCGTACATCTCCAAATCTTTTTGGTTTAGTTTGTGCTATTGTCGGAGGCCATTTGGCACAGCATGAAGTGGCTTTTTGTTTTGTACATAGAGGGGGATATTCACAAGAACGTGCGCTAAACATCTCCAAAAAATGTTAACGCAACTTTACACATCGCAGTCCATCACGGAAAAACAACCCCCTGTTAACGTGGAATTCACAACACGGCGGTACCATGCGATAGTCCCCCGAAAACGCGGACAATGTCCGCGATACAACAACCGCGACCGTGATAAAAACCCAAACCCCAATGCCAAAAAACATGCGATGGGCCAAACCGCGATGAGGAAATCAGCGATAAGCAGCGCCAGGCCTGCTATACACACACGGCAGGCGGGAAAATCACTACAAAAGTAGAAAAAACACACCAACACAAAATGACCAACACCGAAGCACCATGGAGGCAGCCGGAGCAGGCGCAGAGGACGAGCAGAACCCCACAAGCACCCCGGTCGGCCAGCCTGGGACCTCGGGGACAGGGCAGGGTAAGGACAAGAAGAAGAGGAAGACGAAGTTCAGTCCACAGGAGAATAGGATCCTGGTCACGGAGGTGATAGAACACCATCAACAACTGTTCGTCACCTCCAATGTGTCATTGGGCACCAAAAATGGAATATGGCAGTCCATCGTGGACAAGGTGAATGCCGTCGGAGAGCACAAGAGGTCAATGGACGAGGTCAAGAGGCGATGGATTGACATCAAGCGCAAAACCAAGGAGAAACTCGCAGGCAACCAGAAGGCAGCAATGCAGACTGGAGGTGGGAGCCCAGCGCCACAGCTGGAGCTGGATGACATGGAGGAGCTGGTGTCGACAGTCATCAGTGTGGAGACTGTGGCAGGAGTCGGGGCACCGGACACTGCTCGACATGACACAACACAACAGCAACAGGGTGAGTAACCACCAGGTACTGGGTGGACGGGGGAGATCGCCACAATGGCACACATGCACAATCAAGCAGAGCACAGTGCACACCCACAATGACTCTGGATCATGGCCCTGATCTACAGACTGTCACAATGTACATTGCCATGCTGTCTGAATGTGAACATGTACCATGCGGCTACATACATGTGGACACATTGTAACACAGCATCTCCCCTTCACATTGCAGGGGCACCGTCAACACCTCCTGCAGAGCAGTCCCAGCCACTCTTCACTGATGACGAGGAGGACACCACCAGCATCGACACCCAAGCCCTCCAAGACATCATTGAACTCATCCGCCAATCACCTCCAGGACCAGGGCAGCCCAGCTGCATCGAGGAGACCCCACCCACTCCACAAACCACCCAGCAGGAGGCACCCACAACCCCGGCTGTCTCCCAAGACCCCCCCAAACAACACATGACCTTCCAACGCCGTGTGTTGGAGGGCCAGAGGCAGATGGCTGAGCAGGTGCGGGTGGGGTTCGACCTCATGGCTACCAAACTTGAGGCCATCCATGGGTGTCTGAGTCCCATCAGGGACCATCTCCAGTCCCTAATGGACACCCACAGGCCGCTCCATGGTCTCCAACTAGCCCTGGCTGACATCGCTGGAGTCATGACTCGGAGACAAGAACACCTGTCCACTCAGAGTGGCTCCAGCGATCTCAGCCGTGAGCTGGCACACATGTGGAGGCTCATGGAGGACATGGTGCGGATGGAAGCGGAAAGGATGGCAGCCACCACTGCACATCACAAAATGTAGCTGGGATCTACCATGCCCTGTGTATCCTCATCATGGCATTGCTGCCACAAGGCGTGGCGCAGATGAATGCTTCTCCTACACCATCCACATCTCCGCCCCCTGGTGTGTCGGTGCCTCACAGTGCGGCAGGCATTTCCACTCCGGCACCTGATGTGTCACTGCCACACAGTGCGACCGACAATCCACCCCCGGCCCCTGATGTGTCAGTGGCACACAGTGCCGCAGCCGGAACTGCACCACCCACAGGTGGGGCAGAGCACACATCCAAGGACGAGGACGTGGATGGGCTTGAGATCAGGAGGAGGCACTAGCATTCATGTCCGCCACCTGGCCTGTTGCAGCTTGGTGCCGCACATGGCCCCATGACCTTCCACTGACCCCCAATACACTCTGCTGCACTCCTCTTGGACCGCGACATGGACTGCCATATCCTGTTTGGTGGCCAATGACACAGCGACCAGACTGCGGACTGTACCCTTCCTCTTCCGCTGTACTTGTCATTCCCCGATAGACTCTGGCTGGCCCTCCACGGGCCCATATTGTGAAGTGGGGTTGGCATGGCCCTGTACTGCTCCAGCTGCAAAACTCCACTGGATGTGCAATAAACATTCAGAAACGCACTGCTGTGTCATGTATTTCATCATTCAGGTATGAATGTGTGGATGAATGTAGGGTCAGTGATTCCCCCTAACGTCAATGATGCTCATCTAGTGGGATTCCAGTCACAGTGTGCTACATTGCCGATTGCGTTCCGGGTGCCGTAGACACTACAACAGGGACACACGCATTAGTCACTTCCTTGTCCGGACATGGACTGAACCACGCCCAGAGCCCCCGAGTCATTGTTGCAAGCCCTGCGCTGGTCCGGCGTACGCCAGGCCAGACCACTCCGCTTACGCTCCGAGGGGGGGGCCACATAGCTACAAGTCTCAGGTTTACACGCTAGTGGTCTGCAGGTCTCTGGTCTAGTGGTCAGCATGTCACGGCCACTCCCTGAGGACAGGTTTGCACACACCACACCCATCCGGCACAGGCGTCTCAGGCCATGTGACCCCGCCAATATAAGGGGACGACAACGTCACATTCCCCACTGCCGGTGGTGACTGGATGACGGACGTTCCACAATTCTCAATGATAAAGGGCCCATGAGTTGTTGCGCACAGGGTTAGTGGCACCGGAAGCATTGCGGCCATCACGGGCCTACCACCATGTGGCGCTGACTGGGGTTGCACAGGGTTGCTGAGCGGGTGTGCAGCCTGCGATGATGACGTGTGCACTGATGTGGTCTTTGCCATTGATGCCTCAGGACTTAGCGTCATGTGTGGGACCTGCTGGGCCGCGGTGCGGGTCCGCTTGATGTGGAGCATGCCATGGTGGCGGAACCTGGGCCTGGAGCTTGCACGTGGTGTGCCCACTGGTGGACACACCGTTGGTGGCAGGTGAGCAGTGGGGCCTGGATGCGCAAGTGCGGACAGCCAGCGCTGGCCGGCGGGAGGGTGCGGCTACATGTGTGAGCAGGGACAGACAGGCATTGTTGCTGTGTGCAGTGAGATGGACTCTGCCATGATTGACTCTGGCCTCGTTTACAGATTGCAGACCTGGTGGCTTGCAGTGTATACCGGCACGTGGTTGGAGACACACCGGTGGCAGCAGGTGAGCAGTGGTGCCTGGGTGCGCAGGGGCGGCAGTGTCCCTCCTTCTCTCTCTCTCACTCTCTCTCCCTTCCTTTCCTTCTCTCTTTCTCTCCCTCCCTTTCCTTCTCTCTCTCTCTCTCTCTCCCTTCCTTTCCTTCTCTCTCTCTCTCCCTTCCTTTCCTTCTCTCTCTCTCTCCCTTCCTTTCCTTCTCTCTCTCTCTCCCTTTCTTTCTCTCTCTGCCTTACTTTCATTCTCTGTTTCTCTGTGTCTCGCTCCTTTGATGTGCGCATGACACACGTTCTGATTTTGTGCTTTATTTTCCAGGCTGTGACATCAAGATTGTCCCGGACGGACCCGACAGGAGTCTTCCACATTGGTGTTTTGTGTTGTATTTCAATAAAGTTTTTGGTTGTTACTTCAATGATGAGTGACTGTTTCTCGTTCTTCTGACCACACATGTGTGTTTCTTGTTGTCAATGTGCGACATCATGCACTTTTTGTGGCTCTTGTGTCGTGCACGGTATGTGTTTGTCTGGGGGGGGCCTGGGAGGGGTGGCGGTGGGTGTTGTGGCCCTCATGGGTCTCCGAGCTGCATGATCATTGTCTCCATGGCATCTGTGGGTCTTCAGATGTGGCTCTGGGCTGGGCTCCCTTTCATACTGCAGGTAGTCATCCTGCTTAACACAAGCAGAAGGCAGGTGTTAAATCCCTGTTGCTACCGCGGCTTATCCCCTGTTTTTGGTTCGCATCGCAGATCTGGCAATTCGTTGTGAATGTGATGTAGTGGTGTTTTCGTGTGTTTTTGCACGGGAACGCCTACTCTGCATCTCATTAGGGTTAGTTGGTGGTGTCACCCGTGGAGATAAATTGTGAAGCAGTTATCGCCGGAATACTGGCGATGTCTGCAGTTTGCACCCGCTTGTGAATGGGGCGTTAAATCTATCTCCACTTTTGATGCGTTAAGGTGGCGATAACTCGGAAATAAGTCCTTGTGAATATGCCCCAGAGTACATTTTAACCCATATGAGCTGACCTTGGGGCATATTCACAAGGACCTACCGCCGATTTATCTCCACCTTAACGCATCAAAAGTGGAGATAGATTTAACACCCCATTCACAAGCGGGTGCAAACTGCAGACATCGCCAGTATTCCCGAGATAACTGCCCCAAAATTTATCTCCACGGTGGACACCACCAACTAACCCTAATGAGATGCAGAGTAGGCGTTCCCGTGCAAAAACACACGAAAAAACCACAACACCACTATCACAACGAACTGCCAGATCTGCGATGCGAACCAAAAACAGGCGATAAGCCACGGTAGCACCAGGGATTTAACGCCTGGCTTTTGCTGGTGCTATGCAGGACGACTACCTACAGCATGAAAGGGAACCCAGCCAAGAGCCACACCTGAAGACCCACAGATGCCAATGAGACAATGATCATGCAGCTCCGATACCCATGAGGGCCACAACACCCACCGCCACCACCCCCAGCCCCCTCCACACGCCCCCCCCCCGGACATACACATACCGTGCACGACACAAGAGCCACAAAAAGCGCATGATGACGCACATTGCCAAAAAACAACACATGTGTGGCCAGAAGAACGAGAAACAGTCACACAGCACTGAAGTAACAACCAACATCTTTATTGAAATACAACACAAAACACCAATGCGGAAGACTCCTGTCGGGTCCGTCAGGGACAATCTCGATGTCACAGCCTGGAAAATAAAGCACAAAATCAGAACGTGTGTCATGCGCACATCAAAGGAGCGCGACACAGAGAAACAGAGAAGGAAAGAAAGGCAGAGAGAGAAAGAGAGAGAAGGAAAGGAAGGGAGAGAGAGAGAGAGTGAGAGAGAGAGAGAGAGGGAAGGAAAGGAAGTGAGAGAGAGAATGAGAGAGAGAGGGAAGGAAAGGAAGGGAGAGAGTGAGTGAGAGAGATAGGGAAGGAAAGGAGAGAGAGTGAGAGAGAGAGAGAAGGGAAGAAGGGAGAGAGAGGGAGAGACACTGCCGCCCCTGCGCACCCAGGCCCCACTGTTCACCTGCTGTCACCGGTGTGTCTCCAACCACGTGCTGGGATACACTGCAAGCCACTAGGTCTGCAATCTGTAATCGAGGCCAGAGTCAATTATGGCAGAGCCCATCACACAGCACACGGCAACAACGCCTGTCCGTCCCTGCGCACGCATGCAGCCGCACCCCACCCCCTCCCGCTGGCCAGCGCTGGCTGTCTGCACTTGCGCACCCCGGGCCCACTGCTCACCTGCCGCCAATGGTGTGTCCACCAGTGGGCACGCCACGTGCCCGTGCAAGCTCCAGGCCCCGGTCCCACCACCATGGCATGGTCCACATCATGCGGAGCCGCCCCGCTTGCCCAGCAGGTCCCACACATGACGCTGAGTCCTGAGTCATCAATGGCAGAGACCACATCAGTGCACACGTCATCATCGCAGGCTGCACACCCGCTCAGCTATTTCGTTGCCACTAACCCTGTGCAATCCCAGTCAGCGCCACGTGGTGGTAGGCCCGTGACGGGCACAAGGCTTCGGGTGCCACTAACCCTGTGCAACCTCAGTCAGCGCCACGTGGTGGTAGGCCCGTGACGGGCGCAAGGCTTCGGGTGCGACCAACCCTGTGCGCAACAACTCATGGGCCCTTTATGATTGAGAACCAGAACCGTGGAGCGTCCGTCATCCAGTCACCACCGGCAATGGGGAATGTGACGTTGTCGGCCCCTTATATTGGCGGGGTCACATGGCCTGTGACGCCTGTGCCGGAGGGGTGTGGTGTGTGTGCAAACCTGCCCTCAGGGAGTGGCCGTGACATGCTGACAACTAGACCAGTGACCTGCATACCACCAGCGTGTACGCCTGCGACATGTAGCTATGTGGGCCCCCCCTCGGGGCATAAGTGGAGTGGTCTGGCCTGGCGTACGCTGGACCAGCGCAGGGCTTGCAACAATGACTCAGGGGCTCTGGGCGTGGTTCAGTCCATGTCCGGACAAGGAAGTGACTAATGCGTGTGTCCCTGTTGTAGTGTCCACGGCACCCAGAACACAATAGGCAATGTAGCACACTGTGACTGGCATCCCACTAGATGAGCATCATTGACGTAAGGGAAATCACTGTCCCTACATTCATCCACACATTCATACATGAATGATGAAAGACATGACACAGCAGTGCGTCTCTGGATGTTTTTTGCACATCCAGTGGAGTTTTGCAGCTGGAGCGGTACAGGGCCATGCCGAGCACACTACACAATATGGGCCCGTGGAGGGTCAGCCAGAGTCCATCCGGGGATGACAACTACTGCGGAAGAGGAAGGGTACAGTCCGCAGTCTGGTCGCCGTGTCATTGGTCATCAAACAGGATATGGCAGTCCATGTCGCGGTCCAAGGTGAGTGCAGTGGAGTGTATCGGGGGTCAGTGGAAGGTCATGGGGCCATGTGCGGCACCAAGCAGAAACGGGCCAGGTGGGGGAAATGAATGCTAGTGCCTCCTTCTGAACTCAATCCCATCCACGTCCTCATCCTCGGATGTGTGCTCTGCCCCACCTGTGGGTGTTGCAGTACCGGCTGCGGCACTGTGTGCCACTGACACATCAGGGGCCGGAGGAGGATTGTCGGCCGCACTGTGTGGCAGTGACACATTAGGTGCCAGAGTGGATACGCCTGCCGCACTGGGAGGCACTGACACACCAGGGGCCGGAGATGTGGATGGTGTGGGGGCAGCAGCATTCATCATCGCCACGCCTTGTGGCAGCAATGCCATGATGAGGATCTGCAGGGCATGGTAGATCCCAGCTACATTTCGCTGATGTGCAGCGGTGGCTGCCATCCTTTACGCCTCCATCCGCACCATGTCCTCCATGAGCCTCCGCATGTGTGCCAGCTCACGGCTGGGATCGCTGGAGCCACTCTGAGCGGACAGGTGTTCTTGTCTCCGAGTCATGACTCCAGCGATGTCAGCCAGGGCTCGTTGGAAACCATGGAGCGGGCCGTGGGTGTCCGTTAGGGACTGGAGCTGGTCCCTGATGGGACCTAGACACCCATGGATGGCGACTAGTTTGGTAGCCATGAGGTCAAACCCCACCCGCACCTGCTCAGCCGTCTCCCTCTGGCCCTCCAGCAAACGGCGTTGGAAGGCCATGTGTTGTTCCTGGGGGTCTTGGGAGACTGCCGGGGCTGTGGGTGACTCCTGCTGGGTGGTTTGGGTAGTGGGTGGGGTCTCCTCGATGCAGCTGGGCTGCCCTGATCCTGGAGATGAGTTGCGGATGATGCCAATGATGTCCCGGAGGGCTTGGGTGTCGATGCTGGGGGTGTCCTCCTCGTCATCAGTGAAGAGTGGCTGGGACTGCTCTGCAGGAGGTGTTGACGGTGCCCCTGCAATGTGAAGGGGAGATGGTGTATTACAATGTGTCCGCATGTATGTAGCCGCATGGTACAGGTTCACATTCAGACAGCATGGCATTGTACATTGTGACAGTCTGTGGATCAGGGCCATGCTCCAGAGTCATTGTGGGTGTGCACTGTGCTCTGCTTGCTTGTGCATGTGTGCCATTGTGGCCATCTCCACCCGTCCCCCCAGTACCTGGTGGTCACTCACCCTGTTGCGGTTGTGTTCTGTCCTTTCTGGCAGTGTCCGGTCCCCCGACTCCGGCCACAGTCTCCATACTGATGACTGTCGACACAAGCTCCTCCATGTCATCCAGCTCCAGCTGTGGCGCTGGGCTCCCACCTCCAGTCTGCATTGCGGCCTTCTGGTTGGCTGCGAGTTTCTCCTTGGTCTTGTGCTTGATGTCAATCCATCGCCTCTTGACCTCGTCCATTGACCTATTGTGCTCTCCGACGGCATTCACCTTGTCCACGATGTCCCGCCATATTCCATTTTTGGTGCCCAATGACACATTGGAGGTGACGAACAGTTGTTGATGGTGTTCCATCACCTCCGTGACCAGGATCCTGTTTTCCTGCGGACTGAACTTCATCTTCCTCTTCTTCTTGTCCTTGCCCTTCCCTGTCCCCGAGGTCCCAGGCTGGTCGTCCGGGGTGCTTGTGGGGTTGCGCTCGTCCTCTGTGCCTGCTCCGGCTGCCTCCATGGTGCTTCGGTGTTGGTCATTTTGTGTTTGTGTGTCTTTTCTAATTTTATAGTGATTTTTCCCGCCTGACATGTGTGTATTGCAGGCCTGGCGCTGCTTATCGCTGATTTCCTCATCGCGCTTTGGCCCATCGCATGTTTTTTCGCGTTGAGGTTTGTGTTTTTATCACCGTTGCGGTTGTTGTATCGCGGACATTGTCCGCGGTTTCGGCAGACTATCGCATGGTACCGCCTTTTTGTGAATTCCATGTTAACACGGGGTTATTTTCCCGCAATAGGCTGCGATGTGTAAAGTTGCGTTAGCATTTTTGGGTGATGTTTAGCGCACGTTCTTGTAAATATACCCCATTGTGTTTTACTGTTGACTTGTAGCCTTGGGGTAAGTACAACGTGAACATGAATTTCTGATTTGTTACCAACCATCTGTGCATGAGCTGCTTCGTTTCAGCAAAACACTTCACCCTTGCTACAATGAAGCTAACGAACTTGTGCTTTGGGGCTTGAAAAATATATCCGTGATGAAAAATGACACAAAACATTTTAGCTAGATTTGACACCAGAAAACTCTACTGTATGTAACTGCTAAAAATAATGAGATCATCTTGTAACATCTAAGCGAAGAACGTTGATTTATTTACCAACTCTAAACCACCCATGCCTTAAAGAGAAAGCAGTTTGATGGAGTTCATGTAGTATGGGCATTTAAATGTTTAATTTACCATAAACACATTTTTGTCTTTCTTAACAAACAACAAAAGTTAACTTAAAAGCATGTAAAAATTCATCCCCAGAAAAAATACACATAGAATATTCGCCACAATATTGTTGTTGCATTGCCTGGAAAATTTAGCCCTAAATAACAAAACACTTTTAAAAATCTTTTTAAAAATCGTTCTAAGCCTGCAGTTGCAGCTCGTGATTCCACTTCTAACAGCAAATGTAACGTTTTCTCTTGAAGCTCACATCCGTTTCTTGAATTAAGTAGTGTGTCATGTAAAGAACTGTCCGGCAGCTTTTCTGAGTGATTGTAAAAAAAACCTTGACCACAATAGAATAAGAACTAACATTTATGTGGTCTTTTTCCATGAAGGTATCGGTTGTCTACTGAAATGGTAATCAGACAAACCTTACGTTTGCACTGTCTTTTCAGACAACCTGGTTTACAATAAAAAAACGAAACCTCCCAATTCAGGTGGAGGTATATGTGAAAAATTGTATGTACACAAATAGATCTTTTCATAATGAATGTTGCCTTTTTGTTAGTGTACAAGCAGTCAACATTTTTCCTGGGTTTCTCTCCCTCCATTCTACCAAGAAGTTTCTGCAAACTTGCTTTGGTTAACGGGGGTCCCTAGAGAAGAGGGACTCTACTGTTAGGGCCTGAGCTAAGACATTTATTGGTAACCCCTATCCTCTTTCGAGGCTTTTCCCTTCTACTGTCCGAGTTTCAAATGTTCATCAAGCATTGGAAGCTTACTGCTTTTCTGGGTTATTAGCTTCCAGAATAAGAATTTGCCGCATTTATCTGTTAAGTTTTATAAAACATACAAAATCAACAAGATTCACTGCCATTAGACAATATCAGCTAATGTTTTGTGAAGCATGACATTAATTAGATAATACATGGGTCTTTGGTAATAGCCACATTCCATAACTATCTCAGTGGTCATCTCTTCCTGCGAACTGCCCATAATTCAGGACTTTCAGTGTGTCTTAGATTCCATGGCTGCTGCCATTACGTCCCAAACTGAATGTCTAACTCCCTCAGTTGTAGTTTTACTCTGACGTTTCCTTATTTTGCTCACCGCAATAACCCATTTTCTCAAAATTGCAGACCATAGATCCACCGTGGATGCAATGTGTTTTTTTCTGGTTCATGGCTTTACGCTGTTTCACTAAAATCAAGCTGGTCGCTAGCAGTTTCACAGTCTTCCCATTCTTCTTACCTAGAATAAGGCCTAACATCCATAACTTCAATCTAGGTAGTAGTTGCCTGTTCACCATTGTGGACAGCCATCCCACCTCCTGCCGCCAATATTCCTGTAGCTTGTCACATTCCCAACAAACAGGCATTCCTCCCCAACTGGAATTTACACTTGGGGCACCGATCCCTACTATTTGGGTGTATTGTTTGTACAGTCTGTGTTGTCATGTATTGTAGGAAATTGGTTTACTGGTTGAGGGGGGTGAAACCCTACTCAAGCAGCAACCACAATTCTTGTCAGGGTGAAACACAAGCAACTCCCCAAATTAACCTGTGCTTAACCCTCTGGTAGTTTGGCACAAAAGCAGTCAGGCTTAACTTAGAGTCAATGTGTAAGTATCAGCAAGCAAATAGTGATTATATTTAAACACCACACAAGAAAAATCCCACACCAATTTAGAAAAATAAAGGTTAATAAATAATTTGACATCAAAACGACAAACATCCAATTAATAGAATCAGAGATATACAATTTTAAAGGTTTAGTGAAAATCAACCGCTAGGAAGCAAAAAGCGCCAACCCCGTTCATCTGGTTCACAAGTTCAGGCCGACTTTGATGGAGTGCGGGCCAGATACAGGAGTGAGTCAGCTGAAGAGTACCTTGTGATCCTGGGCATCGAGGTGTGAAGTCCTTGCGTCGAACTGTGCGGGCCAGCTCCGAGGAGCCATTGATGAAGCACTGTGATGCGAGGTCCAGCGTCAAGATGCGTTGCGCAGCAGCGGAGAAGATGACCGTTGATGAAGAGCTGCTATGCGAGGTCCTGCATCGCTGTCAAAGAAGGTGTTCTGGCTTGTGGAGAAATGCGCAGGCGCACGGGTTGAGATGCGTTGCACTGATGTCTGCATCACTGTCGAAGAAGCCGCCGGGGCTTGCGAGAAGTTGTCGTGAGATGCATCGGCATCGATGGTGGGCTGCGTCACACTTTTTCAAGATGCTGGAAGTTGCATCAACGTCAAAGAAGCCGGTTATGTCCCTGTGGCTTGAACAGAGGGGCCAGCTGACTGACTCACGGAGATTCCTTGAGTCCTGGGTCGACACTGGCAGGCTGGGTGCATGACCTTAGAGCCGTGGTTCCCAAACTGTGCGCCGCGGCACCCCGGTGCGCCGTTATGAGTAGCCAGGGGCGCCGCGACCACGATGTGGAAAAGTGAAGCTTCTTGCAGCCGCAGCGCAAAATACGTTCCACCTGCAAAAACCGGGGACATGGTTTGTCCCAAGAGCGCACTGCCGCCATACGTGCGTACGTATAAGCGTCGTACTTGCGTTCACAGGCGTAGGTAGTCTCCATTACTGGCATACGCATGCCATACGCAGCTCTGGTCATTTGAGGGGAGTTACTGCTGCCCGCCGTGTACTGCTGCCCGCCGTGTTCTGCCGCCCGCCGTGTTCTGCCGCCGCCGTGTTCTGCCGCCCGCCATGTTCTGCCGCCCGCCGTGTTCTGCCATAGGACCCTCTTCCCAAGTAAGGTAAGTAAGTTAGAAGGGCCGTTGGTGTTGGGACTGGCATGGGAGGGATTCCTGTGTGGTCCGTTCAGTGAGTCTGTTGCACGGCAGCCAAGAAGCCAGAGAGAGGCCTTGGCTTGGCTTATATTTTATGTCTGATTTCTAACGTGCTCCGTTTTACAGTAAAAATAATGCTGGTGATATGGGTGTAAAACGGAGGTTGGGCAGAAGATCGGCATGGCATTTGATTAATAATTAATAAAATGCCATGCCGATCTTCTGCCCAACCTCCGTTTTACACCCGTATCACCAGCATTATTTTTACTGTAAAACGGAGCCCGTTAGAAATCAGACATAAAATATAAGCCAAGCCAAGGCCTCTCTCTGGCTTCTTGCTGCCGTGCAACAGACTCACTGAACGGACCACACAGAATCCCGCCGTTATGAATAATAATGCTGGTGATACAGGTGTAAAACGGAGGTTGGGCAGAAGATCGGCATGGCATTTTATTAATTATTAATCAAATGCCCAACCTCCGTTTTACACCTGTATCACCAGCATTATTTTTACTGTAAAAAGGCGGGCTCCACGGAGCCCGTTAAAGAAATCAAGGTCCTAGGACAGGTAGGATTCTTGTCTGCAACTTTATCAATACAATGTCCATAGTTATGACTTGTAAAAAAATAAAAGGCTATTTCAGGGTTTAGTGAGGCACTGAGAATTACAAGTACAGGGGAACAAACTGTACCACGCTGTGCGGTACGCTTTGCCCATATTCATCATGAACTGTTGGAAGCTTTGATTTGATTCGGTAATGCACGTCCATGGTCACCATGAGGATGGATACTCATTGTTACAAGGAAATATAGCTCTGATGGTATACTTAAGGCAGGGCGACGTGAAAGCAATACAAATGATAGTAGAAACATTTTGCACATTAGATGTTATACTCTTAGCAACCTTTGATGCCTGAAGCACTGTTTATTAATTATTAATCAAATGCCATTCCGATCTTCTTAAATCCTACAATACTAGCCACTCAGTCATACTGTTGTTGTGATCAGGATTTCAAAGCCTGTTTGATATTAGGTGCCCTTTGTGGGATAGAGCTGCACTGTGGACTGCTCCCTCGCCATCTGCTCACCTGACGTGCTTCTAGCACTGCAGCTTTGATGAGTTTCTGGCCGGGCGTAACCCAAGAAATATGCAGGAACATTTTCTCCTGACCCACGATGTGTGGAAATGTATGCAAATTTATGTGGATCCTCATTCATCCCATGTGTTCTTGTTTGCTTTCCCATTGATGCATGCAAAAGTACAGCATTTTATTTAGTTTCGGCCAGATGTGTTTTAAATCCTTTATGTTCAAGGTCCTAGGACAGGTCTTCCAGCTGTCCAACGTTCGCTTCTTGCCCATTGTCCTGCATTATGGTTGTCGTACTCCGGATTCTTTTGCGTTCCGTGTTGGTTTTTGTCATGATGCGCTACATCAGGTGTTGGTACTTTAGTGCTGGCATAGTCCTTTCTGCACTGTAGAGTTCACGTGAGTTGGAGGGGTGATAAGGAAGTGGCTTCTGTCTTGGAAAGTAAGTCATCGGTGGTAAAGGTCAGCTGTAAAAAGGCGGGCTCCACGGAGCTCGTTAAAGAAATCATAAAAGCACCTTATTATCACGATTTCATTGGTCACTTTGAACTTGGCTGGAGTTAAAAACTCAATGAGCAACTCAACGTTATTGGGGGCTTTGACGTTTGTTTATTCCTGGAGATTCGAGCAACAGAATTGGTTTTTATTAATGGATTTTAATGCAAGAGCTCTCAGTACCAAAAAGCTACTGAAAACAGCAGCTGGCATACCTTCATTGCATCCCAATTAATTTAAGGAAGACAACAGGAAGTACTCCCGAGGTCGGGCTTACATCCCGCCCACCGGTAAAAAAATGGTGGGGAGCCACGGCCAACTGCCAATTAGGTCAAGGGAGCCACAGGTCAAAAAAGTTTGGGAACCACTGCCTTAGAGCAAGGATGTGAGCATTCTGTCAAGCATAGGTTTTGTACTGGAATGGGATCCTTCCATTACAAAAAATATCAATTAAGACATCTCTCACTGTATGTGTGCTGTAAAGTGCATCACACTTGCAAAGTTTGAAAAACATGGAGACTTTTAAAAGTTACTCCACTGTTACGTCTGCCTTGATGGGATATCATTTTTTGGCTCAATTCCATGTCTATAAATGTTATAAGATACGGATATTCCTCAAAACCCATGGGTGGTTGCATGGGAATGCCCATGTACCACCTGTGGTATGCCTACCCGATGCAAAGTAGCACAATTTAGTGCATAGTGCTACTTTGCATCACTGTGGGCAACTTTCCTCCACAAATCATGATTTGCGTTGGAAAGTAAATTCAAACACAACACTAGGTGCTGGGTTTTTGTCACTTTTGTGATGCAAACTCAGCACAAAGAGTTAATAAATCTGGATCAGAATCTCTAAACAGGTACTTGTCAATATTATGGGGACAATTTGTGTTCTTACTACAAGCTAATGTAAGGTTACAAAATGACCAATGCAGAGCAAATGTTGCTTTACTGTACAAAATCAGAAGGCAATGAAGATGCCACAGAGGAGGGGCCACTGAAGCATCAGAGAAAAATGGCTTGCGTCTGGCATTGAGCATGCCAAATTTCTGCAGACAGGTTCTGGATTGGAAGAGAACGGGGATTGGAAAGTAAGAAAAGGTACTGGATCGGAAAGTAGAAAAGTAGGAAGGACAGAAATAATAGAGAGATGGAGAGGATAGGCGATTTGGGAGTGTGAGGGAGAGGGGAGATTTGAGTGTAGAGAGAAAAGGAAATATGTATGGAGAGGATGAGACTTGGAAGTGAGATAGAAAGCAAGAAAGGGAGAAGAAAAGAAAGAAAGGGGAGTGAAACATAGAAAAGAAAAGAAAAAGGTAGGGAAAGAAAGAAGGAAAGGACGATAAAATAACCTAAAGGGGATAGGTAGACCAAGATGTGGCATACAAGGAGGTCGGAGCCAAAAAGAGAAACAAGATGAGAGAGAAGCATAGTCAAGATATTGATTTGGCAGAGTAAGGGTAGAATGAGCGATAACAGGGAGATTAGAGAGACTTTGTGGGAGAGAGAAGAGTAGGACATAGATTGAAGAGAGGAGACAGAATGAGGGAGAAGTGGAGCAGAGCGCAAATAGACAAAGAAAAGTGGGATTGTAAGGAAGAGCAAGGAGAGAAAAAAAGCTAAATAAAAGGCAGGAAGGCAGTAAGGACAAGCTAAGAGATCAAGTGGAAGTGGACAAAGATAAGAAAAGGTGTGAGGAGGAGATAATAGTGGCATGGAGATAGCAAATAGAGAGGAATTATAGATAGAATGTTTAGGACACAAGATGCAGTGGCACCCATGCCCAGGGGTGCCAGGAGCCTTCTGCGCTGCAGTAATGGGTGTCTTTTAATACCAACCCAGAGGTTTGTGTGTGGGGGTGTTCTTTTTTTACTGGTTTGCATTAAGGCCCATGGCACCCTTATTATGCCACTGATTTTGGTAGCTTGCAAACCGCACATGCTTGTATATTAAGTTGTTGCTTATCTTCAGTGCACGCTGCCTTAGCTGGAGTGCACGAAGCACCTTTATTGCCGCACATGGAGAAAAAAAATAGAGGGAACATTGGTGGTGAAGTGCGCAGAGTCCTAAGGCCAGCAAAAACGAAGTCAACAAAAACAGGATTAAAGGCAGAAAGTTGGGAAAAACTACACCAAGGAAGTCATCAGGCCCAACATGTATGTTCTGCGTATAGTCTTATAATGTATGAACTTCAAGTTAGAATTTCTACAATTTAATTTCCAAAAACTATATACCCTTTTCCATTCTGTGTTTTCTAGCTGCTCTCCCCCGCCCTTCTCCAAGTTCTCCTCCGGTTTACCTATATCTATTTCATGTGATGTTATGCAACCTTGGTATAGCTCGTGATATAGGTAAGATTGGTTAACTAAATGTCTCGCAGGTTCTCTAGAGAACGCTGCTAAATACGACCCACTGCATCTACCTGGGCATAAAGTAGGAATTTGGTGATCCTGGTCTCCCATTTAGCACAAAACTCTGCAATGGGGGTAATCTTATCAAATATCTCCTATTCTTCCCCCCACCCTACCTCCCATATACAAATGTCATATAGTTCTGGGCCTCTCTCATATTGATATCGCTGTTAAGAATTTTAGCCTACTTGCATACATTACTGTTCCAAATCAGCAGCCGAGTAATATACATATATTCATAGCTCATTTTTGTCGCCTTCTTGCATATTGTGCTGGCAGTGCATACATCTTGAGGGAATTTCCCGAGTATTGTGCCCTGACCAAGACCAATGTGTTCTCCAGGGTATACATACAAATACAGAATAGCGTAATAAATCCTCTTTTGAAGGGATGGATTTCATACAATTATTTATAAGATCAGGAACAATAACTTAGTCATGGGTCCGTGTTTTCATAAATACACACGTATGTTAACTTTGGGCAGTTTGCATGTCCCGGCCACCGAGTCCAGCTCTATCCCGAGGAAGGACAGTTTCGTGGTTGGGCCCTCTGTCTTGTCCTGAGCTAGGGGCACTCCCAACTCCTGAGCCAGGACTATGAAACTGTGAAGGAGGTTTGCGCATTCCCCCTGTGCCTGCCCCGCCGATGAAGAGGAAGTCATCCAAGTAGTGGACCTGTCCCCCCACCAGGCGCGTGTTCCCAGCTCCCACTCCAAGAATCCGCGAAAGGCCTTGAAGTATGCACAGGATATGGAGCAACCCATTGGCAGGCATTTGTCATAGTAGTATTGGCCGTCTAGCTGAAAACCTAGCCAGTGGTAGCTGTCTGGGTGCACTGGCAAGAGGCAGAAGGCCGATTCTAAGTCTGTTTTCGCCAACAGGGCCCCCCTCCCTGCTTGTCTTATTAGGTCTACTGCGTCATCCACTGATGCATATGCTACTGAGCAACTCCCTTGCTCCAGCCAGTCGTTGATGGAGTCCCCGTGGGGGTGCGACAGATGATGTATTAACCTGAACTTGCCTGCCTCCTTTTTAGGCACAATGCCCAGAGTAGATAAAACCAAATCTTCCAGCGGGGGAGAAGCGAATGGGCCAGCTACCCTCCCCAGCTGAACTTCCTTCCACCTTCTGACTTGCCACCCCCGGGTTGTCTCTTATTGACTTCAGGTTCCGGCTTTCCCGGGCTCCCCTTGGTCCTTTGTGTGGGATGGGGAAACCTTTTGTGAAACCTTCCACTAACCTGTGTCTGTCTGATGGCTTGGGATAATGTCCTAATAAATATAACAGTCTGCTTGTTTTTATGGGGGTGGGTAGCAGATGCCCCCCGCCCGCACCCCCTCACCCCTTTCTGGGGCCGCCTGCTCCTTACTTTTTTGTGCCTCCCTTTTCCTTGTTGGCCCCTGTCCCCTGGGCCTGCTTGCAGCGTATGGCGGGGTGGTTTCCCCCGCAGGTCCCGCATGCGTGCTTGAACCTGCAGGCGGCCCCCCACTTACAATCGTCCTTGTTGAATTTCCAACATGACTTTCCTGATTTGCTACTGCCTTGGTTCTTACCTTTGAACACCTGTTTCTGCCCCTCATATTCTCCTTTACTCCCGTAGGGACGAAAATTGGGCTCCCTTGAGATGACCCCTTAACTGGCAGCTACCATGTGCGTTGTGAACCCCTCCATGTCTTGGCAATCCCACTCCATCACTGGCCATGTCTGCATCTTTTCCCTGAAGCCCTCGTCATATTTCAACCATGCGTCTCCCTGGTATTTCTGTTGTGCATCATGCACCTTCTGCTCATATAAAATAAGTGGGGGAACTTCTCGATGAATACACATGCTAGGGTTCTGAACGCCCTTAGCCAATTCTCCATTGACCTTTCTACCCTGGGCTTGCGTCTATCCCTCCTGTCATCCTCTTTTTTGTCTTGCATCGTCAGGTCTAAGCCTGCTAGGCGCACTTTTAACAGTGAGAAAATGTCTATAAATTCCTTTCTCCAGATCCTTTCTTTCACTGTCAGCGGGATGAGATTGACCAGCCCTAGGAGTTTCGTTGTAGTGGGGGGTTTCCCGGGGAGGGGCGTAGGTACTCGCTGGCCGGTTTCCCCTTTGGGTCTGGGCCCACCCCAGCTCCGCTTTTTCCTGCAACAGTGCCCCCGGGAGCTGCCCCCCCTCCTGCATGGTTTCTTCGGGCCTTACCTCATCGACCTGGTTTGCCCGCTGAGGGTTCTCCTGTCCCTTGCCCATTGCCCCCTTCAGGTCCCGTCCTTTCTTTGATCTCTGCTCTGGCTCCCCCCACTCTTCTCGGCATTCCACTGGGGCCCCTCCCAAAAGGGGATCCCGCCCCAGGCCATTGCCACCAGGGCATCCATGCCGCCGGGTGAGCCGGTCCCTGTCCCCATGATTCTCCTTTGAATCCCCGTTGGTCCCTTCCTTGCCCTTACAGCCAGGGAGGTTGTAGGGGCCAGGCCCCCCACATCGCTAGATTGTTTACTCCTTGCTGCGTACCCAAGTTCACAACTTGCCCTGGTCCCCCCTCTGCTGAACCAGCGCTGCCCCCCCTTGCGCCTTCCTCTTGCGCTCTTTGTGTGGTGCTTACCAGTGTCATTGTCTGCCATGCTGCTCCGCCCTCTGCGTGATTCTTGAGGGGCCGCCGTGCTGCCTACAGACCCCTCATCGCTGCTGCTCTCCTCGGTATCCGAGCTGAACAGCATCTCGGGGGTTGCTGCCCTCCTATTCCTGGCTTGGGTGCTCCTGCCCCCGTTGCGCTCCGCCTTCCCAGCAGCAGCATCCTTTGCTCCTGCCTTGGTGATATTCTTGGGGGCCGCCGTTTTGGCTGCATGCCCCATGCTTCCTGGTTTCTTGGGGGGTGGTGCGGGAGAGGATGCCAGCCGTGGCTTCTTCCCCTTCTCGTGGGCCCCTTCCCTGATGTGTTGATCCATCCAGGATTTACCTTTCAGGGCCACCAGAGCCCCGGCTTTTTCCAACATGGCCTGCTGATCAGTGTCCAGATCCGGCCCTGCATCCCCTCTCTGCCTCTTTTGGCCCTTGTGGGGGGCCTCTTGATGCCCCTGCGCCTCCCTGAAATGTGCTGGTAGCCGTGTTTCCCTCCCAGCTGCCCCAAGTCTTCTTGCCATCCTGCTGCTGGACCCTTTCTTCTTTCACCTAGGTCTGGCCACCTGTCTCCGCAGGCGCCGCTGTTCTCTTGTGTTCCTGTGTGGAAACCTGGGTAATTGATAAGGCCCCCAGAGGTTGCAGCCACTGCTGCTTGCTGCTCTCCCCGCTGGCACTGCAAAAAAGGCCACACTGCGCCTTCTCTCTCCGAGATCTGTGGGGTCTTGACCCCACGCCTGCACTGAGCGCGAGGTCCGTGCCCTCTCCCGCCGAACATTTGCTTTGGTAAAGTATCCAGAGACCCACAAATCCTTAATGAGCCCTTCGCCTTCACCCCTTGCAACGGGTTAAAGGCGCAGTACCTTTTTCCCCTTCTTGTCACTGCACACATCGACCCTGGGCTCCTGCCCCTTTAATACTGCTTCAGGCGGCCCGCCTTGCCGAGCCTCTAAGCTTTTCCGGTCGGGTACCGCCCCTGGCCTCAGCGTGTGCTCCGTCTGGCCTGGCTGCACCTGGCGGCCCCCTTCCGGCTTTTCAGCTGAGCAGCGGCCCTGGGGGATGATGCACGCTGGTTACCAACCTCCGCTCCTTCCCGCCGGTTCCAGCCATCTTCGCGCCACTTCTTCGCTCCTCCTGGTGACAAAGGCCAGTCGGAGCTCCCAGCTTCCTCGGCGCCGGATCTTCCTCCTTGCCTGGGTCCTTACCTTCGGTCCACGCCGCTTCTCCGATCGTCTTCTTCAGGTGAGGAGGATTCCGCCATTTCACTTCCGTCCTTTGTCGGAGGGGGGGGTTATGTGATCACTCCGGGCCCTGTGCCCTTATTTAAACCCCCTCGCCGCTCGCGAGCTCGCCCAGGATTGGGGCGCCGTGGCCTACCCTGGGACGACCAATCCTGGTCGCCCCTTTTTCGCGGGCTTCTGCGATGGGGGGGAGGGCTTTCCGCCTCCGGGTGACGTTTGTCCCGGGCCCCCATCGGGTCCGGCTTTGCCTTCCCCTGCCCGGGCTTCAACTTGCTTTGTACATCACCTTTTAGTGAGCGTAACTGTTAAATATATATGGGGCTCATGTGCCATATATACGTCCAGTTCCATTATCATTGATTCTCTCACTATTTGAAAGTTACAATATACATACATTCACCAAATAGAAGCCTCAAAATGATCCTTGCAATTCTTTTTTAATACAACGCAATTCTAGTTTGGACTAATTGATAACTTGATTAGAGTAAGGAGACTTTTGAGTTTTTCCACTCTACTATTTGGTCATCAAAACAGTTTCTCAAGACTCTTCTATTCGGTATGTAGCCTCTAAAATATGTATATCAGTCTTTCTTCATTTTATATGTCTCCCCAGCGCAGAAGTACAACAATCATTAAAAATTATTTTGAAAATAAAAATCAGTGTTAAACACATTTTACGTAGCGACCTAACTTTATGAGTTTTGCACCAGCTATTCCATTTTTCCATCAAGTTCGGTGTCAATCACCACTTGCGAAAGGATCTCATATATGCTCTGATTATGTACATATTGGACTACTGTAACTCCTTGCTAGCTGGTCTCCCAAAATATTTCCTACAGAGACTACAAGTAGTTGAAAATTTAGCAGCTCATAAGATTCTAGGACTGAAGATCTTTACTTGCTACCTAATGTTAAAAGGTTCAGTTCACAAAAGCGAGGTGGGAGAAGGGGGAGTTTGAATGCTGACCAAGATGGCGGCTCACTGAGAGACCTTGTAGTAAAGTAGGATCTGCTTTCATGGTCACCCCCACTTTTTGCTGGTGTCATTATGTTTTTCTGACTAGTCTGACTAGGATCCTGCTAATCAGGACCCCAGTCTCTGTGCTTCTTTCCTAAATTGGACATGGTGAGTACTTAGGTACACCCTAGATTGGCTACAGATGTACCCTTATAAGTCCCTGGTATATGGTACTATGGTACCCAGGGCATATGTACACCCGGGGTCCCCTATGGGCTGAAGCATGTATTTTGCCACCCATGGGAGACCACTCAAATTGTGACTACTGGCCTGCCATTGCAGTCTGTGTAAGCTGGTGCTAGCACCACTTACGACCGATACAGGTTTCCTTATATATGAGGTCACTGCACTTAAAACCTAAAAATAACCCCCAAGGCAGACCTTTCAATCCTGAAGGCAGGATGCTCGGTTATAAGTGTGAGGGTGCTCCTGCATGAGAAGGACACCCCTATAATCCACGGAGTCCATTCTCCTAGGTTGTAAGTGCATCAGCCATTACGATACATAGAGTGGCCATGCGTCCTTATGCGATGGCTAACTCTAACTGGCTGTAACGCACCCTGTCGTGTTTGGTATCAAACATGTTGGAATCATCCCCTAACACTGTAAACGGTGTTGGAGGTATGATTCCATGCACTGTAGGGCCCCTTCAGGAAGCCCTTAGTGTTCCCGGTACCAGTATTCCAGATCCGGACAGCAAGCTATGGCTGCTGCCGACCAGAGACACGATTCTGCCCTCCTGCTCCTGAGCCAAGCTCAAGCAGGGGAAGACAGGACAATAGGTTTCCTGCCACAGGGAGGTGTGACCACCTCCCAGACAGGACTTAGTGTATTGGGACAGGGTGTGGGCATTTGCCAGCACCACTAGACTGCTTTGAAGGGCACATTTGGTGCCCTTCTTGCATACTCCAGTTGGAACCAGTTCAGGGAGCCCTTGGCTCCTGCTCTGGCATGAAAGTGGACAAAGGACATGGGAGTATCCTCCCCACTGTCCAGCCCCTCCTGTGGGAGGGACCCCCTGAATCGTCCCAACCCTTTCCTTAGCGTACTTAAGGGCTTACTTGTGAGTGGTTCCTTAGATTCGTCGTGGGACAAGATTCAGTTCCGAAACCACTTCATCTTCAACTGTCTGGGCACTTTGGACTTCGCTTTGGAAACCGAGACTGCAACTGGGAAGACTCCTGCTGCTTTTGGTCTCGTCGTCCTGCCAGTCTTCTGTGTCATCTCTGCCTGTGCTCCATACAGGTTCTTCTACAGGCCTGTGGACATCCAAGACACCCGAAGGAATCTCCCTTGAAGTGAAGGAGTCACTTCCCTGCATCTGCAGGCACCGCAACAAAGTTGACCGGTCTGCTGTTCCTGTGCTCCTACGGACTCTGATAGTTTCAGCAACACAGGTGGTGGTTCTGCAACTCCCTAGAGGCCTGCACTGTCTTCACAGCAAGTATGAAGCCAGTATCCCTCGTCGAAACCGCTGGAGCAGTACCCCTGTGCAACGCGTCGACTTGCAGTTGCCAAGGCTTGTTGACTCTCTTCACTGGTGATCTTCGGGCTCCAAGAAGCTCCAGCCTCAAGCATCTCTTGCAACCAAGATCTTAATCCGCACCACATCCTCTGCACCGTGGGCCTTCATCATTTGGTGAGCTGCTCGAGGTCCTTTTGTGACTCCTGTGCCTTCGGCCTGTGGGTCCTCTTGAGGGTCTTCTTTGGCTCCAGTGGGCTCCCCTGCTTGTTCGGGCCTGCACTGACTTACCTGCTCGTGGTGAGTCACTTGGACCTTGCTGGTCCCGACACTGCACCTTTTTTGCATACAACGTTTGTTGATGTTGTCAAGGCTTGTTGGTGCTCTCGACAGACACTGACCCCATGGCTCTTGACATCTGACGTGGGACAGCTCGTGAACGACTCCTCGTCTTTCACAGCATCCCCTGGTCCGCACAGCTCCAGCTCGTAGGTCACTGTCAACTCTCCTGCAACTCCGACATCAGTGGGCGTTCGTCTCTCGTGCCTCCTGGTCACTCCTCACTGGCATAGACTCTGTCCCCTCTGCTTGCAGGTACCTCTCATCTTGAATCCACCTTTGGGTTCCACCGGACTCTTTCACCTTCTTCGCCAGCAGCATCTTCACTGAAGTCCTCCATTGTGGCATATGGCGGGTTTTCGACGTCACTTTGCACCTATGCACTCAGCTTCCCTGGTGTAGGTATCCTGGTTCCCGGGGTATCCACGAGTGGGGTGACTCTCCAACCTTCCATCTTCCACGGGGTTTCTTCAGGATCCTCTGGAAAGAGTCCTTTTTCTTAAAAACTGCAATCGCGACTTACCCATTGACTTTTATTGAGCACGCAGTTGTGTTCCCACTCTGCGCACAGCCTCCGTGGGGTTCCTGGGTACTTACCTTGGGTGGTTCCTGGGGTCCCCTTCTCTTCTACATCTTCTGGGTCCAGTCTTGACTTAGGTCGTGGTTCGCTTTCCACTTTCTTATTTATGGTTTGGTCCCCCCTGGAGATCACTGTGTATTTGTGCTACTTATGTGTTCTATTACTAAAGTATTGTGTGTATTGTGATTATATCTCCGGGTACGAGATATTGCAATGTGTTAGTGAGTGTTTATAATAAATACATATTTTTATAACTACACTGTGTGGTTCTTTTTCACTTAACCTACACTATATGATTAGTACTGGTAAAACAAGCTGCTTTACACTCCCTCAGGACTAAGCTCCACAGCTACCTGTTAGAGAGCTTTGTAAAATCACCATAAGTGTTGTCTGGATTAGTACAGGGTGCTACACTTACATAAGTGAGCACCATATACTAAGCCAGCCTCCTACATTGGTGTGCAGCGGTTGGGATTCAAGCCTGCATTGTTTTACCAGCTAATCTAGGTGTGGATTAATTGAAAAGCCATCACTAGCATTAGGCACATATAATAATTTATAGACAAAGTAAGTTCTACTTAACGTTTAGATTGGTTGTTAAGGGTCTAGCACAACCCTTTCTCCAATCTTAGGAAGTTTAGTTTCCACTAGGGTAAGTAGGTGCAACACCACACTACACCTAGTCACCATGTCTTTAGTTGGGGATCTCAGGGTACCCCAGTCTGCTAAGTACAGTGGTCCGAAGTTCCATAAATTAAGGACCCTGGGCAGTCTTAGAAGGATAAAGGCAGGTAACAATCCCACCACAAAGTACCTCTTAGAGCTACTTCACCAGGATGACCAGAATCCTGGTGGGACAGAGGAGCAGGAAAACGTGGGTGGGGAGGCCTTTATTCCTCCTGGGAGGAAGGCAGAGGAGCTCTAGGTCCCCCCCTCTGCCGAGTCCAATGCTTCAGGTCATTCCATAGGGACCTCCATCTCTAGCAAGAGGGAGAACTCCTTGGAAAGGGAGTACCACCTGATCAAATTTGAGAGAGTTAGACTCATGGAAGATCAGTTGGCCCACAACAAGGAGACCCTGGAAGTACGGAAAGCTAGGAAGAAACTCGGACTAGAGTCCCATGGTGGCAGCAATAGTGTACCTAGAACCAGGGAAACATCCTGTGACACTAGGAATCTGAGCAGGATAGCCCCTCCTTACCAGAAGGGGGATGATATCCATAAATGGGTCACTGCCTTGAAGAGGGCCTGTAAAGTTCAAAAGGTCCCTCAAGGGCAGTGGGCAGTTATCCTGTGGCTCTCCTTTGCGAACAAAGGTAGAGACAAGCTCCTCACTGTTAGAGAAGAGGATGCTGACAATTATTCAGTCTTGAAGAGTGCACTCATAGATGGGCTTGGCTTAACCACTGAACTACAAGATTAAGTTCAGAGACACCCAGACTAGGTAGATTTAATTGACAGTGCTATTAAGGCTCTAGAAGGCTGGCTTCATGGAAGCAAGGTACGTGACTATGAGGGTTTGACCAATTTGTTGATGAGGGAGCACACCCTTAACTGTCAGAACCAACTAATGCACCAGTACCTGGTGGACTCTGATCTGACCTCTCCCCAAGAATTGCGAAAGAAGGCAGACAAATGGGTCCACACCAGGGTTAAGCAGAAAAACCATGGTGGTGGAGGTGACCAGAAGAAGCAAGATTCTTCTAAACCCCAGGAGAAGGGTGGGGAGAAGGGCAAAGACAAAAAGGAGTCTTCTCAAGGTCCCCAAAAACCTGCATCTGGGGGTCAGTCCTAAAACTCCAAGAAGGGTAAAACGAAACCTTGGTGTTATTTATGTAAGGTAAAGACCCATTGACCAAAGATGCTGATTGTCGAAAGGCCAAGGAACCTACTACCACTGCCCTTAATGCAACTGCTCCCCCTAGCACCAGTATAAGTGATAGTACAGCAACCAAAGGATTAGTAGGGTTAACCTTGGGTTCTGAGGTGGGTTCTGGCCTAGTCAGAACTCCAACTCAGGCTGTCCCTGTCTGTGATGGTGGCATAGATCTTGCCACCTGTAGGAAAGTAGGATCTGCTTCTTATGGTTACCCCCACCTTTTGCTTGATGTGATGCTGTTTTTGACTAGTCTGACTGGGATCCTGCTAATCAGGGCCCCAGTCTATCTGCTTTTTCCCTAAATTGTTGTGTTCAGTACTGATTGGATACTGGGGTACCCTTATAAGTCCCTAGCATTATGTCACCCATGAGAGACCATTCAAAATGGAACTACTGGCCTGCCATTGCAGCCTGTGTAAGTTGGTGCATACACCACTTACTAAAGATATAGGTTTACAATATCTAAGGGTCACTGCACTTAAAACCTATACGTCACCCTATAGTAGGCCTTTACAATCCTGAGTGCAGAGTGCTTGGTTCTAAGTGAGAGGGTTCCCCTGCATGAACAGGACACCCCTGCAGCCTACGGAGTCCATTCTTCCGAGTTGTCAGTGAAGCAGCCATATACTATATAGAGGGGTACCGCTAATCGCGCGATGACCATCTCGTAAACGGCTGCAACGAATCCTATCATGTTTGGTATCAAACATTGTGGAATCATATCCCCGGGTGTGGGAGGTGCACTGGAAGAGCCCTCCGTTAGGCTCAAAGTGTTCCCGGTACCAGCCATCTAGTCCCAGACAGCACAAAATGGTTGCTGCCGACCAGAGACACATTTCTGCCCTCCTGCTGCTGAGCCAGTCTCGAGGAGGGGAAGGCAGAACAATAGGCTAACCCTGGGCGGAGCTCGCTGAGTTTTCACTTCGCGGAATTCCACGGAGTTACAGAAAAACTCCGCTGAATTCCGCAGAGTTCGGTCTGGAGCAGAGTAGGTTGATCAGTGATCAAACACACCAGAATGCTGTGCAGGAGGGCTTCCTTCAGAAAACGGCCTTGATCAGCCAGCAGGGGGAGCTGTTGCAGAAGCCGCGGAGTTCTGCTCATCCTGCTCAGCCTCCTTTCTTTCTATTTATTTAATCAGCAGCAGTAATGGGACTCCCTCCCCCCTTTACAATAGAATTTTCTTGCTGGACCACGCTCCGCAGGGAATTGTTGTCTTCCTCTAATCAAGAGCAATTATCACGGTTTGCAACCGTATGGGGCATTGGCTATCTTTTCCTGATATTTTTGTGGGTTGAAGCATGCCTAAGGGGACATGTGGGACCCGCATAAAAATAACTGAATAAATAAATAAAAGTTGGAATTCAATTCTCAGAACTGCTCTGCAGAGTTCTTTATGTGTACATCTAAAACGCACACATACACACATTAGTTTGGGGCTTCGTAATTACGTAAAGTGGGTGTTTTTTATATGCTAAGAATCAAAGGATGTGTCGAGAGCTTGTTAGTAGAAAAACAGGAGTGGTGCTTTGAAAGTAATGTACATATAGGTTTTTCTTGCCTAAACCCTCTGGCATTCTGGTCCCGCATGGGTCCACTTTCACAGAGAGGGATTCTCCTTCAAAAACCCTGGTACACGGCATGTCTGAAAGCCAACTCCCCACCAACCACAACCACACCCTCTCCAAGTGCAACGGCACCCTCCCCCACCCCTCTGAACTCAGTGCCGCTTACACTTTCTGCATCCAGGCCGTCACACACTTGCCTCATAGTGCCTCGGACCTCACCCACATCCCATACGTAGGCAGTCCTGTGCATGGCCACCTGCTCATTTCATGAAAGACTGTTTCTGTTGCCAGCACTCTTATTAAATCGAACGTGCTGTTTTAGGCAATTCCACGCTGCAACTAAAGCACCTCATACAGTAGGCTGTAGCGCAGCGCTACTTCCAGGGAAAATGTTCTCGCCTGCAAACAGCATCAAGCGCCCGGCCTTTGCAACTGCCTGTGGCATGCCACGAGTTCTCTAAGGAGAATATCACCTGCTCTCCTGCCGCTCCTAGCGCCTCTCTTCAACATTGCAGGTTGGCCCAAATGGCTGCCGACACCAGCACAAAACCCGCTTCATAGCCGGGCGCTGCTCTTGGGGCCTGCAGCAAAGCTGGGTCTAGGAGTCCAGGCAGTCGTCACGCGACACCACCCGGTGCCGGGCCGCATAGGGGACCGCCACCGAGAGCTGTGCGCCATCTGCAGCCGCCGGCGCCCCTGATGGATAGAGAGAGAAGCCAAACAACCCACGGCTGAGCGGGAAGGCTGACCCGGAACATGCATGAAAAAAATCACGTACAGACTAGCCAATAAAGAGGACTTCAGATCAGGATACAGATTGCGGGGTAAGAGCTATCATCATTACCTTATCTATTCCATAGATTTGAGAATGCAGAGTGCATGGCAAGGGCAAGCCAACCCCAGAACCTGCATACATAAAGGTGGGTGCTGGCAAACTATGCTATGCTGCGGTTAGCGGAGTTTTTGCTGAACTCCACACTCGAAGCGGAGTGCGAAGTCCGCAAAACTCCGCAAATTCCGCGAGCGTATCTGAGTTTCCTGCCTAGCCTTACAATAGGCATCCTGTCACTGGGAGGTGTGACCACCTCCCAGACAGGATTTAGTGTATTAGGGCTGGGTGGGTGCGCTTGCCAGCGCCTGAAAGTCTGCATGAGGGGCACATTTGGTATCTCTGGGCATAGTCCAGTTCAAACCAGTCCTGGGAGCCGTTGTCTCCCACTCTGGCGTGAAACTGGACAAAGGACATGGGAGGGTAATTTTTTCAATACAGATGTGCTTGAGATGGGGAGGGTGGGTCACATGAATCTATGAAAGGGACCAACAATGGAGAACCTCAGTTACAGATAAGTAAGTTTTTTCTTCTCCCCCTGTCCAGACCCTCCCCTGGGAGGGTCCCCTGAATCTTCCCAACCCTCTCCTTAGGGTACTATAAGATTACATTCTGGTAAAACAAGCTGCTTTACTCTCTTTCAAGATTAAGCCTGAAGGCTGCTCGCCACAGCTACCACTTGGATAGCTTTCTAAGGTTGTCTGAGACCTCTTAAATCACCATGAGGGTTGTCTGGACTGGTGCAAGGTGCCCACTTACATTAGTGGACATCATATACCAGGCCAGCTTCTCACATCACCTTACTAGTAAGCCCCACTAACTTGGGCAAGTACAGACAACAGTTTTTAATAAATGGAAAGGAAGCTATGGCTTACAGGGACACAGGGGCCAGTGTCACAATGGCGACAGAGAAACTTGTGTCCCCTGAACAGATCATACTTGGACAGATGTACTAAGTAACCAACACTAGCAATGTCAGGACTGATCATTCCTTGGCAGTTGTGAATCTCAGCTGGGGAGGGGTAACTGGCCCTAAAAGAGTTGTGGTATCTCCAGACCTACCTGTGAATTGTCTTTTGGGCAATGATCTGGAAACTTCAGCCTGGTCTGAAGTAGAGTTCAGGACTCATGCAGACATGATGGGCATCTCTGCCAGTGCATTTGCTGTCACCAGGGCTGATGCCAAACAGCTCAGCACCGAGGGAGCACTGGATCCTGAAAGAATGGACCAGATTGCTCCTAAGAGAAGGAGCAGGGAGGGTAAGGGAATATCTTGCTCCCAAACTCTCAGTGAGGATCAGTCTCCTGAGGGAGATGATCTCAGTCCCTGTGAAGGAACTGTCCCAGAGGAACTTGGACCTGAACAGGCAGAGTTCTTGGGGGCAGTGGGCCGTTCCAGGGCAGACTTGAGTTTGGAGCATCAATTCTGCCCCTCTCTTGAACAGCAAGCTGCTGCTGAGGAAGCAGGGAATGTCAGGGGGTCCCATAGGTTCTATTGGGAAGATAGGCTTCTATTTTCTGAAGGTAGAGACCCCAAACCTGATGCTACCAGGAGATTGGTAATACCCCAGAAGTTCAGAGGTTTTCTTCTCTCCCTGGCACATGACATTCCCCTTGCAGGACATCTTGGGCAAAGCAAGACTTGGGACAGGATTGTCCCTCATTTTCACTGGCCCCATATGTCTGAAGACACCAAGGAGTTTGATCGCTCTTGTGTCACTTGCCAAGCCAGTGGTAAGCTAGGTGGTGGCACTACAAAGCCCCCCTTATTTCCACTCCCAGTGGTTGGGGTTCCCTTTGAGAGGGTAGGGATTGACATTGTTGGTCCCTTGAATCTTCCAACTGCATCTGGACACAGTTACATCCTAGTTGTGGTGGACCATGCCACTAGGTATCCAAAGGCTATCCCCTTAGAACCACTACAACTCCTGTAGCGGCCAGAGACCTCCTGGTAATCATTTCCAGGGTAGGTTTCCCTAAGGAGGTCTCAACAGACTGAGGTACCAACTTCATGTCTAGTTACATCACTGTAATGTGGAAAGAGTGTGGAGTAAACTATAAGTTTACCACACCCTACTATCCACAGCGCAAAGGGCCTGTAGAAAGGTTCAACAAGACCCTAAAGGGTATGATCATTGGTCTCCCAGAAAAGCTCAGGTGAAAATGGGATGTCTTACTACCCTGCCTTCTCTTTTCCTACAGAGAGGTTCCACAGAAGGGGGTTGGCTACAGCCCATTTGAACTTCTGTTTGGACATCCAGTTAGGGGTCCATTGTGTCTAGTGAAGGAGGGCTGGGAGCAGCCTCTCAAACCTCCTAAACAGGATATTGTGGACTATGTCCTTGGCCTGCGTTCACGTATGGCTGAGTATATGAAGAAGGCAAGCAGAAACCTTGAGGCCAGGCAGGAGCTTCAGAAAGCTTGGCATGACCAAAAGGCTGTGCTGACTGTTTACCAGCCAGGACAGAAAGTGTGGGTGTTGGAGCCTGTGGCCCCAGAGGCTCTTCAAGACAAATGGAGTGGCCCCCACACCATCCTTGAAAAGAAAGGTGAGGTCACCTACTTGGTGGACCTAGGTACTCCCAGAGGTCCCCACAGGGTACTTCATGTGGATTGCCTAAAACCTTTTGTAGACAGGGCTGACATGAGCTTGCTCATGACCTCTGATGAGGGACAGAAAGAAGAGAGTGACTGTCTCCCCGATCTCCTCTCTCTCAGAACCCTGTTGATGGGTCAGTTGAAGGAGTAGCCTCGGCAGGCAGCCTCACTGACCAGCAGCAAGCTGATTGCAGGAAGGTCCTCAATCAGTGCAAGCACATGTTCTCTGTGACACCCAGTCAAACCACCTGGTGTACCCATGAAGTGGACACAGGTGACAGTCTGCCTGTAAAGAACTAAATTTACAGACAGCCTGACCATGTCAGAGACTGCATCAGGACAGAGGTCCAAAAGATGCTGGAATTGAGGGTCATTGAGCCTTCAGATAGCCCTTGGGCTAGTCCAGTAGTCCTTGTACCAAACCCTCACACCAAAGGTGGCAAGAGAGAGATGAGTGTTTGTGTGGACTACAGAGGTCTCAATGCAGTCACTAGGACTGATGCCAATCCTATTCCTAGGGCAGATGGCCTCATAGATACTTTGGCCTCAGCCAAATATCTGAGTGTATTTGACCTAACTGCTGGCTACACGCAAATCAAACTAGCTGAGGATGCCAAGCCTAAAACAGCATTTTCAACCCTTAGTGGGCATTATCAATTTATTGTGATGCCTTTTTGGTCTGAAAAATGCACCTGCCACATTTCAGAGGCTGGTAAACAAAGTCTTAGCAGCTCTGGAAGCCTGTAGTGCAGCATATCTAGAGGATATTCCTGTCTTTAACTCCACCTGGGAAGATCACCTGGTCCACCTCAAAAATGTTCTGGAGGCCCTGCAAAAGGCAGGTCTCACTATCAAGGCTACCAAGTGCCAGATAGGGCAGACCAAGGTTGTATACTTGGGCCGCCAGGTAGGTGGAGGCCAAGTTCAGCCATTGGAGAGCAAAATCCCGACCATCATGGACTGGGATGCTCCTGCCACCCAGACTCAGGTCAGAGCTTTCTTGGGCCTGACTGGGTACTACAGGAGGTTTGTTAAGGGATCTGGGTCCATTGTGACTGCCTTTAATGATCTCACCTCCAAGAGAATGCCTAAGAAAGTCCAGTGGACAGTTAGCTGCCAAAAGCAATTGATGACCTGAAGCAGGCCATGTGCACTGCTCCCATTCTGCAAAGTCCTGATTTCTCCAGAACCTTCATTGTCCAGACAGATGCATCCGAGATAGAGGTAGGAGCTGTTTTGTCACAACTTAATGCAGAGGGCCAGGACCAACCAGTAGCTTTGATAAGCAGAAGGTTGATCCCCAGGGAGAAATGTTGGTCAGCTATAGAGAGGGAGGCCTTGCTGTTTTCTGGGCCTTGAAGACGTTGAGGCCATACCTGTTTGGTACTCACTTCCTTGTTCAGACAGACCATAAGCCCCTCTTATGGCTCAAACAAATGAAGGGTGAAAATCCCAAACTTATGAGGTGGTCCATTTCCCTACAGGGGATGGACTTTTTAGTGGAACATAGGCCTGGGAGTAACCATGCCAACGCAGATGGACTCTCTAGATATTTACACTCAGAAAATGAAGACTCAACTTGAAAGGTAAATCTCATCTCCTTACGTTTGGGGGGGTTGTGTAGGAAAGTAGGATCTGCTTTCATGGTCACCCCCACTTTTTGCTGCTGTCATTATGTTTTTCTGACTAGTATGACTAGGATCCTTCTAATCAGGACCCCAGTCTCTGTGCTTCTTCCCTAAATTTGACATGATGAGTACTTAGGTACACCCCAAATTGGCTACTGATGTACCCTTATAAGTCCCTAGTATATAGTACTAAGGTACCCAGGGCATAGGTACACCGGGGGTCCCCCATAGGTTGAAGCATGCATTATGCCACCCATGGGAGACAACTCAAATTGGGACTACAGGCCTGCCATTGCAGCCTGTGTAAACTGGTGCTAGCACCACTTATGACAGATATACATTTCCTTACATCTGAGGTCACTGCACTTCAAACCGAAAATTAACCCCTAAGGCAGGCCTTTCAATCCTGAAGGCAGGGTGCTCGGTTATAAGTGTGAGGGTGCCCCTGCATGAGCAGGGCACCCCTACAATCCACTGAGTCAATTCTCCCGGGTTGGAAGCACTGTTCCTTGTAAGGTGAGCGTGCGCACCTATCTCACCTCGAGCATGCATTGTGGTGTGTGAAGGGCGCACAGTGGCAGGTAAGTTCAGCAGCAAGTGCCTTCTGCACTTGCTTCATTTCTTTTGTTAAAAGGACATGTCTGCGGGGCAGATTGCCTTTGTGAAAGTATTCATGTTAATCGCAGCGCCCGTCATGAGCTGTAATTAACATAATTACTTTCACAAAGGCACACAATCTGCCCCGAAGGCGCGCCCTTTTAACAAAAGAAATGCAGCAAGTCTACAAGCACAACGTGTGCTTTCATGTGATTTTGAAAGCACATGTCGTTCTTGTAGACTTGCTGTATTTCTTTTCTGAATAGAGTGGGGCAGATTGTGTGTTGCGCTCTATTAATAAAAGAAATGCAGCAAGTTTACAAGCACGACGTGTGCTTTCAGAATCACCTGAAAGCACGCGTCGTACTTGTAGACTTGCTGCATTTCTTTTGTTAATAGAGCAGGGCAGATTGTGGGCTGTGCTCGATTAACAAAAGAAATCCAGCAAGACTACAAGCAGGGCTTTTAGCAGGTGCCGAGACGGGTCCCTATCAGGTCCCTATTGGGCTCTCCATTTTTACCTTCAGGGTGGAGGAAAAAAAGCTTAACTCTGCATCCATCACTGCTTTTGATGTAACTTCAAAGAGACTCACTTTTCAGTTTTATATAGCGCAAACTTGGAGCAAACATGAGCACCAGTTACGTTACACAAGGTCATATTCATGTTTTGAATCGCAGAATGTTGAGCCGACGTGAGGCTAGAAGCTGCTTTCTCAACTGGAAAGTCGGCAGCTCTAGCCTTAGCCATAACCAAGTCATAGTTGTTGCTTATTTATCTTATGCAATTTACAATCATTGACAAAGCCAGTAGCCCCGGCTTGTTGTAGGTGTAATGTACTTGTTCTGTTATATATCTGGATGAATGAACAGATGCAGCAAAATACCAGTGGGGCAGCACACCATGTTAATTACAGATTTTTAGCTTAAGTGTTTTAAGCCGCTCCCTTAATTACATTGGTCATGCCCCTATGAGAGACCCCCCCAGTTTTTTCATCCCACTTAAAACCCTGACTACAAGCATGATGTGCTTTGATGTGCCATCCTGTGGTGTCAACAGACTTCCTTCACGCTGCGCGGGAGGGCGGATGGACACAGAAAGTAACCCCAAACCCAGGACTTTAAGTGGGCTGGGTCCTGCCGCTGCTCAGCAGGTGCCTAGATGGGTCTCTATCGGGCTCTCCATTTTTGCCCTCACCCTCAGGGTGAAAAACAATTTTTTTGAACTCTACCACAGTACCACCCTTCACTGCCTTTGATGTAACTTAAAAGAGACTCATTATAGTTCTTTCAGTCTCATCATGTTAGAACTGAAGCATTTGCAATGTTATATACAGCAACGGCATAGTTGGTGCTTATTTATCATATGCAACTAAGAACCATTGACAAAGCCAACAGTCCTGGCTTGTTGTAGGTGTAATGCTACTTGTTGTATTATATATCTGGATGCAATGACAGAAGCAGCAAAATACCAGTCGGGATGCACACTATGCTAAGCACAGATTTTTAGCTTATATGTTTTTAAGCCTCACCCTTCATTACATAAGCCATGCCCCTTTGAGAGACCCCCCACTTTTTTCATCCCACTTAAAGCCCTGCCCTCACCTATATGAAGATTTAGCATGTTACAGCTAGACAGCTTAGCGAAGAACGCAACGGCCCATCAGTTATTTCTAGTATTCATAGTCTGTTCATTTGAGCCTGAGCCGAACAAACAACAACCCAACTGCTGGCTACGCTTCAAATTAGAAAAACACAGAAATAGCGTGGAGGATGAAAGGGCCGCCCTACTCAGTTTAGGCTGACAGTTTTCACTGGGCGCGTAACTGATAGTGCCACCACCTCCAAGATTTTCAACGTTAACCAAAAATTAATGCTGCAAGTCCTGGTTGCATTTGTATAGATTTCGAGTGGGAAATAATTGGAATTATTTTAAAATCAGCACAATCACTTCAGGAAGTCAACCAGGCTGATTGTTGCACTGTGTATTTATTTATGTGGGTTTTAAGAGTGCAAATAGGCCCCTAGCTTCAAGCCGGCACATTGTACAAACTTGAATGCACACCAGGTACCTCAAATTATATTTGCCAAAACTGCTTAGGTTTTTTTTCTTTTTAATTTGTGGTGCACTAGCATCACTATGTCAAAATGCATTGTAAATGAAACAGAGTGGAATTTGGGCCTTTGATGCACCTACACTCAAATAGTGCATCATGCCGCTTTGCACATATGGTGCAATGAAACACCTATATGAGGACTGACGTTGCTTCATTTGATTGCCTGCTTTTTATCTCTCAATTAAAATGCCATTTTGAATTGGTGTCTTTTGTTGATGATTGCACCTTCAACCGTTCCCATACTACGAAAGCAGACACATTTGCAAGTAGAGTCCTATATTCTGGGCTTTCATTATTTGTATAAACAATGATAACTTATTATACTTCAAATATTACTTTCAGTAGAATGCTGTTTAGTCAACATTTTGTTACACAACTTAATTTATGAACATGAATGTAAAACTGTTCCCAAGTTGCTGAGTCACGATTTAACATAACAATAACAAGTGGCATATGTCCTTTAATTCTGGTGAGCGGGTCAGATCATGTGCACTTTGTGCCAGCAAGTGCTGAAACTCGTGTGTAACGGATAATGTCTGGCTCTGCCATGCCATGTGCCCCTTTGTCTGTGGCTTTTCTTCTCAGGAGAAGACTGGGATCTTGTAAGACTTGAAATTTAGTTTAACCTACTGCACCTCTCTCATAGCACAATGGTGCCCACTTATGGTATAATGATGACTGTCCTTGATATAGTGTGCCCTCCTTTGCATTAAGGTGTTAGCCTGGCCTAAGGATGGTCACTCTTTGCATGCTGGTGGCATACTTGGCCAAATTATGGCTTGCCCTGGCATAATGATAGTCATCCTTAAAATACTGTGGAAATCCTAGGAGTTATGTTGTTAGCCACCAGACCTGGTGTTACTACGTTTGTGGTCTTCAACCCGCCCACAGCCTACCCACTGGCTGGCACCATTGTCACTCCATTTGTCTTCCTCCCCATTTGTTAAGGCATGCATATGTCATGCCCTTTCCGAAGTTTAGCCCTCCCCGAGCGATCGGCCTCACTTCTTTTTAACAATACACACAGCCATTTTTGTATTGTTTCTGCACTACTTTATTTTTGGGAGAGCGTTTCCAAAGTGCGTGGGGCATTTTTAGTTTGCCTCAAAGAGTTTTTCTGCTGGTCAATAAGTTGTGTTTACTTGTAATTGCTTGGGCTTCGGGGAGGCGAGGCTGGCTGAAGTGTTGCAATTAATAAGGGCCGAGTCCGGAGGAGGGCTTTCCAGTAGACTTTGCCGCCCCACTAATATCTATGCGTCTCCAGAGCTGCGGAAAACCAGATGCCTCCGTATAAACAATGCGCATTGGTAATGCCTCGGTTTCGCCTATGTGATGAAGCTTTTTATCAATCAGCATCCCGATGTTTTTTATGCGTGTACTTTGTACTAACTCGGCATCCAAAGCCAACAGGACAAAAACTTTTACTGATGCCTTTCAAGAACTTGTATTGTTCTGGGGATTTCGCTATTGTTGCAGCAGCACGTTTTATGCGTCTCTTTATAACTATTTCAGCATCCGATACAAACCGGGTAAACACTTTTAAAGTGCAGCCACGTAACAACTCTGATCGTACATTTAGCAAAAATTTAGTGTTGCAGCAGCACGCATTTCAGGTGTATTTTTAACTATTTACTTATAACTATGTTTGCATCAGATACCAACAGCATAAACACTTTTACAGTGCCGGCGCAATGCCTTTCAAGTACTTTTTCACGCAGCATCCCATTTATTGTGCCTTCCTGTTTCTGCATTCCTTTAACAATCAAATATACGTTTGACGACAAATTTGTGTTGCAGCAGTGCTCATTTTATCCGTGTATTTTTAACTATTTCAGCATCCCATGCCAACAGGCTAAAAACTTTTACAGGGCGGCCCCCAATGCCTTTCAAGTCAATGTATCGTTCGTTTGTGATATTTTGTTATTGTTGCAACACAACGCATTTCAGCCTGTATTTTTGCCTGTTTCTGCATCCGATGCCAAAATGAAGACAACTTTTACAGTGTGACCACAACAGGAACAAGCATTGAAAATGCAATAGGTCTCGCCTTTGATTAAGTTAAAGCCATTTGCTTTGCTAATGGAATTGTATAGCAAAGCAAATGGCTTTAAGTTAATGAAAGGCGAGACCTATTGCATTTTTAATGCTTGTTTGTATCTCCTACCCCGGGCTTTAAGTGAGCTGGGTCCTGCCGGTGCTGAGCGCCGGCAATTCTAAAAAGCAGGTGCTAAGAGAGATCCATATCGGCCTCTCCATTTTTTGCCCTCACCCTTGGGTGGAAAAACAATCTTAGCTTTGAAGCAGTCCCACCCTCCACTGCTTTGATGTAACTTCAAAGAGACTGTTCTTTCAGTCTCATCATTTCAGAACTGAAGCATTTTCAATATTCTATACAACGAAGCCATACTTGTTGCTTATTTATCTTATGCAACTAACACCCATTGACAAAGCAATAGTCCTGGCTTGTTGCAGGTGTAATGTTACTTGCATTATATATCTGGATGCAATGACAGGAGCATCAAAACACTAGTCGGGCGGCAAGCAATGAAAAACACACATATTTAGCGTAGGTGTTTTTAAGCTACGCCCTTAATTACATCGGCCACGCCCCTTGGAGAGACCTCACAGCTTTTTCATCCCACTTAAAGCCCTGCTCCTACCACAAAGTACGTGCTAAAAAAACCTCTGCCCGAGAACGGACAGAATGTCACATTTAAATTCACATAGGGTCATGTGAATCAACTCGTGAAAATGAGGGGAATTAATCTCCAATGCGGTCACGTGGACATCCTCATGACTTGCTACATGTACCCGCAACAGACGTAGAATCGTGGTTTAAGGAAGCACTAGGGAGCGTTTATCGTTCCTTTCACTGACACATATGCCACAAATGCATTTGCTGGCGCTCACGGGTGCAACAGGTGCAGTGGACAGTGGTTGTAGGTAAAAGAGGTGCGACTAGTGGCGCCCAAAGGACCTCCAGTTATTGGGCTGGGGTTTACCTGCGGTGGTATTAATTGTAGTGGGTGATGCTTGTAAGCACTCTAGGCACTATTGGCGCATGCAAGGCACTGCAGGTGTGGAGTCAAGTGGTGCTTGCCGGTGCCTCGGTACGTGGTGTTGCTCGCAGGAGGGACACTGGTATCTTAGGGGCTCATGGTTGTTCTAAAAGGTGCCTCGGTTGCAGTTATGGGTGTTTACATGCACTGCAGGGGCAGTTGCTGCTCACAGATACCCCAGGTGCATCTTTTATTGCTCACGGGCACTGCAGGTGCAGTTGGTGGTGTTCGCATGCGCCTTGTTCGCAGCTGCGGTTGATTCTGTTGAGGAGAAAAGAAGAGGGTCCCCGAAAGTAGGCATGAAAGTGTGGAGCAAAAAACACTCGAGAGAGAGAGAGAGATGAAGAAGAAAGCTGGGCGAACACAAAGTGAAAAAATAATTAATAGAGAGGAAGCCAGGGAAGAAGCCACTATACGACAGAGAGGGGTAGGGAGAAGGGAGAGGAAAGAGTTAAACACAGACCAAATGAAAGATAATAGAAAGAAAGAGAAACGCAGAGAACAGATGACAAAGAGAAAAATTTGGTGCGGCAAGGAGAAATAGAAGCGCTCTGATACCCGATACCTTCGTGTGAAGTTCGCGCTATAAAAACAAGGCAGCGTGACGAAGCTTCTGATAAGAAGCTTGGTTGCCATGACAATAGAAAGCTATTGGCACAAGATGGCGTCGGACTGTCCACTGTCCGTACATACACGCGCATGCTGTTAGGTTTGGATAAATGGCGAGAGCAGCCATCTTTGTCCATCCCTACGCGTGCATGTAAGGCTTTCAGAGAATCGATTGCAAAAGGCACTCGCATGGCGATTGCAGCGCATGCGCTGCTATCGCCAGGCGAGACCTAACAAGGCAGCGTGACGAGTTGCCATGACAATGGAAAGCTTGGAATAAAGATGGCGTCGGACTGTCCACAGTCCGTACGGACACGCGCATGCTGTTTGCTATGGACAAATGGCAAGAGCAGCCATGTTTGTCCATGCAGACGCGTGCATGAAAGCCCTCGGCAGAATTGATTCCAAAAGGTACTCGCAATAGCGAGAGCAGCGCATGCGCTGCTTTCGCCAGGCGAGACCTAAAAAGTACACTTTTTAAAGGGCTTGTTCACCAATTGTGTGGTTTAGCAGGGCCTAATAATTTTACACTGCAGACACCAACAAACCAATCGCTCTTCACAAGGCCTAGCAAGCAGCCCCATCCCCCTGCATGCATTGAAATGTATACTAATACACTGCGTGTACGCTGTAAGGAGCTGGGGGCCTGAGTAACGACACCCACGGCGTAGACAGCCAACACAAAAAAAGCCCGCTACTAGCACCGCTCTCTGTTTTATCAATAAAGCTCAAAGGATTTAACCACCTCATAGTAAGTATTCTTGACTTTTGGTCGGCTTAGTTGCTTTTGTGGGCCCACTACAATGTTTTGGCTGGTCACTTTAAAGGTTCATAATGCACGTTTCAATCCATCCACAGCCTTTCCTAAAGGGCTAGGGCGTCGCAGGGGCCTGCGTAACGCTCCTGTCAGGAAAGTTGCTGGTGCCATTTTGGCTGCTTTTTTTTATACCTAACGTGAAATATTATGCAGGCGTAAGGCCTATGATGTTGTGTCCACTGTGCGTGGGCAGAACGTAGGCTCACAAGCACAGACTTACAAGTGTCCTGTTACCAACTGGCTAAAATTGCTATCGAACAGTGAGATTGGAAAAAAGAAACGATTTCTGCCGAGCTATTCACAGTTTTTCCTATCTTTGTTCAATTCCTAGAGCTTTTTGTTAATAATGCACTTTAAATCATTGTGCATGATCAGTGTCCCTGTAAAGATAGTTAAAACCAGTTATATGTCTTGCTTTCAGTATGCTGGCCCTAGTGCCAATGACATAATACAGAATGGTATTGCTCCTGTAATAATTGGTGCGTGCCCCTAAAATCCATTTGGGCTGGCTGCCTCACACATATGCACAGTCCATGGACCAAGCAAGGGGCCCTGGAGGTGTGCCCGCACCTATTTCATCAGATGATGCTGAGGCAAAAGTTACCTGCCTGGTGCTTTTCTGCTTTTCTGCTTTTCTGCTTTTCTGGCGTCGTCTGTCTAAGCCCAAATTAATTACTAGTGCCTCACATTAATTTTGAAAATGTCTCCTTTCCTTTTCCCTTTCCCTTTCTTTCCTCTCCCTTCTCCCTTCTCCCATCCCTTTCCTTCCTTCCCTTCCCCTCCCCTACCCCTCTGCCCTCCCTCCCTCCCTCATATATGCTTACCTGCCCTGTCCCTCTTATCTACCTGTATATCTGTACGTGTCTACCGGTTTGTTTGCTCTTTTTGCACGTCACACAGAATACTGTCTCTGAAGGACGGGACCTCACAGCAGATGTTGATTTCTTTCATTTCACTAAACGCCACACAGTTCCATGCCACACAATTCAACTCTACACGTTTCCACTCCACACCACATATTTCGACAACAAACCACATAATTCAACTCACCATCACAATTGCACAACACACCACATACATCCAATACACACCACATAATTCCATATCATGCCACAAAATTTAACAGCACACCACATAATTAAACTCCACTACATACCACTCCACACAATAGCAACCCACATAATTACACTGCATGACACACAATCCCACTCCACATAATCCCAGTATAATCCATACCACATAATTGCTATCCACATATTTTCACTGCACACCATGAAACATAATTCCACTACGCATAACTCCACTCAACACCACACAATTCCACGCCACACAATTCTACAATAAACAATACAATCCAACCCACATAATTCCACCACACACATCCATTCTGCTCTATAACACATACCTAAAAGTCATTCACAATGCCAATAGCTTTCGGATTGCCGAGACCTATTGGCTTTGCCAATGCTTGTTACAATTATGGCGGCCATCCCTGCCCAGAGATGGTTGCACATAACCATGTCAGGTAGAATCTGTCCATGTGAGGCAATCATACAGGAAAAATATGAGGCAATCATATGAGGAAAAAAGACAAACTGTAAACTTACTAAAACTGTAAACTTACTTACACTGTAAATTGGTATTAAGAGGCATAAATAATGTATTTTTCCTCCAAAATGAGAAGCTTATATATGATTTGAATGTGTTCATTAAAAATGAAAAACTTGCATTTGTCAGCGAAAAGCTTCGGGTAGGGGCGGCGTGTATGCAGGTATATTATTGTTTTAAAAGGATCAGCTGCGAAGTTCCTTGCCTCCAGCAATTTTCAGGCAATAATATAGCCTTATAGCCCGCCGTAGTGGGCTATACCGGCTATTAAAGGCCCGCTCCAGCGTTAAAGGCCCGAGCTGAAGGCGAGGGCCTTCAACAAGGGAGCGGGACTTTAATAGCCGGTATAGCCCAGCTACGAAGGGCTTTAAGGCTATTAGAAAATTCTGCCACTAGAGGGCAGAATGTTCTACCAAATAAAACAAAGGCCTCTCAGAGTTCGAGGGGTTTAAATCCCTCGGGGTCCGAGAGGCCTTTGTACAACAACATTGGAATGTTGCTTTGCGGGCTTTTACCGGCCTGTAGAAGCTCGGAGCACTCCATTGTATTCAATGGAGTGCTCCACATTCCAATGTTCTAATAAATATGTCAAGATAACTCTGGCGATTAATGTTCTGCCCGGAGAGAGATCGGAATTTTCTCTAGTGGAATTTTTAAGGTAGCGCAGAGGGTTAATATGCCTGCTGCAAAGAACGTATACTATGCAGATCACAAAGTGCATAGAATGAAAATTGGTTAGCGGGTTACTACTTTTGTCAGAGAGGTCATCTTGTTACTTGCAGTTATAAGTTAAAATCCTAATATAGAACAGTAAACTATTAACTGTCATCAAAGAACTTCATGCATACTGCAAGGTAAAGATTAGAGCGTTATGAATTTTTCCCCAGCCATTCATTATCCTAATGTTGCAAAAAGGGTTAATTTGGGTACAAAGCGATTCTTATTAAAGAGAAACCCTAACCATGGTGTTACATTTTAAATTCCGAATTGTGCTTCTCCAGACAAAGCACTCTTAAACTATACTGCCTACTAGTATGAATGACATGTCACTCCTACACCATGCAGTCCTCTGTCATATGTAACATTTCTTATACACTGATTTACATACCTATGGTTGATTGTCTCTGTTTAATGTGTGTGCAATGTAAAGTACACCCTACACTGGTATGAGTGGCGCTAGAAAACGAATTAAATGCATCTTAAAGAGAGTGGTAATGGAGACTTGAGGGGCACTGTTAAAGGGTAATAGTGAGGGAATCACTGGCAGAGGTGGTCATTGGGGGCACCAACAAACATTGTCACCAGCGCTAAGACCGGCCCTGTGCGGGGCATATTATGTGCCTCTGAGAAAGTATTCATGTTAATTGCAGTGCATAACTGGCAAATCGATTAACATGAATACTCAAACAATCTGCACTGATATTTGTCGCTGCCTCCACATGCACAGTCGAGTTCCTGGTGCACATAGCGTTGCCTGCAGTGCACAGAGACCGTACACTGCCACACACTGAGGAAAAAAATTAGAGAGAACATTGGTTGTAAGTGCATCAGCCATTACGATACATAGAGTGGCCATGCGTCATTACGCAATGGCTAACTTTAAACTGGCTGTAACGAACCCTGTCGTGTTTGGCATCAAACATGTTGGAATCATACCCCAACATAGTAAACGGTGTTGGAGGTATGATTCCATGCACCGTAGGGCCCCTTCAGGAAGCCCTCAGTGCTCCCTGTACCAGTCTTCCAGACACAGACAGCAAACTATGGCTGCTGCCAACCAGAGACACGATTCTGCCCTCCTGTTGCTAAACCAAGCTCAAGCAGGGGAAGGCACGACAATAGGTTTCCTGTCACAGGGAGGTGTGACCACCTCCCAGACAGGACTTAGTGTATTGGGACAGGGTGGGGGGGCTTGCCAGCACCACTAGACTGCTTTGAAGAGCACATTTGGCGCCCTCCTTGCATACTACCGCTCTGGCGCAAAACTGGACAAAGGACATGGGAGTATCCTCCCCACTGTCCAGCCCCTCCTGTGGAAGGGACCCCTGAATCATCCCAACCCTTTCCTTAGGGTACTTAAGGGCTTACCTATGGGTGGTTCTTTAGATTCGTCATGGGACAAGATTGAGATCCGAAACCACTTCATCTTCAACCGTCTGGGCACTTTGGACTTCGATGGACTTCGCTTCGGGAATCGAGACTGCAACTGGGAAGACTGTGGACATCCAAGACACCTGAAGGAATCTCCCTTGAAGTGAAGGAGTCACTTTCCTGCATCTGCAGCCACGGCAACGAAGCTGACCGGTCTGCTGTTCCTGAGCTCCTATGGGCTCTGAGAGGTTCAGCAACACAGGTGGTGGTTCTGCAAACTCCCTCGAGGCCAGCACTGTATTCACAGCAAATTTTGAAGCCATTATCCCTCGTCGGAACTGCTGGAGCAGTACCCCTGTGCACTGCGTTGACTTGCCGTTGCCAAGGCTTGTTGACTCTCTTCACCAGAGATCTTTGGGCTGCAAGAAGCTCCAGCCTCAAGCATCTCTTGCAACAAAGATCTTCGTCCGCATCGCATCCTCTGCACCTTGGGCCTTCATCATTTGGTGAGCTGCTCGAGGTCCTCTTGTGACTCCTGTGCCTTCAGCCCGTGGGTCCTCTTGAGGGTCTTCTTTGGCTCCAGCGGGCTCCCCTGCTTGCTCGGGGCCTGCTCTGACTTACCTGCTTGTGGTGAGTCACTTGGACCTTGCTGGTCCCGACACTGCACCTTTTTGCATACTACGTTTGTTGCCGTTGCCAAGGCTTGTTGGTGCTCCCAACGGACACCGACCCCCTGGCTCTTGACGTGGGACAGCTTGTGAATGGCTCCTGGTCTTACACAGCATTGCCTGGTCCGCACAGCTGCAGTTCCAAGGTTATCATCAACTCTCCTGCATCTCCGACATCCTCGGCATTCGTCTCCTGTGCCTCCTGGTCATTCCTGAGTGGCATAGACTCTGTCCCCTCTGCTTGCAGGTACCTCTCATCTTTGGGTTACACCGGACTCTTTCACCTTCTTAGCCAGAGGCATCTTCCTGAAGTCCTCCATTGTGGTCTACGGCGGTTTCCGACTTCACTTCGCACCTATGCACCCGGCTTCCCTGGTGTAGGCATCCTGGTTCCGGGGATATCCACGGGTGGGGTGACTCTCCAACCTTCCATCTTCCACAGGGTTTCTTCAGGGTCCTCTGGGAAGTGTCCTTTTTCTTAAAAACTGCAACTGCGACGTACCCATTGACTTGAATTGAGCACGCGGTCGTGTTCCCACTCTGCACACGGCCTCCGTGGGGTTCCTGGGTTCTTACCTTGGGTGGTTCCTTGGGTCCCTGGCTCTTCTACGTCTTCTGGGTCCAGTCTCGACTTAGGTCGTGGTTCGCATTCTACTTTCTTAGTATATGGTTTGGTCTCCCTCTGGAGACCACTGTGTATTTGTGCTACTTACATGTTCTATTACTAAAGCATTGTGTGTATTGTGATAATATTTCCGGGTAGGAGATATTGCAATGTGTTAGTGAGTGTTTATAATAAATACATCTTTTTATAACTACACTATGTGGTTCTTTTTCACTTAACCTACACTATATGATTAGTACTGGTAAAACAAGCTGCTTTACACTCCTTCTGGACTAAGCCTGAAGGCTGGTCTCCACAGTTACCACTTAGAGAGCTTTCTAAGGTTGTCTAAGACCACTAAAATCACCATAAGGGTTGTCTGGATTAGTGCAGGGTGCTACACTTACATAAGTGAGCACCATATACTAAGCCAGCCTTCTAAAGAGCTCCCACAGATAAATTGGGTGGTAAGCCGGTGGTGTCGCTCATGTGATGTGGAGCTTTTCTCTGATTGTTTTGAGGTGGGACATGTGGAAGCAACAAGAAGGATGAGGAATTGCTGCCTTATTTGAGGTTTTGGACTGTTTGCTTCATGGTTTTAGTTAGGAATAACTTGTTTTATTTTGGGCAACTCTCTCCTGGTGAATTGGGGAAGCAAGTAGTGTTATTCCAGACGCCTCGGAAGGTAGGGGGAGGGCAGGTTGGATGCTTACTGTTCTGTACTGTGCTGGTTTTTTTGCGGCATGGAATACGTTTTGTGTGTGTCTGGTATGGCCACACATAGTTGAATTCCAAATGGGAGGGAATGGAAAGCCAAAATATCAGGAGTGGGATCTCCTAGCCAACCAGTTGGTTGCTGAATCTGATTCCAAAATATCCTGTGCAATACCCGCCATCCCACAGTGACGCACCATTGGATAATTGCTGCTGGCTTGAGAGCCACCAAAACCAAATATCGACAGGGATGGGGCAAATTTTGTAGTGCTTTGGCTGAGACAAGAGGAGCATCACGCTACCAAATTTGGCCAATTCTTTCTTGCTGGTGCGATCTGGCTGACAGACCGATGTGGTATGAAGGCGATATTGTGGCGATTGGCCTCCTGAGACCCGCCAAAGACAGACGAGAGGAGAGTTTGTGTGACGATGGATGGCAGCTGTAAGAGATGTGTGCCCCATCCCCAGATGGCTATTGGCTGCGCTAACTACAGTGGCTGGCGCCTCTTGGAAGGTTAAGGCCCAAGTCCACTTTGTCCCCCATTATGATCCAGGCAGTTCCCTCCCTGGGTCAATATCATGGTGATTAGGCTGAGGTGCAGATTACGCATGCTCTCTGGTGAGTGCGCTCAGCCGATTCACAGTTCACTGTTCTACAGTCAGTGAGTCGCTTCAGCCGTGACTGAAGCAGGGATTTTGGTCAGTGGCCCAGATTCTCCTCGCCTCACCTGCTCTCCTTCATCTGGTTGAGGGTGAGTTGGCAGTTGCTCATGTCCTCCTCAAGTGGCCACGTGTTTAGCGATGCAGCTGAGCCTGGCTGCCAGGGATACCTGCTCAGAGGAAGATCTGGTTCACACACGGCTGGTCTGGCATGTTCTTGCTGCAGCCCCACTTAAGCTTTTCAGATCTGGAATGGTGTGCCACATACAGCCTGGGCTCAGTCAGGAGGTAAGGCGGTGCACAAGCCTCATTTGCTGGTGGGTGACTGTGCCTTAGATCTCACTGCAGTTTCACGTTGCGCAGCATCTTTACTTCCCACCGCACCTTTGATGCAGTGACGGAGGGAATGGTCAAGTTGCAAATTCGATGCAGCTGCAGTAGCTCAGGTCACATCATGTTTTCGATGCAGGTACAGCGGCTCAGGGTGTGCTGTGTTTCTCGACACAAGCAGTGGCTCAGATCATGCTTTGTTTTCATCATTCCCTCCAGTAATTGCAGTGGAGTCTGAAGCCTACCCACACCTGGCACGCAGATTGCTCTCCATAGTCTTCCTCTTGTGGCAGACCCTTACTCTTCCTGGACAGTCACTCCTGTAGGGATAACATGCTCCTTCCCTCTCAGATGCTAGGCTGGGGTCTAGGTGCTTCAGGAAGGGGAGCAGCTGTTCAGCTAGGGGTAAAGTCAGGTAAGGTCCTCCTACCTTGGGGAAGCTGAATATCATGCAGACACCAGTTCTGGCTGCCGAGCAGTTGTCTGAATACTCAGTAGAGCACTCTCTTCCTTGGTTACAGAGAAATTGAAACTGGAAAAAGTGGGTCCCACTTTTTATACAGTAAAAGCAGGCAGGGGATGTGGAACGAATGTCTGCACTATAAGAACCAATTTTGGATGGTTCACCTTTTAAGTGTCCTTTCTAAGCTGCTCTCCATGCACAGCCTGTGTACAGAGTGATGCTCCTCACAGCTGGGTAGTCCCCAGCCTGGAGCCCTCACAAGACAGGCACAAAACAATGTAAGCTTTCTCAACCTGGCTGTCAACAGTCACACCGAAATAGTGATCAGGGAAAAACAAAAGGCTGGGCCTCACCTAGGGGGCTCACTTCACCTTGCACAACAGAGACTGCAGTCCTACCCTTTACCCCCACCATCTACCAAATAGCTGTGCTTCAGGAAAAGTAATTCACAGCTCACTGCTCAGCAAAAAGCGAATTGAATTTCTAAAGGAGCATTGTCTCCTCTTCCCTCACAGTGTCTAGGTCTCTCCCTCCAGCTTCAGGAATGTCAGCAGCACACTTCCACTATCTGGGAAAAAACCTCACCTACATCTTGTACAAAATGCCAAGCAAGAAGCATCCAAAATGAGTACCTCTGGCATGGATCCTTCAGGCCTCCATTACTCTGATTCACTCATATACGCCATGCATGCAGGGCCGGACTGGCCGTTGTGGGCACCGGGCGTTTCCCTGGTGGTCGCCAGAGTGGGGCCAATTTTGGGCCCCTGGGGTGCAGTTTTTGTTACCGGGGGCGGCAATATCGGCCCACTTTAACAAAACCGGCCAAAACTGGCCCTACCAAACAGCTCGGCCGCACCCCCCCCCGTCCTCCCTGGGGCCGAGCAGTTTTCCAGGGCCGCTTTTGGTTCCCAGCCCGGCCCTGCATGCATGAATCACACAGGCTATGCACATACACATTCACAACAAACGCTTGGGATGTCAGTGCTAGTATGTGGTTATACGCATAGAAGTAGAACTTTATACAAGTGGTCCACTGGGCTTCCACACCAGTGACATAGCTAAAAACGTCTAGTAACAACTATGCATTCACAAAACATGGTACACTGCCACCACCTCTCTAAACCACTGATAGGGAAAGTAGTCCACTGTCTGCATAAGGCAGGCATGTTTGGTTCATCCGTCTAGGTCGGAGAACAAGTCCAGATCCCAGGACCTTACTCCTGTCATGGGACAGGCCTAGGACTCTGTGCACATACTAGATCTGTGTGAGGCTAGGGCCAAAATCAAAATCTTGGGTACCAGATGTATACAAGGGGCAGGGTAACTTTCCTGTACATCTTGTAGGGGTCAGTCTTAGCCCAATAAATTTATTTTGTAGATCAAACTACCCAGGACCTTATTCTACCACTGTAGAAGTCCAGTCATTGGGTCAGCAAAATTGGAGGGAAAGTCCATCTGCCTTCCCGTGATTCATTCAGGCTTTATATCCGTATGTGAAATTTAGACCTTGTAGTGAGATAGACCGTCACAGGAACTTTGGACTGTCACTCTTCATTGCCATCAACCATTGTAATATGTTTGTACTGCAAACTTAGTACCAAACATATATGACTGGAACCTTCTCAAAGCCCACACTGTGGCAAGCATTCTTTCTCAGTGGCTGTCCAGTTCTGTTCTCGGGGTAGTAACCTGTGATTAATAGAGGTCACCGGATGCTCTCTTTCTTACTCAACAAGTTAAACCAACACTATTCTAACTTCTCTATCTAAAGCCTCCATCTGTACAATGAATGGTTGTAGCCAGGGGCCCTAAGTACAGGTGCATTCCATAGTGCTCACTTCAATTCCCAAAAATCTTTCCAGCACTCCTCAGTCCATTTTTCTTTCTAGGGCTTGTTCTTGGATATCAAAGCTGTCAATGTGGAAACTATGGACTCATAGTTGTCCACAGAGTTCCTACAGTAACTGGGGAGTTCTAAAAAGGCTCTCACATGTGTCTGGGAGGCGGGCACCTCTCATTCTAACACAGACTGAATTCATAGCATCCAACACGCTAATAATGCCGTTACCCAGCTGACACTCAAGTTAGACTAGAGTGGACTGACCCACCTGTACTTGGTTTCTTTGATGGTCAGTTCCCCCCCTTGTATCCTAAGCAACACCTGTTCTAGGTGGTTCATGTGATCCTCCCATGAATTAATAAATATTGCAGTATTATACAGGTAGACCACAAAGAACTCTTCTTGCTTTGATAGAACATAGATGACCAGTCCCAGGAAAGTGACAGGAACATTTGTGAACCTAAACAACATAACTTAAACTGAAATAATCCTTCTGGTGTGGAAAATTCAGTTTTCTACTTTGCACTAGGACCTAAGCAATCTGCCAAGAGCCACTGGTCGGATTAAAGGTGTTCTGGTACTTTTCTGCACCCAGCATGTCCACAGGTTCATCTGTGCTGGAGATTAGATGTGCAGCTGCTTTATTGACTTTATTGCCCTGTAGTTCACGCAAAAATGCAAGTAAGTGTAACCTTTCTTTGGCACCAACACTACTGGGCTGCCCCAAGAACCACTTGGTTGCTCAATCACTCCCAAGCCCAACATCTTGGCCACTTCTGCCTTAAAGCAATCCTGAGCTCATACAGGCATGTGACAAGTCTTGATTTTGACTGGCAAACTATCCCGTGTCAATGTCAAGAAAACAGACAGGTTTTAAGTAGTTAACATCACTAATCTTCTGCACTATCCTGTAGGCCTCATACCACTTAGGTTCTAAAGTACTAGGACAAATGGGCTTCAGCACCATTGCCTCCTGACTCTCATGGTACGCAGTTAGCTTTGGTCATAGCATTCCTTCATTAGCTCTTGGATTACCTGAAAATGATTCTTCAATTTACTCATGTATTGCACCATCAACGTCCAGAGGCTTAACATGCAGTCTACCATGTCCTAAGACTCAGAAATTCCTTCACATCCTTCTTTATTCAAGGTGAGTGGGCTACACACTGGGCGCCCAAGCAGAAACCCTTCTGTGGGATTTCCATGTAAGTAAATAAGAGGCATAGCAGGAGAAGATCCCATTTCATACTGAGATTCTCTGGTTGAGTTCCCAGTATGCTCGTAAGGGTTTTGTTAAACCTCTCCACTAACCCACTTATTTGTGGAAAAGTGGTAGGTCACACCATTTTGCTCCCACATCTCTTTCATATACGAGGAGACTAAGTTGGTTCCCCAGTCAGAGATCACAGTCTTTGTCAAGCCAACCCTAGAAAAGATCCTTCTGAGAGCCCTAGCTACCAGCTTTGCGGTTTTGCTTCTAAGAAGTTCCGCCTCAGGATATCTGGTGACATAATCCATCATAACCAAGATATACTTGTTGCCTAACACAGAAGATAGGATCAAATGGAACCATATGGAACATTCCACCACTCCAGCTCAAATGTAACACCTACATTGGCAGAGGCACCAAGGGTATCTTGGTGTTACCTCCTAACTTTCCACTCAGTCGACAAGTTGGACAAGTGCTACAAAACCTCTCTGTGTCTCTGCGCATCTCTGACCAGTAGAACAGAAGATCCAACCTATCCTGGGTCTTTCTAATGCCCAAATGTACTGGACACTTTGTGGGCCAGTGACAACAGAATGTTCCTGTGCACTTGTGAAACCACTAGCATCTTGCTAGTACTTGGCTCAGGATTCCCATTCCCTCTGTAAAAACAATCCATTTTCCCAGCTAGCATAATGGCTTCCTACCACTCCCTTACTGAAATGGTCCTGGGCTTTATTCCAGAAACTCACATGTGTAGAGCACTCATCTTGTGTCTTGTAGAATTCCTCACGGAAAGATCCTCCTGCAGCTAACCACCCCTGACAGCTCTGGCAGTGAGCCAGGCTTCAACACCTGGTCTGCTTTGGGTGGCTCATCTTGCTCCCTGTCTGGAACAGGGGTGATGGACGCCAAGGCCAGAGCAATCTGAGACTCTGCCATCATCCACTTAATACCTTGTTCTGGTACAGGCAAATGTGGAATAGTTCCGGTCTCTCTCTGAGACTGCCGTGCAGCCTTTGCTCTGGTCAGCACGGCTGACATGGTCCAAGCCATGTAGGCTTCTGGTCCTGGTACTAAACAAGGGCCAATCAAATCATTGCCCAAGAGACCTCCAACACCTTGATTCTTCGTCTCACCCTTACATGAACCATGGCTGATTTGCCATTCATTTCTACCTCAGCAGAGGCATTTAGATACTCCATGCCCTCTCCACAGTCTACCAAACCTGTGCCATTGCCACTACAGAGAATATCCTCGGTTTTGAGGAACTTCCTTTCAACCATACTTCTGTGACATCTGGTATCTCTCAGGAGGAAACTATCCTCCCATTAATTTTAGCTTCAAGGACAAACCCCATCATGTTTAGGTTAATGTGCTTCAGGGCATCTGGATCTCTTCCCAAATGTACATAGCCATTTGGTTGGCTGCAACAGGGCCCTAGAGCTATACAGGCCAAAGCCTTTCTTAATCCTGTTAGCTAAGCATGTCAGATAACACTGCAGGTTTCTTTGGATCCTTTTCAGTCAGATCTGACAAGTATTGCTTAAGTGGGCTAGACCACTCATTGAGTCTCTGTCACCATCAATTGGTTAAAGCTGTGAAAATCTTTGGCCTCCATCCTTCTTATCCAGTGATTTAAATCACATGTATCCATGTCCGAAACTGAATGCCATCTGCCTTCTTTAAACCTTGGAAGGTACGCAACTGGGGGAAATTTGAAATGTTCCCTCTTTTCTTTAACACCTCTGTGGATTTTGAGTATCCACTTAAGTGGGACATGGACTCGGTCAAATATTTAGGCATTCTTATGAATTGTGATAGAGAAATAGTGATTGAAGACAAATAAAGGCCGTTCATTCTAATACTTTAGGCACAGGTGTATCATTGCATAAAACTCGCCATCTCAATGGCAAGCTTAATTTCCATCATCACAATGGTTGTTATCCGCAAATGATTATATGTATTCATTAACATACCCATTACTCCCGTAGGGAAGGGATGGCTTCCAGATATGGAATGTTTTACTGCTATCCCACCCAATCCATCTTTGCCATACATTTGATAGAGCCTTACTGCCATGTACCACACTTAGTCCTGGATAGAGATCAGCTGGAAAATGCAAACTCTCCACCATCATCCCCAGTCCCTGGACCCACACTTTAGATTTACAAACTTCGAAATACACACTGGGCTTTTTTGTGATGGGCACAGAACAGCTGAATGTGCTCGGTGCTATGCAGATAATCTACAATTGTCTAACAGCCCCTGCTACGCCAAACGTTGGTGAGATCACCCAGAGAGATAAGTAACCGGTAAGAGCATTATGCAGCTAGGATATCTTTTGATAAATGAGGAGTCCATCTTGCTTGAACAGTTCAATGCTGAAACATTCACATTCTATAGACCAGTGGTTCTTAACCTTTTGATTTCTGTGGACCCCCTCACTGAATTACTACTGGAAGCCGGGAGCATCTACCTAGGCAGTGTACATGATTAGAAACTAAAAACAATGTACAAAAATACAGAAACAAATATACATTACACAAATACACAAATTATGGAACATTGTATTTAATGCAGAAATCTACATTTTAATTTTAATGGGTAGGTTGGAACTTTCCAAAATCGACTTTTATTTCTAAAAGATGAAGCAGTATACTACTGTCTAGCTTATTTAATCTTTTTAGCTCAAAATGCATGCTCTATTTTTATCACTGCACATTTGTGCTTCTATTGAGGCCACCAATCATCCATACTTGAATCCATTTGCTGTACTTGCACTGCTCCCACAAATCAAGCTAAGGCTAACAAATACATTTTTAGCTTCTAGTTTCAAATCCCTTATCATTTAAAGTTTCAAAACATAAAATGTTGCTTTTTATGTACATATAATATTTATTAATCTCCTAATGTTATTTTATTTCCTAAACATTTGGGGAACCCCAGACAAGATGTTGCGGTCATCCAGGGGTCAGTGAAACACAGGCTAAGAGACGCTGCCATCCTGAACTTCTCTTTCTCCAGAGCTGCTGCCTCTCTTTCCCTATCTCTCTCCATTTTCTGCCTTTCTGTTACCTGCTCCACATGCTCCCCTTTTCTCTCTTCATGGGCCCATTATTCCTGTCTCCCCCCATTCTCTTGTTCCTGTTGAGCTAATCTCCAATTCTCCCTCTCAAGATCCCCGGTCTTCTCCTCTTATTCAGCTTTAGCTTTCTAGAGAGTCAACTGCAAGTTCAGGGATTCAGCTAGACGTAACCCACCCAAGGGAATAACTCTTGCAGTATGTGACAATACTGTCCTAGAAATTGGTGGCAGTGATTGCCTTGGGGAAACATTGAAAAGTAAAGTTAGAGATACACCCAGGTTATGCCTTGGAAAAACCTGTGCTAAGAGGCAAAGAGAGCCTGCCTGATACCACAGCACCCCCCTCAATGGGTTCTCCAGAGAGTGCATGCAGTGCCTTCCTACCTGTCCAGTTTCTCTAAGTGGCCTCTTATCTAATTCACAAGGATCTGGCTGCCCTTGTTACTGGAAACCCTTCACCCTCTATCTAAACATAGATTCCTCAGCTGATCTTAGGATAGCATATCAAGGTCTACCCCAGCTAAACTTGTTTCTACCATTCCAATGTGCTGGTTCTAATGTGTACTCTTTGGACTTATTGCAGTACTGTTGCAAGTAGGAACTGACTTTTGTAGGATCTCACAACACTTGTGATCTATTTTTGGACTCTGTACTGGGGGAGGGAGGGGCAAGGGACAAGTAGGGGCTACTGGGCCTCAACTGTGAAAGTTGAGGTGGCTTGCCTGTGAAGTACCAAGGCTTTCCTACTATGCTTACTATGCTCTGCATACTGGGCCAAGTATAACCCCCTTCAGCACTTGACTCACAGTAGTAGTGATGACAAGCAGTCACAGGCTTCTCAAGGAGGTAGTGTGGAGTTCCTTGAGCTCAGCACTCATCAAACACACATTAGCATAATAAACATTTGTCTGACCCAGTATGTGACTTTCAAGAAGAAGACTACTTTAATTCATAGTAGAACTAAATGGAATGCACAAAGAATGCTCACAATGCGATTTTAGTGGACTGAGTGCTAGAGGATGTCTGCACCCCTTCCTGCTGTTGGTCCAGGTTCCCCGCCCCTTGTGGTCAGGCGGTTCCCTCCCTGTGTCACTATCCAGTGTGATTAGGCTCAGTTGCAGAATACCCTGGTACTATTGTAAATGTACAACATATTCACAGTTCACTATGTCTCACCAAGCGGGTCTCTCAGTCCATCCTTGGATCGGCGCTTTCGGGCAGGACTTAGCCTCTCCGGTACTTGCTCACTCTTCCTCCTCTGTGTCAGTCCGAGTCAGTGACAGTAGTAGTTAACGGTTGCTATAATGAGGGCATGCCTGGTGCACATCTCCAGGTGACAGAACTGGTTCAGGACCTCAGTCATTCAGTGGACAGGCCTAGCCCTGTGTGCACACACTAGAATAATGTGAGACTAAATCAAAAACCAGGATACCAGATTGAACCATTGGGCTTTCTGGACAAGGGAATACACCTGTACATCTTGCATGGGACATTCCCAACCCAACAAAAATCTAACATAAAAGATGGGGTGAGGTTTAATGGTGAAGTAATATGTCTCCTATGCTGACAACTCCCAATTTATACTCTCCATCTTGGGCAAGACCCCCAATACAAGAGACAAGTTCACTGTCTACATAACCAAAGTCTCTAACTTGGTGAAAGCCAACTGTTTCAATCCAACACAAACAAGACAGAAATAGTGATCTTCTGCAAGAACATGGCACTCCCACTGGAGGCCAGCCAAGTTCAGACCCATGCCCACACCCTGCACCCACACCAGGAACCTCTGAATAAACATTGACAGCTAACGGGACATGACCGTACAAGTCAACTCTTGTCACTGCATCCAGCTTCCACACCCTGAAGATGCTGAGGAGAGGAAGATTTTCAAGTGGTTCCCAAGCAACAATAGAAAAATTGTCACTCACACCTTAGTCACCAGCAAGTTGGACTACACGAACACCTTCGATGCCAGGATCACCAAGTAACTCATGAGAAGACTACAAACCACCTAGAACTTGGAAGCCAGACTCATCCTCAACCTCCCATACAGAGCGAATGCAAAAATATAGAACTTACATGACACTCCATTATTGAAAACAGGATATGCTAAAGTCATTGCTAGTGTGTTATTTAAAATAAATGTTATTGATGAAATTTAAGTTGTTGAACTAACCAGGTGGCAGATATGAGTAATAGAATGAGACAGTAACCTGGTTTTAGATTTTCTTTTACTTTTGCTCTGGAAGTGTGTCACTAAGGCATACTCACAAAACCTGAAAAAACTGAAATTGATATATAGCTCTGTGCTGCTATATCACTATCTGTGTATATGCACATAGCAACCCCATGTATTGAGACTGACTCAGCTTTATGTGATGACATTGTGCAATGCAATAAAATGGCTCTGTTGATCTCATAGAAAAGAAACATGAATGCATGAACAAATGTACTTAATGACACATGTAAGAGTGAAAAATGTTTGTTTAGGAATAATTGGACTATAATGAAATAAGTCTGATATAACTTTGTATAGAGAAGTAGTAATGTGAAACTTCCTCCAGGTTGGTGGCCTTAATGTTTTTCCTGAGATGAATTAAAGGTCGTTAATCAGAATAATCAGAGTGTACCTGCAAGAATGATAGGTGCTATATTGGATTCAAGAACCACAAAGGAGCATGATACAAACTTTTGCCTTACAACTGTAATATAGAGCCTCTGTGCAACTTATGTCAAGGTACCTAACATGCTTGGGGGAGAAAATAGTCTACATTTAAAACCTGTTACCAAGGGAGGGATATTACTTCACTGTTAACCCTACCCATGTTTTATATTAGATCTTACTTAAATTGTAAGATTAAAATATATGTTCAATTGTAAAAGGACCTATGAATATTGATATAGGTTCCCTAATAACTAATTATATTAATTGTCCTCCAGAATCAAGTGAAATTGTCAAATGCGTATACATGTATTGCACAGTTAGGATGCACAGGATCAAAGATAGGAATTGATCAACATTTTGACAGTCTTTTAGATCTTCTGTAATTAAATTGTTATTATTTGTTTTTGAGCCTTTTTAGTAACTTAGTAATTAGGAAATTCCAGTGGTACATCTTTAATAGAGAATGTACACTTTATCTGATGAAAGGATGATAAGGTGTTACATGCTGGAGGTGTCATTATGGAAAGTATGACTAAAGATGTGCGCTATATGCATGTATATATTACAAAGTGGCAGTCACCACTGTGCAGTGGTGGTTCAACTGCACTTTCCATTGAAAAGCCATTTTTTGATTTGCCTGTAACGTTTTACCTGGAGCAAGGATCTGCACCAGAATTAGCAATCTCTTGGCATGTCATCTCACATGTCACAGTCAGTATGCCCTCCTAAAATAATCATGTAGTCACAAAAGTATTGGCTGCCCCTACCAGGTCCCCCGTCTCATGTGGGACTCCACTATGGACCCAGGGGGGCACCTGTGATGCCCCCCAAACATCCATGCCCCATGTGCCAGGCACCACATGGTGCCTGGCACACAAGGCATGGGTGTATGAAAACATCCCTTTTTCCATTGTGGCTTGTGCTGCGGCCCTTTTTGGGCTGCAGCACGAGCTTCAATGGAAAAAGTTATGATTCTACATGGTTATGACACCTACAGGGGTCGCATCATAATTTGGTGGGTGGGACCTCTGCCTGCTTGTCAGTTAGTCCCAATCGCGCTACGATGTTGGTCGGATGCCCATGTGACCGACATCATAATGAGGCCCTTGGACTTAAAAGAGAAGTGAGGGATGATTCTACCCAATAAAGGAGGTCGACATGTTTCTGCCTATACAACCCTCTAATGAGGTGTCAGTGACATTCTTCAGACTAGATCATCCTCCACAGTCTAAAGAAAAAGAAAATGTGAAAAAATATGTTTAAACCATAACCCGCATCTGGCAAAGTGTGCTTAAAAGATGTCAGATGTGTTCTTCAGCCATTGGGCAAACTAAGTCCATAAAACAGAAAAGTCTACTGACAACCAATCCTTTCTAAACATGACATCATGGCATTGAAAGGCAGTGAAAGTCAAGGTAACAATTGTGTCATTTCACACATGATGCATTCAAAAGTGAAACAAGTGAAACATTCCAAGAGTGAAGTGAATGATATGTGGACACTACACCACATACTTTAAGTGTGTGTCCTTGCTTGCAATTTTCTCTTCCCAAAATTTATGACAAGTTTATTTACGTTCTCAAAGCTGGAGTAATGGATCAGGGCACTAATAGAATATATAAGAGTAGACCATGTGTCAACTTAAGGCTACAATCTGCCATATTTTGATCTTTGTGCAGTCACTTTTTTTGATCCCCCTTTTTTCTCGGCCCCCGCTTGACGGATCGCCTCGAAACTTTCCATGCACAACTAGAATCTCTGAACACTTTATTTGGAAAATTTCGTTGAGATTCGTCAAACAGCACCAAAGTTATAGGAAGTCAGAAAACGGTTTTCTTATGGAAACTAGGTCCTAACTATACCTACTGCTATATAGCTATAGATATAGATATATCTTTTCCGAGATATTCACATGAATCTCCTGGAGAAAGGCACCTTCTATTTAGTTGAATGGACCCTATAGCCTATGGCTCTTGGTGTAATTGTTAAAACCATGCACATTCTGTATTATCAGCGTCATGCTTCCAGTCATGCACCGACAGTTAGACCCCACATGACATAACACCTGCCAGGTGTAATCCCACTTTAGCCTATGAGTATGCCCCAGCTGGCACGGTGCAAAAGTAGACATCTACTCTACCACCTTGCTAAACCCAACTAGGGAGTACCTGAAAAAATCCCCAAGTGTAACATCCACCCTGGAAGATGACAGGAGAAACACTGGCTGAAAAAAACACTTTTCACTGTGCATAATAAATCATGTTTTTTAAACGTTGGCCTATTATCAAACCCGGCCTCAACGCCCCCATGCCTGTACCCTCCCCGAACACCAACATACCATCAAAAACAATTCAAACAAAGAAATAAACCAATATTGGCACATGGGACTGCAACAGGGCAGAGGCACCATACCAAGCAATGTCTTGTGTGGACCAGAACGTAGAGCAGCATCAAGAGGCCTCATCTCCCCCAAAGCGAAAGATAACCTGAAGACACATCTACACAGTGGTGGCCGGCATGACTCGCGGGTGGGGCGGTGGGTGCGGGGGGTTCGCGGGGGTGGTCGCGCACGGGGGGTGGCAGGGTCTCGATTGCAGGAGGGATTGGGCAAAATAAAAAAAATAAAAAATAATTACCTTTCCGCCGGGTCTCGCGTCTCTGCTCCGGCTCTCCTGCCTCCGACTTCAGGAACAGGAAGCAGGCAGCCAGGCTCCCTCCGCTAAGCAAATCACAATGCTGCAATGCAGCGTTGTGATTGGTCTGAGCACCGTGACACGGCGCTCAACCAGGGGCTAGGGGGATGGGCATGTTCTCCATGCAGGCTGTAATGCAGCCTGCATGGAGAAGGGGGAAAGTGCGCATGATTGGTTTGGGTGGCCAGAGAGGGCCGACCAAACAGTCATTGCGCACTTAGGAGTGGGCAAACCACTCCTCCACTGCCCTGCTCCTAAAGCAGAGCAGCCCCGCCCACCCGCCGGCAAAGCAGCACAAACATAAAATGATACATTTGTTGACATGTAACACACCTGTGGCACACTGCTTCGTCAAAACACGAAACCTTGGGTTAAACCACATTTGTCTGAATACTCGCACCATGGCATCACTCCCAATGTGAACTGCTCCATGAATCCTAGGACTCCGCAAACAATCCGGCAACACTGCTCTACTATCTGTTGAAATCCAAATGCAATTATCTCTTTTCTCACAACCTGCTTTAATCCAACCAGCTTCTTCTTGGTCTGACACTTCTCCCTGCAGACGCTTAACCTCATCCCAAGTGTCTGCTATGGCAAACATCATGCTTAGCTCGGTTCTTTCTGTGCTCTCTCCTGAATAATCCCCATTGAAAATGCAAGCATGAACGGCACAAAAGCGTGCAACTTCATCCGCGTACCTGTTACCCATAGTAACAAAATCCTCCCCCTTTCCATGGGCAGCACATTTCACCACAGCCACTTCCTTCGGCTGCTGTAAAGCTTCCAACAGTTGTCTCACATATTCCCTATTTCTGATAGGAGATCCTGATGATGTTAAGAACCCCCACTGTGACCATAGCTGTCCGAAGTCATGAACTACACCGAATCCGTACTGGCTGTCGGTATAGATGGTGACTCGTGACTTGTGCGGAATGTACTCCCTGTAAACAAGCAGCTTCCACGACTCCAGAAATGGTACAGACAGCAAACGCTGCTCTCAAATGACCCTCATTGTCCCTTAAACATGACCCATCGACAAAAAGGACTTGGTCCGATTCAGGCAGAGGTTCATCAACAATGTCGGGTCTCGGTCTGGTACAAAGTTCAGTCACATCCAGACAGTCATGGTCCTCACAATCTTTCCCTTCAACATTTGGAATTGGCATCAAAGTAGCAGGATTTAACACAGAACACCTTTTCAAAGTAACATTCTCTGAGGCAAGTAAGATCTGCTCGTAACGTGTGAGCCTATTGTTGGTCAAATGATGTTTTGGTTTCGTCATCAGGAGCGCAACTGAGTGTGAAACATAGACAATAAGAGGATGACCCATCACAATACTTTCGCATCTTTTAATGCTGACACCAGTTGAAGCAATGGATGTGAGACATCCGGGCAACCCTGAAGCTACAGGATCTAATGTAGCAAGAAGTAGGCTACTGGTCTACGGACACCCCCATGTGTCTCGGTGAGTACAGATAGTGCACAACCCTCCCTCTCACAGCAGAACAAGGAGAATGCTTTGTTGTAATCAGGCATTCCCAGAGCCAGAGCACAACACAGGCTTTCTCTCAGCTCCAAGAAGGCAACCAAACAGTCGTTATCCCATAATACCGGATCCCTCACATCCTTGTGCGTCAATCTTTGTAAAGGCTTCGCCTTCAGGGAAAAGTTGGGAATCCACTGTCTACAATAGCCAACCATTCCCAGGAACATCCGAACATCCTTTTGTGTAGAAGGCGGATTCATATGCATGATCGCCTCAATGCGGTCTGGTGACACCTTTCTCTTGCCTTTCTCGATGCGATGACCCAAATACTGGACCTCAGGCAAACAGTACTGAAGTTTGCTTGGGTACACTGTGTGCCTATTTTCTGCCATGTGGTTTAACAGAGCAAAGGTATGAACCCTACAAGCTTCCTTAGTCTCCGAAGCAATCAGGAGATCATCAATATACTGCACAAGTACTGAACTCTGCAACAGTACTAAACTCTCAAGGTTCTTTTTGAAGATCTGGTTGAAGATAGATGGACTCTCCGTATACCCTGGTGGGATACGACACCATGTTAACACACGGTTCTCCAGCCGGAAAGCGAATAAAAATTGTCCTTCCTCATGCAAGGGTATCGAAAGAATGCTTGACACAAGTCAATCACAGTAAACCATTCTGCTTCGCAAGGGATTTTAAATAGGATCACAGATGGATTCGGTACCACAGGACAACATGGAATCACAACCGCATTGACCTTCCTCAGGTCCTGAACAGTGCGATATTTGCCACTCGGTTTCTGTAACCCCATTATAGGTGAATTGCACAGACTTCCTATGATCTCTTTTAGAATGCCTTGCGCGATCATGGACTCAATCACAGGTGTAATTCCCGCCACCATTTCCAGAGGTCAGGTAATATTGAGGTGTTCCCCAGAAATTCAGCATTTGGCTTAACTTGTATCTGAACTTGCTTAACTCCTCAGATCAGTCCTATCTCTTCTCCTATGAAGTCCCACACCACTGGAGAGACGGTGTCTCACAAGTCACATGGCAGGTCGTCCACCATTAGCATGGGTGTGAGAAGTTGGCCTGGTATATGCTGTCCACTAATTAAAGTGGGCACCCTGTACCAGTCCAAACTTTTATGGTGATTTAAGAGGTCAAAGATAACCTTCGAAAGCTATCCAAGTGGTAGCTGTGGAGAGCAGCCTTCAGGCTTAGTCTTGAAGGAATGTTAAGCAGCTTGTTTTACCAGAAAGCAACCTTATAGTATTGGTTAAATGAAAGGAGGGCCGCACAGTAGTTATAAAAATATGTATTTATTGATATAACACTCTTTAAGTACAACACAGTGCCTTCTGCGCGAAGATACTCTCAAAGCACACAATACTGTGGCACAGAAACAATAGTAAATAGCACTAATACACAGTGGCCTCCAGGGGAAGGCAAAACCATACACTAAAATAGTGGTATAAGAACCTCGACTCGAGTCAAGACAGTGTCTAGAGCACGGGTACTCATAGTACGGCCCGCGGGCGGCCCGCGGACCTTGCGGACATCGTACCTGTGTTGTTTTTTTTTTTTTACAGAGTGTCATCAAACAGACTCTGCTCTATGGGGGCCGGGCGATTCCAGCGATAGTCCGAGTGGAGCTGCAGGGGCGCTAAGAAGAGGTGAAATAAAACAAAGCCTCGTTATCATGCAAATGGTCTTTTAAAGACCTGTGAAGTACTCGGGTGCGGCTGTGTGTGTGCCCGGGAAGCTGTCTCAGCCCGGGCTGCCACACACGCGGGGTGATGTGACAGAGAATGATAGAGGACAGCAGGGTGTGAGAGCCGGGTGAGGTGACGGAGGGCAGCAGGGAGTGAGAGCCGGGTGAGGTGACGGAGGGCAGCAGGGAGTGAGAGCCGGGTGAGATGGCAGAGGGTTACAGAGGGCAGCAGGGAGTGAGAGCCGGGTGAGGTGACGGAGGGCAGCAGGGAGTGAGAGCCGGGTGAGGTGACAGAGGGCAGCAGGGAGTGAGAGCCGGGTGAGATGGCAGAGGGTTACAGAGGGCAGCAGGGAGTGAGAGCCGGGTGAGGTGACGGAGGGCAGCAGGGAGTGAGAGCCGGGTTAGGTGACGGAGGGCAGCAGGGAGTGAGAGCCGGGTGAGATGGCAGAGGGTGACAGAGGGCAGCAGGGAGTGAGAGCCAGGTGAGGTGATAGAGGGCAGCAGGGAGTGAGAGCCGGTGAGGTGACAGAGGGTTGCAGGGAGTGAGAGCCGGGTGAGGTGACAGAGGGCAGGGAGTGAGAGCCGGGTGAGGTGACGGAGGGCATCAGGGAGTGAGAGCCGGGTGAGATGGCAGAGGGTTACAGAGGGCAGCAGGGAGTGAGAGCCGGGTGAGGTGACGGAGGGCAGCAGGGAGTGAGAGCCGGGTGAGGTGACGGAGGGCAGCAGGGAGTGAGAGCCGGGTGAGATGGCAGAGGGTTACAGAGGGCAGCAGGGAGTGAGAGCCGGGTGAGGTGACGGAGGGCAGCAGGGAGTGAGAGCCGGGTGAGGTGACTTAGGGCAGCAGGGAGTGAGAGCCGGGTGAGATGGCAGAGGGTGACAGAGGGCAGCAGGGAGTGAGAGCCGGGTGAGGTGACAGAGGGCAGCAGGGAGTGAGAGCCGGGTGAGGCGACAGAGGGCAGCAGGGAGTGAGAGCCGGGTGAGGCGTCCGCGCGCAGGGAGTGAGAGCCGGGTGAGGTGACGGAGGGCAGCAGGGAGTGAGAGCCGGGTGAGGTGTGCGTTAAGAGCCTGTGATGTGATGTTTCCCGCCAGCCTGTAGTCAGAGAGTTGAGCCAAGGCCAGGGAGCTCAGGCCTGGGAGGGAGACAGAGAGGGAGACAGAGAGAGAGGGAGACAGAGAGAGAGGGAGACAGAGAGAGGGAGACAGAGGGAGAGACAGAGGGAGGGAGACAGAGAGAGACAGAGAGAGAGGGAGGGAGACAGAGAGGGAGGGAGACAGAGAGAGACAGACAGAGGGAGACAGACAGAGGGAGGGAGACAGAGAGAGACAGAGACAGAGAGAGACAGAGAGAGAGGGAGACAGAGAGAGAGGGAGACAGAGAGAGAGGGAGACAGAGAGAGAGGGAGACAGATAGAGGGAGACAGATAGAGGGAGACAGATAGAGGGAGACAGGGAGGGAGACAGGGAGGGAGACAGATGGAGACAGACGGAGACAGACAGAGGGAGACAGAGGGAGGGAGACAGAGAGAGGGAGACAGAGAGAGAGAGAGGGAGGGAGACAGAGAGAGAGAGAGGGAGGGAGACAGAGAGAGAGAGGGAGGGAGACAGAGAGAGAGAGAGAGAGAGAGAGGGAGGGAGAGAGAGAGAGAGAGAGAGAGATAGAGAGAGGGAGGGAGACAGAGAGAGAGGGAGGGAGACAGAGGGAGGCAGAGAGAGAGGGAGACAGAGAGAGAGGGAGACAGAGGGAGGGAGACAGAGGGTGACAGAGAGAGGGAGACAGAGGGAGATAGAGAGAGGGAGACAGAGGGAGATAGAGAGAGACAGAGGGAGAGACAGAGGGAGGGAGACAGAGAGAGACAGAGAGAGAGGGAGACAGAGAGGGAGGGAGACAGACAGAGAGAGACAGACAGAGGGAGACAGACAGAGGGAGACAGGGAGAGACAGAGGGAGGGAGACAGAGGAAGGGAGACAGAGGGAAGGAGACAGAGGGAGACAGAGGGCGACAGACAGAGAGAGACAGAGGGAGACAGACAGAGGGAGGAGGGCGACAGGCAGAGGGAGGAGGGCAACAGGCAGAGGGAGGAGGGCGACAGGCAGAGGGAGGAGGGCAACAGACAGAGGGAGACAGATAGAGGGAGACAGATAGAGGGAGTCAGATAGAGGGCGACAGAGGGAGGGAGACAGAGGGAGGGAGACAGACAGAGGGAGACAGACGGAGACAGACAGAGGGAGACAGACGGAGACAGACAGAGGGAGACAGAGGGAGAGAGAGGGAGGGAGACAGAGGGAGGGAGACAGAGAGAGGGAGGGAGACAGAGAGAGAGAGAGAGAGAGAGAGAGAGAGAGAGAGAGAGAGGGAGAGAGATGTGTATGCCGGGTCCGGTGGCTCAGTGGACGAAGGCTTCCGCTGCAGGGGCCTGTGTTCCACCTCATGGTCACAGTTTTGTTGTGCTCTAGCCCCGCCCCCTCCCCCAATGACCCCGCCCCCACCGGTGCGGCCCTCGGCCACAAACCACACTGTAAATTTGGCCCCCGAGAGAAAGTTTGTGAGTACCCATGGTCTAGAGGATATAGAATCTCTGGGACCCCAAGGAACCACACAAGGTGAGTAAGTAGGGACCCCACAGAGGACGGGTGCAGTGTGAGAACACGACCGCGTGCTCCGTACCATTCTATGGGAGAGTCGCGGTTGAAGTTTTAAAGTTTAAGGACCCTTCCCAGTGGCCTTCAAAGAAACCCTGTGGAACTTAGGAGGTTGGAGAGCCATCCCACCCGTGGATACCAGAGTTACCTATCCCAGGGAAGCCGGGTGTATAGGTCTGAAGTGGGGTCGGAAACCGCCGTTGAACTCAATGGAGGACTTTGAAGAAGAGCTGCTGCTGGAAGGAAGAAAAGTGTCTGTCGGAATCCAAAGGTGGATTCTTGTTGAAGAGTACCTGAAAGCAGAGGGGACAGAGTCTGGGTCACTCAGGAGTGACCAGGGGCTCGGTAGACGAATGCCCACCGTTGTCGGGTGCTTCAGGTGTTTAGGGGGTTCCTGACTCTGCAGCCACTGGGACCAGGAGATGTCGAGGATGACCATGAGCCGAATACGAGCTGTCCCACAAAGGATGTTGAGTGCTGAGGAGTCAGTGTCCAGCTGGAGCACCAACAAGCCTTGGCAACGGCAACCCACGCAGAAGGTCAAAGAAGGTTACGGTTCAGACCAGCAAGGTCCAGGAGACTCACCAAACACAGGGGAGTCAGGGCAGGCCTGGAGCCACCAGGGGAGCCCAAGAAAAGCAAAGTTGACCCTCAGGGAACCTGCAGGCCGGAGGCACAGGAGTCGCAAGGGAACCTCAAGCAGTTTCACAAAGCAACAGCCCACGGAGCACTCGGTGTGAGGAGGCCGGAGTTCTTTGTAGAAAATGGTGCCAGAGGTTGGGGCTACTTGGAGCCCAGTGCACTTGTTCGGGAAACGCCAACAAGCATATGCACTTGCAAATGAACGCGGTGCACAGGGGTACGGGTATTGCAGCCCCCACGAGGGATTCTGACCTCAAATTTGGTGAGAGGGCAGCTCAGACCTCAAGGGACTTGGAAACCCACCTCTTGTGTTGCTGGAGCCTTCGGAGTCCGTAGGAGCTCAGGAGCAGCAGACTGGTCAATCGTGATGTGGTGCCTGCGGTTGCAGGGGAGTGACTCCTTCACTCCAAGGGAGATATCTTCAGTTGTCCTTGATGCTTCACAGGTCCTGCACAGAGCCTGTATGGTGCATGTGCACAGACGATGCTTCGGACTGAGAGGGAGACAAAGCCGGGCCCAAACAAAGTCCAGCGAGGTCCAGAGTGTCCAGACGGTCGAAGTTCAGTGGTTTCTGCTTCAGAATCTTGTCCACGTCGAATCTAGGGTCCTACAGCCAGTTAAGCCCTTTTGTACCCACAGGAGAGGGTTGGACAGATTCAGGGAGACAGTGGGGAGGTCACTTCTATGTCCTTTGTCCAGTTTCGCGCCAGAGCAGGAGCCAACAGCTCCCAGGACTGGTTTGAACTGGACTATGCACAGGGACACCAAATGTGACCCTCATGCAGACTTTCGCTCGCTAGCAAGCGCACCCACCCAGGCCTAATACACTAAATCCTGTCTGGGAGGTGGTCACACCTCCCTGTGACAGGATGCCTATTGTTCTGCCTTCCCCTGCTCGAACTTGGCTCAGCAGCAGGAGGGCAGAAATGTGTCTCTGGTTGGCAGCAACCCTTTTGGGCTGCCCGGGACTAGAAGGCTGGTACCGGGAACACCAGAGACCTCACAAAGCTCGTTTCTGAAGGGTGGAATCATACCTCCCACACCGGTTACCGCTGTGGGGGGTATGATTCCACAATGTTTGACACCAAACACGATAGGGTTACTTTCAGCCGTTTTAGAGTTGGTCATCACGTGGTTGCATAATGCCACTCTATATGTCGTAAATGGCTGTAGTACTAACAACCCGGGAGAATGGACTCCGTAGGCTGCAGGGGTGTCCTGCTCATGCAGTGGCACCCTCTCACTTAGAACCAAGCACCCTGCCTTCAGGATTGTCAAGGCCTGCTATAGGGGTGACTTATAGGTTTAAGTGTAGTGACCCTTAGATATAGTGAACCTATATCTAAAGTAAGTGGTGCATGCACCATCTTACACAGGCTGCAATGGCAGGCCTGTAGTTCCATTTTGCATGACCTCTCATGGGTGGCATAATACATGCTTCAGCCCATTGGAGGCCTCTGGGGTACCTATGCCCTGGGTACATGGGTACCATATACTAGGGACAGATAAGGGTACCCCAGTATCCAATCTGGAGTGTACCTAAGTACTTGACATATCAATTTAAGGAGAAAGCAGATAGACTGGGGTCCTGATTAGCAGGATCCCAGTCAGACTATTCAAAAACAGTATCACATGAAGGAAAAAGTGGGGGTAACCATAAGAAGCAGATCCTACTTTTCTACACAACCTCCCCCCCAAACGTAAGGAGATGAGACTAACCTTGCCCAGTTGAGTCTTCATTTTCTAAGTGGAAATATCTGGAGAATCCATCTGCATTGGCATGGTTACTCCCAGGTCTATGTCCTACTGTATAGTTCATCCCCTGTAGGGAAATGGACCACCTCAAAAGTTTGGGGTTTTCACCCTTCATCTCTTTTAGCCATAGGAGGGGCTTATGGTCTGTCTGAACAATGAAGTGAGTGCCAAACAGGTATGGGCTCAGCTTCTTCAGGGGCCAGACCACAGCAAATGATTCCCTCTCTATAGCTGACCAATGTTTCTCTCTGGGGGTCAACCTTCTGCTGACAAAAGCTACTGGTTGATCCTGACCCTCTGCATTAAGTTGTGACAACACATTCCCTACCCCCAACTCAGATGCATCTGTTTGGACAATAAATTGCTTGGAGTAGTCGGGACTCTGCAGAATGGGAGCAGTGCACATGGCCTGCTTGAGATCATCAAATGCCTTCTGATAGCTAACTGTCCACTGAACCTTCTTGGGCATTCACTTTGATGTAAGATCATTCAAGGGAGTCACTATAGACCCATATCCCTTCTGTAGTACCCAGTCAGGCCCAAGAAAGCTCAGACCTGAGTCTGAGTAGTGGGAGCAACCCAGTCCATGATGGTCTGGATTTTGCTCTGTAATGGTTGAACTTGGCCTCCATCCACAGGGTGGCCCAGGTACACAACCTTGCTCTGCCCTATCTGGCACTTAGTAGCCTTGATAGTGAGGCCTGCTTTCTGCAGAGCCTCCAAAACATTCTTCAGGTGGACCAGGTGATCCTCCCAGGTGGAGCTAAAGACAGCTATATCATCCAGATATGCTGCACTATAGGCTTCCAGGCCTGTAAGGACTTTGTTCACCAGCCTTTGGAATGTGGCAGGTGCATTCTTCAGACCAAAGAGCATTACAATAAATTGATAATGCCCATTAGGGGTTGAGAATGCTGTTTTTGGTTTGGCATCCTCAGCTAGTCTGATTTGCCAATACCAGCAGTTAGGTCAAATGTACTTAGATACTTGGCTGAGGCCAGATTATCAATAAGCTCATCTGCCCTAGGAATTGGGTGAGCATCCGTCCTAGTGACTGCATTGAGTCCCCTGTAGTCCACACAAAACCTCATCTCTCTCTTACCACCCTGGGTGTGAGGTTTAGGTACCAGGACTACTGGTCTAGCCCAAGGGCTATCTGAGGGCTCAAATACTCTCAGTTCCAGCATCTTTTGGACCTCAGTCCTGATACAATCTCTGACATGGTCAGGCTGCCTGTAGATTTTATTCTTGACAGGTGGACTCTCACCTGTGTCCACTTCATGGGTACACCAGGTGGTTTGACTGGGTGTCAGAGAAAACAAATGCCTGTATTGATTGGGAACTTTCCTACAATCAATCTGCTGTTGACCAGTGAGGCTGTCTGCCAAGACTACACCATCAACTGATCCATCATCAGGGTTCTGTGAGAGGAGGTCAGGGAGTGGGTCACTCTCTTCCTCCTGTCCCTCATCAGTTGCCATGAGCAAGCCCATGTTAGCCCTGTCAATGTATGGCTTGAGCCTGTTCACATGGAGCACCCTGTGGGGGCTCCTGGGAGTACTAAGGTCCACCAAGTAGGTGATCTCTCCCTTCTGCTCAAGAATGGTATGGGGTCCACTCCATTTGTCTTGGAGAGCTGCTGGGGCCACAGGCTCCAGCACCCAAACCTTCTGCCCTGGCTGATAAACAGTCAATACGCGTGTTTCCTACAATGGTGGAAAAACACACAGTTTTGTTAAAATACCCCTCACACACCAAAAGGGGCCTTGGTGTCATGCTTCATCATAGGGGTCTTCCCGCCCCGCTGCGGGACGGGGCGTGCTACGACCTACAACTACGTGGGAGCACTGTTTTTTGAAAAAAGACTATGGGGCCGATTCCGATCTCGGCCGGTAGGGCTCCGAATCGGATTCGGCTTAACCAGATCCGATTCGGAGCCCTATTTCCCGACCGATTCGTACGCGCGTCCGGGCGAGCGAGTACGATGCAAAATCGCCGACCGACTCGTCCGGGCGTCCCGACCGCTCCGACCGACTTGTTCCCGGGTCTAACCGCACCGACCGACTCGCTCGGACTCGACACGCACCGCGCAATGGAGACGTTCCCCGGCCGGGTGAGTACGATGCGTGCCGCGTGCAGTCCGACCGAGCCGCGCACTCTGGCTCCAAAGAGCAGTTGGAGCCGTACTTTGGGGGTCCATGTCGGACCCCCCTGTACGCGTAGCCGCGCGAGTCGCACACAGGGGGGACCCATGGGTCCCCCCTACCTGTGCGTGTACGGCGCGAGTCGCTTCGCCGCGTACACGCTGTAGGGGGCGCCCTTGTCCGCCTCGCACCCATTGAGTCAATGGGAGCCCGCGTACGCGTTGTACGACAGGCTCCCATTGACTTCAATGGGAGTCCGACCGAATCGAGTCCGATGGCATACGTGCGTATCGTACTCGTTCGGTCGGGCTGCACGGGTCCGATTCGGTCAGAAATCTCTCCGGGTCCGGCTCGGTCGGAGAGATTTCCGGCCCGAATCGGAATCGGCCCCTATGTGTCATGTAGGAGTGTGAGTGGAAGGGTCAGGAGTGAATGAGAGAGTGAATTAAAAAAATACCTGGCTCGTTGGACTAAAAAACTTTAATATTCCTTTGAGCTGGTATTATTAAAAGTGGGGAAAACGGAGGTGTATTGCCTTAATGAGCAGTCCCTCCTATATCTGTCAACATGTTTCGAAGCCCTCCCCTGGCTTCTTCTTCAGGACCAAGAGGATCCCTTCTACACTCACCATATAATAAGGAGCGATGTCTATAAGGTATCTAAAAAAAGTAGTGTATGTACATGTAGTATTTACTACATGATGAGCATGCCAAATAATCATGCACAGTATACAATACCTAAATAGGTATACTACTTTGTAATCTGGAAGAAAAACAACATAATATTAAAAGGCAAGACATATTCATCATCCATCGTGATAGGTGGTGACCTGCAAAGAAACTGATATGTGATAATATACTCCTTATCCATACCTAGTGAAGCCAAAATTGGTGATGTGTCTTGCTGTTAAATAAAGGGACAATGCAAAAACAAACACATGTTGAACATAAAACACACACTCTATATCAAGGGACTGGTATTAGCGAGCCCAAAAGATGGTAAGTGAATCCTTAGAAACAGAAGGTATTTTTAAATCTATAGTGCCAACAGAGACAGGTATGCATGGTATTAGGATTGTCAACCTACTTGATCCCTAAGGAGGTAATGCTCCATGAGCCTTATAACGGGTGGGAGGGGTGCCTATAGTCACACTCTGGAAAAATAAAAATAAAAAGGAACAGCCGGTTATTACGAAATTCTATCGACCGTTGTTTTTGTCCTCACGTAACCTGCTAGTGCTAATCGGCTATGCCGTACTTACTACTCCAAGGACACTGCCTCACTGTGTCAGGCCTCCCCTCGTCTTCGTTGAACAATGGAACTGCGTGGGGTGCGCCCTTAAGTAGTCAAATTAATTGATGTTCCAGCCGATAAATCAGCGTGCAATCCTGTGCATCTGTGGCAAATACCACGGAAGTAGTTCAGACGATCTACTTCCTGTAGCGGGGACTGTATTCGAGTGAGGAACGCTAGTGTGCCAACCTAGATGGTGCCGCAGAGAAAAGAATGCTCTCTCTCATAGTCAATGCTGCCATGTCTCTATCCCGACGTGTGCCCCGTTAAAAATACCCCGGAAGTACTTCGGATGAAATACTTCCTGTTGCGGGGCTTTGCGGAGTGTAACTGAGGCTAGACTGCCAACCTCTTTAGTTTTTGGAGACTTTTATCATTACTGCGCATGCCTGTCGGAAAGTTGTCCCTTTAGGTTACGATGAGCAATGTTATTAACCCTGGGCGTAGTTCGCGTAGTAGCGCTACGCGTAGCTACACGAAGTGCACTTCGCACTACGCGAGCTACGCGTAGCACTACATGAACTGCGTAGTGCGGTAGGAAATGCTGTTCGCGATGATTGCACAGTGCCGGATGCTTGTCCGCACTGTGCAATCATTGCAAACGGCATCTTGCACAGTGCAAGCGGTCGTTTTCTGCCGCTCGAGTAGATTTGTACTCGAGCGGCAGCTTTCTCAACGCGGACTGGTAGTTTCTCATCGCGAGCGGTCGCGAGCATACGCGACCACTCGCAATGAGAAACCTGACCTCCTCGCGTTGAGAATCTCGCCGGGAGGTTTATTTTCCACACTCGCGATCGGCAACTTGATGTTGCTGATCGTGAACGAGGAAAAAGTCTCGCCGGGATGTCATTTTGCTCGCTTGCGGTCGCCAACTTGACGTTGAGGACCGCGAGCAAGCAAAAAATGACCGCTACGCTACACGTGTTTGCACTGTGCTACGTGCAATTCGCGTAGTGCGAAGTAGCGCAAACTACGCGAGCGTAGCGTAGTACTTTGCCCAGGGTTAAAAGTTATTTTGATGCAGTCTCTGCCTTTATTAGAAAAATAGAAAATGAATTATTATCGTAATTATTGCAGATAGGGGAATATGTATGTCCAATAACCATCGTTAATCGTGAAACAGATATTTGTTATAGATGGAATATAAAAATACCATTGTTCAAGGTGTGCTCAATAGGGACCATAATGTGAGTGCTTCCTCAGTAGTTTGAGTCCACAAGTGATGATAAGATAGATGTCCCTAAGGAGTTCGTGTGTTCTGCACACTCAGAAGGGTGTGTGGCACCATTGTTGAACGTATAGGGGAGGAGAAGGGGAATGATTCCTTGCTCCTATCTAACAGGCACTACATGATAGGTGTACATGTGGGCCCGGAAGGTGTGACTCATGATCTCCAAAGGTCTCCCTTTCGAAGGGTGAACAGATGAAAACCATAGAGATACTAAAGGTGGACATCATGCTGTTTGATGGGCACTATTACTCAGATAGTTCGAAGTTACTCTTTCAAATGAAGGTTTTAAAAGGTTTTTTAGGGGGTTTTAGGTAAACTGACTCCAGGGAATGTCGTCATTGAGACCGTCGATGTGTGTCCCCAACCGGAACACCCACTGTTGTTCCTTCTCAAAAAGGCCATTTTCGCCATTCAGTTGTTCAATGGCGGTCCACTTTAAATCTTCCACAGTATGTTGAGTGGTCAGGTAGTGTGTTGACATCTTGGTTGTGCTCTTCTTGCAGCGAATGTTGCTCCTATGTTCCCCAATGCGAACCTTGACCGGTCTTGTCGTCATGCCTATGTATTCCAGGCCGCATGGGCAGGTGACCATATACACTACATTCCTGCTATTGCAATTGGTGAAACCTCTCTGTTCCCATTCAGTACCATTCCTGAATTTTATGTGCCTGCTCCTCCTAGTTAGGTGGCACGTACTGCAGTTACCACAGGGGTGGTGACCCTGCACAGGTGGGAGAAGTGGACCCTCAGATGTTTTAGGTAGTCCTGCTCGTGGTCTCGTGTGGACTAGCATGTCCTTCAAATTTCTTCCTCTCTTATGTGCGAACATAGGTTTCGGGAGATTGAGTTTGCAGCAATTCAGGAGTCTCCAATGTTTATTAACAATTTTCGATACCTGGTTCGAGTGGGTGTTGAACGTGGTGACACAGATGGGCCTTTCTTCATATTCACCAGGTGCCCTGTCCTCCAAAAGGGCATCCCTGTTATTGTTTTGTGCTCTTTTCATCGCTTTGTTGATGATTCCTGTGGGGTAATTGCGTTTCTTCAGTTTGGTTTGTAGGTCGGATGCTTGAATCTTGAAATCCTTCAGCTCCGTACAATTCCTCCGGAGGCGGAGGAACTGCCCGTAAGGGAGATTATCCTGGAGGTGGCGCGGGTGGAAACTATTGTACAGAAGTAAGCAGTTCTTAGCCGTGGCTTTGAAGTGCGTGGTCGTTTTCAGTGTTCCTTCGTCCGGATATATGTTGAGGTCCAGAAAGACCAGGTTGTCCCGTGAGGTTGTATTCGTAAATTTAAGAAAAGTATTCTGTTGGTTCAGCCAGATCATAAAGGCTTCTGTCGATGGAATATCCCCTTCCCATACCACCAGGACGTCATCAATGTACCGTTTCCAAGTTCTTATATGGTGAAAGAACGGGTTGCTGGGGTCCAAAATTTTTCTTGTCTCCAGATGGTGCACATAGAGACCAGCTATGCTGGGAGCAAAGGTGCTCCCCATGCTGGTCCCGTGCTTCTGTAAATAGAATGTGTCCTCATACATAAAGAAGTTCTTAGTGAGCGCCAAAGACACACATTCCATCACTACATTGCGTGGTGTTTGATACTCCCATTCAATAGAAAAAAGGATTTCTTCAAATATGGTCAATGTCTCATCATGGGGAAGACTCGTATAGAGACTCTCCACATCGAGTCCCATGAGGAGGTCTCTGTCAGGATTAAAATTCATGTCCCGGAGTAGTTGTAGAACCGCCTTGGTGTCTTTTAAGTAAGTCCCAGTTGTTTGGACCAGAGGGCGGAGGAATGCGTCAGCGAACTTGAATAGAGGTTCCAGAATGGAATCTATACCCGAGACGATGGGGCGTCCCGGTGGTTGCCCAAGATTCTTGTGAATCTTGGGTATGGTGTAGAAGTACGGGGTTCTCGGGGATTTCTTTATGAGAAACTCAGCCTCCTTTTTAGAGATCCAATTATGAGCCATTGCCTCCTCAACCATAGAGGCTATCCGGATTCGGATGGTTTCTGTATGGTCATCACGGATGACCTCGTAGTTCCTACGGTCTTCGAGGAGTTTCCTGCACTCGATATCGTAGGCGGTGGTGGTCTGAATAACTATAGCCCCGCCTTTGTCGGCTGGCTTGACGATGATGTTTTCATTAAGTGACAGTTGACGTATTGCCTCCCTCTCTTCTCTGGATGTATTCTGAAAAATCGTGTTCCCCTGTGTAGAGATGTTCTCCATTTCCTCCATTACAGCTTTCTCAAATGTCAATAGTTCTACCGGCAGTGTGGAGTCCGGGAGGACGAAAGTAGACTTCACTCGTAGACCAGTGTCGTCACCGTCTCCTTCTGGTTTTTCTTTGTCTTTGAAGAAAGCTCTTAACTTCAGTTTGTGGATGAACTCCTTCATCTCTGCACACAGTTTGAATTTGTCTATTCTGTTGGTTGGTACAAATCCAAGTCCTCGTTCCAAGACACGTTCTTGTGCCTGTGTTAATTCGTAATCTGTCAAGTTCACCACTAAATTCCTCTCCTGCTGGTCGACAACTGGTTGTTCGATGCGCCCGTCATACTCCTCGTTGAGACTCGTGGTGTCTCGTCCTCTAGGGTGGACCAGTGGACATTGTTGCCTCTCCGGTTCCTGCCTCTCCGGGGTCCATGGCGTGCCCCTAAAAAAGGCGGTGGGCCGTAATAGTTGTAATCGTATTCCTGTGGCGGAGGTATCCAATGTTGATATGGTCCTCCCATTGGTGGTGGTCCATAAGGATAGGGTGGGAAAGACGGTGATACTTGGTGATTCCCCCATCCTCTCCGTCTTGGGTTATATGGTCTTTGATATTGGCCTCCCCCCTGATGGTATCGGGGGCCGCTTCCTCTGTTGGAGTTGGAGCTGTTGGATCCTGTATCGGATGTATCTCCATCCGAACTCTGGTCTTGATTTGAGTTCTTTGATGTGTAGTCGTCCCGTATATACGGGTACACCGTCTCATGACTAAAGCGTGCAGTATCTTTTTTTCGTTTATTATATTTGCTCTGCTTTAGTGTGCTTTCGAACTCATTCATCTATTGGTTAAGTTCTTCCAGGTGTTTCTTGAGGGCGCTCGGAGACTGGTAGGTCTTAAGTTGTACCTCCAGTTCCTGAATCTCAATTTTGAGTTCCTGGGTAAGTCTTGTGGCTGTCTTGATAATCAAGATCAGCCAGTCACGGGTACAATGCCACGATATCAGTGACCAGTCTTTTTTGAACGCCTTGTCGTGTTGGAAAATATATGGTTCATTACGAACAATCAGGCCTCGTGGAGCCGCATTTGCCCTTAAGTACTCCGTCATCAGTAGTCCGTGTAAAGCTGTTTTTATCTGTGCCCTTCTCAGATTGGCCAATTCATCCCAGTCAGCACTGTTAGGGCCTGGTTCAGTACTGCTCAACCCTTCAAAAGGGTTGATGTCTGCTAGGATCCTATCAACCGCTTCCTCAGCAAAAGTGAGGCCTGTTGTTTCTGCCATTTTCAGGTGTTGATGGTTACGATGCAGAAAATGTGAGATAAACTAGATACGTGTGTGTGTGTAAGTGTTCAGTGGTGTTTTCGCAAAAAAGAGTGGCCAACTGACCTCTCAGGGCTATCGGTATTGTTTCCGATATGTTGTAACCAGAAATTCTGTGATACTCCCACAGCAGCACGCTGTCTATATATCAAAAAACCAAAAAGGGGAGTGAAGAGGTTCTGCTCACAGGAGCGGCGGAGGTGGATGCGTCCTCCTCAAGTCAATAGATACAAAACATAGAGATCCACCCTCATACAGATATAAAGCTGTGTCCTCCCAGACTACGCGTGTTTCCTACAGTGGTGGAAAAACACACATCTTTGTTAAAATACCCCACACACACCAAAAGGGGCCTTGGTGTCATGCTTCATCATAGGGGTCTTCCCGCCCCGCTGCGGGACGGGGCGTGCTACGACCTACGACTACGTGGAGCACTGTTTTTTGAAAAAAGACTATGTGTCGTGTAGGAGTGTGAGTGGAAGGGTCAGGAGTGAATGAGAGAGTGAATTAAAAAATACCTGGCTCGTTGCCAGTCTGGGAGGACACGGCTTTATATCTGTATGAGAGTGGATCTCTATGTTTTGTATCTATTGACTTGAGGAGGACGCATCCACCTCCGCCGCTCCTGTGAGCAGAACCTCTTCACTCCCTTTTTTGGTTTTTTGATAAACAGTCAAGACAGCCTTTTAGTCATGCCAAGCTTTCTGCAATTCTTGACTTGCCTCAAGGTTTTTACTGGCCTTCTTCATGTACTCAGCCATCCTGGAGCGGAGACCAAGTACATAGTCCACTATGTCTTCCTTAGGAGGTTTGAGAGGTAACTCCCATCCTTCCTTCACCAAACACAAGGGACCCCTAACTGGATGTCAAACAGAAGTTTGAAAGGGCTGTAGCCAACCCCCTTCTGTGGTACCTCTCTGTAGGCAAAGAGAAGGCAAGGCAACAAGACATCCCATTTTCGCCTAAGCTTTTCTGGGAGGCCCATGATCATGCCCTTGAGCGTTTTGTTGAACCTTTCAGCTAACCCATTGCATTGTGGGTGATAGGGGTGGTGAACTTGTAGTTCACTCCACACTCCTTCCACATTGCAATAATGTAACTTGACATGAAGTTTGTACCTCTGTCAGTTGAGACCTCCTTAGGGAAACCCACTCTGGAAAAGATTCCCAGGAGGGCCCTGGCCACCACAGGAGCTGTGGTGGTTTCAAGGGGTATGGCCTCTGGATACCTAGTGGCATGGTCCACCATTACTAGTATATAACTGTGTCCAGATGCTGTAGGAGGGTTCATGGGACCAGTGATATCAATCCCAACCCTCTCAAAGGGAACCCCCACCACAGGTAGTGGTATGAGGGGGGCCTTTGTGGTACCACTTGACTTACCACTGGCTTGACAGATGGTACAGGAGCGACAAAACTCCTTTGTGTCCTCTGACATGTGAGGCCAGTGAAAGCGAGGGACAAGCCTGTCCCAAGTCTTACTTTGGCCTAGGTGTCCTGCTAAGGGAATGTCATGTGCCAAGGTGAGTAGTAAGCCCCTAAACTTCAGAGGTATGACCAACCTCCTGGTGGCACCAGGCTTGGGGACTCTACCCTCTGAGTACAGGAGTCCCTCATCCCAATAGATCCTGCGGGATCCACTGATACTCCCAGCAGCCTCAGCAGCAGCTTTCTGTCTGAGGGGTTTAAGAGAGGGGCAGGTTTTCTGCTCCAAACTCAAGTCTGCCCTGGAAGGGCCCCCTGTCCCCAAGAACTCAACCTGATCAGGTTCTAGTTCCTCTGAGACAGTTCCTTCACAGGGACTGAGATCATCTCCCTCAAGAGATTGATCCTCACACTGAGTCTGGGGGGAGACACAGCCTTACCCCTCATGCTCTTTCTCTTGGAAGGCCCTTGGTCCATTGTTCCAGGGTCCAGGGCCTGTTCAGTGTTAGCCAGCTTGGCCTGTGACCTGGTCACAGCAAACACATCTGCAGTGATGCCCAGCATTGCTGCATGAGTCCTTAACTCTACCTCAGCCCAGGCTGAAGTTTCCAAATCATTGCCCAACAAACACTCCACTGGAAGGTCTGAGCTAGCCACAACTTTCTTAGGGCCAGTTACCCCTCCCCAGTGGAAATTAACAACTGCCAAGGAATTATCAGTCCTGACATTGTTAGTATTGGTCACTTGGTACATTTCTCCAAGTATGATTTGGCCAGGGCCCACAAGATTCTCTGTCACCATAGTGACACTTGCACCTGTGTCCCTGTATGCCATGGCCTCCTTACCATTGTTCAAAGGCTGCTGTCTGTATTTGCCCAGGTTACTGGGACTGACAAATAAGGTGGCAAGATCCATGCCACCATCACAGACAAGCACAGCCTAAGCTGGAGATCTGACTAGGCCAGAACCCATCTCAGAGCCCAAGGTTAACCCTACTAATCCCTTGTTCCATGTACCACCACCTGTACTAGTGCTAGGGGGCGCAGTTGCCTTAGGGGCAGTGGTGGTAGGAGGATTGTCCTTGGCTTTTGGACAGTCAGCATCTCTTGTCCAATGTGTCTTCTGTTTACAGAGATAACACCAAGGTTTCTTTTTGCCTTTACCTTTGTTAGATTGTGACTCCCCCCAGATGCAGGTTTTTGGGGCCCTGATGAAGACTTTTGATCATTACCCTTGTCCCCACCCTTATGTGGAGTTTTAGAATCCTGTTTCTTTTGGTCACCACCATTGTTCTGGGTTTTCTGCTTCACCCTGGTTCTGACCCACTTATCTGCCTTCTTTCCCAATTCTTGGGGAGAAGTCAGATCAGAGTCAACGAGGTATTGATGCAATAACTGATTTTGGCCATTAATAAGGATCTGCTCCCTCATAATCAAATTGTACAATCCCTTGAAATCATTCACTTTGCTGCCAAGCAACCAGCCTTCCAGAGCTTTAATGGCACTATCCACAAAGTCTACCCAATCCTGAGTCTGTGTCTTCTGGGTGTCTCTGAACTTAATCCTATACTGTTCAGTGGTTAAGCCAAACCCATCAATGAGAGCATTCTTCAAGATTGAGTAGTTGTTAGCATCCTCTTCTCTAACAGTGAGGAGCTTATCTCTACCTTTGTCAGCAAAGTAGAGCCACAAGATAGCTGCCCACTGCTCTTGAGGGACCCTCTGAACTCTACAGGCCCTCTCTAAAGCAGTTATCCATTTATGGATGTCATCCCCAACATGGTAGGGAGGGGCAATCTTGCTTAGGTTCCTATTATCAAAGGAATGTTCCTTAACTCTAGGGACACTGTTGCTGCCACCATGGGACTGTTTTCTAGCTCTCTGAACTTCTAGGGACTCTTTATCCAGGGCCAATTGCTCTTGCCTGAGCCTAAGCCTAGCTTTCTCAAGTTCAAGAAATTGGCACCCCCTGTCATAAGAGTGGTCCCTCTTGCTAGATACAGAGGTCCCTACAGACTGTCCTGAGTTATTAGACTCTGCAGAGGCAGATCTAGATCTCCTTGGTATAACTCTGCACTCTTACTGGAGGGGTGAAGAGGGGGCCATCCTGGCCTTCTCCACTACCTTCTGGAAGATTCGAGTTATCCAGGTGGGACCCATCTTTGTCCCCCTGGTCAGGGTTAAATTCCAGGTCATAAAAGGTGTCACCTCCTGACCTGTCCTCATTCCCTGTCCCACCCACTCTGTCCTGCTCATCTGACCCAGGAGTCATCCTTAGGTCATCTAACAGTAACATCTCTATCAGACGTTGAATGTTGGCACTTCCCCCTGTCTTCATCTTTCTAGAGGCACAGAGGGCTTTCAATTCTTGGAATGAAAGCTCACTGTATCTAGAGGGCAGAGAGCCACTGGCATCTCCTTTAGTAGACATACTAAGTGTGGTGAAGTGTTGCACCTACCTAAACTAGTGGGAACTAAACTCTCTGAGGTTGGAGAAAGGGTGTGCTAGACCCTTCACTTCCCCAACCCTAAGTTCAGTAGAACTTACTTATTCTAAGCTAGTATTATATGTACCTAGTACTTAGTGGTTTTCAGTTAATCAATACAAAAATGTATCTGGTAAAACAATGCCGGCTTGAATCCCAACCGTTGCACACCAATGTGAGAAGTTGGCCTGGTATATGCTGTCCACTAACTAAAGTGGGCACCCTGTACCAGTCCAAACAACCCTTATTGTGATTTAAGAGGTCAAAGATAAACTTAGAAAGCTATCCAAGTGGTAGCTGTGGAGAGCAGCCTTCAGGCTTAGTCTTGAAGGAATGTTAAGCAGCTTGCTTTACCAGAATGCAACCTTATAGTATTGGTTAAATGAAAGGAGGACCACACAGTAGTTATAAAAATATAAAAATATGTATTTATTGATATAACACTCTTTGGGGCATATTCTCAAGGACACATCGGCGAGTTATCGGCACTTTACCGCAGCCAAAGTCGCGATAAAATCATCGCCCCATTCACAAGCTGGTGCAAACAGCCGATATCACCACTTTACCTGCGATAGCACCCGCAAAAAACATCGCCACAGATGAGCCCGGCAACTAACGCTAATGATATGCAGAGTGGGCGTACCCGTGCAAAAACCCGCGACAACACCACTCCACAACATTCTCAACGACCAGCCAGATCTGCGATAAGAGCACAAAACATGCGATAGAGCGCGTTAGCAGCAGGAAATTAACACCTGCTCTTAGCTGGTGTAAAGTCGGACGACAACCGGCACCAGACAAGGGAGTACAGCCCATAGCCACACATGAAGAACAACAGATGACATGGAGCCATCCACCATGCATCCCGTAGCCCCAAGAGGGCAACAACACCCACCGCCATAACACCCACCCCCCTCTCCCCCCACGGGGCCCCGCACTGGGCACCCCCCAACCACCCCCGGACAAAGATATGGCACATCAACGTCACAAAACCATCAACAAAACAATGTGCCAGATGTCGCACAATCACATCACCCAACATACATGTGCCGTCAGACAAATGAGAATCAGACATACATCTTAGATCTAGCAAACAATTCACCCAATACAGACTAAACGCAAAACAAACATTCTGAATAGTCATGGCGGGTCCCTCAGGACAGTCTGCAAGTCACAGCCTGCAAAACGAAATGACAGATAAGAAGGTGTGTCATGCGCTCACCAAAGGACAGGGAGAGTGAGCGAAAGAGAGAGACAGAGAGACAGAGATAGAAAGAGTGAGAGAAAGAGAGGGGGAGGGAGAGGGAGAGGGAGTGAGAGAGAGAAAGAGAGAGAATGCACAAGGAGCGCAAGGCCAATCGGGCTCCTGGCTCATACATGCCAAATGTTGTGTGTGTATCGACATTGGTGCACACCAAGTCAAAGGCCCGGCAGCAATAGCAACGTGAAGGCAACATCACCTTTCAAAAATGCAAGCAGTAGTCAGACCAACAGTAGGAATGAAAGATCCTTTGTCCCAACACACAAGGCCGAAGGACATCAGAACCCCCGACCTTGGTCCTGAATGCGGCTGGCACCCCCTGCGAGAGATACCATACCAGATCCTGACGACTCCCACACCACGAACTGCGCGAATGAAAGACCAACTTGTCCTCACCCCACACACACTTGTTCCTGCTTGGGGTACACCTGCTCTGGATGCCCCTGACACATAAGTAAGAAAAAACCCATACGCACAAACGTTGCACACAAATACGACTCATTGCTCCGAGCAGTGGCAGACCATCCACATGACTGCCGCCTGTCAGAAGAGTGCCGGTGCCACGAGACCAATAAAGGCAATGGCTGGCAATACCTGGCACATGCGCAACCCCTGTCACGTGGAACTGTAACGTGCACGAATGCTGCATCTGTTGGGATCACTGCCACTGGCAGTGTTGCGCATCAGTTACCGTCTGAGTTTCCGTCTTGCGTACGTCACCTGCGTCCAGCCCTGGTTCCACTGTCGAACATGCACATTCGAGTGGCCCATGGATGTCTGTCTATCCAACACAACGGTAGCCGAACTGGATTATGACATGTGTGTGCGCCCCCTATTGGCCCACGAACAGGAGTGTAACCGTGATACCCGTGCATGGGATGCCTTGACATTGGGCGTATGTGCAGGCAGTTGGGCATGGGAGATTGCACAACTCCTCGTGTGCAGTGACCACATCGATGCGCTCCCCAATTGGGCTGTATTGCGGATTGGTGAAACGGCGTGGACGGAGCACAGCTGCCCGGACCAGGAAATGGATTGGCTCGCCCTCGTGTATCTTGACCCCGACAACGAGGAACTCTTGGAACAGATTGCCCATGAAGCGGCGCTCTCATACATGGATGAGTAACTACGTTCCTGCAGCCACAACTGATTGTCACCCACAGCACAGCTCGCCACACCTTGCAGGAATGGCCACATATCCCACCACAACAGTGGACATGTCTGCCTTCGGCAGGACTCAGAATCCTTGTGCGTGGACCTACGCGTGTGTACACACACCTGTGCAAGGTGATGCAGTCCCATGGGCTGTGAGTCGTGCACCCTGACACGGGCCAATGAGCAGACGCCAAACATCACATGGCTCGTCCAGCAAGGCAAGGTGGGTCGGGACCGTTGACATCCGTGATGTGTGGTGTTCATTCCTGCCACCCCATTACTTGCACCTCGACATGTCCCTAAGCTGCCTGTAAGTGTCTTGAACATTGGTCTGCATGTTGTGGCCCTTGCCTTGCCCGTACTGACACGCACATGTCAATAAAGCCTACGCCACTGCACCTGTGTACTACTGTGATGAGTGTTCATCATGATGACAAATCGTGTGCCCACATGTGCATTGTCCGTATACATGGAGGGATTGACTGACGCTAATGGACTGCGTGTGGGTCCCCATTGACAGCTCCACCTCCGTGGGCCAGACATTGTGGCTGGAATAGTTGCTGGCAGAACTGTGCTCTTACGTGTCACCAGCAATGTGCGTATGGTGTCCAACTACTTGCCATTTAGAGCAAGGTCATCCACAAAACAGACTGTGTCCACACAGATGTGTGTGAGTAGGAATGCGAAGACACGTTCTGTTGTCACATGTGATTGGGGACACCACTTCAGGACTGCTACCTATCATGAGATTTCTACACACAGCCCGATTTGACACATGGACGTGGGGCTACGTTAGGGGGTAACGAGATTGTCGTTAATGTGCAATGAGGCCACAGCTAGTCCATACCTTCACAGTCATCTAACTGGCCATGTGGGTCAGGCTCAAACATGCGCATTGAGGGCATTTACCAGGGTGTACCTTTTGGTGCAATCAATGTCCCTGCACCCATCCAAACATTGATATGTGAGTGAACATAGACATGACACATCTGTGTGATTTGGAATGTTTTATTCACATTCTGGGGGGTGTCAGGGCAGGAGCAGTACATGGCCACTTCAGGCCCACATAACATGGTTGCCCAGTGGTGGGCCAACCAGAGTCCTTGGGGGACTGCAAAGTGAATCTGAAGAGGTAGAGTTCAGTCCGCCGCAGGATGGCTGTGTCATTGGTACCACAGCAGATATGGCAGTCCATGTCGGGGGCCAGGTGTATGTCGCAGAGTGTTTCGGGGGACATTGGGAGGTGGTGTTCCAGGGCATGATGCAGAGTGCACAACCAGGCAGGGACAGGCCATATGGCGGGGACTGATGCTACTGCCTCCTTCCTCACACAGTCATTACCCTCGACATCTTACTCCTCTGAGACGTCTTCTGTGTCTGGTGTGTCAGGTGTGTGTGGTGGTGTTATGGCTGCGTCACTGTGTGCCACTGACACATCAGGCTGTGAAGGTGATAGGGCTGCATCACTGTGTGCCCCTGACACATCAGGGGGCGGATATGTGTGTGTCGAGCTTCCTGCAGCAGTCATCTGGTACAGGCTCAGTGGCAGCAATGGCAAGATGAGGATCCGCAAGGCATGGAAGATCGCAGCTACATCTCGCTGGTGTTCAGCAGTGGCAGCCATACTTCCAGCCTGCATCTGCTCCATGGTCTCCATTGTCCTCCGCATCTGTGCCAACTCTGTGCTGTCATCGCTGGAGCCTGTCTGCCTAGACAGTTCTCGTATCCGGGTAATGGACCCAGCGAGGTCAGCCAAGGATTGTTGTTGAGCATGGTGCGGACAGTGGGTGTCCGTTCGGGACTGTAGGTGCTCCCTGATGGGACCCAGGCACCCACGTATGGCATCGAGTTTGTCTGCCATGAGGTCGAAACCCATCCGCAGCTGATCTGCCACCTTCTCCTGGCACCCTAACACACAGCGTTGGAATTCCATGTGTTGGTCGTGGGGGACCTGGGAGCCAGCTGTGGTGGTGTGTGCTTCCTGCTGTGTGGGCTGTGCAGGTGATGGGGTGACCGAGATGCAGCTGGGCTGCCCTGCTCCTGGGGGTGGGGTGCGGAGGCTGTCCACGAGCCGTTGGAGGGTGTCTGTGCAAATGGGCAGGGTGTCCTCTTCATCATCACTGAAGAGCTGTGTGGTCTGCTCTGCAGGAGGTGTTGCTTGTCCTTCTGCAATGTAAAGGGGAGATGCAGGTTAACAGTGTGTTCCATGTATGTTGACGCATTGTAGATATTTACATTCAGACTGCATGACGATGTACATTGTGACTGTTTGGGTGAAGCTGGCTATTTGGTGGGAAACAGTGTACATTTCGACTACATGACGGATGTGTGGTTGTACTCGTACATTACCATCTCACAGTGGCCAGTTTCTACGCACGGGCGCCGCCATTTGTGTCCTCTGTCCTGTGGTGTAGGGGTTGCACTCTGTACCACATTGTCGTCAGTGTTGGGGTACTGGGATTGCTATGTGTGTGTGCTGCATTGTTGCCTAGTCGCCCCTGCAGCTCTGCTTTGGCGGACCCTTATCCCTTGGAGTCGGTGTGCATGTGACTTGTGTGCTTTTCGGGTGATGGGATGTTTGCGACTTGGGTCATTTGTACGACTGAAGAAAATTTGTACTCTTTTGCATTGTGTGTCTGCTGATGTGTTTTTGACGTCATGGGTCGTAGGTACACGTGGATGTGTCAGGGTGTGACCTGCTCCTTTGCGGATGTGGTCCACACTCAGCCACCTCAATGTCGTGTCGTGCACCATGTCATGACTTGTGACTTCAGCCATGCTATTGGTCATGCAGTGTCACTTGCATTGTCAGTGTGGCTCACAGAGCCGCTGATTTCATGGATTCGGCTCATGTGCATGGGTGGGTTGTGGCATTAGTGATATGGAGGGTGGCCCATTTGTGCACATTGTGGACGGGGGCCTACTTGGTGTTTCTATGTGGGCTGCGGTGTGCCAAGGGTATCAGGGACATGATCCGCACTCATTGTGGGTGTGCAGTGTGCTGCACTTGTTTGTGCATGTGTGCCATTGTGCCCATCTCCCCCCGTCCGCCCAGTCCCTGGTTGATACTCACCCTGTTGCTGTTGGGTCCGGTCATATCACGCTGTGTCCAGACCCCCGACTCCTTGCACCGTCTCCACACTGACGACTGTGGCCACCATTTCCTCCAGCTCATCCAGCTCCTCCTGTGGTGCCGGACTCCCACCTCCAGTCGCCTTTGCTGCCTTCATGTTGGCAGCGAGTTTCTGTTTGGTTTTGCTGTGCACTTCATGCCAGCGCCTCTTGACCTCCTCCATTGGCCTCCTGGACACTCCGACTGCATTCACGTTGGTGACGATGGACTGCCATATTTCCGTTTGTGTTGCCAATGACGCAGTGGAGGTGACGAACAGTTGTTGGTGATGTTCAATCACCTCCGTGACGATGATCCGGTCTTCCTGCGGACTGAACCCCGTCTTCCTCTTCCTCTTCTCCTTGCCCTTCCCCTGGCACGGGGTTGCTGGCTGGTCCTCCGTGGGGCTTGCGGGGTTCGGATTATCCTCTGCACTCGGTCTGTGTGCATCCATGGTGCTACGCAGTTTTATTTGGTTATGTCTTTTTTTTTTTTGGTTTGCTTTTTTAGTGCTTTTTCCCGCATGACGCGTGGGAATTTCAGGCCTGTAGCTGGTTGTCGCTGATTTTTGTATCGCGTTTGGGGCATCGCAGGTTTTTCGCGTTCGTGTTTCGCAATTTTTCTGTGTCGCGTTAATTTTTGGGCGGTCATTTGGCGCGTTATCCCGCTACTATCGCATGGTGCCGCCGGGTTGGGAATACCACGTTGACACAGTGTTAGATTCACGCGATGGACTGCGATGTGAAGGGTTGCGTTAAGCAACTTTTGCGGAAGTTATCATATGTTCTTGTGAATATGCCCCTTTAAGTATGACACAGTGTCTTCTGCACGAAGATACTCACAAAGCACACAATATTGTAGCACAGAAACAATAGTAAATAGCACTAATACACAGTGGGCTCCAGAGGGAGACCAAACCACATACTAAAATAGTGGTATAAGAACCACGACTCAAGTCAAGACAGTGTCTAGAGGATGTATAATCTCTGGGACCCCAAGGAACCACCCAAGGTGAGTAAGTTGGGACCCCATGGAGGACGGGTGCAGTGTGGGAACACGACCGCGTGCTCCGTACAATTCTATGGGAGAGTCGCGGTTGAAGTTTTAAAGTTTAAGGACCCTTCCGAGTGGACTTTGAAGAAACCCTGTGGAACTTAGTAGGTTGGAGAGCCACCCCACTCGTGGATACCATGGTACCAGAGTTACCTATCCCAGAGAAGCCAGGTGCATAGGTCTGAAGTGGCGTCGGAAACCGCGTTCAAACTCAATGGAGGACTTTGAAGAAGAGCCACTGCTGGAAGGAAGAAAAGTGTCAGTCGGAATCCAAAGGTGGATTCTTGTTGAAGAGTACCTGAAAGCATAGAGGACAGAGTCTGGGTCACTCAGGAGTGACCAGAGGCTCGGTAGACAAATGCCCACCAATGTCGGGTGCTTCAGGTGCATTGAGGGGATTCTTGACTCTGCAGCCACCGGGAGCTGGAGATGTCGAGGACAACCAGGAGCCGGATTCGAGCTGTCCCATGAATGATGTCAAGTACTGAGGGGTCGCTGTCTGGCTGGAGCACCAACAAGCCTTGGCAACGGCAACCCACGCAGAAGGTCAAAGAAGGTTACGGTTCGGACTAGCAAGGTCCAGGAGACTCCAAACACAGGGGAGTCAGGGCAGGCCTGGAGCAACCAGAGGAGCCCAAGAAAAGCAAAGTTGACCCTCAAGGGGACCCGTAGGCCGGAGGCACAGGAGTCGCGAGGAGACCTTGAGCAGTTTCACAAAGCAACAGCCCATGGAGCACTTGGTGTGAGGAGGCTGGAGTTCTTTGTAGGAAATAGTGCCAGAGGTTGGAGCTACTTGGAGCCTCGTGCACTTGTTCAAGAAACGCCAACAAGCATATGCACTTGCAAATGAACACGATGCACAGGGGTACAAGTATTGCAGCCCCCACGAAGGATTCTGACCTCAAACTTGGTGAGAGGGAAGCTTGGACCCCGAGGTACTTGGAAACCCACCTCTTGTGTTGCTGGAGCTTTCAGAGTCCGTAGGAACTCAGGAGCAGCAGACCGGTCAATCATGATGTGGTGCCTGCGGTTGCAGTGGAGTGACTCCTTCACTCCAAGGGAGATATCTTCAGTTGTTCTTGATGCTCCACAGGTCCTGCACGGAGCCTGTATGGTGCATGGGCACAGACGATGCTTCGGACTGAGAGGGAAGACGAAGTCGGACCCAAACAAAGACCAGCGAGGTCCAGAGTGTCCAGACGGTCGAAGTTCAGTGGTTTCTGGTTCAGAATCTTGTCCACGTCAAATCTAGGGTCCTACAGCCAGGTAAACCCTTTTGTACCCACGGGAGAGGGTTGGACATATTCAGGGGACCCTCCCAGGAGAGGGTTTGGACAGTGGGGAGGTTACTCTCATGTCCTTTGTCCAGTTTCGCACCAGAGCAGGAGCCAACGGCTCCCAGGACTGGTTTGAACTGGACTATGCATAGGGACACCTCATGCAGACTTTCGCTCGCTGGCAAGCGCACCCACTCAGTCCTAATACACTAAGGGGCATATTCTCAAGGAGCTATCGCCGTGTTATCAGCACTTTATCGCAGCCAAATTCGCGATAAATTTATCGCCCCATTCACAAGCTGGTGCTAACAGCCGATACCACCAGTTAACGTGCAAAAGCATCCGCAAAAAACATCGCCACAGATGACCCCGGCAACTATCGCTAATGAGATGCAGAGTAGGCGTTCCCGAGCAAAAATCCGCGACAACACCACACCTCAACATTCTCAACTACCAGGCACATCGGCGGTAAGACCACAAAACAGGCGATAAGGCGCGTTAGCAGGAGGAAATTAACACCTGCTCCGACCTGGTGTAAAGTCAGACGACAACCTGCACCATCAAAGGGAGCCCAGTACAGAGCCACACATGAAGAACAACAGATGCCATGGAGCCACTCACCATGCATCCCAAAGCCCCGAGAGGGCAACAACACCCACCGCCACCAACCCCAGGACCACCACCCCCCCCGGACCCCCCCGCACCCTCCCCGGACCACCACAGAGGCAGCGCAGACAAAGACAGCGGACCTTCAGGAAATGCAGCAGCCTCACAGACCTAACACCAGACAACGTCAATGCCCACTACAGGCTCAAAAGGACAACCATCCTCCGCATCCTGAACATCATTGCCCACAGGCTGACGGTACCAACACAGAGGACAACCAACATCCCTCCGCAGACAAAGCTGCTGACTGTGCTGCACCTGTTGGCCTCTGGTACCTCCCAACCAACAACTGCCAGAGTCAGAGGAGTCGCACAGCCAGCCCCATCCAAGTTCCTCACACCTGTCCTGGATGCCATCATCAGCTAGGTACCCCAGTACCTATACGTCCCACACAATGCGCAGGAACAGCTGGAGACCAAACGAGGACTATACGCCATAGCTGGATTCCCGCACGTGTTGGGGGCAATCGACTGCACACATGTCCTACTTGTGCCCCCTGCCGACACCGCACACAAGTACCGCAACAGAAAGCACATGCATCCCATCAACGTGCAGGCAATAGTGGACCACAGGGGACTCTTCACCAATGTCGTAGCCAACTACCCAGGCAGTGTGCATGATCCCTTCATCTTCCGACGGTCCAACATCAACCAGCGCTTCCAGGATGGCACCTATGGAAATGCACTGCACGTTGGCAAGTACCAAATGAACACACCACACCCCTCAACTCCACAATCATGCAACTCACAACTCTGGCACTGCACACGTCACAAAATCACATACAACATGCCAAACAACATGCCCACCCACCAGACACGACAGCACAACTTACTGTGGCAACCTTGGTTAGCCATGTACATGAGCCATCAACGGCATGGCACCTCAGCCACACAATACCGGAATGTGGGGAGAGGTGGGAACCAGGCATGTGCGAAGGAGGCAAGTGACCCATGAATGAGAATGTACACAATGCCAAGTGTGGCGGAGATGTGCTGGACAGACTGCAGATTGCAGACCACAGACATATCCATGTCTACATGCACTGCTGGTGTCTGGAGTGTAGTGGACAGTGGACGCAACCATGCCACCCCAGCCAGTGGGGAAGCCCAAGGAAATGTAGCTTGTGACGTCCCCCCCTGTAAGCGTGTGCGGAGTGGGCTGGCCCGGTATATGCCAGGCCAGCGTAGGGCTGTGAATAAAAAGCACGTAGCTCTGGGTGTGGTTCTCTTCCGGACTGCCCAACGTGTCTGCCAGGGCGGCGCCTCCCACCCCGCCACGAGGCCGACGCCGTGAGCGGTGTGGCTTGCGATCCTGTGCGCCTGCTGCACCCCGGGCCGCTGGTTCCCGAACCCGTCATGCCCGCCCCTGCGCAGCCAGGCCTCACTGCTCACCTGCCAACACCGGCGTGTGTCAAAGAGGGCCCACCACGTGCCGCGCAAGCTCCAAGCCCGAAGCCCGCGACCTTGGCAGCCTCTTCAGACCATCACGGCCTCCGCGACACAGGCCCGCTTTACTCCTTTTTCGTTGACGTACTCCACCGCTGCCTCGGGCCTACACTACGGTCAAGTAGGTCACACATTTGGAACTGAGTCTTGATTATGCAATGGCAGAGTACACACTTTATGGCTGCGTTTATATCACTGTACTCCCTTCGATGTGGTGCCACCTACTCTGTGCATAGCATTCGAACTACACCTGTCTGTGGTCCCTTGCTGACTACTGCCTTCGGCCTACACTGCAGTCGAGTAGGTCACACATGTGGAACTGAGTCTTGATTTCTGCATGGCGGAGTTCATATCATTGTACACAAGGAGACGAGTAAGAGGAAGACGCGGTTCAGTCCGGAGGAGAAAAGGATCATCGTTACGGAGGTGATCGAAAACTGCCGACAACTGCTCTGGTGTCACTAACTCTGTGCATCGTGGGCCAACGACACGTGGCTGTGGGCCCCTGCTGACCGCTGCCTCGGGCCTACACTGCGGTCAAGTAGGTCACACATTTGGAACTGAGGGCCCGATTCACAGAACTAACTTACGACAAAATCCTAAACTTACTACCATTTTGGTATTCACAGAATGAACTTACTCATTTTGGTATTCACAGAATAAACTTACTCATTTTGGTATTCACAGAATAAACTTACTCATTTTGGTATTCACAGAAGACACTTACACATTTTGTGTAACTTACACATTTTGTGTAACTTACTCATTTTGTGTAACTTACACATTTTGTGTAACTTACACATTTTGGTATTCACAGAAGGCACTTACTCATTGATGAGTAAGTGCCTTCTGTGAATACCAAAATGAGTAAGTTAATTCTGTGAATACCAAAATTGTTGTAAGTTCATTCTGTGAATACCCAAATGTGTAAGTTCATTCTGTGAATACCAAAATTGTTGTAAATTCATTCTGTGAATACCCACATGTGTAAGTTCATTCTGTGAATACCCAAATGTGTAAGTTCATTCTGTGAATACCAAAATTGTTGTAAGTTTAGGATTTTGACGTAAGTTAGTTCTGTGAATCAGGCCCTGAGGCTTGATTACACAATGGCCGAGTACACATATCAATTCAGAGTTTATATCACTATACTCCCTTCGATGTGGTGACACAAAGTATGTGCATGGCATCCCAACCACACGTGTCTGTGGGCCCTTGATGACTACGCATTCGGCCTACACAGCGGTCGAGTAGGTCACACATTGGGAATTCAGTCATGAATCATTTATGGCAGACTTGACATCATTGTACTGGCCTCATCGCAGACTGCATCCCCTTTCAGCTCCGGTGCCACTAAGTCTGTTCCCCGACATCCATGGACACTTTCTGGTTGAACTTTGGTGGCGACTGAGTCTATGGACTGGGGCTTGTCTTCATCATCATGTCGGTGATACTGACTTTTGTGGCAAAAACGAAGCTGTAGCATTCCACTCCTCCATTTGCCGCTTCCGGCCGGCTTCTGCCCTCTGCATCATGCCCTGGAGGACACCTTCCACTGCCCCCCGCAAACCTCCGCTACATTCACCTTCGACATCGACGAGGACCCGCTCACCTCGCGTGGCCCTATCTCACTGCACCGCAAGTCACCGTCCCGTGGCGGTGTGCCTGTGCCGGCCGCAGTGCATCCGGGGCCACTAACTCTGTGCAGCTCAAGTCATGGCCCCTGTCTGATAGCATATTGGATGGCCTCTGGGTCGATGGACTGGGGGTCATCAAGGCCATGTGTCTGTGGCCCTGCGCTGTCCGCTGCCTCCGGCCTCAACTGCGGCCCACCTGGGCTCACACATCAAATCGAGTCCTGGCCAGCCTGGACGTCGCATCACCGCAGGATGCACACGCAACCACTGCCAGGACCAACTCCAAACAACAGGTGCCAGAGTCGTAAGTGTCTTACTGCCAGACTATCAGAGTTGCTCACACCAGTCGTGGGAGCCATCATCAGCTTGTTCCCTGCTCAGCTCTTCAGGTGCCACTAACTCAGTGCACCACAAATCATGGACCATTCTGCTTGCATGTTGGGTGAACATTGTACTTTCTCCGGCTACCACCATGATGCTTCACAGTTGTTTCTGTTATGCTGGTGTTTTCTGTTTCCGCTTTAATTGTGATCACTGTTCAAGTTGTTGCCAGCACCAACGACTCCATGAGGGCTGGCTTACACTCACCCCACACATCCAGCACATGCGTCACTGTACATGTGACCATGCCAATAAAGGTGTCGAGCGCACGCGCCCGTAGCCAGTTCAACGAACTATCTGAGTGTGTCTGTGTGCTCATGATGTATGCATTTGTGCCCCGGGCCCTACAACATTACATTGTGCCGTGTACAGAGGACGCAGCCATGTCACCGCAGGCAGCGGGTGGAACATTGCACATGTAGCTTTGTCGTCCCCCACTCAATACGTAAGAGGAGTGAACTGGGCCGGCGTACGCCAGTCCAGCGTGGGGGTGTGGATGATTATCCCGTGGCTCTGGGTGTGGTTCAGTACTGGAAATGTGCAAAGGCATGTGTCTCTGTCGCAGTGTGGGTCTCCGTTGGGGAGAGTAGGTGGTCCCTGATGGGACTTAGACATCAACGTATGTGATCTAGTTCGGCTTCCATGAGGTAGTACCCCACCCGCACATGTTCGGCGACCCCCTTCTGGCAGTCTGACACCTGGCCTTGGAATGCGATGTGTGCTTTGGTGGGCTTCTGGGAGCCAGCCGGGGTGGTGGGTGCGTCCTGCTGTGTTGTCTGTGCAGGAGGTGGGGTATCCTCGATGCAGCGGTGCTGCCCTGCTCCTGGAGGTCGATTGCCTAAGATGTCCATGGACTGTTGTGGGGCGTCTGTGTCGGAACTGTGGAGGTCCTCTTCAGCATCACTGTAGAGTTGTCTGGTCTGCTCTGCTGGAGGTGTTGTTTGTCCCTCTGCAATGTGAAGGGAAGATGCTTGTTGACATTGTGTTGGCATGTATGTTGCTGCATTGTTCAAGTTTACATACAGACTGCATGACAATGTACATTGTGACTGTTTGGGAGGGGCGGACTATTTGGTGCGGGACAGTGGACATTTGGACTACATGACATAGGTGAGGTTGTACACGTACATTTGCATCTCACAGTTTCCTGCTATATCAGATGTGATTTTCTATGCACAGGCGGACCCAGTTGTGTCCTCTGTTCTGCAGTGTAGGTGTTGGACTGTGTACCGCATTGTCGTCCATGTGGGTGTGCTGTCATTGCTATGTGTGTGTGCTGCATTGTGTGGGAGTCGCACCTGCATCTGTGATTTTGCTGCCCCTTATCCATTGGAGGCGGTGTGCCTTTGGCTTTTGTGCTTTTGAGGTGCTGTGATGTTGGCGACTTGGGTCATTTGTGCTCTTGGACGGTTTTTGTACTCTTGTGCATTGTTTGTCTGCAGATGTGTTGTTGACGTCAGTGGTTGTTTGTGCAGGTGGATGTGTCAGAGTGTGACCTGCTCCTTTCCGGATGTGGTCCACACTCAGCCACCTCAGTCTCGTGGTGTGCACAGTGTCATGGTGATTGTACTCCAGCCATGCTGCTGGTCATGTGGTGTCACTTGCATTGTCAGTGTGGCTCTCACATATGCATCTTTGCTGTGTTTCGCATGGGTGCATGTGTGTGTTGTGTAATTGGTGATGTGTGGGGTGGGACCCCTTTGGGCACATGGTGGACGGGGGCCTATTTGATGTTTGTATGTGTGCTGCAGTGTGCCACGGGGATCAGGGACATGACCCAGGGTCATTGTGGGTGTGCGGTGTGCTACACGTCGTTGTGCATGTGTGCCATTGTGCCCGTCCCCACAGTCCCTGTTCGTTACTCACCCTGTTGCTGTTGTGTCAGGTCATGTCGAGCAGTGTCCGGACTCCCGACTCCTTGCACCGTCTCCACACTGATGACTGTGGCCGCCATTTGCTCCAGCTCCTCCTGTGGCGCAGGACTCCCACCTCCATTCGCCGTTGCTGCCTTCCTGTTGGCAGCGGGTTTCTGCTTGGTTTGGCTTTTCACATCGTGCCAGCGCATCTTGGCCTCCTCGACACTCCGGCTGCATTCACGATGCAATGCCATTTTTCCGTCTGTGTTGCCAATGACACGGTGGAGGTGACGGACAGTTGTTGTTGGTGCTCTGTCACCTCCGTGACAACGATCCGGTTGTCATGCGGACTGTACCACGTCTTCCTCTTCCTCTTCTCCTTGGCCTTCCCCGACCCCGAGGTTCCTTGCTGGTGGTCTGTGGGGCTTGTGGGGTTCGCGTTCACCTGGGCACTCGTTCCGGGTGCCTCCATGTTGCTACGCAGTTTATTTTGTTTATGGTGTGTTTTTCTTGTTCAGCTTTTATAGTGCATTTTCCTGCATGACGCGTGGGGATTGCAGGCCTGTCGCTGGTTATTGCTGATTTTTGTATTGCGGTTGGCCTCATCGCAAATTTATTCGCGTTTTGCATTTTTGCGGCGTCGCGTTAATTTTAACGTGGTCATTTGATGCTTTATCATGGGGCTATCGCATGGTGCCGCCAGGTTGGGAATACTACGTTAACACGGCGTTGTTTTCCTGCGATAGACTGCGATGTGCAAAGTTGCGTTAAGCTAAACTTGCGGTGGTTATCACACGTTCTTGAGAATATGCCCCTAAATCCTGTCTGGGAGGTGATCACCCCTCCCTGTGACAGGATGCCTATTGTTCTGCCTTCCTCTGCTCTAGCTTGGCTCAGCAGCAGGAGGGCAGAAATGTGTCTCTGGTCGGCAGTAACCCTTTTGGGCTGCCCGGGACTAGAAGGCTGGTACCGGGAACACCAGGGACCTCACAAAGCTCGTTCCTGAGGGGTGGAATCATACGTCCCAGACTGGTTACCGGTGTGGGTGTATGATTCCACAATGTTTGACACCAAACACAATAGGGTTACTTTCAGCCATTTTAGAGTTGGTCATCACGTGGTCGCATAATGCCACGCTATATGTCGTAAATGGCTGCAGTACTAACAACCTGGGAGAATGGACTCCGTAGGCTGCAGGGGGTCCTGCTCATGCAGTGGCACCCTCTCACTTAGAACCAAGCACCCTGCCTTCAGGATTGTCAAGGCCTGCTATAGGGATGACATACGTTTTAAGTGTAGTGACCCTTAGATATAGTGAACCTATATCTAAAGTAAGTGGTGCATGCACCATCTTACACAGGCTGCAATGGCAGGCCTGTAGTTCCATTTTGCATGACCTCTCATGGGTGGCATAATACATGCCTTAGCCAATGGGAGGCCTCTGGGGTACCTATGCCCTGGGTACATGTGTACCATATACAAGGGACTGATAAGGGTACCCCAGTATCCAATCTAGAGTGTACCTAAGTACATGACATATCAGTTTAAGGAGAAAGCAGATAGACTGGGGACCTGATTAGCAGGATCCCAGTCAGACTAGTAAAAACAGTATCACATGAAGGAAAAAGTGGGGGTAACCATAAGAAGCAGATCCTACTTTCCTACAACGGGGAACATCTCTACGCAGAGATTCTGGTTCGCCAATTTGAATGCAATGTCATCATCGTTAGTCTGCAGTTCTACTCCATTGGGCATGCAATAGATGGTACAACTTACACAAAAGGTCACGTCCCAACAAACAGACTGGACTCGAATCGCACACCACAAACTGGTGTCAATCCTGGAATGTCCCTATTCTCACGGGTATCTCATCTGTCAATGGATTCGTCATTCTCCTATTGGTAACTCTACAACTTGGATGGATTGTCCGGAGAGGGGTAGGTTTGGGACTACTGCAGATCTCACAGTAGAACAGGTAGCACCAGTATCAATCAAGAATGTAATGGGATGACCGTCAACATCTGCCTTCACATACGGTCCACTCTGGTCTATCTCCAAGACTGCTCCAAGGGTACAGTCTTCCTCCCCCCTCAGGCACCGTCATTGTAGCGGGTCTGGATCGAACTCATCTAGAGTCTCAGTGAAGGGCATTTGATGGTATACTCGTTTACTCTGCCAAATTCTCGGAGGTGGGGTACCTGTACTTGCTGACTCAGAACCCCCATTGAAAGACCTAGGTCTTGTCACCGTATTTATAACGTCGGACACTTGCACAATCTCCTCATCCTGGGATTGATTTGCTGGATTTGCTCAACAGTCACGCTTCCAATGCCCGATTTTGTGACAATAATGACAGGCAGTGGTTCTCTTTAGAATACCAATGTCTACTCCTGACTTGGGATCTGTTCCTCTCCCTTTTCCCTGTCTCATGTGGGCTGACACATTCTGGGTCCCTCCATGACTATTTCCTTGCTTTTGACCCAAAATTCCTCCATTCGTCTGTGCCTTCTCAAATCTATCTGCATTCCTCATCTGAACCAACATTAGCTTGTCCTTCATTTTCCTGTGCTTAGAATCCACTTCATCACTACAGTATCTGGCTTACCATAGGATTTCATCCACGGGCTTGTTTTGCCAGCAGATCAAATGCTGTTGAATCATAAAGCTAATCTCTGGTCTCAGTCCTAGCACAAACTTGGAAACAAACTGTCCCATATCCTTAGGGTCTAGAGTATCCAACCTACTGTACTGCTTGAAGTCTTGCAGAAGGCTCCATATTAGGCGTGTACTGATTCTTTAGGCTCTTGGGTAGTTTGATCTATCTTAATCCAATTGATGTCTTGTGGGGCAATCTTAGACTGTCATCATGTGATTACCTGCTCAAATATTTTCATGACCAAAGGTGAAGGACCATGTGTTTAAGGATCTCTATCTGGTTCAGCAGACAGCCAACAATAGCAATTTTACAAGTGGACCACAAATCACTAGGAACCACAGTATCAAACAGTGTGTTTAAATCAATCCATAACACTTTTGAAATTTTTACAAAGCAATCAACTTGTTTGTACCATTCAGCGGATTTCTCCCTCAGCCGAGGAAAGTCATTCGTAAATGCAGCCAATTACCCCTGCTCCAAGGCACATGCACATACCCTCTGCTCTGTACCTCTCGCAACGGGTAAACCTCTACTCCTGCAGTCCCCCCTCCTGGAGGCAGCATATCTCCTATCCCTTTCCTGACACTCTTTTTCTTTGACCATCTTTCTTCCCACTTGTCAAGCATGCCCCATGTGCGTATCCCTATGAACAATTCTCGAATGTGTGTTTTCAAACCTATTACCCCTTTCTCTTCCAATTCCTGATCACTGTAATTTAACCTGTGACTTCCCTGTAACATTTTCGTTTTGGACAGATCCACATCATACTTCTGGTCCAATTCTGTCAGTTTCTCGTGTGCTCGCCTTGCCTTACGAGTAACGTCCTTCGCCACAAATAGCAACTCATCCTTCTCGTAAAGTTCTATCCTCTCCAAATGCAATCTCCCACCAATTATCTTGTCTGCTTCTGCTTTCAACCTCACTATGTCTAACAATTTTGCCTTTATTGCAGCTTTGATCGTTCCCTGACTCGACACACTATTCTGTCCTTCCCTTTCACTACTCTGATAATCCTATGTTGATTTTCTGGCATTGTGGTCTGCAAGACATGCTGATCTCCAGAAACTCCCTGACTCGCACCTACCTCTGGTATCCTCCCCATGGGTCCTCTGACTAGAGCTTACCACATTCTCAAATCTGAATTTGAATTTGCCAGTGAAACTGATCGTACTGTACTGGACCCAACACGCACCCTTGAAGGGTCCGCGGTTGCTGGCAATGGAGTGCTAGCTTCCACAGGCACCAAAAATGGACCATTCCCATCCATCGTTACATTTCCCCCTGAGTTGATCCTCTCTCCTAGTCCTGTCTGTGGCTGACTACTGCTTCCCCCAAACTTGAGTCGTACACAGATACTACAGGTCCGATTGTATAGCAGTGTTAACTCCACTTGTCTCTGCACCTCCAAGTGCTGGCATCCCGGTTCCTTCTTTCTCTGTTGCAATCTTTCCCATTGTCACATGGCCTATGGGGACACTGTTGTTTCCTCTAAGTTAGCATGAGCATGCTGTAGATTGCTCGCTGCTTTGCACACGTTACTACAAGACTTTGTTTTTTGCAACTGTCTCGGTTGCCCTTTTTCACACGAGAACTCATCACTGTGTTCACTCTCTGCAGGTTCCTGGGATTTAGTCTGAACATTGTGAGCAATGTCGAACAACAATGCCCCTTGTTATTTCGTTCTGGCCAGGCCATAGCAGCTAGACAAAAAAAAATGATGCAGCTGTTGTTTGGGACGACGTACTTTGGTCTTATGGGGATACACGAATAGGTAGCAGACACTTGGAGAGGGACCTTTCCAGGGAGAAGAGCGAGACAGCACCTATGATGTAGATCTATCATCTTTAGGCTAAGGTATGGGATCTGCAGACAAAATCCAGAGATCTTCTGATATATAATAATACTGCTTCTTAGCAAGGGGAGGGAGGTTAAGCTTTATTGTCTTTTCATGATGACATCTCCCTTCATGATTTATGGCCTAGCTGCTATGCTGACTGTATTTGTATTATTCATTTTCCTGCTTGTTGTGGCACGTATACTGCATGTTGAAGCACATTAGTTAAAATAAATATTTTAAGCGATTTCGTGTCTCAGTCAGATCTTATTGTGGACAAGTACAAGAGTGCGAGCGAAAGGGTGTGTCTTGTAACCGCAATTCCTGAGAGCTTCGGGAGTGTTGTGTTCTGGGGTGTCTAATCATTTGTTTCTCTGTGAGTGAGTAGGAGAGCAAATGAGACACTTTAGCTAGTCGGTCCTGGGCTCATGGGTACTAAGGTGGAAGGATGATTCAGTCCTTATGCACAAAGGTCCCATAATCCTACGCATAGTTCTGTTTTTGGGCAGAATCCCTGCAACATGGCACTGCCAACATTTGGTCTGGTACTTATACACGGGATCCCTGAGTAGCGCTCGTGCTTGTCCACGATACCCTCTCACCGGTTTCCGGAGACGTCAGCGGTGAGGGGGCTTAGCCTCCTAAATTTGTAGGGTACACCTATTTCAATAGGTTTTTTCAAGCTTGGAGTTTAAAAGTTCTTTTTTTCATTTCTAATATGGTACAACCGGTCGCTATTGCAGCACATAACTGCGCGGCGGTTACAGCGTACTTAACTCAACACTGAGTCCCCAATGCAGGGGCAAACTTTAGTTGAGGATGATCCAGCCTACCGCTTTGAGGTATTTTATTCTTGGGTTACATTTCCGCAGTAGATGCGAATGATAATTTGTTTCATGAATATACAGTCGCTGCTCCTCCAGCAGCGTATCGTCCGTATGCGTTGATTGAAGTTCTGTTGACGTCATGGGAGCATACCATTTGGCTTAATGGCGCCCTTCTTCACCCTGTTTCGTTTGTTCGAATGGGCCCCTTGTCTATCGATGGGGCCACTTGGCCTGTTTTGGCAGGTTTTACACTGCATCCAAATTATCTTAATGTCACTATAGTAGAGTTACGTCTATTATACACACAGTTGGTTCATCTTCCTAGACGTGTCATACAGTTTATGTTACGTGCACTAGAGGCAGCTCCGGCTGGAGTTGCTCCTCCGCCACCAGGTCACGGCGGAGGTCTTGTGAATAGTCCCGTCATGATTAACTCAGTTATGGGCAAACGTCCTCAAAATCGTGATGACCTGCCATTTTGCCTTGCACAAAAATTTGAGCAGCTCGAGGCTGTTTTTCCACATACGACTCCTGTTGAAAAACACAGGATCCTTACAATGAGTATGCCGAGTGGTCTGATTCCTTCTTTAGCTGACTACACCACCTGGGGGATGGTGTTTGCTTCAGTGTATACACTGTGCTTTGGCACCCCCTCCATGAGCATTCTCCTGAGCGTTCTGAAGAAGGTACAAGATGAACACGGGGCTGGTCCAGCCCTGGATTTGGGGATAAAGTTAGTGGGCATGTTCCCTATTGTCTCCTATATGATTCTGGCCAACATTAAAGGTGAGGCAGTTTGCTTGCAAGTGCGTCAATGCCTAGCGGCGGTGGTGGACGTGGATCGGCAGCGACAGTTGCCGATTATTATTGCAGATGTGTATACATCTTTGGGACACAATAGCTTGGGAATACAACCATTTACACAGGCACAGAGTAAACCTCCGCCTGATAAGGAGGGTCGTACAGTCTTTCCTAAAAAGGCTTGGAACAAGAATCAGCGGCAGCAACAACAGAAGCCTGGTTCTCGTGCAGGTTCGCCTCCACCTGACGCTTCTCAACGTCGATATGACTTGCGTGACCACTCTAAAATTAAGATGCCTGAGAGGTTTCAGTTTCCTGATCCTCGTTCTCCTCGTTCCTTTCACTAATCGTTGGATCAACAATTCGGCGGAGGAGGGCGACAGGATCGCAGACAAGGCGGGTCTACGCAAGCAAGACGTGACCCGCAGCGAAAGTTTGACGTGAAAGTCAAGCCAGAGGATCCACCTCAATATCGAGCCCCATTTCTCAAGAAAAAAGTTGCCGCTTTGACTGCAAAATATGCCTCAGACGGTGAGAACCCTGCTCCTCGACAGGAGTTGAGCGGTAACCCTCCTCGACAGCGCAGCGGAGGTTACCATAGTGCGACAGACACTCCACCAGCGTCTGGAGGCGAAAGCACCTGACACATATTACTGTGGACACAGCTGACACTCGTGTTGCCCCTCCGGATAGGCTTTAGGACATAGGCCTCCAAATTGAAGGCGATATTAAACGCACTATTAAAGCAGTCTTTTGGGATAACCTCACATCTTCTTATGATATTTTGTTGGCGGAGATTTATTGGCCTACCCCATTTATTCTTACTTCCTCTAGAGGGGAGGAGTTTTTCGCAATATGTCCCAAAGGAGGCTAAGCTTGCTTATGCATCGGAGTGGGCACTATCTCTTGCTCTGGCATTATATCGAAATCAGGCAGGTTAGGACAGAGATTCGCCCGGGCATGTAGTTCCTTTCCGTTCTACACAGCAGCCCCAACCGCAATACCCAATTAAACGTGATGCTAAAGCGTCCGTTGGTGAAATTCTAGCCCAGTTGGAATATCAGGGTGTAATTGAACCCTGTGTTTCGTCAATGAATAATCCTCTTTTTCCGATATTTAAACAGTCATGTTCGTACCTTTGCGGTACAGAACACCAATAGCTCTGCATTGGTTAACAACATTGTTCGAAAGAAATATAAAATGACTATGGATATGTCCAATGGATTTTTCAGTAACACTTTGGCTCTTGAAAGCTGTGCCTTGACAGCATTCAGCGCTTTAGGCAATCAGAAAAGATATGCGAGATTGCCTATGGGATATAAGAATAGCCCTGGTGTATTTGCGGCACGCATTGTGTCAATTTTGCATGAGATTGACCATGATGCCTTCTCGTACGTCGATGATATTTACTTGACGGATGAAGAATTAAATCGGCATCTTTTGCGTGTAGACCGCATTATCACACACCTTGCTGATTTGAGTTACAAATTCCATTTTTCTAAACCACATATAGCTTTTTGGGCAGTACTTTTCCTTGGTTATGAACTCAATAATGAAGGTAGGGGTTTGGCCGCCCACTTTCTGGATAAATGTACTCAATTGCAACTTCCATCTACTCTTAAAAAATTGCCGTCTTTGCTGGTTTTTTTAAATTTCGATAGGACATACATTTCTGATTATGCCCAGCGTATCAAACCGCTTTACGCATTGATACAACCCTCTTTTTCTTCTTCCAGTTGGCTTCTGGAACATATCGCTATACTTAGGTCTTTGCAGTCTGATCTGCTAGCGAACCAGTTCTTGTTGACAAGAGACAACACCACAAATTTGGTCATACGGATTGTACCATGAGCGTTGGGTTTTACTTACGTGACTTTCAATGAAGGGGACACGGTCCCCATTGCTTAAAATTGTATTTATATACTCCAGCTGAGTTGCGTTTTTCTTCTACCGAAAATATTTTGACCGCTGTACAGATGGTGATTCTAAAAGAACGCTCTCTGGCTCAGGGAAAACGCATTTTCATGGTCTCGCCAGTGCCTGCTTTAGAAGCTGTCACGAAGGCGAGCGTTCCAAATTCTAAGGCTTTACATCCACGTTGGATACAATGGGCTAGTTCATTGACGTCGGCCGATGTCAATTTTATCTTTGACCCTTCTTTGCAGACACAGGAGTTTTTACAATATGAATAGGTTCATCCGCCTCCTTTGTCATTGCTTCCTCTTGATCAGTACAAATGCATTATTTACACTGATGGTTCTGCACAGCCAGCCATTGGTTCAAAGCATGCTTATTCCGCAGCCTGCGCAATTGTGGCAGGCACGATAGTTGATGGGGATTTTAAATCTTCCTTAGTGCACACGCAATTCCTTGGGGATTGTACAACTCAATTGGCCAAGTTATGTGCTTTGGTTTTGGCCTTAGAATTCTCTGATCCTGAATTCCCTACACTAGTAGTGTGCGATTCCTTTTACTGTGTACAATCCTTCAATGACAACTTGTTCTTCTGGTCACAAAATGATTTTCGTGATTCTAAAGGTAGCGCAATCAAGCATAAAATGCTTTGGGTCAGAGTGGCCGCTCTTAAGGAATGTTTGCCGCTCACACATGTTATTCATACATTAGGACATCAGAGTGTGGGAGCACACGCTGTTGGTAATTCATTGGCTGATGAGGCAGCCAAATCTGCAGTAGCCACTTGTTCAGTAGCAGCAGTCACTAGGTCTATGACTAAAATTGATGATGATATTCTGGCAGCTATAGCTGCGACGAAGGAGGGAACGGAGTTTCCCCAAGATTTCTCTTCATGTTACTCATATCACTTGACGTCCGATCAAATTCAATTTGCAACAATACGGTCCATTGGGGATCGGCTGATTTCCATTGAGGACCGCAGGCTTTCTTAGATCGTTGCCGCACATGAAGGCGTGGCTTCTGCCCATGCCAGCGTGACTGTGACAATTTCGCTTTTACAGCAAGATTTTTGGTGGCGTGGTTTTATCAGCGAGCGCGTAACATTTGTCAACACATTAAACCTTCTACAGTTTCACGCCCACCACATACTCAACTTTTCAATTCAAATCAGCCATTTGGCTGTATTTATCTTCATCACTGTGGTCCTTTGACTTCTGACAATGTTTTTAAATAAAGATTTGCGTGTCTTTGTAGGGATCTTTGCCTGTGGCAGCTTCCATTCAGACCAAGGTTCGGCTTTTGCCTCTAAGGCTTATCGTGATGCGATTAAGTCTCTGGGGGTGCAGGTGCAATTCTCGTCTCCATATCGGCCTGAGGGCAATTCTGTTGTGGAGCGGATGAACCGTGACTTAATGCAATCTTTGACAGCTAGAGTACTATGTACTGGCAGGGGCTGGCTGGCTCATCTTTATGGAGTCCAACGTACACTTAATAATCTCCATAGAAGATCTCTGGGTGGGTGGACCCCATAGGAATTGCTCTTTGGCATTAAAATGTTTGTGCCAGACCTTGATTGTCTAGACGTTGTGGCGGCTGCCGCAACGTTTGATGTAGATAACCATTGTGCTATGTTACATGATCTACAAAAGACTCATGACACTGGCGAGGGATCATTTACCCTCATCCACAGAAGCAGCGGTGCTGATTCCCGTTACTGGCTAGCTTCCTAAAGTTGGAGATCTGGTCCGAGAGAAAGTGGAGAACAAAAAAGAATTTGGTCCTTCATACCGTGCACCAGTCCCAGTCCTTGGATTGAAGGGTACTCGTACTGTGATTTTACCTCCACTGCCTAGACGCAAGGATAATGGATTTATTTCCATCGAACATGTCAAGTTACACCATATGGCCGATACTCAATAGTATGGCTACAAGCATTCCCCGACGTGATGTTTCATTTCGTCCAATGACTTCAGTCTCCCCGACAACTCTACAACATCAGGAAGGGGAGATGGAGACTTCAATTGATTTGTTGCCTGTTTTACCATTGACTTCAAACACCATGGCAAATGAGTATGCCTCTCCACCTGTCGAATTTATAGTTGACATTCCGGAAAATGTAATCCATTCATCTTCCAAGGAAGAGCAACCCCCATTATTTTGTCTAGGTTCCAGTGGTTACTATATGGACGGAGATAACTTTTCTTCTGATTCATCTTCATCGTCTTCCTCTGAGGCAGAGCCCCCAACACGTGTTTGTGTTTTCATCTCCTGGTTTAAAAGAACTTACCTTGTTCCCCCTTGGACATATATCTGGCTGGTGGTCACGACGGTGTTTCTCTTCATGTGGATTGCTTTCGTGACAGTTTTTTTTCCTATTGATGAATTGCCATTATTTACCTGAACGCTCTGCTGTAGGCTTGGTAGACGTAATTCTGGCCCCACACACTTCATCTCATAAAATGAAAAGGGATCAAGCCCTAGTTAATATTTCGAGGAGAGCTGGTGAACATGTAGATCAGCAGGTGCAGGGTGCACAGCCTAACGGTCGGGCCCACTGGACCTTGTAACTCCTTATTAAGGTTTGAACAAAGTCTTCATGTTTTTCATATTTTTTATCAAATCTTGTCCATATTTTTCATTCCAAATTGAAACAAGCTGAGCCATGAATATTCAAATCGTCCGTATTTTATTAACGTTGTGATGTTTAAATTTGTAACAATCCACAATGGTATATTCCTCGATTTGTCACATCATACATTTAATTTATTATCATTGTACCCAATGCATTTCGAGAATAATCTCTTCTTCAGGGGTAACTGTAAAACATTCAAAGAAAATATCCCATTACAATAAACGTCATTAAATCAGATCTCCCCCACATTATAAACACATCGTAACACTTATACTAAAAACAATACGCATATTTCCACTCAGAGACTGTCTGAGTTACCCCTCTTTCCAAAACATTCTCAGTCCTATGCTACCCAATCTCCACCTAAGCATCAAGTGCTACTCTGTCAAATGAAAAAATAACTTACACTGTGTATGTGAACTACAAAAATCTCCAACCATTAAGCGGACCGAATGCGTTACTCCACCAGCATCTTTCCTGTGCACGCTCAGCCTTTCCCCAAACCTTTACACCTGAAGGTAATTTATACCTCATGACCTAAACCCTTTCCGTTGAGAAAACAGAAGAAATACTTATATTATAACCCTACATGCCACAAATGGATTAATTCAAATAAACAATGAATAAAAGATAAATCAACATCGTAACAAATTATTATGTGCTTGCCGAACAACATAATAAATGGGCTGTTATTATTCAAAGACTCCACCTCGTGAAAACATCAAAATTTAAATGAATCCAGTGCATGAGCATTAATTAAATAAAATATGATAACGATGTGTTTTCAGGGTTAATCATATAATCCGGTTGTTCCTTTAGTTTGAATACCAGCGTCCAACTTGTGAAAATAATAATAATAATAATAATACAGTCATTAATTGAGTGCGAACAGCTACCTCCTAGGAGGTGTCCCGGCGCTAGAGCGGTAAGTGACACACGGGAGACAGGCAACAATCAAGACACTACAAATTAAGCCCGGTTAAAAAGCCACGTTTTAACTGCCTTCCTAAATTGTGTTTCAGAAGAGATCTGACGCAAGGAGTTAGGAAGGGAATTCCACAGTTTGGACACCCCAAACATAAAAGATCTGCCACCTAGCCGGGTTTTCTTCACTCGTGGAGTGCAAAGTAGTTTCTGGGAACTGGATCTCAAAGCACACGACTGCGTGTAGACACCCAGCCTCTGTTTCAGATACGAAGGGCATGATCCATGAAAAGCCCGAAATGCAAGGGTCAAGGCCTTAAATTTGATTCTCTTGGCAACTGGAAGCCAATGTAGTTCTCTAATATGCGGAGAGATGTGTTGCCGAAAAGGAACACGTTTGATTAATCTCGCAGCCGCATTTTGGACCATTTGGAGTTTCTTAACTTGGTAGGCCTGTAAGCCGATATAGAGGCCGTTTGCGTAGTCTAGGCGGGCAGTTACTGTGGCATGGACTACGGTCCTGCGACAGAACTCAGGCAGCAGGTGTATAAATTTTCGCAGGTTTCTCAAGCTGCTAAAACAGGCAGCCACCTCTACCATTTTACTCTTCTACCATTTTAATAGAGTGCAAACTCGATTTGGACAGAAAAACTATTCAATACATACAATGGGAGAATGCACACCCTAATACTTTAAATGAGTCTGACACAAAGCTCTCCGGCTGAAATGTACGGCGTACAGCTCCTAGTCTGCGCTCTGTCCGTGCGCGCTGAATATTGCGAAAAGAGCTGGTGAACATGTAGTTCAACAGGTGCAGGGTGCACAGCCCAACGGTCGGGCCCACCGGCCCTTGTAACTCCATATTAAGGTTTGAACAAAGTCTTCATGCTTTTTATATCTTTTATCAAATCTTGTCCATATTTTTAATTCCAAATTTAAACAAGTTGAGCCATGAATATTCAAATTGTCCATATTTTATTAACGTTGAGATGTTTAAATTTGTAACAATCCACGATGGTATATTCCTCGATTTGTCACATCATACATTTCATTCATTATCATTGTACCCAATGCATTTCGAGAATAATCTCTTCTTCAGGGGTAACTGTAAAACATTCAAAGAAAATATCCCATTACAATCAACGTCATTAAATCAGATCTCCCCCACATTATAAACACATCGTAACACTTATACTAAAAACAATACGCATATTTCCACTAAGAGACTGTCTGAGTAACCCCTCTTTCCAAAACATTCTCAGTCCTATGCTACCCAATCTCCACCTAAGCATAAAGTGCTACTCTGTCAAATGAAAAAATAACTTACACTGTGTATGTGAACTACAAAAATCTCCAACCATTAAGCGGACCGAACGCGTTACTCCACCAGCATCTTTCCTGTGCACGCTCAGCCTCTCCCCAAACCTTTACACCTGAAGGTAATTCTAGTTAATATTTCAGCATTCCCAATTGTTGATGGTATCGTTTGGGATAAAGTACCGTTCGAAGTCTATGGTCCAACAGAAACTTTGCAAATTCCATACGTGTTCCGAGTTTCTTTAGGTGATGTCATTATGCCCGGAATACACTCCGACGACTGGGATGTTAACGCTGTTTACTCACTGTTTTTGGATTTAAATATTACACTGCTTTTGATACTGAAGATCTGTATTTATATTCTGCAAATTATGCTGATTTATTCTGTTACCAACATTATGGTCATCATTTTTTACACACATCTAACACTCTGAGACCACCTTTTAATTATACTCAATGGGAACATTGCCCGACACCATTCCAGGGGAGTTCACTGACACAGAAAAGTAAATTTGTATATTTTTCCGGCTACAATCTTGCTGACCCGAAGTCATATTATTACAAATTGAATTCACCTACACGCACAAAATTCATGCTGACCCATACTAAATTGGTATATTCTTCATCCTTCATAACCAATTTATCCTTAAACGGTTATGATTACTGGAAGGACATAATTGATTTGAAATCAATATGGGGTACCAAAGTTGGCAGGTGCAGGGAACTGAATCTTTACATCGTGCGTGTTTAATTCCATCTCAGCAGATATTTTTAAATCAGACTGTTCAACAGACTTCATGTTTTGGTTTGGCCACTGCTAAAAATCTGAATACACCCTCCATTCCGGCTTTGGCTGCCTATGACACATGGCAGGCACATACCAACCATACACTTGACGAATTGACAGAAACGTTTCAAAATGATACTCTTAACTCCTCCCATATTGATTCTTTAGGTTGGTTAGTGTGGCCCACTACTTCTAATGCTTGTGAATTACGTTTTTCTAATGCCTAGAGAGAGAGAGAGAGAGAGAGAGAGAGAGAGAGAGAGAGAGAGAGAGAGAGAGAGAGAGAGAGAGAGGGCTTATGCTTAGTAGACCTGATCCTCGTTTTCCCCATTCCCATACAGTTACTACATATTCAGTAAGCAAATTGTGACAACAATGGTTAGAACATTCCACCTGGTCATCTGTAAAACAACACCTTTCTCTTTTGTCAGGTGACATTGATCTGGCTGATTTCCTTTTAGGTCTGAAATCCCCTCGCACTAAACGTTTTGCATATGCTGCATACAATGAGTTTTGGAACCTGTCCCAGACGGAAACTGCTGTACGCTTATGGCAAATTGATCGAGATAATCTAGAAAAAGTTCTTGCCATGGTTGATAATAGTATTAACACTTTGTCTTCTCGTATATATACTTTAGATAATATTGTGTCATCTGTCATTGACATTGTTCAGAATGACGTGTCTGTATTGTTTCATGGTCAAAATCAGTTGTGCTCTGTTATGCAATTTGGTTGGGCACTGCTAACACTGAAAAGTGGGAAAGTGCCATGGGATTATTTGAATGCTTCCGCCCTGTTTTTACCATTTAACTTGACAGATAAACAGAAGCTTATGTCAATGAAAGATGCAACATACACAATGTTACACACTGAGAAACTAGAACAATTACCTTTCTCAATAGTAGAAAATGAATCTGCTGTGTGGTTATTACACGGGGTCATTTCATTGCCCATCTCACTGTTTCAGTTCACGGCGTGCATGAAACATTATCCAGTAGGTAGATATGAGCCCCTTGGAAGAAGCTTTATTCATGAATTATGGTCCTTGCCTTTCACATTTCGGTGTCAACGAGCGGAAAAGGACGTTTTCCTTACTGGGGAGTATTGTGATTCTACAGTAGGACACTCACTGGCCTGTAAACAAGTGAAACTACACAGTGCTTGCAACATTTCGGCCCCTAATTTGGCTTGTTTTTTAAAAGGGACACCGGTCCCGGCAATTATTCCCACACTCACTCTGCTTTCTAATGGCAGTTATCTTATCCTAAATAACCACAACTGCTGCGGATTACGGGCAGGAATCCCGTATATAGTAACGGTTTCACAACGTGTTACATGTTGCAGCAATGTTCTTTTTCCACCCCCACACGGGATTGTAGATAGTTCGCTGTGGCCTTCCATTCCAACTTTGAATACAGATTTCAATAAGCTAAGCAGACTCAAAGCGCTATTGTTCCAATAAGAGGTTGCTCTCACATCAGCTCGTGAAAGCTTCGAATTGCAGGTGGCTAGAACATCAAGTGAGATTCAGTCACTGCTGAATACGAATCTCCCACTACATTTTGGAGAATTAATTCACCAAATATTTAATGCGTCTGATACCGAGGGTATGGCCCACTTTTTTAAACTTGTGGGATACAGCCTTGTTACCTCCTTTCAGACTATTTTTGGAGTAATCCCAGCTTTTATTCATTCTATTTTTTCCAGCGCCTTCGGAGGGTTTACCCTGCTGCTCCTTTTGGTTTGCTGCGTACTTGTACTACTGCTGCTGCTCTGTAATGGCTGCTCGACCTGTGGTGTTGCCGAACTGGGCCCAGTTGCAGCTGTACCGTAATCGGATGCAGCAGCTTTTTGGTTTGATGCCATTAGAAGCTCTTAACGTCGACTATTGGCTGTCCTTCCGGTATGCCTACTTCACCTGCATGCAATCTGTGTTCTATTGCCTCCGGTGCCCCTTTAAATGGGCCCTGGATGTCTGCCTCTCCAATACATCACACGCTGCCCTGGATTATGAACTGTTGATGGGTCCGTTGATGGCCCATGACCAGGACTGTTCCGTGGGTCGATGCTTTGTGTATGATCCTGCACTTGGAGAAACGGCAGGCTTGAGTACCTGTGCTCGTGCACAGCGCCTCTTGGATCAGAGTTTCATCTAAATTAACGCAGGTTGCCCTGAGATGCTCCTGGCTGCTTCTGGATATGAGAAGCATGTCTGCTCATTTGACTTACTTAATTGGATGGCATGCCTTTTTACAATGGAAGGTTCTGATGTCTTATTGGAGCTAATGGCATTCCACTTTTCCTGTGATATTCTTGATTCCGGGGAACAACTGTAAGTGACCTTTGGGAAACATCACGAAGGCCTTTTATTATAAGATTTTCTTTTATTTTTCCTCTGCACGCTATACATCCCACTTTTAAATTTGTACAATTATTTGGCCTTTGAACGACTCGCTTTGGCTCTGCTTACCTTTGAGTTCTGTTTATCTCAGAGCTACTGACCTGAAGAAGGGGAGGGTGTCACATGGCCCATGGGGACATTGTTGTTTCCTCTAAGTTAGCATGAGCATGCTGCAGATTGCTCGCTGCTTTGCACACGTTACTACAAGACTTTGTTTTTTGCAACTGTCTCTGTTGCTTTTTTTCACATGAGAACTCATCGCTGTTCACTCTCTGCAGGTTCCTGAGATTTAGTCTGAACATTGTGAGCAAGATCGAACAAAAATGCCCCTTGTTATTTTGTTCTGGCCAGGCCTTAGCACCTAGACAAAACATACCAATGCAGCTGTTGTTTGGGACAACGTACTTTGGTCTTATGGGGATACATGAATAGGTAGCAGACACTTGGAGAGGGACCTTTCCAGGGAGAAGAGCGAGACAGCACCTATGATGTAGATCTATCATCTATAGGCTATGGTATGGGGTCTGCAGACAAAACCCAGAGATCTTCTGATATAGAATAATACTGCTTCTTAGCAAGGGGAGGGAGGTTAGGCTTTATTGTCTTTTCATGATGACATCTTCCTTCATGATTTATGGCCTAGCTGCTATGCCGACTGTATTTGTATTATGCATTTTCTTGCTTGTTGTGGCACGTATACTGCATGTTAGAGCACGTTAGTTAAAATAAATATTTTAAACGATTTCATGTCTCAGTCAGATCTTATTGTTGACAAGTACAAGAGTGCATGCGAAAGGGTGTGTCTTGCAACCGAGATTCCTGAGAGCTTCGGGAGTGTTGTGTTCTGGGGTGTCTAATCATTTGTTTCTCTGTGAGTGAGTAGGAGAGCAAGTGAGACACTACAGCAAAACGGTCCTCGACTCATGGGTACTAAGGGGCAGATTTACAAGAACTGGCGCATCTCTGCATATTAGCAGAGATGCGTCAGTTCATTTGCGTCCCGTAAAAAAACCCTTGCGCCACCATGGATGCGTCGCATTTACAATGCAGCGCACCGTGGCGCAAGGATAGACATATGCGTGACGCATCTTTTGGCTTACAGGCAGCGCATTGTTGGAGTCGTGTCGCATGCAGGACACAACTCCAGCAATGGTTAGGAATGCCTATTCCTAACATGCTGCATCACTCCTTACGCCTGCTTCAAGCAGGCGTAAGGTTTTGACGCAGTGGCATCGTAAAAGTGACTCAGTGAAATCTTGTAGATTTCACTGCCTCACTTTTACAAGGCTTTCTCATGTCGGAACACCCATCCTGCATACATTATACCTGACGCAGGTATAATGTAGTGCAGGGCTTTACAACGTGACGCATCTCCCTAGATGCGTCACGTTGTAAATATGTCGCAATGTGTCGAATTGTTTACAACGCCGCTGCGTCACAGAAGTGACGCAACAGCGGCGTAAAGTTGTCGCAAGGGGCTTGTAAATCTGCCCCTAAGGTGGTAGGGTGACTCAGTCCCTATGCACAAAGGTCCTATAATCCTACGCATAGTTCTGTTTTTGGGCAGAATCCCTGCAACACCACTATTCTCGCACTAGGGCCTGTCTGTTGCACTACCATTCTTTCCATGCTCGCTGCATTTGCGAGTTCTTGTCTTCCTTCTTCTGAATGTGGATTGTAGGGTGGAGAACGCTCTGCTAATAGTCCGTCTAACAAGCTGCCATTGGTGTCACTCCCATCATCTCAACCCCTGTTCCGAGCTTCTCCTTCCTTCACTAACAGTGGGTACAATCTTTCTCCCTCAATGGTGTCTACTCTCCACCTCTTCAACTGTGCATACCATCGCGCATCCTGATATGCCTTCATTGCCTTTTTCATCCTTCCCTGACATCTTTCCCTGTTCTTTGCCTGAGCTGCTCACATCCAACCATCTAATGCCTCAAACTGTGTTGGTCTAGGTGGGGGCCGTAATGAAAACATCACTCCCCTCAACTGGTATAATACCTCCAATCAAAATGAACCATAACATGGAAAAGCCAAATCTCCCTCCTTCTCAGTAATATTGTGCCAATTTTGTGGCAAGACTATAGTATGGAGACCTACGTTCATTGCCATGTAATGTGCCGGAGTATCCTCGGGTGGTGCTTCCTCACCCATTCAAGTTACCACTCCTCTACGTCCCCTACAAAGATCTCGTAATACCCTAAAGCATCGCATGATTAAGCCAAAATTCTTTTCACTAACAAGATTTCCTCGCTTTGACTTCCTGGTGTCGCGGCGTGGCACACTCTGACGTCACTTTTCCCTCCTCACAGCGGTTTACCTTCCTTCACAATTTCACCGTACACATTCACTCTCGCAATCATAGAAACAAGTAATTGTCTGCCTTTACTAAAAGATCGATAGATTCAATCACTCAAGAACATTCACACACCGTGACCCTTGACCTGCGCTGGCCACGCGGCTTTCCACAAGATTCTAACAAATCCACTCACACAGAGTTCCCTGTCTCAAGTGGGTTGTCGATAGCGCTTCACGACTTCCCAACAAACCAACGGCCAGACAATTACAACAAATCAGTGTTTTCTACACCACAAATATGTATATCCCGGGATCTTAGGCTACTCTTGAGCCCGATAACCAAAACAAAATGAAACTCTTGGACCACCCGTGTCCGGTCCGAAACCACATTCACTCGACTCTCATCCCAACTCCGCAAGACATCACACAATCAACTCATCACTGCAATCTAACCCACAACACATCCCTATTCATACTCACTCCACCGTTCACCGCCGTTCTCGCTGCACCGTCAATCTCCGTCGGTCTTCGCCAAAGTCCGTCGCTCTCCACTCTCGATCATTGGGCTCTATTTTGGGGCTCTATGGGTCTAAATCTATTCTAGAGTTTTCTGGATTCTCCCCTCACTTCAAGAGACAACCATCCTACTCTGCTACCAACTGAAGGAGCCAGGTTCCACGTTCTAGACTTACTCTGGAACCCCTGGTCGATGGCTCTTTGTTGTCTGCTTGAAAGTGTGGAGGGGAGAGAGAATCATTAGCCAATTATACATTACCATTACAGTAGCCCATGCCTCCAAAGGAACCCAGACTCCAGATCCAAAGTTTAGTAAGTTTATTACAAAGCCAAGAAAAGTTGGACTAACAACCACCTCAAAACAAGAGTGTAAAAGTATATGGGCACTCGTACAAAACCAAATCTACGAGTAAAATTAAGACAGTGCAACATGCACAGAATGACCAATTCCAGAATCAGAACACAGAATATGATCGCACCGACATCAACAGCCCTCTTCATTGGTGGTTCGTAAGTGAAAAGCATTAGTCTGTCCCTACACCACAACTAACGTGACATCCCTACTTAGCATTTCCCAGGCAAGTTTCAGAAAAGGTGTCAGTCAGCACGTGAAGGCTTTCGAAGAAGTACACTCACGTTGAATGGGTCAAGTAGCATAAAGCTACAGAGCTCGTTTTAAGATGCTCTCTCCTCTCAGGCCACGGCAGAAGGTCTCTGGACTCTGTCCCTAACCCCAACACAAAAGTCGTAAGTCACACCCCTCAACACATCACGAGATCACCCCATCCAGCTAGACACTTCCTTGTAATAACTTTCCATGCAGCAACAGTGCTCCCAGGCTTTCGCTCGATGACCTTGATTCCCAGGCCTTCTCAAGTGAGAAAGAACACCACCCCACATTATCAGCATCGCTCTTCAAATGTATCTTCTCCTCCCTAAGCCTAGCTCCTAAAACAAAAGCGTTATTCTAACTAACAAGGATACATTTCTCCACCTGCAACAGAAACGTGAGAAAGACAAATTCCACATGCACATGATTTCCATTAGCAACCTTTAACATGAGAGCGAGCAGGAAGAAATACACGTTAGGCCTACAGAATTCGGTCAACATAAGAATAGTACACAAGCTTTGAAAAGCACATGCATATAAATCATGAAATTCGACACATTACATAAACACATTAACATAGAAAACATTCATTAGTTACGGATACACTATACGTTAATTCTTCGTTTTACATAAGAAGATGCCTAACACTTCACTTTACACGTTATTACAGTACACAAACTAATGACCAAATGTTACCACGACAAAAGAATATATGTGGGTGCGAGCTACCCATGATTATAATGCACCCTTACAATTGAAAGAGCAAAATCGCGCTCTATCACTCCTTCGCCATAGCGGAGGAGCCTCCACTGCATTTACATCGCAGATTTCCTGGATAACAATGTTCTGTCCCACCAGGCGAAACAGTGCCTCAGAGAAAACTCCATGGAAGCGCAGTCATGCCCCTCTCAGGGATTCAACCCTAGGGTGCCATCCTCATTCACAGTTATTAATCATGCAGAATAAGTATGGTTGTCTATGACCTCATCGCAAAACTGGTTGGGTAGGGTTTCGGTCACCGTTGTCTCATGTCCCTTATTTCTGCTGCTTGCTTGTCCCTGTCCTTGTCCTTGCCATGGCTTCTCCCATCTGTCCATCCAGTCCTATGCTGCCTTGGGAGCGGTAAAGAAGTGAGATTTGCCATCTCCGATAATTTTCAGGTTTGCCGGGAACAGAAAAGTGTACTTGAGATTATTTTCCCAGTATGCATTTCACAGCATCAATCGGTTTCCTCGGATTTTGAAGCAGTTGTGTTTAATCCACAAAGATTGTGTAGGCAGACCCTTCCATTACACTCCAATACAAGCTCATTGCAAGATAATTTCCCTGTCTCAAAAGTTCAGGAGGCAGCTAATGATAATTCTCGGAGTGGCACCAGTAAGTGCATTTTATTTTCACGTGACCCCCTTTGCGCGTCCTCAACTCTAGGACCCTGACCCGCATTTATGCCCGTTATTTAATGATGGTGCTGTGCATCTCTGTCACATTACCATAGGTAGTCCCAACAACGACCTTGTTCGCTTTCACTCTCTCTGCCACCTTCCTGAGGTAGAGGAGAGCGTGGGACATAGAATTAAGGGGGCATATTCTTAAGAAAGTGTGATAACTACCGCAAATCCAGCTTAACGCAACACTTCACATCGCAGTCCATCGTGAGAAAATAACGGCGTGTCAACGTGGCATTCCCAACACGGTGGTACCATGCGATAGTCACACGATAACGCGTCAAATGAACGCGTTAAAATCAACGCAACGACGCAAAATACGTGAAACACCAACACGAAAATAGTAGCGATGACGCCAATCGCGATACAAAAATCTGCGAAAACCAGCCACAGGCCTGCAATTCCCACGCGTCATGCGGGAAAATGCACTATAAAAGTAGAAAAAAACATACAAACAAAAGCCAAACAATAGCGAAGCACAATGGAGGCATCCGGAGCAAGTACAGAGGACAACCAGAACCCCACAAGTCCCCCGGAGGACCAGCCTGGGACCTCGGGGTCAGGGAAGGGCAAGGACAAGAAGAGTAGGAAGAAGAGGTTCAGTCCGCAGGAAAACAGGATCCTGATAACGGAGGTGATAGAACACCATCAAACACTGTTCGTCACCTCCACTGTGTCACTGGCAACTAAAAATGGAATATGGCAGACCATCGTGGACAAGGTGAATGCAGTCGGAGTGCTGAGGAGGACAATGGACGAGGTCAAGAGGCGCTGGAATGATGTGAAGCGCAAAACCAAGCTGAAACTCGCAAACAACCGGAAGGCAGCAATGCAGACTGGAGTTGGGAGTCCAGCGCCACAGGAGGAGCTGGACGAAATGGAGGAAATGGTGTCCACAGTCATCAGTGGGGAGACGGTGGCAGGAGTTGGGGGACCGGACACTGCTCAACATGACCGGACACAACAGCAACAGGGTGAGTAACGACCAGGGACTGGGGGGACAGGGGGAGATGGGCACAATGGCACACATGCACAATTAAGCATAGCACATCTTCGGACAAACCATGCCCCAGACCCCCAACTCCCACCAAGAGACCAATGCACACAGGTATGCAACATCTCAGCACCGCATAAGCACAGAAGCCTGAGGCACACCGCATGTAAGGGATAAGGGGCAGCTACATCAGAGCTGCAGGGGCGACTCCCCCAAAATGCGGCACACACACATTACATGCAGAGCACATCAACATTGACAACGATGTGGTACAAACCGCAACACGTCCACAACAGAACAGAGGACACAACTGGTGCCGCATGTGCGTAGAAACTGGCCAATCACATTTGGCATTGCAGGGAAATGTCAGTTGACAATGTACAAGTACAAACACACATCCGTGATGTAGTCGGAATGTCCACTGTCCCGCATCAAATAGGCAGCTCCCCCCAAACAGTCACAATGTACATTGTCATGCAGTCTGAATGTAAACATGTACAATGCGTCAACATACATGTGAACACAATGTGAAACTGCATCTCCCCTTCACATTTCAGGGGGAAATCCAACACCTCCTGCTGAGCAGTCTGAACCTCTCTACTCTGATGACGAAGAGGACCACCACACCTTCGACTCCGACGCCCTCCAACAGCACGTGGACAGCCTCCGCAGCCCACTTCCAGGAGCAGGGCAGCCCAGCTGCCACGAGGAGAACCCACCCCCTGCACAGAACACACAGCAGGCAGCACCCACCACCACGGCTGCCACCCAGGACCCCCACGATGAACACACGGCCTTCCAACGCCGTGTGTTGGGGTGCCGTGAGAAGCTGGCTGAACAGGTGCAGGTGGGGTTCGACCGCATGGCAGCCAAACTAGATGCCATACGTGGGTGTCTGAGTCCCATCAGGGACCACTCACAGTCCCTAACGGACACCCACAGTCCGCTCCATGCTCTCCAACGGACGATGGCTGACATCGCTAGAGTCCTGACTCTGCGACAAGAATGACTGTCTAGCCAGAGTGCCTCCAGCGATCTCGCCCGGGAGTTGGGACACATGTGGAGAATCATGGAGAACATGGAGCGGACGCAGGCGGAAAGAGTGGCTGCCACGGCTGCACACCAGCGAAAGGTAGCTGGGTCCCTCAATGCCCTAAAGACCCTCCTCATGGCATTGCTGCCACAACTTGATGAATTCAGAAATGAACAAGTGAGAAATAATATGGGTGTGCTCCAGATTATTCAAGTGATTGCTGCCACAAGGCCTGGCGCTGATGCATGCAGCTGCTACCACCCCATCCACATCTCCGGCCCCTGATGTGTCAGTACCACACAGTGCGGCAGACATTCCACCTCCGGCCCCTGAGGTGTCACTGCCACACAGTGCTGGAGACAGAACACCACCACCCACATGTGAGGCACATGCAACAGCAGAGGACAAGATGCGGATGAATCTGCCTTTGTGGTCAGAAGGACGCAGTAGCATTCATCTCCGCCATGTGGCCTGTTTCTGCTTGGTTCTGCCCTCTGCATCATCACCTTCCACTGTCCCCCGATGCACTCTGCGACACTCACCTTGGACCTCGACATGGACTGCCAAATTCTGTTTGGTCACCAATGACACAGCTATCAGACTGCGGACTGAACTCCTCCTCTCCTGATGTACCTGTCATTCCCTGAAGGACTCTGGCTGGCCCTCCACGGGCCAACAATGTAAAGTGGGGTTGGCATGGCCCTGTACTGCTCCAGCTGCAACACTCCACTGAATGTGCAATAAACATTCATATTCACACAGATGTGTCATGTCTATGATCTTTCAAGTGTGGAAGTATGGATGAATGTAGGGTCAGTGATTCCCCCTTACGTCCATGTTGCTCATGTTGTGGGACTTTTGTCACAGGGTGACAGATTGCCTATTGCGGTCCGAGTGGCGCCGACACTACAACAGAGACACATCCATTAGTCACTTCCTTGTCCAGCCCAGGAAGGAACCACACCCAGAGCTCCGGGGTCATTGTTCACACCCTTACGCTGGACTGGCATACGCCAGGACAGCCCACTCCGCTTACGCACACAGGGGGGGACGACAACGCCACATGTCCCAGGTCTTCAATGTAGGGATCTGCAGCTCACAGGTCTAGTTGTCAGCATGCCACAGCCACTCCCTCACAGCTGGTGTACACCCACACCACACCCATCCAGCACAGGCGTCACAGGACATGTGACCATGCCAATAAAAAGGGCCTGGCGCACGTGCTGGACGCCATTTCCACTCTAACTGGGTGTCTCCGTGTAATTCTCATGTATGCATGAGGGCCTAGGGCCCTGCCACCTCACATTGCCCAGTGCCGGGAGTGACATGATGGTGTCCGCACCACAGAACTCAATCATTAAGCACAGACTTGGTGGCACCGGATACACTGTGGCAGGCACAGGCACACCGCCATAGGACGGTGTCTGGCGGTGCAGTGAGATAGGGGCACCTAAAGTGCTGAGCGGGTGTGCAGCCTGCGATGATGCGCCGTCCTGGCGGTCCGGACTGGCAAGGATCAGTGTGAGCCCTGCTGGACCGCAGTGTAGGCCTGAGCCAGCGGGCAGTGCGGGCCTCCCGCCATGTGGCGTTGCCTCACGGTTCACAGAGTTAGTGGCACCTCAAGCGCTGAGCGGGTGTGCGGCCTGCCAGCCGTGTGCACTGATGTGGTCTCTGCCATTGCGAATCAAGACCCAGAGTCAGGTGTGACCTTGTGGCCCGCGGTGAGGGGCTGCATGATGTGGAGGGTGCCATGGTCGCGGGCCCCAGGCTTGGAGATCCCACCGGAACGTGGTGGGCCCTCTTGGAGACACGCCAGTGGCGGAAGGTGAGCAGTGAGGCCTGGTTGCGCAGGGGCAGGCAATCACCGCTGGGCGGCGGGAGGGGCTGGAGTGCAGCAGCCTGTGTGCGCAGGGGCGGGCAAGCGATGAAGGCGTGTGCAACTGTATGGACTCTGCCATTCATGTCTCTGGACACTGTTTCAGATAAGGGACCTGGGGGACTGCAGTGTATACCGGCACGTGGTTGGAGACACACCGGTGGCAGCAGGTGAGCAGTGAGGCCTAGGTCCGCAGTGTCGGCACTCTCTCACCCTCTCTTTCTCTCTCCCTCTCTCCCTTTCTCTCTCCCTCTCTCCCTTTCTCTCTCCCTCTCTGCCTCTCTCTCTTTCTCTCTCCCTCTCTCCCTCTCCCTCTTTCCCTCTCCCTCTCTCTCTCTTTCTCTCTCTCTCTCTCTCTCTCTCTTTCTCTCTCCCTCCCTCTCTCCCTCTCTCTCTCTCTCTCTTTCTCTCTCCCTCTCTCTCTTTCGCTCTCTCTCTCTGTACTTTGATGGGCGCATGGCACACCTTCTTATCCAGATTTCTGTTTTGCAGGCTGTGACTTACAGAATGTCCTGAGAAGACCCGCCATGCCTCTTCAGAATTGTTGTTTTTGGTTTATTCTGTAATAAACGTATTATTTGGATATTATGATATGAATGTATGATTTCCCTTTTTCTGACCACACATGTATGTTAGGTGTTGTGATTGTGCGACTTCTGGCGATTTGTTTGGTTCATGATTTCTTGGAGTTGATGTGCAATATCTTTGACCAAAGGGGGTGCCCGGGTGGGGCCCGGGAGGGGTAGGGTCCTGGGGTGGTGGCGGTGGGTGTTGTTGGCCTATGGGGGCTCCGGGCTGCATGATCGGTTGCTCCAGGGCATCTGTTGTTCTTCATGTGTGGCTATGGGCTGCGCTCCCTTGTCTGGTGCCGGTTGTCATCCGACTTTACACCAGGTAAGAGCAGTTGTTAATTTCCTGCTGCTAACGCGCCTTATCGCATGTTTTGTGATCTTATCGCCGATGTGGCTGGTCGTTGAGAATGTTGTGGAGTGGTGTTGTCGCGCATTTTTGCACGGGAACGCCTACTCTGCATATTATTAGTGTTAGTTGCCGGGGTCATCTGTGGCGATGTTTTTTGCGACTGCTTTCGCAGGTAAACTGGTGATATGGGCTGTTAGCGCCAGCTGGTGAATGGGGCGATGAATTTATCGCGACTTTGGCTGCGATAAAGTGCCGATAACTCGGCGATAGATCCTTGAGAATATGCCCCTCAGAGTAATAAAATCAATGCTATAGTAAGAGAGGTGAAGTTGGAGAGAAGAGAGGTAGAGAGAGATGAGGTACATAGGCATGTGAGGTTGGAGTGACATACGGTAAAGAGGGAAACTTGAGTTATTCAAGAATGGTACGGATATGTAGAAAGTGGTAGAGGTAGGTAGAAAATGACATTCAGAGAGATAGGTAAGGTTTTAGAACAGGGTACAGTGTGCTAGAGATAGGGAGATGAAAACGTAGGGGGAGAAGTGAGGTAGAGACAGATGTGAGGTATAAAAAGAGGTGAGCTAGAGGTAGAGACAGAACGACGCAGAGTATTCATGCAGAGAGGTGAGTTAGTTAGAGAAGTATAAAAATATGTACAGTAGAAAGAGCAATGAGGTACAGGATGTGGCACAATGAGAAGCATAGAAAGTGGTCAGGTAAAGAGAGTAGTGAGGCAGAGAGGGTTAGGGGGAGAAAAGAAGGAGGAGAAACAGAAAGAGATGAGGTAGTGGAAGAGGTGAGATTAATGCTGAGGTTGATAGAGATATGAGGTAGAGAGAGCAGAGATAGGGAGAGAGGGGAGCCGGAGAGGTGAGGCAGTGAATGAATGGTGAGATAAAGTTAGTAGTGGAGGAGTGTATCTTTGTGGAGAGAGATGAGGGAATGTGAGGGATGTGAGGTAAAGATAGAAACGAAGTAGCTTATAGGTGAATTAGAGAGTGGTTAAGAAGAAAGGGGGCTGAGGGAGGGCTGGAGAGGAAAGTTTGGGAAAGACGTGAAATAGCAAAAGAAATATATAGATGTGAAATGAAAATAGTAGTGAGTAGGCATGAGTTAGAGGGAGAGTTAAGGAAGAAATGTAGAGGCAAGCACCGAGAATAGCAGAAGGGGAAGTTGAAGTGCTGAGGTGAGAGAGAGAGAGAGAGAGAGAAACATTATTATATTATGTCGTTGGCTTTGAAATCACGCAACACAGCGTAGCAAGTAAAGTTGCTATACTGCGTTGCATGAACAGGAGAAAGCAGAACAGCACCATCCATATCTACTTAGATGTGGCACCGCTCTGCTTTCTCCCTGCACTGGCGCAAGCACAGACAACCTTGTGCCATAATGAAGAGTGTCTGTGTGGCGATAAGCGTAGTTGTTTTGTACAGGAAGGTGTCCCATCCTGCACAAAAACTATGCTTTATGGTGTTTTCCAGTTTGTATGTGTGCTGTAAAATGCAGCACCATGCAAAGAGGGAAAAACGAGGAAATATGCAGGACCACTGAAATTATGCGGTTGTGCTGCTGCGGTGTTTTCGTATAATTATTGCTGCATTTGCCACACAATCCATCATCTGCTGCATGATCTGCAGATTTAAAAAAAATTGTTTCTAGTTTAAATGATTAAAAAATTACTAAAAACACAGCAACACGTGTTGCTGCGCAATTGATGGCCCTTTGCAAAGGTTAACTTTCTGTTGCCTATTGCTATATTTGGGTGTTAAACTGGTAATAATGAGGTGCAACCAATGCCCCCACAGTGTTAAAAAGTGTAAAAATCATGACAAAATAATGGAGGAAACCTATCACAAAATGTGCCGCTTTATGCCTCCTAATTTGCCATTTCTTGCCACATAATTTACTCTGCTCTGATTTACTTGGCCCTCCACGGCTGCAAAATTCCAGTGGCCCTGTAAATATGAAAACATTTCCCCTCGTTACACCTGCCTCAAGAAGGCACATGATTTTAGGGTAAATGTCTGTTTGCAATTCTTTGTCAATAGGGGTTTTCGTCAAAACCCTAGGTCGTTGCATGGTAACGCCGATGTACCACACATGGAACACTCCCTTGACACAAAGTAATGTAAGGGAGCGCATTGTGGAGCTTTGTGTTACTTTTGGTTACAATCTAACACACTGGCTTGTAAATGCCAACACAACACTTTAAAAATGTAACACAAACCCTTTATAAATCTGGGACCAAGTACCCGACAGCGCAAGTATGAAGGTTGTGCAGGCCTAGCATACCTAGCAGCCAAATTAAATACAAAAGAATCTGGGGCCTATTACGAACTGGTTTCCCTCGCTCTTGCACTATGAATTGTGGCGCAAGAGTGACACAAACCTTAAGTCAGATTTATGAAGCCACAGAAGGCCACTTTACATGGCCCTGAGTGGCTCCATAAATCTGGAGTGAGGCAATGCGGCGCAAATCACTCCACTGCCTTACTCTGCCATGGGAAGGCATTCCATGGGTGTTGCGTGGGTGTTCCCATGCAGCTCCCATGGTTTATGACACATTCCCAGATACACCAGGACTGGTAAACCTGGGAATGTGTCAAAAAGATACGCCTTCCCAGGAGAGGTGTAACAAAGAGAAATATCCTTATTTCTCCTTGTTACTTCCTCTTTCTATGTGAGCTCCATTCTGCAGTGCACATAGATAGAGGAATATGCCTCTCAGGATTGTTTTTGTGTAGAAAGGTGTCCCTTCCTGCACAAAAGCAGTCCTGCATGCAATGCAGGCACCCTTGCCGCAAGGTGCAAGGGTGCCTGCGTTGCCGCTAGGCTGCCAAAAGTGCACCAGCACAGAGGAAGAGGCAGGAATGAGCTGTATTGCCTTAATTACGGTGCATTCCTGCCCTTTCCCTGTAACACAGTGCAGCGCAGCAAACTGACTTGCTGCACTGCACTGCGTGACTTTTTCATAAATAGGCCCCTCTGTTTTTATACACATTGTATACAAATTGTTATCAATTTTCCAGGACACCAATAAAAGGCGGCGGCCCAGGGCAATAGCCCACTTTGCCCATTCCTTAAATCGTCTCTGACTTATGCGGCCTTATGTTTTTGCCAGGTGCCATAATCATCTTTTTAAAGTATTAAAAATACAAATTGTGCACCGGAGAGAGAGAAAAGATGGCATCTGGCGCCATCTAGTGGTATAACCACGTGAGCTGCCTTATCATTAATAGGCCTTATCTGCGGAAATCTGATTAGTTTTTGTGCTGAGTTTAATCTACAGATGTAGTTGATGTTTAGGCTGCTAAACTTTATGCAATATAAATCTAAATTTCAAAAATATGATGATGTTCTTGTTAATTAGAGGGGTCGAATATTGCTTTTCATTCAAATACTTTCAGATAATTAGCATTCATGGCAGTGGGGGTGGCACATGTTTGGGAGTTTGGGGGGCGGTAGCCTCCCCCCCGCTGTTACATGAGCACAAATCATCACCAGCACCCCCCCCCCCTGCTCTTCGGCGTCGCGGGGGGCAAAGGCACGGATCGCCACGGGCGGCATAGTGCCTAGCTATGCCACTGATTCATGGCCAATGTGTCACTTGCATGCCTAATTTCATGTAAAGGAGTGAATTTGTGCATTTTGTAGAGTGTTGCAAATATGTTCGTGCAGCATTGTTGCTAGAAGGTTGTATTTATTTATATTTATTTATTGTTCTCAAAGTTTGTCATAACAAACTATATTTTAAAAAATTCAAGCATTATTAAAAACAAGCATTTGCAATGCAATTGGTCTTGCCTTTGGGACCTTATATGTATTTAGCTAAGCAGCACATTAGCCTGGGTGCTGAAACATCTACTGTTCTTTAACATGGAGGGAAAGTAAGCACCAAACTGCGTGACACGCCAGGTGTGGGAACACATGGAGAGAAATATTGCCTTTCAGCAGGAAATGGTATAGTCCAAAGCTCTGTTTTTAATATCAAATCAGGGCCTTCAGTGGTCATATCACTGAAAATACAAGTTTTGAAAAAATATTATTGTCTACGGGTGCTCGTGGAAGACAATTTCTATGGACTGCAATCTAGAGAATGCTAAAGTGATTCTGGTATTTTACTGACCTCTGCTGGTCGTTTTCTATCAAGAAAGTTAAATAGAGGCAGTTGCCAGAAAAATAAAAAAAAGAAAGTCCCTAAGCAAAAAGCAATTCTGGTATTTTACTGACCTCTACTGGTCGTTTTTTATCAAGATAGTTAAATAGAGGCAGTTGAACAGAAAACAAAAACCCTAAGCGGAAGCAGACAAGTCCTAGGGCTGATCTCCAGAGCCCACAAAGTACATACACATATAAGTATATAAAGAGGTCTCGAATGCTCGACCTAAAAAGTAATACTTCACCTCATTAAAAATTTTAAAACATTAAATAATTTTTACTAAAGCAGTGCAGGATAAAAATAAATTATCTTCCACTTCCCACTCATAATCCAAGCACTCCAGATATAAATAGAAACTCCACTGTAGGTCTCTGGATGATCTGTCCTATAACAGAAAGCTAGGGTATACGCAGGGACACTGGCATTATGAGGCAGGAGAGGCCCAATTATACAACAGGGTTGAGTAAATTATGCGGCAAAAAATGTCAGATTATGCGGCATAGTGTGGCACATTTTGTAACAGTATTACTTCATTTTTTCATCATTTTTAAACTTGTTAACACTTTCTAGGCCTTAGCTGCATTACATTAGTACCAACACTCAAATATATCAATAAGCAGCAGAAAGTTGACCAGTCCAGCTTTCCAACTTTTGAACCATTTGAACTAGAAACATTTTTTTTTGTTAAAATCTGCAGATTATGCGACAGATGGTGGGTTATGTGACAAAATCGTCAAACCTATAATTATACAAAAATCGCTGCGGCCGCACAGTTGCATAATTCCAGTGGCCCTAGGTATACATCTCATTTGAAACATTGAAGGGGTACACACGTTCACTTTGTTTGGGCAAAATAACATAAAATGGGGGATACTTTCAGTTTCGCACAATTCATCAACCTCCTCAGCCGTGCTCCATTTGGCAGCATATGCCTTCAATGGAAGACTCCCCAGGCGTAATTTAGCATATAATGAAAACTGTACCTCGGGGTAAATGTCATCTAGATGGCGTTCAAGCTAACATCAAATTTGTGCTTTAAAATCCCATGTACCAGGTTCCCGCTCTTACTAGACTCATATAACGTTTGACTTTTAGGTTACCAATAAACCTCCTTAATCTTGGTTATCGTTTCTCCATTAATCCCCATGGGATCCTCGCAGATGATATCACGTTTCAGCTGCTTTAAAGTGCTGCAAACATGGTTCCACAAGGGCGTCCCTGGCAGTCCAGGGTAATGGGCTACCTCTCTTATGGTGTCCAAATAAATGCCCACTAATCAATTTCTCTGAAGGTGAACCCAATAAATTATTGGAGCTAAGGCGATAATATCAGAAATAGGTTTAATGCCCAGTCCCAAATATTATGTTTCTAAGGGCATACCCGGACCCAATATCAATAGTGCTTTTAGGAACCTGTTTTCAATTTTCTGGAGTATAGACAAATCTGTATAACCCCCAGATTTCTGCTCCATAAGTTGCTGCTCTTACTGCCTTTGCTCTATAAACATGTAGTAGTGAACTTAATGACTGCCCCCTATCCTTTGTTTGCATCTAATAAAATTGCAGCTGCTTTTTAGGTTTCGCCTGCATTGTGAAATCTATTTTATATCATATAAATCTTAAATGGGACTTCCACCCCGCCTTTCCTTTTCATTCGTTCATGTGCTTGCCACTTACTTTTCCTCCATTTTTATTGATTGTAGCATACCATTTCCTGTTGTTCTCCATGTCTTCTTCTTATCAGTGTCCTGAGGCTGAAGAACTCCTTTCCATCTGCTTGCACGCCACTTTTTTTGACCTACTTCTTGGTAACTGTGCTTCTTACAGAATTTAAATTTAACATTTCTTTGATGTGAGTTTTTAGCATACTTTTATATTTGTAAGCACAGGAAAATTAAGCGATTTGCTTACAGGATGTTGAGCCGATGCAGAGACTTGAACCTGGTTACCAAGATCTAAAGTCGGCAGCTCTGGCTGCCACGCCGCATCCTCTCCCCTATCTCTGAGTCTTTCTTTCTTCAGCTGTCTGAATGGAAGGAGCTTTAAGCAAATCAAGCAGAGGCATAGCAAGGATGTCTTATGCCCTCCAGGGCAAACACCCTCAACGATCCTGTCCAGTGTCTCAGGCAGAGCACCAGTATTCTTCACTCTAATCTAACAGGCACCAGAGGCACAGCACCTGTACCCTGAACTCAAGTCCTTCCCTAACTCCTGTGTTGCTCTGCTGGCGCACTGTCCTTTTGTTGGGGCCGCAGATTGTACCTATCACGCCCGAGCACCTAGTAATCAGCAAACAGAGGTGCGAGCTCACTTTCAGTTGGGGACCGGGACTCAGGGGCTCGGTGCACTGGGACTGAAGTATCTGAAGCAACCCTTGTTTCAGAGGGGGTCACCTCAAGCAAAGCCTCCTTGCCGTCCTTGTCGGTCTGTGCCTCTCTCAGCTGGGCATCAGGAAAAAAGGAACAAAGCAAGGAATCAGCTCTCCGTCCTGATTTGTGACCCCGTCAGTTATCCAACAGTGGTAGGGGTACACATGGACCCAGTGCTTCCGGCCTTCTACCTTCACTGCGGTCCTAGTTGCCAGCAACACCTGTGCTGGTTCCCTCCACCTCGACTCCAAGCTGGGCTTTCGCTGAATCTTCAGGCTGGATCTGATGTCCTGGCCCCTCTGGCAATGGTTGTAGGGCAGCAGATATCTATTGGTGAACAGAACAAAGATCTTTAGACAAGGCAATCAAATAATCTATCAACAGAGAGTATACTCTATTTCAGAAAACTTCTTTAGTCTCGGGGCGCTCCATACATTAGCAGGACGCCCAAGAACCACTTCATCTATCTGAGAGTAAAAAAACACCCTGGACCTATTAGCGAGTATAAAAGGAACTTTTAGTGAACTGACAAGGGTAAAACGTTACACGATTTGATTTGTTTCTCCCAATCCCAAGCAGCCAGGGAAGTCTGTGTTCATTTACTAAATTCTGAGGGAAAAAGAAAAACAATACGGACATACTCTGAATCCTTACATTTGTGTATTCCTATATTATTTATCTGAAGAACCTCAAAAAAGGAATTTTCAAAACAACTATTCTTTTGTGCTTCTTGTCTTAGCAAGCTTGTGTTTCATAAGTCATATAGTTCACAACACTTCTACTTGTGAACCTTCCACTACTGTACAGGACTGCAGACACTTCTAGAATTATTTTTCTTACGTAAAAACACCTACATTTTGCGCTTATGACCATGCTCTCATGTTATAGGCGCGGCGGGAAAATCTAAAACTGCAAATTTAACAGGGATCCTTACTGCATGAATAACTGACAAATTAAACCTAACATAGTGGGTACATGAATTTTTCCAGCAGAACTTGTTGTGGCAAACAAACTTCTATTAAGCAATATTTTCCTTCAGAATATTTGCTAAGGATCACACGGGCATCTTTCCTAACATTGTGAACCCTGTGCATCCTACCTTTCACGATCTGGACTATGTAACATCATATTCAGGGGAAAACCTATTCACCAGCTCTAATAAGGGCTGTCAGCTCAATTACACAGACTAACTGATAAGAGACTAGTGATGCCTCTGTAAAACTGTATATAGCATGGGAATAACAAACAATAATGGTGTTGCCACCTGGGATTTTTGAACAAAAACCACCAACATATAGTTCACCTTAAAGGTCAAATAAGGGAACATCAGTCTATTCTACCCATCCTTTCATCCTTATCTAATTCCAATGTTATCAGTTTACAGACAGGATGGGCAGTAACATGGCGTATTTATTTATTCATTTTGTTAATTCTAACAATTTGTTCAAACAGTATTACTTAATAGCCAATTAGACGTGCACTGGTGAGGTGCTTTGTCTCTATTTATTTAAGAACATATTCACAGCATCCTGTGAAATGAATGACTAAAGCGAGCCCAACCAATTGTCTCATGGCCGTTCCTAGACAGCTTTAGACAGGCGAGAGAGAGAGAACACAACAACAAACAAAACACCCCCCAAAAAAATACAGTGTGTTACTTAATTGTGCTTACCCTTAATTTGCCCAGGAGCTAGTCTCCTACCCCCCTTCGACAGTAGGTAACCTAAGCAGGTGACCTCCTGTCGACAATATTTACCCCCTTTTTGGTAGCTGGGCACAAACAGACTTGTAGGAGGTAAATAGCTAGGGAAATCCATACCAAGGAGGCCATGTCCAATACTATTGGACTGTACCACCTTGTAAATTTTACTATACAAGCACATTGAGCTAACTAAAAAACATTAATCCAATAACCAACTACCAATTCCTTTAGCTATTGTACTATTTTAACATGATGGCGCATGAATGCAGACTTAATTTCATTGCCTCCTTATCTTAGCCCTGGCACAGTAATCTTAAGTTAAAACCATTATTTCTGTATGCATGGCAGAGCTGTTCTCTGCACATGGCCCACAGACGCTCCTGCCCCTTGATAACGTTATTCAGTAGGATAAACCCCACCCTGCATATCTCCTACACTGGTATTATTTCTCAAGAAAACAGTGATATCCCCATGTGCTCCTAACAGAATATGCAATATTTCCTTTAGCTAATGTTACCTAAAACAGATCTGTGGTGTCCAATCTTGTTCCAGGAAGGCTTAATCAAGGCCATAATTTCATTGAAACAACTAAGTAAATTCTTCTATTTCTTAAATGTAGTTAAATTACTAATGACGATATCCTAAATATTATTAACATGAATTGAGAATTGATTTGACCCTAATTTTCCTAGGCACATTATAGCCTCAGACATCATTAGAGCAAAGTTTTCATTACCTGTAGTGTTTTATCCTACAATGTTAGAATCAGGAAATGTAATTAATACAAAGGAATTAATTTGTTAAACTACTCTTCAACATTACAAGCAGGCATTATATCTATGCTTTTCCTATTTAGAACAAGTGGCACTGGAGTGTGCGTTTGCTTAACACGTGTTATTTGCTGTAGACCAAAATAGAAGCAAATCTGCTGAAAAGGAATATGTTCCCCGTTCAATCAAATACAGCCGTTTATTTATTTATTTGTATTATTACTACAAGGGCTATAGACTAAATGTACAACTTGCATTTACACAATTATATATGTACATGTACACATCAGGAAACGCTGTGATGCTTTCATAGTCTAATGTAGGCCCCTAAAAGTGGAAATCACACACTGTCACAGTGGCTAACCTCAGATAAAAAAAATGCTCAAAAACTCCCTGCGTGGACATTTTGTTTTCAGTAGTGCTGGTCAGTTCTAAATACAGAACTGGACCTCTGACCCTTAAACCGGTTGTCCCCTGTCTGAGCAAGACTATCCCCATGTGGCCATCACAGTTCAAGTAACTCTCGAGAAGCATGACTGAGGGGCTGACTCCGGTGGTGATATTTTAAAGGTAGGATGTAACTTTTGCTGTCTTATTGTTTTTTTTATTCCTGTGCAATGTGTTTTCTAGCACCTAAAGAACTTGCTCAAAATGTTAGTTTTCATAATGCCATAATGCGCCCAGAATTCTTGTACATAAAGGCTTGCATAAAGGCTTGCAATGTAATTCACATGTCTGTACAGCTACTCTTTGCATAACTTTTAATAGCCTTTGTATTTGACACTGCAGCCATTAGGCCATACTACATTTTAAGTTTGTCACTAAGAGACAGTAATATTGGCATTGTTAGATAAACTAATATTCACCCTTTTAATTTGGTGCAACAACATACTTAACCATTTAGACATTGAAATCTTAATGCACACTTTGCACAGGGTAATTTTCTACACTGCTAAATGTTATTGAATTTTCACAATAGTGTGATTAGACATTATAAAGATCATAATAATGCAAAAACGATTTTAGTGCAATGACTTTACAGTTTTTTACATGTAGTAATTTTTTGAATAATGATCACTAACCCTTTTGTTGTTTCTACATATGAAAAGCAAGCCTCATTCCTTTCCTTTTGCCTTTAAATGCATTTATTTATAACATATACAAAACTTCTTTTGAAACTAAGCACAGAAGCTTTACTGAAACATAGGAAGTTTGTGTCACTTTTTAGAGGGCAGTAATTATTTACCATCAGATCCACAGATGTGCTTATTAGGAAAGCAACAAGAAAGAAAGTCCTTACTTTTATCCTTTCTCTTTTATCCAAAATAATGAAGCTGTATTTCTAACTTTCAAAATTAGTAGTCTTTAATGCACGTGCTTTTATGCCATTTTGTACTAATTTAAAACCTAGTTGCCACAGCGTTTATTTGTAGTTTGTGCCTGGGTAAAGCCTGTGTTATTTATTCAGCTGTGTTTTATGACCAGCAGGCGTTAGCTTCTACACTTTTTCAGGAGAAAAGGCCTTGTGCTCTAGGACCGATAAATCATCTGCTCTGACAGACAGCTTCCTTCGGACAGATAGCGTGAGCAGCTGTTAAAAGCTCTCTTTCTGGTGCTGGGAATGAGGCTCAGTTAAAAACCAGGCATTCCAAGCCAGTCAAAATCTATCGTTTGCAGTGTGGTAAAAGGGAGACGCTTTTATTTTAGCAGCAACCAATTACTCATATAATGTGAATGCCTTTTAATATTTAATATGATGTATCTAAGGATAGTGCTGTAACATTTTGCGCAGCTGATAGGCAGTACTAACAAAATGATGGGCATCTATTTTTAATTTTGTTAAGTCCTAATTGTATAAAACACACAAATTCGTTTTTCTCTGTGAGGCCTACTTTTCCCTATTGAGTGCCTTTTTCTAGGTAAAGTTAGTTTTAACATTATATAGCTCTAGCTATACCCAAAGGTCTCAGAGCGCTTTATTTGTTGTGAGATAACATTTTCTCTTTTGATATGGAATACTAGGCAATTCTGCCTCAAGTTTTAATTCTAATTTTTTTTTACCATTGTGGCAATATAATAATTGAATGTTCACACATCTATACTTTGTTACTGCTTTACTTTCCATGGTAGCGTGCAGCTACTTAACATTTTTTATATAATTTATTCTTTAAAATTTAAAGTGTAATTCTTTCAATGGCATCTGCAGAACACAATGACGACAACAAACAAACTTGAGCTCATTCCAGACATTTTCAAGAAGGGGCCACACACTCATAACACACAACACAGTTTGCAAAGGCAAGCCATCCTTACACAAAGAGCACAGTCGCTACTCACTCAAACAAGTACTTCACAAGCATTACCACCGGTGTCAGTCCACAAATCTCATAGACACTCAAACACACAATCAACCCACAAATCAACACTAGGACAAAAACAAGAGGCAGCCCACAGACTGTACTCAAACCAAACCAATTGTAAATACACAATCAAACATATCTTGTCAACTCTTTCTCTGAAACAGACACTGCTCAACATACTGAATCTTCTTGAAATCAAATGACCCATTTACTGGCCATCGTAGATCAGGATCCTTTTTTTTGTATATTTGTTCCATAGTGTACTATACATTATGGAAGAAATACCGTATTTAATATACATAAACCTATTAAGTGTCCCCTCTAGGGGAGACGGCTGATTACTTTCTAGATCCATATTGGTACCTCCAAGACAGCAACACATTCTATGAAGTGTGCTAGGAGCAGGCATGCCAAAAATATTATAACAAAATATAATATTATAATCAAATAGTATTTTATCTCAAGTATTATAAAAAGTGGAGACAAAACATCTCCTCATTACCTGCCTTTGTTTATTGCAATAGGCAAATCAAACAAAACCAGAATCTTGGCCAAGCAAATCCAAAATCAAGAGTGTCGCTACAGCGACCTTACCAAAGAAGACAGGCTCTAGGCCCAGACCTTTTCCAAAATACGCCGAATTACCAGTTGGTCTGGCAGAGTGTTCGCAAACACTCTGTGTCTTTACCAAATCATAAGGCATGCCTATTACAGGGGTCTGCAGACCCACCCAAAACAAGATAGGGTAAAACCCCCAAGCCTTTGCAAGAAGAGACCGAATTACCAAGTGGCCTGGCGGAACACTCAAGAGCGCTCCGTATCTCTACTTACAAATTTGACTAAATGACAAAAGTCTCCAGCCTCCACCTGCCAAGCTCTGGGTTGACCTAATGGTCACTGCAATACTTACGCCAAAAGAGATCTCAGTCGGGACCGGCCGCCACCTGGAGGGTCAGATCGGGAAAACCGGAAAAACAAGTTGGTCTGCAAAGACAAAGAGTCTCCTCGTGCAGGGTACCTCCTCAGAAGATTCCATTCCTCCATCAAGACCACTCCTTCGGGCAGCCGCGTCTCCGATGAGCCCCACGTTGGCGCCAATTTGTGGAAATGAGCCTTTTTAGGGGCCCACCGGTGCAGGGGTTCACCCTTATCTGTCCACTGGTCCTTAAACCACCAAAGTAGAGATTGGCACGGAAGCTGGAATATCAAATAACAAGTTTATTAATCTCTCATGAGTGGGACTACATCAATACAGCACCCTCAGGCACTGTAGGAGGTAGTCCATAGAATACAGAAACCAAGGGTCTTATATACCCTGTTTACAGCTGAGTAAGCATAGAGACTCAAAGGGGAAGTACAGGCATACACAGGAATAGCTATTGACTAACATGGACAGATAGAAACCACTTTGTCAGCAGAGTGGGAGGAGAAACAGAACTGCTTACATCAGTTGAAATAGCCTGACAGTTACATTCTAAAACAGGTGCATTCTAGCAGCTACAGGCCTTTCTGAGCATACATTGCTCTGGCTCAGTGCTGAAGGAGTTAACTATAGTTGATGACTCAAGCAGAATAGAAAGGCAGGCAACAGTGAAGACGGAAGAAGCACATGGCTAACACATGGCTAACGAAAATGGATGCCACAATCAAAATGGCTTCAGCTTATGCTAACAGCAATTTCAGCGATTTCCACACTGGTATGGGCCCTATGAGGTGATTGAAAGAAAGGGTGAGGCCACCGACCTGGTGGACCTCAAGACCCCTAAGTAATGCTACAGGGTGCTGTATGTAAATCGCATCAATCCCCACTTTGAGAGGTCTGAGCTCACCATGCTGTTGATGACAGATGGAGAAGAGGAGAGTGAACCTCTCCCTGACCTCTTGGACTCCACAGAGAAGGATGGGTCTGTGGAAGGAGTAATCCTTTCCCCCACTGTAACTCCCGAACAACAGAGAGACAGCCACCAAGTGTTGGGACAATGCTCTTCTATGTTCTCCCTTATCCCTGGGACTACCCACTTGGGTACCCATGATGTGGACACAGCGTACAGCCTCCCTGTTGAGAATAAATCTTACAGGTTGTCAGATAAGGTGAGGTCCAGCATTAAGGCTGAAATGTCCAAAATGCGGGAGTTGGAGGTGATAAAACCCATCAGTAGCCTCATGTCCAGTCCTGTGGTTCTGGTACCAAAAGCTGCCCCACCGAGCACCACACTTGAATTGAAGTTCTGTGTGAATTAGAGGGCCAAATTCAGTGACTAAGACAGATGCTCACCCCATCCCCCGGGCTGATGTGCTAATTGACAGGTTAGGGGCTGCCCAGTATCTCAGTACATTTGATCTTACATCAGAGTACTGGCAGATCGCCCTTACAGAGGGAGCACAGGAGAGGTCAGCCTTCTCCACTCCAGAGTACCACTATCAGTTTAGAGTGATGCCCTTTAGATTAAAGAATGGCCCGCCACCTTCCAGAGGCTGGTGAACAAGGTCCTTGCTGGTGTGGAGGCCTTCTGTGCTGCCTATCTGGATGACATAGCTGTCTTCAGTAGGTTTATCAAGGGATGTGGCACCATTGTTGCCCCCTTGACTGAGCTGACTTCCAAGAAGCATCCCAGAAATGTGATTTGGACAGATACATGCCAAACTGCATTTGACTCCCTTAAGCAAGCCATGTGCACAGCTCCTGTGCTCGGGGCCCCTGACTACCCAAAGGAGTTTATTGCTCAGACAGATGCCTCAGAGCATGGCATAGGGGCAGTACTAGCCCAACTTAATGAGGAGGGCCTAGACCAACCTGTAGCCTTCCTCTCCAGGAGGTTACTCCTCAGGGAACAGAGGTGGTGTGCTATTGAGAGAAAAGCATTTGCTGTGGTCTGGGCACTGAAGAAATCGAGCCATACCTGTTTGGCACTCACTTCCTGATTCAGACTAAGCAGAGGCCCCTCCGGTGGCTCGTGTAATTGAGGGGTGAAAATCCAAAACTGTTGAGGTGGTCCATTTCTCTACAGTGTATGGACTTCAGGGTGGAACACAGATCTGGGGTAGACCAACCCAATGCAGATGGTCTATCTAGGTTTTTACACCTTAGTGATGAGAACTGCCTTGACTTTCAGCTGGGGAACATATTTTAGACCTGTCAGACTTTTTGCCTTTTACCTCCTGTTTTTGCAGATTCTTTTTCTTGGCCTTAGGACTCCGAGCACTTTACCACTGTTAACCAGTGCTAAAGTGCTTGTGCTCTCACCTAAACATGGTGACATTGGTGTATACCTGATTGGCATATTTGATTTACCAGTAAGTCCCTTGCAAAGTGGTATAACATATACCCAGGGCCTGTAAGTCTAATGCTACTAGTGATCCTGCAGCACTGATTGAGCCACCCGCATAAGTAGCCTTGCAAACTTGTCTCAGGCCTGCCATTGCAAACTCCCTTTTTATTGCATAGAAGTCATCCCTAAGGTAGGTCCTAAGTAACCATAAGGGCAGGGTGCCATGTAAGGTAGGACATGTGTGTTTAATCTTTACATGTCCTGGTAGTGACAAACACCCAAATTCATTTTCACTACTGTGAGGCCTACCCTTCTCATAGGCTTGCATTGGGATTTTCTCAATACACTCTTAAGCTGTAATTCCTGATTAGAGAGAAGTAGCTTTTTCATGTTTCATATGTTTGGAATGATAATGATAAATCCTCCTTATTGGTGAAGTTGAATTTAACGTTAATGTTTTAGAATTGCCACTTTTAGAAAGTTTCTCTGCACTTACTCCTCTGTGTGCCTGACACCCTGTCTCCAATACACGTCTGGGGTGGGCGACAACTACACTTTGTGCATTCCCTTTAGACAGCCACAACATAGGAATGATAGGTGTGTCTGAGTATCCATCTAGAAACATCTGCATTCTGATGGCCTTGCCTGGGCAGGATGGAAGGGTGGGGCTAACACCACTTCACTAGGCAGTGTCCTGTCCCCACACAAAGGACTGATTACCCCCCACAAATAGCCTGGCAGACAGGACTGGGTTGAAAGGGATATTTGTGCACTTCAGAGAGCTGCTTTCAAGTCTCCCCCACATCAAAGGCACTTTGGGCTATATGTACTGGGTCTCTGACCCCCTAAAATCAAACACTAGTAACTGAAGCTCACCCAGAGGAACTGCTGTGCTGCTTAAAGGCCTCAACAGGACTGCTGATCTGGAAGGCCTGCTTTTCTGCTTGTTGCCCTGTTGCCTGCTGCTCTCTGACTCTGCTGAAGGAAAGCTGGACTTTGCCTTCATTCCAAGTTATCTCCAAGGGCTTGTTGGCTCGCCTCATGTTGCTTGAGACTCGGGGATATCAAAGCCTCTACCCCTGCACCTGTGCCTGGTTCACTGGAAGTGGCCCTTATACTTGCAACATGGATTTCGACGCTGCCCCTGTCTGCATGTAGCAGAACTGGTGCATCGACCCATTGCGGGAGTACAATTGGTGCATCGCATTGGAACCAGCGCTTTGCCTCCAGAGATCAACACATCGGACACCGTATCGCTGCCACTGCAGCTTGGTGAGATCGACTCATCCCCTTGGCTGCGTGGCAGAATCCAGCACTTCGCTCGATGCCTCTCACCTTCAGCACCCGTCTTCGGAACTGAAGATCAACGCATCCTTCACCTACGGGCTTTGACATTGACGCATTTCGCTGTTTGCTACCAGGAAAAGCACCTTTTTCACTGGGGCCTGCGTGGGTCCTGTAGCCGGCCATGGCTCCATTGCGGTCGGCCCGAACTTTGACTTTGTCCCAGTCCCCCGCGACCTAAAGTAACCTTTTTAGAGCTACTTGCTTCTAAGCACTTTACTGCATTTATTCTTTTAAAATTCGATTACCTCAACTTCTATACATTGGATTTTTGTTGTTTTGGTCTTGTTTTGTTCATGATAAAATAATCTATTTTTCTGAACCTATGTGGAGTCTTTTTGTGGGGTATTAATTCTGATACTGTGTGTGTGTTTTGCACAAATACTTTATACCTATTGCCTCTTTAGATAAGCCTGGCTGCTCTTTGCCAAGCTACTAGAGAATGAGCACATGTTATCTTTTAGTGTGTATCCAGCTTACCCTGACTAGAGTGGTGGTTCCTGCCTGGCCTGGGTGCATACGTCAGCCAACCAGGAATCCCATTTCTAACAGAACCTCTATGATTGAGGTGACAGCCTTTGTTAGATCCTCTGACAGTTCTCTTAACTTCTGCATGGGAGCCATACTGACTGCCCCTCCCTATCTGATGAGTTTGCGAGTGTCTGATGTAGTAGTAGATACTTAAAAAACATATAGGTACTTTTTTGTCCACCACGTATTTCTTCGTAGTACTTCGAAGAGTTTTTGCCTATTTTATCCCCATTTTTCCAAATCACTTTTGATGTTGAGGTCTACTGTACCCTTACTCCTGTTCTTATACGTTCCTCCCATAACAGCAGTGGTTTTCTCCACATATATCAAGATGCAGTATCTGTCAGTCCCCAAACATAAAAGTTTACTTTCAGACAGGGCTCCTAGTTGAGGAAGAACACCCATTCATTTATTAATACCAACTGTGACTCCCAATAGCATTTTACATATGGAAACTAATTCCTTGCCTGAGATACCTCTACTTACGCCCTTATTCCGAGTCTGTCATAATCTAGGTGTTTCTTATCTCACTAGATCAGGCTTCCCCAACGAGTAGCTCTTGAGCTACTGGTAGCTCTCCTGCTACCTCTAGGTAGCTCTCTTGTGGGTAGCCCATCCTACTAAATCAGAAGCCTTTGCTTGGTTGAGTTAATATATGTATGCCAAAATTGTAAAGTGTTTATTCGAGACAAAGAATTTGTGTATTTTCAGAAATCATAAGCTGTAGATTGGAGAAAAATGGATGGAAATCCCAAATATAGTTAAAGCTGATAGGTGAGTGATAAATCATACAGTGTTGGAGATAATTATTACTATTTCTACTTGGTGTCAGTGGCATTGTAGCTATGGTTTTTATGCATTACCCAAAAGAGGCATTCCACTTTGACAAAGCCTTTTGTACATTACTGCTGGCAACTATGCAGAGAGTGAGGTGATCACTGCTCATAATCTTGCATATGGCAGTCACACTAATGTAATCATGTCTTATATGGTCATTACTACACCACTAATAATATTAGTAGCTCGGGAGGATTTTCATTGAACATAAGTAGCTCTTATTACAGAAAAGGTTGGCGACCCCTGCACTAGATAAATAATGATACCCTGAGGTAGGTTATTTATTAGGTGCGATAAATGGCACACATTAGGAGTTTCTGGGGAATAACTTAAGGATTTTAGTGCTTATTGCCCCAAAATCCGCATGGTACTGTCAGTTATCTACACTTTTACCCTATTAAATTCCGGCAGACTTGGCCTTCCAAAATGTAACGAAAAGTGAGATATTTAATGCATCCAGTGATCACCGCATATGGTAATACCACCCAACTCGTAATTTAGACCCATGCACAAACAGGACTTTACGTAGGGGTCGATACACAATGACCAGCTGGTAAATAGGGTCTAGGTGGTATCAGTGAGCTTCTCGATGGGCCATCACCCCACACCAATGTGGATGTGACTGCCACCACCATCCTAAAAAATGGCCTGGCACCCAGGATGGTGTACTCTGAAAAATGTACAAACGTTAGGGGAGCACTTCTCACTGTGACACGATTTAAAACAGAAGAAAGAGATAAAACGTACCTGCCCAGCAAGTAGAAGTATCGAAAACACGTGTTGCTATTCTCAGTTTAATTATCAGGAGCCCAAAAACAACGGGGCATATTATCAAGGGCTTTATCGCCGCGTTAGCGCCACTTTTAGGCGATAAAGCGGCGATAATCCCAACGCCCTATCAACAATGCGTCGCTAACCCCTATTAGCGCTAGTTTCCCGCGATAGTACCCAGAAAATTTATCGCATAGCACGCCAGCGATAAACTCCGCTAATGAGATGCAAAGTAGGCGTGCCTGACTAAAATTCCCTGAAAAATGTCGCTAACACAGCTTCGCACTATCAACAACGCTATCGCCGAACCGCGTAGCTACAAAAACTCGCGCTAACCCACGTTAGCTCCAGTTTTTAACACCTGATACAAACCTGACTTAAATTGCAGATAAGTGGACATATATAAGGGAGACTAGGCCAGAGCTCCCTCAGAACAGCCACAGAAGCCATGGAGGTAGTCATCATGCAGATTGGAGTCCCACGAAGGCAACAACAACCACCGCCAATGCAACCCCCCAGGACCACCCCCACTGAGGCAGCGACAAAGAAGACAGCGGGCACTGCGCAGACGTGTCCGCCTTGCTGATTTAAAGCCAGAGGACGTCATAGCCCACTACAGGCTCAAAAGGACAACTATCCAGCATATCCTGACCCTCATTGCCCACAGGCTGACGCCACCAACACAGCGGAGAACAAACATCCCTCCGCAGACCAAACTGCTTGCTGTGCTGCACTTCTTGGCCTCTGGGACATTCCAACCAACAACAGCCAGAGTTGGTGGAGTATCACAGGCAGCCTTCTCAGGCTTCCTCCCCACTGTCTTGGATGGCATACTCAGCCTGATACCCCAGCACCTTCACTTCCCCAACACCATGCAGGAGCAGATTGCAATCAAGCAAGGATTCTATGCCATCGCTGGCTTCCCGCAGGTGTTGGGTGCAATTGACTGCACACATGTATCATTTGTGCCGCCTGCGGACAGCGCACACATATACCGCAACAGAAAGCACACATATTCAATGAATGTGCAGGCAATAGTGGATCACCGTGGACTGTTCACAAATGTCATAGCCAAATTTCCAGGGAGTGTGCACGATGCATTCATCTACCGACACTGTCTCATAAACCAGCGCTTCCAGAATCGCATATATGGAACTTCATTGCTAGTCGGTAAGTACCAACTGGACACACCACATGCACAAAATCCACAAGAATGTCGTACCATCAAGGAGGATGATTCAAATACGTAGCCTAGGTACCGATAGGGGGGGGGGCTGCAAAAGGCATTGGCACACCACCTGGTGTCACATGCTGATGTATTGTGTATGAGCATGAGATCCCCAGGCTCCTCTGCGTACAGTACCCACCAGCTTCTGAACATCCATGTCGCAAATCAAAGTTAACCTCACTGGCATCCCAGTCTGGTGTGTTGGTGTATTGGCGAGGATGAACATAATGTTGGTGTCCTTGTTGCTGGTGACACATGATGGTTGACTAAATGTCGCACAAGTACTCCCCCATGTCTCATCAGTGTGTCAACTCAGAGCTGTGGAGTGACCAGGCTTGTATCAATGCATGTGGAATGTCGGAGTTGCACAGTGTGGCAAATGTGTATGCGCAGGTGGAGAAAAGTGTCCTGAAATAACTATCTTGCGCCATCGGTGTTGACTGCAGTGTTGTTGGTGCTGCTGTTGATGGTGGTGTGTAGCATCTCATCGCTAACCCAGCTACACAAAAGTCTCATTGTCCCATCTGTGATATGGTGTGTCATGTGGTTGCACAATGAGTAAGTGGATGTGTCCGTGGCCACAACATGTGTGTAGAATTTGTATTGGCAACTGCAAAAACATAGCAAATTACAAGAAGTGTGCAAAGGTGTGCCCTGCTATGTGTATCAGTGTGGTGAAGTGTATGGACAATCAGAAGTTGTAAAACAATTCACAGAGTGCAATTGACACTGAGTATGTGTGGTATGTGAGTTTGAGGCTCTGCTTGCGACAGAGGATGTAGTCCATGAAGTTAACGTTGTGACATGTGATGCTGTAGATGGCGTGTGCAAACCGTCAATGCCCTCAGTGGACCCTGCAAGTGAGGGGTCTGCTGTCTGTTGCTATGTGTAAGCTCTGGATATTCAATTGCATGTGTCGTGTGGTGTCACAGGTCTGTCGACAGCACCAGACGCAGATCGGAATGTGAGCTGTGTCAGGTGTGGCCCATGTCATTAGAACATTCACATGGCGTTGACTGCGAGGAGTGCTGATTAGTGCCATTGCAAGATGGTAGGATGCTACCTTGCAGCACACACCAGCCAAATGGCCGTCTGTAGGACCAACACTGAGGCAATGTACTTAGCATTGATGCCGCTAAATAGCCAGTAGCAACACATGGCCAACGCAAATAAAAGAATTGCTAAAATAAGAAATGTACAATGCCTCTGTCAACATTGCCAACACACTATGCATAATGAATAATGGACACATCTCCCTCTTACTTGTGACAGGTGATCAAGGATATGCTCTTTGCCCATGGATGATGACACCCATACGAAACCCCACCACCCAGGCACAGAGGCAGTACAATTCTGCACATAGACGCACCCGTGACATCGTTGAGCGCACATTTGGCGTGCTGAAGTCACGTTTCCGTTGCCTGGATATCACAGGTGGCAAACTTCTGTACAGCCCTGAAATGGTAAACAAAATCATACTAGCATGTTGTGTATTGCACAACATATGTGTGCGCACCAAGGCCCCCTGGATCCAAGTTCCTGCAGCACCGGACGATGACCAGGATGATGAGGAAGATCACCGAGGTGGACCACACCCCACAGCCACTGCAGCAGGAATTGCCCGAAGGGACAGGATAATAAACAATTACTTCACTTGAGCACATCACGTTGTGACTGACTACAACAGAGATATGTTTTGGGAACATTACCACTACAACTGTTTGTGACAATAAACAAACTTAACACATATACCCTGTCTGCAAATCACTCTCCTGCATAAGTATATCACAAATGAAACGTTAACATTGCTCAAAAATAGCTATTATGACCACAAAAGTCAAACAATGGCGTGTATGTCACCTCATTACAGAGATGCCATAGTGTGTCAATTGTGCACAACTTGACTTCACAAGGTGTACATTGTGGCACACAATTACTCAATGAGTGTGTCATAAAGTACGTAAATCAAGATTTACAGGGTGTACTCGGTCTTAAATCTTGAAATGTATGTGGGCGTATGGGTTAAACAATGATGATGAATGTCCAGTCTGTGTGAAAATATCATTACAATGTTGTGAAATGGGGCTCAAATATGAAAAAGGGCGTGAAAAGGGGGTCAAATAAGATAAAATAAACTCACCTTGCCGCCAAGCCCATGTATGAGCCATCAGCAGACCCCACATGCGCACCATCTCTGAACACCTTCATGAAGCACATCAAGACCTATCTCATTGTCGAACAAATCTGCATATCGGCGGAATCACCCGACAGACCTGAAGAACTATTGGACCATCTCCTTCCTACCCTTTGCGGACAAAGTCACCAAGAGACACATAAACCCGCAGATGACTGCCTTCACTGAAGAAAAATCCATCAGGGCCCCCTCTCAGTCTGGGTACGGCAGCAAGCACAGCACCAAGATCGCACACCTCACCACCAACAACGACATACGCATGCCACTTGACCAGGGTCAACTAGCGGAACACATCCAATAACACCTCTCTGCAGCCTTCAACCCCGTCTCACAACGCACCACACCCGCCAGAATCCACAACACCGGGATACGAGGAACCGCCCTCTCCTGGATCCACTCCTTCCTCTCCGTAATAAACCACAGGATCAGACTCCCCCCTTCATCCACGAACCCACAGAGATCAACTGCGGAGTACCCCAAGGATCGTCCCTAAGCCCCACAATTTACCACAACCACATGGACACGCTCACCTTCATCGTCAGACAGCATGGGCTCAGCATAGTCACCTACGCAGACAACACACAGCTCATCCACTCCCTCACGAAGATCAGAAAATACAACAAACTCTGCTCCCAGGAATGAATGTTGGAAAGTGCAGATTGGATGAAATACATCTGCCTAAAGTTCAACTCAGAGAAGACTGACACCCTCATCCTCAGGCCATCCACATCCGCATGGGACAACACCTGGTGGCTCTCCGCCCACTTCAGCCTGCCAACACCGACAGACCACACACGCAACCACGGCATCATCCACGACTCTTCCGTCACCATGACCCTCCAGATCAACTCCATAGCCTTCAACAGCCAGAACTGCCTACGGATCCTACGCAATACATCCAAATGTATAACCCCCAAATGCAACAAAGACCAAAAGCACGCATTAATCACCAGCAGACTGGACTACGGCAACGCACTCAACACAGGAATCAACAAAACACTACTACACAAGCACAAAAACATCCTGAAGGGCGCAGACATACCCGTCATCACAGCCCCACGTCACAAACACAAAAGACAGAACAAACAAAACCTCCACTGGATCAACCTCGAGATAAGAGTTAACAAAAAACCACCCACCCACACATACAAATCACCCCACCTCATCATCGGACACAAATACATCAACAAGAGAGTCACCTTCAACCTCCCCAAGAGGAAATGACGCTCAGCAAACCTTGGCCACCCAGACTCACCACGGACCCGCTAATCCAGAGTGGGAGGAAGAGCATACTCCCACGTTGCTGGCAAATCCTGCAACAAGATGACAGTCAACATCAAACGCTCTACCACCCTGCATGCTCTCAGGAGGGACAACAAAACATGGCAATTTGCCTGATACGGAGCTGCACACTTACTCCCCCCAGCGCCTTGTGAGCTTCACGGGTGAGTTGTGCACTTAATTACCACCCTCATGGACTGATTGATCTGTGCACACCCTCATTGCCTTCCGACCACCACAGGTGAGTAGTGCACGTACAATACACATCATCAATTCAATGAATGTATGTGCAAATGGCTAGTGATCTGGTGATGAGTCATGTTACGTGACATTAAGGGGCATATCATCAAGGCCCCGAGAAAGTTATTCGCCGCTCTAGCGTCCGTTTACGGGCCAAAAGCGGCGATAATGCAATCGCACTATGAACAAGGTCACGCTATCGCGTGACTCCTTGCCGTAGCGCCCCTTCCCTTAACGCCCAGCTTTGCATCTCTAATGAGAAGCAAAGTGTGCGTTCTCGCCAAAACAACGTGAGAAATGTCGCTAAACGACATTTCTCCTATCAACAATGTGAACGCTAACCTGCAGAGCGATAAGAAAAGTAGCGCCAACCGTGGTTATCGCTACCTTCCTTACGTCTGCTTTCAGGCTGACTTAGCCATCATATCCAATGGAAGGTGGATATAATGGCTAAGTCTGCCCTGCCCTATCAACAACGTATTGCCAAACGTTGTGCGATTATCGCTGGATTTCCAGCGATATTCGCACATTTGGCAGCTAACTCTGGAATTTGTATCGCCTTGGCAATGCGCGTTGTTGATAACACGCTAACCGGGCGATAAATTCCAGAGTTAGCCGGTGATAAATATGCAAGCGCTAAGCGCGCTTTGCGATATTGATCGCCGGGCCTTGATGATATGCCCCTTAGTCTGTCACCTGTCTTGAAATCCAAAATGTAGGCTGCCCTCATTGTGCGAAAGAATCTCCAGCTTGTATTCAATGGCTTTGAGAAGACATTTCCTCTGACTGTCCATCTATGTTTGGAATTGGTCTTGCCGTCAAATCTACACGCAAACACAATGACTAACTACACATGTGCCATGTAAAATACTTCGCTAGACACACCCACTGTACAATACAGTACCAACCTAAGCCTATTTGCGGCCTAAGTGCGTGCAGATTTACATTGCATCTCCCAAAACGGCACGCATACACAATGTAGTTCCGACATCAGCACATTTGCGAGCCATTTGCGTGCAAATTAACATCGCATTCCCAGAAACTGCCCGCATACACAACATAGTCACAACTAGCCGATTAGCGAGCTGTTTGCGTGCCGATCAACATCGCATTCCCAGAAACGGCCCGCACACACTAAATAGTTACAACGAGCACATTTGCGAGCGGTTTGCGTGCAGATTAACATCGCATTCCCAAAAACGGGCCGCATACACAATTCACTTACAACATGAGCACATTAGCGACCTATTTGCGTGCAAATAATCATCGTATACTAGAAAACGGGCCGCAAACACACAGGAAGTGATGTATGCATGCTTGCTGTCTACCAGAGGAGTGTCTTTCACTTTCACTTTCTGTTCTGAGCACATTGCTGGTTATTGCTCAGATTGAAGGAGGTGTTTGGTGGTTTGTGCTGTTGGTGTGAGATTGTGAGAGTGCTGCTGTGTCCTGTGTCCTGTGAAAAGTGTCTGTTAACTTATATTTAATTGTTTTAAATTGTTTTACATTGTTTTACTGTCTCCTGTCCTGAGTCTTGTTGTGTGTTTGTGTTGGGGTATCTAACTTCAGTGGTGTTAGAGGGTTAGCATTCTTTGGGTTGAGGGGTCACTGGTGTGCAGGGAGATGCCGTCTGTGGGCAGGTCGGGAAGGATGTCTGAGGGGGCATTGGGGGGCTTCCTGTGGCTGGTTAAATTTAACCTGCCATCGATGTTGGAGAGGGGTGGACGTATCCTGCAAGGGTACAGCGTGGCAGTGCGGAAGGTGCGTTGGGAGCGTGTGCGGGTGCAGATGCTCCGTTGCTTTGGAGTGGACAGGAACGTGCGCCAGTGGAAGCACCGCTGGCAGGACATGCTGGCACGTGAGGCCGACATCCTGGACTTCACCGGAGTCATGACTGGCATACAGGGTGGTAAGTACAAACACTATTTTAACCCAGAATAATGTTACGTACATTGACAATTGACGTGTGGGACATGAAGGTATGATGTCATAATGCTGTCTTAACACCGTGATACTGTTGCAACTTGGTTAATACAATGAAAGTCGTCAAGAAGACATGCCCATGATGCACTGGACTCTTGAATTGCATGATTTAGTCTCCCCACTACAGTGTTTGCAACAGAAGGGAAGGTGTTGGAATACTCAATCCTAAGATCCCTTATTGTAGAGCGCTATCCAGCGCAAGTTGTAACATCAATTTCTGTTGTACTGACCGGGTAGAAAACATGTAGCGCTGTAAAGCCCACATTAAGTCACCTGTGGGACACATTCCATCAAGCACATGCTTATTGTGAGTGTCTACTCATTTGTAAGGCTCGCAAAGCACGTGGGGGTGTGTGCATGTTCAAGTCCATCAAGGTGTGTGTATGTGGTCAACCCATTTTCATAAGTCTATGTCTGAAGATGGGGAGCAATGTGGTCTGTCGAGGTGGAAGTTGAGGACTCACAGTGTGTTGTAGTTGGGGGACACAATGGCATGCAGGGAGATGATGTTGGTGACGGAGTTTGCGAGAGGTCCACGGGGGCAGCAGCGGTAGCAGAGAAAGGGGCGTGGAAGGATGAAAAGTCGGCAGAGAGGGAATACAGAGTACGCATCAGGAAGCCGGATAGTGACAAACAATATATTCGGTATGAGTGTGGAAATAAGTGAAGTAACAAGTTGATAAGAGTGAATGATGGAGCCGAATGCGTGAGTCAGAGCTCCAATTGACCACCAGGGTCGATGCACAGGTGAACCTGCGTGCGGAGGAGGGCTTCAAACGCACACTCCAGAGAGTGCATGTGCTTGGGGGAGGCCTCAATCAATGGTGGAGCTGCGAGGCTGGCAGAGCAATTTCACTGACAGTTAGTCAGTGGCCTTGCTAGTCTGTCCCCGCAGCGCACGTCATGAAGGAGGGGTCCAATTCCATGACATTTGATGAGTGATGTGTGAGGTGCAATGTGTTTACACATGATGTGGTCACATCAGAGGCATAATGCTGCACCATGCCGACAAGCATAGGGGGCTATTTAGGGTGACCCACTGCGCTGGATCAACACTTAACAGTGTGGTGCCAAAGCTGGCACACTTGTGCCAAACCGGCGTGCTGATTGATGTATGTTTGTGTACAGTAAGGGTGACTGTACATGTACATGCCAAGCCATTGTGCGCGTGAGCTGTGTGCTGGCCAGAATGTAGTGTGGAAATAGCAGTCCTACATAACTTGTTGAACCGTAGCTACGCTGCCCCTGTACATGGTTTATGTGTGAGTATGAATTGGAGAGGTCAAAAAGACACAACGCAAATGGGACATCTCCAGGGTGTCATACCCCAAATATCTCTGGGTAACTGCCCGTTGAAATCTGCAGGGATGCAATTGTACACAGAGCAATATTAATCCCATGTCTGTGTAGTAATGGGGCCTTGACATTGTGTCACACGACTCATATGTGCATGTCTGCCAGCAGTAATGTATTGTGTGGTCCGCCTCTGCATTCACAGTCCCTGCGTGAATGGCAGTCTAAGTAGTCACAGTCATGTGGCCAACATGAAAGGCAACACCACAGTCATGTTGCATCATCAGTTACTGTAATGAATTTCATCATGTATATGTGATGTTTGTTTACGTCTGGTAACAACACATGTTAACATTTGTTGTCTCACAGATGGTCGTCAGCCTATAACACAGGGGGACATCGACAGATTCAGGGACCCACACGCCACTGGTGAGTATGTACATAATATAGTGTCATGTTGCAGTGCCATGGATGTCTGTTACAAATGCTACACTTTGTTGATAAGCAGTATGGGTGTGTATCGCATGTCCCTTACCCACAATGTGAAGATGCATTGTGTAAGTCAGATTAGTGTCCAAATTGGTAGGTGAAGGTGGGGCAATGCATCTGTTTCACAGTTGTGAGTTTGCCCATCAACAGTCAGTGATACCCATTCCAATTGAGGGGCATACCTTTAATACCCAAACGCCACCACTGCGTCACTTCCACTGAAGTGGTGTTGTCAATCGGGTCATTGGCTTATTGCCGATGTAGAGTTACGCTGCCTTGTCAATAAGGCACACTTACATGCTGTGTTTATCGTAGAAAGGTGCGTGCAGTGGGTGTTAAGTTGTGCACAAGGAGGCAGTGCTTTTCAGGGGGTGCAAGCTCAGAGACATGTTTGAACAGTGCTCTCTTATGTATGCTGCATAGCAGCTTCACTGAAGTGGCAGTGTGTAGCTGAGAGTCATACATATCAATGGCACATTACACAAACACATAGCAAAGATGTGCATGTTAACTGCAATTGCATCTTTGTGCACTGCATTGGTGTTGGCAGGCTGTGTCCGTGGGGACATTCCATGCTTGACTATGGATCATGTGTACATACTCCTCTGTCATAATTGGTGACATTACTCCACACACATTTCCATAACACGCTTGAGGTATGCATTATTTGGACTCCCATATATTTCACAATGCAGGGCTCAACGACACCATCTGTGTGTAAACATTAGCCATGACAATGACACGACGCACATGACCCCAGGGTGCAGTAATAATGTTGAGTGCATTGGAACAGTTTCCGTCTCAAAGGCATGCGTGCTCTCATTCACTACGGAGTGAGGTCAGCGGTCACAAGACATGCATGTGTGACAATTTGGGTGAAATGAAGTCTCCCCTCTCAGTGGCAGAACATCAGGAATTGTGTAGTAAAGGTGGAGTGAGGGACAGCGCATCCCGTCAATGTAAGCGGTCATACACCAACCATGTTCCCATGTGTGCTGCACGATTGGAAGTGTGAGTAGGGCTGTCCCAGTCTTGTTCCTGTGCATGTAGTGTGACATTACAATACTTTGACAAGCACACGTGCACACAGACAACGTGCACGACTGGCTGTGTTGGTGCGGACCTGATGACCTGCACACGGTTGCTGGTGGACACACATGGGTGCACATGTGCATTGTGCATTAGATGCAGCTGTGTGTCACAGGACAGGATGAGGGTGGTTCTGTACATGGAGGGCTAATGCCTCCCTCCTCCAGGCATTTGTACATGTCAGCCGCAGTCAGGGTGTCCAATGGTGCCATGTTTTGACCGTGTCAGTCTCATTTTGTAGTGACAGTACATGTTCCATGACATGCACTGTCATGTCAGTCTCCACAGCATGTAGTGAATCATTGCTGCTTAAATATTTGGTTGACCACGTCCGTCTCTGACTTAACATAGTTACACTGGTGTGTTGGCTCACATGTTCATTTAATCTTTGATTTACGTATTTAATGGTGAACATTGACATGTTCTGAAGTACTGGAATTAACAGTTATTATATGTTACAGACAACATGACACCTGCGGAGCAACATGCCTACCAGGTGGCCAAGGAGCGGTACCTTCATGTAAAGAAGGTTGCCAGAGGTTTCCGACAGATGGCGAGGAGGTACCGGAACGACAGGAAGGCCGGAAAATGGAATCTGTTGCAGGATGTTGCACAACCCAGCAGCCAGGCACTCCCCGTACCCTCTGGTCCCAGTGTGGGGTCTCAGCCTGTTATTCCCCCTCCGACCACACCCGCACAGGTGCCAATACCACCTGCACCTGCAGCTCAGGTTGAACCTTTTAATGCCACGGACAGGAGGATGCTTGCTGCAAACAATTCGATGCTCATGGACATTCGGAGGGAATTGCTGTACCTCAACAGGAACTTGCATGATATCCGGACACACCTTGGACTGCAGTGATTCCTCCCCATTTTGTCCCCCATCCCCCTCTTCTCCATTGCCACGATGTGTATGTTTCAGTGTTGGCTAGTGTTTGTGATGTTCTGTTCGTTTTAGGTAGGGTAGTTTTAGGGTAGGCCTAGTTAGTGCTAGTTTTTACGTTTATATATTTTAAGTTCTATTTATATGGTATTTGGGGCTAAGTTTCATTTTCCTTTGGGTGGGGTATTGAGGTGGTAACTGTTTTTGCGTGTTGAGGTATAGTTAGGGTATGGAGTTCAGTTAAGTACATTTTAATAGTTAGTTTAGATTTAGTGTTAGGATTAGTTCTTAGTGGTAGTGTAGGGAATTTGAATATTTTATATTTGTTCAATAAATTATGTTATTTAATTTTGTCAGTTTGCACTTACATCATGGATGATGTGGGGGAGTGGGGCTTATTCCATTGTATGCAACTCATGCCGTCAATGGCCAAATCAATGAATGTGTAACTATGGTCATGACCTGTTACTTCGCAGGATGGATTGTGTCAGGATACCATATATGTGAGCACAGTGAACTTGCATGGCTGACAGATTGTAAAGTATGGTTTACGGCTTAGTCTAGGGACATTTTTATGTGACGTTCTACATCTTAAGTGTGACGCACAGGGTTGTACTGCACATTGTTGGAAACTTACAACTCAATGTAGGGACATTGAATTGTGAGTACATAGAAGTTGCTACAGTTAGCCATCATGGATATGGATGTATGCACCAAGTAACACATATAGCGTATGACACATGCATATCAGATGCTCTGGGCTCTGAGTCCATATACATTGCACAGCCCTTGGCACACTTGATGCGTGGTGCCAGGGTATCAGCTTACTTTGCCTTACCTGTCCCTGTGCATGGCAGCTCAATCTCCATGACATGCAAGATGTAGGTCATTTGTGTGTCCATTGGTAACGTCACATGGCACAACAGTGTTTGTGAATCACATGAGTTACGTGACAATGAGTTATGACTTTACTATTGAGGTTATTCACAAATGTTATTTTGGAGTTGCACTGTAAGGTATACTGACTTTGCTTCGACTATCTTCCTTTTCGGACTGCCATAATTAGTTGAGTTATGCTTTGGTCACAGTTGACGTTTGTTTGCATGCACACTGTTCTGCTGCACACAAGTGGTGACATGTTGCATAGCTCCCTGTACCGACAGTGTCATGGGCACTCATCACAGCTGTTACTTTTGGCATTGACTCATTGTGATGACACCCTTGGAATGTAGCCACAGAATCAGACTATGTGCTGAGTGCAGTTCGACAGACATCCGTAGACACATTGACCAATATGCTCACAGTGGGCACAGCATGAGAGGGCTCCAAGATTGTTGGGCATTGTTTGTGCACAGGTAGGGGCTGACTGACGCTTAGCACTTTGGCTATAGTCACCATTGTGGACTACACTTCAGTGAGGCAGACTTTGTTGTTCCATATATGTATGTTAGACATGTGCCCTTAGGTCTCCTCATCAATGTGATTCTGGTGTGCAACATCTGGGGTTGTGATGTGCAATGCGCAACATCACAACAAGATTTGTACACCATGTTTGGTGTAAGTAGATATGCCAGGAGATTATGGTTTGCTATTGTTCAGGGTGACACTACTTGTGTCCTGTAACAGACTGGTACATTTGTTCACACATGCCTGTCTAATGAATGGACGTGGGTATGAGTTGGTATATTGCTAGATTGTGGAATCTGATCAAGGTGGGCACAGCAATTTTACACATACAGGCTCATCTCACTGCCCACATGTACCTAGCTTGTATTTCCCTTGGTGCTCCTTGTTGTGGATTCACAGGACATGAATTATTGATGAAGTTCAATGCTTGATTGGTCATGTAAACACGCATCTGTGTGAATAGGAAATATTTATTTACAGTACAAAGGGGGAAGACAGGACCAGTACTTGCCCATTCAAACCAACATTGCATATATGCCCATTAGAGGGGCAGACAGAGTCCTTTGGGAGTGACGGATCAGAGGGAAGAGGCGGAGTTTGCAGTGTCATTGTCACAAAAAAAGAGCTGATGTGGAAGTCCATGTCTAGGTCCAAGGTGAGTGTTGGGTGACATTGGAATACAATGGGAGGGGTCGTTCTGTGGCATGATAGTAAGAAGAATACCAAGGAAAGCCCGGCCGTTCTGACGTCAATATTTGCTCTGTGTTCTCCTTACCATAATGGCAGACTCATCCTCATCTTCGTCCTCTGATGTGTCATGTGGCTCACATGTGGGTGGTGGTATGGAGGGTGCAGCACTGTGAGGCATGGACACATCAGGGGGCGGAGCTGAGGATGTGGAGCCGCCAGCAGCAGCAACTATTGGCGCCAGAGCTTGGGGCAGCACTGAGGTTACGAGCAGATGCAGGGCCTGGTAGATCCCAGCTACATTGCGCTGGTGTTCAGCCGTGGCAGCCAACTGTTGTTCTTCACGCCGCTCCCTGCTCTCCATTATCCGGGCTATCCTGGACAAATTGGCGCTGACACTACTGTAGCCACCCTGCTGAGACAGTTGGTCCAGTCTCTGGGTCAGGACTACAGCAATGTCATCCAGGGAGCATTGGAGAGCATTGAGCGGGCTATGGATGTCTGTCATCCTCTGCATGTGGTCCCTGATGGGACTCAGACACCCATGTATGTCGTCCATTTTGGCTGCCAGGCTCTCAAACCCCAACCGCACCTGGTCACGCGTCTCCCGCTGGACCTCAAGCACATGGCGGTGAAAGGCCTGATATGTGTCGTCAAGGTCCTGGGAGGCAGCTGTGGTGGGAGGTGCCTGCTGCTGGATGGTTTGTGCAGGGGGTGGGGTTTGCGCAATGCTGCTGGGTTGCCCTGCTCCTGTAGTTTGTGGGTCAAGGGTGTCCAGCATCTGGAGGAATTCCTCCTGGTTGATGGTGGTGTAATCGTCCAAGTCAACCGTGAGTGGTGGGTCATTCTGCTGTCCAGGAGGTGTTGTCTCTCCCTCTACAATTGGAACGGGAGATACAGTTTAAAAGTGTGTTACATGTAGGAGCATGCATTTGTTAACTTTGCAAACAGACTGCGGTAGACTGTACATTCTGACATTTTTGGATGAGATGCTTATGATTAGCAGGATGTTGATTATTTCAAGGGCATCACGGATGTGAGCTTGTACTTGTACATTGTCATCATACATTTTACCAATATGAGATTTGTTTCAGGACAGTGTCTACACACAGGCGCTACCTGTTGTGTCCTCTGTTCAGTTGTGTGAGTGATGCAGTTCGTAACACCTAGTAGTCAATGTTGATGTACTCAGATTTGTATGTGTGTGCACTGCATTGTGTGATGGTGGCACCTGCTGCTTTTGTTTTAATGCCCCTCGTCCCTTTCAGACAATGACCCTTTGACTTCTGTGAATGTACAATGCAGAGATGTTGTACGCTGTGGTGACTATGTGTGTTGTCCAGAGTTGTGACACTTGTGCATAGTAGGTCATGAGATGTCTGGGTCACATCAGGGTGTGTGTGTTCAGAAGGATGTGTCAGAGTGTGAGCTGCTCCTATGAGGGGGTGGTCCACACTCCGCCACATCAGTGAGATGTCCTGCACCATGTAAATATGTTTGTCCAGCAGGTATGCTATTCATCATGCCCTGTCATTTGCCTTGTCAGTGTGGCTCACAGACCTGCAGCTTTGCAGGGTACTGCACATGTGCATGTGTTTTGTGTGAGATTAGTTATGTGTGAGGAGGGCACCCTTTTGGCACATTGGCAATGAGAGCCTACTTTCTTTATTCGACATGGCTGCACTATGTAGGACACATGTGCATCTATGTAGCTAGGGCTATTGTGAATTGTCTTGTGTGCATTCTGTCAGTCATGTTCAATCTTGCATGTATTGCTTACTGCACTTCTGTTGGATTACCCATTCTGAGTGTGGTGCAGCATGTATTGCAATAGTTGTTACTGTCTATTCAGACGGTGTCAACACCCATTACCCGCAACTTTGATCCCACATGTGGTGTGTGTGGCAGTAGTGTCCCGTATGGGGCATGCTGCCGGGCAGGGACGTGGGGCGGTGGAGGGGCAGGGTGGGGGTGGTAGACACCGGAAAATGGATGTATGCATGTCAGTGGACATTTAAAAAGTTAAGAGGGATGTAGTTGGGTGCCCTGCATCGCATTTGGCAATGCCGTGCGCGCAAATGGATCCGTTTGATGGATTTAACTGTTTACTTACATGCATTCATCCGTATTCCGGTGTTTACTACACCCCACCCTGCCCCTCCCTGCCCTACATCACCGCCCGGCAGCACGCCCTATACGGGACACTACTGGTGTGTGTTACAGGATTTTGCTTTAGTTGATTTACAGATGCGTGTTTATGTTGCTCAGGCCATGTCAGTGCCACACTCACAACAGATGCAATTGGCATGGTGATGTGTATTTGTGTATGTGCCACGCAGCTGATGACATGGATGACACCTGCTGTCCTGGTTCAAGGTTTTCAAGTCCTGGCTTTGCGTGTGTGTGATGATTTGACATTACTGGATGTTTGTTCACTGTCACAGTTGACTTACCAAACAGATGTGTTTACATGCACATGATCGTGGGATGGGCAACTCACATGGTGACAGAGGAGGAATGCTGTTTTCAGTATGACAGATGTGTACACTTGGGGGTGGGTGAGTGAAATGTGACCTTATCATTGGGTGTGCCATTTTGGCCTATTTATTTGTTGTTTGCTAATTTGCTATCCTTGCTTGTGGTCATACTTTGTTTGGCATACTTCTTTACGGGGACATTGTTGTTGTGTGAGTTTGTCACAACAACGAGTGAAGGAGTACAGCTTTGTGAAACACATTGCTGATATGCATTGTTCATGTGCCGTGGTGTTGCAGGTATTTCCCCCCTGCTCATTGCATAACATTGCCCCATGAGTAACGTCTGCAGCATGTGTGCATTTAGTACTTTTAGATTTTTGTTACATTAAAATTAACCCTGATGAAGTTTTAGGCAGCAGGGCATTGACATCTCCCAAATCACAGACCTAGTCCCCCTCCACTGATCTTAATATACATTTGTACAAACAGATGATCTCAGCTCAACCTTAAGGCAAGTTTCCGCAATGTCCTTGGAAAATATGATTTATGTAACAAAGGGAGCTATGTCCAATGCTCTATGGGTCCCAGATTGAGGAACTTGACTATTCCTACTAAGTCTATCCATGCCCTAAATTTCAATACACCCTCCCTCCAGGCATGTCACATCCCCCATTACTCTGCACTCATCGATTACCACTAGTCATGCGTGATTAGTAATCTCATTAGGTAGACTATTGCACCTTGTGCAGGCTGCCACTTTGGATTCACGTATCTTGCATATCGCTAATGGTGGCACATGGCTACTTCTACGCGCTGGAGGGGCCTCCCTGTCATCAGCTCTCCCAGCTCAGCGTCATCATCACTTTCGGCGTCTGGTTCTTTTGATCGTCCCACCAGGTGTCCCCACGCTCTAGCTGCCTCGGGTGCTCCATCACTCCCCGTCCTCTTTGCCAATTGTAGCCGAGCCATTCCATCACAGTCCGCACATTAGATGGAATCTATCTTCCAGCAATCTGAGCTCGGGGGCCCACTCGCCTTCCAGTGCTTCGTGATTTCTCTCTTGGCAACCACCAGTCCCGTATCTATGAACTTGGTGGTGATTTTAGTTTTAGCTGTGTGGGGAAACCAATGCAGTATACATGTCCCCAATGCCATATCTAATTCCCTATCCGTCACTACCTTCAATAGTGCAAGTACGTCATTCCAGTGAGTAGCCAGGAGTGGGCACTTCATGTGAATTTGAGGGAGGTCTGCCCCTTCACCCCTACACCTCTGGCATTCATCTGAGTCAGTGTTGTTATATGTTTTTATTTTTGCCGGTGTGAGGTAAGCACGATGTGTGACATTGAAATGGTGCATTTGGAAGCAGGCATTGCTGGTGCTCTTCCACGCCCGCTCCACTATCTCAGCCCGAGCCCTTTCCGGATTCTCGCTCCCTACATCAGCCTCCCATTTGTACTTACGTATGTCCAAAGGGGGTAGCTGCTCAGGGGTCATGCGCTTGTATTAACACGTGACTGCCTTAGACCTCCCTGCTGCAGTCACTATGTATTCACAATGTGTGTGCATTTAGTCATATGACTATTGTAGCCATCGGACTACATGTTCATTTTTTGTGAGATAGCATGTGTTGCCAGTATGCAGACTCACTGGATGCTTGCTCACTTGCAGTACACAGAACTGCATTGCATGGACGGTCAAGGGGGCATAATGCTTGGCGATGCGTGAGGTTGTCACGTTGTCCTCTTGCATCATCAGAACCCATATCCAATTCAGCAGCACAAGGCAGCATCTCCCAGACGCCCAAATGAGCATGCCGTGTGAATGTGACAGATCACGTGCACCAGTGAGCATGCCAACAACAAGCTCAGCACACCTGCAACTTTGCGCATGTGTTTGGCTTGTGTGCAGGGTTGTGTATGGCCATCAAAGTCACCCTTGATGGCCATGCACGGCCTTGCACACAAGTCAGACACATGCGCAATGTTGCAGGTGTGCTGTGCTTGTTGTTGGCATGCTCACTGGTGCACGTGATCTGTCACATTCACACGGCATGCTCATTTGGGCGTCTGGGAGATGCTGCCTTGTGCTGCTGAATTGGATATGGGTTCTGATGATGCAAGGTGGGCATTTTGCAAGCCCTCTGCATCTCTGGGTGATGTGGCACTTTGCTAATTGATGTTGCCCTTATTTTGTAATGTGATGTTGTGCCTGGACTGTGTTTGGCTGACTTTACGGTGCACATTTCAAAGTCTGGGTGCATGGGAATATGTGTCTTGCAAGGTTTTAGCTTGTCAGGTGATCTGTGTCCATGCCACCATGCACAGGGCTATCTGGGACCTGGTCCACAGTGATTGTGGGTCTGCAATGCAATTTTTTGTGCATGAGTGCCATTGTGCCCATCCACCACCATCCACCCACTCCATGGTTGGTACTCACCCTGTGGTTGTGTCTGCTCACATTCAGCAGTGTCCTGACCCGGCACTCCGACCACCGTTTCCTCAGTGATGACTTGGGCCACCATTTCCTCCGTCTCATCCAGCTCCAGCTGGGGCGCTGGACTCCCTCCTCCGGTGGCATTTGCTGCCTTCCGGTTGGCTGCAATTTTTTCCTTGGTATTCTTCTTACTGTCATTCCAGCGCTTCCTGACCTCGTCCACTGTCCTCCTCTTTCTCTCTCCAACAGCATTCACCTTGTCCGTAATGTCTTCCCATATTTCTTTTTTTCTGGCCAATGGCACTGAACGTTTGATGAATAGCTCCTGTTGGTGTTCAGCCACCAGGCCACACAGGACCTGATTTTCCTGGTGACTGAACCTGGGGTTCCTCTTCCTCTTGGCCTTCTCCTGGGTCTCTGTCTGCTCCTCCTGGCTAGCTGGGGGGTTGTTGGTGGGCTCAGCACTTGTCCCGGCTTCCTCTGTGTCTCTCCTGGGTTCTGGTGTATTCTCCATTTTGTTTTTTTGTTTTTTCCCTGCTTGTTGGCCTTTTATGGGGAATTTTGGCGCTTGATTGGTGTGACATGCAGGCCTGCTGCCAATTTCCCGGCTGATTTCGGCGCTATTTGGCCTATCGCTACTTTTCTGTGCTTAGCGTCCTTTTTTTTATCGCCGGCGCAAAGGATGTATCGCCGTCCATTTGCGCCGGGATTGGTTGCTATCGCTGGGTAGCGGCGCGTTGTTAATACGTCGCTACCACGGCGATAAGATCTGGGTATCGACGACGATGAAAAAAAGGACGCTTATCGCGCTTGGCGATAATTATCGCGGTTTGTTGATAATATGCCCCAACGTTAGTAAAAATACTGGAAAACATACTTAAACATTAGGAGGTTAGATAATTTAAAATAAAATAAAACATATGAATAGTTAAAACAGAAAAGTATAAAAAGGAAGTGCTATGATTAATTCAAATCCAAAAAATAGATAAAAGGTTAAAAATAAACAGTTAGTGAGGTAGCTCCTATCCAATATGTGAGAAGTTGGCCTGGTATATGCTGTTCACTAGTTAAAGTGGACACCTTGCACCAGTACAATTCGACTCTTATGGTAGGTAGGTTTAAGACAACCTTTATAGAAAGCTATCCTAGTGGTAGCTGTGGAGAGCAGCCTTCAGGCTAAGTCTTGGAGGAATGTAAAGCAGCTTGTTTTACCACATAATCTCTTGAATCACCAAATGAAAAGACACCACACAGGTATATATATCAAATATATATGTATTTATTACTAGACAACTCTCTACTAATCTCTTGTGAGATTAGAAGTCAGGAACATATGTACAAATCAACGTTTCACAATCCGTTAAGCACAAATATGGCTGGGGCCCTAGGGGCGTACCAGACCATATACTAAAAAAGAGACTTAAGAACAATGACTTGCAAAGGGACAAGGCCTAGGGCCTTCAGAAGTGCTGGAGCCTCACGAAACCACCCAAGGTAGGTAAGTAAAGGACCCACGGGGACGCGTGCAGTGAGTGAACACAGGCGCGGGTCGCCGTTGACTTCAATGGGGCAAGTCGCGGTTGGAAATAAAGAGTTTCAGGGCACTTCGGGAGTAGCTATAAGCAAGTCACTTACAGGGTAAGTAGTTCTAGGGCCAACACCCACAGGAGCACCGTAGTGCTGGAGTTACCTCACCCAGGGAAGCCGGGTGCATAGGTGTCCTTTGGTGTCGGGTCGCGGCGTCGTTTTCAATGGGAGCCACTGAAGACTTGCTGCTTGCGGCGACAGGAGAAGTGTCCGGTGGAATCCAAGCCTGGATTCGGAAGAAGGAAGACCTGAAAGCAGAGGGGACAGTGTTCAAAGTCACTTGGCAGTGACCCGGGGCAAGGAAGATGAATGCCCACCGTCGGCGACAGATTCAGGTCGTTCATGGGTGTCTTGACTCTTCGATCACGTGGTCCAGGCGGCGTCGATGATGACCAGGAGCTGGATTCGGTGTGTCCCACAATGTCTGCAGCTTACTGAGGTGTCGGCGACTCGATTGGAGCCAACAAGCCTTGGTAGCAGCAAGTCTCGGGGAAAGCGTAAAGAGTCAATGGTGCAGACCAGCAAGGTCTGGGGAACTCACCCAGCGAGGGTAAGTCAGGGCAGGCCTGGAGCAACTAGGGAAGCTCTTTGTTTCTGTAGAAAAGTCTTCAGGGGACCCACAAGCCGGCTGGCAAGGGATCGCAAAGATGCCTCAGGAGGATTCCTTCAACAGGGGCCCACGGTCACTCGGGACGGGGTAAGCCTCTGATCTTCGGAGGGGTTCCTGCTAGAGGCTGGGACCATACGTGGTCCAAAGCACAGATTCGTAGAATATCGTGAAGGGGTTACACTTGACAATAGTGCACGGTATCCAGGGACTGTGGTTCCTTGTCACTCGTGGGGTCCACTTGCCTCAGCTTCGCTGGGGACTCACGATGGCCTTGGAGAAGTCAGGAAATCCTCTTCCTGGGCTGCAGGGCCTTCGGGCTCTAGCGGGAGCAGCGTAGTTTGCGACCGTCGTTGTAGTTTTTGGTGCCTGCCAAGCAGGGGAGTCACTCCTTGACTCCAAGGGAGATTCTTCAGTCTTCCAGAGGTAGTGGAACGTCGAAGGTCCAGGATTCTTCTTAAGAGGGTCGTCCAGGGAGATCTGGGTTGCAATGCACAGGTTCCCCTCTTATACTAAAAAGAAGGGAGGGACTAGCTCTATGACCCCACCTATGGGAGGGTCAGGGGAGTGGGTGGCTACACCCACTTCCCTTTGTCCAGTTTCGCGCCAGAGCAGGGGCAAGTAGCCCCTGAGCTGGTTTGAACTGGCATATGCACAGAGGAGCCTTCTGCTCCCCCAGTGCAGGACTTCAAAGCACTCTAGGAGTGCACCCACCCAGCCCCAATACACTAAACCCTGTCTGGGAGGTGGTCACACCCCCTTGGGACAGGATGCCTATTGATGGGCCTCCTCCACTGCGAGTGTTGGTCATCAGCAGGAGGGCAGCCCAGTGTCTGTGACTGGTGGCATCCATTTTGTGATGCCAGGGCTCTTCAGGATTCTACCGCGTTTCCACAGTAGGTACATGTCTATCCTCTAGAAGGGTGGAATGCTACCCCCACCGCCAGAACTGGCGGGGGGTAGTATTCCAAGATGTTTGACACCAAACACGACATGTTTCCATGCAGCCATCCCAAAGTTAGCATTTAACGCGAGGTTATAATGCGCTTAAGAGTATATGGTCAGGCTGCACTACAAACAGCCTCAGAGAAGGGTCTCCGAATGCTGCAGAGGGGCTCTGCTCATGCAGGGGCACCCTCTCACATAGGAACCAAGCACTCTGCCTTCAGGATTGATAAGGCCTGCCATAGGAGTGACTTATAGGTTTATAGGTGTGTATCTATGTAGTGATATAGGTAGCCTATATCACAGTAAGGGGTGCATGCACCACCTTACCCAGGCTGCAGTAGCAGACCTGTGGTGTCAGATTTAGTCTGCTTCCCAGGGGTGGCATAATACATGCTTCAGCCCCTGGTAGGCCTGTGAAGTACCTATGCCCTTGGTACCTAAGGTACCATATACTAGGGACTCATAAGGTACCACAGTAGCCAATCACTAGTGCACCTAGAGTGCACTCCAAGTCGTTTAGAGAGAACAGAGAGGCTGGGGCCCTGATTGGCAGGGTCCCAGCCAGACTATAGCCAGAAACTAGTGTAAACATCAGAAAAAAAGTGGGGGCAACATAAGAGGCAGATCCTACTCTCCTACACAACCCCCCCCCCCAAACGCAGGGACACTAAACTAACCTTGACCAGTTGAGTCTTTGTGTTCTAAGTGGAAATACCTTGAGAGTCCATCTGCATTGGCATGTTGGGTCCCAGGTCTATGTTCCACTGTATAGTCCATCCCCTGTAGGGAAATGGACCACCTCAAAAGTTTTGGGTTTTCACATTTCATCTGTTTAAGCCATAGGAGGGGCTTGTGGTCAGTCTGAACTATGAAGTGAGTGCCAAACAAGTATGGCCTCAGCTTCTTCAGGGCCCACACCACAGCAAAGGCCTCCTCTCTATAGCTGACCAACGTTTCTCTCTAGGGGTCAGCCTTCTGCTAATGAAAGCTACTGGCTGGTCTTGACCTTCATCATTCAGTTGAGACAGTACAGCTCCCACACCCAGCTCAGAAGCATCTGTTTGGACAATGAACTTTTTGGTGTAGTCTGGACTCTGTAAGATGGGGGCAGTGCAGATGGCCTGCTTTAGGTCTTCAAATGCCTTCTGACAGCTAGCTGTCCACTGAACCTTTTTTGGCATTTTCTTTGAGGTCAGATCATTCAAGGGGGTCACTATAGATCCATATCCCTTCACAAACCTCCTATAGTACCCAGTCAGGCCTAAGAAGGCTCTCACCTGTGTCTGGGTGGTTGGAGCAACCCATTCCATTATGGTTTGGATTTTGCTCTGTAAAGGCTGAACCTGGCCTCCACCTACAAGGTGGCCCAGGTACACAACCTGACTCTGCCCTATCTGGCACTTAGTGGCCTTGATAGTGAGGCCTGCTTTTTGCAGAGCCTCCAAAACATTTCTGAGGTGGACCAGGTGATCCTGCCAGGAGGAACTAAAGACAGCAATATCATCTAGATAAGCTGAGCAATAAGTTTCCATCCCTGCCAGAACTTTGTTCACCAACCTCTGAAAAGTGGCAGGTGCATTTTTCAATCCAAAGGGCATCACCACAAAGTGGCAGTGCCCACCAGGGGTCGAAAATGCTGTTTTGGCTTTTGCATCATCAGCTAATCTGATCTGCCAGTAGCCAGCTGTTAGGTCAAATGTACTTAGATACTTGGCTGAGGCCAAAGTATCAATCAGCTCATCTGCCCTTGGTATGGGATAGGCATCAGTCCTAGTGACTGCATTGAGGCCTCTGTAGTCTACACAAAACCTCATTTCTTTCTTACCACCCTGGGTATGAGGCTTGGGTACTAGGACTACTGGGCTAGCACAAGGGCTATCTGAAGGCTCAATCTCACCTAACTCCAACATTTTCTGGACTTCAGTCCTGATACAGTCCCTGACACGGTCAAGTTGCCTGTAGATTTTACTATTGACAGGCAGACTGTCTCCAGTGTCCACCTCATGGGTGCACCAGGTAGTCTGACTAGGGGTCAGGCTAAACATATGTCTGGACTGCTGCAGAACTTGTCTGCACTCAGTTTGCTGATGGTCAGTGAGGCTGCTTGCCAAAGCAACACCATCTGCTGACCCATCATCAGGGTTCTGTGAGAGCAGGTCAGGGAGAGGGTCACTCTCCTCCTCCTGTTCCTCATCAGTTGCCATGAGCAAGCCCATGTCAGCCCTGTCAACATATGGTTTCAATCTGTTGACATGGAGCACCCTCAGGGGGCTCCTGAGAGTTCCAAGATTCACCAGATAGGTGACTTCTCCCTTTTGCTCAACTATTGTATGGGGGCCACTCCATTTGTCTTGGAGGGCTGCTGTGGCCACAGGCTCCAACACCCACACTTTCCGTCCTGGCTGGTACACAGTCAGCACAGCCTTTTGGTCATGCCAAGCTTTTTGTAATTCTTGGCTGGCCTCCAGGTTTTTGGTTGCCTTTTTCATGTATTCAGCATTCCTGGAGCGGAGACCAAGTACATAGTCCATCACATCTTGTTTGGGGGGTTTGAGAGGTAACTCCCAGCCCTCTTTTATCAAACATAATGGACCTCTTACAGGATGCCCAAACAGAAGCTCAAATGGGCTGTAACCAACCCCTTCTGTGGAACTTCTCTGTATGCAAACAACAGGCAGGGAAGAAGAAGGTCCCATTTCCGCCTAAGCTTCTCTGGGAGTCCTTTAATCATTCCCTTAAGGGTTTTGTTGAAGCGTTCAACCAACCCATTACATTGTGGGTGATAGGGGTGGTGAACTTATAAGTTACACCACACTCCTTCCACATTGCTTTCAAATATCCTGACATGAAGTTGGTACCTCTGTCAGAGATGACCTCCTTTGGGAAACCCACTCTGGAGAAAACTCCAATGAGGGCTCTTGCCACCACAGGGGCTGTGGTGGTCCTCAGGGGAATTGCCTCTGGGTACCTGGTGGCATGATCCACTACCACCAGGATACATCTGTGCCCAGATGAAGTTTGAGGGTCAAGGGGACCAACAATGTCAATCCCTACCCTTTCAAAGGGTACCCCCACCACAGGTAGTGGTATCAGGGGGCCTTTGTGGTGCCACCTGCCTTGCCACTGGCTTGGCATGTGACACAGGAGCGACAAAACTCCTTTGTGTCCTCTGACATATGTGGCCAATGAAAATGTGGAACAAGCCTGTCCCAGGTCTTGTTTTGGCCCAAGTGACCTGCCAAAGGGATATCATGTGCTAGGGTCAAGAGGAACCCCTAAACTTCTGAGGTATTACCAACCTCCTGGTGGCTCCAGTGGCTGGATCTCTACCTTCAGAATATAGGAGTCCCTCATCCCAATAAACTTTATGGGACCCACTAGCACTCCCAGCAGCCTCAGCAGCAGCCTGCTGTCTGAGGGGTTCAAGAGAGGGGCAGCACTGTTGCTCCTTACTCAGATCTTCCCTAGAAGGGCCCCCTGCCCCCAAGAACTCAACCTGATCAGGCTCAAGTCCCTCTGGGGCAGTTCCTTCTTCAGGATCTGCTCCTCCTCCCTCAAGAGGGGAATCTGTGATCTGAGACAGAGGGGAAGGCACTGCCTTAACCCTACTGCTCCTCTTCTTGGGAAGCATCTGGTCCATAATTTCAGGATCCAGAGGTTGTTCAGTGTCATGCATTTTGGCCTGTGACCTGGTCACAGCAAATACCTCTGCAGGGATGCCCAACATCTCAGCATGAGTCCATAACTCTACTTCAGACCAGGCTGAAGTTTCTAGATCATTGCCCAATAGACATTCTACAGGGAGGTCTGCACTGACTACAACCTTCTTGAGGCCAGTTACCCCTCCCCAGGAGAAATTCACAACTGCCAGACTATGGTTGGTCCTGGCATTGCTTGCATTGGTCACCTGGTACATTTCACCCAGGATGATCTGTCCAGGGTCCACAAGATCCTCTGCCACCATGGTGACACTAGCACCTGTGTCCCTAAATGCCAAAGCCTGTTTGCCATTTATTACAGGCTGCTGTTTGTATTTGCCCAGATTACTGGGGCTTACTAGGAAGGACATGTCAATGTCTCCATCACAAATCAGCATTGCCTGAGTGGGTACTCTGACTAGGCCAGAGTCCACTTCAGAACCCAGGGTCAACCCTACTACACCCTTATTCTGAGTACCACCTCCACCAGTAGCTGAACTAGGGGGAACAGTTGCCTTGGGGCAGGAGTGGTGGTGGTTTGGTCTTTGGACTTGTTACAATCAGAAGTCCAGTGCCCTTTCTGTTTACAGAATTTGCACCAGGGCTTCTTTTGGCCTTTTCCCTTGTTGGATTGTGACTCCCCACCAGATGCAGATTTTTGGGGCCCTTGTGAAGACTTCTGGTCTTTTGACTTATCCCCACTTTTCTCAGAGCCCTTAGGATCCTGCTTCTTTGTGTCACCCCCTTGTTTCTGGGTTTTCTGCCTCACCCTGGTTCTGACCCACTTGTCTGCCTTCTTTCCCAATTCTTGGGGAGAGGTCAGATCTGAGTCCACCAGGTATTGATGCAACAACTGGTTCTGGCAATTATTAAGGATCTGTTCTCTCATCATTAGATTATACAATCCCTTGAAATCAGTAACCCTACTGCCAACCAGCCAACCCTCCAGAGCCTTGGTTGCACAATCTACAAAGTCAGTCCAGTCCTGAGTCTGTGCCTTCTGGGTGTCTCTGAACTTCAATCTGTACTGCTCAGTGGTTAAGCCAAACCCATCTATCAGTGCACTCTTCAGGACTTCATAGTCATCAGCCTCCTCTTCTCTAACAGTGAGGAGCTTGTCTCTCCCTTTATCTGAAAAGGAGAGCCACAAGATTGCTGCCCACTGCTTGTGGGGGACCTGTTGTACTCTACAGGCCCTTTCCATAGCAGTTATCCACTTATGGATATCATCCCCACTCTGGTAGGGAGGAACAACCTTGCTCAGGTTCCTATGGTCTGGAATATATTCTCTGCCTCTAGGGACACTGTTGCTGCCACCAGGGGTTCTAACCCCTCTTTTCTAGAAGCTCTCTGGAGCTCAAAGGCTTCTCTATCTAATGCCAACTGCTTGGTTTTGAGGGCAAATCTTGCTTCCTCATACTGCAGCAGGTTGCACAGTCTTTCAGAGGAGGTCTCTCTTCTTGGGAAGTAGGAGTTCCTCTGCTGGACAAATTCTCTGCCAGAGTGATAGGAGCGGTCAGAGTCCCTAGAAAGGGACCTATGCCTCTCCTCCACTGTGTCAGTTCTCTTAGTGAGAATTCCTCTGTCCTTTTCAGACCCCTTGGGGCCTGGCCCTACAATCACAGAGTCTTGGTCAACTTGATGTTCATCATCTGACCCAGACACTGTAATTGACCCACCCCCTGATTCAGACCCATTAGCTCCTAGAGCTAATCTAAGATCATCTGCTGTCAGCAGATCTATCAGGTGTAGTGTGGACGGACTCTGTCCTATCTTCAGGTGCCTCTCAGCACACATGGCTTTCAAGTCAAAGAAAGTCATGTCCTTATACTGAAGCTGGGTGGATCCACTGGGTCCATCCCTTAAGGACATTCTGGTGTTGTGCAGTGTTGTACTACCTACACTAGTTTTGTGGCCTACTGATCCTAGCTTGAGCTGTAGAAAGGGTGTGCTATCCCTTGGCACACAGCTCCAAGTTCAGTAGAACTTATTGATACTAAGCTTGACTTTATATGTACCTTGAGTACCTATAGTGGTTTTCAGTTAGTAATTCAAATAGAGATTTTCTGGTAAAACAATAGCAAGCTGGAATCCCACACGCTGCCACCAATGTGAGAAGTTGGCCTGGTATATGCTGTTCACTAGTTAAAGAGGACACCTTGCACCAGTACAATTCGACTCTTATGGTAGGTAGGTTTAAGACAACCTTTATAGAAAGCTATCCTAGTGGTAGCTGTGGAGAGCAGCCTTCAGGCTAAGTCTTGGAGGAATGTAAAGCAGCTTGTTTTACCACACAATCTCTTGAATCACCAAATGAAAAGACACCACACAGGTATATATATCAAATATATATGTATTTATTACTAAAAAACTCTCTACTAATCTCTTGTGAGATTAGAAGTCAGGAACATATGTACAAATCAACGTTTCACAATCCGTTAAGCGCAAATATGGCTGGGGCCCTAGGGGCGTACCAGACCATATACTAAAAAAGAGACTTAAGAACAACGACTTGCAAAGGGACAATGCCTAGGGCCTTCAGAAGTGCTGGGGCCTCACGAAACCACCGAAGGTAGGTAAGTAAAGGACCCACGGGGGACGCGTGCAGTGAGTGAACACAGGCGCAGGTCGACGTTGACTTCAATGGGGCAAGTCGCGGTTGGAAATAAAGAGTTTCAGGGCACTTCGGGAGTAGCTACAAGCAAGTCACTTACAGGGTAAGTAGTTCTAGGGCCAACACCCACAGGAGCACCGTAGTGCTGGAGTTACCTCACCCAGGGAAGCCGGGTGCATAGGTGTCCTTTGGTGTCGGGTCGCGGCGTCGTTTTCAATGGGAGCCACTGAAGACTTGCTGCTTGCGGCGACAGGAGAAGTGTCCGGTGGAATCCAAGCCTGGATTCGGAAGAAGGAAGACCTGAAAGCAGAGGGGACAGTGTTCAAAGTCACTTGGCAGTGACCCGGGGCAAGGAAGATGAATGCCCACCGTCATCGACAGATTCAGGTCGTTCACGGGTGTCTTGACTCTTCGACCACGTGGTCCAGGCGGCGTCGATGATGACCAGGAGCTGGATTCGGTGTGTCCCACAACGTCTGCAGCTTACTGAGGTGTCGGCGACTCGATTGGAGCCAACAAGCCTTGGTAGCAGCAAGTCTCGGGGAAAGCGTAAAGAGTCAATGGTGCAGACCAGCAAGGTCTGGGGAACACACCCAGTAGGGGTAAGTCAGGGCAAGCCTGGAGCAACCAGGGGAGCCCTTTGGTTCTGTAGAAAAGTCTTCAGGGGACCCACAAGCCGGCTGGCAAGGGATCGCAAAGACGCCTCAGGAGGATTCCTTCAACAGGGGCCCACGGTCCCTCGGACGGGGTAGGCCTCTGATCTTTAGAGGGATTCCTGCTAGAGGCTGGGACCACACGTGGTCCAAAGCACAGGTTCGTAGAACGTCGTGAAGGGGTTGCACTCGACAATAGTGCACGGTACCCAGGGACTGCGGTTCCTCGTCACTCGTGGGGTCCACTTGCCTCAGCTTCGCTGGGGACTCACGATGGCCTTGGAGAAGTCAGGAAATCGTTGTAGTTTTTGGTGCCTGCCAAGCAGGGGAGTCACTCCTTGACTCCAAGGGAGATTCTTCAGTCTTCCAGAGGTAGTGGAACGTCGAAGGTCCAGGATTCTTCTTAAGAGCGTCGTCCAGGGAGATCTGGGTTGCAATGCACAGGTTCCCCCTCTTATACTAAAAAGAAGGGAGGGACTAGCTCTATGACCCCACCTATGGGAGGGTCAGGGGAGTGGGTGGCTACACCCACTTCCCTTTGTCCAGTTTCGCACCAGAGGAGGGGCAGGTAGCCCCTGAGCTGGTTTGAACTGGCATATGCACAGAGGAGCCTTCTGCCCCCCCAGTGCAGGACTTCAAAGCACTCTAGGAGTGCACCCACCCAGCCCCAATACACTAAACCCTGTCTGGGAGGTGGTCACACCCCCTTGGGACAGGATACCTATTGTTGGGCCTCCTCCACTGCGAGTGTTGGTCATCAGAGGAGGGCAGCCCAGTGTCTGTGACTTGTGGCATCCATTTTGTGATGCCAGGGCTCTTCAGGATTCTACCGCGTTTCCACAGTAGGTACATGTCTATCCCTCTAGAAGGGTGGAATGCTACCCCCGCCGCCAGAACTGGCGGGGGGGGGTAGTATTCCAAGATGTTTGACACCAAACACGACATGTTTCCGTGCAGCCATCCCAAAGTTAGCATTTAACGCGAGGTTATAATGCGCTTAAGAGTATATAGTCAGGCTGCACTACAAACAGCCTCAGAGAAGGGTCTCCGAATGCTGCAGAGGGGCTCTGCTCATGCAGGGGCACCCTCTCACATAGGAACCAAGCACTCTGCCTTCAGGATTGATAAGGCCTGCCATAGGAGTGACTTATAGGTTTATAGGTGTGTATCTATGTAGTGATATAGGTAGCCTATATCACAGTAAGGGGTGCATGCACCACCTTACCCAGGCTGCAGTAGCAGACCTGTGGTGTCAGATTTAGTCTGCTTCCCAGGGGTGGCATAATACATGCTTCAGCCCCTGGTAGGCCTGTGAAGTACCTATTCCCTTGGTACCTAAGGTACCATATACTAGGGACTCATAAGGTACCACAGTAGCCAATCACTAGTGCACCTAGAGTGCACTCCAAGTCGTTTAGAGAGAACAGAGAGGCTGGGGCCCTGATTGGCAGGGTCCCAGCCAGACTATAGCCAGAAACCAGTGTAAACATCAGAAAAAAAGTGGGGGCAACATAAGAGGCAGATCCTACTCTCCTACACAATACATAAAAATACATATATTTAAATGTTTTGCTTTTTCGTAAAGGTATTTAGAAATATACCTGTCTGTCGATGTTGCAACATTGTCATCTACTGACCAAGCACAATTCTGAGCTAAAACACGGAAGTTCATACATACCTGGTAGAGAAAATGGTATATCCATAAGGATCACACAGTAAACAAGCATTTGTAATGCAATAGGTCCCGCATTTGAGAGGGTTAGAGTTATTTGCGTTGTAAATGACAATGTCTGTTACCTCTGTTTTGGTTTGGAGTGTAGTGGATATATGTAGTGTGCAGTGGACTAACGTGGGCTGTATTGGAATTGTTAGTTGCGGAATTGTGTGGGGTGGAATTTTGTGGTGTGGAGTATATTTGTGTAATGGAATTATGTGGCATGGTGAACAGATAGTGGTGAGAGCTGCACAGAATAGATAGAGAGGCACAGGTAGTTTATGCAGGAAGTGGTGAATGAACTCAAGACAGAGGAGCAGAAAGTGTGTGAGAAAGAGAGAAGGGGAGAGCAGGTGATACATGCATAAAGAGGAAGCACCTGTGTATTTAGAAAACACCCTAAGAAGAGGAGGAGAGCGTGGGTTTGAGGGATGGGAACCTTGAAAAAGCAAGGGAAAGAAACTGTGCTTAGAATGTGTGAGCAGTCAGTATAGAGAGGAGATAGGGAGTGTGAGGGAGGGATGAGACGGGGCAGTGGTATTGCGAGATGAGAGGGGGTAATGGCAGTGTGAGGGAGAGATGAGAGGGGCAGTGGGTGTGTGAGGGAGAGTTGATAGGGTTGTTGGAAGTGAAAGGGAGAGATGTTTTGGATTGGAATTGTTTGTTGTGGAATTGTGTGGCGTCTAACTGTGTGGTGTGGTGTGAGGTTGCGTAGTGGAAATATGTGGTATGTCAGAAAAAATGGGTAAATCGCCCGATTTTTAAAAAAAGCTGTTTCGATTAGAAACAATTGGTATAGAAACAAAATGATGTTGTGCAACAAAACACAAACACACCACTTCTGGGATTAACACATTGGCAATCATCCAAATAAAACCGCTATTCCTGTATGTCTCCCCCTAATTTTTTTCTAGATGCAACGAAAAGCAAAATGTAATTAAGGCAACACTAACAAACGTGAATGTTCCCTAAAACCCATCACTTGCCCTTCACTTAGATCCTGATAGCGCTAATAAGCCATATGTAGTGGTAGACGTTCTCTTTATTATCCCTATTGGCATAACTTAAAACATCTAAACAGAATGGGGAAAGAACTCAGTGGGTTAGGCGCTTTCTTTTTAGATCTAGGTAAAGCCTGTTGTTAAATGCCAAGGCCTGTGCACAGAAGCAACTAGGAAACAAGGAAGCTGTATCCACTGGAGTGGGTGTGCCAGGCGTCGGACCCCAGGCAGGATACCACTCGAGCAGCGGGCACTGTGCCCTACTGTGATCGTTGCCACACAGGGGTGTTGTGAATGTTTTTGGTGGAGTCTGTTTTTACTGGGGCATCGAAGGTGGCATTGAAGAGGTAGGTGAACTTAAGATAATATAGCACCGCTTGCAGCATAACAAAGCAGCACAATATGCAATATAATACAACGCTATACGGCATATAACAATACGCTACAACACATAACATAACACACCGCAGTACCACGCATAACGCAGCACAAGTTATATAATAACAGCACATCAAAACATAGAGCAAAACACATCACAACAAAAATATACGGCATAACAGCACATCATATATAACATAACAGAACACGCAACAACATATAACTGCATAATGCAGCACAGCCTATATAACGGGGCATCATAACACAGCACAGCACAACGCACAATATAACGTAGAACAACGTACAGCATAACAAAACATAAGCGCGTGGCACCCACTGACTGCCGGGGTCATGGATTCTTCTCCTGTCTTTACCTCTTCTAGCTCGTGCATTCCCTTCTAAGTCTCCTGCTTTACCCTCGTAGCGCCCACCTGCTACCCCCGTGTGCCCACTCACTGGCTAGCGGCATGAAGCGCTGTTGCGTGTTGTTTGTCACAGAAGCGGGTGCCCAGTTTTTCTGCTGCTGGGTTACTGATTTATAGACTGTATGAATTTGTTTTGGCTGAATGCGATAGAAGCAAGTTAATGTTGAGCTTGTGAGTAAAACAAACAAGAGATGCTGAGGGAGAAACATTAGACCAGCCCTCAAAGCGGGACATTGTGAGCTATCCCTTACTAGAGCTACCCTTGTAAACAAGGAGCTTTATCGCTGCTGCGAGTGTGCGCTGTCATAGGGGCCAGTTTACAATAACTCTGTTAAGTGTGGAACACCCTGTGCAGCTTATGAAGTAGATGTGGCGGAGCCACGGAAAGCTCGAGACAGAGACTGAGCTTTCCAGTGGCTTCTGCCAGCAAACCCACGCTCTAACCTCAAGCAGCAGCAATTGAAGAAGACCCTAACCTACCGGTCTGGTGAAACACCCCGCCCCTTTAACATTGATTGTTCAATCCAGCACACACACAACAAAAACAATTATAAGAAAAAGTTCAGCTCGAAGCCGACCTTAATAACCTATTCCCGCAGAACGCTCTGCGGACACAGGAGGCAGCTACCTTCCTCAGTGCCACTGAAATAATTCCTGAAAGAGTACATACATCCACCACCAAGGTGTCTGTTGCCAGTCAGGCCACACACAGCAACAGTAAATGGCAGCCGCCTACCCGACTCACAGAAGAAGGGAGTTGGAGCTGTGATTGGATGGACGACAGGAAAGCTACTCCGGGATTGGGTATGGGAGACAAGGGAGATGATCCTCTCTGTAATTGGCCAGCCGTTCACACCTTCGGATTTGTGTGGTGTGGATATGTTTCGCAATTATTGTATGCAGCTGAAAGTGCCCAAAAACAAAAAACGGAAGGGGCGCGGCCGCTACAGTTAAAGCATTAGCGTGCCGCGCTTACAAAAAAAGAAATGCTGAAGAAAAGGAGCAAGGTAAAGGCGCGCAGCAGATATAATTAAAGCATGTTGCGCTGCCAGAACAAATAATGCAGGTGAAAAGGTACAAGCAAAGCAGGCACCCTTGCAGGAAAGCATGTGGTGCCTGCAGTAGGACAAATTCCTTAAACAAAATAGTGCTTCAAGACCGTAATTTAAAACTACAGTGTAACGAGCGAAGTAAAGGGGCCAGTAGCCGTGGGAGGTTACAAAGGAAGACAAGGCAGTACTAAGGAGGGACTAACAAGCCGATTACCAAATAAGAAGCCAGCATGTACAAAGGACAAAGACACAAGCCAATGAAAAATATGGGCGGGGGAGTGGGCTTCTCTCTGTACTGAACTACCACAGATCTTCGCAGAGCAGCACTTGCGCGCTGGCTCAGGCTCGACCTAAAAAGTGACTAAATTATTTTCTGACTCTTATTTGGCTTTGTGGGTTGACATTTACTGGGTCTTCTGTCTGTTGGTGACCATGGTACCTCTGGTTAAGTTTTTTGTCTGAACAACAAAGACATTCCACTTCTCGTCAAACCCATCAGTCTTCTACCTCTGATATTTAAGCTAGATCCTTTTCGGCAGCCTCCAGCCATTTGGTAACAAGGGAGCGGTTTCTCAGGATGGAAACCCTTCTCTCCAGGAAAATCCCACAAGTTCCTGACTATGCCGGAGTTGGCCAAATTGGCTGATTGGAGGACTGAGTCAAAGATTTTTGACAGCATGGGAGACATAAGTTTCAGAAGCCTAGGTCCTACAGGGGGTGAAGGAGGGCTCCCTCATCGAATTCTCTTCCCCTTCTCCGGATTCCGTGGTTCTTCTTATTCCCTGGCGTCATTGCCAAGAGTCTGGCCATGGCTTAAATGGTCCAGTTGATGTTGCTGAAACTAGCAGTGCTGTCTGTCCCCATGGAGGAGCAGGGATTCAGAGTCTATTCCAGTGTGGTTCTTATGCCCAAGGTGACAGGAGCGTTTTGGCTGTTCATTGACTTGTTGAAAGTCCATCACTCAGTTCAGAAGATACTGTTCAAAATTGTTATCTTAGCTAGTCGATTGGCTTCTGCAGAGGACGCCTTGAGGTGGCAACTGTTCCTCAACCATGCCTGGCCCTTTATGATTTTCAGATATCAGCTCATTCTTTCTCAGGGCTGCTTCTTCACCAGGGTTCACTTCCAGACTGATCTGAATATGGTATTTCTGCCCACATTGCGGCAGAGAAGTTGAGATTGATTCAGTCATCACTGCTGACCTGTCCTCATTCTCCTGCTCCTCTGTAGTTACAGGTCCATGGGCACCTGGCGTTATCCATTTTCACGGACCCTTGGGCTGCCCTGCGTCTTCATCCCTTCTGAAGCATCTCCACTGTCATTTGGAGCTATCAACAAAGGACTTCAAGCCAGGGATCTTGATGTCTTCCAGCTGCAGTGCTGGAAGAATCCTGCTTCCTTGGCCAGAGGGTTTCATCTCCATCCAGAGGAGCCTTTGGTGGCTAAGATGGATGCCACCTCCCTGGGGAGGATGCTATTGGGCTTCCTTTTGCATAAGGGAGGTTGATCTCTATTGGAAATTAACATTCCTCAATTTGGTGAGAACTGTCAGCTGTTCTTCGTACTCTTCGCCATTTTCAGTTTCAGCTTTATGGTCACTGTTTTCTGTTACAATTAGACAACAGGGAGACTGTGGTTTATGTCAGTCATGAGAGGGGACTTGTTCCCGGTCTCCGCCTCATCTGCTGGGATCTTGGGCAGACCAACGCTTGTTACGGGTTCAGACAATGACAAGGTGCATAGACTGAGCAGGAGCTCCCAGGGTCTGTCACATTATCTATCCACTGTCAGGACCATCTGCCATTGTTTCTGAAGAACCTTTGTCGACCTCTTTGGCATCCAGACAACCTGAAGCTGACGGCTGGCACCCTGTAACAATAGAACTGGGGAAGCCTTTGATCCAGACTTGAAAACAAAGAAGGACACCACCTAGGAGTGGCTCCTCCGTTTGAGCAGAGGAGCGTCGCCCCACTGGTTAAAATGCCCCTCCATGCCCCAGAATTGAAAAATAAAATGGTAATAAAGTTGGTTTATTACCATTTTTATTTATCAGAATAACCCCATCCTGATGCTCGCGTCAGGATGGGGGTGGGGCGCTGCTGAGTGACAGCAGCAGGGAAGAGGGTGGGCTGCCTCAGCACTTTTCAAAGTGCGCATGTCTTTTTGGCCGGCCATCTTGCTACGGCCAGCCAGACATGCGCACTTTGAAACCTCTAACCCAGCTGTCTTAGGACAGCTGGGTTAGAGTAAGTGCAGGGCTCTAGTGTCCGTGGGAGCGGCGAGTGAGGCCACTCCCTCCAATCAGGGTGCTGCTCTCACAGCATAAGATTATTTAAAGTAAATGGGAAACCCAATAAACCCTTGACGGCTTGGGCGAACAAATATTGGCAGGTAAATGGGCCTACAGGGGATTTATTAAAATAAGTATTTGTATAATTATTGCATTCAATGTTAATAAACTCTGTCAGAGTAGTTTACAAATCAATTTTCAAAATCAAATTCCAATATTTTGCATATAAACAAATTATCCAAAAACGATTTCACAGATCATTGTATCATAGGCAGAATTGTTTGCAGAATGTAGCTACACTGCCTTGGAAGTATTAGAAAAAGGTGTTCACAATTGTAACAAAGAAGGACATATATAACTGTATACTTCTAGTTGCTTTGTGTTTTGTATGATTTTTGTACCCTTTTTAAATCTTTGAAATTTGATTGATATAAAATTCAGCTATTTGATTATATACACCCGTGTGTTAAATCTTTTTTGGATAATTTGTTTATATGCAAAATTGTTGTGGATTTAAATCAAGACACAACGAAGGATTCCTCTCAACAGGAGTTTAATTGTCAGGAGAAAAACCCCACACAACAGCTTTGCCAGACACAGCTGAAGCTAACTGTCAACGGTCACCCCCCAGCCCATGACATCACAATAGAACCCTAGGTACCTCATGGAGATGTGCAGTTCCAGCCTGGCCAGAAGAGTCTAAGCACAATATAACACATCTCCCCATCTTACTCTAATTCAAAGTGAGAACACAAATGAAAGGTAAAAAAAAGAAAATAAAAAGAAGAAAGAAAAGAAGAAAGAAAAGAAGAAATAGGAACCGAAAGAAGAAGACATGAACAAATCAAACAACATAGTCACCCAAATATGCCGGAGCTCTTCTTTCCCTGGCCTCCTCAAGCCCCGAGATGAGCCCATCAACTCATCTCCCTCTCTGGCAGTCACAAATTCGCCATCATTCCCAGCACCCACACCAGATGGCAAACAAACATCAGACTGCCCCCTTGAAAATTCACCATCGCTCATCATCAACCACGGTGAACACACACCAGCTTCACTCTCCTGCTCTAAATTATTTTCCTGATTACCACCCTGCCTCTGATATAATGCAACACGCCTCAAATTCCATGTTTGGTCATTTACTAACTTGACCCAATTGCCTCCTACAGCCTTGACTTTGAAAGGTCCCTTAAACTTACTCAAAAACTTGCTGTTGCCTCCAGGCCTAACTTTAACCCAATCTCCTACATCAATGAATCGCCTGTCCTGTTTAGTATTCGTACTCTTGGCCAAACCACCCAACACCGAGGTTCCTCGCATCCATGATGGCACTAATTTAGTACCAGCTGCCCTTCCACGCATCAACTCAAATGGACTCTTACCCAAGTTACCATTGCAGGTCGAGCGATAGGCCCAAAGCATTTCACTAACCGCAGCCTGCACAGACAAACCTGCACTATGTGCTAATTGCATCGTGCCTTTCACCATTCTGTTGATTCTCTCAACCAATCCATTTCCCTGCGGGTTATACAATGAGCAACAAGAGTGCTTGACTCCCACAGATTCCAAGAAGCATTTCATTTCACCAGAAGTCAATTGAGTTCCATTATCGGTAAGGAGTACAGATGGAAGACCTTCCCTCTTGAACACCTCACGCAAGACACCAATGGTGGCGGCAGTGGTAATACTACTCATGAACGCAACCTCAACCCACTTGGACTTTGCATCAACCAACACAACTGCATACCTCTCTTTTTCAGGCAGAAATGCAAATGGCCCAATAAAATCCAAACACACCTTCTCCCAAACCTCCTCCGCTAAGGATACATGCTGAGACTCCTTAGAGGATCCCAGACCAACCCTCAATCGTTTTTCTGATTCCTTACATGCTTCACACCTCTCTACCCAATCCTTGACCTGTCGATCCATGCAAGGCCACCAATAGTTCTCCCTCAATCTCTTTATGGTCATGGTTTGCCCCAAATGCCCTTCATGCGCCAAACCAATCAGTCTTGCATGTAAACCAGAAGGTGGCACAAATCTGTCCTGCCGCATGATCATCCCATCATCAGTTATGGATAATTCATCCACCACCTTCAAAAACGGTCTCACCCCTTCCGGAAGACTGCTTTCTCTCCTCATACTACCTTTCATCAATCGCACAACACCAGTCAAAGCTTCATCCTCTTCCATTTCCTTGACCCAGGTTTGTCTTGGAATGGCATTGGCAAACCCTTCCATGGCGTCATCAATATTTGCCACCACCTCCTCAGTGGGTAAGTCTGACACAACTGCTGCTTTATCCGGAAGCCTTGACAAACAGTCTGCAACCCTATTCCTCCACCCAGGAACATATTCGACCTTACAGTCAAACTCTTGCAATCTGACAGCAAGTCTAGCCAGCCTCCCCGAACAGTTTTTTATACCACCCGGGCCCAGTACTTTCAATAGTGGCTTGTGGTCAGTACGCAAGTTAAATCCACTGCCCCACAAAAACACCATGAAATGATTTGTAGCCCATGCAGCCGCCAAGGCCTCCCTCTCAATTACGGAGTAGTTACGCTCCGCTTCACTCAAGGAGCGTGATGCGAATGCAACTGTTTTCTCTTGCTTCCCATGCATCTGCGCTAGGACAGCACCAATGCCAACCGCACTGGCATCAACTGTAACTATGGTATTAACCCCTTGTTGAAACGGAGTTAGCACATCTGCGTGTGCAATATCTTCCTTGATCATGTTGAAAGCAGACTGTTGTGATTCATCCCATACAAATCTTTTGCCACGTCTTAGTAACACTCTTAAAGGTTCAGTTTTGTGGGCAAAATCATAAACAAATTTTGAATAATACTCCACAAGACCCATAAAGGATCTCAGAGTGTCTCTATCGTGTGGCACTTGTGCATTCACAATGGCACTAACTAAATTGGCTTTTGGTTTGACACCATCCCTTGTAACAAGATGCCCCAAATACTTCACCTCTTGCGTCATGAATTTGCACTTCTCTTTACTCAAGGTCAAACCTGCTTTAGCAATGCGAGTCAACACTTTATCTAACGTTTGATTATGCTCACACACATCCTTTCCAAACACCAGGATGTCGTCTTGAAACACAACAGCCTTTTCCACCCCTGAAAGAACTGACGACATTAAGCGCTGAAAAACACTTGCAGCAGAACATAACCCAAAAGGAAGTCTGCTGAACTGAAAAGTGCCTTCACCAGTAATAAAGGACGTGAGATGTTTGGACTTTGCACTAAGCTTAACTTGGTGATATGCACTTCTCATATCCAACTTCGAGAAAACTTTTGCACCATCCAACATTAGTACCAGTTCATTTATATTTTGCAAGGGAAATTTGTCCATTATTACATTTCCATTCAAACTTCTCAAGTCCACACAGAACCTGAGGGACCCATCAGCCTTCTTGGTTATCACGACCGGAGATAACCATTCGCTCGCCTCAACAGGTTCTATCACCTTGTCATCCAATAGTTGTTGAATGATCTCTTTCACCTTTGCCCTGGCTGCCATGGGAACCCTTCTTGCCACATGCGTTATCGGTATTGAGTTTTTTTAAGTTTGATTTCATGCTCATAGTTCTTGAATTCCCCCAGCCTTGTCTCGAACACGCTACGATGCTCCTCTAACAGTTCCTTCAAATCCAATGTATCTACAACCATGACCGGCACATCAGCCATGGGATTTACCCTGATATCTAAGTCATATTGGTGTGTCCAACCTAGAATGGGTGGACCTTCCTTGGCCACATATACCTTCCCAACTGTGTGTCTTCCTTCAAATTCTATCTTGGCTGCTATGCACCCCACTACACTGATATTGCCTCCTTGATAACCCTTTAGTAGGACATCTGACTTAGTCAAAATCTCTCCAGGCCAAGTTTTCTCAAATACAGTCAAAGGAATGATTGTATAAAGTGATCCAGTATCGACCATTAATGAGACTTGTCGACCATTGATTTCAAAGTCTGCTTTGGGTCGTATCCGTCTCTTTTCGTTCCCTTCCACTTCCGCTATTTCAGCATTATCCTCTACAACTACTACTCGGTAGCTTGTCTCTTCATCCTCCACGCAACCCACTTTCTTCTCTTGTTGTTTGCACATGCGTGCCAAATGCCCCCTCTTACCACACTTGAGACAGTCCTTAGCAACAGCGTAACACTGTTTTGAATCTGCCATGTGGTAGCTGCTCCCACACCTGAGGCAATGGCGACCACCAAACTTCCCTTGTGAGCTGCTTATCCCCTTTTGATATTTGTTTCTGTTCCCTCCGCCTGCCGTCGGCTGCACTTTTTTTTGACTACATTGACTCCCTCAGAGTCGTCATCCAGAAGTGCCACTTCACTCTCAGCTAGTATTACTCTTCATTTCGCGCATGCACCTCTCCGATTCCTCCACTACCTTTGCGATAGCTATGGCATCTTTAAGAGTGGGGTTGCTTGACGCCCACAACCTCTCTTGAATCTTCTTGCTGCTACACTGCACAATCAATTGGTCTCTTATCATTTCCTCCTGCATGCCACCAAATTCACATTTTGCAGAAAGTTCCCTCAATCTTGCCACAAAGTCATCTATGCCCTCATTTGAGCGTTGAGGTTGTGTATAGAATTTATGCCGCATCATGACCACATTGACTTGCTTGGCAAACCTTATTTGAAGTTTCAGGACAGCCTCCTTATATACATCCTCCATCTCTCCACCTTGTGCATTCCCTACAGGTGGAAGATACTTGAAAATATGTTGTCCTTCCTTACCTAATGAACCCAATAGCAATGCTTTTTTTCTTATCGCAGGAAACGTTTCGCCATCTAAAGCTATGAGATAATTCTCAAAGCAATCAATCCAGTCCTCCCACTCTATTTTAGGTTCCCCAGGTGACATGAGGAACGGAGGTGGTGTTACTATAGCAGTGCTTACATCCATGTTTTTTTCTCTTTTTTTTTAGATTATTTTCCTATTTTAACTTTCTCCACAAGATGGCAGCAAACACAAATAGGTCACACTGTCAATACGAAACTCTTCCTTAAACGTATTGCAACCAATCACTGTGCAACACACATCTACGAATGATCTTCCTTGTCTCTGGAGCCCTGCCACACAGCATATGTGGACTACGATACTGCCCTGCCACACCAAGTCCTGATTTTCTGCTGCGCACCTTACGCGGTAAAGTACTTGCGCATGCCTTGCCTGTTTGATCCTTCTTGTATCGCTCTCCTCACTGCACTACTTACACCGGCAGTTCCTTTCCTGCTGCGCCGTCCTCCACACCTCCTCTCTGCCCTGCTTGCCGCCCCCGCCGTTCTCTCCTTACCAGTACGGCTTCTATCGTTGTTTTTCAACACTGCACTCCGTCTCTTGCCCTACGCCTCCGTCCGCTCTCTTCACTCTCCTTAGGGATGTACACCTCCTCTCTGCCCACTGTCCTGCTCGCTGCCCCGCCGTTCTCTCCTTACCAGTACGGCTTTTCTCTATGCGCAGCACTCCTTCTCATGCCTTACGCGCTCCTCAGTCTCACGCCGTCTCTTCCACGCCCGCAGCGCTCTCCTCTCTGCGCTACTCACTCTGCGCTGTCTCTTACGCCTCCTCTCTGCACTGCTTGCTGCCCCGCCGTACTCTCCTTACCGCTGCGGCTTTCCTCTGTTTACGATACAGTGCACTCCAGGCTCCTGGTCACTCACGCGTTCCCTCTCTGCCCGACTCCTCCGTCAGCTTTTCCCTTCTCACAGCTTGCAGGGTGTTCCGCGTGTCTCCTTCTCCTTTCGTGACATCGCGTTTCAACCTTTCCCTGCCCGTCGCTTCTCACGTCCGCTGCTTCACTCGACGAGTTGGGTTCTTCGTTGGGGTTTTTCCTCTCTCTGACACAGCCTTGTGTCTGGCCGATCGTCGCCAAAATTGTTGTGGATTTAAATCAAGACACAACGAAGGATTCCTCTCAACAGGAGTTTAATTGTCAGGAGAAAAACCCCACACGACAGCTTTGCCAGACACAGCTGAAGCTAACTGTCAACGGTCACCCCCCAGCCCATGACATCACAATAGAACCCTAGGTACCTCATGGAGATGTGCAGTTCCAGCCTGGCCAGAAGAGTCTAAGCACAATATAACAAAAATATTGGAATTTAATTTTGAAAATTGATTTGTAAACTACTCTGACAGAGTTTATTAACATTGAATGCAATAATTATACAAATACTTATTTTAATAAATCCCTTGTAGGCCCATTTACCTCACAGTATAAGAGCAGCACCAGGATTGGTTAAGGCACCTCTCAGGGGCTCGCGCTGCAGGAGTAAGACGTGCAGTGAGGATAGGGTCGGAGTCAGACGTGTCGCAGGTAAGTGTTTTTTATTTTTACCCATCATCCATTTGCCCATCTCACCACTCCCCAAAGATCCCAACCGCCACTGACACAACCACTGTTTCCTACAAGGTGTGCGCTGGGGCAGCCACATAAGCTGCAATTGTTCTCCGTGCATGGGCCCATCAGGTGCACGCATTACAAAGGGCCCTCCTGCTGACCTGTAGGAGATCTCTTTCTGTATAGTCGAAGGCAGGCTTTAAAGATAAACAAAAGACCCAGGCTGCATGAGCAGGGAAAGCAAGCTTGTGTATTTTTTTTTTTAAAGCTAGACTGATATTGCCAGTATTTGATTCCACTCTCAAAGGATTTTCACTGTGGACCCTCCTTGCACTAGGAATCTGTTGCTACACAGGACAAGTGCTGTACTGCTTAAATATGTTAATGGAATTCATAAACAGAATACATACATTAAAGTCTGCTCATCCACTGGGCATGTCTCTCATTGACAGCTTATAACTTGTGAGCGCGATCAATAGACCTCTCTTCTATTAACCTACGTAGCTGCCATCACTGATATGTTGAGCCTATCTTGAAATCTTTATGTCTATTAATTCAGAGAAGGGTTTGGCAGCAGTGGCGGCCAGCACGGATCTGGGGTGGTGAGGTGGGGGGGGGGGCGAGGGGGTAAGGTGTGTAAAAAAAGAAAAATACACTTACCTCCTCGCCGCTCTCTCCCATGTCGTCTCTCCTCCATTGGCCGAACAGGAAGCAGCCAGGCTCTCCTGAGCCAATCTCAATGCTGCAATGAAGCATTGTGATTGGCTCCCACAAGCCAATCACAACGCTGCAATGCAGCGTTGTGATTGGTCTGAGCGCCGTATTTTGGCACTCAGACGGGGACTGGTGGGCCTGGGCATGTTCTCCACACAGGCTGTAATGCAGCCTGGGTGGAGAACATGCTAAGTGCGCATGACTGTTTGGCAGGACCGAGACGACCGGCCGAAGCGCCATGCACACTTCAGTGTGCCCCCCACTCGTCCCTTGCCCTGCTCTGTGAGCAGAGCAGCCCTGCCGCAGAAGAAACAAGTAAAACTAATAATGACATTAAGTTATCATTTTATTCTTCCTTTACGTCACTGCTGCAACGCAGTGGGGTGACGCTCCTCCACCTTAGCGGAGGAGCCGCCACTGTTTGGCATCATCGTACATCTTCATACTTTCTTTGTATTTTTTTTAAGAAAGTGTGATCGTGTCGGATTGATTTAACTTTTGACTTATGGTTTTATTAAGCACAGTTTAATAATGTAAGCCCTGAAAGAATTAAAAGCGAGGCACTGTGCTTTAGTGTTAAAACGTGATGTAGAAGGAGATATCTATAACTGATATGATCAAGAGACGTGGGCTCAAATCCAGGCTTGCTCACTTGCTCTAATTGTGTAATCCTATGGAAATCATTTTACTTAACTGTGACCCGTTTTCTATAAGTCTAAAATTTGAGAGCATCTTCCTGCAATTCAGTTCAGAATATAGTGCTAAATAAAATACTCACTTGTATATGGTTGACAAGCATAATGTTACTCCCTCTATAATAATATTTTCCATACATAAATGCACATGACAAACTGATTTAGCTTGTGTGGGGAGTGCATGCTAAACTATTATTTTTAATACATGTGACTCAGTGTGGTGATACAACTTATCATAATAATTGGAATAGTAATGTTAAAGAAACTAACTTCAAAACACACAAGATGATGGACGGAATGCTGCACATTGGCAAACATTCACCCCCAGTCACAGATCTGGGTTTAATCCATCGTTATTTTGCTTCACCACGCCACCCCAGTTCAGACATAGCCATATGCAAATCAGTCTTGACCCTGTGCCTCATGGGAACAGTCCAGACCGAACTGCCAAGCCATGTCTTCCCTGGACCGGAATCAAGCATCCTAGGACCGGTTTCAGGCTATCAGCCTTCATCAGCCAGGATAGCTTGACTCCAGTGGCGTAGTGAGCACGAGACCCACGTCTGGGCATACCCTTCCCACTTAGGGCGAAATGCAAAACACACAAGATGATGGACGGAATGCTGCACATTGGCAAACATTCACCCCCAGTCACAGATCTGGGTTTAATCCATCGTTATTTTGCTTCACCACGCAACCCCAGTTCAGACATAGCCATATGCAAATCAGTCTTGACCCTGTGCATCATGGGAACAGTCCAGACCGAACTGCCAAGCCATGTCTTCCCTGGACCGGAATCAAGCATCCTAGGACCAGTTTCAGGCTATCAGCCTTCATCAGCCAGGATAGCTTGACTACAGTGGCGAAGTGAGCACGGGACCCACGTCTGGGCATACCCTTCCCACTTAGGGCGAAATGCAAAACACACAAGATGATGGACGGAATGCTGCACATTGGCAAACATTCACCCCCAGTCACAGATCTGGGTTTAATCCATCGTTATTTTGCTTCACCACGCCACCCCAGTTCAGACATAGCCATATGCAAATCAGTCTTGACCCTGTGCCTCATGGGAACAGTCCAGACCGAACTGCCAAGCCATGTCTTCCCTGGACCGGAATCAAGCATTCTAGGACCGGTTTCAGGCTATCAGCCTTCATCAGCCAGGATAGCTTGACTCCAGTGGCGTAGTGAGGACGGGACCCACGTCTGGGCATACCCTTCCCACTTAGGGCGAAATGCAAAACACACAAGATGATGGACTAACTTATCATATTTTTACGTGGCGCATTGCATCTTTTACACACATCAATGGCCCCGGTCCTAACATAATCTGGATGTTTGGAAAGTGCATGTTCACTCCATGGTGCATATTGCGCTGAATAACAGATTTTTATTTTTACCCAGCACAATGGTCATCATTTTATCGGCCTTGAAAGATGAAAGGCTGAGTGGACCCCAGTATTGTAACTTGTGATCGTGATGTCAAACAAATATTACTGGAGTGGATGTATTAATCCTTTGAAAAGACAAGACCCATTTTGGCCTACGGGTCCACTGAGCCAAGAGCGCCTCCTTCAGCTCTCATGGCTAATTAGGACTCCTTACACAGCTCTGGCTTGACTCCTCCTATTAATTTGCTGGATTGCCTCCCATTCCTACTGAACTGTAGTATCATCAGTGTCAAGTTGACCCCAGAATGCCTGCGCATAAACACAAATAGAGGGGCATATCTATCATTATATCACGCAGCGCAGCAAGTCACCTCGCTGCGCTGCCTGATAGAGAAAGGGCAGGAATGCATTATATATAGCATTGTACAGCACACTCCTGCCTTTTCAGAGCCCTGGCGCATAATGTGCTGCCTAGAGTCAACACAGGCATTCTTGCACCATGGTGCAAGGGTGCCTGCGTTGTTGGCAGGATTGTTTTTGTGCAGGAAGGCGCAATCAGCTGAGGCATTTTCCACTTTCTAGGTAAAAGAGGAAAAAACAATGGGAAATAAGCATATTTCTCCTTGTTACTTACGCCTCACCGGGGGCGGAGTAGCAGTTTTGACGCATTCTTAGATCTACCACTTATGGTAAATCTGGGAATGTGTCAAAATCAATGGGTTTTGCATAGGAACACCCACGCACCACCCATGTAACGTCTCGCTGGGGCAAAGTAACGCAGCGCAGTGATTTGCGCTGCAGTGTGTTACTCTGGATTTATCAAGCCACTGAAGGCCACGTAAGGTGGCCTTGCATGGCTTGATAAATTGCATCTTAAGGGTTGTTTTACTTTTTGCAAAAGCGATACAACCCTTTGATAAATATGTCCCTGACTGTCTATCTCTCTACACAGATCTGCAACATCCATGTTTTTGCCCTCTTCATTTATAATCATTCCCCCATGCACTTTAGTGATTTCTTTAGCAATGCAAGTGTGCAAACACCAAATTAATATTGCTTGTTCATATTTTTGACCTCATGGACTTTGACCAAACAGACATGCAAATCCTTAACCTGTGTCTGCCTCCCTTGCCCTCGCTCACACCCCCGCATCTCCTGAAGCAACAGTGGAGGACGCTCCTTCTCCTATCTCGCTGGCAAGTCCTGCAACGACCTCCCCCTCCACCCCTGAACCTCACCTACTCTTCAGGAATTCAGAGGGAAACTAAAGCCCTGGTTATTCAATTGATCCCACTCTAGCAGCTTGGCTCCGAGGGTCTGGATACCCTCACGGGTGAATAGCAGCACTTTAAAAATCCGGTTTCATTGATTGATTAACATCTTACATTACTATCTGAAAGCTATTTTTTCGCCTGGTCTCGAGGACAGGCTCTGAATTTACTGTGTAATTCAACTGTGCGGTAAGAGGACATGTCTACCTGTACCTAGCACTGTCTAACCAGATAACCTTAACACATTCTTTTCTTGAAAGTTTTAGAGATATTGGCCCACATGCATCAAAAAATGAATTTGCGATTCCTTAATAGCGAAAAATAAGGAATCGTTATTACAGAATCGCAAAACCCAATGCAGCAATAAAATCGGTAATTATTTGCGAATCAGTAAAAATCGCTTATATCATTAGCGATTCCCTGTTTACCGAATCTGTAATTGCGAATTCGCTATTACAGAATCGCTAATTGCGACTTACCCATATTGCTGCATTGCGATGACATCACAACCAGGAAGTGATTCACTGAATCCACACTCCTGTACACAGGGAGAGGAGGAGGAGGAGGAAGACTGGTGGAGCTCACCCTGGGGAAACTGTGTTTTGAGCAGCAGCTGTGACAAAACAACACCATGGCCACAGAAAAAGCACAAAAAAAGGAGAAGGCAGGAAGAGAAAGATAAAATTCAGTGACAAGGAACTTGAAATCCTCACTGAGGAAGTGGTGTTGAAACATGACCAGCTGTTTGGGAAACTATCCCTGCATGTTGCTGAGTCTGTCAAGAGGAACATTTGGCTTGGGATACAAGCCAAGGTCAATGCTGTGGGGGTAACACATCGTGACATCCCTAACCTGCAGAAGAGATGGTACGACCTGCGCAGCCGTGCAAAAGAGAGGGTGGCAGATAGGCTAGCCGCAGCCAAAAAAACAGGACCTGAGTCCAGTCCACCTTTTACTTGCAACACCCTAATGCATTGTGGGAGTTGTATACAGACAAATGTAAGGGCAAGGCATGGAGGGACTAACACAGCTCTACAGCAGCAGAGTACATCAAGGAAGTGACAACAGTAGACTTTTTACATACATAAGCAAATTTAATATACCTTTGCAGGCGCTATGTTACAAACATGTGCAAACCAAAACTAACTGTACATGCACTGTTTTAATCACAGATGCAGCACAGGACAGTGACGTGGCTGACGACCACGAGTCTGAGGGACACATGGAACAGGCTGATGAGGGACAAGAAATGCCAGCATCCTCACCCATACCTGCTCCCACTCGCCGCAGGAGAAGAGTCCAACCACTGCCTGATTTGGAGAGTGATGAGGACAGCCAAACTGGAGCTCACACAGCAGCCTGCCCATACACCACCATCACCACCACCACCAGAGCTAACAATGCCGCGCCGTTCCATGCAGTTCCGCAGGCCCAGGGGAATCCTGACGTCTGCTGAGGACAATGGTGAACCTGCCTGCAGTGTGCTTGAGGCCAGGATGCTGAGGGTCCAGCACCTGCAAGGAGAGAATATGCGTATTATGCAGGGCCAACTGGGAACAATGGCAACGCACATGGGTGGGCTTCATGACTGCCTGAGAGAGCTAACTACTGCAGTAGTTGAAGGGCACAGGGCAAACAGTGAAAAACTTGACCGTGTTGCAACAGCCATAGGAGATATGTGCAGGGTCATCCAGGCTGAGCATGTCTCAAATGGCAGGAGGCATCACAATTCAATGGGGCGCATGCACAGTTTCACCAGGGCAATAAATAGGCTGAGTACTACTACAGCTCAGCTTTCCAGGCGTGCTGTCAGCATGCAGGTGGAGATGAGCCACTGTTGCGGGGATGTGGCCAGGGGCCTCATCCAGGTCACCACTGCTGTGGAAGGACTACAGACAGCAGCAGCTAGTGGAAACCTCATGCATGTAGGGGGGGACAGTGAGGAGGCCTCCAGCCTCAGCAGCCTACTGGAACCTGTGGCACATAGCAGGAGGCGCAGTACCAGGAGTCATGCCGGCACAGCAGGCTCAATGCCGGGTGTAGCTGAGCCTGCTGAAAGGGCCACAGGAGTGCGTGGCAGGAAGAAATAGACATTTGGACATGTACAAATCTGGTGACGTAACCAGAAATGTGTAACTTGTTCACACTGATGTTGCAGTGCCAAGGCAATGACATTTAATTGTCTGTACCCACACTGCACTTGTTTGCACATGGTATGTGTGCATCAACACAACTACACAACTATCACAATAAACCTTTAAGCAAATACTGTGTTGTTTTGTGATTACCTACCTTAGAAGTAATGTTGCGTGATTTCTGCCCGTCTCCGTCTCCCCTCTGCTGCATTTGGACCGCATGCCGCTTGGGGTGGTTGTCTTGGCTGGATGTCTAGTTCTGGCTCGCTATCAGAGTCTTCCAGGGGAATGCCCCTATTAGTGGCTATGTTGGGCAACATAGCACATGTTGCAACAATTTTACAGCATGTCTCCGGCCTATACTGTAAAGCCCCACCGGTTTTGTGGAGGATGCGAAACCTGGATTTGAGTACACCAAATGTCCTCTCAATCACATTGCGTGTCGCAATGTGTGCCTGATTGTATCGCTGCTCCCTTTGTGTAGAAGGATTCAGATAGGGAGTGAGGATGAAAGACCTCACAGCATATGCGCTATCACCTACAGGATGTGCAAAATAAATATACATTAGTCACTGCTATGTGTCACCATGGCGAACAGGTGTGAAAGACAGTATTGAATCTGTTTACCCAGCAAATATCCTTCTCCAAATTCACCTGCAAGTAGACGTCTGTGTATGCCACTATGCCGGAAGTTGTATGCGTCATGTGCACTGCCAGGGTAACTTGCCACTATGTCCGTGATTTATGTTTTAGAATTGCAGACTACTTGAATGTTCAGTGTATGGTAATATTTGCGGTTTCGGTAGATATACTCATTCACTGAGGGGGGACATATGGGTACATGCGCCCCATCAATGCAACCAATCACATGTGGGAATTGTGCAACCTGATAAAAATCTAATTTAGTTTGCATCAATTCCTGTGGTGTTGTGGGGAACCTAATGTGGTGGTGTATCCTCTGCAACATAGCATTTAGGAAACAGTTAAAAAAGCGCGATAGGGCACTCTGAGAAACACCTCCAGCTGCAGCAATTACTCCCTGGAAGGTCCCTGAAGCTAGGAGATGCAGAGAACACAGGACCTGCACATGGGTGGGTATGGCATGTGTCCTGCGAGTCTGACGCTGCAGTATTGGGTCTAACTCAGCAATGAGATCTAAGATTGTGGCAGCATTCAGCCTATATTTGTCAGAAATCTCTTCCTCCGTCTGCCCTAGCAAAGTGACACGCACTCTGAATATTCTCTCCTGTATCCTCATTCTTCTCTGTGCTGCTGCTCTTAGCTTCATCCTCCTCGCCACGACGAAGAGCGCTGCCATTGTGAAACATTCAGATGCATTCTGGGACTGTTTCAGTAGTTTGCTGATCTACACCTGTTTTTTGTTAAATGAAATTTTTACCACCTGATATGATTTGTTCTTATTTAAGAAATGCAAAGTGCGTTTCTTAACTTAATCTGTATTAGCGAAATTTTGTTGCATTCGATTTTGCGATTTCTTATTTGTGATTACCTGATACGGAATCGCTATTTCCGAATCGGTATTTTGGTAATCGCTAATTTTGCGAAAACTAAGATATTCTGCGAATTTGCTTCATGCATAGGAAGAAGCTACTTTGCGATCGCAAACGGCCTTTTTTTGCGAATCACAACGTTTGCGATCGCAAATTAGCTTGATGCATGTGGGCCATTGAGTGTATAAGACTGTGTCTGAGTGAAAGAGTTACTGAAACAGAAATTAAGTGAGGGTGAGTAAAGGAGTTTTAGTGAAAAGCCAGAAAGCGGGACAAAGTAACTTAGAATAAGGACTTAGTGAAAGAACATTTTTAAATGTTAGACAACAGAAAGCTCCCAATAACAGCAGCTCCAACAGTTCTACACTGGTGTAGTACAGTTGGCAGACAGGGCATTCTGCCACACTTGCATTTTTATTTTGGGCTAAAGCCCGGAAGTATGCTATTAGAGCTAGATGGACTGCTTTCAACCAATCATGAAGGTCCTTTTAGTCGCATCTATTCTAGTCATTGTGTCCTTCAGTGTGGTTCTGGGTCGAACACTTTCTTTTGCCAGGGCTGATGTTTGTTTCCAGTCCGGCCCTGGAGATACCAAGGTCACACATGCATTACATGCTGAATGTCCACCCTGGAAGTGGCTGCCCAGAGGGACTTGTGTGGAGGGCATGCAAGAAGAGTGCTCATCACACAACAGCACAAGTGGCTGAGCCTGCAATCTGGAGGTATCTACACATATAGGGAAGTTGCAAGCTTAAGTGCACAGAGACAGCCATGTGTTCACTTCAGCCAGAGTTCTTCCTTTGGGCAGTCAGCAAGAGCCTTGCACTGACAGTCACCATTATCAATAACTGCTCTAACAACACACCAATTACACAAGTGTTGTACTAGGGACACTTATGCATCAGAGACTAAAGAATAATGTTATAGAGATACTGATTATTAAGTGAATTATGATAATATGTAGCAGACATGACAGGCTCACATTCTCTAGATGCGCTAAATTCAAGAATCCTGTAGTACAGTATCTGGAAGGAATTCTGAATCATGTAACTGATGGACCAGCACAGTAACATAAGTGCATGTTTGTAGAACAATATCTCTAATTAACATGTTTATTTATTAAAATGCTTGTTTTTATTAAAAAATATGTTGAAATAATGTTTTCCAGCACTGTTCTCAGAGGATAGTACTGCTATTGATAGCCTTCTAAAGTCAAATAGTGGTTTATATTGTGTCTTTGTTGCGCACACCACTCAGAAAAGTGTGCACACAAACATTGTATTGCCACGAGGGGCGGCTCCTCCGCTATGGCGGAGGTGCATCGCCCACTGCTGCTACCCAGCAGAGGCAACAGTGATAATTTTATTATAACTTTTTTTTTTCACTGTTGCCTCTGCTGGGTAGCCGAGTCATAGGGCGGGGTGGGGCCAGGCCATCCTGGGCTTCAGGAGGAGGAGTTGTGAGTTGTAGGCACTGCTAAGTGCACATGTCGGTTTGGCCGTCCGCCTTCGGAAGGCCAAACCGACATGCACACTTAGCATTTTTATACCCGGCTGTGTTAGCCGGGTGGAGAACAGAGAGAGGCTCCCAGACCCTGTCTGAGCGGCAAACCAGGCTGCTCAGACCAATCACAGCGCTTCTCTCATGCTGGGTAATAGTATTCCCAGCATGAGAGTAGCATTGGGATTAGCATCTGTGAGCCTGTGCAGTGTGCACCAGTCGAGGATCAGGAGAGGAGCAAGACGGTGGACGCAGAGTCAGGTAAGTGGCAATTTATTTATTTTTAAATGTTTTTCTTTGTTTTTGTATTTATGTATCCCCCTGCGCTGCCGCCCTACCTCGTCGCATCGGGAGCAACCGCCAATGATTGCCACACACTGAAAAAAATAATTAGAGGCAAAATTGGTCACAACAAACTATCTTTGGGCCTGTTATAATTAGGTCTTCCCAGGAAATAAAGAGCATCCCATGTATATCCAAGAACTGTAACAGATTGTCAACAATGGTATCGACGTCAGGCCAGGAACACAGGCTCCTGAGAAGTGGCAATGACATAATTAGGCCCCCAAAACACAATGGATGAACAAATCCATGAACAAACCAAGAAGATATCCCCAAAGGAAAAAAAATGATGGGTAGAAGAAACACCACCTTTCAGAATGGCCTTTTGATTCACCAAACCCCCAAAGACATCACAGCAAGTGGCATCACATGACCATCGACCCTGGTGACTTCACACTCATTGATAACACATGATCTTCTGCCTTAACATTCCAGACAGCAATATTGTTACAGTAAAAACACACAAAAATGAAGTAATACTATTAAAATACGAGTAACCAAAGCTGATAAAAGCCTTAGGTGCTACCATGATATGCTTGGTGTGCAATACTAGACATGCAGCTCTGATAATCCAAGGACATAACTCTCTCTACCAAGGGAAATCATCAAATGCCAAAGCGTATTCCCAATTACAGTGTGAAATGTCTAATTGCTGTCACAAATGCCAAATTACTGCCATCATATGTATGTTGGGATGAGAGTCCTTGCCTCTATGGGGCTGTGATGCTTTAACGTTATTTCTTTTTACACAGAGTTATTCTGTTTGAATAGTAGAGTTGAGCTCTGATGTTGAGGCTGGCACCCAAAGTGTACACCTCTTTTAGAGAGTGGCTCCTGTCCTCTCTGCTTTGGTGGCAGCATATTTAATAGTCTGAGGACAAACATTTTACTGTCAGTGTCCATCCGGAAAGAAAAAGGCCTTACACTAAGCATGAGAGAGTTCACTCAAAAGAGACAAAAACTCTAAAAACAAGCATTGGCATAGCCAATAGGTCTCGCCTTTGGGACCGTATAAGTGTTTAGCCTTGCAACAGTTGATGTTGTTGCACCAAGGATATTGTGCTGCATAACTAAATACTTATAAGGTCCCAAAGGCGAGACCTATTGGCTATGCCAATGCTTGTTTATGTGGGTGACTATCATGCCCATGAAATGAACATGATGCTACTAACTGTTGATGATTGTGGAATTATAGTAGTGGGGAACATGCTTTTTTACCTGAACCACAGTGGAACGATTGCCTCTTGGATAGCCATGGTAAAATCCAAGCAGTATTTTATGGCTGGACCCCTCAATTTTCCTCAGTTTCTCCGGCTGTGCTTGTGTATGCTGGGTACATGTGAGGTGGTGTTCCGTAGTGGCGATCAAGCCTGCGTGTATCTAGCACCTAAAGTTCTACCATGCTTTTTATGGTCTATTGCAACCAGAGTTACCCATCCCTTCAAGTCCCCCTGCGTTAGTATTGCAATTCCCACATCCATTGAATATCTATAAGAAGCATAGTGCTGTGTCAGGCTTTGAATCATCATCCAGAGGAAAGACTTTATGTGGCCAAGTGACTGAAACTCAACTTATCAAGCTGCGACTTGGCCAGAGTATAACACTTAGATTAAGACTTTGGCCTGGAAACTCAGCTGGGACATATGCCCCACAGAAAGGATGGGGGTCACATCCCCTTTCCTGACTCCTGTGCTTTTAGCAGAGAACCGGAACTGTCTACCTGCAATCCCTTTAAAGTCGCAATGTTACCTCCAAATGGTTGCCATGGAGCGAAGCCTAACTAAAAGGAATATAAGCTTAGTTGCAATTTACTCCCACCAAAGACTCTGGACTTGACTGGACACTTGGAAAGGTAAACTGTTCTTTGGACCGGACAGGAGACTGCTCTGCCCTCAAAGCCAGATTTCACCTTTTCATTAATTCATGTACACCAGTGTAAAAGAAGGCAAGGGCCTGAAACATTCTCAGTGGTTGTCTCCCTTTCAAGAGGTAAGGGACAGAATCATCCTGCTGATATTAAACTCTGCTGCTGAAGGAACCAAGAGGAAATCTGCCTGGTGTGGAGAGAATATTCTTGTTCACCCATAAACAGAGTTCAAAGGGAACATTACCAGAGCAGATCAAGCAGTCGAAACAGACAAACTCAGGAACTGCCAACTATTTCTTATCTAACCTTGCATGCAGCCCCAGATGCCAGCATACTTCATCCTGTCTGTGTCCAATAATCGGGGGACCTAAATACCTAAATTCTGCATTGATGCCTCAATTTCTTCAAGCAGCTTGTGACTGCATTGGCCCACATGTTCCCTCCTTTGTGCAATGAATGTTTAAGTAACTGATGACCATGCAAGACCTGAGTTTCAACCATTGTATAATGAATCCATTCATGTAATCAACAGCCAGAGAGGTTCACCTCATCGCGCAGCCACTCACTCCTCCATCAACAATCAGACTGTTCCACGGGACGACTTTATGTACCTGCAATATCTGCCCCTGTGTGGCCCCGACTAAGACCACCACTACCTGTGACCCCGAGTGACTGGGTACCCACTACCCGGCAAGTTAGTACCATGCACTCTCTATGCCAACCCTTGCAAACACAGACAAAGAATGCCAGGTATCGAACTAAGAATCTTAACTCTAACCCTAGTCGCCTATAATATGGGAAATAGTCTCCTCGTGCAAACCTTACTCTGTGTGTAAAGCCTACTATTAATGCCATATAACTTATTAAATATACTAGGTGAATCTGCTTCATAACAAGTCATTTTTCCATTAAAAAAAATAATAATAAAAAAAACAGTACTGCTGGAACGGTCAATTTATTGTGAACGACACATACAGAGCCAGGGCAAGACATGACATGGGTGTGGTATTAAGTGAACTTGCATAGAATTCAATCTTGTAGCTTGTCCTGTCGAGCGGTTAAAGTATGGGGTTGCCCTTTCTAGATTAACTGAAGTCGAAAGACAGTGGTAGGTAAATGGTGGAGGTGCGCAGTGATAAGTGAATGCTGAAAAAATGGGGATGGGGTAGGAGGGGCTTGATGGGAAGGTAAAGAAACTGAGGATTGTTGTATTTCATGCCAGAGAAGTGTAGTCAGAGCTGCTGTAGCGCACCTACAGTAAATATCCTGGCTGTATGCATTTTGAAAAGAGTAAAAATGAGGCAAGGTAATCAAGAGAAAATGAAACAAAGAGGGTGAGGAGGGGAGAACACGGGAGTAGATGACTTAGGGAGGGAATGACAAAGGGGGAACAGAGAAGGAAGGGAGTGGTGAGAAGTGTACAAAAGAAGAAAAAGATTAGGCCATAAAAGAGGTCAGTTTAAAGAACTGTACATGAGGGTGCATGCACGTAGGAGAGGAAAGGGAAGAAGAGTGCAGAGAGGAAAGGGATGGAAAAGTGCAGAAGGGAAGAGGACAGAAATTAAAAGATGAAGAGGAGTGTAAACTACAGGCAAAAGGGAGAAACGTATCAAAGACGAGTTCAACAAACAAACGGATTAAAGGTAATGAAGGGCGGGCCAAAGAAGAGATGGTTCACATACACCCCTAACGGTGTTGCGCGAAAGAAATTAAATAACTAAACATGCGCGTTTGAGGCGGACCACGCAGAAAATGAAAGCACACTGCTATAGTGCTGCGAAACGCTACGTTTTGCCCCGCGTGGCAAATTAAATAAATAAATAAGTGCGTCTGAGGCGGACCGCGCAGTTAACCAGCTGCAGCACATGTGGAGAGGAGAGCGGGCAAGGAGAATGAGAAAGAGAAAGGCAGTCGGAGAATCTGAGGAGAGCCCGGGAGTGGTGCGTGCGCAACAAAGCTTTGGAGAGAGGAGCGGGGCGAGCGAGCGCGGCAGCCTGCTGAGCTGACCACACGCTCGTGCGTCATGGCCTTTTGCTTGCGATTACCCGCACGGCCGCCATGTGTTTCCAATTATCGCGCCCGCGTCTGGGCAAGATAATTGGAAACAGATGCCGGCCGTGCGGGTAACCGCACAGAAAAGGCCATGACGCACGAGCGTCTGGTCAGCTTTCTGAAGCCCCTACAAGAAGTCTCGCACTGCAACGCTAGGCGCAAGACCTAAAAAGCAACTGAATAGATTGATAAGAATGAGCAAAAAAACTAATACCCTCCTCTGTAGAAAACAAGAAATAAGAACTATCCATATTTAATATAGTAAACACGTCTGGCCAGAAAAATAGAAATCATCTGAACATAGCTTGTTAAACCTATATGAAAGTTAAAAATGAGGTGATGCACGGAAATATTGGAGATATGTTAATTAATTACTAGTGCCAGCAAAGTAGGTGGGATTAAATGGAGTTTCACATACAAAAAATGGCAGTTGTACATACAAACGTTATACCACACTAGTGATTCAAGAAGTATGCTCACCCCCACTTATGTAGTCACAACTACGATCAAGGCTGCTCTTTTGGAGAAAAGAGAAGTCAAAAAAATGCTGGTTGTCTTCAGAGGTGATTGTCCTCCGGGGCCCAATGGTCTTCCAGCATCAATATTCAAGTCAAACCCAGCCCCGCTGGCAGGAATTCTTACACCCTTGTATAACAACTGCTTACAAAGCAATCTGAGTCCTGATAGTTTATGGGGATCACTACTTACTAGTGCACATCCAAAAAATAAAGGCCTTCATTATTCTCCATCAAAATATAGATTGATTGCTTAATCGGATAAAGAGTATAAGGGCCTTATTTACAAGATTTTGCCGTAGGGCAGTGCCATAGCCCTTCCTGCTGCGCTGCCCTATGGCACAAGAAAAGGGCAGGAATCCGCCGTATTCCTGTCCTTTTCCCCTGGGCTGGCCACAATAGGCTGCCGTGCGCCAACGCAGGCACCTATGTGCCATGGTGCAAGGGTGCCTGCGTTCCAGGGATGATTGTTTTTGTGCAGGAAGGGAAACCTTCCTGCACAAAACAATCACAAGAGGATTTTTTCTCTTTCTATGTGTGCTGCAGAATGAACGTAAAGGTATTTTTCCACACCACAAAATTGGCTTTCAGAAAGGGTGTGCTATAGATGATAATTTACTGGCTCTTTCCATGATCATTCCTAAAACATGTTCCACCAAAGGCAGTGTTCTTTATTTCGCCTTTGGTGATTTGGCTCCAGCCTTTGACAGTATACAGAGGCAGATTTTGTGAAAAATAGTAAAATGGGAATCCCATCACACCTGCATCCTTTCTCTTTACACACAGTCTTGTGTAAAGGCGCACTTATTCCTACGGTCAGTACTGTCAGAAATTTTTTTCATAGACAAAGGTCTCAAGCAGTACTGCGTACTCCATCCCTGCTTCTTAATTTTTATTTATCTGATGTGGGTAACATAACAACATCAGTAGACGTGTGCCTTCCCCAATATTCGGACAACAAAGGACTGGTATGCTTCAATATGCTGACGGTATGGCTTTCCTAGATAAAATGCCTGATGGTCTACAAAGAGTGTACCCACAAGATGGTGTCTGGCTTTGTGGAAAGCTGCCGAGGGTTCATGATGGGACTGTGAGCTAGCATGTTTACAGTTTCTGGTTTCCCCTCCCCAAATCTAGTTGTCTCCTTGAATGATGGAGGTAGCCAGCAGCCATCTTGGTAATAGCTACCATTTTTCTGCCAGCATGATACCAGCCCCTTCCCTCTTTCTGAGAAGGATCTCCACACCTTTATGATATGGCCTACCATCTGGGGCTGATAAACTTTCTAGTTGGATAGACTCAAACAGGCGAAGGAAAGACATGACTCCTGCAGGTTTTGAGGGGCACCCCAAAATTCAAATGATGCCTAAGCTCTGATTAGTCAGGTCGGGCCATAGGTAGCAGTTCTCTTATCCCACTTGGAGGTTCCATGATTTTCCAACATCGGAGGAGGAGCTGCACACCATTGTAGCTTGGAAGCACCATGTCCTTGGCATAGGCTATTGTTGATTGCTATCCTCTTTCCAGACTATATATAAATTTGAGCCAAACCTGAACAACTGTCAGGATTCCGTCATCCACTCACTAGATGGCATTCATGTGGGGCCTGTGAGGACCTGCCTTAAGACCGGCCTATGATAGTACATTCTCCAGCACACTGCACACCTTGTTCCACATTATGGGCCCGATTCTGATGCGGGTTGGAAAAGCTTCCCGACCGAATCGGTTGGGAAATGGTTTCCGACCCACTCGGATCGGGAAAATCCAACCGGCAGAGTAGGATGCATCCGGATGTTTCCAGATACGATTTGGTTGAACTCCCATTGACTTCAATGGGAACATTTGTTCCTAACCGCATCAGAATTGGGCCCTCGGTCGGGAAGACACATTCCCGATCCGATTTGGAAGGAGCAAATGCCGTTAGGAGGCCTTCCTAACCGCATCAGAATCAGGCCATCGGTCGGGAAGCTTTTCCAACCCGCATCAGAATCGGGCCCTTTGTTTCCAGTCCTAGTTTTTACTAGGGGTGGGAGGAACTTGCGAAGTTTCACTCTGCAGAATTCCATGGAGTTAAATGAAAACTCTGAGATATTCCGCAGAGTTAAGCGAACAGGCAGAAATTAGCACGCCGTGCTGCTCGCACTGATTTTTTGCGCCGGGAGCTTGTTTTGTGCTGAAAAATCAGCTCAAATGGCGCTGCTTCTCAAATTGGTTTTTTTGCTGCTCGAGTAGATTTTCTACTTGAGCTCCAGCTTTCCCACTGTGAACGGCTGAGACCGCACTAGACCACCTTCACTGGGAAAATCTAGCCGGGTGCCCTCATAGCACCTGAAAATTGCACTAGGGGATGCCAATGCTTGCTCGCCAACTTACCGTTAGTGAGCTGCGTGCGAGAAAAAGCTCTGCTATACGGCGGTTGATGGAATTTGGCCAGAACTCTGCTTTGCATGCCTAATTCGGAGTGGCCAAAACTCCGCCGGCGGAGCGGAATTTATCACCCACCCCTAGTTTTTACTTTACCATCCTGGTACATTGTAGGACATGTTGTTCCTACTGCTTCCAAATCTTACCACATCTTGTCCACGAGGAGGGGTTCTGTACAGCATTTTTGCTACTGGCTCCTGTCATTAAACTGACATGTTCAGACCTTCTTCCTTGATTTGTCACACTCTTAACTCCATTCTGAACTCTGTTTCTCTTCCTCTTCTTGTGCCTGCTGACTTCTATTCTCCAAGTTCCTGTGTAGCCTTCCCTTCAATCGTGGTTCCCTGATTCTCTGCACCTGGTTGATGACTAACACCTGGCTCTATCTTTCTACCTGTGCTCCTCCCCTTCTGCCTCCATCTATTGCAGCTCTGGAAGCTCCGTGCGCAGTGGCTTCCAACCATCCATGGTCCCCATACCATCCTGTTCCAACCTCTCCCAGTCCGCAGATTCTGTCTTGTCCTGTTCCTTCTCCACTTTCATGTATTGTCTAGGGGTGGACAGAATGTTCTGTTCCGCACACAGAATTCGCAGAATTTTGGGCACTCCGCATTACTCATTAACTCAAAGTTCTGGTCAAATTCTGCCTATCACCTCGTGGTGGAAGTTTTCTCCCACGAGGCTCAAGAATATGTGAGCTGGTGAACTCGAGCGAGAGGTGGTGTCCCCAAGTGCGATTTTCTAACATGGGCGGTCTCCAACGTTCGTGAGCAGTTGCGGTCAGAGGGCTGCCATTGGAGTAAATTTGCTGCCACCTAAGTAGATTTTCTACTCGAGCAGCAGCAAAATCAACTAGAATGGCCGCGTGCTCTTGTGAAACACATGGTGCCATATGTGCTGATTTTCAGCGCTGCTCGAGCTACTGGCACTAACAGTGCGAGCAGCATGAGCTGCATATCTTCCGCCTGTTGGCAGAATTCCACCGAATCTCGCAGAGTTTTTCCTGTAACTCCGCAGAATTCTGCGGAGTGAAACTCCGCGAGTTCCGCCCAAACCTAGTATTGTCTTGTGTATACTAAACCCAATCTCCAGGATTACCATATTTTTGCTAAGAACAAGCTCTCCATGATCATTAATTTAGCCCGATCTCTGTCGAGTCCTTGACAAGAACCCACAGCTGTGATGACCAGTGCAAGAAGAAAGACTTTCGTGTCTGAAAAAGAAGCTCAGCTACATCTTTCACATACAGACCATTTTAGAAGAGGAAAGTGGGAGATTAAAAAAAAAAAGAATCGGGAGAATGTATTTCCCCCATTGACTTCAAATGAAGCAGAGGCAAATTCAGGCAGGAGACAGCCAAAATTAAGCTATTTTTGGCTTAAAGATCAGGAGTCTCCCGTCTGAATCGGGTCTATTGGCATGTATGCTTTCAGGAACATGACCTACTTCAAGCAAACTACAAAGTTCTGCGGCCTGATAGAATCTGTTGAGACAGCTGTTGGACTATACCTGCGCCAGGAACACAAGATTGCCTCCAACCAGCTGCTTTCCAGTCATCATCTGCTGCATGATGATATCAGGCTCAGGAGAAAAGATGTTGCCTTCTACATTCATCGAGGGTGAGTTCACTTGGTTCCCGAGCCCCCATGCTGCAGGGGGCATTTGCGTGTCTTCTGATTGCTCCTAGAGATCTTGAAGCTCTCTTCAACTTCACACTCTGAGCTGGGAATTCAATGGGGTAGCCTGAAGAGATTGCTCTGATCCTAGAACTATTGGATTTTGGTTGTAGTCCAAGCAATTCTAGAGATATTGACATTTTAACTCCCAACCACTACCCTGGGACTTGCATAGTCTTCAGTTTTGTCATTGCTCCTCCTGTGTCCCTTATCATGCAGTGACCTACCAATGGAATTTTTCTTGATCGTGACAGGTCGGTTATAAGATATAGGGCTCCAACTGTTTTCACCATCTACGTGGATATATTGATGGACTGGCACCTAGAACAGCTATTACCCCGAATTACTTTCCTAGTCGTGACTGGACTAGTAGGACTTCAGTAGACTTTATTAGGAAAGGATTGGCACCTAACGTTTGGTTGGAGGAGGTCCAGGGACTGGACAGGTTTAATTGTGGATATATTAAGACCTCCACTAATTTTCATCCACTAGGAACGGAAAATAAATCACTGCGAGTTAAACATATGCTTTTTTCAGCATAGCAAAAAGAAGTCTTACCCTTTGAAGTGTATCTTTGCAAGATTGAGATTTGGTGCTACTGTTTTTCATTAAATATTCTTGTGTTGAACTTTGGAAACAACTTCCACCAGATAACATTAGCCATAGGCCCAAAAAGTAAATATTTTATACCCGTTAGAACTTAAATGCTGGAAGGTTCTATCTCTTTATTGGAAGGTGCTAGGCAATTCTGATTTTCTTTGCCTGTCAGTATTTTGTATGCATTTTATGACTCTGATACATATCAAAGTACTGACTGAAATGGTAAACTTATTGATTCATGTTACTATGTTACTAATATATTAAGTGCCTAATTCACAAACTGCATTTTGTAGTGTGCAAACTACTACTTTGAAGTTGTAATACTTTATGTACCACTAAATGTAGTTCAGAAACCACTGGCTGGAGACCCCTTCCTCTCCTATCTTTTACGTCCACTGATCTCCTCCACAGTGGCAGAGGTCTCCCCAGACATAGATATAAGTTTGAGGGTGAGTACTAAATTAATATTCAGAAATTAAATTAACATATTTAAAATATATTATCATTTAATACAGATTTGATATGTTAAGTTTACATTTATATCATACATTAAAACATATATATATATATATATATATATATATTTAAACTAATAAACCTTAATAATTTTCCCTGTACTTTCCCAAAGGGAGATCTCCACCTCATTGGCAGAGATTTCAACTAACACTTGAAAAGTTACTAGTAATAACTTTACATTTGTAAATTGTGCGTAAACCCAAGAGTTGTAAATATGCCAGAATGCAAAGCCTAAAAACTTAAACTGTTTTCCTTCTCCATGCAACATTGACCTATGTAATAACATCTAACATGCTATAATGACGCTTCTTGTTTACTAAAGCACTGATCTTCACTTTTCTTTTTTATAATTCAATATATCTAAATTTGAATGCAAAGATTTAATTTTAAATTTGTTAATTTTTTTGCACATCATGTATCCTTGTATTTATATCCTGTCTAATTTTTATTGCAATGGTTTTAAGTAACTTAACAATTATTTAATAAACTTAAACTTATACGGTTTGTAAATTGTAGACCGCCTTCTATTCAGCTTGTAATTGTAGCTCTGCTGAGTGGTCTCTCCACTGGGGGAAGTGAAGCCATAGTACAGTTTAATGATAGCACGTGAATAAAGATTGCATGGAGGCTATGATAAAATAGAAATTTGGATTAATTCAAGCCTATAAATTACTGAATATTAAAGATGCTAAGAAAGATAATGGGGCTTTTTATGCGATCTGGATAAAGGGGGTGCAGAAAAGTGGCACAAATGGGTGAAAGGGATGGAGACAAGGGATTTTCAAGCTTTGAACCATCTCATAGTTGCTGGGAACCTCAGGGAGGAGTATCCAGCAGCTCTCAGACAGTTTGTGTCTGATCAAACTGAAACTGATCCTGAGCTATCTATCTTTACGGGCAGATAAATGGCTGGCGAATAGGGTTACCTGGAAAGGGAAATAGTTACACAGCTCTAGGTTTAAGGGCAACAAGAGTTCCCAGCAGGATGTCCAGAAACATCATAGGAATGGTCATGAGGTATTGAGGTGGTTGAGGCAAGATGGCGGCAGTTCTGTCGGCTGTGTAAGCTCTCTCCCTCCCTCCCGATCAAACACCCCCCCCGGTATGCTGTAACGCACCGTGGAATCACACGCCTAGCTGTGTGGTTGGCAATTCTTTTGCGGGTATGATTTGGACTGTGCACGACTCTTATCTCCTTTTGCTTTCAAGATTTCGCCTCACCCCGTGTCTCTTCTGTGGTTCTTGGCCGGGGCTCGGCACACTTGGACGCGGAACGTCTATTTCAGCGACTTCGATGCCGCAAAAGATCGTGAGAGGGGCGAAAGCTCGCGGCCCGGTTGAGGCTTCCGGGTCGGCGAAAGGCACCGCTGGAGCGCAGCATGCTGCTGTGGAGGCACTACTGTCAATCTGGAAGGTGCCTTAGAGAAACCCTGCCCTGCCGATCATGGGAAGAAAACTGTCCCGGCACAGTTTTTTTCAGGCAAAAACAAAAAGAGCCAATCTATGGTGTTGGAAAGGGAAGCTGCCGGCACCGCTGCAGTTGACTGTGCTGTTAGTATAGGTAATCCGCGGGGCCAGCAAGCAGAGCCTCGTATGCTTGACCAGATCACTGACCAGAGCACTGAGGTGAGCCTTGGCAATGGGGGGAACACAGGCAAGGCAGGTGAGGCTTCTGGACCTGGAATGGTGCTGGAGAATGGTGGGGGGACTTTTGCTGGGGCAGGACCAGGGTTCACACCTGCTTTTCATTCTTCTCAGGCATAGGAATCACTGGGGAACACTCCGAACTAACCCCTTTAATGGATGCTGTGCCCCACAGAATCTCCAAGAAGAAGTCTAAGAAATCAAAGACTGGGGGCTACAAGGGCAAGAGCTGGGCTGACTGGAGTGATAGTTTTAATAATCATGATGTTCTGAAGGAGACCTATTTTGGGGACACGTTTTTTTCCCTCTCTGACCCATCTAATTCATCAGAGGACGAGACTCCCTGCACGTAAAGCATTGTTCAGGAGGAGAGACACCTCACAGTGATTGGAGTGAGTCAAGTAGTCTACATCTTGAAGAGAAGGGTACTGGGAATATTAATATCGAATCAGGCATGGTGCGGAAAAAGAAGGATCTCCTGAGGGGGCAGAGTCAAACAAAGCTGCAGGGGCACTCGCATGGGACTACTCATTTTTCTCTAGGATTGGGGGGGCGAAAGGGGCTGTTGCACCCATGCATACTAACCCAGGCTCTCTGGGAAGCTCCGAGGAAATCTCACTCTCTGTCATCTATCAGAGCATTATGGCACACAGAGAAGAGACAAGGATGGAGAGCCAAATAACTCAAGGGGCATGCCACAAGCTACAGAACTCTATTCACAGAATTTGTGGTGAGGATCAGTGAAGCAGAGACTCGAATCTCTACACTGGAAGATGAGCTTGCAGCCCAAAAATCTCTTACGAACTCGCTAAGGACTCAGAAGGATCTTACGCAATGGAAGCTGGTGGATTTGGAGAACCGTCTTAGGAGAAACAACCTCAGAGTTCTTGGCATACCTGAGGACTTCGAATGGTCGGATGCTTGGAAATTCATTGTAGAACTGTTCACTGAAGCATTCACTGAGCTTACACAGTGGACTTGGGACCTCGAAGTTCAGAGAGCTCACCGGTTCCCCTTCAAACAGCAGCAGCGTGCAGGACAGACAGCTAAACCTATGGCAATTTTAATCGGTCTAAATAATTTTTTTGCTCGACAGGCTGTCTATGATCTTGCACGGCCAGACAGGAAAAGGGCAGGCAATGGGAATGAGTTTTTTGTCAGACGTGATTTCTGCCATGCGACAGTCGAGAAGCGGTGGCAATTTCGGCAATTAATGCCATTGTTTCAGGGTAAAGGGGCCCAGGCGTTTCTCCTTAACCCCGTAAAACTGAAGGTTATCTGTAAGGGTCAAACTCAGTTTTTCTCCTCCGAGCTGTAAGCCAAGGAGTATTTGCAATCAATCTAGGCTAACAAATGGGGCTCAGAGTTGGTCAGTGGTATTTGGATAAATATTTCTGGTGGGTAGGGGGGATGCGGTACCTGCAAGTGAAGTATGGCAGGAGATGTTTTGGATGGGGGAAAGCCGGGGGGAGGTAGCTTCCCATCACATCAGACCCTTGGGTCCTCATGCCTCGGTAGTTGGGCGGGAGGGGGGTGGGGTTTTACAGGGATGGTCCGGTGGCAGGGGACGGGGAGCTCGTAAGGGTGGTGTGGGTGGAGGAGCCACTGGGGTAGGGTTGGAGGTGGCACTGGGGGGCAGGGTTGGAGGGGAAAGGGGGGGCCAGGGGGCCATGGTGGGGTAAGGTTGGAGCAGGGTGTTTTTATGCAGATTCTCATATTAACCATCTCGCATTCGTCAGACAGGAAGATATGTCTCTTGATTAGATGGGGATGGGATGATGCCCGCAAGGCTGCGTATTTGCTCTTTTAATGTGTCTGGCCTGGATAATAGGGCTAAAAGACAGAGGGGCATATTCTCAAGGACTCATCGCCGATTTATCGGCACTTTAGCGCCGCAAAAGTGGCGATAGATTTATCGCCCTATTCTCAAGCTGGTGCAAACTGCCAATATCGCCAGTTTTCCAGCGATAGCTGCCGCAAAAAACATCGCCACGGATGAGTGCGACAACTAACGCTAATGATATGCAGAGTAGGCGTTCCCGTGCAAAAACACACGAAAACACCACTTCGCGAGATTCACAACGACCAGTCAGATCTGCGATGCGTCCCAAAAACAGGCGATAAGGCGCGTTAGCAGCAGGGATTTAACACCTGCCTTTTACTGGTGTAAAGCAGGACGACAACCTGCAGTATGAAAGGGAGCCCAGCCCAGAGCCACATCTGAAGACCAACACATGTCATGGAGACACTGATCATGCAGCTCGGAGACCCAAGAGGGCCACAACACCCACCGCTACCACCCCCAGGCACCCCCCCGGACCCTCCCCCCAAGGTCATGAAGTCCAGTAGTCAACGGTAGTGGAAAAACAGAACTTTATTACAAACACATAAATCAACAAAACGAAAAGCTCAGCCAACGCGTTCCATTCCCAACGGGGAACTCCAACAGGGCAACGTGTCTTCAGAAACCTGTGGGAGAAATGGTGACAAGACAATGGTCAAACTTCCGTATAGTCACATGCCTAATGTGGTACAGTGTACTGCACTTGGACAAACCGGAATGCTCACAGGCCAGATAAACCATGCATGAGAAGACCGTAACAGAACTACGTGTGGCCGTAACCATCGTAGGAATGAAGAGGAAGGTAACGACCACACGAACTGCTGCTACGGTCACATCATGCAGGACTCATCACACCTGAAAGCATCACGGTGTGTGTCAGCTCAATACCCCTGCCCCTCACACCCCCCACACTGCGCAGGAACATCTTGAGACCACGCAAGGGAACTACGCCATAGCTGGCGTCAAGCACGTGTTGGGGGCAATTCACAGCACACGTGTATGACTTGTGGCCCCTGCCGACACTGCACACAATCACCGCAACAGCAACCACACACATGCCATCACTGTGCATACAAAAGTGGACCACCGTGGCCTGTCCACCAATGTCGTCGCAAATACCCCAGGCAGTGTGCATGATCCCCACATGTCCGCAAGTCTGCCGCCTACCAGCGCTTTGAGGATGGCCCCCATGGAAATGCACTGCCGATCGGCAAGTACCAACTGAACACACCACACATCTCAACTCCACAATCCCCCAACTCACAACTGTGGGAATGCACACGTCACCAATCCACCACCAAAGTGACTACTGCGTGTGTCTCAGTCTCTTCCACAACCTGCCCATAGGCCTACACACACGTGGCCGACCACCTTCAACGTGCACATTCACACTGGAGACGAGGTGGCTACGTCACAAACCAACCCGCGCACATCACGAACATCGCATGCAAGGCCGTGTCAGCAAGGGCAGCGCCCCCCACCCAGCCACGAGTCCGCCGCCGTGACCGGTGGTGCCTGCGCGATCCTGTGCGCCTGATGCACCCCAGCCCAGGTCCCCAGACCGGTCCTCCGCCCAGCGATGACTGGCCGCCCCTGTGCACCGAGGCCTCAATGCTCACCTGCCGCCACCAGCGTGTCTCCAAGAGGGCCCACCATGTGCCGGTGCATCCTCCTCAGCCGATCGCTGGATTCCGCGCCACAGGCCCCCAGCGCACCCTGCAGCACCGCACCGCGGAGTCATGTGTGTGCTGACTGCTAACTGCGCGTACACTGCGGTCCAGCAGGGCACACTGTTCAATTTGAGTCTTGATTCGCTGGACGCAGTATCAAGGCCAACGCATCATCGCAGGCTGCACACCCGCTCAGCTCTTCAGGTGCCACTAACCCTGTGCAACGTAAGTCATCGTCACGTGGCGGTAAGCCCCTGCCAGCCGCAGTGCAGCGGGTGCCACTAACCCTGTGCAACGCAAGTCATCGTCACATGGCGGTAGGCCCCTGCCAGCTGCAGTGCAGTGGGTGCCACTAACCCTGTGCAACGCAAGTCATCGTCACGTGGCGGTAGGCACCTGCCAGCCGCAGTGCAGTGGGTGCCACTAACCCTGTGCACCACAGGTCATGGCCCCTTCATGATTGAGTCTCGTGGTGCGGACGCCATCATGTCACCTCCGGCAGTGGGTGATGTGATGTGGTAGGCCCCTTTTATTGGCAGGGTCACATGTCCTGTGATGCCGGTGCTGGATGGGTGTGGTGTGGGTGTACACCAGCCCTCAGGGAGTGGCTGTGGCATGCTGACAACTAGACCAGTGATCAGCAGATCACTACAGGGAAGACCTGGGACATGTAGCTTTGACGTCCCCCCCTGTAAGCGTAAGCGGAGTGGGCTGGCGTATGCCAGTCCAGCGTAGGGGTGTGAACAATGAGCCGGAGGCTCTGGGCATGGTTCAGTTCTGGGCTGGACAAGGCAGTAACTGATGCGTGTGTATCTGTTGTAGTGTCGGCGCCACCCGGACTGCAATCGGCAATGTTGCACCCTGTGACTCAAGTTCCACTACATGGGCAACATGGACGTAAGGGGGAATCACGGACCCTACATTCATCCATACTTTCATACTTGAATGATCATAGACATGACACATCTGTGTGAATCTGAATGTTTAATTCACATCCAGTGGAGTGTTGCAGCTGGAGCAGTACAGGGCCATACAAACCCCACTTCACATTTTTGGCCCATGGAGGGCCAGCCAGAGTCCTTCAGGGAATGACAAGTACATCGGAAGGGGAAGAGTTCAGTCCGCAGTCTGATCGCTGTGTCATTGGTAACCAAACAGAAAATGGCAGTCCATGTCGAGGTCCAAGGTGAGTGTCGTAGAGTGTATCGGGGGACAGTGGAAGGTGATGATGCAAAGGGCAGAACCAAGCAGAAACAGGCCATATGGCGGAGATGAATGCTACTGCCTCCTCCTTACCAGTAAGGTTGATTCACCCGCATCTTCGTCCTCTGATGTCACATGTGCCTCACACGTGGGTGGTGGTGGATTGCCTGCCGCACTGTGAGGCACTGACACATCAGGGGGCGGAGATGTGGATGTAGAAGCAGCAGCAGCATTCATCTGCGCAAGGCCTTGAGGCAGCAATGCCATGACGATGTGCTGCAGGGCATGGAAGGTCCCAGCCACATCTAGCTGGTGTGCAGCCGGGGCAGCCATTCTTTCTGCCATCATCCGCTCCATGTTCTCCATGAGCCCCCGCATCTGTCCCAACTCCCGGATGACATCGCTGGAGCCACTCTGACTGGACAGTTGTTCTTGTCTCAGTATCATGACTCCAGCGATGTCAGCCATGGATCGTTGGAGAGCATGGAGCGGACTGTGGGTGTCCGTTAGGGACTGCAAGTGGTCCCTGATGGTACTCAGACACCCATGTATGGCATCAAGTTTGGCTGCCATGAGGTCGAACCCCACCCGCACCTGATCAGCCATCTTCTCCTGGACCTCTAACACACGGCGTTGAAAGGCCATGTGTTGGTCGTGGGGGTCCTGGGAGACAGCCGTGGTGGTGGGTGCTTCCTGCTGTGTGGTCTGTGCAGGGGTGGGGTCTCCTCGATGCAGCTGGGCTGCCCTGCTCCTGGAGGTGAGGTGCTGTAGCTGTCCATGAACTCTTGGAGGGCGTCGGTGTCGAAGGTGTGGAGGTCCTCTTCGTCATCAGTGAAGAGCTGTTGGGTCTGCTCTGCAGGAGGTGTTGGTTCTCCCTCTGCAATGTGATGGGGAGATGCAGTTTAACATTGTGTTCACATGTATGTTGACGCATTGTACAGGTTTACATACAAACTGCATGACAATGTACATTGTGACTGTTTGGGAGGAGCTGCCTATTTGATGCGTGACAGTGGACATTTCGACGACATCACGGATGTGTGTTTGTACTTGTACATTATCATCTCACATTTCCCTGCTATGCCAAATGTGATTGACCAGTTTCTACACACAAGCGGCACCAGTTGTGTCCTCTGTTCTGCTGTGAACGTGTTGCAGTTTATACCACATTGTTGTCAATGTTGATGTGCTCTGAATGTTATGTGTGTGTGCTGCATTTTGGGAGAGTCGCCCCTGCAGCTCTGATTTGGCTGGCCCTTATCCCTTTCAGGCGGTGTGCCTTTGACTTCTGTGCTTCTACAGTGCTGAGATGTTGCATTCTTAGGGAAATTGGGCTCTTGGTGGGACTTGGGACTCTGGGGCATGGTTTGTCCGCAGTTGTGTTGTTGAGGTCAGGGGTTGTTTGTGCACGTGGATGTGTCAGAGTGTGACCTGCTCCTTTACGGATGTAGTCCACACTAAGCCACCTCAGTGTGATGGCGTGCAACATGTCATGATATATTGACTGCAGCCATGCTATTCGTCATGCAGTGTCACTTGCATTGTCAGTGTGGCTCACAGACACGCCGCGTTGCTGGGTTCAGCACATGTGCATGGGTTTGTTGTGAGATTAGTGATGTGTGGGAAGAGCCCCCTCTATGCACATTGTGGACGGGGGCCTACTTGCTGTTTCTATGTGTGCTGCAGTATGCCAAGGAGATCAGGGACATGATCCAGAGTCATTGTGGGTGTGCACTGTGCTATACTTGATTGTGCATGTGTGCCATTGTGCCCATCTCCCCCCGTCCCCCCAGTCCCTTGTGGTTATTCACCCTGTTGCTGTTGTGTCAGGTCATGTTGAGAAGTGTCCGCTGCCCCAACTCCTGCCACCGTCTCCACACTGATGACTGTGGACACCATTTCCTCCATCTCATCCAGCTCCTCCTGTGGCGCTGGACTCCCACCTCCAGTCTGCATTGCTGCCTTCTGGTTGTTGCCGAGTTTCAGCTTGGTTTTGCGCTTCACATCATTCCAGCGCCTCTTGAGCTCTTCCATTGTCCTCCTCAGCACTCCGACTGCATTCACCTTGTCCAGGATGGACTGCCATATTCCATTTTTTGTTGCCAATGACACAGTGGAGGTGACGAACAGTTGTTGATGGTGTTCTACCACCTCCGTGATCAGGATCCTGTTTTCCTGCGGACTGAACCACGTCTTCCTCTTCTTCTTGTCCTTGCCCTTCCCTGTCACCGTGGTCCCAGGCTGGTCATCCGTGGGGCTTGTGGGGTTCTGGCCGTCCTCTGTCCCTGCTCCGGCTGCCTCCATTGTGCTTCGCTGTAGTTCGGTTTTTGTTTGTTTATTTATTTTTTCTGCTTTTGTAGTGATTTTTCCCGCCTGACGTGTGTGATTTGCAGGCCTGGCGCTGCTTTTCGCTGATTGTCTTATCGCGGTTGGGCCCATCGCAACTTTTTTCGCGTTCAGGTTTGGATTTTCATCGCTGTTCCGGTAGTGTTATCGCGGACATTTGACGCGTTATCGGGGTACTATCGCATGTTACCGCCGTGTTGTGAATGCCACGTTGACAGGGTTATTTTCCCGCGATAGACGGCGATATGTAAACTTGCATTAACCTATTTTGGCGATGTTTATCGCACGTTCTTGAGAATATGCCCCAGAGAGTTGAGAAGGAGCTGAGTGTAATACAACCTGACGTAGTGTGTTTACAAGAGGCTCATATTCCATGGGATAAATGCAGGGTGATGGTGGAACTGGGGTATACTTTATTAGCCTGTACGCAACAGGGCACCACAACCCGAGGTGTAGCTATCTTGGCAAAGTCAAATACACGAGTAGCCGGCAGTACACTGGCAGATATATATGGGCATTGGGTTATTGCGGAATGTGCTGCTGGCTCCACTAAATTTGTTATATGCTCTGGTTATGGATCGAACATGGATGAGGCACAGATTTTGGACTTTCTTAATACAGAGCTTGCCTCTTGGCCTACACCTGTGATTTTTGTGTTGACATTAATATACACTTAGATGGTCCTGAGCTACAATCAGGCAATAGCAGCTACAAGGGGAGGAAACGTAAGGTGTTTAGGGCACTGCAGCAGCTTCTATTGGATCACGGTTCAATTGATGTTTGGTATACAAGGAGATACCCGGACCCTGGTTTTACATACTTTTCATACCTGCATAATAAGTTTGACAGATTATTTTTTTATATCTAGGACAACTGCTGCTGAGGTTAAAATCCCGATTTATCCCAAACTTACGTCCGATCACAATTCCTTATTGATTGATATACCGGTCCAGGGCCTTTTTCGGCCCCGAAGAGCTTTCTCTTTTGATAGAAAATTATTAGTAGATGACTCATTGGTTAGTCATATTAAACAGTGGATTGTCCAATTTTTGGAAATTAACCGAAATTCTGCTGCCCATACTGTAAGGCAGGGCTCAGGGGGGAAATTCTGAGTTTCGGGATTCATAAATAGAGAGAGTTTAGGGCCAGATGTACGACCACCCAACTTGCGACTCGCAAATTGCGCTCAATTGCGAGTCGCAATTTGCGAGTCGCAAATTGGGATGTACAACAGTGTCAGAAACACTGTTAGCGATTCCCAATGGGGTCGCAAAATGCGAGGCTCATGAATATTAATGAGCCACTCGCAATTTGCGACCCCATTGGGAATGGCAGGCCCTCTCAGGTATGGTGGCCTGCTGGGCTCAGCAGACCACCATGTCTGGGACTGCTTTTAAACAAAGCAGTTTTTTTTTTAATGCAGCCATTTTCCTTAAAGGAAAACGGGATGCATTTAAAAAAAAAAAAATGAAACGTTTTCGTCCCTGGGTCCACTGCCTGCCCTTAAAAAATATTTTCTGATCCAGTCACAAAGGGGAAGGGGTCCCCTGGGGACCCCTTCCCATCTTCGACTCCATTACCACCCTCTTGAAGAGGGTGGTAATTTGCGAGTGTTTTGCGACCGCAATTGCGGTTGCAAAACATTGGTACATGGCTTTGCGGTCGCTATTAGGAAGGGAACGCCAATGGGCCATTTGTACATGGCCCATGAGGTTTTTGCATGCGCAAACGGGTCGCAAACCCGTTTGCGCATGCAAAAACGGGTCATACATCTGGCCCATAATCTCTTGATACATAGCCTTTACGACGATCTGAGAAGGGCTGAACACAATCTTGTACAATGTCTGCATGACAATATGTCAACCACTGCGACGCAAAGAGAGGTGGCTCGGTGCAGGGCTAGGATCAATTCACAATGGTTTAAAGAGATTGCCTGCAAATATCATGTATATAGATGGGAATGTTAAGAATTTGGTGAGGCCATAGGAAGGTGCTTGGCGAAAAGGTTCAGGTGTAAGGAGGTTGAGCAAGGGCCAGCCTCTATTGAAGATTCGACAGGGAGATTAGTCGAGACGCCCTCCGAGATTCTTACAGTGTTCAGGACTTTCTACCAGGATGTATATTCAGGGGATGGTAGAGCTGGGAGTTTGGTGCCCGATGTATTGTCGCAAGATTTGTTTAGGAAGACTCTTGGTTGTTAGTATTCCGAGCAATTAGATAGACCTATTACATTAGAAGAGTTGTAAGAAGCTATTGATTCTCTAGCAACAGGCAAAGCATCTGGTCCCGATAAATTACCCTTAGAATTTTATAAAGTTTTCTTTCAAGAATTGAAAACATATGTTGTCAGCTTTTCAGGAGACACAGAAGAGGCGGGCACCATTGTCCTGGGATTCTGCTAATATTGTCATTTTAAAAAAAAGAGATAAACCATCTTTGTTGCCGGGGTCATATAGGCCAATCTCTCTGTTGAACTGTAAAGGTAAAATTTACGCAAAGATCCTGGCTATGCGTCTAGCTAGGGTGATCACCCCTCTGGTCTCGATGGTTCACTGATAGAATATCGATGTTCAAGATATCGATGTTCAAAATATCGAAAAAATATATAGACTACAAAAATATCGACTCCCATACCTACACAGGTAAGTACAAAAATATTGAATCAAAAATATCGATGTAAAAAATATAGATGTAAAAATATCGATTTAAATATATATATAAAATAAAATATATATATTAAATATATTGAATATTAATATTAATTTTAACAAAATTAATTACATTTAATATACATTTTTACAAAATATTACAAATAAACTTAATTAAAAAAAACACACAAACATATTAATTTATACATATATATATATTTACTTTAAAATACTTAATACACTATTATCTTTAATTTATTCTAAAACTTTAAAATTATATAAAAATAAAATATATATATAAATAATTTAAAATATAAAAAAATATTCTAGAATAAATTAAAACATTAAACTATGAAAAATATTTAAACTTAAATTGCCCAATACAATCAGTGCAACAGTAGGAAAAGTGTAGGATAGCAAAATAATTAAATTTACTATTCCAACTCCAGTGAGTGCAACAGTATGGAAAGTGTTGGATAGTGAAGGGGTAAAAATGACTATTCCCACTCCAGTGAGAGCAACAGTAGGGAAAGTGTTGGATAGCGGAGGGGAAAATATTACTATTCCCACTCCAGTGAGTGCAACAGTAGGGAAAGTGTTGGATAGCGAGGGGTAAAAATTATTAGTCCCACTCCAGTAAGAGCAACAGTAGGGAAAGTGTTGGATAGCGGAGGGGTAAAAAGTACTATTCCAACTCCAGTGAGTGCAACAGTAGGGAAAGTGTTGGATAGCGGAGAGGTAAAAATTACTATTCCCACTCCAGTGAGTGCAACAGTAGAAAAAGTGCTGGATAGCGGAGGGGTAAAAATTACTATTCCAACTCCAGTGAGTACAACAGTAGGGAAAGTGTTGGATAGGGGAGGGGTAAAATTTACTATTCCCACTCCAGTGAGAGCAACAGTAGGGAAAGTGTTGGATAGCGGAGGAGCAAAAATTACTATTCCCACTCCAAAGAGTGCAACAGTAGGAAAAATGTTGGATAGCGGAGGGGTAAGAATTAGTATTCCCACTCTACTGAATGCAACAGTAGGATAAGTGTTGGATAGCGTAGGGGTAAAAAAATGTATTCCCACTCCAGTGAGTGCAATAGTAGGGAAAGTGTTGGATAAAGGAGGGGTAAAAATGACTATTCCCATTTCCCATTCCTGAGAGTGCAACAGTAGGGAAAGTGTTGGATAGCAGAGAGGTAAAAACTACTATTCCAACTCCAGTGAGTGCAACAGTAGGGAAAGTTTTGGATAGCAGAGTAGTAAAAATTACTATTCCAACTCCAGTGAGTGCAACAGTAGGGAAAGTGCTGTATGGCAGAGAGGTAAAAATTACTATTCCCACTCCAGTGAATGCAACAGTAGGGAAAGTGTTGGATAGTGGAGAAAATTACTATTCACACTCAAACACTCAGAAAAAATATATATATTAAAAATTAAAACAAATAATAAAAAATAATAAACAAAATTAAAAAAACATTAAACATATAAAAAAAACACATATTATAATACTAATTACATTTGACAAAAACCTACAAATATTATATGAAATAAAATAATAAATTAATTTACAAAAAAATAATTCTTTCAAACTAGAAAATATTTACAAACATAAAAATTAATTAAAACATAAATGTATGTATTTTATTTCCTACCCTATAACACCACATCAATAACAAAACACTTCAACATTTTTAATTACATTTATTTACATAATTAACATAATTAATAATGAATTAAAAAACATTATTCATAAAAAACTAATAAACAGTAATTGACTACACACACTTTAACACTATAATATCCACAACACACACCTAAATGAAACTATAAATTAATAAAACACAATTAAAACGTATTTTAAAATTAAAAACTATTACTATTAACAACTAATAATTAAATAATTAAAATGTATTTAATACCCACCCTTTACCCCTTTAAAAGTAAAAACAACATACAAAAAAATAAACAATTACCCAAAATAAATATCAAATAATTAACATATTAACAACTATATATTAATTGATTAAGCACAAATTACTTCCCATCCTTTACTCCTATAAACACCACAACACACACCTAAAATTAATTATACAATTACCATAATTAATTACTAATTAATTTATTAAAATTAATTAGCAACCAATTATTAATTCAGCAATTAAAAATAAATTACTTCCCACCCTTTACACCTATAAAAACCACAACACACACCTAAAATTAATTACACAATTGCCAAAATTAATTATAAATTAATTAATTTAAATTAATTAACAATCAATTAATAATTCATCAATTAAAAATAAATTACTTCCCACCCTTTACACCTATGAACACCACAACACACACCTAAAATTAATTACCAATGAATTAATTAAAATTAATTAACAACCAATTATTAATTAATAATAAACTACTTTACACATTTAACACTATAACATCTCAGTTAAACAAATATTAATAAATAAAATGTAATCAATAAATTTAATATAAATAAATTACTGCCCACCCTATTCCCATATAAACCCACAACCTGCTACACTAAAAACGCAAAATTCAAATAAAAAAAAATAATTAAATTTAATATAATTACATTACTTCCCACCCTATTCCCATATAAACCCACAACCCGCTACGGAACTAAAAGCGCAAAATTCAAATAATTTTTTTTTAATAACTACTAAAAATTTAACACATATATTAAAAATACAAACAATTCGTATACAAAAAACATACATCACATACATATAAAATATATACTAAAATACATAATAATAAAAACGTAATTTTTAACAATATTTTTGCAAACAATATTAAACACTTCAGTATTTTTAAAATCGATATTACTTACCTTAAGTCGATATTCTTGACCACGATATTCTTGCTGTCGATATTTCTGACCCACGATATTAATGACTCGATATTTAAGCAACTCGATATTTTGTACTCGATATTCTGCCTCTGCGCCGGTCTTGATCCATCAGTATGGTTTTATCCTGGGAAGAGGCACAGTCAATCATGTCAGCAGGGTAGTGACCTTATTTAATTTGGCCAACGTGTACCATACTCCATTGGGGCTGGTACTACTTGATGCCGAAAAGGCATTTGACCATGTCTCCTGGGAGTTTTTATGGATTGTGCTTCGATGGTTGGGCTTTGGGACAGGATTTATTAATTCGATAAGAGCCATGTACAGGACACTGACAGCCCGAATCTGCGCATGGGTTTAGAATCTGAGCCAGTCGTTATTATAAGGGGGATGAGACAGGGATGCCCATGCACTCCTTTGCTGTTCGCTCTGTACATCAATCCATTTTTGATTATGTTGGAGCGCAGTACGATCATTAAATCAGTCCAATTCAGGCAGAAGATTATCGAGTGTTTGCCTACGTGGATGATGTGGCCATCGTCACTCCAGAACCAGCAGTAGCAATGCCTGAAATCGAGCGATTGGCTTTTTTATTTGGGCAGATCTCAGGGTATAAATTAAATATAGCCAAAACCCAGATTATTTGCACAAACCAAGCTCGCTTCAATGACCCAAGAGTTACTGACGAGGCAGTGTATCTAGGCATTAAAATTAGAGCATGCTTGGACAAACTGGTGGGCGCAAATTGGGGCCCCCTAGTGGTTGGAATTAAAAAAGAGCTTCATAGAATTGAATGTTTACACCTCTCGCTGGTCGGAAGGTGTAATGTCTTAAAAATGAATGTACTACCAAAAGTGCTTTACTACTTCAGGTCAGTACCATTAGAGCTTAGTAGAGTTCAGCTTCAGAACTTGCAATTGATATGTGGTAGGTTCATCTGGGGCCAGAATAAGCCTCGTAAAGCAATGAATTTTATGACGCTACCCAGAAACCGGGGAGACTGGGCAGTCCCAAATTTTGCATTCTATTATCATGCATGCCCCTTACAGAATATGCAGATTTTATTAACTAGGGAAGTGACGTGGCAGAGGCTCCTTCAATTTATCAAATGCTGCTTGGTTCAGAGGTAGAGAGGTGTCTGTTCAGGATGGTAGAACCAAGATATTACAAGGAGACCTGCTTTAAGGTTCCTATGGCAGCCTTTAAAGTCTGGAAAGAGACCCAGAGACGCTTTAAGATTGATAGGATATGTTATTATACACCCACCTCTGCTTCATTGTTATTACCCTCTATTTTTTGGGATACTACAATGGCCAGATGGAGACAAAAGGGGATCATGATAGTAGGTGATTTCTATGACCAAGATTATATTTACGCATTCTCTGCATTGGCTGGGAAATATGCTCTCTCCAAAACTGATTTCTTTAAGTTTCTGCAGGTTCGGGATTTTCTGCAGAAAAAGTTGCTTCAGGTCATAGTAGCTAAAAACACTCTGTTTGAAGCAATCAGCTATAGAGATAGGATAGGTAGGCTCTATACGTGTTTTGTTGAAATGCAGAAGGATGATTTGGAGGCCCAAAATCTTAAATGGAATACTGCTCTCTGTCAAGGCGGTGAAATTCTGCAGGAATCTATCGAGATGGCGGAGAAATTTTTGATTTCTGCCAATCTGAAGACACAGCACTTTAAAACTATCTTTAACCTTTATTACACTCCGGCTGAAATCTTTAAGTGGGGTGGGACAAATGATGGCAAATGTTTTCGCTGTCGGGCTGACTCGGCCTATATCCTTCATATGTTTTTTACATGCATTTATGGCAACTGCGGAAGCCCGACTTTGTATAGCCTCTTCAAGGCTGCAAAAAGAATCCCTGTCCTTTGAGATGTGGAGAGCAAGATTTTATACCATTTTTAATCTTGAGTACAGATTATATTCTCTTAAAGGACCACAGAGACGGAAATTAGGTTTAAGGATCTGGGGGGCAATGGTAGATCATATGAATGCTGAATGAAATCTGATCTTATTAGTCTTTATGTATTTATTTCTAAGGGGTGACGATTATTTTAGCTATGTCGTTTTTTCTGTGAATCTGTACGAATTATCTGATATGAGTCATTTTTTGATGATTTCCATATGCTCCAACTGGAATGTTGTTCTATTTGACTGTGTTTTTTAATGGCAATAATTATTTTTTTTAAATGGTCATGAGAGTTCCCTAATCTTCAAACCAGGCCAGAAACCAAAAGGTGGAATGAGTTCTCTAGTCAACACCACAAAGGAAATGAAGGGAACGTGTGTTCTTCCACTCGCAGATTAGTTACATTAAGAGGACACTACAAAAAAGACTGACAAACTAAGGACACTGCCAGTCACTCCTTTAATCAGGTGTATGCTCTATATGGGAGAGTGAGAGGGCAGTGGAGCTCAACAAGGTTGCCATGGGCATCTGGGAGAGAGGCCCAGAAGCCCTTAAGCATAGGCACTCAATTACAATGTGTTTCATGCAGGAGATGGCTACTGATTGCAGATGAGTGCATGCCATGCAAGGTACTGCTGCCAATAGGACTAGAACTATTGTAATCTTTGGTTCTTCTTTAGCGTTTAGTGGAGGTGGCATGGACTGTCCTTTAACAGACGAGGAGTTTGAGGTTGATGGCAGGAATACCATTGTGGATGCTGGGTGGGGTTGGGGAGTGTACGGAGGCAAGATATTGGAAGACTCTTAGGAAATTATCTCTATAAACCAACATTGGTGGTTTTGCCTGAGGACATCATGCTATGCATAAGGTAAGTTGTGCTTAACTTGGTACACATGGTTGGGCCTCAGGGCATTAGCCCAGGACCAGTCCTCAGAGGGAGTAACCCAGAAGTTCACAGTGGCCTGAAAAGAGACTGGTCTTCTTTACAGCGAACACTTTCAACTGAGCCAGACATCACTTACAGAGGGCGGAAGGCAGTCACAACTGCTTTCCAAGTCTTGCAGGATCAGCAGCCATCATGTTTTTTTTATCCACTCTCAGTCACTACAGCATATTTGTCTTTTTGAAACATCATTCCACCATGGTGATACCATGTTTGCAGCACTTCCGCCATCCACTCAATGGCATACATCTAAAAAGAATGATAAAAATAGACATGTACTATCAATTTGGGCAAAGATAATAGTGGCTCTGCGCGAGCTGCCACCTACTTACCCGGTGCCCAACCAGGTTTGTATATATAAAAATATTAAATTCTTCTCATAGGAAGCTTCTGTAATTTCATTAATACATTGAATAATCATACAATTCTCATAAGCTTTCATAATCTGTTTTACATGACCCTTGTTTTATGGCTTCCGTATTATAGTCACAAAAGTTCAAAATAACAACATTGCCACCGTTGTCTTATGATAATATTCAAGTCATTATTCAGGGTATACAGGGCTTGTTTTTCTTTTATTGTCAAATTAGCATTTGCACACCTTGTCATACAATCAATGTCCTTGCTTACTAAATCAAAAAACATGTCAATTACATTATCTTTAGGCATTGTAGGAACAAAGCGGGATTTGTTAGTCAGACTGCTTTCTTTAATAACTTCCTTCTCTATATCCATAATCTGAATCAAATCCTCAATGTCTTCTCAATCCTCAATGTCTTCACTCAGACTAATTAGTATTTATATGTCCTCTAGGTCCCTTGATGGTTACAGGGGAGATAGAAGTGTCTCAGAAACTTGTATTGTAGTTCTAGGCTTCGACGCAAAAACTGTTTTCAGCTTTAGTACCCGAGAAAATCCATAGAGATCTGTTTTACCTTCAAACACATCCCAGTGTCTGGTAGGGGCAAATGACAGCCCTTTATTAAGAACACTGATTTCCTGTTCTGTTAGAATTTTATCCGATAAGTTAAACACAAGGTCATGAGTTACTTTTTGTGTCCCTTCACTTGGGATCTTGTTTTGACCCCTGTTTGTTCATTCCCATGTACGTTTTCTTCCCCCTCTTTTCCTTCTTGTCCTTCTTTCAAAAGATTCTGCGATCCCTGTTTTGTGCTGTTTCTTCTAGTCTCTTCTTTTTTAGTTCCTCTAAAAAAAGTGCTAGATCTATTGGCACCATTATTATTATTTTTTTTTTTTTGGTCTAATATCTTTATTAAGTTAAGAAGAGATATAAATAGTTAAAATATCATAAAAAGCAATACACCAACAAAGAGCATAACATAATAAATAAGTAAATACATAAGTAAACATCAGTACAAATAATGTCATATATATCCCCTACATATCAATTAATTAATATGGTGCAAAAATCCATAGAGAAAAAAATACGAGAGAGTCAGTTGTATCGCTTTGGATAAGTAATTAGCAAGAGAGAGAGAGAAAGGAAGAAAGAAAAGAGAGGAAAAAAGCGAGAAAGAGAAAAAAAGAAGAGAGAGAAAGAAGATCGAGACTCCTGCTACAATAGGGAAGGATAAGTTAAGGAGAAGAAACAAAGGGATATTGCTCCACCATGCCCTGTGAAGCCAAGTCCATATATCTATCCAAAGATCTCCATACCCCACTAGAAATAGAGGGTGAAAAATGTTTCTCCTCTACAGAAGTATGAGCCCCACGAAGAAAGGATACCCAAGCCCACCATGTATGATAGGATATGGAGCCAAATGATTTCCACTCCGTTAGAATAATCTTAACCGCAATAGTCAACAACAAGTCTAGTAACTGCATATCTAAAGAATCCAACGGCAATGGCGATGTCACAGCCCATGGGCCCAACAAAATTAAAGGTAGCGAGAGCTGAAATTGAATGTTAAAAATTAGCATGAGATGTTTGTGAACCAGCTCCCAAAAGGGTTGGAGTAAAGAACATTCAAAAAACATATGTTGATATGTACCAGCGGCCAGGTTACAGCTCCAACAGAGATCATTATCCTTAAGATTGAGAGAGTACAGGCGCGCCGGGGTCCAATGTAAAAGATTGATAGAGAAAAATTTAGACTGAATAAGAGAGGGAGCAATTTTATTCCGTAGGGAAAAATTTCCAATAAGTTGCCAAGTTTCTGATGAAATATGTTTAAAAAGGTCATGGTCAAAATGATGTAGCCATTTCTGTTGTGTGACCGTATTCAACAAAGGCGGCGTGGTGGATAAAAATGTATATATTTTAGAGGCCACATGACCTGCTTTATGCCACATAGATAGAAGAGAGATTGTGTGTGAATCAGGGTTAAAATGAACTTTAGTTACAGCAACCTTTATTTTTAAAAATGTATAGAAATCTAAGTTACTGAGAGAATATTGCCGAGCTAGGAAAGAAAAAGGCAACGGATCATGATTTGAATCATAAAGGTGTTTAACCAACGTGATACCTTTGCCAGCCCAGTATTCCACTGTTGTCGAGTCAAAATCAAGCTTAATTCTAGGATTGTGCCACAGAGAAGACCATCGAGACTTATGAGTTGGCTTAGAGACTTTTTTATCTATAGTCTTCAAGGCAGCAATGGTATCCAAAATAATACAACGAGAAAAGGGGATAGATAATGTGGACGCAGTTAAAAAGGAGGAGGTGGGTAGTGGAGAAGACAAATCCCGCTCAATAACTAACCACAGTGGAATATATCGAGAATCCGTAGAAAACCAAAGAGCCCCTTGAGAGGCTAAGAATGCCACTTGGTATCGATCCCAATCTGGAAGATTACAACCTCCCATATCATAAGGCTTCCTCAGGTGTTTATAGGCTATTCTGTCTCGTTTATCGCTCCAGAGGAATTTTGAAGTGAGGGCATCGATTTCATGGAAAAAAGACGAGGACAACTTGACAGGAAGCATTGAGGACACAAAATTAATAATGGGAGTTATCATCATTTTCAAAGTTTGAAGACGTCCCCACCAGGAAATATTTTTAGGGGACCATGTATCTAACAATTGTCTAACCTTGACTAAAGTTTGAGATTCATTATGCAAGACGGTATCTGCTAAATTATGACAGAACCAAATCCCTAGATATTTAAAGTGTTTTGATTGCCATTTAAAGCCAGCATTCCCCATGTGGGCAGGAAAACAATACGTGTTGAGAGGAAACATCTCCGTCTTATCTTTATTCAAAGTATACCCTGAAACACTGGAAAACACTTTAATAGTCTCGGAGATGGCAGGAATTGCAGTAGCTATATCTTCAGAAAAGATGAGCACATCGTCTGCATAGGCAGCTGTTTTGATAGTGGTTGAACCAAATTGAAAGCCTTTAATGTCTCGATTAAGATTAAGTTGCCGAAGGAGAGGGTCGATAGATAGCAAGAAGAGAAGAGGAGACAACGGGCATCCCTGTCTAGTCCCCTGACATAAATTAAAAAAGGAAGAGGTAGCTCCATTAACTCTGATATTTGCTTTAGGCTGCGTGTATAAAGACATCACCATATTAACAAAGGAATCTCCAAGATTGTGAGACTGAAGCACTGCATGTAAAAACGGCCAAGAGACCTTATCAAAAGCCTTTTCGGCGTCAAGAGCAATGGCTGCTGAAGGGAGGCTAGTTAACTTTGCTTTCCCCAGGATATGGCAAAAGGTCCGGATATTATCCCTAGCCAACCTGCCCTTAACAAAGCCAGTTTGCGATGGGTGAATAAGCAAAGGAATATATGATTCCAAACGTATGGCCAAAATCTTAGCAAACATTTTTGCTTCCATATTCAGAAGGGATATGGGGCGAAAATTCTTAGGGTTCAAATGATCTTTACCCTCCTTAGGGATTACCACAATAGTAGCCTCAGCCGCTGAACCAGAGACCGCACCTGACGAAACAAAGTTATCAAAGACGTCTTTGAGACGAGACACTAAAGATGGGAGAAAAGTTTTATAAAAAAGAATAGGAAACCTATCTGGACCTGGAGCTTTCCCTGAGCGAGTGGCCTTAATAGCATGGATAATTTCTTCGGGGTCAATCGGTTTCCCCAGTTTTACCCCATCAGCATCAGAAAGAGTACGCGTTGGAATCGAATTCAAAAATTGTTGGCATTGATCAAGAGACGATTGATTATGTGGAGTATATAAATTACTATAATATTCACGAAATACTTCAAGAATCTCTTTAGTCTGAAACTTCCTAGCTCCAGAACTGTCATTTATACAAGATATCTGTACTGCTCTAATATTAGAGTCTTGATATTTTAATGTAGCCGCCAATACTTTCCCTGCTCGATTCTTCAGCAGCAACTGTTTGGACTTCTGTGCCTGGACACCTATATGAGCTCTCTTAGTTACAATAGAGTTGTAATTATATTTTAGATTCTTGATATCTTGTAAAATCAATTTATCTTTAGAGCATCTATATAGACATTCTTTCCGTTTAATATTATCCGCTAAATCAGAAAGTTCCTTCTTAATATCTGAATTTCTTTTTGCCATTTTTTTAATAATCTGTCCCCTAATCGTACATTTAAATGCGTCCCATAGAACCACCGGAGATTTAACCGAGGACGCATTCTCATGGAAAAAGTTTGTGATATCTTTGTTAAGCAGATCAATCTGAGCTTGTTCATACAAGATCTCTGTATTTAGACGCCAAGTGCGTGGCTCCCTATTTTCTGAAAAATTCAGAAGCGTAAACGAGACCGCTGCATGATCAGAAACAAGTATAGGATGAATGACCAGATTCGACGAATATTTTAGGAGTGCTGAATGAACCAGAAGATAGTCAATACGAGAAAAACTAGAGTGTGGGGAAGAAAAAAGGTGAAATCGCTACCGGTGGGATTATGCATTCTCCACACATCAGTAAGACTAGAGGAGGAACACATATTAGTCATCTGTTTGTGAGCCCTAGGAGGGTGGAACCTAAAAGCAGAGTGTCTGTCTAGGATGGGATCCATTGGGAGATTAAAGTCCCCACCAACAATCAAATTACCATTATGAGGAGTTTCTGAGAGTTTTTTAGTAATAAAACGCCAAAAAGACGGATCATCACCATTAGGTGCATAAATATTCATGACGTAGATATCCAGAGAGCCATTGGATAAGCGAGTAAGCAGCCATCTACCCTCTGAGTCATGCTCTGCAGTAACAATAGTCAGACCAGAATTCTTGGAAATCATAGTCACCACTCCATTCCTTCTTGCCAGAGGCCTCAGAACAAGCGACATCAAGAACCCACTCCTTCCGCAACAATAAGGCTTCTTTATACGCTATTTTGGATTCTTGTAGCAAGACTAAATCACTAGAAAGGCTTTTACAATAATCCAAAATGTTTGCCCTCTTCACAGGATGATTCAGACCACGCACATTTAGTGATAGAACATTCAGGCCCGGCATATTAGCGAAGGACCAATATACCAACTAACATTTGGTGTAAGAAAAAGGGAGCACATATTAGCAGGATCTGAAAAGTAGAGATACAACGGGTACAGAGGAGACACAAAGAATGGATTGTAGCAGGAGGCTCTAGAAAAGAAGGAATAAGTGAAGATTGGAAGAAAAAAAGAAGCGAGGAGAGAAAATAAAACAAAACACAGTATAGAGGGGAAAAGAAACCCCACCAGGAGAAGTCTATAATAGACAAAATGCAGGCTGGGGAAAAACATGAAGGAGCAACCAAAGAGGCCAGGAAAGCACCAACCGCCTATTAAAAGAAAAGCAATAGATAATATAAAGTGTAGGCAGCGGAGAGCGACAAAATAGAATAAATATATAAATATAATCTATTAATTGATTAAAACAGTTAATGTAACACAGGGACTATCAGTCTATATAGGCAACAATAAGAGGAAAAACTTATGTAGTAAACTTCCTGTTCAATACATGGCAACACGAAATATATATATTACTATTGTACAAAGCATGAAATAATTAACAAATATAAATAGATATAAAATCACATAAGCCAAAGTAGAATTCATATGTATTAATTCATATATCTTATCTATTGAGTAGCCACTAGAAATGAATAATCAGTTAATAATTGGAAAGAATATTCAATCGATACATTCAGAAAGAAAGTTCATATACTATCAGCCAACCTAATAACTGTGGAGAAAAGAGAATGGGGGATCCATTGGAATGTCGTACAAAACATAAAAATAATGGAACCACATACTCAATTACAAAAAGTATACCATTGAACTTGAAGACCCGTGAATAAATAGTAAACTACTGCATCATACACGTTCATAGTGAGAAGTTTGGATAATACAAAGTGAACAACAAGAGCTCAGATTCACCACCAAGGAAGGAGCGAGAAAGGATAAATTGATATAAACAACCAACAAAACACCAACACAACATATATATACATTAAGCTATCCATTTAAGAAAGAGAGAAAGAAAATTACCTCACATATATAACGGATTAGACTAAGACGTACCGAGGAACTATAATTGAGAGCATAAAATGAGAATAGTCCCCAAACAAAGCATGACAGAAAAAGAAGGAGATACAATACTATAAGAACCCATAGAAGAGGAGAATAGAAAGTCAGACCAAAGAGAACAATAAAAAAGAAATCAGTTGCTGGAGCTATAGACATATAAGCAGATAGGGATGCTGTAGAGACAATATCACCTATACCATGGAAGCAAGACCTGCAAAGGAAAAGTTAGGACATTCATAAATCTGCGAATAGCAACAGATAAATCAACAATTACTCTATTTTATTGCAGGAATACTAGCAATAAAAATCTGATAAAAAGAACCATAAAAACAATACTCCAGACATCAAACCAGAACCACTTAAGACCTAGATGGACCAGGAGAGGAACCAGAATCCATCTGAGATTCGGACTGGTTATCCAAAAAGGTGGAGAGCTTAGAAGGTTCCTTGAATATCTGAGTACGACCTCTGAACGTTATTCTAAAACGCGAGGGACCAGCAAAAGAAAACGGAATGTTCATCTCCAGAAGTCGTCTTCGAAGATTAAGAAATCCTTTCCGCCTGATGACAGTATCTCTGGCAAAGTCCTGGGATATAGCAATTCTGTGGCCTTCCCAATTGATCGCTTTGATTTTCCTCATCTGCGCCAGAATTTGCTCAGAATGTTGATGCCTCAACGGTTTGAAGACCACCGGTCTAGGATGTGGAGAAGACTTTGGTCTAAATGTGGGCACCCTATGTGCACGCTCTAATTCAAACTCTTTCTGAAAAGAAATATTCAGCACCGTAGGAATCCAAGTGAGCAAAAAGTCTAGCATTGATGACGCAGTTTTCTCCGAGTCTTCTGGTAATACAAATATACGTAGATTGCTTCTACGGTTCCTGTCTTCCTGCTCCGTCAGATCTCTCCGTAAAGCAATCAGGGAGCGCTCCATATTCTGCATAGATTTAGACTGTTGGCGTGTGCAGTCCTCCACTACACTTATCCGAGATTCTGCATTTGAGACACGAAGCGTTAAGTTCTTGAAGTCATTCCTGATTGCCGCAACTTCAACCTGAAGTAAATCGGTATTTGTTTTAGTGCTCTGCGCAATATCATGGACAGCATTCAGACGAGAGAGAATAGTATCTAATGTAGTACTAGAATCCTTCGGTACTAGTTCCGGGGTAGGAGAAGTTTGCTTAGATCTCTTGAGATTCCCTTTAGAATCCTTGTCTTTAGGAGAAAGACCCATACTGTCTGCCATTAGAAAAAAGGGACAATAAGAACAGATGAGTATGCAATCAACGTGAATCTTCCCTTCACCAGGGTAGCACCAGATTCCTCAGTAGCCGAGAGCAGCTCCTTAGACCGGCAGTATGAGCAATATGGAACCGCAACAGATGACTTCCTAACTCCTCGTCACATTCAAGCTGTATGCAGCGCACAACACCTTGCTGATAAGAGCACACATCCAGACTTCAGAAGTGTAGTGCACACAACAATGCAGCGATGTTTAGAAGAGAGCGGTACCTCCTCAGATTATATTGACTGAAAAGCAGCAGAACAACCAGTGTCCATGGCAGACCCTGTACATCAGAATGGCGCGCTACAATGTCTGGTAAAATAAGCTACTGCAACATCGCCAGAAAATAAGCAGGAATCTCACTTAGGCATACATAATGGATAAACGCCTTACAGAGCTGGCACCAAATGCAGCAAGTATCTAGAACCAGGGTATTAAATATATCGATTCCGCTAGTGTGACAGAATAAGATGATTATTTCATCAGGAAACCTTCATTCTTTGCAAACGGAGTAATGCTAATACTCAAAAGGTGACTGGAATGCGTCTTAGAGGTCCAGCACCAGACGATAACTCAGTACTTATCATTTGAGCGCCGCAGTTCCACTCGCGTCGCTCGCACCGCCATCTTGAGAGTCGCTCCTGAGGTACCAGCAAGGACGGTAATTGCGCAGTCAGTAGCGCTCCGCAGCCTCTAAAAACACGCCACCATCGCTCCAGCCGTGTTCCGCTGCCGTAATCTATAATTTCATAAGCAGCAAAGGTCTCGGTCACATAATTGTCCGTGTGACCTCTCGGCGAAGCGCCGGAGCTCAAAAGCGTGCGGCCATCTCGGCTGCTCGCAAGCCACGCCCCCCACCATTATTATTTTTTATTTGAAATTGAATCACTTGACTCCATCCTTGAAGCGTTGGATGAAGTCATATTTTCTAGAGATGATACTTTCTCTACAGGTTTTTGATTTCTAAAGGTGAGATCAAATTTTCTGGAACAGGAGTAAACCGTGCTGAACTTGTAATCCCTTTCATCTCTTTGGAGTTTTTTTTTTTTTCTTTCTCGCTTTGTTTCTACAATGCCTAAAGATAATGTCATTTGACATATTATTAGATTTAGTAAGCAAGGACATTGATTGTATGACAGGGTGTGCAAATGCTAATAATTTGACAATAAAAGAAAACCAAGCCCTGTATACCCTGAATAATGACTTGATTATCATAAGACAAGCTGACAAGGGTGGCAATGTTGTTATTTTGAACTTTTGAAACTATAATACGGAAGCCATGAAACAACTGTCAGGTAAAACAGATTATGAAAGCTTATGATAAATCTATGATTATTTAATGTATTAATGAAATTACAGTAGCTCCCTATGAAAAGAAATGTATATTTTTAAGAATAGACATGTGGTACGAAGCAGATATCTCGAAGCTTTCCTGATATCCTTACCTGCTCTACTCGTCGGTCTGTAAAGACAAAAGAACAACAAGGCATTACCCAGCATATCTGACCTATGATAACGGTGCATGATGTTAACAGTAGTTAGTCGCTGCTCCATGGAGCGCGAGTAGCTTACCTGGGAACCTGGGAGCATATTAGCAGGTATTGTGGTAATAAGAGGGAAAGGATAGGGTTGCATATGAACAACTAACCTGTGCTTATGTATTAAGAGTGATTGTGTATTGTAGCTGTGAATGTGGATGGCTCAGGTCACCATGGCCCACTCTTAACTAGCGCAGACTGATAATTACAATAAAAAATGCACTATTCTCAATGCAGTGTGGAGGTCCGAAGGTTCGCACCTGTGTTGAGGAGAGCGCATTAATGCAAGACAGAGCCATTTGACCCGCACTCCATCTTTCGCTGAAGGTGGACCTGCTTCAGATTCAAGAAGGGAATGTGCACACCGCCTCCGCAGACAAGTGCATTGACACATTTGATAGCACGCCTTGTCATATTTTATAAGCCCTGCCAAGTGCCACGCATCTTGCTTTAGAATAACGCATTCCCTATAATTTTCCCCGCATTACCCCAATGCCTAAGATTGTCACGCAAAAGAACCGTATCCTGGTGTGTGATAAAACCGTGTAGTTCCAGTTTCTTGCTTTTCTGGGATGGACGCATAAATTCTAAGAACTGTTTTTTAAAGGCCACAAGATGGCACTAGTGTACAACGGGAGCTATAGGATTCTCACTACTTTATGACATGGAAATATCCTGCTATCACAGAAACTCATATCCAAGCCAAAAGAAGTTCAGAGATTTGAAGACCGAAACACAAAATCACAAACACACAAAATCACACACCCACCTAATTAACGTAATAAGCACCCCCTGCTCAAATCATAGTATCAAATAGATGTGGATGTCCAGCCGCAAAATTAAGCTTCTATATACATGCCAAAAACTGGGTCAGTCTAAACTGCAGTAAAAAAGGGGCCTAATTGGAGAATTGTACAAGGAGAAGGAGGAGGCAGGATCAGATGTGGCCTAGTGACCATTACTGTCTATTTTACTGACTACCTTCTCCAATATCCTCCTAATAAATTAATTTACTTTTGTGTCACTACCCCCTTCTCCAATAGCCTAATAATTTATTTTACTTTTAAGAGCGCTTGACGCGTCATGATCATGATGAGCCTTAAAGTGAAGTTACAGCTGCTGCTGAGGATGCAGAGCTCAGCTATCAGGCAGCTGAGATCATGGCCCATGCTCTCACATCCTGTAGTCGGCCATGGGTCCCACGTGACAGAGAGCCTGGACAGACTGTCAGTTGATCTTGATCTGATCATGCCATTAATTTGATTGATTGCCAGCCAGGGAGGAGCCGGGAGGTCCGGCCCGGGTCAGCGCAGGCTGGCTAAGGCAGGGAATCTCTGTTCAGTTTATTGTTTCTCTGCCGCCCCTCCCGGAAACAGGTGTCCAACCAAGGCTGTGGGCTGTGCCATGCTACTACTAAGTGTGGGTGACATTATACTGTTCGTGAGAAAGTGTCACTCATAGTCGTCGAATGTCACTCATAATTATACTGAAATTATGAAAATGTTACACATAAGCAAGCTGAAACCTTGGCAGCCATGCTTTATAATGATATTGTAAGTAACTGAGGAGCTCTATGATCATATACAGGAAGCAGGCCTTTCATGTACCAACCCCTGGCCATTCCTGAAGATGGAAATATTAACACATTGTCTCGTATTTTTCTCTCTGAGAGAAGTGCAGTCCTATCTGGAATATTATAAACAATATTTACAAGCCCCGCAGCCACGTACAACACCAGCTGCATTTCAAATGATGCGTATTTATTTTTTTCTTTGAAATGTTCCTTACCATCATGTCGTTGATGTTTCTTTATCATGAAGTGTTCGTCTTTCACTGAATTATTCATTTTTCAATATAAAGACTATGGGCGAGGTTCTTCTCCTGTCCACGGGATGGCAGTAGTACCCCATTTTGATAAGGAGTGCAGGGACACAATTACTTGGCATTTTCCCAGGCCTAAAGCTGACTATTTCCAGACCTATCGATCTATCGGTTTTCAGCCAATAGCAGCTCAGTGGTGCATTTCCCGTTGTGTTGTGTGTGTTGCTGCCTCTGCAGTTGCTGCTGAAAGCATGTTCTCTCTCTCTCTCTTTGTCTCTTGGGAATACTTTTTGCTGGGAAATGTATGTAGAGTGACGTTTCAATTTCAGACATGAAATGTGTGTGAAAGTTGAGAGGAGGAGGAGGTTGATAGTAACAGAAGCTTCTCTGTCCTTGGGTTTGTAAAGATGAAGTAGTGGAAACGCTTGCTGAAAGATGAGGCTGTATAAAGGTAAAAGAGCGCATTAATTAGGTCACGTTTCACAAGTCATGCGTACTGCGCAACAACTGCACATGCGCACTGGTGCCCGTTACACTGCATCAGAGCTGCCCTTTGCTCAGAGAGCGCCCTGGGCCCAGCTCACACATGCTAACTAAAGGCCAGCCTTGCACTGCATGGTAACTTGATTCCTTAGACAATAATTGTTGCTGTATGTTAGTAATAGTATTTATATACTAACAATGTAGACATCTGATTAGTAAGTGTATGTATTTATGAAGTGCAAACTTAGCTTGGAACAAGGAAGTAGCCAGAAAATTAAAATACCCCCCACTCGCCCCATACTTCTAATCACCTTAGCACATGAAGCGAGCAAACCCACTCTTCCTTAGAACAGTTCCTTTCACCTTTTCTTTTTCTATCTGTCTGTACATCGATCCTTAAACCCATCTGTACATGCTTTCACCTTCCCATCCATCCACTCACCCATCCCATCATCCATCCATCCTTTAACTCTTCCTTCCACCAGCTTTGCACCCAGCTGTCCATTCTTACCTCCTACAATCTATTAAACCTGCTGCTAAAGTGGGGGTTCACTGCACCCCTGGCTTGGAAATAACTCTGTGCTGTACAAAGTAAAGGGAATGATTGAAGGCTGTGTACATATGAAAAGATTAAAAACAAGCATTTGCGGGGGCGTGGCCAGCAGCCGAGGGAAATGGCCGCACGGTAGCTTTGCTCCGTCGCGCCACTCCCGACAAATCCGCCAAATACAGACTTGCCCTGGCCAAAAGATCTCGCTGGGGGGCTCGCCGGACCCTGGGACCAAGACCGACTGCCACACTGAAAATTGCCCGGATCGGCGCCGCGGGAGCGGCCGCGAAGACAACGGAAGCAGTGCTGCGGAGCCGGGGACGCCGGGAGCGCTGAGTTTTTATCCAGCGGCGCGCACCAAATCCACGCAGAGGCTGCAGCGAGGATCCGAGGCCTGTGCAGGCGCCTGGAGCGACCAACAGTGACCGGCACGGCAGGTGGTGCCACCGGTGAGTGCGTTGTTCCTGCCGGCCCCACATAGACTGGCCCGATCGCCGGTGTGCCCCGCGGGCCATCGAGGACCCCTGGGAGTTGGCGCACTTTGAAACACTGACTGGCGCCACTCAGGGTGAACCGCGATCTTGCGCATTGCGCCCGCGGACCGGCCAGGAATCGACATCGCATCGGGGCACGAACACAGAGCCTGCTGCCAACGCCGCTGCAACGTACCCTCCACCTCTGGCCCCTTTGGGCTTGGCAGGCGAGGCCTGGCACACCGCGGCTGCGGTGCATGAGACTGCGCCACATAGAACTGCCCTGGAGCCACCACTCCAACCAGACTCTGGGTGTGGAATGTGAAGCCATTTTTTGGAGCCTTGGCGCTGGGGGGCAGCGATAACACTACGTGGGCGGGCACTACGTGGGCGGGCCACGCCCTGCACGCCATCATGGATCCTGGGCCTGGTGCCACCTGGGGAGCCAGTGCCAACTGACGCCGTGGGGGTTGAAAGGGCCTCCACTACTGTCTGGACAGCGGCCACACGAATCCCTTGGTGGGGGAGGGGAGCTGGATCTCGCTGCTCCTACATCTGGGCCACCACTCACTGCATACTCAGACCAGGCGCTAAGCCCCACAGTTGACTGGCGGGCGCCGCCCCAGATGCCATAGCTGTGCTCTCTCCCCCTCCATCCATTGCCGGTGTGGGTCCCTCCTGACTCTGCGACGACCCTGGGTCCGACTGGTGGAAACCGACATGCCGTTGTGGGCTAGTCTCACAAGCAGGCGGCGGCGAGTAGCTAGTACGACCCCGGCCCCCATCTCCGGCACACCGCACCTGACAACACCATCATGGCGAGCGGCCGCAGCGGGCGCGGAGCGCTCCAGGCTAAACTTGAAAAATTTGCGTGGCAGAAGGGCCGAGATGAAAAGCAAGCTAGCCCCGAATCTGATGGGAAGCAACCAGACCCCACGCTGCATGATGTCCTAGCTGCGATAACGGCGGTGCGCACCTCCCTGGAAGGCCGCATAGACACTGTCACCTCGGAGGTTTCGCTGATGAGAGCAGACATGAAGAAAATGGCGGAACGCATGCACGAAGTGGAAATCACGACCAAGGACTTGTCCACAGACACCGACCTTCTCAAGCGCCAGGTGGTCGAACTCCAAACCACTCAAGAAGCAATGGCGCTGCAGCTCGACGACTATGAAGGCCGCATGCGGCGCAATAATATCCATATTCTGGGGGTGCCAGAACGGGCCAAAGGGCCCGCGGCAGACCTCTTTGTCGAAGATTTAGTCCTTAACCACCTGCGGCCGAAGGGACTATCCCAGCATTTCTCCATTGAACGTGCGCACCGAGTACCCGGGGGCAGAGCAAGGCCTGGCGCACCGCCCCGACCCCTGTTGGCAAGAGTATTCAACTTTCGCGACAGAGATGTTATTCTTCAGACGGCGAGGACTGCCCTACCGCTGGCTATAGATAATAGCAAGGTCACCCTCTTTCCAGACTTTACCCTGTGGGTCCAGAAGCAGCGTCGGAGCTTCCTGGACGTTAAGCGTGCATTGCGGGACCAGAACATTAAATACGCCATGCTGTTCCCGGCCAAGCTACGGGTGGAATCGGAGGGGAAGGTGTGGTTCTTTGCCAGACCAGAGGACGCCTGGGACTGGCTTGAGGGTTGGAGAACAGTTGACAAGCGCCATCGCAAACCAGCTAGCGCCGGAGGCAGTAAAGATAAGTCAAGCCCACGGGCTGAGTCCTCCCCGAATGGCGATTCAGCATCTCGGGGTCCTACGGGATAGGACCCGGCGGCCTAACAGAGATGTGACTGGTCTTTGGTCAACAGGACTAGTTGAGATGACTCTCGCCGGACGCAAGTCGCCCAGTCATCAACTCACCTCATGCACTAACTTCAATGCAATGCAATGTATATAGACACTAGTCTTGCAGCCATGCCTGCTTTCGGTGGGGTTGACACCTCTGTTTTTTGTTTCCTGAAGAGTATCCTTTCATTGACCTTATTGACATACTGCAGGGTCGAATGTTCGGGGGTACGAGTATTCCTAAAAAGAAAATGTGCCTTAGGGAGTGGGGCTGGACCACATTCCTAACATTGTTGAGGGTGGGCGAAAGGCACTCTGCAAGTTGGGGGTGGCGGGAGGTTCTATGCCCGTCATGCAGGGAGGCAGGGAGGGGGGTGGGAATAGGGAGTTGGGGGCTGGGGGGGGTCTGTTTGGTTTCTTTAGATTTTTCTTATGTGATGGAGACGACATATTTCATCACGCACATACTGGAGTACACAGGACGCATAGATTTGACACGTTACGCACCACAGTACACGATGGAACCTGGCCTGACGAAGTATTACACCTCCTACTAGCACCATGTCTGATCATACGGCGTTGAGATATCTCCGTATATTAACGTGGAACGTCAACGGGTTGGGTGACAAACTAAAGCGAGGGGTGGTACTCCACTATCTCAAGCGACAGGCCCCGGATGTGGTACTGATCCAGGAGACACACCTCCAGGGCAACAGCTGTAAAGCTCTAGATCGTTGGGGTTACAGACTGGTAACACATGCCAGGTTCCCTTCCAGCTCCAGTGGGGTGGGCATTCTCATCCGCAAGCAATGCCCCTTTATCTTAGGCAACACATGGACCGATGACCTGGGTAGGTACGCTGCCGTAGCGGGCACGTGGGAGGGGAAGCCCATCAATATTGTTTCAGCCTACGTTCTCCCAGCTCTTAAGACGTCTACGCTATCAGATCTGGGCAAGCTGCTGCTGGAGCTTCCAGTTGGCTCCCTGGTACTGGGAGGTAATAAATAATAATAATAATAATAAATTTATTTGCATAGTTAATTAAAACCGTTGCAAAAAGACAACATTTTCATAAAAACAATTATGTACATATACAGTTTGTTCCATCATGATTCTTGTTTAAAAGTAACCTACTAAAAAGTTTTTTTTATAATTAAGCCGCTTCGCCAGCAAGGTGTCTAAACTCTGTCCAAGTGCTGCGGCAAACATTCCAATAAGTCAAGAGGCTTCCCGCCAGACATTGGCAAGCCCGTTTGGCCTTAGTGAGTCAACCCTTGTTGAAATATTAACAGCTCCATGTGACATGCCATTAGATGCTGTACTATCCAACCACCTCATGTTACAAAGCAAAGATCTTATTATGTATGGAAAGACTCTTCAATATGCCTCAGGCAGTTTGCTCATGTAATTGCTGGCTAGGGTCCTTGTGTCGGCATTTCAGGCATTTTTCTTTTGCACAGTCTCAGATACTTCACTAGACTGCAATTCAGTTGTGGATCATTGGGTGCGAAGCAAGCCAGCAAAGCTTGCCTCCTGGTGCGGATCCCCCGTTGGTTGAAGTACTGGGAGGTGATTTTAACCTGGCTCTAGATGGCCGTGTAGATCGACGACCTCCTCGACCGGACACACATGACACATCCCCCCTACGAGACTTTCTCACAGCGTTTGGCCTCTTGGACCTCTGGCGTCATTTTAACCCCTCAACTCAAGGCTTCACATTTCACTCTGGGGCCCACGGGAGCCAATCTCGTATTGATCACCTGTTCACACACACACACGACCTCCCTTACTTTAGTGAAGCCACGCTCTTAGCCCGTGGCATTTCAGACCACTCCCCAGTTTTGACCTAGTTGACAATACCTCGGGAACGCTTACGCCTCACCCTCTCTATCAACCCGTGGAGCCTGAAGATCCCGCAGATCCGCAGTGCTCTCCTGGAAGGGGTTGGTCATTACTTTACAGAAAATACACACTCAGTGCAATCCAGTTGTACACTGTGGGGGGCCTTTGGGGCAGTGATCAAGGGTCAGGCGCTTTCACTGATGGCGGGACACAGGAGGGAAAGGGCGGCCAGACTGATGGCCCTAGAACAAGAAATAAGAGACTTGGAGGAAGAAGTGGCGACTAATGATGATGAACAGTCCACCCACACCCTGGAAATGAAACGCTTAGACTATCGTCAATTAGCTGGGGAAGCAGTCAGGGCTAAATATAAGGCTACTGCGCATAGGGTATACGAACTGGGCGACTCCACGGGTAGGATGCTCGCGTGGTTGGAAAGGCGTGAGATGGCTCAGAGATGGGTGCCCTTCATAGAGACGGACTCAGGGGACACAGTATCAGACCCACAACAGATCGCCGAAGCCTTCGCCTCCCACTTTACCTTCATATATACCTCCACCACATGCACCACTCTGCAGGACTCACGAGACCTATTGGCCACAATTCCCGTTGAGGTCCTCACCCCGGCAGACCGTGACTCCTTAGAAGGGGATCTAACAGAGGAGGAGCTTGCGACCGCCATTAATGGCATTAAGTCTGGCAAGGAGATGGGCCCTAACATGCTCCCGATAGAATTTTTTAAGCTGATATCATCCAAGATAACGCCCACCCTACATGCCATGTATGTCGAAAGCTACCAGTCGGGCTTCCTACCCAAGGAACTGATGCATGCCACTATAGCCGTTATACATAAACCGGGCAAGCCGGCCACGCGATGTGAGTCTTATCGACCCATTTCGTTGTTGACGGCCGAGAATAAAATTCTGGCCAAGGTGTTGGCCAACCGGCTCCTCCCGGTACTGAGCAAGATCATTCACCCTGACCAATCCGGCTTTATGCCTGGCCGCAACACGGCCCACAACCTGCGATGATTACACGGCATACTGGGGAGAACTGACACCATCCTGGAAGATGCGGCGCTACTATCCCTAGATGCAAAAATGGCATTCAACATTATCGAATGGCCCTATTTATTTGCCCTCGTTGAACGGGTGGGGTTTGGCCCTAACTTTACCCGGTGGGTTCAGTTGTTATACACGCACCCCACAGCACAAGTGGTCGTTAACCAACACACCTCCCGCAGTTTTAGCCTAGGCAGAGGCACCCGCCAGGGTTGCCCTCTATCGCCCCTCATTTTCGCCCTCTTGCTGGAGCCGTTGGCGACATGGATCAGGGGCGACCCCATGATTAGGGGCCTGCGGTGGACAGACCAGCATGAGGATAGAATCTCCCTCTATGCAGACGATGTCTTGCTATATGTGGCTGCCCCTAGGGTTTCGATTCACTGATTCCTGCATATATTTGCTATTTTTAGTGCCCACTCCGGCTACATCATAAACTGGGGAAAATCGGTCCTGTTCATGCTGCGGGGTCCGGTACCACGGTTGCCCAAAGACATTACTATTACGATTGCCGGTGAGGGCTTTCGCTACCTCGGCATATACATTACACTCAACCCAACCCATTTCTATGAGGCTAATCTCCTGCCGCCGCTGGTTAGATTCCGCAAAGACGTCACCCACTGGCGGGCGCTACCCCTTACTTTGCTGGGCAGAGCTGCATTGTTTAAAATGCTAGCCCTCCCTCGCTTCTTGTATGCGTTGCACAACACCCCCCACAAAGTCCCCGATGCATACTTTGTCAGTGTGGAGAGTGAGGTCAGAACCCTTTTGTGGGATGGGAAGTGTCCACGGATAGCGACACACAAGCTTACCAGAGGATGGTATGATGGGGGGATTGCACTGCCCGACCTGCGACGGTACTATTGGGCCTCCCAGCTAGCCGTGATAAATCAGTGGGTTTTTGCCCCACCACTAGAACCTGCATACCGCATGGATAGATGGGTTATGTCCATGGGCGGTTATCAGCGAGCGCTTTACTCCAATCCCAAGAGTCTTCGCCTGACGGGCCCTACTGCCCACACGGTGACAACCTGGCATACACTTACTAAGAAAATGGGCTGGCACAACAAGATCACGTCACTCACCCCCTTGTGGGAATCTGAACGATTAGGCACACTGAGTAGATACCCGGGGTTCGATAAGTGGGACCTAATTGGACTTTCCTCAGTGGGGGACCTATGGAAACGCAACGGCATGGTCTCTTTTGCACATCTTCAAAAAGAATACCAACTCGCCAAGTCGGAGACTTACCGTTACCTACAGATTAGACACGAACTCACTTCTACGATCCCTAAGGAGGAGACCTTACCTGAGGCCTCCCCGCTGGAAGACAGACTCCTGACCGATCCCCTGACCAGCAAGGCGATCTCACTCACCTACCGTAAACTTCTAAATAATCAGCCTGACCCATTAATCCGACTCCGCCAACAGTGGGAAACGGACGTAGGCTATTTAGAGGACGATGACTGGCAGGAGGCCCTCTCCTCTCCCCGGGTGGTCGCCATCCCCATGCGCCTGCGATTGGTCCAGCTCAGGGTCTTACATAGATCCTACCTGCCCGCGCACACGCTGGTTAAGATGGGCCGTCGGACTGACTCCGGCTGCCTCAGGGGGTGTGCTTCGGAGGGCACCTTTTTTCATACAATATGGGAGTGCTCACAGCTACAGCCCTACTGGGGGAAAATAGTCTCTGAGTTGGTAGGGGTGGGAGGGAAAGCTATTACAATGTCCCCACAGCTTTGCTTACTAGATGTATGGGAGGCCACGGACCTGACCCAAACCGAACGTACGTGGGCATCACTAGGGTTTGCTTTGGCGAAACGAAATATCTCTCAGGGGTGGGGCACTGGTATCTCACCGAAATATTCGAAATGGGCCAAGGATATGGACAGGGCCATGCTTGCAGAAAAAGATGTGTTCAAGAATCGAGGGTGCCCGGCGAAATGGGACAATAAGTGGGCGAAGTGGAATGTCTCCAGAGGCGAACTCTGTATCTCTCCTACAGTGGAATTGCGCAAAAATGTCAATGATATCGTTGCTCTTCCTATTTAACGTTATAGTGTGCTGTGATGTAATGCATATATATGTACAATTGCCATATTTGTGCTTCACTGAATGTGTGCGGACCTGTAGTCGATTGCTGTACCATCACAACTGTTTAATAAAAAAAGAAAGAAAAAAAAGGGGAAAAAACAAGCATTTGCAATGCAATCGGTCTTGTGTTTGGGAGAGTTAGAGCTATTGGAGTTGTAAATGACAATGTCTTTTTCCCATGTGTTTTGGTTTGGAGTGGATGTATGTGATTTGGAGTGGAATTATGTGGTTTGAATTTGAATTGTTAATTGTGGAATTGTGTGGGGTGGAAGTTTGTGGTGTGTAGTGGAAATATGAGGCATGGTGAATAGATAGTGGTGAGAGCTTCACTGAATAGAGAGGGATAGGTACTTTGTGCATGAAGTGGTGAATAAACTCCATACAGAGGAGCAGAAAGAGTGTGTGAGAAAGAGAAAGAAGGGGAGAGCTGGGCACAGACTCATAAAGAGGGTGTACCTGTGTATGCAGAAGACACCCCAAAAAGAGTAGGAGAGCAGCGGTTTGAGGGACAGAAATCTTGAAAAGGCACAGGCAAGGAACTCTGCTCGAAGACCTGAAGTGAACCAATGTGAGAGAGGCAGGAAGAGTGTGTGAGAGGTGTGAGAGGTATGAGAGATTACGAGAGAGAGAGACGGACGAGTGGGAGGGGCACCCAGAGGGAGAGGCGAGAGGTGGACCAGTGCACAGCTCGAGGAGGTACAGGAAGGTAGCATGTGTGTGTGCGTAAAAGCTAGCCTCTCCGTGGGTGTATTGCACAATGTAACTTATGAGTGCGGCTGAATCAGAGAGCAGAGGAATGTCTGCATTTTACAGCCCCTTTAATCTCTGGGTAGGAGCGCGCATTTGACTGTTGGAAGCCAAAAACAAGAAGACATGTACAATTGAACGACCCCATTAAAAAAAAAAAGAAGAAACAGAATAACATTCTTTTAAAGTTCCTTAGTACTGATGTAATATTGTTATACTTTAAGTGGGAGGAAATTAACGTGTATAAGGATAAGGGCGAATCCACTGCTCCAAAAGCAGTTGGAGGAGAAATTGCAAAGACACGCCATAGAGTATGGAACCACATACACATGAAATGGAAACATAGCTATGTCCTGCTTGATTCAACAAAGGTTGTTGCCTGAAATGAGATCCAGAGTAAATGAAATGAAATAAAAGGAGTAACAAGATTCACCTGTGAAAAACAGATGGTGAAACTCCAAGTACTAAATGCTATTAAAAGTTATTATTAGTTGCCAACTGGTAAAATGATGTACAAACCCAGGAACAGCGTAGGTGGTCGCATACACAAAAAATTAAGTTGAAAGTGCGCGCTGCCATTTATTGCATGCTTTAAACATGAAAATGGTGCATGCGAATTGCTAAACAACCATGTGCCTAAGGCCGACCAACACAACCTAATACCACTCGAACAACCAAGTATACAAAGCACTCCCCAAACTCTGTCTACAAGAGAGGAGTTTATTTGATCAACCTCCTGAAATCCATCGTAGGCCAAAGTGTTGTATCTAAACTAAAATACAATAATAAAAACTGAAACAACAGTGCTTGAATAATATTAGAATTCTCTCCTACACCATGCAAATGTTACCGAATAATCTTGGCCCTGCATGTTTGTGCTCTCAAGAGGTCAGAACTGTTACTAGCGCTTTATAATCCCTTCTTCCCCCAAGATGAAGTATATAAAAACACACTTTATATTAAGACCTTGTTTTTTTAACCACACATGGATCTTGGAGTGTCCACAGTGGCAGCGTTCCTGTGGGTGGTGTTGAATAATAACTTTTCTTTAAATGTGCAGCCCCCTCGGGCACCAAGTAAGCACAGCAGGAGTCGGGCACCGCAGCCAAAACTGAAAGCCTGCACAGGAAGCTTCTTGTTGTCCGAACACACAGCACGCAGGGGGAGGAGATGTGAAAAGAGGAAGGCTGGTGCTGATGCCTCAGAGCAGGCATGTAAGGGCTAAGAGAGAGGAAGGGTGAGCACAGGGAGAGGGGAGGAGACATGCACAGGACCAGAAAATAGGCACGTTGAATATTACAAGTTGAGCCAAGAATCGGTTCTTTTGCCAGAGGTGCGGGGGCTGCATGGTATTGTACAAACACAGGACTCCCTCTGTCCATGCAGCCCCCACCCCTTTGGGTGGTAGGACACCCAGCTGATTAACTGCTGGTTGAGGTCAGCGGCTGTCTGCAGCTGCCAGAGAAGGAAAGCGGCCTGCCACCCGCAGGCGGCCACATGCGCATGGGGGCTGCCCTAGGCAGTCCCCGGCAGAGTTCACAGCGCTGCCCTGCCCTGATCCCAGGCTCACTGTTCTCCGGCACAGAGCCCTTTCTTCATCCCAGTTAGTTAACATGCCGGGTTACAGTGACACCACAGGTTACATGTTCACACTTATTAATAAAAATAGAGGTGGGTGAGCCGCGCCGTGTAGAACAAAAGAAAGGCGCGACCACCGTACTTAAAGATAAAGTGCGCGTGCTCCACTGCAACAATTACAAAAAGAGTTCTCCCCAACAACTGATGAAGGCTGCAAGCAGAAGAAAACTGTAGTTGAGCGGTGCTCCTCTACGAAAAACCGAAGTCAGGTATCGCTCCCTGAACCACTTAGGAGGCAGCAAAGAAGAGGGACACTGGACTGAACCAATGGTAAGCAGAAGGCGGGAGCAAAGTCCTTTATTGAACACAACAGGTCTTCCAGACAGCAATACGCGCTGCCTAGGCTCAACCTAAAAAGGGGGAGATGAGTTGGAAAAAGTGTTATAGTGAAGCTCTTACTTCTGTCTTTGGGTGCAGTGGGTATTTCACCTTTCAAAGGGAAATGTTATGTGTTTATTTCACCTCTCCTTGCAGCTCTGCAGGTACTTGCTGGGACACGGGGAACTCTGTGCTCTACCAACCACCTGGAGATTATCTTTCAGTTCCCCTCTCCTTCTCCCCCCATCAGCAGCAGTTCAGGGTGCAAGGAACGATTCAGTGTCAATGATGCTAGCCTTCACGACTCCTGGGCCATTTGGGAGGCTAGATTGCTACTCCTACTCAGCAAGATCAAGGTTACCCACACATCAGAGAAGGTCTGCCATGGCTCCAGGGCAGCTCCAGGTGCCTTCCAGGAGAGCAAGGGTCCGTTTCACCAGGTAGGGTTGCCCCCTGGGCAGCGATGACCTCTACCTAAGGGTCTTGGATGGGATAGGCCCAAATCCATGCTAGGTCTCATAAAAAAGGGTTGTGTCAGAATATCTTTTGCAAATGTATCACCCAGGATAAATATTGTATCCGAAATATAGTTTACAAAAAATATTGTCTGATTGGGTGTAGATTTTCTAATATCAACTACAATGGGGTGATAGTTTTATAAACAATATTTAAGAGACAATGTTTATGTCAGATGGTATTCTGACAGCAATATTATGGTCGTCAAATCACAGGAGACACTGTTCCAAGATAGGGGTGCAAAAATGTCACCCTCTCATCAACAAGAAAAGATAAAGAATAGAGTCAAAAAAAGAGGGAGAAGAAATAGAGAGAGGCAAAGATATCTCCCCAGTATCAAGGATCCAGGCAGTCGCTGGTAGAGGGTAGGTGCGAATGAGCCGGCACCCGACGCAATCCCAATAAGGTGCAGGCGTCCAGCATGTACTAGCCTCAGGAGATTTCTCCCCTAGATGTGAGGGTACTTCATTGTTTAGGGCACATCTATAGTTTAGATAGTTACCAAACTGTAAGGAACACAGTTGTGTGGATTGCCCAGACATACCTTTCACTTTTGTGGGTTACCATCCTTATTTTGGAACCCCCTTTTTACGTGCACTTAATTTTTAATCTTCACTGTTAGGTCCTGAGGAAATGCCATTGATCTTTCTGACACACTAGGCGTGAAACATGTCGACCTTGGAATAGTTACTTGGGCACATACAGCCCCACAGTAACTTACTTACCTTCGGGTTTTTTAGTCTGCCAGGGGCACCACGTGATTAAAATTCTTCTTGTGGATACTCCTAGGCAGTTTTAATTTTGAGCACTTTACACTGCACGTCCTTTATCACTTCCATCTTTGGATCCGCCCCACATACCTGCACTCATCTTACGGCTTTTCTCTTAAAAGATCTCCGCAAAAGTGACCCTTCGGGGACCCGTTGGGCATTGCAGCGCCGGCCCGACGAGGAGCATAGGCCCTATGATGAAGCATGACATCCCTTGGGGTGTGTGAGGGCTACTAAGAGGCAGGATTTGGCCCTCCCTTCGGGATTGGATCCTTGATACTGGGGAGATATCTTTGCCTCTCTCTATTTCTTCTCCCTCTTTTTTTGACTCTATTCTTTATCTTTTCTTGTTGATGAGAGGGTGACATTTTTGCACCCCTATCTTGGAACAGTGTCTCCTGTGATTTGACGTTCACTTATGGAGCACGGACACTGGACCTTAACAGGCTCCTGGTCCCCCCTTCTCTTCTTTTTTGACGCAGCAATATTATGGTACCACACCAGAGAAAAACAAAGGGCAAGAAATTTGGATGAGGCACCATTGCCAAATTGATTCCAAATATTTGATAACCCTGTGGTCCCTTAACCTCACCAGAAAGTTTCTTAACTCTCCACCCTGGGGTGAGCTCAGTGGACATTGATCTGAGCAGCCTGACTTCAATAGGGATTGGCTGTGTGCTTGGCAGCCACTCCAGCTATGGAAGGGCATGTTGACCCCTGCAGCCCAGGGCTTGGGTACTTTTCAAGGGATCTGTCAGGAAGAGAAGCTGTGTAGCTGCTGTGCTTCCTTGCAGGCATGGAGCCCTTCCTCTTGCTGCTTGCCTGAAGGATTCTTTGGCAGGACAAGACCTTCATGGAATGACTAAAGAATGACTGCCACTGTGGCCTTTTGTCACTTAAGTCTAAAGCCTACCAACTTCATAATTCCTTCTTCTAAGTATTAGGATTTTTTAACAGCCAGTTTTCTTTTATTAGACTTGTGACAGACATGCCAGAAGCTTGATGTCTGGAAGATATTTGTAACTTGAGTGATAGCTGAGATGCCTGGAGGCTGATCCTGTCAGCTCTCTCAAACAGCAACATTTGGGAACACTGTACGTAGTCCACTGGTGTTCTGTCACTCAGAAGCACACTCCGCTAGTTGAATTGGGGTTTCAATCAGCTCTGAATCGAAGGTCGCTCTGCAGAGGGCAGTTAATAATCTTCCATCTAGAAACTCTGAGACAGATATCTCAACAGTTTGGGCCACTACAAAGTCACCAGAAGTGACACAAACCAGTGCTAAGTGTTGATTTGGGATTTACCTTCCAGCGCAAAACTTGTTTTGCAATGGAATTTGCCTAGAAATAACACAAAACAGCAGTTTTGCTCTGCTTTGTGTTACTTTGCATCAAGGGGACATCCCAAGGGTGGTACTTGGGCATTTTTATGCGACCATCCATGATTTGTGACTCAAGGCGCGATCAAATAACAATTGAAGACAGGGCTGTGTGCCCGAAAATATGCCTCCACGAGGCAGGCGGAAAGAAGGAGAAAAGTTTTGTTTTCTCCAAACGTTTCTAACTTTGCTTGTATGCTGTACTGTACAGCACACATACAAAGTGGGAAAAGCTTTAAAGTAAGTCAAGGTCAAGGAAAACTTTATTCGATTGCTATTTTAAACAATCATAAAAGCACATAAAAGCAGACAATTAGTTACAATTAAAAGTTAAATTATACAGTTCATTGATAAAAACCAGGCTCATACAAATACGATAATGTGCCCTTGATGTCAATACTTAAAATACAATGCATTTCCTTTGATAAAGTACTTTCTTCAGGAACATTGCTATCCTCCACGCTGTATGCTCGTTCTCCGAGAGCTGCAATATAATGAATGCTGGGCGACATTGTCTCAACCCCAGAGATTTTAAAATTGAAATAATCCAAAGTTTCCTTAACTCCCTGTAAAATTTACAAAATAAAACAACATGCATGGTGGATTGAGCAGAATGATTATCACAAGGACACAATTGCAAATCTCGGGCCCAATCATTTCTATATGGAAAGGTTACAAATCTATGAAAGGTCCCCAGCCTAAATCTTGTTAATAAGAACCTATCATATCCACCAGGTACAAATATTAAATAAGGTTGTATGTTAAAAGTGGTTAAAATTAGCTGGTTGTGGTGTACGGTAGGCTTTAAGATCTCTGGCGACATTCTCAATGTGTCCAGTAGATGAAGACCCTCCTTTTTTAGGTCATTTCTCGTGAACAACTGGTTAGTACTCAGGTCAGTAAAATATTCTGGATGGCCTAAGTCACGCATAAAATTTACCCACACAATCTTTAGGGCCCCCTCCAATTTCAGGCTATCCGTTAATATATCCCTGTTTAGCTTTGTCTCTGCTTTTGTCCAAATCCTATGCCAAAGGAGAATTGGTTCCAATTTTATGAGATCAGAGATATATGGAAGCCCCAACTCGGCGTGGCAAACATACGAGGAAGTGCTAGCCGGTACAGATAAAATGTATCTTAAAAAGGTGTTTTCCACCAATTGTAGCGGGTGAGTATCAGCAAAGCCCCACACTCCTGCCCCATACAAAGCGGTGGAAATACATTTTGCTTCATAGATTTTAATGAGCTCTGCTGGTGGTCTCCTACCCAATTTTTTCGAAAAGTTCATTAGGGCTCTTGTTGGCCTTAGGAACGTCAGTTTTTTTGCTGAGACGGCTTGGGTCCATGAATCTTTTTTATGAAATAGTATACCAAGATATAAGAAACTGTTTGTGGACTCTAGCTTCCGTCCGTCCACAAACATGTCCCTGGACCTCTGACTACCATAACCACACCTCATTATGTAGGTCTTCGAGATATTCACACTAAGACCAAGGTCATTCATAAAATTAGAAAAACTGTCTTGCACCCTCTGGAGGCCTATTTGCGTACGTGACATCAAAACTGCGTCATCCGCATAGAGGAGAGCAGGTATTGTGCGCCCAGCTATTTGAGGGAAATCTCGGCCGTCTTTAAGGAGGGCCTGACCCAACCCATTAATATAAAGATTAAAAAGGAAGGGGGCCAGGACACAGCCTAGCCTAACCCCCCTCCTTATCGGAAACGAGGCCGTACGCTCACCACCCAGGCCAAAGCGCACTCGCGCCTTCGCATCATTATAAAAACGCTTGAGAAAATGAATAATTTGTACCTCAACCCCCATTATCTCAAGGATCTCCCATAGCTTACTATGTCTCACAGAATCGAAAGCCGCGGTGAGATCCACGAAAGCTAAAAACAGTTTGCCCTTCTTCGCCCGGGTATATTTCCCAACAAAAATTGCCAAGTTTAGACTCTGCTCGGTTGTCCCTAGGCCCTCACGGAAGCCATATTGTATATCAGACAGGACCTGGTTGTCCTCAGCCCAGTCATGTAGGCGTTCCAGGATTATTCGACCGACTACTTTGGCCAGAGAATCCAGTAATGAAATGGGCCTATAACATCCTGGATCCTGGCGGTCCCCCTTTTTAAAAATTGGGACAATAATGGATTCCACCCAGGTAGTTGGAAAAGGTGCCCCACAACTAGCAATAATTACCTGGGTGATAATTGGCCCCCATAGGGGCACATTTGATTTAAACAAGTCTACAGGGACCCCATCCGGCCCAGGGGCCTTGCCACCAAGGCTTTCTGAGATTGCCCTGTTTACTTCCTCTAGTGAAAACTGGAGATCCGGATAGTGGGTCAGGGAATCCATAGTTGTTTCCCCTTGGCTGTTACTTATTTGTGCATTTAGGTTTCCCTGACCATTATACACCGTGGAAAAATGCTTGATCCATTGGTCCTCAGATATAGCAGTTTCAATTGAGGGACCATCTCCTGAGGACAAAAAAGGTGCTTTTACTGCTTTCCAAAAAGCAGAACTATCTTTCATCTGTGAGGCTTTGTGAAGGGACTCCCAGGCTGCGTTTCTCAGGGCACATTTTCTCTCCTTAAGTGCCATCCTGTATTCCGTCCTTGCCTGTCTCACACCATATGAGTTTCTTGGAGTCTTATGTAGTTCATGCTTTAAATTAGTGTAAGCTTCTGTACACTTTGAGTCAAACCAACCCTGATTCTTTTTTTTTAATTACGATTCTGAACAAATAATACCGCCCTTACTACACCTGATATTGTTTGAAAGGAGGATAAAACACTATCTGGAGTAGCTGTTTCACTCAAACAGATGTCAAAAGCCGACTTACACTTAGTTACTACTTGTTCAGTGACTACTGCAGGATCCACCATTGACCAACGTAGGGTATATCCATTCGTTTTATCAATTATAATATTTTCTAACACCTGGTCAGCTTTGTCATGTCTAACCGATTTATTTATAGGCAACTTGACATAAATGCACAGGGGGTAATGGTCACTTAATGAATTATCGTCAACAGAAAAAGAGTGCAAGCTACACGCATGACTATTTGACAATAATATATGATCTATGGTAGTACATAAGCCTCTACCATTAAAGGTGTGGTACTTAGAAACAGGTATGGCACATAATTCGTTTGCAAAACCTAGGTCGTGGGAGAAAACTAATTCATTAAACAACTCCCCCATGACAGAGTGTCGGAAGTGGGTGTTACTTATCCCTTCACCACTGTCAAAGCCACATAGTTTGTCATCATCATTTGAACATAAAGCACTGTTAAAATCCCCGCCCAAAATTAACATCGTGTCTTTAGCATTGTCACTACACAGTAAATTTAGGTCATTGCTCAATTTTTTTACCACAGGCACAGATTGGTCCGGGGGATTATTATTATAATAATTTGCCAGTACAATACAATAATTTATATTTACATGTATTTTAATCAATTGGTAAAAGGTTTCCTCATGGTATAACTCCACCTTTTTCACCTTCAGCCTACTTGATATATAAGTGCTAAGCCCACCCTTTGCCCTGCCACTTAGCCCCCCAACCGCACGAGTGTGAAATGTTTTGAACCCATTTATGTGAATAGGTTCCTTAGCCCACGTTTCCTGGAGACATAGAATGTCATGTCTTGCTACAAAATCGCACCAAACTGGATTGATCAATTTAGAGCGTAATCCTGAAATATTCCAGGAAACAAGATTACAAAGGATTCTATCAGTATTACCTACAGAGCTTGCTGTTACGTCTTAACAATTACTGTTATTAATAGGTGTCTGGACTGGACTTGTATGTACATAAGGTTTAGCAAAAACGGCCAAAGTCACCCTGGTTGAATCCATAGCCAACTCCTCCTGCTCTCTAGAGGCTAAAGATAACAGGCTAATACTCATTGTTGTGTAAACCTGGTTAGGGAATGTTTTCTGCTTGAATACCTTGGTGCCTCGATGTCCATGTGTATTAGACTTAATGTTAGAAGAATAAGGTCTTAAATTAGTCAGTCAGCCTATATCTTCCAGGGGATTCAAGATGTCATAGGAATTGCTAACTGGAACGGCATACCTAGGCTGTCTAGTCCATAGAGGTCTCCCCTCCTCCGGACTAGGCCATTGGGGTCTAGGTGGTTGATAAAAATATCCTAATGGTAAGATGTTAATGCCCTGCGCCATTATTGTCCAATTGCCAGCCCTATCAAGGATTGACTGGACCAGGCCCGGAGACTAAATGTTAGAACTACGCAGTCACCAGCTAATGTCTTAGTAGATTTGCCTACCCAACCTTTTCTTCGTGCCATTTTAAATTCAGAAAACAGCAGATCAGTTATGCCAGTCCTTGCACTCAATAGGTGCAGCGACTTATTCCTCAATGTGGACCAATGTTCTAAGACATTGGACAGTGAGGGGGGGACATTAGCCAACACGACCGTATAAGGGGTTGCTTCTGGAGGGAGGTGCAAGCTCGATTTTGGGCTAGCAAGAGCTCCCTGATTAAATCTCTGACAACTCTGTGAACTTATAGTTTCCTGCCTCCTACCTTGTATGGTACTTCCCATAGCAACAGATGCCCCACTTAGGGGATTTACAGTCTGAGCATGTGTATTATTCGAGCCGTCTGTGTGGGATGAGGGCCCTAAGTCATCTGGTAAACGAGGTGCTAGTCTTGAGTATGAAGGCCCTGCCTGAGCTACATCGTTACCTTTGGCTGTGCTATTATGGGTCCTAGGATGATATGCTTGTCCACTTACAGGGTAGCTTTCAGGATGGTTAACCGCTGTACCCACCCCCCTGCTAGAGGGTATATTCTTGTCCCTGCATTGGGTACTATCGGAGCTGGCTGGGGAGATACTAGTAACAAACCCAAGTAAAGTAAGTCTAGTCATAGTATTTTGTACTTGAATGTTATGCTTCCAGCACAAAACCTTTTCTAGACTCATGCCGACACATTTGCACTTTGGTGCAAAGATATGTGTAGTGATAGTCAGCCAGAAAATGCACCTACACCTTGGAAGAGAGCAGCAGTACCATTTTGAAGGAAATATGGCACTATTCTTCTCTCTCCCACTGGCTTTGCATGAGATATTAGTAAGCCTGCCCTTCTGTTTATATCTTCATGTAATCCTCTGTAACTCAGCCATAGGACCTTATTTAGTGTTTGGCAGAAGAGAAACTCTGTCACAAACATGACAGAAATTCCACCTGCCATATTACAAGTGACATAGGTTATAATGGTCTTGTAATATGGCAGATAGGATAGCCGTCTCATACGGGATGGTGTAACCGGTCCGACAAACTCTAAATAAGGCCTCTATACCAGTGTTGTAAACAAAGCACCCTGGAACTTAACCAAACATTTATAATCCAGATGTCAGATCCCCTTTCAGAGGGCCACGGAGGGCAAAGGGGACACTCAGCTCTCTGCCACTCCTTCTGCAGGGTAGGTGTTCGGTTGGTCCCTCAATGGGGGTGGCTATGACCATCCTGTCTGTGGTCCCTCACCCGGGTGATGGTGTACAGGTGGTTCCACAGTGGCATCACTTCTCCGGCCAGGAGCAGAGTTAGTTGCAGTCTTAGGTGCTCCTGGTAACCCCCTCTGACATACGGGGTCACCACAACTCACAGTTCACGGGCTCCGGCCCAATCAGCATGATGATATTCTCCACGGCGGCTTCTCCGGCATACAGGGTTACCACCTCTCTACCACATAAAGCTATGGCCCTAACTGCAGGGCAGTCTTGTCCACCGCTGCCCTCTTAGTATATGGGGTTGCCGCCTTGCTACTATACGGGGCTTCACCTTGAACAGCGCAGCACGACACGGCTAAATTCACGGCGGCCCTCTCCTGGCATACGGTGGTCGCCGGCCCTGTCCTGCCCTGCACACGTGCAATGACCCAATCGGTGCAGCAGCCATTTCCTCACACCTCAAACAAGGAGTCCACTCGACAGAGCTCCCCACTGGACCTCGCTCCCTCCAACTCTCTCCTCTTCCTCACAGAGCACACTGTTCTTGGCAAGTAGGCAGGTGCTGGTGCTCCAGAGCAGGTGATCTTCATTTCCCTGGGTGATATCCCCTCACCTAGCAGGGAGACTAGCAGGCCTTGGCCCCCAGTCCTGGTCGCAGGCAGAAGTCTTGCAGAAGTACCCCTCCTGCTACAGCCCGTCTGGCTGCTTGGCGGAGGACAATTTTTGGGGACTCAAACAACTTTTTGCAACTCTTGAGTGGGTCCCCACCATATGGACCTGATTCTCTACATAACCAGCCAACCCCAGGCCATTTCAGTTCTGATGAGACTCTTGTATTCTTTTAAGGGTCGAAACGCCATTGACACATGTACAAAGACATTCTTATCCTATGCACACGCTCAAATAACAAGTTAAATTCACAAATCAGTAAATGCAAACAATAAAGAGGAGTAAATTTCTGTTGTCTTTTCTTTTAATCCAACAGCGCACAGCCAACACGTGTTTCGTCGTTAGGGGGAGACCCCACGACTTCTTCAGGGCTAGAAATAATATGACAAGTGTTTGTATCAACAGATGTACTAATGTTTAAATATACAGTATTGGTGAACACATTTCACCTCATGTGGAAACCCCAAAAGGACATATGTAAAACCATGACAATTCAGTCAAGTGTATCTGGAAAGAATGTTTAAATATACAGTATTGGCGAGCACAAATCACCTCATAGTGGAAACCCAAAAAGACATATATAAATCCATGACTAATCAGTCAAGTGTATCCAGAAAGAAGAGGTATTTGTATTGCAGCATTGATCAATAAAATCACCGGGTGACAATAACTTGTGCGGAACACACAAAAAGGGCAAATTTATTAGTGAATTCAGATGTAATCCCGTGGAATTACTCGTACACACCGATATTGCCATGTGTGTAAGTGGAGGCAAAAAATCATGTGCCTATCCGGGCATTCTCCCTACCTGTATGGCTCTTTAAATCCTAACTTCTGTATTCTAGACATGAGATTAAGGGGATCAAGTATTACTATTTCAAAATTCAAATAAATGTCACAACACCATATCCATAATACGTAATTCAACATAAGGTCAAGGTGAATCTCACCTCTCCGCCGGTTATACTTCCGACCCAGCTGGTCAATAGATTCGAATTAGATTGAGATCCAAAATATACCGAAGAGTTTCATAATCCAACCTTAATAGAGTAATAGCCAAAATTAGTGCCCTTGTTGAACTGACCGTGAATCATGTCACATATGACGAACTGTCTATTATCACTTAGGATCCCCATGACCCTTACTTTATCTTATGGGCCGGTGGAGTATTCTGTGTATGGGTGCTTGTACGTATATTTCTGTAAGTATATCTCCCAAAGTCAAGATTCCCTGTAGGTGCAATATATAACGATATAAGTTGAGTGATGTCTGCAAACCACGGGCCAATTACTAGAGTCTGGTTAAAAGAACCGGAGTATCAACATACCGTAAGCGAGTGCGCTGACGAGAGAAGAGTCTTGCCGTCGGGTTCGCCTATTGAACCGGAAGCGGTCTGACCCGTAAACCGGAAGTATAAATATGCGCGAAGTGCCAGGGCACTAGTGTGTAAACCCGCATCGCAATGGTCGCTGGACGGAAGTAGATTAGAACCCCACCTGCCAGCTCACTGTGAGAACAAAGTGTAGCATGTGACATCACTGCTGGAACCATGTCTGCGGTACCCGTAGCAAGAAGAGAAGAGGACCCCCATTTTAAGGGAGCTAATTAAGTCGTGTTAGGATGAAAGCCAAAATTTCGTTTAGGGAGCTCATTGAGTCGCAAAGAAGTATACGGCCTTCAATGCAAGTAAACAGATAATATCATGAAGGGTGATGGAGTAAGATTGAAGCCAAATATAAATGTAAAGATAATATCATTACAACTAATAAAATACATGTACAAAGACAGACTGGTTTCTATAACTGTGATACAATGATTAATTCCCTGTGTCCTTGATTGAATTGAATATAAACTGCTGTCTTTTGATGTAGAGCAACCAATATACAGTGGATGTTCACATTCTCCCTCACTGTTTTTCTTCGTTTCGGTTTTGGTTTTTCTTCACACCTGGGGTCTATTCATTCTTGTCTTTCTGTGTTTGAAAAACACTCACAAATTGTTTTTGAAGAATTTTTAAAAATGCATGAATGGTTTTCTAATAAAACTAGGTTCAGCTGAACCGTAGTTATTCATAAATACTGGCTCTGCTTTAATACTTCTCCCAGATCAGAACACCCCATACCAACTCCTAATCTGGAGAGATTGGGAGGTCATATCAGCAAAACCGTCAGGAAATTCCAACAGTGCTCCCGTTGCTCAATCCGGCTTTGTGCTCCACCACAAAGTCTAACCCTTGCAAAGAAATAGATCATCTCAACAACTTTGGATTCTCTCCCTTCATAGCCATCAACCATTTCAGCGGATTATGATCCTTTTGCACCACAAACGTAGTGCCAAACACATAAGGGCAGAACTTACACAAGACCCACAATATGGCAAAGCATTCCTTCTCCATAGTCTCCCAGTTCTGTTCTTTGGGTAGTAATCTCCTACTAGTAAAGGCTATCGGACGCTCTTTACCTTTCTCATCCAGTTGAGGTAACATGGCTCCAAATACTTTCTCAGAGGCATCTGTCTGCACAATGAAAGGTTGACTGTAGTCAGGTGCTTTCAGTACAGATGAGGTGCATGGCACCTTCTTCAGTTCCTCAAATGCTTTCTGAAACTCTGCATTCCATATCACTTTCAGTTTGCAGTTACTTTCACTTTCCTGGGCTGCTTCCTAGAGGTCTAAGCAGTCAATGAGGCAACTATGCTTCCATAGTTCGCCCAAAAATTCCTGTAATACCCGGTGAATCCTAAAAAGGCCCTCACATCAGTCTGTGTAGTAGGCCATCACAGGCCAAATCTTGGCATTCAACAGGCGAATCTTCCCATTACAATAGACCCTTGCTTTGGTACTAGAACCAGAGGACTAGACAAAGGACTACGATTTCTCTCAATGATCCCTAGTTCTGACATCTTGGCATCTTCCGTCTTAATGCATCGCTGAACCCAGTCAGACATTTGATACATCCTTCCCTTTACTGACAGACTGTCACATGTGTCTCAGACAAGTGTCAACCCTAGAGTCAGGGAGAAGAGGTTGGCAAACCATCCCAACACCTCTCTACCTTCTCTCTGCTGCTCAGGGGTTGACAGAGGGGCTAACTGAACCCCTTCCAAGTGCCATCCTTCATGTCACTATGCCGCAAGTCAGGAAGAGGCTCACAGTCTTCCTCTAATGCCTCTGCCATAGCCATGGAATTCACTGTGTAATCTCTCCGGAGGTAAGGCTTCAGCCTGTTCACATGGAACACCCTCTTGGGTTCCCTTGTGCCACCTGTGTCCACCAAGCAGCTTCCCTCGGAAACCTTCTGAACTACCTTGTATGGCCTACACCATTTGTCTTTCAAAGCCCTGGGACAAATAGGGTTTAGCACCAATGCCTCCTGACCTTCCTGATTCCCAGTCAGCGTAGCTTTCTGGCATCAGCTCTTGGCTGGCCTGAAGGTTTTCCTTTGCTTGACTCATGTTTTGTACCATCAATCTCCTGAGGCCAATGACATAGTCCACCACATCTTTCTGTGGAGACTCTGAGGTTCCTTCCCACCCTTCTCTGACTGAGGTGAGTGGACCCCGCACCGGGTGTCTGTACAGAAGCTCAAAGGGATTGAACCCTACCTCCTTCTGCGGAATCTCTCAGTAGGCAAACAAGAGACATGGCAGGAGAAGATTCCACTTCTTCCTGAGGTTCTCTGGTAGAGTTCCCATCATGCTGTCCAGTATCTTGTTAAACCGCTCCACCAAATCATTGGTTTGTGGGTGATATGCTTTGGGGAAGTGGTATGTCACACCAGCTCACATCTCTCTCATGTAAGAGAAGAGGAAGTTGGTTCCCTACTCATTAATTACCATCCTTGGAAGTACGACCCTAGAAAAGATCCCCAGGAGACCTCTCGCTACTACCTGGGCAGTCATGCTCCTCAGAGGTACAGCTTCAGGGTACCTAGTGGGATGATCCACCAAAATATACTTTTTGCCTAACTGGAATGGGGCGGTCGAATGGACCAACTATGTCTAATTCCACCCGCTCATATGGACCATCTACAACTGGTAGAGGCACTAATGGTGCTGTACTTCTCCTTCCTTTCCTTCCACTCATCTGGCAAGTGAGACATGTTCTACAGAACTGCTCTGTGTCTCTGCGCATCCCTGGCCAAAAGAACAGAGGGTCCAACCTATACTGGGATTTTCTAATCCCTAAGTGTCTAGCTAATGGCACTTCATGGGCCAGTGACAAGACCTTCCTATGCACTAATGCAACATCTAGCCTCTTGCTAGTTCCTGGCTCAGAATTTACCGGCTCACTATAAATTGGGCCATCCTCCTAGCCAACATAGTGTTTTCTCAGCCACTGCCCATGCAGGTAAGAGCAGTGGGTTGGGTGGGGGGGGATTTCGACGGACGATGATGAGGGAAAATTATTTCCTTTGTCACCGTCTGTCGAAATCTGCCCCCTCCCGGCCCCAATGCCCCACTGCTCTTACCTGCATGGGCCGCAGCTGTGTTTTCTGACCACTCCTTTGCTGGCCTGTTCCTGAGCTTCCTTCCAAAGTCCACTCCTCCTGTGTGTTGTATAAATCTTCATGGGTAGGCGCCCCAGCAGCTAGCAAACCCTGCAGCTCTGGAAGTGACCCAGACTCCAGCAGATGGTCAGCTTCGGGAACCTCATTATTCTTCCCTCTGGAGCAGAAGTGATGACCTTCACTGCCATTGCCTTCCCAGAGTCTGCCCTTTCCCGCAAACTACCTAGTCCTGGTCCCTGCACATCAGGAATGATCCCAGTCCCACTCTGAGACTGATATGCACCTGGTCAACACAGCTGATGCTGTCCAAGCCATAAGGATTTCAGGTCCTGGCACCAAGCCCAGGGCAATAAAATAATTATCTAGGAGACAATCAGCTCTGCTTTTTCCTTATCCCGATATCAATCATGGCTGCCTTGCCATTGAGCTCAATCTCAACCCTGGCAAGCGGATACTCCATGCCCTCTCCACTGGCTACCAAACCTGTATCCTTGGTTCCAGGGAGTGTCTCCTCAGGAATAAGGTACATCCTCTCAACCATAGTGAGGAAGGCTCCAGAAGCCCTCAGGGCAGGCACTTTCCTCTCATTGATACTGGAGCAGCGTAGTTTTCAAGCTCAATATTCTATACATCATATATAAGCATTTACATGTGATTCATATATTCAATGTCTGCCTAACGTTCTTTAATTTGCGTTCTATTCTAACAAGAATTGTATTAGGTCACAATTTATTGGCCGGTTTAGAAAATACTAAGTTGAATGATAATCAATATAATAATGTTTACTGAAGGTACTCACTTAAATGGCAATAATTGTTTTCTTTTCCCTGACTTAGAATAGAGCAGACCTCTCTGTTGGGTTTTCCCCTGAGTGAAAAGCGTTACGCTAGACACACTTTCATTTTTTTTTAACTTCTACTGAGGTTCACAAAATATTGACACCTTCTTCCCTTCCTATTTAGAAATGCCCCATCCTTTTTACTCTTTACTAAGAGTGAGTGGGTTTCTTTATAAAACACATCATTTGTATATTTTGTATTCTTTACATGTTGTTTGTTACTATTCTGTACTTCATAATACTTAAATTCAGAATACTTGAGAACTTGAACATTATGACTGTATTGATATACTTTCTTAACCATTTCCAAATTTGTTGATTGATTAATAATCTGAAAAATAAACCTTTATGGTTGAAATACCATCATCTCTGTCGTCATGGTGGAGCCCTTTGGTTTCAATGTATTTGAAATGTATTTCCGATGTTAGCTCCCTGTCAACACTTCAAGTCAACATCCAACGGTTCAGACAGCCAGTGGAGAATACTGTTTGATGATTTTACAAAGAGAATGAGGTTTAAATATCCTCACTCCATCAGTGCTAATTTCCTGCACCAACCCAATCATGTTGGGATGAATGTGCTTCAGGGCACATGGATCCCTCTCCCAAAAGTCCATAAATACAAGTTTTTTTTTTTTTTTATAGGTTTATTAAATATTTATTTATTGGCATTTATCAATAAAGAACATACAACTTCAAGGGAGCACTGACACAATTGTCTATTTGGTGTTTGAGTTACACAATTCCATTTGCCAATACTCAGAGTATTTATGATAATGAGCCAGAGAAAACAAACCAACATACAGCAGAACAGAATTCCCTTTACACTTAGTCCGCTGATAAGCTAAGGAAGCTGGCTGATCTCCACCCTGTGCAATATGTGACCCCGGATCTTATGGCCTGGTACTGCCTAGGTCCCCTCTCACCTTGACTACCCAAGACCGCCCCTAGGAAGTGATGGATGTGTACTCCCTCCCCCCCAAGGCAAGCATTTCAAACCACACTCTTTTTGGATTAGGGGGAGTGACCCCCCCCTGGCCGTATTTATTACATAATTAACAAACATTTGATTATTATTTACATTATGTACATTACGCAGAAAGTCCAGATACATTGATAGATACATGATGTCACTTGCTAACCTTAACATGCTCTAATACAAGTTTACTCCTACCGTAATCTAAAAATGTATATACTTTACTTTCTGAGTGTCCCCTCTAGAGCCTACGGCAAGGTCAATGACTGTCAGCCCCAGATCCCGGTAACTACTAATACTCCACCGGAGTAGGCTTGCGTAGGGGGTACAGCTTATCGGACGGATACTTTCCCCCGGGCCCCCCCTGCGCCCTGAGCCTTAAACTCCATAACGGGGGCTGCAATTCTGCATACTTGCGCCCTGATGCGCATGCGCGTGCGAGGGTGGCCACAGGCCTACTGGAAAGAGTGACTCCCCTGGCCCCCGCACCCTGACAGCCTACTGACCGGCTGTCACTGCCCCTGGAGTTAGATGGTGCTGGCCGCTAAAGGGCCGAAGACTATGCTTACCAATCATGACCTTACCGCTGACCAAGGACACACCACTAAAATACGACAATATTCATGCAACAAAATTCCTACATACTGATATTTTTCTGAATTTTACCAAAACATTTTACTGACACTTTTATTACATATTTACCAAAGCATTATACTGACACTTCATTACACCTTATCAAACAACAACGCCCTTTTCATTAGAAGGCCCTGCAACTGAAAACATATATTCTCGCACTTTTATTACAAATTCACCAACTTCATCACATTTTTACATTTACATATCACCGCGATACCTGTAACGAATTTATTAAATAATCGAATAAAACACCATTACTGTAACACTCATTCGAACTGCCTGCCGTAGGGGATGGTGGGTGGGGAAAACAAATTACGGGCCGCTGATGGCCCGGGTGATGATCTGTGGGAGCAAGAGGGACAAGAGACTGCCCCCGCTCCCCTAGCTCCCTTTTAAAGGGGGCACTGCCTGGCAGACCGGTCTAAACCGACCTGCCCCATCGTCCGGCAATCGTGTGAACCGGAAGCACTCAAGTGCTTCCGGTTCACGGCCCCCGCCGAACCTCCCATTGGATGTACAGGGAGGTGAGGGCGCCACATCATCACCTGGCGTGGCGACCCCCCACCCTCTCCTGGCTCCCGGGGACCGGTGCGACCACCATAATGGCGGCGCACGCTAGGTCGCGCTCGGCCTTGCCCATATGGCCTGGTACTGCCTAGGTCCCCTCTCACCTTGACTACCCAAGACCGCCCCTTGGAAGTGATGGATGTGTACTCCCTCCCCCAAGGCAAGCATTTCAAACCACACTCTTTTGGATTAGGGGAGTGACCTCTCGGCCGTATTTATTACATAATTAATAAACATTTGATTATTATTTACATTATGTACATTACGCAGAAAGTCCAGATACATTGATAGATACATGATGTCACTTGCTAACCTTAACATGCTCTAATACAAGTTTACTCCCACCGTAATCTAAAAAATGTATATACTTTACTTTCTGCGTGTCCCCTCTAGAGCCTACGGCAAGGTCAATGACTGTCAGCCCCAGATCCCGGTAACTACTAATACTCCACCGGAGAAGGCTTGCGTAGGGGGTACAGCTTATCGGACGGATACTTTCCCCCGGGCCCCCCTTGCGCCCTGACCCTTAAACTCCATAACGGGGGCTGCAATTCTGCATACTTGCGCCCTGATGCGCATGCGCGTGTGAGGGTGGCCACAGGCCTACTGGAAAGAGTGACTCCCCTGGCCCCCGCACCCCGACAGCCTACTGACCGGCTGTCACTGCCCCTGGAGTTACATGGTGCTGGCCGCTAAAGGGCCGAAGACTATGCTTACCAATCATGACCTTACCGCCACAGGCCAGCATAGTTGCCCGACTATCTGGCCTCCCCCTCAGCCCACTAGGAGTTCATGCCCTGCGCCTCGTGCCCTCCAACCATGCTAAGATGTCCTCCATAAATGCCTGGTTCCCTTTGGATGAGAGGTGTACCCCGTCTTGCAAAAAGAACTGATCACCCCGGATGTACCCATGTCCTATTGACTTCAGTTTCGGGGTCCTGAACAGCTTATCAAACTTGTTGTTGATCCGCTTTACCGCGTGATTCAACGCTCGGACTGACTCACCCCCTCTCCATTGGAACCTTGGGATCATGTGAGACCAGACGATCATAGCATCAGGGCACCTCTTCGCCAACCATCCTACCTCAGTGAGCAGGTCCTCTACTAGCACCCTCCGTCCCAGGTGAGCCAAGTCGTTACCCCCTAGGTGCAGGATCCACATTGCTGGTGGTCCCTTACTTTCTTTTAAAGCGCGGTTCACCAGCTCCCTGAATTGCCCCACGCACAGACCACCCTGTCCATGAAATACTATTTTTGTTCCCAACTTACGCGCCCTGGCCTCGTGGGCCCCTGAAAAGAAAGTTTTCAACCGACGCACATATGAATGGCCAACAACCCAGATTTCTTGCTGATCCGGGGCCCAAGAGTGAACTTGGGCCATCACCTGTGCTGTTCGTTCGCAGACTGTTGACCGCCGTCCCCCTGGGTGACAAGGTGACCTCCTCCGTTCGCGATGGTGGACCGATGCAGGCTTCCCCCGAGTCACAGGATGAAGAAACTGCAAGCAAACGTAAAAATAGAACACTCGTCAGTGCTTTGCCCTACTGCCAGGCTAAAGACATACACAAGTGCACATCGCACTGTGTAGCATTGTACTGATGCCATCTTCTCTCTGAGTCACAGAATGAAGAAGATCGCAGTTAACATGCAACAGAACCAACGGGCTAAAGCATGTGCAGCCGCACATAGCACTTATAGCAGTTAGAGGACCACCTACCGATCCTCTTGACCTGCTCCTCTCTCAGACCCATGGCCACTGCCTCGGTGGCCGCCCCAATCCTAAAGGAGTGGGTCCCAAAGTTAGTTGAATCCAACCCAGCGTCTTGGATGGCCAAACTCATGACTCTTTTGAACTGAAAGATAGTGAAGGGTGACCCATCCTCATGTATCAAAAGTGGCCCTGCTGTGGCCCACGTACGTTGTGCCATAAAGGCCTCTAGTCTGGCAACGGGGAAGCATGTATTACTTTTAGCCCTGTGAAGCACTATGCTCTCACCCCTCCCTCCCTGATCAGTCTTGGACCTATGTAAGGAGATGTAAGGAGATCATGTGATTATGTTCACATGATCCACCTGTAGGCCCCCCTGCCAATCCTTTTTGTTCCTTGGCACCAGTTCTCCTACCCTGAAAGCGCCATAAAATGCGAGGCAAAATGCCGCTTAAAACAACGTGACCTCTCTTGAGGATTTGCAAACCCGCTGCAAAGCTACCAACAAACTAGCTAATGTTTCCAATCCTATGGGTCTCCTTTCATCAAGCTGCACCCCCTGTAAGCGTTGCCAGCCCTTCAAAGCCTGGCGCACTACAAAATTCCTTGTTGGATCCCTTTTTCCTTTTGCTTTAGCAAAAAAGGATATGGCCGTAATGTGACGCCTAGCCCCTGCTACTGGGCGCCCCTGATCCCTCATAGAGCGAAGATAAGCGACCACCGACCCTGGGTCGTGCCACCTTTGTTCCCAACTGTCCCCCAAGAACTGACAAAACGACCAAAACGCCCCTTCGTAAGCTCTCCTGGTCCTGGGTGCTAGGCTAGCTGCCACGAGGTCCGATAGCTGGTGGCACCAAGCTGCCAAAGCTGTTCTGGGAAAGGTGTTGGGTGACCCGCTGTGTCTGGGAGGTGGGACCTGAATACCTGCATTTTAAAATGAGACAATGCATCAGCAGCATGATTTAATATACCCGGCACGTGTTTGGCCCTAAAAAGTGCATTTAATTTCATACACTGTAATACAATCTCTTTCAATAATCGCAGAATCATCCTGCACTTTGCCGCTTGATTATTAATGCAGTCCACCACCGCCATGTTATCAGACCAGAATATCACAGACTGGTCTCTCAAAAGTTCGGGCCAAACGGACAGTGCCACCAGGATGGGAAAGATCTCAAGGAAGCTTATGTTACTTGTGAGCCCAGAGTCCCTCCACCAACCTGGCCAACGCTGTGCAATCCATTCAGATCCCAAAATGGCCCCAAAACCTTCGCTACCCGCCGCATCGGTCATCAGTCCCAACTCGGGACTGGACCTGGGCGAGCTAGGCCACACCACCCTACCATTGAACTCGCGCAGGAATGCCGTCCAAATGAGCATGTCCTGCTTGACCTCGCTGGATAATCTGGTGTGATGGTGCTTCTCTTTGAGCCCGGACATAGCCTTCGCAATGGTGCGGGAAAATGGGCGTGCCATTGGGATTATGCGCAGTGCAAAATTCAACTGTCCCACCACTTGCTGTAACTGATGCAGAGTAACCTTTTCTTTAGTCAAGCATTGCTGTAAAGCTACCCTGAAATCATTTACTTTGCCTGCCGGTAACCTCGACACCCCTTGGACAGAATCCAACTCAATTCCTAGGAATTCGATCTTTGTGCTGGGGCCCACTGTCTTACCTGATGCCAATGGCACACCGAACTCCTGCATGAGGGCGCAGAACTTTGTTAATGCTGTCCTGCACTCCTCTGATCCTGGTGCCCCCAAGAGGCGAAAGTAATCGAGGTAATGTAACACCCATTGGTGTCCTGAGTCCCGCCTGAAAACCCACTCCAAAAAGGAGCTAAACTTCTCAAAGTAGGCACAGGATACTGAACAACCCATTGGCATACATTTGTCCACATAGTATTTCCCCCGAAATTGGAAACCCAGAAGGTGAAAATCCATAGGGTGCACTGGCAGTAATCGGAAAGCAGACTCAATGTCGGACTTCGCCAATAATGTCCCTCGACCCAGACTTCTCAGCATGTCTACTGCCTGATCAAAGGATGCATATTTTACACTACACAATGCGTCTGAGATTGCCTCGTTCACAGAATTCCCCCTTGGTGCTGAAAGATTGTGGATTAAGCGGAATTCGCCCTGTACTTTCTTAGGAACCACCCCCAGTGGTGAGCAAACAAAGTCTTCCATTGGGACGTCGTCAAATGGGCCTGCCACTCTACCCAGTTTTATTTCCTTCCCAATTTTTGCTGCTGCTACACTCTCATTGGATCTGACTGAAAGTTGGATCTTGCAGTGTGCCACCCCATTGTAACCCTGCGCTGGGATCCTAAAGCCTGCCAGAAATCTCTCCCTGATCGTTCTTGCAGCTTCTGGGCAATTATACATGTTTAACCAAGGAATCATGGCGCTGATGTTTATGGGGGATCTAGCCTTTTCAAGTGATGCTCTCTCATTCTTGTTTTTTGACTCCTTTTTCCTTGGATTTCTTGAAGCATTTAGCTTCGGGGTGTGATGCGTTCCCACAGAAACCGCAGTTATGCTTGAACCTACATGTGCCTGGGGCTCTATTACAGGTCCGTTTATTTAAATCAAAACACACCCCCTTTTTTCCTGTGCTCCCCGTTTTTCCTGAGGCCCCCCCCGCATTTCCTGAGGGGCCTGCCCGAAAGGGCTGGAACCTAACGCTGTCCTGCGCCTGCCCCCGGAGGTTGTCAGATGGCCCCTGCACCAAGTGCTTTAGATGAATAAACATGTCCATCTGATTCCATCCTAATGTTGGATCTTGTGCCTTTGCCCTTCTAAATTCCTTATCGTAATCTTTCCACCCGTCGCCCCCCTTGGTGGCCTGAGCAACAGTGATCCTGTTCTGGTAGCACGCCATCTCTGACCCCATGGCTGGAAAACGTTCTAGCATGATTGCCATATAGATAGGGAAACCCTGCACCCAATTGGCCAAACTTTCTTCCACTCTGTATTTCACGATTACGTTCGCCCACTCCCTAGGGAGCATCCACACTTTGTTTTTCTTAGCCTCTTCCCTTTCCGTCTCATCCACTAACAGTGAAAGAATGTTGACATATGCCCCCTTCCAGATCTTCTCTTTTGTTTCTTGCGACAAATGCCGCCCCAACTGTTCTCTGGATGAGCGCAATTCCCCCAAACCTAGAGATGGCAATGTTTTACCTATACCTGCTGATGCTGCTGTGTCGGCCGCCTTCGATGTTTCTGAATCCGCTGGTGTGCATACTGCTACTGGACCTCCACCAAGAACTGCTGGCACTGCGCCCACAGGCGTTGCCCCTCCCGCCGGTACTGCCGGCTCCACATTTGGCTTTGCTTTCCCTAGCTGTGCCATTATTTGTTTGGCCTTCTTCAAGGCGTCGCCCCCGCTGCCTGACGCCCCTGCTGCTGGAGACCAATTTCCCACTGTCTCCAGCCAAGGCAGTACCACCGCCAGATTGGCCAGAATGTCTGGCTGGACGGGCACGGCCCCCTGAAACCACTGCTGGGACTCTGCGGCTGGTCACCTGACGGCAACGTGGGTGCTGGGATGGAAGGTTCTCCGCCGCCTTGTGGGCTTGGCGTGGGGACTGCAGGTTGTGGTGACTCTTCCCTAGGGGCCGGCCCTGCAGCACCCCTTGGCCAATTCCCGCCAGACCTGGGCCTGTGCCTTTTAGGTAAAGGTGGGGAGAAAGTTTTGGGAGGTATTATGGGTCGCCTAGGCCTCCCCTCCCTCTCATCAGGACCGTCCACTTTCTCCTGCAAACGCGTCAGTGCCTGCCCCATAACCTGCACTTGTTGCATCAGGGTCTCCAGCATAACATCTGTGCGGGAACGCTTCTCATTATGCTTTGCCTTAGGGACCATTGCGTCTATACTATCGCCACTGGTGGTATTACTGCGCACCCTAGCCCACAGGACTGCGCCACTGCACACTAACAACCCACGCAACCTTGCGTAATGGCCCGGGACGCAGCCCAAACCCCTACCTGCGGGTCGCAGCAGCCACCAGCCAGCCTTTGCACCCACGCAACCAGAGCCACGTCCCACCAGCTAGCCCAGTGGGTTCAGGTGAGTCACCCCTCCAACCCGCGTGGCTCCCGGAAGCGATGGAGATGCTGGCCTGCCGGTGCTGCCCTCACCGATCGTCCAAGAGCCTCCTGTGGGTATTCTCCGCAATAGGCTGACGCTCCTGATATGCTGAGGCTGCAGCCCCTTCGCTGTGTGGCTTCTTCAACCGGACGACACTGCAATTGGGGGAACAAAAAAGAAAACCTCTTGTCGTACAGCGCGCGCCCCCCCTCCCTGCGAAGCGCAGGTGCAATCACTTTAAACAGACCCCCTCGTCTGCTTAAAAACCACGGGGTACTCCTACCCACGTGCCCTCCTAAGTTAGCCCCAGAAATGCCCCACTATATACTGTCCAGGCGTGCCTGCAATGTCCAACACAGACTTATATACCCTACTTTTGCCCAAAACAGTCTCCGCGGCACTCCAAAGACTTTGTAGTCACACACTGCCAGTAGCGTGCTTGACACCCCCGGTTATGGCCAAAATGCGCTAAAACTGGCGAGGTAAACAATGCCCAGGCCTCCCCGGTATAACAACTGCTCAACCAATGCTCAACAATGCCCACGGCCGCAGTATGTCGCCCCACAGCCCCACCAATGTTATGGAATACTTAACTGCGCCACAAAAACCAATGCAATATTTAAATGGCCCACCGGGAAAATTGCCAAACTGACCCAAAAAGACCCCGCCGCTATGCCAATGCCCCCACGCGCTCTCGCGTCACCCCGGGCTACCGTAAAACAAACACGCTGTCCGACGGGTTGGTCTCACGTTTCGCTGCAGCTCGTTCATGGCCCCGCTTCTCTCTGCTCCGCTGGGTTCCGCCTCAACACAGCAGCCACTCGTCCACCGCTCCTCCGCCCGGACAATGAAAAACTTCCGGTGCTACGACACAGCTCCCGACGCTGTTCCTCGTCGCTGCTGATACCGGTCAATACAACGCTCTGTTCCTTGTCCCTGCCGACGCTGCCAAATCCAACGCCGCCGACACGCTGCGCCTGTAACGAAAAGAAAACAAATTACGGGCTGCTGATGGCCCGGGTGATGATCTGTGGGAGCAAGAGGGACAAGAGACTGCCCCGCTCCCCTAGCTCCCTTTAAAGGGGGCACTGCCGGGCAGACCGGCTCTAAACCGGCCTGCCCCATCGTCCGGCGATCGTGTGAACCGGAAGCACTCAAGTGCTTCCGGTTCACGGCCCCCGCCAAACCCCCAGTTGGATGTACAGGGAGGTGAGGGCGCCACGTCATCACCTGGCGTGGCGACCCCCCACCCTCTCCTGGCTCCCGGGGACCGGTGCGACCGCCATAATGGCGGCGCGCGCTAGGTCGCGCTCGGCCTTGCCCAGAATCATCGGCTGTCGACAAAGGAGAGTCATGTTGGCGAAGAAAGGGTTCCCAAATGTCTTAGAGTCGGGAGCGCAAGAGCATCAATTCCCAATATATTTTTAATTGCTCTTGACAATATGTAACATCATGCAGCCATGCCCTGTATGTATGCCCTGGTCTCCTCCCCAATGTATGGTCACCCTGCATTTTGCTAGTAATAAGAGCATGGCAGTGAGTAGACGGTGAGAGACAGGTGAGATATACCCAAGGAGCCCCACCAAGGGGTAGAAGGGTGGCATGTGTCCAGTAATAGTGTGTATGGCCGTATATACTTCCTCCCACAACAATGTCATCTTCAGACACAGCCATTCCAGATGTATATAGGTAGCTTGAGGAAAACCACAGCAAAGGCAATGTGGTTCGGAGACTAAAACCGTAGCTTGAATAACTGTACAGGAGTGTGATATAATCGGTGCGCCCCCCCCCCCAGTAGAGTAACAATAATCCCTGCAGCCCCCGCAGTGCAGGTGGCCCCGAGCTCCAGAACCCCCCCCCGCACTGTGAGCACTGAGAGCTCCTGACTGGGTCGGGAACGTGGCCTATCCCTGCCAAGCATCACAGGTTAGGCTAAGACATTTGAAGGCATGTCTCCGCATCACCGCAATAAAAAGGATTATACGCATATTGGCCGCCTCTCCATTTGTCAAGGCGCTTTGGGATCAATTCGGCAAGTGCGCAGCCAGAGCTCGTCTGTTTACTCATTTTAATGTGTCCCAGGCAGTACGAGCTGTGCCCAGAGACGAGGGGACTATGGGTGCCATGGAAATCGCCTCTGGGCCTGGATTGCTACAAATTGCGCTCCTTTTGTTACATCTCGTCCGGGCCCCAGGACCCATGTGCTGCTGTGATTGAATTACGCTCTCTTTACAGGATGTAATGGGTGGTGCCTTGCGAGCCCACAAACGTAACAGCAGGGTCATTGCCACACCTGGGCGACCACGTGTACCAGATGCACGGACGACCCTCTCTCAGCAGCATGTTGAGAGCCAGATTTTAGGTGAGAAGGTAAGCGGTGCACCTGAAAGCAGCGCCCAAAGTTCTGCTCATCCCTTTCTTCAGGGTCAGGTGAACTCTAAGTGGAGGGCACACAGTGGCAGCCTGGCCTGCACACCCAGACCACAGCAGGAACTAGCCAGCTTATCCCTCGCTGCCCCCAAAGCATGTACACTGCGGGCTCTGCTGAAAATCGGCAGCAGAAAAGACACTGAAAAATTTCAAGTAAGCCCATGCCTGAAACTAAATTGTCTTGTATGCAGACAGAGAATTGGATGTCAGAATTTGCTGATATCTCGATCAGGCACATCAGAGCAGGGGTAGAGCATTTTTTTTATTACAAGCGCAAAGACTCGCGTAGATCTTGTTTTCATTAGCGTTTAGTGCGTCATTTTACCCACAAACTGGAAACATTTCTTTGAAAGTGGTAGTTGGAACTGAAAATGAAGGTGCATTGCATGTGGATGAATTTTGCGTCTAATTTTCCGTTAAGCAACTTAATTAGTGGACAAAACGTCTGATATTAACTTAAAAGCCAACATACAAATAAAATTTGTACTAAGAGTAATAATAATAATAGTTTTCTCAGGAATTAAGAGAAATTTGCAAAAGAAACACTTCACAGCTTCTCACTCCCATCCAAAACAGCCGCCCCCTACAATATTACACTTTTTTAAATTTAACATTTTTTATTTTCATATGTGAAACGTTCCTGAAAAGGTAACTGGAAAATATTCATGGGATGGCCAACAAATTGTGTTTGGTGAAAAGTTAGAGGTCCTTTATCTGCCCATAAAAGATACTATCACTCTTAAAAATATGGAAAGGACTGTCAGATGAACGCAGATCATCCGGCACTAGCAGAACAACCAATCGAGTCAGTGCCTTTGGGAAAACACAAAGATTCTGCAAAATGTATCTGTAAACTCCAACGGGTGTTTGTGGGGTAGGGGGGAGTGTGGGGATGCGGTGTTGCGCGTGGCTTCTGTGGATATTTTTGATCAAATGCACAAGACACAGACTCGAATGTCGGTAGGGCTGTCTCTGCCACTCATCCTTATTCGGCTGATAACACCAGGACTGCTCGGTAACCGTGACATGTGTAAGATACATCCTGTAAAGTACTGCGGCGTGGCAGAGAGGGACACCACGAAATACATTCATGTAATAACCCATGTCACAAACACACAACAAACAATCTAGTTTTGAGGAAACCTCCTAGTTTCTTTGCTAAAACTTTCAATTTATTTACTGCATATGAGTGTGAGTCAAAGAGAGCTCGTGTGAAATGGACAGGAATTAAGCGATGTCTGGGCTGGAGGCGGTTACGGTTTCCAAGCTTAGGGGCGAGAGTTCTCTTGGTATTGCCAAATATCACTTGTATTGCTCACAACCGGGCCACAGGCCAGTACCATTGGATCGGAGGGACGGGGAGTAGCGATAATCAGTGCAGCAGGCGCTGTGGCACTGGGGCAAAAGCCTGTGATGGGACCACTGTACCCAAATTATTTCTAGATTTTGGTCACCATTTTGTTGAATGTGTTCATTGAGGCGACAAGAAACGATAGATAAAGGATCAGGCATAGAAATGACTCACAAGGTAGGATCTGGAGTCCCCCGTCAAGTGTTTCTTCTTTTTTTTGTCCCTTTGGCTCTCTCTCCTCCAGTCAACTTTGTAGAGTCAAGATTCAACAGTTTATTTACTTTGTTCATGGGACAAAAGCACGGACACCCACACCAAAGCACCGGGTCTGAATGGCAGACACACTAGGCATGAGGATACAGACTCGCCGGAGGAGAGAGGGGATGGGGAGCCCAGATATGAATAGTGGTGGATGTCTTCCAGTATGTGGTGAGAAAGGAGGCAGAATGTGGAAAGGTAGTTATAGGGCTACCCTTATATATCTGACTGCATTGCCTCAAAAAAGTCTTCGTCTTCATTACTATCACAACCAGTTTGTTTTTAAAGGAGAGATGCTAGTAGGTGGATACAAAAAAGGAAGCACTAGCTTAAAGCCTAATGTCCTGGTCGTACCATCCCCTAGCTGTTACAGTCTCAGCCTTGCTGTGTTTTCTTTACTGCAGCTACGTGTGACTGAACTCAGCCCACGGTGACACCAGTGCATGCTAGAGACAGCTGTACCCTGGCAAAATCCCAGTGTTGCCAGCCTGTTATTTGGGTTATTTTCTTAAATTTTTATAAGTTAGCCTGGGACGCATGCAACACTCACCATGCTGTGTCCCATTTGCAGGAAACAAGCACATGCCTATCTACACTCACCTTCACTCCACTCTTTCAGGGTTGCTCAGGACATTCTGAAATTAACATTATTACACAGGCACAGCTACTCTGACTTGTGATAAAGTGTCACTCAACGTGTCACACATAAGGCAATGCAATGTCACACATAAGCACTCTCCAGCCATTGAAATGTCACACATAAGCAACCTGGAATCTTGGCAGCGATGCGTGGGGGTCCCCTCAAGTTTCCTTACGCCACTGACTCTCAGGTCCCTTCACCTACATGTACCATGCTTGCTAGCATGGGTGTTGCATGGTCAGGGTCTTTCGCCTGACCATCTCGCTTTAAGTAAGTGTCCTTGTGGCACTTGAAGCAAGTCACAACCTTCGACTTAGAATCACTTCTTGTCCTCCCTTATCAGGATTCTCCTTCCTGGACACACCATTTCCATTTCCAAGTTTCCTGGGCCCTACTCGAGTCCCATGAGAATTACCCTGTCTCTTACCCTCCGGTTTAGACCCTGTCTATGGAGAGTTCTTTTCCCCCCTTGCCCTAGAACCATCCTGCTCTATCTCTTTGTGAACCCTGTTAGCTAACCACATGTCAGCCAACACTGCAAGTTTCTCTCAATCCCTCTCTGTCAAGTCAGGCAGGTATTGCCTAAGTGGAGTAGAGCACTCCTCCTTGAATCTCTCCGTCACCATCAGCTGGTTAAGGGATTGAAAGTCCTTGGCCTCCATCGCTCTTACCCACTAATTCAATCACATAATACACCATAAATCCAAGTTTCAAACAGAACACCATTCTGCTCTCTTGTAGTCACTGAATTTCTGTCTGAAGATACTGAGCTGGCTTCAGCCCAAACTGCCTATTCAGAGCTTCCTTCATTCGCTTGTAGACCATCTAGTCTGCCACAGGCATTCTCCCAATGATGGATGTCCTTCCAATGGCATGCACCCTATTGAGGCAGCTGCCTTAGACACCTCATTTAAAGCCTGCGCCTTACAAGAGACTTCAAAGCTCACATACCATTCCAAAATATCCTGACCTTCCACATACAGATGCACAAAAAAATTAGAACCTTGGCCACAACCTGACCTGAACTGGATGTAGAGTCACTTATTCCAGATAGAGTTGTGATTGCTGCCATTCTAAGTTTCTCTCAAGAACTATGCTTTCCCTCTCCAGGTCTCTTTTCTTTCCCCTCTGCTTCTCCTCCTATTCTCTGTTTCTCCTTCATCTCTCGCAATTTCGCTTCCCAGGCCCATTCCTCCTGTCTCTCCTGGCACCTCTCCTCTTGTTCCAAGCGAGCTAGTCTTAGCCCCTCCTGGCTTTCTCATCTTCCTCAGCCGTAGCTTTCTGAAGTACCAACTGCAAGTGTAGAGTCTCTGCTAAACTTAACCCACCCAAGGGATTTACTACTGGAATTTAAGACAGTGGTGCATTAGAAATTCAAGGTGGTGTACACACCTGAGATATTCTAGAAACAAAAGGTGACGAGTGTCTTGGTGAAACTCTGAAAAATGCATTAGGGGACACATTTGGGGGGTGTCTGGGATAGATATGTGCTAAGGGGATCATGGAGTCTGAGCCTACAGTGGTCTCTTCCTGGGTTATTACCATGGTTCCCTCCCCAGATTCAACTACAGCCTCATCCCTTTCACCCAGTATCTCAAACTGGTCTCTAATGAAATTAGCAAGGACCTCTCTGTCCCCACTCCTGGTAATGCTCCACTTCCTCCCTACATAAATCCTTCATCTGATCTATGGACATAGTGCTGAGGTAAATTCCCAAACCGGTGTTTTTCCATTGTCTCTGCTGTCCCCTTTGTGAATACAATAAATTGGGCTTATTGTACTACTGGCGCAAATTGGAAATTACAAATGCCACACCTGTATCCAGGCTCCTAAATGTTAGGCGTCCTATCACTTGCCGCCAATTGTCAAAACCCCTTTCAGAGGGCCACAGGGCACACAGGGGCTACTGGGTCCATCCATGGGGGTGAGGCTTTTTACCCCTGATGTCCCGGGGGCTGACCTACTATGGATTCTGAGGAAACGGACCAAGTACCCCTTCTGCACTTGAAGCAGCAGTGCAAGCGTCCCTCTAGCTTAAAGCCAATAGTGTATCAGCGCTACTGCACTAAATTAGCAGGAAGTTCCCCCGGGGCCAACAGGCCCAAAACCAGTCTTACTGCACCAGCAGGTGTGAAGCATTTGGAGTTCCTGAGTGCACCCTGTCCATGGGTGCTCGCAGTGGCTGCAGCTGAGTTCAGGTGAGTCGGCCACATGCAAGCCAGGTGGCAGCACTCAGCAGGTGCAGAGTCTCTTACTCCTGGTCGCGCTCCTGAAGTGACCAGAGGCTCTCTGCGGCTCCTCCTGCAGGGTCAGTGTTCATTTGGTCTCCCGATGGATGGAGGCTACTACGATCCTGTCTGGGGTTCCTCGCCTGGGTGATGGCGCTTAGGTAGTCTCACGGTGTCCTCACTTCTCTGGCAGGGGCAGAACAAGTTGCAATTCTTGGTGCTCCTGGTGACCCCCTTTGACATATGGGTTCACCGCAACTCACAGTCCGCGGGCTTCAGCCCGATCAGCACATTGATATTCTCCATGACAGCCACTCCTGGCATTCGGCGTCACCACCTCACTAGCAAACAAGGCTATGGCCCTTATTGTATGGCAGTCTTTTCCATGGTGGCCCTTCCTGGCATACGGCGTCACTGCCACGCTACCACACACAAGGCTATAGCCCTTACTCCACGGCAGTCATTTCCATAGCAGACCCTCCTGGTATCCAGGCCCGCCGCCTTGCTACTATACAGGGCTTCGGCCCAATTGGCGCAGCGCGCCGCATGGCTAAATTCACGGCGGCCCTCTCCTGGCATATGGGGGCCGTTGACTCTGCCCTGCACAAGGGTCAATGACCAGATCGGTGCCATTCTTCACACATAACAAAGAGAGTTGGCTCAACAGGGCACCCAACTGGACCTCGCTCCCTCCAACACTCTCCTCCTCCTTACATTATACACTTTCCTGGCAAGCAGCCAGGTGTTGGTGCTCCAGGGCAGATGATTTTGGGTTCCCTGGGTGATGTCCCCTAACCCAGCAGGGAAAGTAGCTGGCCTTGGCCCCCAGTCCTGTCACAAGCAGAAGTCTTGCAGAGCTTGCCCTCATTTTTTAGGTCTCAAACTTGTTTTCTTGTAGTCCATTTCTATACACCAAATGTGATTTAGGGTCTGAGTCTTTGAAGTTTTGTATTGGGGTTCTGCTTCTTTTGAAGTGTCCACTCCACTGTTCCCTCTTCCACTTGAAAAGCAGTCTGTCACAGCAGGAGTGTCTCCAAAGCTCATAGTCACGCAACACAGAGCATGAGAGTGAATAGAGTTCACACCTGGATGTCAGCTACAGTGATATGTGCTTCAAAGATTAGCCCTACTCTTTATGATTCCCTTATCAGCCCCATCTTCTTCCTGAGATGTGCACAGGCCCCTTTCTTGTGACTTCTCACTGAATCAAAGAGCACGTGTTGAAGCATGCAGGGGAAGCCTCACTCTGCCCTCCCCAGTGTGTGTCCCACCTAACTTACAGAAATGCAGCAATACACAAATCTGTCTGGGGGGATCTCTCTACCTCCTCTCCATGTTTCACCATTCAGGACTAGGTCTCCCAAAATGGAATCCAGGGCCCTTCATGTATTGTACCATCCACAGGCATACATCCACCCAGGGCAGGTATACAGCATGCACACACTGCACTGTACTGTATGCTCTATGAACTGCTCCACTCATAGGCACACATATATCCAGCATATGCATTTAACATGCATGCACTGCACCCTTGATGTATTGTATCACTCCCAGGTACACATACACCCAGCATATGCATTTGTCCTGCACGCACTACACAGCACTACATCCTTCAGGTACTGAACCACTCATAGGCACATGTAAATCCAGTGCATGCATTCACCATGCACGCACTGCTCAGTATTGCTTTACCCCTGTATTTTACCCTTCCCAGGCACACATGCACCCAACGCAAATACCCCACCTCTGCGCTGCGCAGCACTTCACACCAATCTGAGGCCAAGGGTGAGTTAAGCATACAGTAGTGGAACATTGAAAGTGAGGAAGCCTGTAGGCCTCACACCACTGACACAGGGTAAAAAAGATCTGTTTACTCCGACTGATCACTACATGGTACGCTCCCTCGTATCCCTTGTAACACTGAAGGTCCAGGGGTCCTGTTCCCGAATGGTATTGCCTAAATCTGCTAGTTTATGGGCGGAGGAGAATAGCTCGAGGCACTGGACCTTTCCGGCCTCGTTTTGTTAAGAGTACGGCAGGGGATTGAGCATGTACTCCTCCTTAGGTAATGCATACATTAAAGTTGTATTTGGAAACTCCCTTTGCAGTTCTAGAGTATTTTGTTGTTGAAAAAAAACAGTTGGCTTAGGTTGTCTTGAGAAAGTTATTTATTTAATTCCATCCTGGTTGTTGCAAAGTATTATTATACTGTAGTTGGTACGAAAGCCCCCACCACCGCACTTGTGCTGCTTTACTCATGATGAAGGCAGTAGCCATCCACCACTAAGAGGATAGCGCTTTGGCTGCCCCTCCAGATCCAAGAAGACTGCAGTCCATGAGATAGGCCTATGTCATAGAGCATACACATGATCCATGTTTGGCTATGACAACACAAATCAGCATTAAGGATCCACACATCAGTACAGTTGGGCACTCAGGGCAGGGGTGCACGTTCATTACTATGCACAGGACTTTTCTGTCCCAGCACCAGAGTGGTGTACCTTTTCGAGTCTGAGGATATCCTGAGTTCATGAATGACCATAATGCTTTAATACTTTGAGACAGATTTTCTTAAATTCTTGGGTCTTAGTAGCGACTACATTAGCTCTATGGAGAAAAATAACATAGTTTATGATGAAATACATAACCACAAGTTGATAAGCATTTTCAGTATTGCTTCTTTGGAGTTGGCTTACCAGAGAATTATTGATTGCAGCAAGAAATTATTGCTTGCTTGGTTGCCGGTGGTGGCGGGGGGCATTGTAGTGGTAAAACGTAAAACGATGGGGTCCCCCTGCAGTGTGTGAAGAGGGGCACTGAGTCTCCTATACCTCACAGATATTCATTGGCCTTGGATGGAATTGTGCCCCCGTGAAGGGATTGGGGGCCCCTGAAAGGTTGGGCCCTCCTCTGCACCACAGGGGCTACATGGGGCTGTGTTAGGCCCATTGGGCAGGGGGGCTAGGGCGACAGGAGGGCAGGTAAGCTTTTGACCAAGCTTGGGTTAATAGGGGAACCCATAGTTCTTCTATACGTGACATCATTTCCTGCCTCTCAGACGTCTTACACAGAGATGGCGTTTGCTCTCCAAGCTCTCTTGATGCTGAAAGGCCTGTGCCTGTATGGATCCTGCCTTTATAGTGCTTCTTGATCTATTTAGGTCTCGCTGAGCCAGCGCATGCGCTGCTCTGCGAGACATTTAGTAAGGGGCTTTTGAAAGTGCTCCCAAAGAGGCTTTTTCCGGCCACCAGCGTGCGGTTACGCGCACAAGCGCGCGCGCCTCGCTCCGCCTCTCCAATCACTGCTGCGCGCGCATTCCCTCGCGTGCTTAGCACAGAGCGCGTCATCGCGATCACTTTTGCTTTCACCGCGATCGCGATGACTTTCGCTTTCACGGCCGCGCGGCGTTACTTTTACGGCCGCGCGGCCAATGCTTGTTCTGCTTTACGACTGCCTGTACTCTCAGTATTTTCTTCCTTTTGTTGCATTTCTGTGCTCTTTGTATTTTCCTGCATTGCTCTCTGTTTTATATCCATGTAGGCCCCTGGTTTGGATGCTGTTGTACTCTCTTCTTACGAAGCAGTGCAGCTATTGTGCTACTGAACCCTTCTGCTTATTTTTTATATTTATTAAGGTGGGAACGTGCATATTACATTTTCAACAACTCCGCAAGCTTCCTTCCAACTTATTATTAAATTGCTCCGTGCTGCTTCCGTATGTTGCATCCCTGCCCTTTTTTTTTTTTAGTTGTCATGCGCTTTTAAACTGCACACATACTTTTTGTTTCACTCTTTTCTGCTGACCCGCGGCTACACTCTTACTTTCCCTGCTCTGGCCCTCTCTGCAATTATTGCCTTTTTTAAGGTATGGGTTATGTTACTCCCACTAATTTCCTCAGTTGTAGTATATCTCACTTTTTTAAAAGCTTTACGAAAGGAACATTCCTTTTAAAAAAATTTTTTTTATCCTAATGCCATTTTTATGAAGTGTTAAATTCATAGTGTGCCCTTAATTCCCACAAACCATGCACTGTATGGTACGGGCCAAGTCAAATGGTAGTTGTTCGATTGGGCTGTGGCCCTCTCCTGTTTCAGGACTTTTTACCTTTTCAGTATATCCCAGCACTATAGTAGGTTAAAAGGCTTCACAGTAAGTCCAGACACCAACCTACCATGTATTATATTCAAAAGAATTATGTTATTATCTTTACACTTTTAAAACCTATTGCATATTGTTTGCAGGAAAAAAATCTATTATTGCTAAGCCCATACCGATTGGCTTTGCCAACGCTAGTTTTATTATAAGCATCAGCACGCCATCTCATGTGAGAAACCGTTCTTTCTGTAGCCTTGAGTGCATAAAAGAGAATGAAAACCAAGCTATAAACTTGGCCTAAATACTGGCAAAAAGAGCATGCATGTTATTTCTGATGGACATACGTTTCTAATCAAAATTAACTATGGCAAAAGTAAAATTAGATTGGGAAAACAATTGTAAGGGGCCATAAGTAAAGAGCAAAGTGAACAAGCATTGGCATAGCCAATAGGCCTCGCCTTTGGGACCTTATAAGTGTTTAGTTATGCAGCACAATATCCTTGGTGCAACAACATCAACTGTTGCATGGCTAAGCACTTATAAGGTCCCAAAGGCGAGACCTATTGGCTATGCCAATGCTTGTTTTGTTTTGTTAGCACATGCTGATTACCTTAAACACAACACAAGCCATTAGAGACGAACAGATTCCACATACATTATCATAAATGACCTGAAATATAAATGGCGGTATAAGAGCAACTAATTAAATACCAGGAATGACATGAACGCATGGTGATTGCTTGTTGTGAGTGACTGCTTTGCTGAGGCTAATTAGGTGTTTCTTCTCCCAAGGGGTTCATGTGGGTGAATAAAATATTGAATAAAATAGGATAGCTACGTGCATCAAATTTTTCAGGGGATTCCCCTGAGTGGCAGATTAGTAATTTATATGGCAAGGGGCAGATGTGCTTTGCCTGCGATGATACAGGGGATATGTAGGGATTTTTTTTATATAGCTAAAGGGAAAACGGACACATAAGTTGCTTGAGGGGGCTACTGTGTCATGGCAAATGTGCAAATAACTGTGCCAAATGTAATCCTCTAAGGGGGAGATTAGCTAAGATTTTACGCTGTGTTTGCATCACAAAAGTGACCTAAATAGGCACAAAATCTTTTTTTACAATTTACTTTCCAGCACTAAAGTTGTTTAGCGCTGGAAAAAAAGTGAAAGTAACGCAAATCAGCAAATAGCGCTGCTTTGCATTACTTAGCGCCAAGGGGGGGTACCTTGGGCGGAGCATGGGCATCCCCATGCAACCCCCCAAGGTTTCTGACGCTGAGCCCTATTTACTTAAAAAAGTAGACAGGGTTTAGCGTGAAACAGTACCTCCCATTTCAAAAGGGCGCAATGAAGGAGAAATGCTTACATTTCTCCTTTCTTTTCTGACTTTGTACGTGTGCTGCACTTTACAGCACTCATACAAAGACGGAAAAGGGCTGCTGTCAGTCTATGCATGGTATTTTGTACTCGAAGGCTAGCTTTCCATTACAAAACCTATGCTAGACTCACAGAGAAACCCTTGCACCATGGTGGAAAGGTGTCTCCGTGGCGCACTGCAGCTGATTTCAGCGCCGGAGCTAGGGAGAGGGGAGGAGAGCGCCTTCTTTCAATAAATTTGGCGCTCTCGGTCTCACGCAGAACAACACCGCATTTACGACTGCTGCACTGCGCTGCGTGAGCACTTAGTAAATCTGGCCCTAAGTATCTACCTCAGGAAGTGCTGATAAGTAAAATCCTCAGTCCAATTACCGATCCTCACTGACGTAACTAATTAACAAAATCAATCTAGTGAAAAAGCAGTCTTTCCTGCCTGTGATGGATTAAGGAAAATATGTCAATATGAAGGAGTTAAGTTAATGCTTACAGTATAAGGTCAGCACAAATTACAAGGGCTGACAAAGATCTGAGGCTAAGCTTGTGAGAGGGGAGTGCTAATCTTATTAAACTTCTTGCTGTTTATGGAAAATCATTACAAGAGAGGACGAAGGCCCCCTGCGTAAATTTTAATTTTCTAGCTTTTGTCGTAAGCACATTGAATAGATTTCCCAGGGTGCAACTTAAATCAATGGCATTTATGGAAATAACTTAATTTCCAGTGTTTTTTGGCCCGAATTAATCTAGCACATCACAGTCGCCAGCTTTTGTTGGACATCATGTGCTACTGCCTTTAGGTGCAAGCCAAGAGCATCTTGTCTTCTGGTTAAAAGCCAGGATTTGTTGATGTTGTTCGAGTGTCGCAGTCGAAAGGACTAACTGGCTTTGTTTCCAGGACATAGGTCCACAAGTATCAACTAATTTTGCTTTCGCAAATGGGCTGATTCTCAGAATCGGGAGGTTTGCGAACGCAAAAAAGGCTTTTTACATGTATCAAACCCTATTTAGCGATTCAGTAACCTGTTACTGAATCGCAAGATTGGTTTGCGATTCAGTATTTGGAAAGGGCGTCTTTAGGGCGTCCCTTCCAAATACCCAATCGCAGTGGTATGTATGACTGTTTTGTGACCGTGAATGCGGTCCCAAAACATTAGCATTTTACCACCAACTTCAAGTTGGTGGTAACCCATTTGCAAACGGGAGAGGGTCCCCAAAGGACCTCTTCCCCTTTGTGAATGTGTGTAAAAGCATTTTTTAAGGGCAGGCAGTGGTCCCACGGACCACTGTCTGCTCTAAAAAAATGAAAGGAAAACTTTTCATTTTACTTTTTGTAAAGCATCCCGTTTTCCTTTAAGGAAAACGGGCTGCTTTCCCAAAAAAAAGATTGCTTTATTTAAAAGCAATCACAGACAAGGTAGTCTGCTGACCTCAGCAGGCCACCATCCCTGCGATTTTTGCGATTCCAAATGGGTCACAAATTGCGACCTACTGCATTAATATTCATGAGGTAGGTAATTTACGACCCACTGGGAATCGCAGAAAGTGTTCAACACACTTTCATACATGCCATTTTACGATTTCCTAATTGCGAATCACAAGGATTTGCAATTAGGGAATCGCAAAACGGTGTCTTCATACATCTGGCCCATAGTCATCAGAAAATTGGTAATACCTCATTGACACATTATATGTGTAGTAAGATCATTAAAGTTTAATCGGATAACCACCATGGCCAATGCAATCACTTTGGCCACTGACTTCCCCAAAATTACAATGCGTACCTGTCAATCAGTTTGGGGGTAACCAATCCCAAGTAACTGCTTGCAACGCCTGTGAACTGCTTTGCCACCTCTGTGATGTAACCAATCTTTTGGAAGCAAATACACCGTTAGTGTTTCCTGCTTTAAGTAGTTGAATATTTGTAGCGGTTTTACTTCAATTTGTGTTAACACACCCCACTCGACAGTTTTCGAAAAAGATTTTTTTAAATTAGTACAAGAAGCTGTCATCAAGGTCAAAGATCATTAAATATCACATTCTGTGATATCATTGGGATGAAAGTATGTATTATGTCACTATTACTTCTCCTATAATTTTGATGAAATGATGTCACTGGATACACAGAGGGAAGATTTAGCAAGACTTTCAGCCACCGCTGTCGCACATAGTGCCACAAAGTCTTGATATTGTGTTTACTTTACAACACACAACTTTTTTTGCACTTGAAAGTTGACTTTTTTGTAGCACAAATAGCACTCTGCGCTGCTTTGCACTACTTTGCGTCAAGGGGGTGCTTGATGGCTGGTATTTGGATGTTCCAACTCTCCCACCCATGGTTTTTTATGCAAAATTAGAACTGCAAAGACTGTCAGACCTAATTTTAAGCAAAAAGAACTAATGCCTTCTTGAGGCACCTTCAAAGCCAGAGATAAGTTTTAATTTCTCCTAACATTTCAAACATTGCATATGTGATGTCCCATATGGGAAATGTTAAAGTCATGTCTAAGCACAGTATTTTGTGTTGGAAGGGTATCTAGTGTATAGGCAGCCCGTTTGTGCGCCAGCACAGTAGAAGAGAACAGCTGCAGGCCATATTTAGTAACTATGGCTCTGCACTGCTCTCTCCCCTAGCAGGGCCGGACTGGCCATGGCGGGCACCGGGCGTTTCCCCGGTGGGCCGCTAGGGTGGGGGCCGGTTTTGGGCCCCTGGGGGCCGATTTTGTTACCGGGGTCGGCAATATCGGCCCCCTGTAACAAAACGGCCAGACCGGCCCTCGCAAACTGCTCGTCTGCACTCCCCTTCACCCCAGGGGGTGCGGCTGAGCAGTTTGCCAGGGCCGGTTTCTGTTCCCAGTCCAGCCCTGTCCCCTAGCACAACGGAGCACAGCTACCAAAGCAAACCAAAGCAGCAACTTTTACTGCAGCACTTCATTGCGTTGCACTGTTTCTTGCTAATCTGGCCCTGAGGGTCCCTAAAAGGCAAACATAGCATACTGTGGGGCTTATTTACAAGCCTCTTGCGCTGCCTGTGTGTTACTTTTTCCCATATTAAAAGTGACGCACCAGCGACGCGAGGGTCTTGTAAATAAGCTCCTGTGCATTTGAACTTTGCTATCCTGTAGGCTGAGTACACTTTTCTTCTAATTTGCATTTCATCTTAGAAATGACTATAATGCTACTTTGACGATCAACATCACAGCAACCTCTTTGGAATTTCCATCAAGTAAGAGATCTTTAAGTGTGGTGGGTATATATTGCTTTGTTGCATATTGTCTTGCTCCGGGCAGGCAAAACAGTATAATCAGAAGTTTGATTTCTGTTTCTGTGAAGCATCACTGGTATAACACCCTACATTGCTGGCTTTTTCACACATATTATACTGTGTCACCACACCCTACGACTGCCTCGTTACCCTCTGCCCTCCCTCTTCTTCTTTGTGCTTGCTACCCACTCCTATCTGAGCGGTGGGCAGTAGAGTAAGGCAGCGAGTGTACTTGTGTCTTGGGGGATTTCCTTGGTGGAGGAGAGTGTATATTTTGTGTGTTGTATATGTACACTATGGTATGACAATCCTGCACTACCAGTCTGTTGGACAATTCCTTACGTTCATTTCTTTGGGAACAGTTCAGATTGATGGAGAAGATGCAGGACATGTCTACACACAAAATACAATTGTGTTTGGCTGCATCAGTGATAAGAAGAAAGTGAAAAACATGCACATTTTCGATGGAGAGTCATTGACAAGTCAGTCAAGAGTGGCTCGTCTATAAGGGGTGCTAGGGTACCGACCCACTGCCTCACCCTGCCACTAATTGCTTGCATGTTACAGCCTTCGCTTGAAAACAAATTATCTCAAGGATCATTTGTTTGAATCTAAAAGCTGTAGTATCACCTTGACAGCAGAGGAGGGCACCCCTGGCTGTATTGCGCATTAGTTAGGTGGTGGCTGTTAAAGCCCAGCTTTGCACAGTCAGGATACATATCTGACATGCTTCACACGCGTCAGGCACTGCAGCATGTCAGATAATGGAGCATTTGGGCTTGTCAATCTTGCCCCGTTTTGCCCCATCAGAAGTCGAAAGGTTGGTACCTTTAACCCTATTCCTACTTCTGATTGGGTAGAAGCTCATGGTCCTGAGTCTGGTGTGCTGTTAGCCGGAGTTAGGAGATGGAGGAGTCGGGATTTGTGGGACTACCCTGAAGAAAAAGAGCGTGCATGCTCATGTCGAAGAGAAGAGAAGTTTTGTGTTTATCAGCCTCCAACTTTGTTTGAGTGTGTGCTTGTCTGTGCGTCAATAAGTGAATGTGTATAGCTGTGTAACTGTCTTTTTATGCATGAGTGTGTTTCGGTGTATGTGCAGTTTGAAAGCCTGTGAGGTGGGAGGTATGGGGTCTGGCGGTTGGCAAGCACAGGCGCCAGAGCTGCCCACCAGCGGCAGTGTTTGCATTAGGTCGGAGGAGTGTTGCCACCCTGCTGCCAGTGCAAAAAACCTGAAAAATAAAATGATTTTATTACCATTTTATTTTTCAGTGCAGCTGGCCAGCCCGAGTCAAGTGTTGGGGTGGGGCCATTACGGCCGACTGGCAGCAGGGGAGGTGGAGTGGTGCACACTTAAAGTTTAAAGTGCGCATGTCACTGCGACTGACAGCCTGACATGCACACTTTAAACACTCCAACCTGAGCTGTCTTACACAGCTGGGTGAAGAGCAGGCACAGGCCTCCAGTGCCTGTAGGAGCGCTGAGCCAGCCCGCTCCAACCAATCCTGACGCTTCTCTCATGCTGGTTAACATTGGATTGGTTAGGGGAGTTGCCCCAGAGACACCTTGCTGCCTTTTTACGACGGACTGCGGAGAGGAGTAGGTAAGTAAATTAAAAAAACAAAATGAATATACTGTTTTATTAATTTTTACACACTGCAAGGCAGTAGGAGAGACTCGCACTGCCTTCAGGTTCAACTCCAGAGCTCTTAATTATGGCCCGACCACGATTTAGAGCTTTGGGGTTGCGCCTAAGGGCATTCCTGGAGTGCCCCCCTGATCGCCCCACCACTTTCAAAAGCAATCAGCCGCCACTGCTGCCAACAGTGAGCATCATATTTCAACAGACAGCGACGTCCAATCTGCTCCCCATAGAGTTGATCTCACTGTAAATAAACACTGCTTTTCAGAAAATTAGCAAAGTGAAAAAAGCAAAGGAAAGGTGGTGCTGCAGCTTTTTTGTACTTAGCAGATTTTGGGCTACTACTTGGCGGGATTGGCTCTCTCTGAGAGAGGTCTGCTCTCTTACCTGTCTCTCTCCTATGACTATGTCATTCTCCATGCTCCATTCCATATTTCCCCCATATCTTCTCTTTCGTCACTCTCCTTGTTTTTTACTGGTTCACTTTCTGTCCCCTATATTATGTCTTTCATCTTTCTTATCTCTAACAAGGTTGCGGCCCCTGGGACCTGTGGTGATTAGAGAAACTATGGCAAGTAGCTGGAAGGCCCACTGCGAGCTTACATTACATACATACTGGCACAGTGTGGGTATATGTTTGTGAACTTAGGGGCTGATTAGGATGGCAGTCGGAAAACCTCCCCGACCACCATTGTAGCGGGAAAATACCGCCCGCTTGGACCGCAATACAACCGCCGGTCGAATTACGGGTCGAATTACGATGGCCCACGATCGAAATCCGACCGCGGCGGTGCGATCGCGGGCTTTAACATTGTGGCGGTTGCTGCTGCCCGCAGCACCGCAGCGATGTCGAAAGGAGCATGTCCTGCATTTCCCTGCACTGCGTGGCAGGCACTGCACAGTGCCTGCCACCTGGTACAGGGAAATGTAGGAGGGGACCATGGGTACCCCCCAGTGCACCCACACCCCCCCCCCAACACATTGGGGGTCCGTAGCGGGCCCCCGGAAGACATTCTCTGCCTGCCTTTCCATGGCGGTTTGACCGCTGCGGAAAGGCTGGCTACCGCTGGCATCATAATCCTGCCGGCGGAGCCTGCTCGGCACCGCCACCATTATCCCGGTCCTGCTCTGTCCGCCAGGCAGGAGTGCGGATGGCAACCGGCGGAAAAGCGGCGGTCGGAATTTCCCACCGCCGCGGTCACCACCGCCATCCTAATCTGACCAGTGGTTTTCTGGGTTGCGATTGCGGGCAAATGTCCACCGCCAGCCCGGCGGTGGACATCCGCCCGCCATCCTAATCAGCCCCTTAGCTTCCTTGCTAGGTGTCATCTCGTGCAAAACCAAAGAGGCTTCAGACTGATTAACAAAAGTGCATTAATGGTGTACATTTTTATTACGTTCTGTTGACATTTACAAACTTTTGAAAAATAAGGTGTAATTTATTTTTCTCATGTGTTACTTATAAAAATGCATATTTTTTGATTTGTAAATTGGAGATGGTCATGAAGGACTCCATCACTCACCTGAAATGTAGTCATGATGAATTAATTTGTACAATTTCCATGCAGTAAAGAAGAGGACACTGTCACTGAATAATAATATCAGTAAAATGATATGTTTATTTTGCCAAGCTATGTTTGGAACTTGCTGTCAAAGCTCAAAACTTTGGAACTTGGTGTTTGGCTGTGTATGAGTAGACACTTCGTGAGGACATTTAGGCCTAGATTTACTAAGCCTTGTGTATCACCCTTGTGATGCACAAGATGCTGCACAGCAACACATAGGCTTAATTTTGAATTTACAAACCCCTGCAAGACCTGATTTCCAAGGCTTTGTAAAGAAATGTAAAGCAAGGCAGTTGCTTGCGGTGCGTTACATTACATTTCAACTTGGGGGACCTTCCATGGGTGGAGCATGGGCATTCCCGTGCATCCATCCCTGGATTTTGATGCATTCCCAGATGTGCTAAAGCTAGTACACCTGGGAATGTGTCAAAATGCTATGCCTTCCTCAGTGAGGCATAACAAGGAGAAATATATTTATTTCTCCTCGTTATTTCCTCTTGCCAGATGTGCACCATTCTCCAGCACACAAAGAAAGAGAAAAACGCCTCTAAGGGTTACTTTTGTGCAGGATGGTGTCCCTTTCTGCGCAAACACAATCCTGCTTATAACGCAAGCACTCTTGCAATATGGTGCAGAGGTGTCTGCGTTAGCGCTAGGCAGCACATAATGCGCCAGCAAAAAGAGAGTGTAGAAATGCTCCATATCTTTGTAAATATGGAGCTTTTCTGCTCTGTCCCTTTCACACAGTGGGTCGGTCAAAAGCTTTTATTCGGCTGAAAGCCATAAAAAGGTAAACTATCAGTGATACATTGTTACATGCTTACAGATGGATAAATTAAAAACACAGAATATAATATAATTGTAGGTTAAAATCATAATACAATCATGCAGTCGTATTAAAACATCGATGGCGTTCTGTTTAAACAAGGTTATAAAAATGAATCACATGATAGGCATGGGCTTGGACCTGAGGCTAAAGATAAAATTCAGGTTTCTTGGAAGTTAATGTAGTTCTCAGAACTTCTGATGCCAGGAGCTTGTTGGATGTAATATATGACGGCGAGCAACAGAGTTCCTATTCTAAGAGCTAGAGGCGTTGCAAACATACATTATATGATCTGGAACTATAAGTACGCAGCAATGGGCATACAAATTGCAATCTGAGGTGGATTTAAAAACCACAAAAACCATAAAGTGTGCAAGTGTTTGCTTGGAAGCGCAGTCGCACAGGCAAGGTGGTGAAGGTTGAAACCAGGTGCCCTGCTGAGGTGGGCTACCAGACAGTGCAAAGTGCTTCCTCTAAAACAGGTCAGGTAAACTCTGCGTTCAGAGTTGGAAACCCACAATAAATATGGTTCTGTTCCTTCTACATGCTTTAAGTCTTGGGAGTGGGAAACAGAAGTCATAAGTTGACATTTAACAAATCTGGCTTGGATTCTATATTGAAAAAGAGAGATTTCACAATTTTTGAGCTGCTATTAATTTCATTTGGGGAATGGAAGAAATTTGGCAGACCAAGGTCAGAAAAGCCCTTTGACATAAACTAGCCATGGCAGGAAGCCACATGATCTTGTCTTAAAAAATCTTCGATAACTGTTCATGTAAAAAAGGTGTGTGGTGAATACCAGATCTTAAACCAGAGTAGCAATGATACAGCCTGAGCTATGTCCTCCAAGAAAAGGAGACCAAATTCCAGATCGGTGATAAGGCTGGCCATGCTCCTAGGGGTAGCTAGCAAAATGCACAGAAATTTGTTTTTGATCGTTTGAAGACTTCCAAGGGGAGTATATCCCCAGACACTGGCCTCATAGATTCCCAAGGAGAGGCATTTACTCTTATACAGGGTAATTAATTCCTTGATGGACTTATGGCCAAGTTTTTTGTAGAACTTAAAAATTGCGTCTATGGCCCCTCTAAGTTTTCAGGCTCTCTGGGTCAGGAGTTTTTCTCAACTCAGGTCATCCATCATCAAAACCCCGAGGTAATTAAAGCCCTGCACTTTAGAGATACGGATCCCATCTATGTTGTGTGCCTGTGAGCGAGTCTTTTTAGGTCTGCATATCATAATGTCTGACTTCTGGTGGTTTATTTTCAAGTTTAGCTTCCCCATAAAATCGTTAAAAATGGGGACTTGTGGTTCCTTACTCTGGGAAGATCTTTGCCTTTGGTCACAAGCTCCTACTCGAGAGCATTTATGTAAAAAAGAAATAAAAAGGGGGCTAAAATACAACCCCTCATTGGAATAAAAAGATGGGGTACAGTCTCCATTTGTATTAAAGCGGACCTGAGCCTTTGTTCCACAATGCAAGCGTTCTCATAGGTCGATCAAGGCGGGTCAATCACTGCTTTCCCCATCATGGACCATAACTTGCCCCTGTCCACCAGATCAAAAGCTCTTGAAAGGTCCATAAAAGCCATATGGAGGGCCCCACCCCTGGCATGGACATATTCGATCAAGGCGGGGTCAATCACTGCTTTCCCCATCATGGACCATAACTTGCCCTGTCCACCAGATCAAAAGCTCTTGAAAGGTCCATAAAAGCCATATGGAGGGCCCCACCCCTGGCATGGACATATTTCCCAGGTATCAGAAAAAGATTCTGCTCGACTTTGCTCGACTGTACCGACCCCCAGGCGGAAGCTGTATTGCACCTCGGAGAAGAACTTATTCTCGGCAGCCCAACCTTCCAATATTTGGAGAACTACCCACCCAAGGATCTTAACAGAGAAGTCCAGGAGGGAGATAGTTCGATAACATGAAAATTTACTTCTGTTTACTTTTTTGAAAATTGGAACTATAATAGACTCCTTCCAAGAGTTAGGGATGTCACCTTTTACCACTGCGTGGAAGACATTTTTAAACAAGGGAGCCAAAAATGAGGGGTACTGTCTATAGACATCGATGGGAACCCCAGCTGGCCCAGGCGCCTTTCCGGCAGAGGATTTTAAAATTCCTCTGGATACTGCATTAACTTCGACAGAGTTACTTAGGGCAAGGATTTCAATTGGAGAGGGAGTTGATACCTCCACTATAGCGTGACGTGTCAGGTCTTGACTAAAGATTTTTGAAAAATGACAGACCCACTCCTCAGCGAGGATGTGGCATTCTTTTCTGGGCTGATTGTCGTCGGTGAAGTAGGGCCTATTTATTACTTCTCAGAAAGTCCTTGAGTCCCTAAGAACAGAAGCCGATTTCAGATCTTCCCAAACCTTTTTTCTTACCTCCTGTTTCCTACTGTCTAGAAATGATTTATATATGGATCTAAGATTTCTAATCTCCACCATATTGGAGGACACTTTTAAGGCCTCTTTTGGCTGTTTTTAAGGAGCAGTGCAAGCCAAATTAAACCATTTGAAAGGAAGGGGTTCCTTTTGTTTTGGTTTAATGACCAGCAAGCTAGATGCCAAATTTCAGAGGGCTTCAAAGCTCTCCCCAACCTCCTCAACATTTGACTCCTCGGATAAACATCTCATAACATCATAGTGCTTCAGAGAAATGAGGCTTTCCAGAAATTTTCTATGGTCTACATTTTACCATCAAAAGCGTATACCCTTGCTTTTGAAAAACTGGAGGTCAGGGGGAAAGCTACGCATTTGTGGTTTGTATAGGGGACATGTTAAAATAACAACGATTGGATTATAATTGCTTATATTAGAGGGAAGGATATAGGAATCGCATATATACGGAACTATGTGGGATGAAAACAAAATAAAATTGATTGTGGAACTCTTGCCTTTGTCTGTAAAAGTTGGCGGGATGGGATCGCCTTCCTTAAAGAAATCGGAGCTAAAAAGTAAATAAAACTTCATCACACTCATATTCAATGCAGTCTCATACGGGATGTGACAAAAATGCGTTAAGTTTTCCTCTTGACAGTCAGTGACCCCACAAACCAAGTCGCCTCTAAGAGGGCAAATGGGTAAAGTCTCCCATCCAGAGGATGGCCCCCCATCTGGGTATCTCATGCAGTAGTCTGTTATGAATTGGTCCAAATCCCTTACCAGATCAATAGGATGTTAGTGAAATAATTAAAATAGTAATTAATTAATAAAACATCCAAAGTCCCGGGGATTATCAGGCGCAAATATGAGAACAGGGGCAAGACGATAACTTTTCAACTTTCAGGTTACTATTCCTGAGGGAAATAAGAACCCCAAATCAACACTTAGGTCTGCCTGATGAGGATGGGGTAGCAGCAACACAAAAAGATTGGAACCCATCAATATAAAAGTCCTCCAGGGCCCAAGTCTCTTGACAACACACTATATCGCACTCTGATTAACTCCAACCAGTCACCATTTTCCAGTTTTTTACTAATGCCTGCTATGTTCCAGGACAGGAGACGAAGGTGGCTTGATCCAGTAGCACCTTCCAGGTTGGGGGGTTTGCTGGAGACTTCCTCCTTATGAGATTCAGGGTCGACGATAGGGAGCTGAGAGAAATTAGCAACGGGCTCATCCAGTCAGTCTGCATCTGACATGCCTGTGTGAGCCTCAAAACGGTTTTCGTGGGTGAAGGAAACAACAAGGATAGGGCCTGGACCAGGTGGTTTGTAAGCCGTTGATCATATTGAGGTAGGTCGGTAAACGAAACCCTGTGGTAATGCACAAATCGTACCTTATCCTTTCATGCGATGGTCCAGTCTGTGTAGAGTTTGGCTTACCAATCAAGGGTGTCTAAAATGAATCACTGACAAAATATCGATTACAAAAATATCGAGCTCCAAAAATATCGTGACAAAAATATCGAAGTCAAGAATATCGACATCCTATCTACATCATGGTAAGTACAAAAATATCAATGTCAAAAATATCGTTCTAAAAAATATCGTTTTTTTTAAATGTTAAAAAATAATGTATAATAAAGTAAATAATACATATAATTAAAAGAAACATAGTTAAAAATATTTTAAAATGTTTAAAAATAATAACTAATACATATAATGTTAAAATAAATTAAACATATACATATAAAATATAATATATATACTTACTTAAAAATATTGATAAATAATTATTTTAATAACTTATAAATTGTTAAAAACATTTTATGAATTATAAATTCATATATACACATACAAAAAAATATAAATAAAAATATAAAAATATATATAACAAATTAAAAAACTACAATATTTTTAATGTTTTTAAAATAAATTATACACAACATTAACTAAAACAATACAGAAAAATATTGGATAATGGAGAGAAAAAAATTACTATTCCCACTCCAAAGAGTGCAACAGTAGGGAAAGTGTTGGATAGCGTAGGGGTAAAAATTACTATTCCAACTCCAAAGAGTGCAACAGTAGGGAAAGTGTTGGATAGCGTAGGGGTAAAAATGACTAATCCAACTCCAGAGAGTACAACAGTAGGGAAAGTGGTGGATAGCGTAGGGGTGAAAATAACTATTCCCACTCCAGAGAGTGCAACAGAAGGGAAAGTGTTGGATAGCGAAAGGGTTAAAATTACTATTTCCACTCCAGTGAGTGCAACAGTAGAGAAAGTGTTGGATAGCGTAGGGGTAAAAATTACTATTCCCACTCCAGGGAGTGCAACAGTAGGGAAAGTGTTGGATAGTGTAGGTGTACAAATTACTATTCCAACTCCAAAGAGTGCAACAGTAGGGAAAGTGTTGGATAGCGTAGGGGTAAAAATTACTAGTCCAACTCCAGAGAGTGCAACAGTAGGGAAAGTGTTGGATAGCGTAGGGGTAAAAATAACTATTCCCACTCCAGAGAGTGCAACAGTAGGGAAAGTGTTGGATAGCGAAAGGGTTAAAATTACTATTCCCACTCCAGTGAGTGCAACAATAGAGAAAGTGTTGGATAGCGTAGGGGTAAAAATTACTATTCCCTCCATTGAGTGCAACAGTAGGGAAAGTATTGGATAGCGTAGAGGTTAAAATTACTATTCCCACTCCAGAGAGTGCAACAGTGGGGAAAGTATTGGATAGCGTAGGGGTTATAATTGCTATTCCAACTCCAAAAAGTGCAACAGTAGGGAATGTATTGGATAGCGTAGAGGTTAAAATTACTATTCCCACTCCAGAGAGTGCAACAGTAGGGAAAGTATTGGATAGCGTAGGGGTTATAATTGCTATTCCAACTCCAAAAAGTGCAACAGTAGGGAAAGTGTTGGATAGAGTAGGTGTAAAATTACTATTCCAACTCCAGAGAGTGCAACAGTAGGGAAAGTGTTGGATAGCGTAGGGGTAAAAATTACTATTCCAACTCCAGAGAGTGCAACAGTAGGGAAAGTGTTGGATAGCGTAGGGGTAAAAATTACTATTCCCACTCCAGAGAGTGCAACAGTAGGGAAAGGGTTGGATAGTGAAAGGGTTAAAATTACTATTCCCACTCCAGTGAGTGCAACAGTAGGGAAAGTATTGGATAGAGTAGGGGTAAAAATTACTATTCCAACTCCAGAGAGTGCAACAGTAGGGAAAGTGTTGGATAGCATAGGGGTAAAAATTACTATTCCCACTCCAGAGAGTGCAACAGTAGGGAAAGTGTTGGATAGCGTAGGGGTAAAAATTACTATTCCAACTCCAGAGAGTGCAACAGTAGGGAAAGTGTTGGATAGCGTAGGGGTAAAATTACTATTCCCACTCCAGAGAGTGCAACAGTATGGAAAGTGTTGGATAGGGTAGGGGTTAAAAATAACATACTTATCAATTAATTAATTTTTTTATTTAAATGAGTTATTAATAAATTAACAATAAATTAATTATAAATACCAATAAATTAAAATTAATAATTACTTTAATAACATTAAATAACTTCCCACCCTATTGGCCAATAAACACACAACCCACTCCACATAAAATTTAACACAATTAATATAATTATCAATTAATCAATCAATAAAAATTAATTACCAATTAATAATTAATTAACAATAAATTAATTATCAATACCAATCAATAAGAATTAATAATAATTAATTACCAATTAATAATTAATTAACAATAAATTAATTATCAATACCAATAAATATTAATAAATAATTACTTAATTATAATAAATTACTTCCCACCCTATTCCCTATAAATACACAACCCACTCCTAAACTAAATTAACACAATTAATATATTTATCAATTAATTAATTAATAAAAATAATTACCAATTAATAATTAATGAACAATAAATTAATTATCAATACCAAAAAATAAACATTATTAATTAATTTATTATAATTAATTTACTTCCCACCCTATTCCCTATAAACCCACAACCCGCTCCAATAAAAAATTAATACAATTAATATAATTATCAATTAATCGATTAATAAAATTAATTACCAATTAATAATTAATGTTAAAAAAATTATCAATACCAAGAAATAGAAATTAATAATTACTTAATTACAATTAAATTACTTCCCACCCTATTCCCTATAAACCCACAACCCGCTACAGTACTAAAACACAAAATTTACTTTAAAAAAATTACTAACTTCTAAACAATTAATACATATATTTAAAAAAATACATAACATAACAAAACATGTGGAACACATACATATAAAATACATACTAAAATACATAACACTAACATAAACATCGATATTATTAACATCGATATTTTTGCTATCGATATTACTAACTTCGATATTAAAAAAACCGATATTACTTACCTTTAGGTCGATATTCTGGTCACCGATATTCTTGATGTCGATATTCTGTCCCTACGATATTTAAAACTCGATATAAATGTAGGTCGAAATAAAAAACTCGATATTTTGGCTGTGCACCGTCTAAAATTTATCACACACAATTGCCCCTCAAGGTCTTAGGAGAATAAACCAGCCATCTACCCTTCTAACCATGATTATTTCATCTGCAAGATTAGTTGGCCAACCTGAATTTGATTTACACCAATGTGTGACTTTGTTTTTTAAACGTTGCCAATTCTCCTGCACACCCGCAGTCTCAGGGGAACACCTTCAAGTATCATAACATACGGTGTGCAGTCAGGTGGAAGTTGTAAGAGATCCTCACACTCCTTGCTCACAACCATATTGCTCTTTATACTAGATTTCTCACGGGAGCATGAGACTTTGGCCACTTCAGTCGGTTTGCAAAGCTGTGAATGTGTAACCCCAGTGGTGACGGTTTTGGAGGCTGACCGACCCAATTTTGTGAACTGCAGATTAGGAGGCTCAGAAGAGGACTGACCACTTATAGTTAAGGTTGGGCCTGTCTGAAATAAAGAATGAGGCTGATGTGGTCTTTGGGAAGTTTTTTGGTAACTCTGACAATAATCCATGAGCACTTGCACTCTGTACCCCAATAACTTGATTTGAGAGAGAACGTCCTGTTGGAAGTCCATCATAAAAGTCTCCAGGTTATTTACATGCATCCTGTAGCATTGCCCTGATGTCTGCCCTAGGAGTGATATAGTTGTTAAGGGTGGAAACTTTGGCCTTTTTCACACCATTGGAATCTGTCTGGGTTGGTTCATTGCGTCTTTTTCTCTTGGCCGGTAGAGGCTTTTTGGGGGAGAACTATTTATGCTAGTGATAGAAGATTTTATAAGAGTTTTGTGGATAATACAAAGATTTGAGACAACAGCAGGCTCTAAAGGTCTTGCTGGATGGGAATTTAGAACAGCCTCTGAATTGGCGGCTGTATGCTTAGAAGAGTCAACCACCTGAGGAGGATCGGCAGGCCCTTTGGGGTCTTTGGTTTCACTTAGCATTTGGACAGCATCAATGCGGCTTTCCACTATCTCCAGTTCTGTTGAAATAGCTCCCATGGCTGAGGAGAGGTATGAGGTGATTGGGGGTGTATCACATGACCCCTTGTCTCTGGATTTTCGTCGGGCAGAGGGATTCTTTTTCTCCATTATAAAATATGGGAAGGCAATAAATAAGGAAATAGGGCCTACCTTAGCTCAATACTGACCTTGAGGTCGGAGACAGAAAGGAGATCAGGAACCAAGGGCCAAGAGGATGAGCCCACTCCAGCCTCGTCCGGCCACGGACGGGCGCAGATGGGCCCGCTCTTGGCCTGGTCTTCACCTGGGCACACGCCCGGGCGCGTCCCGCACTGCAGGAGCCTTAGAGCCCTTTTAGCATTGTCCGTGTTGTGCCCTGCCTCCTCAGCAAGAGGAATTCTGGGGGATAAAGGCCCACCCCAGGAACAGCCAAAGTGAAGGGTGCAGCAATGTGTGGCAAAGTCTGTGCTTCTCGGGCCTCGGGGGCTTTGGGGCGCTTTTAGTGTGTTTTCCATCTTGTGCCCCTCTTCCTCAGCAAGAGGAATCCTGAGGGACGAAGTCCCACCCTAGGAACAGCCAAAGGAAAGGGTACGGCAATGTGAAGCACAGTCTGTGCACACAATAAAGTGCAGCAAATTTGCTTGCTGCTCTGCTTTGCACTAAAGATTAGTATATGTGCACCTCAGTGTGCATACATAAACATAGTAGGAACCACGATGCTTGGGCCCCAGCTCATAGCACATGTGTAATGACATTAAACATTTTGACTGGACTAAACCTGGATCAACTGTGAGTTTATCATATGAACAATTATGGCATATTCGTGGATTTGTTCAGCAGGCCTGTATCCAGTAATACTAGCATTAGAGGGCCAGATTATACAAAATGTCCTTGTGCTTTTAGGCAGGTGGGCGCTCCCAGTGTGGATGGTCCTGGTACCTGGCGGACATAATTAGGAGAAGTTGATTCAAATGCAGGGGGGCGGCTCCTCCATGTGGGCGGAGGAGCGTCGCCCCACTGCTTTCTCGCAGTGCGAGAAGCAGAAACATAAAATGGTATTATAAATACCATTTTATGTTTCTGCTTCTCGCACTGCGAGAAAGCAGAAGGGTTTGGTTGGGGCGGGCAGGTGGGTGGGTCTGGTCTAGGGCAGGGGAGGAGTGGCTTGCCCACTGCTTGGGGCGCTGACTCTTCGGTCGGCCCCAGGGCCGACCAAACCAGTCATGTGCACTCTGCCCTTTCTCCATGTAGGCTGCAATGCAGCCTACATGGAGAAAATGGCCTCCCCATAGACGCCTGGCTGGTCGGCGTCCCGACCAATCACAACGCTGTTATTGCAGCGTTGTGATTGGCTTAGGGGAGGGGAGGGAGCTGCCTCCTTACTGTTCAGGAGAGGAGCAGAGAAGCAGAGACGACGCAGGACCGGGCCGGCGAAGGTAAGTTAACTTTTTATTTTTTTTTAAATTAAACACCCCCCCGTGCAACCCCCGCCCCCCCACCCACGAGTCATGTCGGCCGCGACTGTTCAGATGCAGTAACCAACAACCTATGTATTAGCACTTTACATTGGCCAAAATATGGTCATTTAATGGTCATGTAATTTATTACAGACGGTTGGGTATTTTTAAAAACATTAGGCCACTTGGATAAAAATGCTGCTAAAAATGGAGCCTCGAGTTCTCCTTGAGCATTTTATGAGACTATACCAGAGAATATGTTACACATGCGAGCAAACTACATAAAGAGTTCCCTTGAAAGAGTGGGTTGGTCATTAATGGTTCCTTTTGCAACCTTTCACATAAATAATTAGTTGGAAAAAAAATGCATGCACACAAAAAGTAACTGTCAAGGTACAGTAAATAGCAGGAATCTGTAATCAGTGTCAACTTCATCTTTCTGTGGGGATTTTGTGACCTGGTCTGCAGAAATCATCTGATGCTTGCCTGGACTAAATCCAGTGCTTTTTCTTTCTGTGTTATTGATATCACATTGTGTGATGCACTTTTTCAAATTCCCTCGACCAGCTCATTTTGAGTTGCATCGTTGTTTTGCTACACCGGTTCTAAAGTCACTTTTCTTGACATGGTGTGGTTTATCTACAGCTCGTGCACAGGTTCTATGTTTAATCATCTAAAACGCCTTTCCCAATCAAACCTGCTTTGTGTTGAAATGAAGAATGTTTACATCACTATCCTTTCTCTTTACCTTCCTTTCCAATAGATTTGCTGCACATGTACCACTAATCTATCTCTCCTGACAGTTCCATTACATTAAGCACACATAGATTTGTCCTTCAGCCATTGCAACTTCTTTGGAGTTCCAGCAAACGTAAGACCGAGCGGTGACAATGAAGGGGCAGATTTACTAGATTCTCACTGAGCGCAGCGCAGCAGCCGCAAATGCTGCGCTCCATGAGAAGGAGAGTGCAGGACAGCACCATATTTACAGAAATTTGGTGCTCTCCTCCCCTCTCCCTAGCGCAAGGGTGTCTCTGTGAGTCTAGCATAGGTTTTGTACTGGAAGGGAACCCTCCTTCCAGTACAAAATACCATGCTTAGACTAACTTTAAACCTTTTCCTACTTTGTGTGCTGTACAGTGCAGCACACATGCAAAGTCGGAAAAGAAAGGAGAAATTAAAGCATTTCTCTTTCATAGCGACCTTTTGAAATGTGAGGTATTTTCTCATGCTAAACCCTGTCTACTTTTTTTACGTAAATAGGGCTCAGCATCAGAAACCTTGGGTGGTTGCTTGGGAACGCCCTTGCACCACCCATGGTACGCCCCCTTGCCCCTAAGTAATTCAAAGCAGCGCATAAGCTTTGCGCTACTTTCAAGTGTTTTCCATTGCTAGAGAAGTTTAGTGCTGGTAACTAAGGGGCCTATTACGATGGCGGTCGGAAAACCTCCCCGACCGCCATGGTAACGGGAAAAGACCGCCCGCAAGGCCCGCGACATAACCGCTGGTCGTATTACGATGTTTCTTGCTCGAAATCCGACCGCTGCGGTCGGATCGTGGGCTTTAACATTGCGGCGGTTGCTGATGCACGCAGCACCGCCGCGATGTCAAAAGGAGCATGTCCTGCATCTCCCTGCACTGCGTGGCAGGCACTGCACAGTGCCTGCCACCTGGTACAGGGAAATGTAGGGGGGGACCATGGGTACCTCCGCAGTGCACCCACTCCCCCCACAAAACATTGGGGGCCCGCAACGGGCCCCCGGAAGACAATCACCACATGCCTTTCCATGGCGGTCTGACTGCTGAGGAAAGGCTGGCTACCGCCGGCATCATAATTCTGCAGGCGGAGCCTGCTCTGCACCGCCACCATTATCCCGGTCCTTCTCCGTCCGCCAGGCAGGAGTGCGGATGGCAACCGGCGGAAAATCGGCGGTCGGAATTTCCCACCGCCGCGGTCACCACCGCCATCCTAATCTGACCGGCGGTTTCTGGCTTGCGATCGCGGGCGGATGTCCGCCGCCAATACGGCGGTTGCCACCGCCGGCCAGGCGGCGGTCATCCGACCGCCATCGTAATAGGCCCCTAAATTAGTAACAAAAAATTAGCCCCATTTTGCGTTACGTTTGTGACGCAAAAACAGCGTTAAATCTTAGTAAATAGACCCCACAGTTTGCCATTAAATCACCAAAGTCCTGTGTATAAAAAGCACGTGAAGCAGGAAAACCTTTATGAGATTCAAGTATATACTAGTACATATTCATTTACATTAAAAAGAGTATCCTAAAAATAAAAGAATGAAAGCATTGATATTTTTGTACATTCCAATGCTTTACCAAAACAGCTTCAATGTGGAAATACAATCTAAAAACTGCAATATGGCAAACTGAAAAAGTGACAAAGCCCATTTGGAAACACAAGGAGATGATGGACGGAGTGCTGACACTTTTCAAACACTCACCCCCAGTCACAGATCTGGGTTGAATCCATCATCATTCTTTAGCTCACTTTGCCACCCCAGTTCAGACATAGCTATATGCAAATCAGTCTTGACCCTGTGCCTCATGGGAACAGTCCAGACCGAACTGCCAAGCCATGTCTTCCCTGGACCGGAATCAAGCATCCTGGGACCGGTTTCGGGCTAACAGCCCTCATCAGCCAGGCTAGCTTGAATCCAGTGGCAAAGTGAGCAAGGGACCCACGTCTGGGCATACCCTGCCAACTTAGGGCGAACAAAGCAAACACAAGGAGATGATGGACGGAGTGCTGAAACTTTTCAAACACTCACCCCCAGTCACAGATCTGGGTTGAATCCATCATCATTCTTTAGCTCACTAAACCCAGATCAGTTGACTGGGGGTGAGTGCTTGCAATGTTCAACACTCCGTCCATCATCCCCTTTGGTTTTGCTATGTTCGCCTAAGTTGGCAGGGTATGCCCAGACGTGGGTCCCTTGCTCACTTTGCCACTGGATTCAAGATAGCCTGGCTGATGACGGCTGTAAGCCAGAAACCGGTCCCAGGATGCTTGTTTCCGGTCCAGGGAAGACATGGCTTGGCAGTTCAGGCTGGACTGTTCCCATGAGGCACAGGGTCAGACTGATTTGCATATGGCCATGTCTGAACTGGGCTGGCGGAGTGAGCTAAAGAATGATGGATTAAACCCAGATCAGTTGACTGGGGGTGAGTACTTGCAATGTTCAACACTCCGTCCATCATCCCCTTGGTTTTGCTATGTTTGCCCTAAGTTGGCAGGGTATGCCCAGACGTGGGTCCCTTGCTCACTTTGCCACTGAATTCAAGCTTGCCTGGCTGATGACGGCTGTAAGCCAGAAACCGGTCCCAGGATGCTTGTTTCCGGTCCAGGGAAGACATGGCTTGGCAGTTCGGGCTGGACTGTTCCCATGAGGCACAGGGTCAGACTGATTTGCATATGGCCATGTCTGAACTGGGGTGGCGGAGTGAGCTAAAGAATGATGATGGATTAAACCCAGATCAGTTGACTGGGGGTGAGTGCTTGCAACGTTCAACACTCCGTCCATCATCCCCTTTGGTTTTGCTATGTTCGCCCTAAGTTGGCAGGGTATGCCCAGACATGGGTCCCTTGCTCACTTTACCACTGGATTCAAGATAGCCTGGCTGATGACGGCTGTAAGCCAGAAACTGGTCCCAGGATGCTTGTTTCCGGTCCAAGGAAGACATGGCTTGGCAGTTCGGGCTGGACTGTTCCCATGAGGCACAGGGTCAGACTGATTTGCATATGGCCATGTCTGAACTGGGGTGGCAGAGTGAGCTAAAGAATGATGATGGATTAAACCCAGATCAGTTGACTGGGGGTGAGTGCTTGCAATGTTTAACACTCCGTCCATCATCCCCTTTGGTTTTGCTATGAAAGCCCATTTGGAGTCAGTAATAGTACTAAACTAATCAGGGGTTTTCAATAAACTGACAAGTATCATTGGCAAAGAGCTGCTTGCCCACCAACTTTCTGAATCAATATAGACATTGGAGTCCAAAGAGAATTCTATCTTTAATGAGAGATATCAAATTATAATAAACAGATCAGTTTACTTTACCAGGAATGGTACAAGGATGTTCAGTGTTCCAGGCAAAACATTGTTAGGCTATTAGAGCACTCCACTTTCATGCAAGAAAATAGCATTTGTTTAACCTTTCTAAGACCTATGGATGCACGGGACCTGAATCTGGCATCATAAATTACCAATAATTCATACATTGTACTCTGGTATTGCTTAGTTTTATCCAGCTAACAGCTGCTCTTTATGGTTCTACATTTCTCTTTTACAATGTGCTGAAAATGATTATCAAGATTAAACTCACATTGGCCAGTGGCAAGAATTAATGTAACAGTTTTTAAACTAACAGCTGCAGAAAAATAGCACTATTAAGGCAGGGATAATGTAATGCACATGCCTTAATCTGGATCTCTGCAGCATTTTTCATTCAAAAAACGACCAGAACAATTGTAAGTTAATGATATCGTCAAATTTAGAAAAATAATGATTGAACTAATACTAGTAACACTAGCAGGTGTATCTTCAATTTTGCACATTACTTTTGTTTCTTACTCTAACATCTCCTGGGACAGAGCCTTGTATTCCCTGAATGGACAGAATCCAGAAGCCAAGCTTTAAGTTTTCTTTGATAGTACCAGTGGGGATATTTGTGGCACCCTGCCAGCTAGATGGAATCCTTGTTTACATGCTGTGTGACCATCTGTTCAACCTCCAGTAGCTACACTCACATAACTTAAAAAAGCAGTGCAGTTTGGCCCTTCCCAGCTCTGGGCCCAATGCCTTGCTGATGGAGGTTCATCCTAGGCCAAAGAAACAATTAGATCTGTTTTTATGGCAAAATGACTTGTTTAGGAAAAACAGAATATATTTTTGTTGGCTCACGTGTAATTCATAGTACTCAAAAAAATAAGGCTTCAGAACAGCAGCACACTCTGTCTCTCAGAAATGTAGAAAATTACACTCTCTGGGGCATATTCTCAAGAACGTGTGATAACCATCGCAAAAGTGACTTAACGCAACCTTCAACATCGCAGTCTATCGCGGGAAATTTACGCCGTGTTAACCAAGTATTCACAACACGGCGGTACCATGCGATAGTCTCCAGATAACGCGTCAACTGACCGAGTAAAAATCAACGCCACGCCGCAAAAATGCGAAACACGAACGCAAAAAAAGCTTCGATGAGGCCAATCGCGATACAAAAAGCAGCGAAAACCAGCGGCAGGCCTGCAAATCCCACACGTCTGGCGGGAAAATGCACCATAGAAGCAACAAAAACAACACACCAGAAACAATCCAAAGTGCGTAGCAACATGGATGCACCCTGACCCAGCGCAGAGGCCAACGCGAACCCCACAAGCCCCACAGACCACCAGCAAGGACCAACGGGTTCGGGGAAGGCCAAGGAGAAGAGGGAGAGGACGACGGGGTGCAGTCCGTAGGAAAACAAGACCAGCGTCACGGATGTGACAGAACACTACCAGCAACTGACCCACATTCAGACTACCTTGAATGCAGCCGGAGTGCCGAGGAGGCCAATGGAGGAGGCCAAGAGGCGCTGGCATGACGTGAAAACCTAAACCAGGCCCAAAGCCGCTGCCAACAGGAAGGCAGCAACGGCGACAGGAGGTGGGAGTCCTGCGCCACAGGAGGAGCTGGAGGAAATGGAGGCCAGTCATCAGTGTGGAGACGGTGCAAGGAGGTGGGAGTACGGACACAACAACAACAGGGTGAGTAACGAACAGGTCCTGGGGGACGGGGGAGATGGGCACAATGGCACACATGCACAACGATGTGTAGCACACTGCACACCCACAATAACCCAGGGTCATGTCCCCCATCCCCGTGGCACACTGCAGCACACACACATGGCAATCACAGCACATCCCATGACAATGTGGCACAAAGTGCAACACCGACACTGCAGAACAGGGGACACAACTGGGTCCGCCCATGCGCAGAAACAGGCCAATCACATTTGACAGAGCAGGGAACTGTGAGATGCATATGTACGGGTACAACCTCACATCAGTCATGTAGTCCAAATGTCCACTGTCCCCCTCAAATTGCCAGCACCGCCCAAACAGTCACAATGTACATTGTCACACAGTCTGCATGTCTACAAGAACAATGCGCCAACATAAATGTCAACACAATGTCAACATGCATCTCCCCTTCACATTGCAGAGGGACAAACAACACCTCCAGCAGGTCAGACCAGACAACCCATCAGTGATGCCGGAGACGACCACCACACCTTCGACGCCGACGCCCTACAACAGCCCATGGACATCCGACGCAACCCACCACCAGGACCAGGGCAGACAAGCTACTTAGAGGAGAACCCAGCCCCTGCAACAGACCACACAGCATGAAGCAACCGCAAGCACGGCTGGCCCACAACACTCCACCGACCCACACATGGCACCCCAATGCCAGGTGTCAGAACGCCAAAAGGAGGTGGCCGAACAGGTACGGATGTGGTCCGAACCCATGGAAGGCGAACTAGATCACATACGTGGGTGTCAATTACCCTTCAGGGACCACCTACACCCCACAAAGGAGACCCACACTGCCATAGAGACACACGCAGATATTATGTTGAACTGGCTACGGGCACGTGCGCCCGGCCCCTTTATTGGCAGGGCCACATGTACAGTGACGCCTGTGCTGGATGTGTGTGGGGTGAGCATAAGCCAGCCCGCACGGAGTGCTTGGTGCTGGCAACAACTTGAACAGTGGACACCAGTGCAATATAAACAGAAATCACCTGCATAACAGAGTCAACTGCTGAGCAACATGGAGGGAGCCGGAGCAAGTACAGAGGTCACCCAAAATACAAACAGAAGTGTCCGTGAGTTGCAGTGCACTGAGGTTGGGGCACTAGAGCTGAGCGAGCTCATGTGATGAAAATGACTAGGATTGTGTCCATTCGGGATATTCCTGATGCAGATGCAGTGGGGTGTGTTAGACCTGTGCGAAGGAAGAGCTAGCAAGAGGAATCACTCTGATTAAAAGAACCCTCACTCACCAACCTAGTTGGTGACATGCTTCATCATTGGGTTCCCACCAGAGAGGCCGAGTGCCTCCCTGGTGTGCTACGACGCCTGATTACAGCGGAGCAGGTTTTTTTGAGTGTGTAGCGTGAGTGCAATAAGTGAAGGAAGTGATTTAAAAAGTGCCTTGGTTTTATCCCAAAATAATTTTTAATGTTGGAAAACTCAGCACTATTAAAAAAGTGCATCGGATGTTTCTGACTGGTTTTAATAGACCAGACACATCCTACAGTGAAATGAAACTTTTGGTCAACATGTTTCTGCTTCTATGTGTATTATGTGAAGCATTCATCAGGACCAGCTCACCACGGCGGTGTACGCACGCTAAGGCGCACCCTAACCTGTGGTGGTTTAAAACCGCATAAACTCACGGTTCAGCCTTCAAAATTTTTGAAAGCCGTCAGTATCTGCGAAGACAAAAACATACAGACAACACATGACAGATCACAAGGCACACAATACATTGAAAAATTTGTGCTTGGAAACGTTCACGAGTGATCAAACTCATGCCATTGTTTGTGGTGCTCTTCAACGTGCAGCAATTCTAGTTGTTGCTAGCTAGTCGTAGTGATGCATTCGTGGCGGTAACTTGCTTTGCTTAAGTATTGCCGTGATGTATTATTTAAGTGAAAAGATAGAGTGCTCATTTATTTGATACAGCACCCAGCCATTTGTTAAGAAAGGCAGGCAAATCTACCTGCATGTATGCACGGATAATACCGGCAATAAACTTTAAAAGTGATAAAAGAACATGACTATCCCAACTCAACGAAGGAAATGTTTGTGGGCCAGGCAGACTATGCGTTTGGTTTGTGCAAGGCAGGTTTTAAAGAAGGTTGAAAAACGGGGCTTACGTCAAGTAATGATAAATATCACTACATGGGTCCTGGTGGGGGGCGGGACTTGTAGTCACACTCTGTGAGAGATTACAAAAAGATTACAGCGTTTGGTTAAAAAGCATCAATAGCATAGCGTTTCCATCGATACCTCGGTTCGCTGGTCTTCTAAAATAATTCACTCACTTCATCAAAGTCTGCCGCCCATGTGACACCTGCACACTCCCTTCCATAGACGCCGAAGATGAAAAGGGGTCTCTGTCGGGAGCATTTAAAGAGAAGTGTTTGACCGGGAAAGCCGGCTCTGTGCGTCGCGAGTACGCGTCACGTGGCTGCAATCACGTGGGTTACACGCGCAACGCCGCAAATGCAAAGCTGCAATGCTAACCCTTTTTGGAGTCAGGTTAACAAACAAAACTTTATTGGTATTTTGGCTCAAAAATGAGCAAGTGTCGCTAACAAATAATACCTGCAAGTTGATCAATGGCAGGTAACCTATCCAGGTTTTTGCACTCAAAGATCAACTGCTTTTCAAACGTAAATGGACCCCGTGTCAATATGTAATACTCAGCCAAATTATTTGGGATATGGTATGCCCCTCATATTACTATGTTTAATTTGATGTAGGAAGCACAGGAACCTTCCTGTCTATGTCAGGTATCTGGCTTCTGCAGTGATGTATAAGTTTAGTATAGAGCCCTATGGAAAGTAGGACCCTAATAGATGAGAGGCATGGTGACTACGGGGGTGCGCCTGTCCCTGTCTAGTCACCTTCGGTTCTCAAAGGAAATTAGGTTGATGAATTTTCTGAGGAAAGTAACTCCCGTTGGGAGCGAGTTAACCTATACTTCCTCTATCGGGCTGTGGATTATTATAGCAGGTATCCACAGGGGATAAATGTTTTTACGATTAATTAGAGTATTAACGCCTCAATACTGATCCCCAGGGAATATTATCATTGAGCCCGTGCACATGAGTTGATAGACGGTAAATCCATCGTTGTTCCTTTTCGAACAACATCTGTGAAGACTTGTTCCCAGGTTTGATTTGTTCTATGATGGTCCAGCACAAGTCATTAGTAGTATGGTTTGTCTGTAAGAAATGATCAGTCAGCTTGGTTGTGTTCTTTTTACATCGGATATTACTCCGGTGTTCACAGACCCTTTGTTTTATCTTTCGTGTGGTCATTCCCACGTATCTTGAGCCGCATGGGCATGTGATTAAGTATACAACATTCGTCGAGTTGACCTGTGACTCTGGGTAGGCCCCAGGCATTGAGCACTGAAGGGTCATCGTCACTGTTTGTTTTTCTGGGACGTGTGTGCACTAATGCATCCTTGATACTTCTTGCTTTCTTGAACGAGAAGAGGGGTTTCTCCCATTTTATGTTGTTGCTTTCAAGGATCCACCAGTGTTTCCTGATGGATTTGGTAATGGCGTTGGATGCAACACTGTATGTAGTGACACAGGTGAGTGGGATATCGTCAATATGTTTGGGTGTGTCCTCCAGGAGAGCCTCCCTGGGTTAATTTCTTGCTCTTTTACAGCTTCTTTTCAGGATCCTCTCCGGGTAGCCTCTCTTTTGTAGTTTCTTTGTCAGTTCTCCAGACTGGGAACGAAAATCATCCACCTTGCTGCAATTGCCCCTTATGCGAAGATATTGCCCATAAGGGAGATTCTCCCGCAAAGGTCTCGGGTGGAAGCTGGAGAAAGCAAACAGGTTGTTCTTAGCTGTGGGCTTATAATGGGTTTTCGTGAATAGTCTTCCTTCTGACTTCATTATGACCACATCAAGAAAGATCATCTCTTCTCTATGAAAAGAATTCGTGAATCTCAGGTTGGGATCACAGGTGTTGAGCCAATTGAAAAATTCTAGAAGGGTACATTCCGGTCCTTGCCAGATGACAAAGACGTCATCTATATATCTCTTCCAGAAGGATATATAGGATGTGTAGGGATTATTATTAGTCAGTATGTGTTGGCACTCAAAGTCATGGACATAAAGTCCAGCCACACTTGGGGCGAATGTACTGCCCATTGATGTACCTGTGGACTGGAGGTACAGGTCACCCTTGTACTCGAAGAAATTCTGCTTGAGTGCTAAAGTAGCACATTCGATGACAAACTGTTTAGGTGTTTGGAAATGCCAGGTGGCCGCATTTAGGGCCTCGCCGAGGACCTGAATGGTATCGTCCTGGGGGATACTGGTATAAAGACTCTCGATGTCCAGAGATACCAGTATCGTTGAGTCATTGTCCACCCTGAGGTCCTGAGGTCTTGTAGAAGAGCCAAAAGGCTTTTGGTGTCTTTAAGATAGGTAGACGTATTTTGAATGAGGGGTTTCAGAAAAAAGTCACAATACTTAGACAAAGGCTCTAGTAGAGAGCCAATGCCTGAAACGATCGGACGTCCCGGGGTCAGAGTTCTATTCTTATGGGTCTTAGGCAAGGTGTAAAAATAGGGAATAATGCCATCACCTTTAGTTAGGAAATCAGCCTCATGTTTAGTGATATATCCACTCGTTTCAGCGTGTTCAACCAAACTGGAAATTGTTGCCCTTAGTTGGGGAGAGGGATCTGTAAGTAGGGGGGTGTAGTTTCTGCGGTCGTCTAAAAGGCGCCTACATTCTTTGTCATAATTAGCGGCATCCTGGATGACAACACCTCCTCCCTTGTCTGCTGACTTTATGACGATGGAAGTGTTGGACTGCAGAGATTGCAGAGCTTGAAATTCCACTGCACTCATGTTTTTAAACACTCCTGATTCTTGAAAGGACTCCACATCATTAAACACTGTCTGTTCAAAAGCGCTTATCTCAGCTGGAACCATGTGCGGCGGAGGGGTAACAGTAGATTTTATACGTAACCCTGTGTCGCTTGGGCAGTCGGGTCCGTCAGTAGACTTCTGTCATTCAAAATACGATTTCAGTTTTAATTTTCAGAAAAACTCGGCCAGCTCGCAATGCAAGCGAAAGCGATCTAGCCGTGCTGTTGGAACAAAACCTAGCCCCTTTTCCAAAACCATACATTCAGTGTGCGTCAGACTCACAGAAGAGAGATTGGTGACTAAACTCTCTGATTGCTGGTTCCCGCCTGTTGGTGTTGGGATTTGCTGCGTGTGTTGCTCCCCACTGCCTCCTCCTGTTCCCAATGGACCTGATTGGTCCCTCTCCTTTTCCCACGACCTCTCCGGCCTCTCTCTAAAAAAGGAGGCCGGTATGTGTTCTGCGGGTACGGTGGTATTGGCATAAAAGATGGATTCCAGCCCATCATTGGGAACTGGTGCTGCTGAAACTGATTGTGAAACCCACCGCCTCCCGCGGTAGGAAAGGTTGGCCAATTCTGTTGGTAGTGATGTTGTCTGTTTCTACCCCTGCCCCACTGTCTGGGTCTATAACTACCCCCACTGGACCCACTTGTTGTGGATGCATCATCGTCTGATGTGTCTGAGTGGTTAGTATTCCTAGGTAGGGGGGTGTAGTCAGGATGGGCATAGGGATAGACTTTCGTGAATGCGAAACGTTTCAGATCTTTTGAAATTTCTGGGCCTTAGACTGGGTGAGGTTCTCTTTATATTCATTGACCTCTTTATTTAGTTCCTCTAATTTCTTCTTATACCCTGTTAATGTTGTTCTGAAGTGGATTTCGGTGAGTTGGATTTCCACCATCATTGCCTCAGATAGTCTGAGGACTGTTTTAATAATAAGCACCAGCCAGTCGTGGGTACAATGCCACGCGATCTGTGCCCACTCCTTTCTAAAAACTGGGTCCTCTAAGAAGATTCGAGGGGCGTTGGTAACCAGCAGGCCCTTCGGCGCAACATTATTCCGCAGGTACTCGGTTAGTATTGTACCGTGCAGAATGGTCCGGATGCAGTTACGCTTTTGTTCTGTCAACTTGTCCCATTCTGTAGTCTGGGATATTGTTTGTGCTATCGAGGGATCAGAAAAGAGGGAGGGGTCTGCCAGTAGGCCATCGACCTCCTCATCTGTATATGAAAGCCCTGTATTCTCCATGATGCTGCCAAAACAATTTTTATAGTCAGAGGTTCAAAAACAGAGAGTCAAAAAAGGCCCTCACAGCTGTGCGCTGCCTAAATATAGTTAAACAACAGGAGAGGGAGGGAAAGTCACAGGAGCCACTCTTAGTCCCCCTAAACGATATAATTTCAACAACAGAAGAGTGCAACCAGCAAAGGAAGAGCTAAGAAGAGGAATCACTCTGATTAAAAGAACCCTCACTCACCAACCTAGTTGGTGACATGCTACATCATTGGGTTCCCACCAGAGAGGCCGAGTGCCTCCCTGGTGTGCTACGACGCCTGATTACAGCGGAGCAGGTGTTTTCGAGTGTGTAGCGTGAGTGCAATAAGTGAAGGAAGTGATTTAAAAAGTGCCTTGGTTTTATCCCAAAATAATTTTTAATGGTGGAAAACTCAGCACTATTAAAAAAGTGCGTCGGATGTTTCTGACTGGTTTTAATAGGCCAGACACATCCTACAGTGAAATGAAACGTTTGGTCAACATGTTTCTGCTTCTATGTGTATTATGTGAAGCATTCGTCAGGACCAGCTCACCACGGCGGTGTACGCACGCTAAGGCGCACCCTAACCTGTGGTGGTTTAAAACCGCATAAACTCACGGTTCAGGTTCAGCCTTCAAAATTTTTGAAAGCCGTCAGTATCTGCGAAGACAAAAACATACAGACAACACAAGACAGATCACAAGGCACACAATACATTGAAAAATGTGTGCTTGGAAACGTTCACGAGTGATCAAACTCATGCCATTGTTTGTGGTGCTCTTCAAAGTGCAGCAATTCTAGTTGTTGCTAGCTAGTCGTAGTGATGCATTCGTGGCGGTAACTTGCTTTGCTTAAGTATTGCCATGATGTATTATTTAAGTGAAAAGATAGAGTGCTCATTTATTTGATACAGCACCCACCCATTTGTTAAGAAAGGCAGGCAAATCTACCTGCATGTATGCACGGATAATACCGGCAATAAACTTTAAAAGTGATAAAAGAACATGACTATCCCCACTCAACGAAGGAAATGTTGGTGGGCCAGGCAGACTATGCGTTTGGTTTGTGCAAGGCAGGTTTTAAAGAAGGTTGAAAAACGGGGCTTACGTCAAGTAATGATAAATATCACTACATGGGTCCTGGTGGGGGGCGGGACTTGTAGTCACACTCTGTGAGAGATTACAAAAAGATGACAGCGTTTGGTTAAAAAGCATCAATAGCATAGCGTTTCCATTGATACCTCGGTTCGCTGGTCTTCTAAAATAATCCACTCACTTCATCAAAGTCTGCCGCCCATGTGACACCTGCACACTCCCTTCCATGGACCCCGAAGATGAAAAGGGGTCTCTGTCGGGAGCATTTAAAGAGAAGTGTTTGACCGGGAAAGCCGGCTCTGTGCGTCGCGAGTACGCGTCACGTGACTGCAATCACGTGGGTTACGCGTGCAACGCCGCAAATGCAAAGCTGCAATGCTACCCCTTTTGGAGTCAGGTTGACAAACAAAACTTTATTGGTATTTTGGCTCAAAAATGAGCAAGTGTCGCTAACAAATAATACCTGCAAGTTGATCAATGGCAGGTAACCTATCCAGGTTTTTGCACTCAAAGATCAACTGCTTTTCAAACGTAAATGGACCCCGTGTCAATATGTAATACTCAGCCAAATTATTTGGGATATGGTATGCCCCTCACATTACTATGTTTAATTTGATGTCACACCGGTCACAGTCACACCGGTCGCCTGATCTCCTGGAACAACGTCAACGTCGAAGACACCATCAAGACCATGAACACCATCCACTCCGGCTCACCATCTGACCCCTGCCCCCACCACATCTTCAACAAAGCGAGCTCCATCATCGCACCCCAACTCCGTAAGATCTTCAACAGCTCATTCGAGACCGCCACCTTCCCGGAAAGCTGGAAACACGCAGAGATCAACGCCCTACTCAAGAAACCCAAGGCAGACCCAAAGGACCTCAAGAACTTCCGGCCCATCTCCCTGCTCCCGTTCCCGGCGAAAGTCATTGAGAAGATCGTCAACAGACAACTGACCCAATTCCTCGAAGAGAACAACACCCTGGACTCATCCCAATCCGGATTCCGCAGCAACCACAGCACCAAAACCGCCCTCATCGCCGCCACGGAGGACATCAGGGCCCTGCTGGACAACGGCGAAACCGCGGCCCTCATCCTCCTGGACCTCTCGGCCGCCTTCGACACCGTCTGCCACCACACCCTGCGCACACGACTCTACAAAGCGGGGATCCGCGACAAAGCCCTGGATTGGATCAGGTCCTTCCTCACTGACAGAACTCAGAGAGTCCGCCTCCCTCCATTCCGATCCGAAGCCACAAAGATCACCTGCGGAGTACCCCAAGGATCATCCCTCAGCCCGACCCTCTTCAACGTCTACATGACACCGCTCGCCAACATCATCCGATCTCACGACCTCAACATAGTCTCATACGCCGACAACACCCAGCTGATCCTCTCCCTCACCAAAGACCCCGCCACCGCCAAAACCAACTTCCACGCAGGGATAAAGGCCGTCGCCGAATGGATGAAGAGCAGTCGCCTGAAACTGAACTCGGACAAAACAGAGGTCCTCATCCTCGGCTCCACCCCTTCCGCCTGGGACGACTCCTGGTGGCCAGCCTCGCTAGGAACTGCGCCGACACCCACCGACCACACACGCAACCTGGGGTTCATCCTGGACTCAACGCTCTCAATGACCCAACAAGTCAACGCCGTCTCCTCCTCCTGCGTCAACACCCTCCGTATGCTTCGCAAGATCTACAGATGGATCCCCACCGAAACCAGAAGGACGGTCACCCAAGCCCTCGTCACCAGCAGGCTGGACTACGGCAACGCCCTCTACGGGGGAACCACGGCCAAACTCCAGAAGAGACTCCAACGCATACAAAACGCCTCCGCATGCCTCATCCTCGACATCCCCCGCCACAGCCACATCAACGCCCACCTGAAGGACCTGCACTGGCTTCCCGTCAACAAGAGGATCACCTTCAAACTCCTCACCCACGCTCACAAAGCACTCCACAACGCAGGACCAGCATACCTCAACAAGCGACTCACCTTCTACACCCCCAACCGCCAGCTCCGCTCCGCTGTCCTCGCCCTCGCCACCGTTCCACGCATCCACCGAACAACCACTGGCAGCAGATCATTCTCCCACCTCGCCGCCAAGACATGGAACACCCTCCCCATCCACCTACGACAGACCCAGGACCTGCTGACCTTCAGGAGACTCCTCAAGACCTGGCTGTTTGATCAGTAGCTGCTCCCCCCCCCCCCCCCAGCGCCTTCAGACCCTCACGGGTGAGTAGCGCGCTTTACAAATGCTTGATTGATTGATGTAGGAAGCACAGGAACCTTCCTGTCTATGTCAGGTATCTGGCTTCTGCAGTGATGTATAAGTTTAGTATAGAGCCCTATGGAAAGTAGGACCCTAATAGATGAGAGGCATAGTGACTACGGGGGTGCGCCTGTCCCTGTCTAGTCACCTTCGGTTCTCAAAGGAAATTAGGTTGATGAATTTTCTGAGAAAAGTAACTCCCGTTGGGAGCGAGTTAACCTATACTTCCTCTATCGGGCTGTGGATTATTATAGCAGGGACCCACAGGGGATAAATGTTTTTACGATTAATTAGAGTATTAATGCCTCAATACTGATCCCCAGGGAATATTATCATTGAGCCGGTGCACATGAGTTGATAGACGGTAAATCCATCGTTATTCCTTTTCGAACAACATCTGTGAAGACTTGTTCCCAGGTTTGATTTGTTCTATGATGGTCCAGCACAAGTCATTGGTAGTGTGGTTTGTCTGTAAGAAATGATCAGTCAGCTTGGTTGTGTTCTTCTTACATCGAATATTACTCCGGTGTTCACAGACCCTTTGTTTTATCTTTCGTGTGGTCATTCCCACGTATCTTGAGCCGCATGGGCATGTGATTAAGTATACAACATTCGTCGAGTTACAATTCGTGTGTGAACGTTGTGTCCATATTTTGCCATTCTCCAATTCCAATGTTTTAGTAGATGTGGTCAGATGGCAAACACTGCACGATCCACAGGGAAAGTGACCTGTGACTCTGGGTAGGCCCCAGGCATTGAGCACTGAAGGGTCATCGTCAATGTTTGTTTTTCTGGGACGTGTGTGTGCACTAATGCATCCTTGATACTTCTTGCTTTCTTGAACGAGAAGAGGGGTTTCTCCCATTTTATGTTGTTGCTTTCAAGGATCCACCAGTGTTTCCTGATGGATTTGGTAATGGCGTTGGATGCAACACTGTATGTAGTGACACAGGTGAGTGGGATATCTTCAATATGTTTGGGTGTGTCCTCCAGGAGAGCCTCCCTGGGTTAATTTCTTGCTCTTTTACAGCTTCTTTTCAGGATCCTCTCCGGGTAGCCTCTCTTTTGTAGTTTCTTTGTCAGTTCTCCAGACTGGGAACGAAAATCATCCACTTTGCTGCAATTGCGCCTTATGCGAAGATATTGCCCATAAGGGAGATTCTCCCGCAAAGGTCTCGGGTGGAAGCTGGAGAAAGCCAACAGGTTGTTCTTAGCTGTGGGCTTATAATGGGTTTTCGTGAATATTCTTCCTTCTGACTTCATTATGACCACATCAAGAAAGATCATCTCTTCTCTATGAAAAGAATTCGTGAATCTCAGGTTGGGATCACAGATGTTGAGCCAATTGAAAAATTCTAGAAGGGTACATTCCGGTCCTTGCCAGATGACAAAGACGTCATCTATATATCTCTTCCAGAAGGATATATAGGATGTGTAGGGATTATTATTAGTCAGTATGTGTTGGCACTCAAAGTCATGGACATAAAGTCCAGCCACACTTGGGGCGAATGTACTGCCCATTGATGTACCTGTGGACTGGAGGTACAGGTCACCCTTGTACTCGAAGAAATTCTGCTTGAGTGCTAAAGTAGCACATTCGATGACAAACTGTTTAGGTGTTTGGAAATCCCAGGTGGCCGCATTTAGGGCCTCGCCGAGGACCCGAATGGTATCGTCCTGGGGGATACTGGTATAAAGACTCTCGATGTCCAGAGATACCAGTATCGTTGAGTCATTGTCCACCCTGAGGTCTTGTAGAAGAGCCAAAAGGCTTTTGGTGTCTTTAAGATAGGTAGACGTATTTTGAATGAGGGGTTTCAGAAAAAAGTCACAATACTTAGACAAAGGCTCTAGTAGAGAGCCAATGCCTGAAACGATCGGACGTCCCGGGATCAGAGTTCTATTCTTATGGGTCTTAGGCAAGGTGTAAAAATAGGGAATAATGCCATCACCTTTAGTTAGGAAATCAGCCTCATGTTTAGTGATATATCCACTCGTTTCAGCGTGTTCAACCAAACTGGAAATTGTTGCCCTTAGTTAGGGAGAGGGATCTGTAAGTAGGGGGGTGTAGTTTCTGCGGTCGTCTAAAAGGCGCCTACATTCTTTGTCATAATCAGCGGCATCCTGGATGACAACACCTCCTCCCTTGTCTGCTGACTTTATGACGATGGAAGTGTTGGACTGCAGAGATTGCAGAGCTTGAAATTCCACTGCACTCATGTTTTTAAACACTCCTGATTCTTGAAAGGACTCCACATCATTAAACACTGCCTGTTCAAAAGCGCTTATCTCAGCTGGAACCATGTGCGGCAGAGGGGTAAATGTAGATTTTATACGTAACCCTGTGTCGCTTGTGCAGTCGGGTCCGTCAGTAGACTTCTGTCATTCAAAATACGATTTCAGTTTTAATTTTCTGAAAAACTCGGCCAGCTCGCAATGCAAGCGAAAGCGATCTAGCCGTGCTGTTGGAACAAAACCTAGCCCCTTTTCCAAAACCATACATTCAGTGTGCGTCAGACTCACAGAAGAGAGATTGGTGACTAAACTCTCTGATTGCTGGTTCCCGCCTGTTGGTGTTGGGATTTGCTGCGTGTGTTGCTCCCCACTGCCTCCTCCTGTTCCCAATGGACCTGGTTGGTCCCTCTCCTTTTCCTACGACCTCTCCGGCCTCTGTCTAAAAAAGGAGGCCGGTATGTGTTCTGCGGGTACGGTGGTATTGGCATAAAAGATGGATTCCAGCCCATCATTGGGAACTGGTGCTGCTGCTGAAACTGATTGTGAAACCCACCGCCTCCTGCGGTAGGAAAGGTTGGCCAATTCTGTTGGTAGTGATGTCTGTTTCTACCCCTGCCCCACTGTCTGGGTCTATAACTACCCCCACTGGACCCACTTGTTGTGGATGCATCATCGTCTGATGTGTCTGAGTGGTTAGTATTCCTAGGTAGGGGGGTGTAATCAGGATGGGCATAGGGATAGAGTTTCGTGAATGCGAAACGTTTCAGATCTTTTTGAAATTTCTGGGCCTTAGACTGGGTGAGGTTTAATTTATATTCATTGACCTCTTTATTTAGTTCCTCTAATTTCTTCTTATACCCTGTTAATGTTGTTCTGAAGTGGGTTTCGGTGAGTTGGATTTCCACCATCATTGCCTCAGATAGTCTGAGGGCTGTTTTAATAATAAGCACCAGCCAGTCGCGGGTACAATGCCACGCGATCTGTGCCCACTCCTTTCTAAAAACTGGGTCCTCTAAGAAGATTCGAGGGGCGTTGGTAACCAGCAGGCCCTTCGGCGCAACATTATTCCGCAGGTACTCGGTTAGTATTGTACCGTGCAGAATGGTCCGGATGCGGTTACGCTTTTGTTCTGTCAACTTGTCCCATTCTGTAGTCTGGGATATTGTTTGTGCTATCGAGGGATCAGAAATGAGGGAGGGGTCTGCCAGTAGGGCATCCACCTCCTCATCTGTATATGAAAGCCCTGTATTCTCCATGATGCTGCCAAAACAATTTTTATAGTCAGAGGTTCAAAAATAGAGCGTCAAAAAAGGCCCTCACAGCTGTGCACCTCCTTTTTTAGAGAGAGGCCGGAGAGGTCGTGGGAAAAGGAGAGGGACCAACCAGGTCCATTGGGAACAGGAGGAGGCAGTGGGGAGCAACACACGCAGCAAATCCCAACACCAATAGACGGGAACCAGCAATCAGAGAGTTTAGTCACCAATCTCTCTTCAGTGAGTCTGACGCACACTGAATGTATGGTTTTGGCAAAGGGGCTAGGTTTTGTTCCAACAGCACGGCTAGATCGCTTTCGCTTGCATTGCGAGCTGGCCGAGTGTTTCAGAAAATTAAAACTGAAATCCTATTTTGAAAGACAGAAGTCTACTGACGGACCCGACTGCCCAAGCGACACAGGGTTACGTACACAATCTACTTTTACCCCTCCGCCGCACATGGTTCCAGCTGAGATAAGCGCTTTTGAACAGGCAGTGTTTAATGATGTGGAGTCCTTTCAAGAATCAGGAGTGTTTAAAAACATGAGTGCAGTGGAATTTCAAGCTCTGCAATCTCTGCAGTCCAACACTTCCATCGTCATAAAGTCAGCAGACAAGGGAGGAGGTGTTGTCATCCAGGATGCCGCTGTGAGAAAGTGCCCTCTTTCTTGCATGAGTATGCCCCCACTTTTTGCTGATGTGCTTTGACTGAGTGTGCCCTGGGCTCCTGCCAAACAGGTACCCAGGGGGCCTGTGTTCCTTCCCTAAAACTGCATTGAAGCCTAAACCCAATTGGCATCTCTGGCCACAGGTAAGCCCCTGGTAAATGGTACCACAGGTATCCAGGGCACTGTGACCAGAGAAGGCCCTAAGGGCTGCAGCACTCATTGTGCCACCCTTAGAGGCCCTGTACCTTGACACACATACCCTGCCCTTGCAGGCTGCATGTCTTGGTGCAGACCAAAGTGAAGAGTCGACATGGCACACATCCCTGTGTGCCGTACCCACAACCCACTGCCCTGGCATCCATCAGTCACCCCTCTAGCTGGGTGCCCTATGCCAGTGGTGAGGGTACAGGTGCGTGAGCCCTGTACCCCTACAGTGCCCAGGTCCATTCCTGGGCACTGTGAGTGCCGTGCTGCCATTAAGAGTATATGGCTGCACTAAAGACTGAGAAGTTTGGTATCAAACTTCTCAGCACATTAAACCCACACTGATGCCAGTGTGGGATTTAATGTAAAATACACGACAGAGGGCATCTTACATATGCCCCCTGAAACTCGACCGACTCCCAGGGACCTGACTGAGTGGCTGCCGAGGCTGCCACCCCACACATGTTTCTAGACCCCTGGGTCGAGAGCTACTGCTCTCGGGGGCCTGAAACCATGCACAGCCTGGGACGAGGTGCCAAGCCCCCTCCCCCAGGATGAGCAGGGTTCAAGAAGGAGAAGCTTCAAAGGCATACCGCCTTTGTGAGCCTCTCCAGACAACTTGCTGTACTCAGCAACTGGTCCCCACTGGTTCTACCCCCCACTTTGGGTGGGAGACCAGGCGGGAAAAACAAAGTAAGGAAGAGAGGTGTGCCCGCCTCTGCCTACCCCACCCCTAGGGTGGGGGAGGCGAGGTGAAGCACAACCTTGAGTCCCCGCCATCTTGAGGATGGGGGGACCCAGCCAATCAGGACTAGGCTCCTGCCCCCCTCCCACTGGAGGGTGGCAGAATAGGGGGTGTACTCACCCCAGGGAAGGGACCCATTGGTCCCTGCCCTTGCCCTACCTGTATCTCCCTTAAATCCAGTATTTAGGGGCACCCTGAACCTTGCTTTTACAGATCCAGCAGCGACAAGAAAAGAAGAAGGACGAGAAGCCGTGCAGAGCTAACAAGGACAACGCCCACTGACTTGGCCCCAGCCCTACAGGCCTGTCTCCCCTCGAACCTGCTCCTGCGAAACCCCGGCGTGTCCAGTGGCCAACAACCTCACAAACCCCGGAGGACCTGCCTGCATTCCCTTATCCAGCTGTTTCTCCCGAGAACACCGGACGTGTTTAAACTGCAGCTTCTGGTGCCAGCCAGGAACCGCGAATACAGCACACTCTGCACCCGCCGAGCCCAGCCCGTGTTTGAGTGAACAAACACCATGAGGAGGTCCCCCCGGCGATCCTGACCCGAGATCCGGCGACCCCTGACCTGCCTCAAGCCTCCCGACGACGCCTGCAGCCTCAATCCAGAGGACCCCCCCTACCGCGACCAGAGCGGGTAAGAAAATCCGACTTCCAAAGGCACCCCTACACCCGACGCCCCACGGCCTTGTGTGCCCAACCCAGCGGTGCCTAACCATCCCTCTACATCCCAACTTACCCCTCGAAGTGGTGGTCACTCCTGGAAGATCCTCGTCCCCGAGCCTGCAGTGTTTCTTTGTCCCGGAGAATCCCCATTGAAATCAACAGGGCACCCGACCTCAAAACAGCACCTTGCACCCGGCTGCCCTAGCGCCGCTGAGGGTGCCCCTTCTGTGCTAACTTGGTCCCCAACTTGCCCTGAGCTTAACCCTAGGAGCTTTGCTCCCACAACCCTGTGGCCTGCTTACCAGCCGCCACCAACCGGAGCCCCCCTATCCTCCATAGGATAACATTGGGTCTCAACACTCTGCACCCGGCCGCCCGAGTGCCGCTGAGGGTGCAACAACAGAGCATCACTGACCCAGGGAGACCCCTGAGTCTAACCCCAGAACCCTAACTCAAAAGACCGATTACTTACCTTGAAACCGATAACTCATTTTTCCTCATAGGATAACATTGACGCTTTTTCTCCCAAAAAGTTTCTGTCGACTTTTGAAAACTACAAATATTCCTTAAAAATCAGCCGAATAACCAAAACGCATTCTTTCAACTGTTTTCAGGAAATGCCCCAGTGCTGAATCCAGGATCCAGCACTGAGTAAGAAAAAGTATCGATAACCTAACTTACCTGCTAAGTGAATTTCCTTCCATAGGGTAACATTGGTGACTCTATGTGAAAAAAGTTTTAAGTGTCGAGTTTTGCAAATTACAAATATTCTTTAAAAATCGTACGAGTTACCAAAACGAAGTTACTCACTTGTTTACTAAAGATGTCCCAGTGCTGAATCTAGGTATCCAGCACTGATTAGGAAAAGTAATCACAAATGTAATTTATCGATGATACAATTTCCCTCCATAGGAAACCATTGACTGCTTTCTGTGAAATTTCTTCTGTCGAGTTTTGCAAATTACAAATATTCTTTAAAAATCGTGCGAGTTACCAAAACGAATTTACTCACTTGTTTACTAAAGATGTCCCAGTGCTGAATCTAGGTATCCAGCACTGATTAGGAAAAGTAATCACAAACGTAATTTACCGATGATACAATTTCCCCCCATAGGAAACCATTGACTGTTTTCTGTGAAAATTCTTCTGTGTCAACTTTTGAAATACAAGAATATTCTTTAAAAATCGTACCTCTAACCAAAACGCATTTACTCACCTGTTTTCAGGAAATGTCCCAGGGCTGAATCTAGGATCCAGTCCTGTGGTAACCAAAGTAATCTGAAAAGTAATTAACTGCATTTTTATCAAAAAGCCCATTCATTCGAATGTACTATACCTGCAATGTGTTGCAAACTGCTTACTTAAACCTGTAACCAAAACCAGTACAAGTGACACCACAATTTTGAACTGTGTTCCTACAAGTAATTTACCACTGCAAAGTATTTTCATGCTTACCTGTACCAGGCTTGCTTGGTTCTAGAAATAAAACAACAGTATATTTTTTATACAAAACAATTGGCCTAGAGTTCAGTTATTGAGTGTGTGAATTCCTTTGCTGACTGAGTGGGTACATCAAAATCTTTACACTGTCCTCTGATACTGCCTTACTGCTCGACCAAGCTACCACTTTGGAGAGTAAGGTTCTATCTAACTTTAACCTCTGTCAAACCTCTGGAGATCCCTGGACTCTAAACACCCTGTACCTCACTTTGGTGCAGTGTATATAGAGCCAGTTTCTTACAGCCGCTGATTATGACAAAGAATGTAGGCGCCTTTTAGACGACCGCAGAAACTACACCCTCCTACTTACAGATCCCTCTTCCCAACTAAGGGCAACAATTTCCAGTTTGGTTGAACACGCTGAAACGAGTGGATATATCACTAAACATGAGGCTGATTTCCTAACTAAAGGTGATGGCATTATTCCCTATTTTTACACCTTTCCTAAGACCCATAAGAATAGAACTCCGCCCCCGGGACGTCCGATCGTTTCAGGCATTGGCTCTCTACTAGAGCCTTTGTCTAAGTATTGTGACTTTTTTCTGAAACCCTTCATTCAAAATACATCTACCTATCTTAAAGACACCAAAAGCCTTTTGGCTCTTCTACAAGACCTCAGGGTGGACAATGACTCAACGATACTGGTATCTCTGGACATCGAGAGTCTTTATTCCAGTATCCCCCAGGACGATACCATTCGGGTCCTCGGCGAGGCCCTAAATGCGGCCACCTGGGATTTCCAAACACCTAAACAGTTTGTCATCGAATGTGCCACTTTAGCACTCAAGCAGAATTTCTTCGAGTACAAGGGTGACCTGTACCTCCAGTCCACAGGTACATCAATGGGCAGTACATTCGCCCCAAGTGTGGCTGGACTTTATGTCTATGACTTTGAGTGCCAACACATACTGACTAATAATAATCCCTACACATCCTATATATCCTTCTGGAAGAGATATATAGATGACGTCTTTGTCATCTGGCAAGGACCGGAATGTACCCTTCTAGAATTTTTCAATTGGCTCAACACCTGTGATCCCAACCTGAGATTCACGAATTCTTTTCATAGAGAAGAGATGATCTTTCTTGATGTGGTCATAATGAAGTCAGAAGGAAGACTATTCACGAAAACCCATTATAAGCCCACAGCTAAGAACAACCTGTTGGCTTTCTCCAGCTTCCACCCGAGACCTTTGCGGGAGAATCTCCCTTATGGGCAATATCTTCGCATAAGGCGCAATTGCAGCAAGGTGGATGATTTTCGTTCCCAGTCTGGAGAACTGACAAAGAAACTACAAAAGAGAGGCTACCCGGAGAAGATCCTGAAAAGAAGCTGTAAAAGAGCAAGAAATCAACCCAGGGAGGCTCTCCTGGAGGACACACCCAAACATACCGAAGATATCCCACTCACCTGTGTCACTTCATACAGTGTTGCATCCAACGCCATTACCAAATCCATCAGGAAACACTGGCGGATCCTTGAAAGCAACAACATAAAATGGGAGAAACCCCTCTTCTCGTTCAAGAAAGCAAGAAGTATCAAGGATGCATTAGTGCACACACGTCCCAGAAAAACAAACAGTGACGATGACCCTTCAGTGCTCAATGCCTGGGGCCTACCCAGAGTCACACGTCACTTTCCCTGCGGATCGTGCAGTGTTTGCCATCTGACCACATCTACTAAAACATTGGAATTGGAGAATGGCAAAATATGGACACAACGTTCACACACGAATTGTAACTCGACGAATGTTGTGTACTTAATCACATGCCCATGCAGCTCAAGATACGTGGGAATGACCACACGAAAGATAAAACAAAGGGTCTGTGAACACCGGAGTAATATTCGATGTAAGAAGAACACAACCAAGCTGACTGATCATTTCTTACAGACAAACCATACTACTAATGCTTGTGCTGGACCGTCATAGAACAAATCAAACCTGGGAAGAAGTCTTCACAGATGTTGTTCGAAAAGGAACAACGATGGATTTACCGTCTATCAACTCATGTGCACGGGCTCAATGATAATATTCCCTGGGGATCAGTATTGAGGCGTTAATACTCTAATTAATCGTAAAAACATTTATCCCCTGTGGGTACCTGCTATAATAATCCACAGCCCGATAGAGGAAGTATAGGTTAACTCGCTCCCAACGGGAGTTACTTTTCTCAGAAAATTCATCAACCTAATTTCCTTTGAGAACCGAAGGTGACTAGACAGGGACAGGCGCACCCCCGTAGTCACTATGCCTCTCATCTATTAGGGTCCTACTTTCCATAGGGCTCTATACTAAACTTATACATCACTGCAGAAGCCAGATACCTGACATAGACAGGAAGGTTCCTGTGCTTCCTACATCAAATTAAACATAGTAATGTGAGGGGCATACCATATCCCAAATAATTTGGCTGAGTATTACATATTGACACGGGGTCCATTTACGTTTGAAAAGCAGTTGATCTTTGAGTGCAAAAACCTGGATAGGTTACCTGCCATTGATCAACTTGCAGGTATTATTTGTTAGCGACACTTGCTCATTTTTGAGCCAAAATACCAATAAAGTTTTGTTTGTCAACCTGACTCCAAAAAGGGTTAGCATTGCAGCTTTGCATTTGCGGCAAAAGCGCGCGTAACCCACGTGATTGCAGTCACGTGACGCGTACTCGCGACGCACAGAGACGGCTTTCCCGGTCAAACACCTCTCTTTAAATGCTCCCGACAGAGACCCCTTTTCATCTTCGGGGTCCATGGAAGGGAGTGTGCAGGTGTCACATGGGCGGCAGACTTTGATGAAGTGAATGGATTATTTTAGAAGACCAGCGAACCGAGGTATCGATGGAAAGGCTATGCTATTGATGCTTTTTAACCAAACGCTGTAATCTTTTTGTAATCTCTCACAGAGTGTGACTACAAGTCCCGCCCCCCACCAGGACCCATGTAGTGATATTTATCATTACTTGACGTAAACCCCGTTTTTCAACCTTAATTAAAACCTGCCTTGCACAAACCAAACGCATAGTCTGCCTGGCCCACCAACATTTCCTTTGTTGGGTGGGGATAGTCATGTTCTTTTATCACATTTAAACTTTTAAAGTTTATTGCCGGTATTATCCGTGCATACATGCAGGTAGATTTGCCTGCCTTTCTTAACAAATGGCTGGGTGCTGTATCAAATAAATGCAAAAACAACAGTTGATGGACAGAATGCAGAACAATGTCATACATTCACCCCAGTACATTGTTCTGCATTCTGTCCATCAACTGTTGTTTTTGCATGTATCAAATAAATGAGCACTCTATCTTTTCACTTAAATAATACATCACGGCAATACTTAAGCAAAGCAAGTTACCGCCACAAATGCATCACTACGACTAGCTAGCAACAACTAGAATTGCTGCACTTTGAAGAGCACCACAAACAATGGCATGAGTTTGATCACTCGTGAACGTTTCCAAGCACAAATTTTTCAATGTATTGTGTGCCTTGTGATCTGTCTTGTGTTGTCTGTATGTTTTTGTCTTCGCAGATACTGACGGCTTTCAAAAATTTTGAAGGCTGAACCTGAACCGTGAGTTTATGCGGTTTTAAACCACCACAGGTTAGGGTGCGCCTTAGCGTGCGTACACCGCTGTGGTGAGCTGGTCCTGACGAATGCTTCACATAATACACATAGAAGCAGAAACATGTTGACCAAACGTTTCATTTCACTGTAGGATGTGTCTGGTCTATTAAAACCAGTCAGAAACATCCGATGCACTTTTTTAATAGTGCTGAGTTTTCCACCATTAAAAATTATTTTGGGATAAAACCAAGGCACTTTTGGGGGCGTGGCTTGGCAAGCCGACATGGCAGACATGGGCTGAGAGCGCTCCGTCCAGCCCACCTCAATATCCTTTAATATCCTGCCTCTCCGAGGTCATCCTGTACTTTAAAGTCACTCTGCTGCTGTGCTGTAATGGCGGCCCCTACCTGAGTGACTCTTGGCTTTGTGGCTGCCGCTGTGGACGACGGTGCGCAGGCAGTGAGTCGGCGAGGCCTGTGAGGGACGCGGCCTGATGTGAAGCCGGGGGCGTCGTCTAGATTTCCTGCCGATTGGAGGTGGAGTCGTTTCGGCGGCGGAGCTGCCGTGCTGCGGGACCGAGGAGACATCGGAACTGGTGAGTGCCCCCGGGTTGGGGAGTTCCCCGGGGGCGGGCAGACCATCCCGGCGGCGGGTCCCGGAGTGGGCTCCACCGCGGCTCGGCGAGCGCATCGGGCCGCGGTGGAAGCAGCGAGGACCTGGCTGCCGCCATTCCTGTACCGGAGGCCGGAGTCCCGATCGGGCGATAGGGGCGGGAGCGCTTCCCCCTTTTCCCCCACCCCGACGTCCTTCCCGGCAGAGAGGCGGGCCGAGGCGCCCCACCACATCGGTGCCAACGGCAGGCGCTTGCCATATAGCCTGGATGCCCCGGAGCTTCTCCCCTCCTCCCCCCCTGCCAGCACCTCTGGGGGGTATCGGCGGTCGGGTCGGACCGCGAGGGGGCGCGTAGTGCGGGCACGGTAGCGGTCTACAGACAGGGGGATTGGCGGGACACGAAAGGAACGCTGAAACGCGGTCCTCTTTTCCCCCCCCCTCCATTTTTACTTTGAGGGCGTGAGTCGGCGGCCGGTCGGGCCGAGCGGGGAGATTCTTTTGGCATCGGAGTGCCTTGGCTGACCCGCCCCTGGTGGGGAAAGGGTACTGGAGAGTGTCCGGTTTGCCGCAGGACCAGGGGGGCCTTCACATCGGCGGCAGGATCGGGCCGCACAGGCACCTTCGGTGGAGACCAGCGCCGGACACTGGGATACGACCCACCAACTGCGCCTGACGTTGCAGCTGCTTTGGGTTTCCCCCCCCCCTTCTCTGTGGGGTGCTCGGCGGTCTTGTCGGGCCGCAGGGGCGAGCCTTTTGGCGGTGTTGGGCGGTACGTGCGCCGATCGGGGGGCCATTGGGGGTGGCCTCGCTGTGGCCTGCTGTTGGAGTGGAACTGACCTGTTCTCCCGCTTCTGAGGGGCGTACGTCGGTGGCCTATCGGGCCCTGCGGACTTTCCTTGGGACTCCTGGCTGCGGTCCTGGCCCACAGTGTCTCACCCTGATCTTTGGTGCCCCCTGGAGAGTTCTTGGTAGAGCGGTCGTGATAGGTGGCCGGTGTTGGACCGGAGATCGCTGGGCGCCCGCCTTCCCTCACATTCCTACGCCCGCTATTGTCCACTCCCACTCGGCGGCTAAGTCAGGCCGCGGGAGTCCCGGGAGCTCAGGGCGGGGGGGCCCTCCTCATCGTTGCCCCCCATCCCCTCTGACCTATATTCGGACCCTCGGACGCCTGCCCGGATGAGGCTGACAAACCCGGGGCCAGCCATGACAAGAGATAAGGGAGGAGGTGGATCGTCTAAACAGGGCCCTATCGACAAGTTTACAGGCCCAAGGGCCGCTGTGGGATCCTCTCGGGGATCGCAGGTAACAATGCCAGACAATGCAGCACTCATGGCCGCCATCACACAGTCCAGGGACATGTTGGACGCCAAGATCGGGGAGGTTGGGTCTGACGTTATGCTTTTGAGGCAAGATCTGCGGAACGCCGTATCCCGCATCACCGAGACCGAGACTCGCATCTCGGGAGTGGAGGATGATGTCACCACACTGAAGAAACGGGTGGCGGCCATGGAGACCACCCAGCGGGGCCTGGCGCTGCAGGTGGGATGCGGAAGGACGGGCAAGTCGCAACAACCTCCGCTTTGTTGGATTTCCGGAGGGCTGTGAGGGGGGTAACATGGAGCAGTTTCTCACGCAGTGGCTGGAGGGTTGGCTTCCACCGGACTCTCTGTCCCGCTGCTTTGTTGTTGAGCGTGCCCATCGAGCTCTCATGCAGAAAGCCCCGCCGGGGGCCCGCCCGAGGCCGGTCATCGCAAAGTTCTTGAACTATCATGACCGAGACACTATCCTAAAGCAGGCACGGATCAAAGAACCCCTACAGTACGATAATGCTCGCATCCTAATTTTCCCAGACTACACGAGGCTAGTTCAGCAGCAGCGGCAATCATTCCTAGCGGCCAAGGCCCGCCTGAGAGATCTTAAGCTCCCCTACGCACTTTTATATCCAGCTCGCCTGCGAGTGGTTTACCGCTCCCGCACCCATTTCTTTGACTCGCCAGGAGAGGTGTTCAAATGGACTGATGAAACGGTGCGGGTGCGGGCTCATACACCGCCTGGAAGAGAGTCTGATTCCTCCTCGTCGGAGGCAGTTCGGAGGGGGCCCTCGTTGAAGCCGAAGGGGGCCAGAAGATCACGCTCCAGGCGCCGCTCTGTGTCCTGTGGCGTGGCATCCCGGACTGGCTCGGCCTCGGGTCGGCAGACATTGGACTAGTCTGCCTGCGAGGGGCAGTGGCGGAGCAGTCTACATTCACCTGATCGGAGAGGCTCAATTATGGGCCGGGTCCGTTAGGGGACCTGGGCTGACAGAGAGTGTGCTTACGATAGATGGGTTGTGAGTTGGGGATCCATTGGTCGGGGCGGGCCGGGTCCTCCCGTTGGGGGGCGCGGGTCGCTCCCGCCGCGACAGATACTTCATCGTTTTTGAGGTATAGGGTGGGGGGTTTGTTGGGAGAGGGGTTGTTGGGTTTGTTGATCGCACGTTATCTCATTGATAGTAGGCTTGTACACACACACCGGGTTGGATTCCACACCCTCGCATTCGCGGACACGGTCCCACATGGCAGATAATTTCCATAGGAAGCGAATGTCCCCGGGGGCACTTCGCGTACTCAGCTGGAACGTGAGGGGAGCCCTTGATAAGATTAAACGTGGGGCCATACTCCAGCAGGCCAAGCGGGCGGGGTGGATGTCCTCATGTTACAGGAGACACATCTTCTGGGGTCTAAGACCCTCTGCTTTCAACGGTATGGGTATCAACAGGTGTTTCACTCAGGCTTTGTGAGGGGGTCACGAGGGGTGGCTATATTAATTCATCGCAGGATCCCCTATATACACGTTAAGCACTGGACAGACACTCAGGGGCGCTACATATTCCTGCAGGGCAAGGTGGGGGAGGAATCCTTGGTATTGGGCAGCGTATACGCCCCTCCTCCGCTACAGTGGAATCTGGTGGAGCGTCTCATGACTATCTGAGCGGATATGCCGGACGGGGTTTCGGTGGTTGGTGGGGACTGGAACGATGTGCTGGATACGACCATAGATCGCTGGAGGGAAAGGGGGGCTCCTGAGGGAGGCGGCACCACGAAGCTATACTCCCTGGTGACAGGGCTGGATTGGGTGGATATATGGCGTCATTTGCACCGGGACGGTCGGGAATTCACGTATCTCTCGGCGGTTCACGACTCTTATTCCAGAATTGACTACCTTTTTGTCCCCCGGGGTACTGTGGGCAGAGTGGAGGCGGCAGAGATTCTTCCAAGGGGTCTGTCGGACCATTCCCCAGTGGCCCTCACCTTACAGATGGAGCGGAGGAGACAACCGTTTCGGTGGTGCCTGTCGGTGTGGCACCTGCAGAACGATGACTATAGGGCACACATGTGCGATGCCATAGATGAGTACCTGAGAGTAAATGTGGGGTCAGTTTCCGGAGCCGAATCAGTGTGGGAGGCGCTGAAGCCTACCTTGAGGGGAACGGACATATCCTGGTGCGCGGCGGCATGCAGAACACGCAAGGAGGCACTACTGCTGGCGGAGGCGGGCATTGAAGATCTTGAGCGTCGGGTTCAAGAGGCCGGAGGCGGCCAGGCCCGGCGGCAATTGCTGCTTGCCCAACAAAATTATGCCGCGCTACTGCTAGACGAGGCCCGGCAGGCCTGGTTGGCGACGCGCAGTAGAGTCTACCAGTGGGGGGACAAATCTGGCAAGATGCTCCACCGACTCTGCCAGGGGGTGTCACTCCCAGACTCTTCCAGGTATACTGGGCTCGGCAGGCGAGCCACTTACGGATCCACGGGCCCTGGCAGAGAGTTTTGCTACATACTATGCAGACCTCTACTCCCCTAAAGAATGTCTGCCAGCCATCACGATTGATCGTTTCCTGGCGGATCTTCCGCCCAGGGCTCTATCGGATGCAGTGAGAGGACCTGGAGCTCCCGCTAACAGACGAGGAGTTGGGAGCCGCGTTGGGGGAACTCAATTCCGGGAAGGCTCCGGGGCCCAATGGGTTTCCAAGTGAATTCTTCAAGCGGTTTTTTATGCAGCTGGGTCCTCACTATCGCGCGGTGGTAGAGGAGGCGCGAGACCGTGGCTCTCTTCCCCCGGAGTGGAGGCATGCGGAGGTAGTGGTCTTCCACAAACCAGGTAGACCACCGGATCAGCACGCATCGTACAGACCCATATCCCTCTTGAATGTGGAGGCCAAAATCTTGGCGAAGGCCCTGGCGAATCGCCTGCTGCCCCATATTGCTGCTTTGGTCCACCCCGACCAAGCTGGTTTTATGCCTCAGAGGGCGACTAGGTACAATATTAGGCGGGCACATATAGCAGTGGCGGCTATCCAGCGACTGGGTGCCCCGGCGGCGCTGTTGTTGGCGGACATGGATAGGGCGTTCGACTCCCTAAGCTGGGTGTACCTCTTTGCCTTATTGCACAGGCTGAACCTCGGACCGAGATTTATATCCTATGTGACTCTTCTATACACAGACCTCACAGCGTCGGTTCGGGTAGCGGGCGCAGCCTCCTCCGTGTTCTCTATCGGTCGGGGAACGAGACAGGGCTGCCCCCTGTCCCCATATTTATTTGCCCTTGCAATGGAGCCGCTGGCCGCGTGGGTGCGAATGGACGCACAGGTCCAAGGCTTTGAATGGGCCCAGGGGTTGGCAGATAGGATTGCATTGTACGCGGATGATGTCCTATTCTTCCTCACGAATGTGGATAGGACGGGGCCGCGGCTCCTGCGCATAATGCAGATCTTTGGGGAGACCTCAGGATTATATATGAATCCCCGCAAATCTACGTTGTGGATGCTCGGAAGCCGGGAGGTATTGGGCGCCTGGGCATCGTCGATTCGGTTGGCGACGGGAGGGCTGAAATATTTGGGTGTATTTCTAACGACTGAGCCCGCGGTCTCCTGGGAGCGCAATCTGGCACCGGTATGGGAGCGGGTACGTGAGGATATTAAGATCTGGTCCCGCATGCCACTGACTATCTATGGCAGGTCGGCTATATTTAAGATGGTCGCGCTTCCCCGTCTTCTTTATCAATTGCAGAATCACCCATATCCGATCCCCCCCCGTTGGTTCCGGCAAGTGAATGCGGCTCTTGGGCAGTTCTTGTGGGAGGGGGGCAAGGTACGTGTGGCCCTGCGGACGTGCTTCTTATCTACCTATTGTGGGGGAATGGCTTCTTCGGACATTCTGTCATATTATCAAGCATCCCACCTGCTCGTATTGAATGAATGGTGGTATGGCAATCGGGAGGATCCGGCGTATGCAGTGGAACGGTGGCTTATGGGAGATCACTCGCTGCACAAGGTACTATACTCGGCATCACTGCGGGGATCATTGCCCTCGGCAACAAAGGTCGTGTTCCAGGTCTGGAGGCAGGCATTGCGTAGGATGGGGTGGTGGAACACACTGACGCGGGAGACTCCCCTCTGGGATAATGGGCGTTTGCCGCAACTAGCTGCCTTACAGGGATTCCGGGGTTGGGATCACATAGGGATATCGGTCTTGGGGGATGTTATGAGGGGTCCAGTTCTGAAATCTTTCCAGGACCTTCAGACCGAATTTCACATGCCGAAGTCCCAATTCTTCAAGTATCTTCAATTCCGGCACGCCTTGTCCCCTAGTCTGGAGGGATTGGAGTCCGTAGCTGAGTTCAGCCCCCTGGAGGCCAAAGTCTTTATGGGAGAACTCCAGGATTGTAAGATTTCCAGGATATACTAAACCCTAGTTATCCATTGCTCCTCCACGCTACAGAAATTCCGGGAGGATTGGGAAGGGGATGTAGGCTCATTGGAAGAAGAGGACTGGGCGGAAGCCCTGGCTGCTCCACGTGGGGCGGCTATAGCGGTGCGGCTGCGTCTAGTCCAGTTTAAATACCTACATAGGGTCTACTACACACGAACGCGTTTATGGAGGGCAGGGTTAATTGCCTCTCCTGTGTGCCTTAGATGTGACCGGGAGGAAGGTACGTTAGTGCACACGGTGTGGCAGTGTCTCTCCCTGGGCAGTTTTTGGAGGGGGGTTTACACCTGCCTATCAGAGGTTCTGGGTTGGGATCTTCCCCGCTCGCCGAAACTAGCCCTACTGCATGTCATGGAGGGGATAGGCGGCAACGTCTACAAACGCCATTTACTACTGTTGGGTCTCACATTAGCAAAACGGGACATAGCGAGGGCGTGGAAAGCACCGAGGCCCCCTGCAGTAGCCGCATGGAAGAATGGCCTGGACGTTTGCATGGGCCTAGAGAAACCCATTTTCATTGCTCGGGGGTGCCCCCAAAAACATTTTAAAATATGGAAAAGGTGGGCAGACTATCGAGATTGCTCCTAGACCCGGCTCCAGCAGCACGGGACCCGCTTTTATAGAGATTAGGGATCGCTGGGGAGGATCTAGGGAGCAGGGTGGGATTTGGGACTCCGGTGTATAGCTCTACTGTGATAATTAAATGGATTTGTCTAGAGTGGGGATATTGTGCGATCGGGGGGAGGGGATGGGAGGGGGGTGTTAGATTTTTATTGTATTACCTTTAATTTCTTATTGGGTATCATTATGAAAAAAGTCAAAGTCAGTATTATATGCTCTGATTGTGCAGACGCCTCTGGGTTACAGGGCCCTGCTGTTTATGTGCCATTTGACAAATAAAATTTGTTTAAAAAAACAAAAAAAAACTTTTTAAATCACTTCCTTCACTTATTGCACTCATGCTACACTCAAAAAAACCTGCTCCGCTGTAATCAGGCGTCGTAGCACACAAGGGAGGCACTCGGCCTCTCTGGTGGGAACCCAATGATGAAGCATGTCACCAACTAGGTTGGTGAGTGAGGGTTCTTTTAATCAGAGTGATTCCTCTTGCTAGCTCTTCCTTTGCTGGTTGCACTCTTCTGTTGTTGAAATTATATCATTTAGGGGGACTAAGAGTGGCTCCTGTGACTTTCCCTCCCTCTCCTGTTGTTTAACTATATTTAGGCAGCGCACAGCTGTGAGGGCCTTTTTTGACTCTATTTTTGAACCTCTGACTATAAAAATTGTTTTGGCAGCATCATGGAGAATACAGGGCTTTCATATACAGATGAGGAGGTGGATGCCCTACTGGCAGACCCCTCCCTCTTTTCTGATCCCTCGATAGCACAAACAATATCCCAGACTACAGAATGGGACAAGTTGACAGAACAAAAGCGTAACTGCATCCGGACCATTCTGCACGGTACAATACTAACCGAGTACCTGCGGAATAATGTTGCGCCGAAGGGCCTGCTGGTTACCAACGCCCCTCGAATCTTCTTAGAGGACCCAGTTTTTAGAAAGGAGTGGGCACAGATCGCGTGGCATTGTACCCACGACTGGCTGGTGCTTATTATTAAAACAGTCCTCAGACTATCAGAGGCAATGATGGTGGAAATCCAACTCACCGAAACCCACTTCAGAACAACATTAACAGGGTATAAGAAGAAATTAGAGGAACTAAATAAAGAGGTCAATGAATATAAAGAGAACCTCACCCAGTCTAAGGCCAAAAATTTCAAAAAGATCTGAAACGTTTCGCATTCATGAAAGTCTATCCCTATGCCCATCCTGACTACACCCCCCTACCTAGGAATACTAACCACTCAGACACATCAGACGATGATGCATCCACAACAAGTGGGTCCAGTGGGGGTAGTTATAGACCCAGACAGTGGGGCAGGGGTAGAAACAGACAACATCACTACCAACAGAATTGGCCAACCTTTCCTACCGCGGGAGGCGGTGGGTTTCACAATCAGTTTCAGCAGCACCAGTTCCCAATGATGGGCTGGAATCCATCTTTTATGCCAATACCACCGTACCCGCAGAACACATACCGGCCTCCTTTATTAGAGAGAGGCCGGAGAGTTCGTGGGAAAAGGAGAGGGACCAACCAGGTCCATTGGGAACAGGAGGAGGCAGTGGGGAGCAACACACGCAGCAAATCCCAACACCAACAGGCGGGAACCAGCAATCAGAGAGTTTAGTCACCAATCTCTCTTCTGTGAGTCTGACGCACACTGAATGTATGGTTTTGGAAAAGGGGCTAGGTTTTGTTCCAACAGCACGGCTAGATCGCTTTCGCTTGCATTGCGAGCTGGCCGAGTTTTTCAGAAAATTAAAACTGAAATCCTATTTTGAAAGACAGAAATCTACTGACGGACCCGACTGCCCAAGCGACACAGGGTTACGTATAAAATCTACTTTTACCCCTCCGCCGCACATGGTTCCAGCTGAGATAAGCGCTTTTGAACAGGCAGTGTTTAATGATGTGGAGTCCTTTCAAGAATCAGGAGTGTTTAAAAACATGAGTGCAGTGGAATTTCAAGCTCTGCAATCTCTGCAGTCCAACACTTCCATCGTCATAAAGTCAGCAGACAAGGCAGGAGGTGTTGTCATCCAGGATGCCGCTGATTATGACAAAGAATGTAGGCGCCTTTTAGACGACCGCAGAAACTACACCCCCTACTTACAGATCCCTCTCCCCAACTAAGGGCAACAATTTCCAGTTTGGTTGAACACGCTGAAACGAGTGGATATATCACTAAACATGAGGCTGATTTCCTAACTAAAGGTGATGGCATTATTCCCTATTTTTACACCTTGCCTAAGACCCATAAGAATAGAACTCCGCCCCCGGGACGTCCGATCGTTTCAGGCATTGGCTCTCTACTAGAGCCTTTGTCTAAGTATTGTGAATTTTTTCTGAAACCCCTCATTCAAAATACGTCTACCTATCTTAAAGACACGAAAAGCCTTTTGGCTCTTCTACAAGACCTCAGGGTGGACAATGACTCAACGATACTGGTATCTCTGGACATCGAGAGTCTTTATACCAGCATCCCCCAGGACGATACCATTCGGGTCCTCGGCGAGGCCCTAAATGCGGCCACCTGGGATTTCCAAACACCTAAACAGTTTGTCATCGAATGTGCCACTTTAGCACTCAAGCAGAATTTCTTCGAGTACAAGGGTGACCTGTACCTCCAGTCCACAGGTACATCAATGGGCAGTACATTCGCCCCAAGTGTGGCTGGACTTTATGTCCATGACTTTGAGTGCCAACACATACTGACTAATAATAATCCCTACACATCCTATATATCCTTCTGGAAGAGATATATAGATGACGTCTTTGTCATCTGGCAAGGACCGGAATGTACCCTTCTAGAATTTTTCAATTGGCTCAACACCTGTGATCCCAACCTGAGATTCACGAATTCTTTTCATAGAGAAGAGATGATCTTTCTTGATGTGGTCATAATGAAGTCAGAAGGAAGACTATTCACGAAAACCCATTATAAGCCCACAGCTAAGAACAACCTGTTGGCTTTCTCCAGCTTCCACCTGAGACCTTTGCGGGAGAATCTCCCTTATGGGCAATATCTTCGCATAAGGCGCAATTGCAGCAAGGTGGATGATTTTCGTTCCCAGTCTGGAAAACTGACAAAGAAACTACAAAAGAGAGGCTACCCGGAGAGGATCCTGAAAAGAAGCTGTAAAAGAGCAAGAAATCAACCCAGGGAGGCTCTCCTGGAGGACACACCCAAACATACTGAAGATATCCCACTCACCTGTGTCACTACATACAGTGTTGTATCCAACGCCATTACCAAATCCATCAGGAAACACTGGCGGATCCTTGAAAGCAACAACATAAAATGGGAGAAACCCCTCTTCTCGTTCAAGAAAGCAAGAAGTATCAAGGATGCATTAGTGCACACACGTCCCAGAAAAACAAACAGTGACGATGACCCTTCAGTGCTCAATGCCTGGTGTAGTGTAGTTCCTATTTCCCTAATAGGCTCTGCGCATTGGAATAATATACCCTATAGACTTGACATAGGACTACGGTCAGGAAGGCCCTATCGAGAATATTAAACTTAATTACTTTGTGCCAGCTAACTCAGAGGCCACTAGAAACTCCTTGTAAACAAGAAGGGAGTAGTTTCTGGCAACCGCATAAACATGACAACTTTGTTTCCCTTTAGAATCGGAACGCTCTCAGAATCGTGGAAACAATAGATAACAGTTTCACTCAGCTAATCGTGCATGCTTAGTTTCTTCAGAGTTACACAGAAAGAATAGACAGGCGTTTCAATAAACGGATTTATTGAACAGTCTTGTTTCTCGTGTAAGAGATATGAGTTGTTATGATCATAAGACAGTAAGTGAGATATATAATGTACAGCGTAAGCAGTAGAAAGAAATAATACTGCGCTAGCATTATCTTTTAGCTATGACACATATATTCATATACATAAATAACATAAGCTAAAAATGCGAGTACTCATAAGATGCTTCTCTAAGCTAGTTCTACCCCAGTGTACCTAACCTAACCGAAGTGTAGTGCAAGGTGAGAAGTAGGTGAAGTATTCTATAGAATGGTATGCTATAGTCTAGTATGCCAAGAGTCTAGTATGCCAAGAGTCCCTCTAGGTTCTAGTCAGCTCCATACCTTGAGAATGAGAGAGGTGGGAATCTCCATCCAAGTCTCGAACTCTAACACCCCGCGAAGGGAGTCAGAACACTGGAGGCTGGATTCTCTGCGAGCAGGGATGACAGCGTCTCTTCTCAGTGCGTCAGGCCGGGACACGGGCTCCTCTAAAGTCGAGGTCGCCTCCTAACTTGCTTGGGCAAGGGAAGGTATATTTATACCTGGTAGGTGCCTTGGAATGTTAGCATTGACGTGAAGTCGGACAGAGGAAGATGTCAGGAATGAACCCTTAAGGAATAGCGGTTCATGCATAATAGATGAGTTCTTGGAGAAATCAATAATCCTGTGCTAGGGGAACTCCCAAGAGCTTAAGGGTCTGGTTTCTAAGAACTCGTTGTGACGTTAGGGTGGACGGATGTCGGTGACCATGCCTGTATTTGGAGTGCATGGCTAATGCCTAAATAAGGACTGGGTTTTTATGCCTATATAAGGGCAATGCGAATTGTGCCTATATAAGGACATGTTTCAGGAAAGCCTATATACGGACACCTAAAGCGGAATACAACACCCACTCCACTTTCGAATGAACGATAGTACTAAATGCTAAACATTAAATGCTAAACATTAAACTGAGTACCACATGTTGCTAAAAACATTTCTAAAAGCATATTAAAAAGAAGTCTTTAAAAGAAACTGTTGATAAAACATGTAATGCAATAGGTACTATACATTTTAAAGCATTTTTTCATTCTAAGCATATATTATAAATAAAATGCAACATGAATGAATAAACAGAAATATATACATCTGACGAAATGGTTGACAAGTTTTCAAAGATCAAACCATTGCATATCATGAAATTTTGGTAAATAAGGTGACAAAGTGTCCCTGGAAGTGTTCAAAGAAGTCTGTTTTATATGAATAGTTCTACTGAAAGCAGATTGATTTGCCATGTATCTTCAAAAATAGAGAAAAAGAAAAAGTTCAATTTTTAGGAAGAGTTCCAAGTTTTGTTCTGTTTTGAAAATATGGAGGCCAAATTTCATTGCGTCCCTGGTACACTGAGAGCCGAATCAAAGTCAGTGTATGGGTCTGGTGTAAACATGAAATCATCTATTTCTATAGACAAAATATTGTCTACCGATGTTGGTGACATTTGGAACACCTCATTTAGAAGGTTAACTGCACAGAGATGAGAAGCATCGCCTTCAGCATAGGATGACGCAGCAATGTTCGCGTCCGTTGTTACCTGTGTGCCTGTTGATCCATCTCGTACCTCAGCAGCAGCAGGAAGCGTCTGTGAGATCTCAATGAATGCCGTCATCAGGATTGGTAGCCTCTGGGGACAACACAGAGCATGGGGCGTTATCGGGTCCAGCAGAGTATCGATATCCGTTGGCATGACTGATGGGAGTGTTAGACAGGTGTCTAGCACGCATTCTTCACCGCAAAGCAGGCAGCGTAGAACAGGTAAGATGCAATCTTTCCAGATTGGTCTGAATGACAGAAACCATGTTGTATTAAGTTCCCGTAGACGAGGTATGCCCAAAAGTTGCACTATGCGCTCACGGCACTTCTGTTCTAGGAGAGATTTCTCCACATCGCTCGGAGTGATGCCGGTGAATAGGCTTGCCATAGCGTAGTAGTAGGAATAGAAACAGGATTCCTGCAACAAGTGCTAGAATTAATGGCACACCACCAAACACCGAATGTGCAAAGTTTGGGATGATTCCGAGGACTGCCTGGAAGGGTGCTAACAGTCCTGAACAGATGGTCTTAAATACATTTACAATTCCGCTCGTATCAGGCATGTTTAAGATATGTCCCATCATTTCTACGAAATGTATAGGGCAGTTTGTACGAATTAGAGCCTGTATCTCAGCCGAAGTCCTTGCAATTTGTAAATCATAGGTTTCTTTGGCCAAGGTCAAAGGCACGGTCTGTTGTAAAAGCATGGCTTTCATTCTGCTTAAAGTATCAAAACGTATAAAAGAAACATTCAATGAAGGCCATAGAGGCGACTCCCTGACTGTCTCTGTTTGGGGGAACAATACTTGCATACAACAAGTAACCCTGGAGCCGACCGTTACCAGATATGGGATGCCTGGCAACATGCCACAGCAACGCTGATCATTCAACATGAGGTAACTACCATTAGAAAGTTGGCCAAACGTTGGATTAATCACAGCAGCTGGTGTATCCTGCTGGTGGCAGGACAAGTTTGCCACAGAAACATTACAAGCCCCGTGTAAAGAAATGTCCTGACATATGAGTGAACCGCTTAGTGCATTTTCACAGTGTGTACCGCTTAGAAACACTTCACGATCCCCACTCCAACATCTGTAATCGTAAGGTAAATCCCAGGATGTCTTAATGTATTCTTTACCCAACCTTTCATATTTGCCTGCTTGCATTTGTTTGAGGCAATACTGAAAATGAAAAGTAGAGACAGGCAGAGTTATTTTGCCATGAATAAGCCATTCTGTAGCTGTTTTTTCTGCCACTGTGAATGGTAATTTTTCCAGATTTTCAATGCTCAGCACTATATACTTTGCTCCCCTTTGTGCCAGTTCGATCTGTTTATCTGTTAGATTGTATTCTGCAAACAGAGACGACGTGTTGATAAAACGCCAAGGCACATAGCCCGCACGCAAAGATTGCAGCGTCCAGCTTAATAACATAATAGAACGTAACTGAGATTGGCCTTGTTGTAACATGGCTAAATCTTGTTCCAGTATGTCAATAGCAGAGGATACAATGTTGTCCAATGAATAAATTCTGGATGACAAAGTTGTTAACCCATTGCCGACCACAGTGAGAGATTTCGCTAAGTTAATACGATCAAGTTCACGTATTCTTTCTGCGGCCTCTGCCTGTGAAACCTTCCATATCTCATTATAAGCAGCATAGATGCCGGCATATATGAAACGTTTTTGACGCGGTTTTCTTGGTCCTAGCAAGAATTCCCTAAGGTCTGCGTCTTCTTTAAGTAAAGATAAGTGTTGTTTCACATCCTCGAGTGTAGATTTTTGTAACCAGTCAAGGCACAATTTTCCTACACTGTATGTTGTTACTACCCCTGGATGTTGTCGTTGAACATAACGTGGATCTGGCCTATTGATAGTAAAGCCCTGTATTCTATTCAGGAATCTTTCTTGACAGATGTTTGTGTCTGTGGGCCAGAGTAACCATTTTTTCCAATCAGGATCTGTTCTGTTGGTTTGTAGTATTGTGTCTACTGTGACCGCTCCCTGTGTAGTGCTATTACTTGCAGGTGTTGGTACAGAAGGTGTAGTCATGTCTTTGATCTTGGCTAAACCAAGGCAAGACGTTTGTTGCACAGTGTCATTCAAAAACATTATTTGATGTGGGATGATACATGCTCTAAACAAAGCTTCAATCCCCTGCACTTGCCAATCTTTAGAACCCCAGACAGTTTTTGTGTCTATTGTGTCTTTCCAAAAGTCAAATCCTTGTCTAGACAGTTGCGTCATAAAGGCTGCAGAATAAATCTGTTTTGTATTAGTTAACATAATTTTCTGACCTGTTTTGTTTACATTCTTATAGTAAAATGATTCTGGATCAGATATATTGTACCCTGAAAAATATGGAAACTTATTTGCAAACGTTTTTGAACTACCTTTTGGTGGTGTAGGACAATGTTCCCATTGGTTAAACATAAACACATTTCTAGGTGTTGCAGATTTATACAAGAAATGATGACCATAGGGGTTATAACAATAAAGCTGTTCATAGTCTGATGAACCCTCTAAATATTCCTTGTTAGAGAACGCTGCAGACTTTTCTAGATCAGACATCATATCATTAATAGTCTCAAAGTCCCAATCATCAGAATAGGTACTGGAGGTAATAAAATCACTTAATGAAATTTTAAATAAATGTGTGAATGTTCAAAAGTTCCGTCGGGCCGAATATGTCGAAATTGGTTTTGTCCCACACTATACCATCCTGTATAGGAACGGCTGTGATGTTCACTGCTGACAAGTCTCTTGTTTCACGATGGGAAGATTTGTGTGGTTTTAAAAGTAAGTTCACATTTTTACTTTCAGTGTCCATATGGATGTATCTGCCATTTATAAGCATGCTAAGAGTCATAACCAAAGCTAGCCAAAACAGAAAGAAAAATATTCCAGAGATAATCCATAGTTCAATTCATGGTGAAACCAGATAAGTCTCCTTCAGAAAATGAAAAAGGTCTTGTACTTGTTGCTTGAAAGTTTTTGATGCTGGCGTTGTTTCAGGCTCACTCGGATCCTCAGAAAACGTATCAAAGTTAATGAAATAGCCAGAAGCAGTTCGGTCAATTGTTGAAATTGAATCAGGATTTGTCGAAATCGCTGGAACCAGTTGATCACGTGTTACGTTGGTGTAGACAGGTGTATCTGGACGAACTGTTACTTGAGTTTCAAGAGGGATGAGTTCCATAGCATTGTTGCTTAGTCCTTCATCTGTTACTGCTGAATCCTCGATGGTTATGAGTCTTTCAGTCTGAACCTCTTGGATAGTAGCGAGAGGAGTGCGTCTGCTACTAGGTCGGAGTCCACGAGGCCTACTATTTAGTATTGGCCACATACTGTGGTTTGATGAGGTTGATTGACACAAATCTTTTCTCCTTTTTTCCAGCAAGGGGCGGCAGAAGTACTGTTCTTGTTCCGTGGACGGCTAGGACAGGTACTGGTTGTCTGTAAGAAGGTCCAAATTCCTTCTTGTCCGCAATCTTCTCTCTGACTAGATCCCCAACTTTTGGGATTCAGACAGGCCTTGCTGGGACTACCGGTGTTTCCCCAGTGGTGGTTGGCTTCAGGAACACGTTGCTTTGTTTCGATCTTAGTTCATTTAGATTCTGTAAAATAGCCAAACGATCTTTGATATCAAAGGGTTTATTTTCCACCACTGTGCCTTTACATTCGAGATCAGGAACCCACATTCATGTCCCAAATAGGACCTCATATGGAGTGACCCCCCCTAGAGAACTTCTTCGCAAATTATTTAATGAGCGTTGGACCCCATAAAGATGTTTGACCCACCCATCACCCGAACCTAATACTCTAGCTGTTATAGACTGCTTTATGTCCCGGTTTTTCCTTTCCACAACAGAATTTCCCTCAGGATGAAACGGAGAGGAGTACCGCAATGCAACGTCCAAACTGGCCATGGCTTCTTTGTAAGCCCGAGAGCTAAACGCAGGGCCCTGGTCAGAATGTAGTGTGCCTATTGCGTATGTGCCGATAAAGACTCACAAATCTTTTATAACAGTTCGAGCGTCAGCCGAGTGCTGAGGCCATATCCATAGGAACCTTGAGCACGAATCCACTGCGACCATTATATATTTATAGTTACCATCCCTTTGTAAGGGACCGCAGTGGTCCAGGTAAACACAAGCTAATGGTTTGTCTGAAATCAACAGGGGTGTCTGCGCAGGACGTTTCACTGTGGAGACTTTCATCTGTTGGCATATTTCACATTCCAAAACATGGTTCTTGGTCTGTTTCCTAATGCCAGGCCACCAATATCTTTGTTTAAGTAAAGATACTGTTACAGAAACACCTGCATGGGCAGAGGTTATCCCTTCATGTGCTGCTAGGATTAGTCCGAATCTACGTTCCATGTTTGGAATTTCCCTATCCCCCACTCCAGGGATTCGAGCAAAAGGAACGTTGTTCGCATCAATTACATAAGAGTACTTGAGTGGAAATTTCTTAGGTAACGCTGCACCACTGCCTTTGCTTGAAGCATTGACAGCCAACAATATCTCACTGTCTATTCTCGTTTTTGAACGAGTGATCGCAGCTACGGAAGCCGTCTGAACAGCTCCCTTTGCGGCTTCATCAGCTAATGAATTCCCTGCAACGTGAACGCCATCACGTTGATGACTCAGCGTGTGTATCACGTGAGCTTTTGGTAGTTCGTCTCTCAACTGAACTACTTGTTCCCAAAGCGTTTTATGCTTTATTGTGCCACCTTTTGCATCTTTTGACCCGTTTTCAAGCCAATTTTGTATATATTCATTATACGACTGAACACAGTAAAAAGAATCGCACACTATTAGTGTGGGGAATTCGCGATCTGTATTTTCAAGTGCCAGTTTGAATGCTTGTAGTTCAGCTCGCTGAGCTGTACAATCTCCTAGAGATTGAGTTTTAGTGACCATTGGTCTGAAGTTACCATCGCGCATGCGACCTTTAACGATTGCGCACGCTCCACTGTAAGCTTGCTTACTCCCTGTAGCGGGTTGTGCTGATCCGTCAGTGTAAATTATAAATTCGTACTGATCGAGAGGCAGAATTTCAGTGGGCAGAGGACATTCATGTTCATATTGCAGGAACGCTTGTGTTTTTAAATCAGGATCAAAAACATATTCAACATCTGTTGCAGCAAGAGAATTAACCCATTGTATCCATCTAGGATGTAAAGCTTTAGCATTTGGAATGCTCGCTTTTGTAACCGCCTCTAAGGCTGGTACTGGGGTTACGACCATAATGCGTTTTCCTTGAGCTAGAGCTCTTTCTTTTGCTACAGCGGTTTGAACTGCTGTCAGTATTTTTTCTGTTGAAGTGAAGCGCATTTCTGCTTGTGTATACAAATGTGATTTGTATGCTATTGGTACTTTTTCACCCTCATTAAATGTTAAATAGGTGAATCCGCATTGACCTGAAATTATTCGGATCACTAAATTGTGTCTACTTACGCGTGTTTGTAAGTGATTTGTTGCTAACATGTTAGCTTGGAGTGAACGCAGGATTTCTGTGTGTTCCTGAGTCCAATGTTTTGTTGAAAATTCAGGTTTTAATAATTCGTAGAGAGGTTTAACCCTTTCTGCGTAATTTATAATGTAATTCTTCCAAAATTTAGGAAACCCAAGATGGATTGTAAATTTTTCAGCGTTTTTGGAGGTTGGAGCAGCGCGCACTTTTCTAAAAAGTTAGCTGCTAGGCTCTTGCCTTCACTTGAAAGCTCATATCCTAGGAAAAGGACATTGAGATGAGCAATTCTGGATTTTTTAAAGTTGAATTTATAGCCCTCTGAGGCGAAGCCCAATATAATGGTACTCACCCTGTTCAAGTGCCTATCCAGGTCATCGTCTGTCAGATAGATGTCATCGACATATGACAATGCCTCATTATCATAAATTTGTAGTAACTCTGTTACCCTTGCTGAGAATAACCCCGGGCTATTTTTGAACCCTTGTGGGAGTCGGCAAAATTGACGCTGGGTCCCCATTATTGAGAAAGCTGTTAAGTACCTGCTTTCAGGTGCTATGTTTTGACAATAGAAACCATTTGAAATGTCCAATGTGGTTTTATATTTTTTTACGCACAATGTTATTCATTAATGCTGTACTATGTGCATTTTGCACTGCAAATGTTTTAGAACAAGTGTTCAAGTGTCTGTAATCCAAAACTAGACGATATGTATTGTCTGGTTTGGATACAGGAAACAAAGGATTGTTCATTGAGGAGGTGCATGTTTCAATCACCCCTTGGTATTCAAGTTGATCTAAGATCTCCCTGACCTGTTTTTTAGCTTCTTGCTTTATTGGGTACTGCCTTTGTGCAGTAGGTTGATTTTTTAACTGTATTTTGTGGTGAGGTGAATCGTCATCCCATCCTACATGATTTTTATATAATGCTGGGGCCTGGGCAACTGCCCATTTCCTGGCATAAGTATATTTTAGGTGAATTGGAATATGGTTGGAGAAGGCAGGCATAATAATGTCCTCGCCATGTGGGCACTCCCTGACAAAGTGTGGTGGCCAGACTTTTTCTGCTAGAAGTATATCATAACCCCTTGAAAGTTTCTCCCAAAAGAGTGTTTTCACTTTTCTTGGTATGTCTCCCTCCATTCGGAGTGTTATTTCATATAACTTTTGTGGAGAACTAACCCTGGTGTCTACAGTTTCTACTGTGATGTACTCATTCAAGTCCACTATCTCCAGAAGTTCCTTCAGGTTCTGGCGAGCTATTGTGACTTCTGCTGCACTGTCCAGCATTGTCTGAGCCCATTCTCCGTTCTTGAGCTGTGTTCTCAGTATTCTCTGCATGTCTGATCTTCAGACCTGCTATCTTCTTTTTTGAGAATTGAGGTTTTGATTTATTTTTCTGAACGTGTTTATCGTCTTTGGATTTCACGCGTTCTTCTTTGTGATCTGACCGTCCTCTTCTTTCCGATGTCTGTGACGATATCTGAAAGGTACGAGAGGAACGTGTATCAGTATCTTGATACCTGTCAGGTTTTCTTAAATTATCCTTATTCCTGAGGTTATACCTCCTTTCAGAGGGCTCCTTTTGAGGAGACCTACCTCGGGATTGAGAACGTGTCTCGTTTAAATTTTGTTTATTAGTTTCCCACTTCTTTTTAGAAGATGTAGGAGTTTGTTTAATAGAGTCCTTCTCAGGACTTTCAGATAGTTTTGGCTTCAAAGGTTTTCCACCCAAACTATCTCTGCCTAATTCTGCATAAGATTGTTCTATTATTCTGGGTAGTTCATGTTGATGTTCTGTTACATCAAATTCCCTTAAGCGTTGGCGGATCGCCACTGATGCTGCCTCCCCTTTAATATTAGATAATATTATTGTTGAGACCTGGTCGAAGTTTTTCAGTAATTTCATACCTAAATTCAGAGCAGGCTCTGTCACGTATTCGTTTTGAATTTGTTTCAGGACATCTGGTATTACTGCAATTGATGGAACACCATGTGTTTTAGTATAGATGGCAGCAAAGACTGCGCCCCAAGTGGTGCAATCTTCCAGTTGTGGGGTGATCCCCATTGGTAAACAGATTGTTAGGATTCTGTGTTTCTCATAAGGGCTAGTATTTGGAAATACTGCTTCGATTTGAGTAATTTTTTGAGCTATCCAGAATGGAATTTGCTCACGTTTTGTGGGCATTTTACCCATGACTGCGTGTAAAGTCTGTGGAGTAATTTTTAGTGTATTCCCCTGTTGAGGGGGTTGATTTGGAATGGTCATTGGTGGTTGGACTGTGAAACTAGGTTGGTGAGTGAGAGTTCTGTTAATCAGAGTGATTCCTCTTGCTAGCTCTTCCTTTGCTGGTTGCACTCTTCTGTTATTGAAATCATATCGTTTAGGGGGAGTAAGAGTGGCTCCTGTCACTTTCCCTCCCTCTCCTGTTGTTTAACTCTATGTGTTAGACCTGCATCAACTTCCTCATCAACATCCCAGGTCTCCCACACTGCCTGAGGTGACATTGCTGCGCAACCTCTCCACAGCACAAAACTCAATCTGTAACGGTCCATGGGTTGCGGTGCACTGAGTCAGTGGCACCTGGAGTGCTGAGCAGGGGATCAGGCAGATGATGGCATCCACGACAGGTCTGAGCAACTCCGTTAGTCTGCCAGTACCACAGTTTCGACTCTGGCAGATGGTGGTTGGAGTTGGCCCTGGCGATGGTGGCGTGTGCCTCCTGCGGTGATGCGATGTCCGGGCCGGTCAGGACTCGATTTGATGTGTGAGCCCTGGTGGTCCGCAGTTGAGGCCGGAAGCAGCGGACAGCGCAGGGCCACATGCACATGGCTTCGATGACCCCAAGACCACCGTCACAGAGGTCATCCAATATTCATTCAGACAGGGTCCCTGACTTGAGCTGCACAGAGTTAGTGGCCCCGGATGCACAGCGGCAGGCACAGGCACACCGCCACGGGATGGTGACTTGCGGTCCACTGAGGTAGGGCCATGCAGACTGAGTGGGTCCTCGTCGATGTCGAAGGTGAATGTTGCGGAGGGTTGCGGGGGACAGTGGAAGGTGTCCTCCAGGGCATGATGCAGAGGGCAGAAGCTATCCGGAAGCAGCAAATGGAGGAGTGGAAAGCGACTGCCTCGTTGCCACCACCAATTCGGTATCAGCTGCATGAAGATGAAAACTACCCCCTAGTCCATAGACTCAGACGCCACCAATGTACGACCAGAGAGTGTCCACGAATGTCGGGGAACAGACTTAGTGGCACCGGGGCTGAGAGGGGACGCAGTCTGCGATGATGCCGGTACACTGATATGAACTCCGGCATTGACGAATCAAGACTCTGTGGCCTACTGGACCGCAGTGTAGGCCGGAGGCAGTGGTCAGCAGTGGGCCACAGCCACGTGTCGTAGGCTCGCGATGCACAGAGTTAGTGACATCAGGGCAGTTGTCTGTAGTGTTCGATCACCTCCGTAATGATGATCCTTTTTTCCTCCCAAATGCAACGCATCATCCTCTTATGCCTCTCCTTGCGTGCAATGATTCGTACTCTGTCTTTGAATAATCGATGTTCAGTTCCAATTCTGTGACCTACTCGAGCGCAGCGTAGGCCGAGAGCAGTAGTCCGCGTGGGCCCACAGAATCTTGCGGCTGTGATGTAACACTAAGACCTGTTGGCACCACATCGAAGGGTGTATAGTGACATACACTCAGCCATGATTTATGTGCTCTGCCATGGTGTAATCAAGACTCAGTTCCAAATGTGTGACCTACTTGTCCGCTGTGCATGCCGGTGGAGTACGTCAACGAGGAAGGAGTACTGCGGGCCTGTGTTGCGGAGGCCGTGATGGTCTGAGGAGGCTGCCAAGGTCGCAGGCCTCGGGCTTGGAGATTGCACCGGCACGTGGTGGGCCCTCTTCGACACGCGCCGGTGTCAGAAGGTGGGCATTGAGGCCTGGGTGCGCAGGGGTGGGCAGGACTGGTTCGGGGACCAGCGTCCCGGGGTGCAGCAGGCGCACAGGATCGCTGGCAACACCGCTCACGGCGTCGGCCTCGTGGCGGGGTGAGAGGCGCCGACATGGCAGAGACGTTGGGCATTCTGGAAGAGGACCACGCCCAGGGTTACGTGCCTTTTATTCACACCCCTACGCTGGCCTGGCGTACGCCGGGCCAGCCCACTCCGCTCACGCTTATGGGGGGGACGTCACACGCTACATTTCCGCGACTTCCCCACTGGCTGGGGTGACATGGTTGCGTCCACTGTCCACTACACTCCAAACACCAGCGGTATGTGTCGACATGTATATGTGTGTGGTCTGCATACTGCAGTCTGGCCAGCACATCCACGCCACACTTGGCATTGTGTACATTCTCATTCATCGGTCCCTTGCCTCCTTCGCACATGCCTGGTCCCCACCTCTTCCGACATTCTGCTATTCTGTGTCCGAGGTGCCATGCCGTTGATGGCTCATGTACATGGCTGGCCCAGGTTCCCACAGTGAGTTGTGCTGTCGTGTCTGGTGGGTGTGCATGTTGTGTGTGAGCTTGTGACGTGTGCATTTCCTGTGTTGTGTGTTGCATGATTGTGGAGTTGAGGTGTGTGGTGTGTGCATTTGGTATTGGCCAACGAGCAGTGCATTTCCGTGGGTGCCATCCTGCAGGCGCAGGTTGATGATGGACTGTCGGGAGGTGCAGGTATCATGCACACTGCCTGAGTGGTTGGCGACGTCGTTGGCGGAGATTCCACGGTGGTCCACTATTGCCTCCACATTGGTGGGATACGTGCGCTTTCTGTTGCGCTTATTGTGTGCAGTGTCGCCAGGGGCCACTAGTAGGACATGTGTGCAGTCAATTGCCCCCTGACACGTGCGGGAAGCCAGCTGTGGCGTACACGCCTTGCTTGGTCTCCGGCTGTTCCTGCGCAGTGTGTGTGAGGTATAGATAGTGGGGTACCAAGCTGATGGTGTCATCCATGACCGTTGTGGGGGACTTGGATTGGCCAGGCTGTGTGACTCCTCCGTCTCAGGCGGAGGTTGGTTGGAGGGTACCAGAGGCCAACACGTGCAGCACGGCCAGCAGCTTTGTCTGCGGGGGGGATGTTGGTTGTCCGCTGTGTTGGTACCGTCAGCCTGTGGGCTATGGTGGTCAGGATGCGGAGGAGGGTTGTCCCTTTGGGCATATAGTGGGCAATGACATTCTCTGGTGTTGGGTCTGTGAGGTTGGTGCATTTTCGGAGGGTCGCTGTCTTTGTCTGCGCTGCCTCAGTGTTGGTCCGGGGGGGGGCAGTGAGTGTCCGGGGGGGTGGGGGGGTGGTGGCGGTGGGTGTTGTTGCCCCCTCAGGGCTCCGGGATGCATGGTGAGTGGCTCCATGGCATCTCTTGTTCTTCAGGTGTGGCTGTGGGCTGCGCTCCCTTTTGTGGTGCAGGCTGCCGTCCGACTTTACACCAGGTCAGAGCAGGTGTTAATTTCGTGCTGCTAACGCGCATTATCGCATGTTTTGTGGTCTTTTCGCCGATCTGGCTGGTTGTTGAGAATGTTGCGGAGTGGTGTTTTCGCGGCTTTTTGCACGGGTACGCCTACTCTGCATCTCATTAGCAATAGTTGCCGGGGTCATCTGTGGCGATGTTTTTTGCGGCTGCTATCGCGGGTAAACTGGTGTTATGGGCTGTTCACACCAGCTTGTGAATGGGGCGATGTATTTATCGCAACTTTGGCTGCGATAAAGTGCCATTAACTCGGCGATAGCTCCTTGAGAATATGCCCCTCTGTGTAGTAACACTTTTCCCAAATAGTTCCCAATGTACTGGAGAGCTCTTTGAGCTTAACCCCCTTAGCTGCTGAGGCTTTCCTCCCCAGTGTTGAGCCCATTTTGATGTTTGGGGAATTCTATGCTTAAGCCTTCATAACTTTTTTCCTCAAAAAGGTATCCACGCCAAATTTGCATAATTTTTTTCATACATGTTGGGGTTTCAAGAAAAACTCAAGATTTTTGTATTCCCCGGGAGGGAGACAACATAATATCCAAAATATTGCATAATTTTTGGGGTAGGGCTGGAAAAATTCGGAAAATGTGGTGTGAAAGAAAGTGTATGTTTTGAAAATGGCACAAAGAAAAGGGTTGCTGTGCTAAGGTCATCATCTCCCCAGGTTTCGGGAACAAGCAGGATAGTTAAAAAAAATCCCTGTTTACTACATTTTTGCAGTTTTCTAAGTGGCAGTCAATTTTTACTTTTTCATAGTTTCTGACTTGCAGTTTGTCGTGGAAACAGGTGTGAATTTCAAATTCAGCAAGGGTTCATTGTGTAGCCCCTTCATGGTTTCTCAAAGAAACTAATGATTGAAATAAAAAATTATGAAAATAAGTAGAAACTATTGAAATAGGTGGCAGCATTTTCATCTATATTCCTTTGCCTCGATTTACAAATGTAATATTCCATTATGCCCTTCAGTCCCCGTTCAAAAACATTCAATATCAGGAGCCAACAACTGAGCTGTGGCTTATAATTTGGGCTCCCTGTTCTACGGTATTATTTTTTAACATTTCCGTCTGTATTTATCCATATTTATTTTTTGCTCATTTTATTGGTATTTATCCATATTTATTTTATGTTTTGAAAATAAATGAAGTCTTAAAATGGTATATTTCCACATTTATTTAACTGATAAACATGCACTTATACTTTGATGCCTGTTGCGTTTTAGCAAATTAAGCAGGGAAATATAACAAAACACTAGTCTGACAGGTAAATATATGTTAACATGTGCTTGTATTTAAGGAAATGTCATGCTGTTTTTAAATCCCCATGGTGTCTATCTGCTTAACTCATGAAGGACACCAAGACAAATGATTCATAAGAAGCACAATTTTCTGTATTTTTCTGCTTTTAAAAATAAATACAGACAGGAAATAGATTGTTTTCTGTCTGTATTTATTTGTAGAAATCAGTAAAACGGAGAACTGGAAGCCTTACTTATAATGATATTTTATACAAACCAGGCAGCAATTCATGTGATAAAATGTAAAGAATGGAAAATGGGTATGACAAACGTCTATGTATTTTTTAAGGTGGCCAAGCTACTCAGTTTAGGAATAGTGATTTTTAGTTAACTCTGAATTTGGGGTTACCCATACTAGCATGTGATTATGATGGAAGTTTACAAAATGTGTTCTGTGTCGCACACTGGCTTACATTTAGAAGCTAAAAATGGAGAGTGATTCAATTGATAATAACAAATGTTCTAATATTCTGAATTCCCACACTGCGGATAAAAACATGCCTCACTTGTGTAGGTGGACGTATTGCCAACAACAGGAAAGGCCCAAAAAGACAATGTGGGGAGATAAACATTTTTGCCTTGAAAATTGACCATTTTTGGCTATGTGGGTCGCTGCAGTGATGGTGCCTGGGCTCAGCTGCCATCAAGGGAAGCATACTCGGCCAGACATTTCTGAAAACTAGATACCCAGATGAATCCAATGTGTCACGTTTGTGGATCCCACTGCGTTCTATTACCCAAAAAGCTATGCAAACCCCAAACTTTGGCTAAATTCACTCATTTTCTCACATTTCTGTGAGGAAAAGTTCAGGAATCTGCATGGATCCACAAAATTCCGACCATCTAGCATTTTCTTATTTTACCCAACAAAAAGGAGTACCCCATTTGTGTGTCTGGTCCTATCATACACAACATGATATGCCTCAAAAGGCAACGTGGAGACATCAAATTTTCATTGTAAAAATTACCTGTTTTAGAGATATGAGTAGCTCGACCACCAAGCAGGGAAAATCTATTAAATCTAGTCATTTCTGAAAACTAGACATCCAAGAGAGTCCAGCGTGGCGTGACTTGTGTGGATTCCATATTTCTTACTCTGAATGTAATGCAAACCTCAAACTTTGGCTAACAGCATTTTTCTCATATTCATTTTTCTGAGGGAAAGATGAGAATTCTGCAGGAATTCACAAAATTCCAAACACCCAGTGTTCCCACACTCCTGTCTGTAAAAGCAGTACCCAACTTAGGTTGGGTAGCATTTTTCATACATACTTTGGGAATATTTCCTAAAAAGATCCCCACTAAGAGGTGCTGGTTGACAAGAACCAGTTGGGATTATAAAACTTATCACCTACCCAAAGAGAAGGAGAACCCAAGGATGAAACAACTGGGTAAGTGTTCCTGCATCTTAATCATAGCATTTTCTTGGACTTGGAACTAGTAACCACTTTTGATTAATTACTGTGGCACATCATACATTTTAATTGTTAATGTGTAGTTTGGGAGGCCATATGATAGATCTCTATTTAACAAACCCCTCTCTCTCCACCTTTTGTTTTGATGTACATATTCTACCGTTAACAGATATCTACAAAAATTTGTTTATAAGTGACTTTAATTTAAAGTTACCAAAGATATGACAGGACACATGGTGAAATGCAGTGCCAACCACTTTGTAAAAAATCAGCTGGTCACTTTTCATATGGCGATATCTGTATTGCCATGTGCCCGAGTTAGGCCTGGTAGGAAATAGTGGCAATTTACATGTACATGGTTCTTTCCTAAAGTTGCCTTTCCTTTGTCACATCGACTTTTGACACACAATTGTGACACTTGGGTAAGTTTCTAAGAAACACAGACCTTGCTGACACAAAAGAACTTCGTGAGAACACTATCACACTGCCTTGGCATTATGTGCAAGGCCTTCACATGCGTGATACAAATGTGTTTGTTATTACGTCCATATGGCAATGCAGCTATCTATGGAATACAAACAATAGGCAGCCTGATAACAATCACGGCCTGAGGTAAGGAAGTTGTTTTCTATATATATCCTTTTGTTTCTGAATACAATCAGAGGAGACACTTCTGCTGACTTCGAGCGGTCCCTGCATGCTGAAGCTTTCATCTAGCAGCTGACTGACATCTCCGTGAGGGGTGTCCAGTTTGTGACCAAGACGGGGTCCTACATTCTTACCCACCAGGTAAAGGGGTTATTCCAGGAGGAGGTTTCTTGGCAGACCATACATTCACACCCTAGACACGTAGGTTAGAGTCTGCATCGTAGGAGCACACTAGATTGTTATAATATTGTATATGTCTGCATATATAAACTGTCTCAACAAGATGGTGGAACTCTTTGTTTTATTCACTGTTTTGACACTCATTATAACCTTTGTCTGCTATTGTTTATTAATCATTGCAGCACATATTTTCTATACAAGAATCACTACGGTTCAATAAATATTGAAAAATGTCCCTTCGTGTATTCTTTGTATATTTCTCTGAGCGAAAGAGAGCACGAGTGACTGAGCGAAAAGTTCTAGGTCTGTCACCATCGTTCCTGAGGGAACAGGGTTGTCATGTTCAGTAGTTGCCAGAACTGTTTGCTCCCTGTCTAGTTTCAGAGGGGCTAATGGTGGCACTGTGAGCTAGCTGGTCCACGGGACAACATATCCAAGGGGGTGCATGAAATCCGTCTGGCACCATCCTAAGTTTATGTTGTACGCAAACGCTCAGTTCCTCCTGATTAGTGGAAACTACACAACAGTATTTATGTACAAACTGACATTAGTGAGGTGATACTTTTGACCAGACAGTACTAATGTTCCCCATTGATAGAAGGGATAAGTTCTTTATTCTGCAGCATGAAAGAAACTTATATATTCAAATGCAATTCAAACTTGATGGAAATAATTATTCCTTCATTCTTACAATTTTTTTTATAGAAGACACTTTTCAAATCAGCATTTGTTTAAGAGGGCATGTAGAGTGCAAAACAATCCCATTCTCCATCTGGTTTTATGGTCTGATGTCTTGAATCTTATACTGTCTCCTAATGAGATACTCATACTATGCATAATTACTCTACAAAATTACTCTACTGCTACATAAAGGGAAGAGTTGCTTCTAGATGCTAGTAGTATGGTCAGAGATTAAACCGATAATGGAAGACCAGTTTTTCAGTTCAAAATGTATTTATGATTAATTGAAATAATTTCATTAACCTCATAACACAATATACCGAAGCACTCCAACAGTTTACTTAAATAACATTTTTTGAGGGCAAATAATCAGAAAACTCAGTCTATAAGTCCAAGGTCATGTGATATATTTTGTCTTTATTGTGTTTACACGCTTCCTACCAAGGACATGATCATCATCCGACACATATTTTGTCCCCAATGGGACTTTTTCAAGGAGTGTGACTACAAACTGTATTTCTTATTCCTTTAACAATAATTGAGAGCTGCCTTGTCCTCACTTGAGGCTGCTGTGCCGTGCCGCGACTCTTTGCTTCTGTCATCTCGGCCCAGCCTCATGTCGAGTGGAGGGCCTTGTGGCAGCTACCGGCGCTTCCCCTGTACTGCCACCAGAATCCCGGAACTTTTCGGTGGATTGAAGCGCTCTCTTTCATTTTTCTTTTTTTGTTGTTGTCTCCGTGAATGTACCAGCTGCCACTAAGCTCCTGTTGGCCCCATGGCATGCATCCATTTTGGGTCCCCATCTCACCGGATCTCTATCCTAAGATGGCGGCCCTTCCTAATTGAATCCAAAATAGGACTGCACACATGCAATTTCACTAAAAGCAAAGTAGGACTTTCCTCAGCCTTAAGTCTACACTAAGGAGAGGCCATCTTGGAATGGTCTCTCCCTAATTACTTTCTCTGAACTAGTCCAAGTTTAACTACAATAACATTGCAGCCCACTATCTGTTATCAGTACCGAACTGCACCTATGACACTCCTACCCCTCCTCCATGATCAGTCATTGTCGGCTGGCGCCTTGCGGACTCGTGACTGCTGCTGGAGTCCACCGAAGCTCCACCAACCGATCTACTACCTGTGAGAGGAGCCCCCTGCTTGCTACCTGCTTGATGACCACTCAGACATCTCCCCAGCACCTCCCCAGAGGTCTAGTCACAGCAACGATGTCTGAGCACCACCCTAGACCCCTCGTCACCACACTCGAGAGGTACGGCCCCAACTCCTGGAGCATTAAATATCCAATTAATCTCTCAAGTAATGCTAGAAAAAAGTTTAAACACAACCTACTGAAACAACATCCAGAAAAACTAATTGTTGATACCTACCTTAGCACAATCAACGGCAATAAAAAGATCAACTTCATTTTCTACTCTATCTACCCAGCAAAATGGAGAAAAACCTTCCTCCTCCACGACAAGTTACAAAAACTGTCAAAATTCCCTGTGGCACTAAACTCACCACTACTCCTTCGCAGAGTTTCAGAGGGGAGGCCAACATATCTATTTTCAGGACGGGTAACATCCTAGTACAAGCGAATGACTGTCGTCTTTCTATTTTTAACCGACACTTCCCATCTTTTCTATCCTTACTATACCAAAATGATTTTGTCCCCCAGGACTCAAGTGATGTACCATACACCTCTAAAGCATTCCCGATAACACTCCCTATTCAGGAGCACACTGTCTTCCCACCACTACGCCAACCGTAGGGAAAAGCCACAACAACACGAAGCTCTTATATGCACTCACTTGCCACAATAGCACCAATCCCAAGCCTGGCTCTCTCACTTTTGAACCCACCTTCATCACAACACCCACTAACAATTTGGAACGCTCCCAACCCAAACCATCCTCCGCTAGTTCCAGCTTCAAAAACACCACCCGCCCTCTCTAGACATGAGACCTTCCGCCTGTCCTCCACATTATAGAACAGGTTCCCTCCCTGACACACTTACCCTATTTCTCAACCACATAGAAAAAAAGCTTGATTCTCTAGCTAATACCGCTCTTAGGTAAAAATGTATTCTTGCTAACCAGGCCAAATTAACTCGCCATCCCACTCCAAATATAGAAAAGTGGACTCACCCGAAATGCTCTTCCTATGTCAGCCGCCACCTCTGCACGACCTCCATTCCCCTGAGCCTCCTATCCCACGGACCCTACCGAGCTATCAATCCCCTATTTCCACTTGAAGTTGAATCACTCTGCAAATCATACAACACAAATACTCAACAATTGGACCCCAAATCTCTGTCCTTAATCCCAGTAATCTTGAGCACAAATAGAATCACTTGAGTTAATATATCACCCAGACCACCTGCCCAATACACCACAATTCAGACGCTACACTCTACTCTTAACAACTTGAACTCCCTTTCTTGCATGCTTCTTAACTGCAGATCAGCAGTTAAACATGCAACAGAAATATCAGAAACCATTTTAGCTGATGGCATTGACATCGCTTTCTTAACGGAAACCTGGCTTAACGAACACTCAACCCCCATGTTGGATTTGCTTACTCCCCCTGGATATTCGATCATTAGACGAGACAGACCTATTCGAACAGGGGGTGAACTAGCGATCATCCACAAAGATGTAATCAGACTGAACACACTAGAATCCATGAATTACTCAACCTTTGAATATCTCGGAGTTGATCTCACAATAAAAGGCACCACCCCTATCTCACTCCACGCGATCTATCACCCCCTGGTGATCGATTATTCTTCACTAAAGAACTAACCGACCTAATAACAAAGTTCTCCCTTAATGACACCAAAGATGTGCTTCTAGGCAACTTCAATCTGCACTGGAACGACACAGAAGACACCACAGTCAGGAATCTTCTAAACCTTCTTGAATTGAATGACCTTAAACAACTCTGCAACGAACAGACCCACAATAAAGGATCTACGCTAGATGCAATAATTACCGGAAACAATCTTGTCTCCCTTCAATCCATCATACCCATCGACTCATCTGACTACCACCTAAGATGATTCTATCTCAAGGCAAACCAGAGTCCTTGCCCAGCATCAGCCAATAAACTCACTCACTGGACAAGGAACTTAAAGCGAATCCCTCTAACGGAGCCGGAATCCAGGCTCAGCACCCATCTACACTTTCAACCTAACCTTAACTCCGTAGATGACCTCACCGCCCTCTATAGCTCAGTGACAACTGATGTTCTTGACCAAGTGGCCCCTATCAAATTAAAGAGTTCTAGAAAAATCCAATCCCGATCCTGGTTTAACTCAGACCTTAACGATGAGAGGAGACACCTAAGACTGACCAAAAGGCTATGGAGACAGAACCCCTCACTGGCACACCTCACACTCCTCAGATCTGAACGTCTCTCCTACAAAAAAAACATCTTTAGGGAAAAAGCCACTTTCTTTTGCAACCAACTTGACCATGCGAAAAACAGACCAAGGGCGCTATTCAATATCATCAAACAACAAACCATCCTTAACCCCCAACAAGAAACAACAGCCACCAACAAAAGCTGTGAAGAAATAGCCATCTTCTTCTCTGACAAAGTTGCTAAAATCGAACTTTCGCTTATCCCAGACTCAAGACCATCATCCCAGCCTGACAACTTCATCGACATGCGAAGCTTCATGGGGACTGCATCACATAACTCAACAAAGGACCAGGGTGACCCAATAAAAATACCAATACCATCACGGATCCACTCCAACCAAAAAACAATGCTAAGTGGACTGATTTCAAACTGATGACAGAAGATGAAGTCTTCAAAATAATTGCAAATTTGAAGCCTACATCCCACACTACAGACCCACTCCCTTCCGCCTTAGTACAGAACCTCAACCATATCATCTCTCCTTTTTGCACCAAAATCATGAATGCCTCTCTCCCATCTGGCAGAGTCCCTGACTCCCTCCAACTAGTACAAGTCACACCCATCCTTAAAAAACCAGGTACTGACCCCAACAACTTCAATAACCTCAGACAGATCACCAACCTTCCCTGGTTCAATTCAACCAGCACATTGATGAATTCAACCTTCTCGACACTATCCAATTGGGCTTCAGGAGAGGCTGCAGCACTGAAATGGCTCTGCTTAATATCTCCGATGACATTCACAAATCCCTAGATGAAGGTGACTCTTGCCTCCTTATCCTACATGACATATCGGCACTGTGAACAATTCGGCTTTACTGAGGACCCTCAAGAGTCGCTCTGGTATCAATGGCAGAGTCTTGAAATGGTTCTCATCCTACCTGCAACATCTTTCTCAACAAATAAAAATCAACAGTTGTCTCTCGAAACCTGTTCTAGTGTCACAAGGTGTTCCTCAAGGTTCAATCCTTTATCCTGACATATTTAACTTCTTCATGGAACCCCTCACAATTATTCAGGAACAAGCTGGGGTCAAATACCACCTATGTGCTGACGGCACACAACTCTAATACAATATATAGTCTGAGACATCATCCATCTGAATGCCACAATAAAAAAGATACAATACTGGCTAAGTTCCAACCACTTATAACTGAACCCCAGCAAGACTGAACTGCCACTACTCTCCCTTAAAAACAATACCCTACCAATCCAAGAATGGCTCATGAACTTGATCGCATAAGACTGCTCTCTTTCAATTTCTAACTCCGTAAAATCCTTAGGTGTCACCCTGGACAGAAAAATGTCAATGAAGGAGCACACCAACAACTCAGCTAAAGGAGCCCTTCTCACACTAAAACGCCTTAAAAAAAATCAAACCTTTTATCCCCACCAATTTCCGTAAGACTGTAGTGCAATCGCTCGTCCTCCCTAAACTAGACTATTGCAACGCCATCATCACTGGAACTCCAAAAAGTCATCTTGCACCCCTGAAAGCCACTCTCAATGCGGGGGCGAGACTCCTCACAGGAATAAAACGGTTTGACCACATCTTTCCGGCCCTTAAGAGTCTCAACTGGCTTCCCATTGAAGGAAGATGCATCCTCAAAACTGCCTGCATCACCCACTTAGCTTTTCATTCAAAAAAACCCTCATACCTTGCAACTAAACTTTCCAGAGCTGGTACACGCCAGGCACTGAGAAGTTCCAGCGCACTTCTTCTCATACCCACTAAGCTGATAAAGAAATCCACCCAGACACGTGCCTTCTCAGGAAATGCCCCCGGTAATGGAATGTATGCGCCAAAGATCTCAAATGCAACCCCTCCTTCTACTGCTTTAAACGCGATCTCAAATCTTTGCTACTTAACAATTGCGTCAACTCGCACACAAGTCATCTACGTTTCCCTAAGACCTTACCCCACTCCAAAGACTCTCTCATTGTGTCCACCTGATCCAGTCAGTCCCACCCCGGCACTAATGTCATTACCTTTTTTCGCTGTATTGTGTAACGTCATTGCCTGTTGCTGTATTAATGTACTTTGACTGTGTGCTCTCACTATTTTTAATATGTTCTGTTTTTAGCTTTTGCTGACTACATTTGACCTACATGTATCCTCTCATATATCTCAAATTGTCCCATGCACACTACTTGTAAAGCGCTCTGATATCTCTGGGTCTAGCTAGAGCTATATAAAACTCTACACATAAATAAATAAATAATACGTGAAGCAAGACGATATAGGTGCCAGAGTACGAGTTTCTTCTAGGAAATCTTTCCTGTGGCCTATTCAACTATTAGATTCTTCCTAATAACAAATGTAGTCATCCTCATCTGTTTGTCATCAATATTTCCAGGCCCACAATGAAGTGGTGTAGTTATTCAGTCATGGGGGACACCAGTGTAGAGAGCCCAGATAAGCCCTGCCCTGTCCTTTGCCAAAGTCGAAGTTTGTAGTTACATGCCTTGAAAAAGTCCCTTGGAGGACAAAACACATGTCAGCTGATGATCATGTACTTGATTGGAAGCAGGTAAACACAATAAAGATTAACATATATCACATGACTTTGGACTTATGGACTGAGGTTACTGGTTATTTGTCCTCAAACAGTGTTATTTAAACAAATTGTTAGAATGCTCCAGTATATTGTTTTAGGATATTGTGGTTATTATTCTTTGAAGTAACAACATCATTGCCCTTACAGGTGGCAGGGGTGTATACTGTGGTAGCACCGGTCTTTGAACAAGTATTCTTTCTGTAGACTTTCTACCCTGACTAGTTGAGTACTGTGAGGCATCTTTTGTTATTGTCACAGCTACCTACCTGTAGTTAACATTCATTAAACTCGTGTTCAGAGAATTCATACCATAAACCACAGCAGTAAGCAGAAGATACAAATTGAACCCTTGTGTTAGACTTGGCATCTTTTGGCGTGTTTCCCCTGACTTTTTGCTTTCTGACCTCCCGGTTTTTGACTCTGTTTTTGCTGGTGTAATGATTCTGCGCACTTTCCTCACTGCTGTCCAGTGGGAAAGTGCAAGTGCTCCTGTATAAAATGTGTTATGGATTGGTGTTTCCATGATTGGCCTATTTGGTTTATGTGTCAGTCCCTTGTAAAGTGCACTGCGAGTGCCAGGGCCTATAGACCAAATGCTGTTGGTGGGCTGCAGCACTGGATTGTGCCACCCACGCAAACAGCCCGTAAAGTGTAACTCGGGCCTGCCATCGCAGAGCCTGTGCGCAGCCTGGGGCTGCCATGTCGACTTGGCAAGTGCACACACTTGCAAGTCCCTAAACCTTCCCTTTGCTACATGTTAGTCACCCCTAAGGTAGGCCCAAGGTACCCCTGTGGGCAGGGTGCGTTGTATGCGAAAGGTAGGACATGCCCTGGTGTGTGTGGCATGTCCTGATAGTGAATTACAGCCTAGTTCGTTTTTCACTATTGCAAGGCTACCTGTTCCCCATAGGCCAGAACGGGCAGTTTTGATTATTACAGCTTATAATCCTAACTGACCCCGGGAACATGGTAGAAATTCGAGTTTAGTATGCCTGGACTCAGAATGATAAAATGCAGCTTTTAGTGAAGTTGGTTTTAACATTCTGTGTTTGAAAATACCACTTTTAGAAAGTGGGTATTTTCTTGTCTAACCAACCAAGCCTACCTCTGCGAGGTTGTGTATTCCTTGTCTGGAGTGTGAGTGACAGGGGCTGGGGGATGCCAGGAGACAGGGTGAGTCAGCACAGGGCTGAATAGCAAGATCTACATGTAGATGGGTGGGAGGGGTTGCACCTGGGCCCTCAATAGGACAGTGCCTTCCCTCCACAATGCTGGCTCCACCTCCTGTGGTGCGTCTGATGTCCCTGGCCTACTCACTGAAAGAAGGGACGGAGACTTGTCAACAAAGTGCTCCAGAACTGGTTTGGACTAGGCAAAGGCCTCTCTGCCTTCAGAGAACAAAGGAATTTGGGATATAAATATTGGGGCCCTGACCCCATGAATTTAGATCTCGCTGGAATCAAGGAACCTGCCAAGACGAAGAGCTGGAAGAGCTGCCAGGAGGAGTACTGCCCCTTTGCTGTGTTGTTGCTTTGTTGGGTTGGCCTGCAGCTGCTGCTTCTGCCTTGGGCAGTGAAAGGAAGGAACTTTCTACAAACTTGTGCTGAGTATCTCCAAGGGCCTGGAACCGAGCTGGCCTCCTGTTAAGAAGTCTCAGGGACTGCAAAGACTTCACAAGCCTCTGGGTACCGCTTCTGGAACGCTGTTTCAGTTGCCACAGAGGAAGGGAACCGCAACCGACTCCGTCAACCGAATCCATCCCTGGCCGGTGACCTGTTTGCACCGCAGACCGCATCGCCCCGCTTCGCATCGCAACCCTGGTCTCACCGTGGGCGACGTCCGACGCCGCCAACACCGAGCCGCTGCTTGCACCGTGACCTGTGGGCACCGCAGTTCGCATCGCATCACTTCACTGAACCAGCCGGACCCGACCGACTCGGTCGCTGCAACTGGCTCAAGAGTCGTGACCGCACCGCATTTGGGGCACCGCTCGCACGTCTGCGACGCACCGCTCCGACTCGCACCGCTGTCCGACGCCAGCTCCCGCACTCCGGCTTGGTCGCCTGCATCGCAACCTGTCAGCACCGCATCGAGCATCGTCTCACCCTGCATCGCACGCCTTGGACTCACCGACTCCGTCTACACGACGCTCATCGAGCCGCTGCCTGCACCGCATCGAGGGACACCGCACCTTGCATCGCTCCGTCTTGCACCGCAACCGCGACGAACGCCGACCGGCTCGTACACTCCGTACCAGCCACAACGAGAAAGGTACTGTGACCGAGTCTGTTCACGACTCTGCTGGCCCGTATCGACGCGGTCGGCTGGAACTGTTAGACTCTGTGGTTTTCAGCATCGCGGTAGACTCGGACGGAGCTACCGACTCGTACGAACTTTGTTTTTGGACTATTCCTGCAAAGAAGAAGTTACCTTATCAAGCATTCGTTTTTAAAGTATAGTATTGTGGATTTTTGTCGTAATTGGTCTTGTCTTAAGTATATAAAAATTGGTTATTTTTCTAAACTGGTGTGGTGTCCGTTTGTAGTGCTTACACTGTATTACTGTTGGTTATGTGCAAATGCTTTACACACTGCCTCTGAATTAAGCCTGACTGCTCGTGCCAAGCTACCACGAGGGTGAGCAGGGGTTACTTCACGAGTGTAACACCCTTACCCTGACTAGGAAGAAGGGTCCCTACTTGGACAAAGGTGCAAGCCCTTGCCAACTAGAGATCCCATTTCTAACATTGGTGGCAGCGGTGGGATAGGACTTGTGTTTGCATTTGACTTACAGTGATTGGTGTGCACTACTACCATATCGCAGACCATTACGTACCACATACTGGTTCTTTTTCTTTGGGCCTATTTTTGATCTTGCCAGTTTTCAACTCACTACTTTTGTCATGCCTGGCACAGCTGCATCATCCGTTGCATCTCTGGAAATTATCTTTGAGGAGGATAGGTTGGAAACCTACGCCGTAAAGGAACTACGAGCAATTTGTAAAAACCTGAAAGTCCAAATTAAAGGCCTCACAAGGAAGGAGGAGCTACAGAAGGCGCTGAGGGCCTGGGTAGCAGCCAGACATGCCAGTGGGCAGCCTGGTAATCTCAGTGAGGAGGTGGAGGAGCCTATTTCCAGGGTGGATGTGCTTTTGGGAGAGGGGGAACCCGCCAGGTCAGGCAGCAGCAGTCTGTCCCCAGAGGAGCTGGAGGACAGGCGGGAGGCAAGGCAGTTTGAGCTGCAGAAGCTCAGGCTGGAGAGTGAGCGGGAGGAGAAGAGATTGGCCATAGAGGAGAGGAAGATGCTCTTAGAGCATGAGAGAGAACTGAAGGAGCTAGAACTTAGGAGTAAGTCAGGCTCAGATGGTGGCAGCAATTCGTCCAGAAAGGCAGACAGGATTGTGCACATTCCCAAGAACGTAGGCAAGGAGTTCAAGAAGGGGGATGACATACAAAGGTGGTTTCAGGGTTATGAGGCAGCCATACACATGAATGGGGTCCCTGAGGAGAATTGGGGAGCAGGATTGTGGCCACTTTTCCCTGAAGAAGCAAGGGATGCTCTGATAGCTTTGGGTAAGGGGTATCACCTCACCTATGCTGACATGAAGGATGCCCTTCTCACTAAGTATGGTCTTACTCCTGAAAAGTACAGGGATCAGTTCAGGTCCAGTAAGAAGTCTGATGCCAACACTTGGTTGGAATGTGTGGATGTGTTCTGCAGGTCGCTGGATGGTTGGGTAAAGGGCAGTAGTGTAACAGATTTTCAGGGGCTCTACAACTTGATTGCATGGGAGCACTTGTCTAGTCTATGTTTTGCAGATCTGCGCCAGCACCTAGTTGATAGTAAGCTAACTGACCCCAGGAAGCTTGCTATGGAAGCGGACCGCTGGGTGAGTATCAGGGTCCACAAGAAAGCGTTTGGAGGAGACTCAGCCAAAGGTGGGCAGGGTGCCCAGCAGAAAGGTGGGGGGGACAAGGGTAAAGCACAGGAGTTCTCTAAAGGGCCCCAAACTAGTACCCAGGGTAAAGGTTCCCAGCCCCCGGTGATAAGAAGAAAGGGGTCTCTACAGGGAAGCCTGTTGAGACCGGCCCCCGCAAGTGTTATGCATGTGACCAGGTAGGTCACTTTAAGGGGGACCCCAAGTGCCCGAAGGGGACACAGCCACCCACCGGTGGACAGTCCAAAGTGTTGGCTAGTGTAGCGCTTGGGGAGGAGGGGTGCCCACAGGAGGGTGGGGATCCCGCAGAAATGACCCTTGTCTCACTAGGGGACAGTGAGATGGTCCCAGGAAACCAGGTGCCCCCTAACACAAAGAAATATAGCACCTGGGTGACCATTAATGTGAACAGGTTAGAGGCTCTCAGAGACACTGGAGCCAGTGTGACCTCAGTCCGGTGTCACCTGGTGTCTGAGAAGCAAGTAGTCCCCGGGGCATTCCACCAAGTAGTTGCTGTAGACAACTCAGAGCGCCAATGTATGGTGGCGCAGGTTCCCTTTGAATGGGGGGGTCTCAGGTCCCTTGAGGGTGGTTGTGAGCCCTACCATGCCTGTAGATTGTCTGCTAGGAAACGACCTGGAGCAGTCCTTATGGAAGGAGGTTGAGCTCAGGTCTCACTTGGAGATGCTTGGGTTGCCAGAGTGGGCATGCGTGTCTACTCGGTCAATGGCAGCCAGAAAGGGTGATCAAGAGGACTTGGAGCCTGGAACAGTGGCCCAAGTCCCTGCCAAAAGAAAGGGCAGGGGCGTGGGAAACCGGCCCCCGAAGTTCCCACGGACCGGGAGGAGGCGGACCTCGAGGGGACGCCCCGGTGCCTACAGGGGAGCAGGTAGCCGAACTGGGAGACATCTCTGAGCTGACCCATTGGCAGCAAGAAGGGGGTCCCACCAGGGAGGAGTTCTGCAGGGAGCAGAACGAGTGCCCTACTCTGGAGGGTCTGCGGCGGCAGGCTGCAGACCAGGCAGCTGGTAATCAGTCCGGGTCACATCTGATCTACTGGGAGAGTGGTCTCCTATACAGTGAGCCTAAGGTTGCTGAGCCTGGGTCAGCCCGTGTGCTGGTGGTACCCCAGCGCTTCAGGACCTTCCTACTGGGTCTGGCTCAAGACGTGTCTTTGGCAGGACATTTGGGGCAGGACAAGACCTTTGACAGGCTTGTCACCCACTTCTTTTGGCCCCAAATGCGAAGGCAGTCAGATGCACACTGTAGGTCTTGCCAAACTTGCCAGGCAAGTGGTAAGAGTGGGAGGAAGGTCAAAGCTCCTCTCCAACCTTTTTCTGTTGTTGGTACACCCTTTGAAAGGGTAGGGATGGATATTGTGGGGCCACTGGATCCCAAGACAGCCATGGGCAACAGGTACATCCTGGTCTTGGTGGACCATGCCACCCGGTACTCGGAGGCAATCCCTCTCAGGACAACGACGGCGCCAGTGGTGGGCCGGGCGTTAATGGGGATCTTTTCCCGTGTGGGATTCCCCAGAGAGGTGGTTTCTGATAGGGGGACCAATTTCATATCCAAGTATATGACATCCCTGGGGAAGGAGTGTGGTGTGACCTACAAGTTCACCACTCCTTACCACCCACAAGGAAACGGTCTGGTGGAGAGATTCAACCAGACCTTGAAAGGCATGATCAAGGGTCTAACAGAACCCATGAGGCGTAAGTGGGACGTCCTCTTGCCATGCCTACTCTTTGCATACAGGGAGGTGCCTCAGAAGTCTCTTGGGTACAGCCCCTTTGAGCTCCTGTATGGCCACCCTGTCAGAGGACCTCTGAGTTTGGTAAAGGAAGGCTGGGAGGCAGCTCCCAGGAAAACTCCCCAGGATGTATTTAGCTACATGCTGGCCTTTAGAAACCAAACTGCCCGCTTCAGGAAACTCGCTCAGGCAAACCTAGAAGCAAGCCAGGAAGAAATGAAGAGATGGTATGACCAGAATGCCACTCTGGCCGAATTTCAACCTGGGCAAAAAGTGTGGGTCATGGCCCCAGTGGCACCTTGTGCCTTGCAGGACAAGTGGACTGGGCCATATGAGGTAAAGGAGCGCAAAAGTGACGTCACCTACCTGGTGGATTTGCAGGCTCCAAGGAACCCTTTGAGGGTCCTTCACGTGAACCGCCTCAAGCCCCACTTCGAGAGGTCCGAAGTGAGTATGCTCTTGGCGACAGATGATGGGGTGGAAGAGGAGAGTGAGCCTCTCCCTGACCTCCTGTCTACCAAAGAGCATGATGGGTCAGTAGAGGGTGTGATCCTCTCCCCTACTCTGACTCAGGAGCAGCAGGGGGACTGTCGCCAGTTGTTGGGACAGTTCGCCCCACTGTTCTCTCTGACTCCCGGTGTTACTCACTGGTGTACCCATGACGTGGACACTGGTGACAGCCCTCCTGTGAAGCACAAGATTTACAGCTTGACTGACCGGGTCAGAGCCAGCATCAAGGAGGAGGTCTCTAAGATGTTGGCGTTAGGGGTGATTGAGCCCTCCCACAGTCCTTGGGCCAGCCCAGTGGTCTTGGTCCCAAAGGCTGCTGCGCCCGGTGCCACTCCAGAACTCCGGTTTTGTGTGGACTACCGTGGGCTCAATGCCGTCACCAGGACTGACGCGCACCCCATCCCCAGAGCTGATGAGCTCATTGATCGGTTGGGAGCTGCCCGGTTCCTCAGCACGTTTGATTTGACGTCTGGGTACTGGCAGATTGCCTTAACCGATGGGGCCAAGGAGAGATCAGCATTCTCAACCCCAGAAGGTCATTACCAGTTCCGGGTGATGCCCTTTGGGTTGAAGAATGCCCCTGCCACCTTTCAGAGGTTGGTCAATCAGGTGTTAGCTGGGCTGGAGGATTTCAGTGCCGCCTACCTGGATGACATTGCTGTGTTCAGTTCCAGCTGGGAAGAACATTTACAGCACCTTGAGAAAGTGTTGAGGGCTCTGCAAGGTGCAGGCCTCACGATCAAGGCCAGTAAGTGCCAGATCGGGCAGGGTTCTGTGGTGTACTTGGGACACCAGGTAGGAAGCGGCCAGGTGGCGCCCTAACAACCCAAGATTGACAGCATTCTGGCTTGGGAGCCCCCCAAAACCCAGACAGAGGTGAGAGCCTTCTTAGATCTCACCGGTTACTATAGGAGATTTGTTAAGGGCTATGGCACCATCGTTGCCCCCTTAACAGAGCTGACCTCTAAGAGGCAGCCCAGGAAAGTGATCTGGACTGAGTCCTGCCAGAAAGCTTTTGATGCCCTGAAGGCAGCCATTTGCACGGCGCCCGTGCTCAAGGCACCTGACTTCTCCAAGGAATTCGTCGTGCAGACTGACGCTTCAGAGCATGGTGTGGGAGCGGTGCTCTCACAACTGAACGAAGAGGGCCTGGATCAGCCTGTAGTCTTCCTTAGCAGGAGACTACTTCCCAGGGAACAGAGGTGGAGTGCCATAGAAAGGGAAGCTTTTGCTGTGGTCTGGGCACTGAAGAAGTTGAGACCATACCTGTTTGGGACTCACTTCCGGGTTCAGACAGACCAGAGGCCCCTCAGATGGTTGATGCAAATGAGGGGTGAGAATCCAAAACTGCTGAGGTGGTCCATCTCCCTACAGGGAATGGACTTTACGGTGGAACACCGTCCTGGTACAGAACACGCCAACGCAGATGGTCTGTCCAGGTTCTTCCGCCTTAGTGAAGAGAACTCCAATGGGGTTGGGTAGTTCTCCCTACTTTCAGCTGGAGGGGACATGTGTTAGACTTGGCATCTTTTGGCGTGTTTCCCCTGACTTTTTGCTTTCTGACCTCCCGGTTTTTGACTCTGTTTTTGCTGGTGTAATGATTCTGCGCACTTTCCTCACTGCTGTCCAGTGGGAAAGTGCAAGTGCTCCTGTATAAAATGTGTTATGGATTGGTGTTTCCATGATTGGCCTATTTGGTTTATGTGTCAGTCCCTTGTAAAGTGCACTGCGAGTGCCAGGGCCTATAGACCAAATGCTGTTGGTGGGCTGCAGCACTGGATTGTGCCACCCACGCAAACAGCCCGTAAAGTGTAACTCGGGCCTGCCATCGCAGAGCCTGTGCGCAGCCTGGGGCTGCCATGTCGACTTGGCAAGTGCACACACTTGCAAGTCCCTAAACCTTCCCTTTGCTACATGTTAGTCACCCCTAAGGTAGGCCCAAGGTACCCCTGTGGGCAGGGTGCGTTGTATGCGAAAGGTAGGACATGCCCTGGTGTGTGTGGCATGTCCTGATAGTGAATTACAGCCTAGTTCGTTTTTCACTATTGCAAGGCTACCTGTTCCCCATAGGCCAGAATGGGCAGTTTTGATTATTACAGCTTATAATCCTAACTGACCCCGGGAACATGGTAGAAATTCGAGTTTAGTATGCCTGGACTCAGAATGATAAAATGCAGCTTTTAGTGAAGTTGGTTTTAACATTCTGTGTTTGAAAATACCACTTTTAGAAAGTGGGTATTTTCTTGTCTAACCATCCAAGCCTGCCTCTGCGAGGTTGTGTATTCCTTGTCTGGAGTGTGAGTGACAGGGGCTGGGGGATGCCAGGAGACAGGGTGAGTCAGCACAGGGCTGAATAGCAAGATCTACATGTAGATGGGTGGGAGGGGTTGCAACTGGGCCCTGAATAGGACAGTGCCTTCCCTCCACAATGCTGGCTCCACCTCCTTTGGTGCGTCTGATGTCCCTGGCCTACTCACTGAAAGAAGGGACGGAGACTTGTCAACAAAGTGCTCCAGAACTGGTTTGGACTAGGCAAAGGCCTCTCTGCCTTCAGAGAACAAAGGAATTTGGGATATAAATATTGGGGCCCTGACCCCATGAATTTTGATCTCGCTGGAATCAAGGAACCTGCCAAGACGAAGAGCTGGAAGAGCTGCCAGGAGGAGTACTGCCCCTTTGCTGTGTTGTTGCTTTGTTGGGTTGGCCTGCAGCTGCTGCTTCTGCCTTGGGCAGTGAAAGGAAGGAACTTTCTACAAACTTGTGCTGAGTATCTCCAAGGGCCTGGAACCGAGCTGGCCTCCTGTTAAGAAGTCTCAGGGACTGCAAAGACTTCACAAGCCTCTGGGTACCGCTTCTGGAACGCTGTTTCAGTTGCCACAGAGGAAGGGAACCGCAACCGACTCCGTCAACCGAATCCATCCCTGGCCGGTGACCTGTTTGCACCGCAGACCGCATCGCCCCGCTTCGCATCGCAACCCTGGTCTCACCGTGGGCGACGTCCGACGCCGCCAACACCGAGCCGCTGCTTGCACCGTGACCTGTGGGCACCGCAGTTCGCATCGCATCACTTCACTGAACCAGCCGGACCCGACCGACGCGGTCGCTGCAACTGGCTCAAGAGTCGTGACCGCACCGCATTTGGGGCACCGCTCGCACGTCTGCGACGCACCGCTCCGACTCGCACCGCTGTCCGACGCCAGCTCCCGCACTCCGGCTTGGTCGCCTGCATCGCAACCTGTCAGCACCGCATCGAGCATCGTCTCACCCTGCATGGCACGCCTTGGACTCACCGACTCCGTCTACACGACGCTCATCGAGCCGCTGCCTGCACCGCATCGAGGGACACCGCACCTTGCATCGCTCCGTCTTGCACCGCAACCGCGACGAACGCCGACCGGCTCGTACACTCCGTACCAGCCACAACGAGAAAGGTACTGTGACCGAGTCTGTTCACGACTCTGCTGGCCCGTATCGACGCGGTCGGCTGGAACTGTTAGACTCTGTGGTTTTCAGCATCGCGGTAGACTCGGACGGAGCTACCGACTCGTACGAACTTTGTTTTTGGACTATTCCTGCAAAGAAGAAGTTACCTTATCAAACATTCGTTTTTAAAGTATAGTATTGTGGATTTTTGTCGTAATTGGTCTTGTCTTAAGTATATAAAAATTGGTTATTTTTCTAAACTGGTGTGGTGTCCGTTTGTAGTGCTTACACTGTATTACTGTTGGTTATGTGCAAATGCTTTACACACTGCCTCTGAATTAAGCCTGACTGCTCGTGCCAAGCTACCACGAGGGTGAGCAGGGGTTACTTCACGAGTGTAACACCCTTACCCTGACTAGGAAGAAGGGTCCCTACTTGGACAAAGGTGCAAGCCCTTGCCAACTAGAGATCCCATTTCTAACACCTTATAATACAACATTTTGAAGAACGGTATTCATAACCAGCTATGCCAATAACTACAAATTGTGAGTCATGTTTACTGACCAAATAAATTAAGTACATGTGGCACAATAAGGATTCAAAAGACTGTCATCTAAGGCAAAGCCCATTGAGTTGTGATTTAACCACTTCCACATACTTTACAAAGTGAGCTGAAGACAGTTCTAAAACATAACTGCGGTATGCCAAATAAAAGGGACCCACCTTTTATTATTATTATTTTTAATGTTTTTATTTAAGTTTTGTTCAGACATATATATAACATAAGCATATTAGTATGCGAAAACTGCACAGCATATTACAAAGTTGTGTCATTACATGAATTGCTATAACATCAGTAAGTTATAAAGGTCTAGTACATTGCTCTAGTGCGTCCTGTTCTTCTTAAGAATATCTCCTTTATACGTTAAAACAATTTACATGATTATGATGACTGGATCATTGCAGCGGCAGGTATGAGCTAAGCAGGCCTAGAGATTTTTGGGTACCTTAATCAGGGGGAAAGGGGGTGGCAGCCCCCAAAGGGACCCACCTTTTATTACACAAAATCTACACATATGGGATTATTTCCTGTGGAGTGCATATTTTTTATGTATTACACCAGCTATTTCACTCTCGCAGTTAGATAGAACTGTGTTAATTAAATTATGTTCATGTGATTCCGTGCAAGACACAATCATTATTTTGTGAATAACATTTTCAATAGAATCTGGTAAATGTGTTATTTTTCCTTTATTGGGATACCTGTTTATTTTACATAGCATAGGGATCCTGTTTTAGCACACAAATAGCAAGACAAATAAAATTTGCCTTTTTTGTCGCATACCTTAGCATATACTGCTGCACAGTTTGGTTCTTTATTTCTGCATGATTCCAGTGGTCCTACCACAATAAGGTGGTGTTGGGTGAGGTTCCAAGATAGGATTGAAACATGTAGTAACGTATGTCACTGTGCGTAAGCATAAGGAGCTGTGGAGAGTGTGAGAGTTTAAGTAAGTAAGTAATATTTATTTTTGCGGATTAATTAAAATCATTGCAATTTACATAAAAATGTCTAATTGAGAAAACATTTGCAAGTTAAAAGAATTAATTCATTGTTAAAATTTCATTACTTCAAAAAAATACAATGATCTAAAAGCAGCGATTGTCCAACAAATGCTCTGTGCATATTGACGACGAGGATTTTTTTATTTTATTTAACGATAAAAGGAAATTAAGGCACGGTTCAACTGGCTGATTTCAAGATCCTCATTTCAAGGTTCCCTGCCCTGGGACTATTGTCTTTTTGGGAGGCCCATGTGATGGAAGTAAGGCATTCATTTGTAGAAGGAACTTGGCGGCCCTGCAGGAAAGCTGAATTGAGTGTGAGAGTTGATCCAATTTTGCTAGCCACCTTCCAACTTATAGAATGGGTCATTGCATCTTGTGAATACAGGGCTGGGAAGATCCAATTTTTTTTGTGTACTCCAGAATTCAAGGTGGGTATCAATTCGTATTCTTGCACAGAGTCAAACCCAGAGCTTGGCCATCTGGACAGGGAATGAGTTTCTGCCAGTTTATGATTTTCTAAAGGGAGGGAAGATCATCAAAAAATGGGCCAGCCTGGGATGTGATGGTCTTGTTTGGCAATAGGTGCAGCCTTTGTGTTAAAGGAAAGCATTCTATAGGAAGATTCACCGAATGCATCTCAATACATTGAAAAGTCATTTGAAAAATAGATTTTTTTGAGATTCAAGTCCTTAATGATGGCTATATTTCTTGCTTCAGCTCAGTAGGGTGGTTGTGATCTAGTTCTTGTGGAAATATATTTTAAGGCTGCTGCACGCTTGTATCTCGGTTTTGAAGTATTTAACATGAGGGGGTTCAATAGCTTCCAGTGATGTATCACAAGGGATGATTTTGCACGTCAACAATCTCTGTAAACCTGATTTGTGGCGCACAAACAGGCAGAATGGGATGCTTCAGTAAAAACTAAACTATTACTTGTTGGATTTTCATTTTTTTAAAAGACAATTATCAATCAAGTCTGAATATGTTTTTATGTGATTAATGTAATTATTAAAGTTTCACGTTGCATGGTTCGAATAATTCATTAACCTGGCTTGCCTGTGCCTGAGTTTAACATCTTCTTTATAAAGAGGGACTGATTTTTTAATCAACTGATTGCAAGGTCATTAAAAATTAAAGGGTTTCTCGTATTTGAATGTGTCAGTTTCTATGTGATTGTGTTTCAAGTGTCATAGTAATTTATAAAAAATAACCTTTGCTCTATATAGAGCTTCTTGCACCACTAATGCCGTTTCTAAACCAATTTAATGGTGCTTACTTTATCGAACTCAGGAAGATAGAATGCTGTTTACGTACCTGGTAATGAACTTGTGTAGGTCACAACAAATGCCAGTGGCAAGCGTTAACTCAGGGAGCCATCTTGCTCATGGCAGCATTTTTGTTTCATATTATAGAAATAAGCCAGCCTTCCTGGGGGAAGACTGCTGGGTCTGTTGTGTTAGCCTTACTTGTGTTTCCTCATCCTAAGCCAATAAACCCATGATTACGAGGGAAAGCAGCAGTACTTAATTTGTCCTGGTGCTTAAAGGCGGCTGCACCAGCGTTCATATTTGGGACAGGGATTTATGTTTGATCATCAGACTTTGACCCAAAGTAAGATAGAGCAAGAAAGAGGAAGAGCAAGATAGGAAAACGATGCTAAAAAGAGAAAGCATGCATGGAAGAACAAGACCCTGCTAGAGGGAGATAATGAGAAAGGAAGTGCAATGATGGAAGATGGAGGCATGAATGGGAATCAAAACAAGGCAGCTTTGGCATTAGGCAAACCCAGTATTCTGCAGTACCTCAGTCAGCTCCTAAGAAATAGTTAGTGCTGCTGCGCCTGGTTTTTTTCAAAGTAAAGTGAACACCAGGACCGGGCGGGCCTTTTATTCTACCAGGCATTTCCCCAGTGGATTGAGACCTTGGAGGCCGGTCTTGCAAGCCCAAGGCCACTCCTTGTGCCTTTTTCACTTTCCTCAGCTCCCTAAGGTGAACTGGAGCTGACACGGAGGCTTCAAGAGAGAGAGAAAGCGAGGGAGGCAGGGGGGGGGGGGTGAGTAGAGAGAACGTGATATGCGAGGAAGAGGAGAGAGAGAAGCGAGAAAGGGAGAGAGAGAGAGGATGGATGGATAGATGGAAACAGAGGGAGGTAGTGTAAAGAGGAGAAGGAAGCGGGACTGGTTTCATATGTTTTTTCCAGGACTGCTTTTGGTTCCTCCTTCCCGCCAGGCAGTGTTCAGACTTCAGACACAGTACAGTCCATGCGGCTGCGCTCCTCCGTTGCTCGTTCGTGTATGCGGTTTCATGAGACAGTTTGGAAATGCAACTGCGCAGTCTGTTTCCCAGCACTGCGGGGTTAAGTATCCTCCAGAGGAGTAGCGTAAAAGGAGGAAGAGCTAAAATTAGAAGCACGTGCCGTGCGTACCACTGAGTTGTCAGTGCATTTCCACAACAATTCGTCCTATCGAATGTCCCTTGCTCACCACATGGTTGAGCCACTCTACGTCTCTCTTCAGGTTTCGCTCCGGTCGCCTGGCATTCCAACGGCCATTTTGCTTTGAAGAAGTACAGACTCATGCGCGTGCTGCTGCCCGCGGTCCATCATGTGTAAGAACACTGCGGCAACGATTCACGAAACCATTTTCAAAATGGATCTATTTACGCCTGCCATGCGCACACAAAGGGATACCTAGTAAGTGTTGACGCATTTACACCTGCGAGTTTGTGTACATGTATAGAGTATACATGTACACAAACTAAGCTGGACGTGGACCAAAGCTCAGTATATTTGAAGAGTTTGTAAATGCCAAAAAACTCATGAAGTTGTGGATATTCCCAGCAGTTTCCCACTCTCGAAGTGGGTGGATACTTTCTGCAGCAGATAGGGGGGAGTAAATCCTGTTCCAGGGCAGAAAGGGGAGCGGAAGACTTCTAAACTTCGAGATAGTGTAGAGCATGGAATTGACCCCATTAGGAAATAAAGAAAAAAATGTTACATTGCTAAGTGGTACCGCCTTTTCCCAAAGCATAATTGATCCCGGTATCCAATTCCACATTGTGAAAATACATAAAAATGGCACTTGATATTGGCGGAGGTACGCCTGCAATCCTGTGTCTGGTTCACCTATCCAGGCATACTTCTGCTAATGTTTGTGAATTTTAAAAAGGAGTAAGCGGTGCAAGACGTGTGTCTAAGTGCTACTTAAAGTGTACACAAACACCAATGCAGTACACCCCCATTTTACTGCTGATGCATTGTGTCTTGTGGCCCACTGCCATGCACTGCATGTGGACATGTTATCTGCCTGGTCTTCTCTGTGGGTCTCTATAATTTCTGCTTTACAATAAAGAATACAGCAACCAATAGCAAATACTTTCCACAATTCTATACTAGGCATAAATAAATATTTTCTTTTGTGGGACTACACACATCTTCAGGAGCCGCCTATTTTTTAACCAAAGTGAGGTGTTGAGGTAAGAGCTCAGCTTCATAAGATGAGAACCCATTATAATCTTGGGACTGACATTGAAATCCATCAGCATCATGCACTATTTTTCAACTGTAAACTGAACTTGTAAATGACACAAAACATAAATAAATTAGACTTGTATGCAATTTGTACATTAGCCGATGCAGATAGGCCTACTTCCACTATACCACTGCAGCCTGAGTAAGCAACAAGAGTACAGAGTACACTGCCAAAGTGTTGAGCAATTAGTTGGCAGTGAGTGGTCCACTGACAAAGAGCATCCCTGGGCTTGTGGAACCAGTACTCAGAAGTTGGATGAAGTGTTCTGTGAGAGTGGATGAGGACCCTTTGTTCATCATCATCATCATCATCATCAAACGTTATTTGGGTTCATTGAACCATAAAAGTGCACAGTTTAAATATAAAACCCTTTGTTATGTATTCAAATATACAAGTATACACCATGTCAATTATCAATGAAAATCCCAAAACACCACTAAGAAATTTCCAGCTCATGGGTATCGGAACAAGGAAATGCTAATGGGGAAGGATGGGGAAACGGATGCTGAGAGACAAGGGGATATACAAGTCTTCGAAGTCTCCCAGGAGTATCTGGTAAGCAGCAGTGATGCCCCAGGCCTAGGGCCTCTATGGTGCCGTCTGAATACTCAGGGGGATATTCACAAGGACTTATCTCCGATTTATCTCCACCTTAACTCATCAAAAGTGGAGATAGATTTAACACCCCATTCACAAGCGGGTGAAAACTCCAGACATCGCCAGTATTCCCGAGATAACTGCCCCAAAATTTATCTCCACGGTGGACACCACCAACTAACCCTAATGAGATGCAGAGTAGGCGTTCCCGTGCAAAAACACACGAAAAAACCACTACACCACTTTCACAATGAACTGCCAGATCTGCGAAGCGAACCAAAAACAGGCGATAAGCTGCGGTAGCACCAGTGATTTAACACCTGCCTTTTGCTGGTGTTAAGCAGGATGACTACCTGCAGCATGAAAGGGAGCCCAGCCAAGAGCCACACCCGAAGACCCACAGATGCCATGGAGACAATGATCATGCAGCTCGGATACCTATGAGGGACACAACAAAGGCCCGCCACCACCCCCAGGACGCCCCCCCCCCCCCGGGAACACCACAGAGGCAGCGTACACAAAGACAGCGGAGCCACCAGAAACTCACCTGCCACCCAGACCCAACGCCAGAGGAGGACATTGCCCACTACAGACCCAAAAGGACAACCATCCCCCGCATCCTGACCCACATCCCCCACCTGCTGACAGTACCAACCCAGCAAACTACCAACATCCCTCCGCAGACAAAGCTGCCGGCTGCGCAGCACATGTCAGCCTCTGGTACCATCCAACCCACAACTGCCAGAGTCGGAGGAGTCACACAGCCAGCCCCATCCAAGGTCATCACACCTGTCCTGGATGCCAACATCAGCCTGGTACCCCAGCCCCTCCACTTCACCCACACTGCGCAGGAGCAGCTGGAGACCAAGCAAGGCCCCTACGCCATAGCTGGATTCCCTCATGTGTCAGGGCCAACTGCACACATGTACTCCTCGTGCCCCCTGCCTACACTGCACACAACTACCACAACAGAAATCACACGCATCCCATGAATGTGCAGGCAATAGTGGACCGCCCGGGACCCCTCAACAATGTCGTGGCCAACTCCCCAGGCAGAGTGCCTGATTCTCACATCTCCCGACAGTCCATCATCACCCAGCGCTCCCAGGATGGCACCCATGGCAATGCAGTGCGCGTTGGTAAGTACCAAATGAACACACCACATACCTCCAGCCCACAGTCATGCAACTCACGACACTGGCAATGGGCACGCAGCACAACTACATTCAACATGCCACACAACATGCCAACCGACCAGACACGACAACACGACTCCATTAGGAACTTGGCCTTGCCATGCCCACAACCCAGCCACGGCATGGCACCACAGACACACAATAGCAGGATGTGAGCAGAGGCATGGAGCAGGCATGTGCGAGAGCGGCAAGTGACTAAGGAATGTGAACCTACCCAATGCCAGATGTGGCGTGGAGATGCCGGACAGACCACAGCGTGCAAATCACGGAAATGGCCATGTGGAGATCAACTGCTGGTGCATGGAGTGTAGTGGCCAGTGGACACTACCATGTCCCCAAAAGCTGTGGGGCAAAACGCGGAAATGTTGCACGTTATGTCCCCCCCTGCATGCGCGGGCGGAGCAGGTTGGACCTGCGTACGCCAGGCCTGCGTAGGGATGTGAACAAAAAGCCCGTCGCACTGGGCGTGGTTCTCATTCGGAATGGACAACGCGTCTGCCAGGGCGGTGCCTCTCAGCCCGCCACGAGTCCTGTGCCGAGCGCGGCGGGGCCTGCGTCCCTGTGCGCCTGCTGCACCCCAGGCCGCTGGGCCCCAGACCCGTCATGCCTGCCCCAGCGCACCAACGAGGCTCCGCTCACCTGCCGACACCGGCGTGTGTCAAAGAGGGCCCACCACATGCCGGTGCAAGCTCCAGGCCCCAGGCCCGCAACCTTTGCAGCCTCCGCAGACCATCACTGGCCTCCACGGCGCAGGCCCACAGTACTCCTTTTACATTTACATACTCCACCGGCGTCCTCCTCGGCCCAGTGGGTCCCACATGTGGAACTGTGTCCTGAGTCATGAATGGCAGTGACCCCAAGTCCGTGGCAGCGGCCACAGCACCAGACTCCCTTCGATCAGTGAGGCATAATTCCATATCGCAGGCCGGTGACACGTGGTGCCACTAACCCTGTTCAACGCAAGCCGGCGACACGTGGTGCCACTAACCCTGTTCAACGCAAGCCAGCGACACGTGGTGCCACTAACCCTGTTCAACGCAAGCCGGCGACACGTGGATGAGGGCACAGGCCTACACAGCGGCCCAGTGGGTCCCACATGTGGAACTGTGTCCTGAGTCATGAATGGCAGTGACCAGATGTCTACTGCAGGGGTGATATCAATAAGCTCCCTGCCATCAGGGAAGCAAACCAATGCAACACAAGCACACGACACGTGTCTGTGGGCCCGTGCTGACCACTGCCCCCGGCCTACACTGCGGTCCAGTAGGCCCCACATCCAGCACCCAGTCGTGATTCATAGATGGCAGAGTCCATACCAGTGAACGCATGGAGAGGAGTAAGAGGAAGATGCGGTTCAGTCCGGATGAAAGCCGGATCCTCGTTACGGAGGTGATCGAACACTAGCAACAACTGACCTGGTGCCACTAACCCTGTGCAATGCAAGTACGCGTCCCATGGTGCCACTGAACCTGAACTACGCATGCCGGTGGGAACATCAAACCTAAGCCGGCGACACTCAGTGAATGGCCCCTGCTGGCCGCTGCCTCAGGCCTACACTGCGGTCCAGTAGACCACACATGTGGAACTGTGTCCTGGGTAAGATATGGAGGAGTCCACACCATTGGACACGCCTCATAGCAGGTGGCATCCCCTATCAGCACTGGTGCCACTAACTCTGTGCGCAATGACTCATGGGCACTCTCTGGTTGAACTTTAGTGGCGTCTGAGTCTATGGCCTGGGGGTTGTCTGCATCATCATCTGGCTGGGACGGACTTGGTGTCTGACATGTGCTTGCTCCACTCATCTCCACCATGGTGACTGTTTCAGCGTGGTTCTGCCCTCGGCATCATGCCCTGGGGGTACAACTTCCACTGTCCACCGAGACACTCCGCGACAACCCCCCTAGTCATCTGCGGGAACCTGCTCTGCTCTCGTGACCCTGCCCCAGTGCACCGCAAGTCAGCGGCCCGTGGCGGTAGGCCCGTGCAGGACGCTGGGCATCCGGGGCCACTAACTCTGTGCAGCTCAGGTCATGTGTCCTTTACGGTTGAATGGTTGTGTCCTTTACGATGTACACTGTTGTCTTTTTTTGACTGCACCAGGCACTCCATGACGGCTGGTGTACACACACCCCACACACATCCAACACAGGTGTCACTCGACATGTGAGCCTGCTAATAAAAGTGGCCGGGCGCACGTGCCCGTGACCATTCCCAACATCTAGGCAAGTGTGTCCGTGTGGTCATTATGTCAGCATGATGGGCCGGAGCCCTGCAACATCAGTGTGCTGTCTTCAGTGGAGGATACCATGTCACCTCAGCAGTGGCTGAGACCTTGGACATGTAGCTTCGCCCGCCCTCCCATGCATGCACAAGCGGCGTGTGCTGGTCCGGCGTACGTCAGGTCAGCACAGGGGTGTGCTGATTCGGCAGGGGGATCAGGGCGTGGCTCTGGTCTGGCCTTGAACAGGAAGTGAGGTAAGTGTGTCCTTGTGTTGGGGTGTTGTCGCCACCAGGGCCATAGTAGTCGATGTTGCAATGTAGCATGTACCCGGAGGGCGGGCCCGCACGTACGGGGAAATGTAGGAGCGCAAGCTCGCTCGGGGTCTTGGCACATGCATGCCAAGTGTTATGTGTATCAGTCCTGCGGCTGCATGAGTCAGTTGCCTAGCCTCATTCGCAGCGTGATCACAGCCAGCCATGGACTGTACACTTGTGTCCGCCCTGTCCGGACCATTGGCCTACACTCACTTGGCCGCACACCTTCAAAGACCAGCGTCACGGTGTTGGTGGCATGCCGCTGGACATGCGCGGAAAGGCATTACAATGGTGTGCCGTAGGAGTGCACGTGATACAACCGCGCAGGGCACACAAGTGTGGGGGCTCGTGGGAGGGTGGAGCAGCTGTGAGGCAACGTAACACACAGTGAGGCCGCACATGTGCCACGTGCTGGGCATATCATCCATGATTCCCAGGGTCACAGACATCCCACCACACCCACGGCAGCCCTCTGTACGTCTCCTGAATGCATGCAGATGGTGAAGTTACTGTAGGGATGAATGGTCCTTTGTCTGCACTATCGGGCGGTAGCATATCTGCAGCTCCTAGATGTGACTTGCATGTGCCCAGCACCCCCTGACATATAGGATAGCATTTCCAGGCGACTCCCACACTACGCACTGCCAGACGTGAGGCCAACATGTACACATCCCACACGCAGAAGTCCTTGGTCGTAGTTTGCGTGCGTGAAATGCCCTTCACTCGTACTCCCACCATACTCCAGGCCTGCACCCGTTGCACACAGACACTGCTCATTGCTCCGAGCTGTGGCGTTTCATCCACAGGACTGGCGCAGGTCCTCACAGTGCCGCTTCAAGCAGAGCCACTGACGCAATGGCAGACCATCCCGGACCAGTGGTGGCTGGTGACATTTGAAAGAGGTGGGGCGTAAAGTTATCGTGGTACTGCACTGGGGGGGGGTTCTCCCCCCGAGAAAATTTTGAAAAAAGAGTGGATAAATGGAGCATTTTCAAGCAAATTTGAGGAAGCAGGAAGGTTGATAAAGCACTTGCGAAAGTGTTATGACAGGATCTGTAACAACATCCTTATATCCATCAACTTCACCCCAACACAAGTACAAACACACTCAAACACTATCAAGTACACACATAAAGCACGAGTCACAAACATTTGTTTAGGCTTAAAGACCTGTACACAAAAAGTACACAGAGACTGCTGCAGCTGCAAGCAGACGTTGAAATACTCGATTTACTCACAAAGTGACAAACACAAAACCCGCAGCCAGACATACTGGGCCCGGTGCCACCTCACAAGCACCCCTGGTCACACCTTCCCCTTTCTGGGAGCTTCCATGAGACGCGCTGGGCTGGATGAGGAAATACTGAGTGCTTGTCCCAGCAAGTCGAGTTTCTTTCTGTGTTCAAAAATGACCACCTTCCTTTTTCTGCCTCCCACTCATTTCTGTGTTTTGGTGTGTTTGTGTCTCACACCCTTCACCATCTCTGCCACCCTCTCCTCAGCTGCCCTCTGCACTTCCCCCTCACCTTTAGGTCTCCCCCATCACTCTTTCTACCTCCTGTTTCCCCCACACAGCTCTGCCTGAATTGCACCCTCTTTCATGTTCATCCTTTCACTCTCTCCTTGCTGTCACTCTTTTCACTCCCTTTGCTCTCCCCTCCTCTCTGTGAACCTCTCTCTCTGTCACTCTCCTCTCATTGCCACTCTTTCCACTCTCATTTGGCCCTTATGAATCTCATCTCACGCTCTTCATCTCCATCCGTGTCACTCTCTCTTTGCTGTCACTCTTTCCACTCCCTTTGCCCTTCCCTCCTCTCTGTGAACCTCTCTCTCTGACCTCCATCTCTGTCACTCTCCTCTCATTGCCATTCTTCCACTCTCATTTGCCCTTATGAACCTCATCACACGCTCTTTATCTCCATCCGTGTGACTCTCCTTGCTGTACCTCTTTCCACTTCCCTTTGTCCCTCCCTGCAAATCTCTCTCATCTGCATCTGTCACCCCCTCTCATTGACACTCATTCCCCTCCCTCTGTCCCTTTCTCCTCTCTGTGAACTTGTCTCTCATCTCCATCCCTGTCACTCTCCTCTCATTGTCACTCTTTGCACTCCCCTCTGTCCATCCCTCCTCTCTGTGAACCTCTCTCTCATCTGCACTCCCTGTCCCCTCCTTTCATTGTCACTCTTTGCACTCCCCATTGCTCCCGCCCTTTCCATTTCTTGATCTGTGGCTACTTCTTCCCACTCTTCCTTTCCCTCTCTCTCTCCTCTTACGCTTTTATTTTAACTCTCTGTCCATATTACACCAAAGGTAACATAACCTGGACGCTAGCTTACCACTTAGGCGCGAAGGTGGGAGATAAAGCTGCCAAGCCTGGTGTGGTGCACACGCTTCCGCTTATCCTCGCCTCTACCTCTCCTCACCTCTCCTCACCTCTCTCTCCCCCACCGCTATCTGTTTATTTCTATCGCTCTAGGCTCTAGCTTATTCGTATCCCGCACACCTGCCTTTCTGCCTGTGCCCTACCCTGGTGCTAGTTTCCCCGACTTTTCTTGTTGGCTCCCACTCACTTTTTGTCATGCGGTGCCTGCCTTTTACTAACTGCCAACCCTTTCTGTGTATTGCTCACCGCTTGCTCCGATCTCTCGCTCTCTTTCTCACCATCCGATTCATGGCTTCTCTTCCCTCCCCTTCCTCTCTCACTTGGCCTGTCAACCTCTCTCTCATGCCTTCGTTCTCCCTTTCTGCACACCACGATGCTGCCTGCGTGACAGCCTTGAGAAGAGACAAAGCACTAGCCGAACCATCCAGAGATGTAAATTGGAAAACAATTGTAATTAAAAATATGATAAAGAATAAAAAATAAAAAAAATAAACCTGTCCTGGTGTTTCAATAAAGTTCATACAATCGTATCACTAAATTGAGTGACATTTATTTACAGCAATACTTTTTTTAACTTTAAACATTCAGGATTACCCCATGCCATGATGACGTTGCCACGAGCGACGTAAAATGTAAGCCTGTCATGTCCTCTATCTATGTAGCCTATAAAATTGTTAAATGTGAAGCTTTATTATTTTATATGAACCATATATAGGCGAGGCTTTGTAGAGCACACACCCTGCACTGAATTACTTCAGTGTGCTCTTAAACTGGAGGAGAAAGGAAAATGAAACCGAGTGAAGTAAAACAATAGATTGGTCATGAATCACCGTTCGGACACGTGGGGACGCCGGGATTAGAATCCAGGATTACATATTGTGCAGTTTTGTGCTCTTAAACTGGAGGAGAAAGGAAAATGAAACCGAGTGAAGTAAAACAATAGATTGTTGTTGAATCACACCGTTCGGACACGTGGGGACGCCGGGATTAGAATCCAGGATTACATATTGTGCAGTTTATCGGGCTGAAAAATGTATAAACCCGTGCAGACCTGCTTTCAAAAATTGAACTAACGTGAAGAATTTCCCTAAAATCACATAGTACCAGTTACGGAAACCCAAGTTGAGACATTTGTTGAGCGGCTTGGGATGTAATGATCAAATGGAGAAGTTTGTTTCTTAACTAATTGGTTTAAGAGGCATGCAGACAGCAGCAGTGCAATTTTCCCTTCACAAAACGAGGTGAAATACGATGACAATTTGTATATTTTTTTTGTATGTTTTTTTTTAACGCGCTCATACAGCCAGAAGACACTACATCGCGCTCTCAGAGTAGGTTGAGAGGAGTGCAGAACATCCCTGCAAGCTCCCCTCGCACCCTCAAAGGCACAGCAGAGGAATCAAGCGAAAGTGTTGCCTCCCAGAGAAAGGTCATAGCACACGCAGCAAGTAGTGCAATAGCTCCTTGAGCACTGAACAGGTACAGCGGCCGAGGCAGCACCACACACTCTCACAACCAAATAAGGCACAAGGCACAAAAGCTTCCCTTAGGCACGCTGAGCAACCATTCCTCATATAAACAGAACATACACACATAACACAAGCATTGGCAATGCCAATAGGTCTCGCCGATGGGAGAACTATTGGCTTAGTCATTGGGGCGGGGTGGCTATAGGGGGTAACGAATGCATGTCCATAACATGCGTGCTGTGAGCGCAGCTGGCATTATTGCGTATGTAAGTTGAACTTAGGTGCGCATGACTGTGAACGAGGCGCTATGCATTGAGTCACTGGAACCTTCAAGGCTACCTCAGCAACGGGAGCTCAGCCCAATGGGAATGTGCTGATATACCATTAGTCCAAGAAAATACTTGCATTTGACAAAGATAGCACACGGCGGGGTTCTGGCAGCTTCAGCAGTTAAAAATACCTGTACTGCGCCACAAACAAACAAACATCTGGCGCCTACAGATAGAGCTGCCAATCTCCCGTGCCTTGCCCCAGCACGCGCTGCGAAGATCTGGAATGCAGTTGTTGTATGCAGACTGCACTGGTATAAATAAGGCAGAAGCAAAATCGTCTCATGCCGATAAGCAGGAGAGCCGCGCGCCAACTCAATAAGCTGTTGTTGCTCTCAGACGCGGCTCGCGGGGGCTTGCGGGGGGGGGGTGTTGTGCCAGGGGCCCGGGGGATTCTTGAAATAAAAAAGAAAATCCTACCTGACTCTAAGGAGGTCCGCCGTCCGCGCCGCCTCGGGTCCGACTCCGTTTGGCCCTGCCTACAGCCCCTCTCAGCCAATCCTGGCGCTGCTGGCAGCGCCAGGATTGGCTTAGGGCACGGTTACCTCTTGCCCGCCTGCCCATTAGGAGACCAAGGTTTGAGCCTTTGCTCAACCCTCGCTCTCCTAATGGGCATGCGCAAGCCAGTGCACACACAAAGGCGCATGACTGGGCACGGCGCGAAAATTCGGTGCCCTTGCCCACTCATGCGCACTTGTGCTGCAGTGCTGCCCCTGGTCCCTCTGACAATCATGTCAGTCAACATGACGCAGGACCGCCCACCCCTTCAGACTCTGAAGGGGTGGGCGGTCCGACGTCATGCTGACTGACATGATTGTCAGTTCTCCTCGGCTCTTTGAACTTAAGTAAACTGATTGTTTACTTAGGTTCAAAGACGCCGAGGGAGCTGCGGGCGGGGGGGCTACGCCCCAACGCCCCAATGGACGCACCGCCCCTGTCCCGGACACATGCTCTACTCCAGTCACGTGGACCTGTACCGTGCACGTCTGCTGCATGTATTGGGGGCACTGCCATTGGCAGTGCTGCGGATCAGTTACAGGCTGAGCTTCCGCATTGCCAACGTCACCTGCGTTCAGCCTGTGTTGCACTGTCACTCGTGCATATTCGAGTGGTCCATGGATGTCTGCCTCTCCAACGTTACGGTAGCTGACCTGGATTTCGACGTGTGTGTGCGCCCCCTTGTTGGACCACGACCAGGAGTGTCACCGTGATGCCCGTTTATGGCATGCCTGGATGTTTGGCATGCATGCTGGGAACTGGACCTGGGAGATTGCAGGATTCGTCGTGTGCAGTGACCACATTGAGCCGCTCCCTGATTGGGCTTTCGTGCATATTGGGGCCAGGGGTTGGAGTGAGCACATCTGTCCGGGACAGCTGATGGGTTACGTCGCCGACATGTCAGATGTGGTGGACAACGATCTCGCATTGGAAATGTTGGCCTACGCTGCTGCACTCGCATTCATGGACGAGTGACAAGGTACCTGCAGCCAGGACTGCATGTGACCCATTGAACGTGTCCCGACGCCTGGTTGCATGTTGGGGATCTGGTCACATGTCCCTAGGAGACGGACATGGCTGCATTGGCCTGGACTCCTGATCCATGCGCGGACAACATACGCGGGTTGGCAATGACTTGTGTTGGTGATGGACTCCCCCGGGCTGGACATGGGCGCTTTCCAACGTTCCTCATTCAGACATGCTGCTGCATTGGTCTGCATGTCGTGGCACTTCCCTTGGCCGTACTGACAGGCAATTGTTGATAAAGTTTCCGCACGTTCACTTGTCTCCAACTGTGTTGAGTGTTTATTTGTATGCCAATGTGTGTGTCACGGCCTATCTGGGTCCCTGCCTTACATGCATTGCTGCCCCATCAGGGCTGTGGGTTGGTACTTGTGCATTATCATGTCCCTGTTTCGTGCTTTGCCAGATGCGTATGGCCATTTACCGGCCACAAGCGGGTGCACTTGTGTCCTGTGTTCGGTTGTGCAGATGTTGGTGTTTGTACCACATTGTGTTGGATGTTGGGGTGCTCTGCTTCCTATGTGTGTGTGCTGCATTGTGTGTGAGATGGCCCTTCAGCTCTGATTTGGCTCACCCTTCTCCCTTTCAGGCAGTGTGGTTTTTACTTCTGTGCTTGTTCAGTGGTGTGATATTGCCGAGTTGTGTGACTTGTGCTCTTGGTTGGTGTTGTTCCTCTTGGGCATGGTTTGTCTGCAGTTGTGCTGTGCTTAATTGTGCATGTGTGCCATTGTGCCCATCTCCCCCCGTCTCCCCAGTCCCTGGTCGTTCCTCTCCCTCTTGCTGTTGTGTCTGTTGATTTTGAGCAGTTTCCGGTCCCCGAGTCCTGCCACCATCTCCAGACTGATGTGGTGGACACCATTTCCTCCATGTCATCCAGCTCCTGGTGTGGCGGTGGACTCCCACCTCCGGTGTGCATTGCTGCCTTCTGGTTGTTGGCGTGTTTGTGCTTGTTTGTGCGTTTCGCATCATTCCAGCTGTTCTGGTTTTCTGCCACTGTCCTCCTCCGCTCTCCGGCTGCATTCACCTTGTCCACGATGGCCTGCCATGTCTAATGTTTTGTTGCCAATGGTGCTTGTGGGGTTGTGTGCTAGCTCCGACTGCCTCCATTGTGCTTGGCTGTTTTCTGTTTGGTTTGTCTTTCTTTTTTTGTTGTGCTTATTCCCGCATGCCGTATGTGTGTCGCGGGCCTTGCGATGCTTATCGATGCTTTCCTCCTCGCGAATGGGCTCATCGCATGTTTTTTGGTGTTGGGGTTTGTGTTTTTATCTCCGTCGAGGTGGTTGTATCGCGGACATTGGCCGCGGTTTCGGGAGACTATCGCATGGTACCGCCGTGTTGTGAATTCCACGTTAACAGAGGGTTATTTTCCCGCGATGGACTGCGATGTGTAAAGTTGCGTTAACATTTTTTTTTTGTTTAGCACACGTTCTTGTGAATAACCCCTTCAGTGGTTTCAACAAATATCAAGACTCACCTTTGAAATGTCTTTTGAATATTGAGAGAGTATATATGTAATATGTAAGATTTCAATCAGGCTTACCAGCTCCTCCAGAATGAATACGCGTGACAAGAATAGGAGCCATCAGAAAAAGATCTTCCCATAAGGAACTGCCACACACTCTAGTGAAGAGGCAAGAATAAAAATACATGCAGCCAAAGCCAACAGCAGAGTACTAATCTAAGCACCTGATCAAACGAAACCCCAAGCAGAAAAAATCACACGTTTGGGATGCGAGCCGGTGGCGAACTGCATGGTCGCCAAATCTTCCAATAGACTGATGTTGCTAGGCGTGCATGTAGCCCGAGCTGCCTCCTCTTCAAATAACCCAAAAGCATATTCATGCTCCCTTGACTTGGTGCAGCTTTGTCCTCTTGCATCACCGCCCCAGTCGCAAAAAGCCATTCTGATGGATTCTCCAGCCCGCAACACTTAGGCTCTTCGGTGAGTAAATATCAACATTCTTTATCATGCTAAAATTATGGACATAGGCCACTTGATCTAAGTGGTGCATAGAATGCCATGACATAGTAGACAAGGAGAAGCTTGTGTAGGAGGAAAGAGCAAATATTTGTCTGATGTAATCACTTGTGGCAAGTAGATGCCCGTGTGAGCGGCTGAAAGGCAGGCGCTGCAGCAGTCCCAAGGTATGATAATAGCTGCCTGGACATGCTGATGGGTTACCTCTATGATGCACTGCCATCTGGAGGTGTAGCATCTGGTGTGACACCTACTAGCTAGTAGTAACTCAGGAACTGCAGATCCCGTGCACTGAAAACAATAGGAGATTAGAGACAACCAGTCTCCCCACTCCCACCCATTTTTTAATTTGACTGGAGCCTCCCAATAACATTCCTGATATTTTTTCTTTGTTTATTGATTACAGCTTAGGGTGCTAGACTACGTTTCTCCTGACTATCCTGTCCTGAAGAAGACCCCATTATTTAGTATTGTTAGAGGCTGAAACAGTGACTAAAACTCTTCCAGAACGTGCACTGACCAATTTTTTGGACTATCAGACAAGCCTATTCCTGCTTTTTGACAGCAATGTGTAACCAGAACTCTTTATACTTTACGTGTTGATCATTTTGTACCACTAGTTCACATGGTTTATACTGCACTGCACCATTATACCAGTTTATCACTGTAAGCTTTATCATGCATAAGATAATTGTGACTTAATGCCATTTATAATTATGAGTCTTAGCCCATTTGTTATTCTGCTCTTCTGACTATAGGCCTCATTTAGAGTTTGGCCCATGGAGCTCCCCTGCTACATTTACAAGTGCTAAGTTCCCAGTGGCAGAGCCTTTGCTGGATCCGATGTAGGAAACATTTGAATGATAGCCTGTCTCCCACTGGGCCATCGGCTGGCAGTCCCGAACACAAACCATAGACATAACCCCCAAACCCTGGAATAAACTACCCAGCATGTCAAGGATATTTCCTTTTGTTTTTTTCCACTAACAAACTATTGCTTTGGAAGACAAAACATTTTGCTGAGTAGGCACATTAGGAATGGCGCCTACTCAGCAAAGCTTTGGTGCCATCAGCAGAGCTGCTTATAACACAGTGATCTCTACCTGCCTTGCTGAGCTGCCTGATGGAGCTCTTTAATCATGGTGGGCAGTCTTCCCTCAGGTAAGCATAGGACATCCCACCACTGACATCGCAGACCATCAGTCATACTCCAAATGAGGGCCTACATTTTGTTAATTGCAATATGCTCCTTGGAAAAAGATTTGTTTCTTTCTACTGTTATCCTTAAGCTGTATATCGAACAATCAAATCTGTACGTATCATTGCTTCTTTTATACAAGACAAAAGGTAAGAGGCATGTTAACTCAATGGTTTCAGCTGTAAGGCCAAAAATCACAGCGGTGAATGGTAAACATAATACTGATTTATCTTTGCAGATGGTGCTGGATAACTTTTGAGGACCCCTGTCTCAGATAGCAAATGCACGGGATACACAAAGCAGTCAGATCTACAGCAGTGGAGTAACGAAACTTGAGGGGGCCCCCCTGCAAAGTACATGGAGGGCCACCCCCATGCTTCGGACCCAGTCAGGAGCTCCCAGGTCGGGGGCCCGCTGCCCCTGCATGGAGCTCGGGATCCTGCTCCGTCACTGCGGGGTGCTGCCGAGTGCTGTGGAGTACTGCGGGGGCTATTGATTTCTTACATCTGCCCCAAATGCCCTAACGGCGCCATGGATGCGCTGTATTTACAATACAGTGCTCCATGGCGCAAGGATTTACAGATCCGTCAGAAATTCTTCCGCATCTTTTGGCGCTAAAGTGACGCATTGCTGGAGTTGGTCCAGTGGCGTAACGAAACTTGAGGGGGGCCCCCCTGCAAAGCACAATGAGGGGGCCCCCCCAGCAGCCCGGCCCACCACCTACCACTTTGCCCCACTGACAAAAATAAGCAGTCACCAAAACACAAAGTAGAGACTACACAAACCAATGAAAGCAGAATGTACATTAGAGACGAAAAGAAACAAATATAGAAACCGACAAAGACGCATAAAAAACAGAAACCAAATAAAAGCATTAAAGTAACAGCTATGGTTAAAAAAAGAAGCAAGTTAAAAAAAACATGAAATTCAATGAAGAGGGTCTCTGTACCTTAGATGTGTAAGGGAGGACACCCTTCACTAATGAACTCAAAACAGAGAGGTACTCTACCTATCTAATTCTATGAACGCAAAATGTCGCTGATGAAGCAAAATACCCAAGAGCTAGAAAGTGAATCCACAAGAAAACAAAAATAAAGATATAGGTATTTACAATTCAAAATTCAATTTATTAACTATAATATACATAATATCAAAAATTGAAAAGCATGAATGAATCAAACCAAGACACTTCCCGCACAACATTCATTCAAAACTCAATCAAGCCAACAATCATACTCACAAGTGCTTCATACCAATCAATCAACATTGCACTAAAATTGACAACATAAACAGTCATAGCAAAACAGTCCCTATGTAAATCCAGGTTGACTAATGTACAGATAAATGACCACCGTCATATAGAGAAAATCCTTCATCACAGACAAACCATGGAATAGTAAACAAATACGGACACCATCCCTGGTCCAGCCTACCCGTTTGATCTGCCCAGCCGCATTTGCTATATCGATATTCTTGCATATCCGTTCGATTTGCGGCTTTCTTCTTCTTCTCCTTCACTCGCGTCTGGAAGAACAGTATATTTAGCCACTCATCTTTGATATTTATCGTTTCATGTGGCATTGAGGACTTGCATTTGAGCCTAAGTACGTTGCCGGGCTCCAACGATTTACATCTCAATAGGAACTCTCTTCCACGTATTTGTTTACTATTCCATTGTTTGTCTGTGATGAAGGATTTTCTCTATACGACGGGCGTTGAACCTTGGCCCGTTCATTAGGGATTTGTGCGACTCTGCGATTCATTAGCAGTTGTGTATTGTGCATCACAGCTACAGCTGAGACTGTCAGCCCATTATGTACCATCAGCTTGCCTTTCGTTTACACGCTCAAACCGATCGTTCGACCCAGGCACCTCCCACTGTTGTCCATGCACCTGTCTGTGCGCCCTGAAAAAGGTGACGCCCACATATGGGTCTACACCGAAAAGCGCGTCGGCGCTGGATTTCGTTAGTTGGACCTTTCCAACTATCTTAGCCCCCCCATGAATCTCTTGTGATTTGTTATGTATTTATTTGTAAAGGCCTATTGAGTTTTCTTTTTGTAATTACCTCATTTATCATCGGAGATATTTGTTTCATCTTTATATGTTTTGAGTTTCTGCTTCTTGACATATAGACATTGGTCATTTATCTGTACATTTTTCAACCTGGATTTACATGGGGACTGTTTTGTTATGAATGTTTATGTTGTCAATTTTAGTGCAATGTTAATTGATTGGTATGAAGCACTTGTGAGTATGATTGTTGGCTTGATTGAGTTTTGAATGAATGTTGTGCGGGAAGTGTCTTGGTTTGATTCATTCATGCTATTCAATTTTTGATATTATGTATATTATAGTTAATAAATTGAATTTTGAATTGGAAATACCTATATCTTTATTTTTGTTTTCTTGTGGATTCACTTTCTAGCTCTTGGGTATTTTGCTTCATCAGCGACATTTTGCGTTCATAGAATTAGATAGGTAGAGTACCTCTCTGTTTTGAGTTCACTAGTATTTCCCCTGCCGGTTTCTACCTGTATTTATTTTAGGGGCCCCCGTACTTGAGTGGTTACACCCTTCACCAATAACAGGCTTTTACAAAAGCACTGAAGTCGGGAATGGGGGCGGGATGCACGAGACTTTAGACCCCAAAACTGAAAGTTCCGAGCCAGCCCGCTGAGCAACCAATAATTCATTAATCTCTGCAGTGCCTGTTGCTCAGATCAGACAGATATTTAACAGCAATCCGTTTCCCCGAGACGCCTCACACCTCATTGTGAGTGATAACATGCTGAATGGGGAGCGAGAGGCGGGGCCGGAGAGGGGGTGGGGGGCCCCGATAAGCCGGGGCTGAGCACCGCTGAGCCTTTGCACCGGAGCCCACTGCTGTTTGTTTTCTTTCACCAGGAGAGAGGGGCTGGAGGGGAGGGGCGAGGGACATCTCTCGAACCGAACAAAAGCTGCTTTGAGGAGTGGAAAGGGTTAATTAGTGAACTATTAAAAATACTTTATCAGTTGTGTATTGCGATTGATAATGCGGTGGGGGGCTTAAACCTCCCCCCAACACCTAGGGGGTTGTATTCTGTGCGGTGTCCTGGATAAACACAATCATAATAATAATAAAAAAGCAAAATATGCTACAATAGCCATTAGAGTCTTAGTTAAAAGGAGGGGCTGGGATGTTGAGGGCTGTTAGCTAAAATGACAGGGTCGGTGATCTCCTGGACCGAGTTTGTGTTTTTTTCTCCTCTTCCCTTCGCAAATTAGTGGGTTTCATACAGCTAATATTGCCCCCCCCAAAAAAAAAAACAACAACAACACACTGCTCCACACCCCACGATTCACAGATACATTAGCCTCCCAATATTTGTTTTAACCGGAGTGAGGCAAATGTATCACAAAGTAGAGATCAGACAAAGTATTGAAAACATGACAGCTGTGAGTCCACACTATGGGCAACTGGAAAAAGCAAAGAGAAAGAAAACAAAGGGGCCACCGCTGCAAGTGCAGGTTGCCCCAAGCTTCCCGATGAAGTGTGCTGCGAAGTACTGACTGGTAGGGCATCTTGTGCTACAAGTTGGGTAAGTGCCTGGAGCAGCGCCCTTGTGCCCACTCTTGCAAGCACAGTCAAGTACTCATGCTGCAGGTTGGTGTGAGTGCTCCTCCTGCAAGAACCCTGACACTTAACGAAAGAGGGGAGGTTGCTGTGAGTGCTGGAGGCAAGCATTCTCTGGGGTTTTGGGGCCGCTCCTTGGTAATTTTAGGGCACACACCCCTCACTGTGCAAGACATAGAGGAAGTGCAGCTGCTGAAAGTGACTGACGCAGGAGACTGTTGCTGCAAAATCGCCGATAATGCAGTTTGCCTTTGTGGTAAATTGTGGAACTGGAAGCCCCTCTGGTCCTTGCAGTGTAGTTTGCTATATTTAACCCCCCACCAAGGTGAGGTGGGGTCAGGGCATATGTTCAAGGGGCTTCAGTTGGACGTACATGGCTCTTAATACCTTACCTAAGGTAAAAAACTAGAAGAGTTTTTGGGAAAAGGTGGAAAAAAGGGACAGCATCTCGTTCGTTTCCACTGGTATGTAAATGAATGTAGTAGCATTGTGGACAACTTCCGCAACATTAGTGCCGCACTGTTCCTCATGTATTCAATATCGCTACTGGATACTTGGATTCTGAATGCCAGAACTGAACATACGTGAAAAGCATCCGTGTGTCTGCCTCGGGCCTCGTGTTCAGATATGAAGTCTTGAACACTTGAGGTCACTGTTCTCCTTCCGGGGAACAGAGAAAGGCGAGGCGGTCGGTGGATATGGCGCGTCACCGATTTCAAAATGTGGGTAATAATTTAAAACTAACTATGGCTCACTGTCCACCAAGTATTGTTGAAAATACAAAAATAGAACACTTGCAAAAATAATGGAGTGACTTTGTGTGTGCCGACACATATCCACCATGATGCCCTCCCTGATTCCAAATTATCTCATCAGATTACCACCCCGCCACCCACTGAGCCTCCGTCCTCGCCACCACCCACAGACCAATCCTGCCTAGGCTCGGACGCAGACTCACCTGACCTGAGGGCTGGGCCTGGCCTGGCCTGCAGCTTCAGAGGTAGGCGTGAGCGGGCCGGGCAGGCAGCAGAGAAGGCACTGGCAGGGCAAGGCTAGCCAGGCAGGGCCCAGGGCTAGTAATAATTTAAACTAGGGCCGGTGACGGACGTCGACGGTCCTTCTCAGTCTCTGGGCTGGCGTAGCGTGGCTGGGTCCTGGGATCGGATGCCACACCTCGGCTCACGTGCACTTTTAATTGCGCGCGCTCCGCAATGCGCAAGCATGACAAATTCAATCAGGGCATTGGTCACCAGCCCCTGCCCCACCCTGAAGACCGCGCAGACGCGTCGCGGAGACAACTGCGCGCACCCACCCACCATTTAGCCTCAGAGGCCCGGCCGGGGCCTGCGCACCATTTAATTAATGAAGAGGCTCAGAGGCCCGGCCGGGGCCTGCGCTTGCGCACTACGCACCATTTAATTAATGAAGAGCCTCTGAGGCCCGGCGGCCGGGGCCCAGGCGTGCGTGCCGTGTGCACCATTTAATTTATTAAGAGGCCGGGCGTGCCGTGCGCACTGAGCACCATTTAATTCATGATGAAGTGAGGGGGCCCCTGGAGCGCGGGGGGCTCCGGGGGCCTGTGTTACGCCCCTGAGTTGGTCGTAACTCCAGCAATGCATCAGAACACAGAGGTGAGTCCATTGTTAAAAGCCCTGCGTCAATCCTTATGCCTGGTTTGAGAAGGCGTAGGGATTTTGATGCAGTCAAGTCGTAGAGTGACAGTTGAAAAAGTAGTACATTTCACTGCGTCAGTTCCATGTGGCTTTTAAAATGGGAACACCTATCTTGCATACATTATACCTGGCGCAGGTATAATGTGACGCAGGACTTTACAAACTGACGCATTGGGCCCAATACATCAGTTTGTAAATATGGAGCAGTGTGGAGCACTGATTGTGCAGCCGCTGCGTCAAAAAGAAGGACACTGCGGCAGCGCTAGCTCCTTGTAAATATGCCCCCCTAGTTTAGCAAGATGAAATGGCTATGGCAATGATGCTGATGGTAAAGCTACCCGTCCACGTATCAATCGGATAGATGTTAAAAGGCAACTAAGAAAGGAACAAATCAACAATTTTTTAACGATGCACAAAAAAATTGACTAAACTAATGACATGGTCATGTTTTTAGCTGGAAAAACATGAAATAAGATTCCTACCAACTCCCTAACCTTAACACGCCCCATGAATAAGAGGAACTCCATCACCCTACAATGGCTAGCCATATGGGCCAAGCTCTGTCTGACCCCAAAGGGCAGGGGGAGGGAATATTGTTATTCTTAAATGGGAGATGTGAACAATGTTTTGGCAGATGAGGCAGTGGCGTAACACAGGCCCCCGCAGCCCCCGTGGTGCGGGGGGCCCCTAAGCTCCAGGGGGCCCCCTCAGCACAGTACTAAAAATCTGACATTCTGTAAATGACACAAATACAGTGGAGTAGCTAGGGGAGGGCGGGGGGTGCGGCCCGCCCCAGGCGGCACGAGTTTTGGGGGCAGCGGCCTCCCCCGCTCTTACCTGCCGTCTCGGGGCGGCAATAGCTCCTTAATGCGTTAATTAATAATGCGTTTGCCGCGCGCTGAGGGAAGGGGGGGTGGCAAACAGACAAAACTCTCGCCAGCACCCCGCCCCCGCTCTTCACTGCGGCCGCCGTGGGGTGGCAAACGCACGGACCGCCACGGGTGGCCAGAGGCCTATGTACGCCACTGCACCATTAGTGGTGTGGTGCGCATTTCTCACTAATGGCAATGCAGCGCAGTTTCACTGTGCATAAACAGCAGAATGCATTCCATTAGAGCCCTGAACGTGCTTCCACCAATGCCCTAAAAACTCCCTACTAACTCTTTTAACAGGTAAGATTTTTTGTTTTGCTTGACACCACTAAGGGACTTCTATTTGACGTCCCTGATATTGGCCGGTACCTCCCTCCCAGGGTTACTAATACTAGGGGCATTGATAACTACAGGGAGGGAGGTGGCATTAGAAAAACCTAGATCACAAGTGGGACCCTAAGGATCTGCTTAGAAATAAGGATTTACCAAGGGAATCGGGAATTGGGGCCTGATTTTTCCCAGTATTCACCTGTAGGCTCCACCTGCTTTCAGCAGACAGAGTCCCTAAGTGACATTATGGGTTAGTAGGGAGATTAGATGGTTCAGAGAAAGGTAGTATTAAGAGGTAGTTAGGAGTTTTTAGGGTTTACATAAGGGTAAGGCTAAGGGGTAGTAAAGGGCTTTTAGGGTTCAGGGAATGGTATTAAGGAGTAGAAAAACATTTTTAGAGGTCAGGGATGGGTATTATTAAGTAGTAAGGTTTTAAAGGTTCAGAGAAGGGTAGCATTAAGGGATAATAGGGTTGAGGTAAGGGTAGCGTTAATGGGTAGTACGTAGTTTTTAGGGCTCAGGAAAAGGTAGGGTTAAGTTTATGTCGGGAGGAGCCTGGGGAGCAGTACTCGGGATCCCTTGTTCATACCGATATCCTGATAACACAGGTACGGGACGAGGTCGGTCCCTTTAACAATCCAGGAAGCCGGCAGGAGGAGGAGTTAGGAGGCATGACGTCGGCACTGTGGACCCTATCCGGGGACGCTGGCGGATTGAAGAGGGAGGAGCTCGGCACAGCCTGGAGAACCGCGGAAGAGCTGAGAGAGGTGGCAGGAAGCGAGAAGACGCCGGATCAGCAGCCCGCTGTGGACCACCCACCTGGCACTGCACCGGAGGATGCCGCAACACCCCGTGAACCAGGAGAAAGCGTCGGCAGAGTCTGACACCGCGCTACGACCCGCCACTCTCCAGGAGGAGGGTGGCTGGAACAGGTACGTCAGCGTGTCCTGGGCTTCATCAAAACACCGGGAGGGAACGGGTAGCAGAGCGGGAGGACACCGCTGCTTTCTTCACTTGCTTTGGTTTCCACCCCTGTAGCAGGAACGGTGATTCCCCTCACATTCTATCTTCCCCCCCCCTCAGTTTGGTTCTCAGTTGCCGTCAACTGACCCTTGGTTTCTTTTGTTATGGGTCTTCCTTGTCTTCTGGAGCGAACCTGGAACTCAGTGTGGAGCATTGAAGCTGGAACCGCCCTCCCTACTGCTCTGGAACCGGTGAAGCCAAGAAGGATATTCTTTAACCGGACCTTGTACTTGCGTTGTTGTGTTTCCTTTTACTTTGGTGGACGGATCATTGGCAATAAAGCCTCCCATATTGACCTTATTGAGTGCATGTGCTTCCTTAAGGGATACCTCCCCCCCAGTACGACGTGACAAAAGTGGTGGAGAATGCGGGCATAACCCATCTGACACAAGATGGACCAGGTTATAGCCCAGATGCGAGAGGCCCAGAGCAAGCTGGAGTGGGCCATGGAAAAGAGTGCAAGTCAAGCCGAGATGGACCGTGCTGTGTTTACCTCGGCCACAAGCAGACAACGTCACGAAGCTGGCGGAAGGACAAACCCAGCTTTTACAGGTCTTGGGACAAGGAAGAGCACCTGCCCTACCAGGAACAGTTATTCCGTTACAGAAATACGTTCCTGGAGACGACCCAATTTCGTTTTTTTTTAACTTTGAACGGGCCGCAAGGGCTAGCGCCTGGCCCGCAGATCGTTGGCCTTTTTACCTAGCACCCCTCCTCACTGGAGAAGCTCAGGCGGCTTATCAAATAGCTAATCGGGATGGTACCGCCGCCTACGGGCACGTAAAGCAATTTATACTCGACCGCCTTGGGGTCGATGACGAAGCACACCGCCTTCGCTTTAGGCAAGAGAGAGGCGTGACTGGGGACACACCAAAGACTCTCTTTTATAAAATCAAGGATGCCGCGGACCGGTGGCTAAAGCCTCTGGACTCTACTCGAGAGGAAATAATGGAGAAGATTTACCTAGAGCAATATTTGGAGGCACTAACATATGGGACCCAAAGGTGGCTACGTCAACATGCAGACCTGACACTGGAACATGCGGTGGAAATGGCCACCTCATATGCTAGGGCCCAGAATAGAGGAACTACCAAAGAACCCGAGAAGAATCCAAGGCCCATCCAAGTGGGAAAAAACGAGAAAAAAAACTGCCAAAACGTTTTATGAGCCTCTAAAACCACGCTCAGGACGTTCTGATGCCGTTCCTTCTGCTGGCCCTCAATGTTTTGAATGTGGGGACTGGGGCCACATCGCCAAGTTTTGTAGGAAACTAAAAGAAAAAGCGGAGGAAGAACCAATGGATGTAAGCTACCTACCTCAGTCCATCCTATACGCACAGGAAACCGGTCCAGTATATTACGTGAGTGTGAGTTTGAATAATCGTCCCATAACCGCCCTCCTAGACTCTGGTTGCAAACACTCAGTAGTACGACACCAACTTGTGCCCCCCTCCTCTTTCCTGCCTGGGAAATACGTTAGCATTAGATGTGTGCACGGAGACATTAAGGACTACCCCCTGGCCCGCATTAGACTCCAGAGCCAACAGGGTTTAGAATGTTGCGGCTGATGTCGGGGTCTTGCCTCACCTCCATGAACCACTGATCATAGGTATAGACCATTGGTACTCACAAACTTTCTCCCGGGGGCCAAATTTACAGTGTGGTTTGTGGCCGAGGGCCGCACCGGTGGGGGCGGGGTCAGTGGGGGAGGGGGCGGGGCTAGAGCAACCAAAAAAACTGTGACCATGAGGTTGAACAAAGGCCCCTGCAGCGGACGCCTTCGTCCACTGAGCCACCAGACCCGGCATACACACATCTCTCTCTCTCTCTATATCTCTCTCTCTGTCTCCCTCCCTCTCTCTATCTCTCCCTCCCTCTCTCTATCTCTCCCTCCCTCTCTCTCTCTCTGTCTCCCTCCCTCTCTCTATCTCTCTCCCTCTCTCTCTCTCTCTCTGTCTCCCTCTGTCTCCTTCTGTCTCACTCACTCTCTCTCTCTCTCTCTCTGTCTCCCTCCCTCTCTCTCTCTCTGTCTCCCTCTCCCTCCCTCTCTCTCCCTCTGTCTCCCTCCCTCTGTCTCCCTCCCTCTGTCTGTCTCCCTCTGTCTGTCTCCCTCTGTCTGTCTCCCTCTATCTGTCTCCCTCTATCTGTCTCCCTCCCTCTGTCTCCCTCCCTCTGTCTCCCTCCCTCTGTCTCCCTCTATCTGTCTCCCTCTATCTGTCTCCCTCCCTCTGTCTCCCTCCCTCTGTCTGTCGCCCTCCTCCCTCTGTCCGTCTCCCTCCCTCTGTCTCCCTCTGTCTGTCGCCCTCTGTCTCCCTCCCTCTGTTCCCGCTCTCTCTCTCTCCCTCTGTCTCCCTCTGTCTGTCTCCCTCCCTCTGTCTCCCTCTATCTATCTCCCTCCCTCTGTCTCCCTCTATCTCTCTCCCTCCCTCTGTCTCCCTCCCTCTGTCTCCGTCTGTCCATCGCCCTCCTCCCTCTGTCTGTCCCTCCCTCTGTCTGTCTCCCTCTGTCTCCCTCTGTCTCCCTCTGTCTGTTGCCCTCTGTCTCCCTCCCTCTGTCTCCCTCTCTCTCCCTCTCCCTCTGTCTCCCTCTGTCTCCCTCCCTCTGTCTCCCTCTCTCTCTCTGTCTCCCTCTCTGTCTCCCTCCCTCTGTCTCCCTCTGTCTCTGTCCCTCTGTCTCCCTCCCTCTCTCTGTCTCCCTCTCTCTCTCTCCCTCTCTCTCCCTCCCTCTCCCTCCCTCCCTCTGTCTCTCTCCCTCTGTCTCTCTCCCTCTGTCTCCCTCTCTCTCTGTCTCCCTCCCTCTCCCTCCCTCTGTCTCCCTCCCTCTGTCTCCCTCCCTCCCTCTGTCTCCCTCCCTCCCTCTGTTTCACTCCCTCCCTCTGTCTCACTCCCTCCCTCCGTCTCCCTCTGTCTCCCCCCTCTCTCTCTGTCTCCCTCTGTCTCTCTGCCTCTCTGTCTCTGTCTCTGCCTCTATCTGTCTGTCCCTGTCCTTGTCTCTGCCTCTATCTGTCTCTGTCTGTCCCTGTCTCTGTCTGTCCCTGTCTCCCTCCCTCTGTCTCTCTGTCTCTGTCTGTCTCTGCCTCTATCTGTCTGCCCCTGTCCCTGTCTCTGCCTCTATCTGTCTCTGTCTGTCCCTGTCTCTGTCTGTCTCTGTCTGTCTCTGACTCTATCTGTCTCTGCCTCTATCTGTTCCTGCCTCTGTCTCTCTCTCTGTCTCTCTCTCTGTCTCTCTCTCTGTCTCTATCGCTGTCTGTCACTGTCTGTCTCTGCCTCTATCTGTCTCTGCCTCTATCTGTCCCTGCCTCTATCTCTCTCTCTGTCTCTATCGCTGTCTGTCTCTACTTCTATCTGTCTCTACCTCTATCTGTCTCTACCTCTATCTGTCTCTACCTCTATCTGTCTCTGCCTCTATCTGTCTCTGCCTCTATCTGTCTCTGCCTCTATCTGTCTCTGCCTCTGTCAGTCTGTCCCTGTCTCTGCCTCTATCTAGCTCTGTCTGCCCCTGTCTCTATCTGTCTCTGCCTCTATCTGGCTCTGACTCTATATGTCTCTATCTGTCTCTGTCTCTGCCTCTATCTGTCTCTGCCTCGATCTTTCTCTGCCTCTATCTGTCAGTCTGTCCCTGTCTATCTCTGTCTCTATCTTTATCTGTCTCTGTCTGTTTCTGTCTCTGTGCCTCGGGCAGTGCACACGTACTGTGTCTACACGTCCCCGTCACCAGCCCAGAGACAGCCCCCCCCCACTCCCCCCTCTCCCTGTGTAATGTAAAAGCCAGCTCGTTTTCTCCTGGAAAAGACCACTATCACATGGCAAGTGTGAGTCGTGTGACAGGTGTGACAATAAAAGGCTGGGGGTGGGTTGGTTCAGATTCAGTCACATCCGTCTGGTGAACGAATGATAAGTAGCACTGGACACCAGGCGCGCAACGCCCATTGGGCTCCAAGGGCTTCAGCCTCCTCACCCGCCCCCCCCCCCGTCGTGTGTGTCAGCCCGGGCTGAGACAGCTTCCCGGGAACACACACAGCCGCACCCGAGTACTTCACAGGTCTTTAAAAAACCATTTACTTGTTAATGAGGCTTTGTTGTTTTTCGCCTCTTCTTAGCGCCCCTGCATCTCCACTCTGACTATCCTGGAAACGCCCGGCCCCCATGGAGCAGAGTCTCTCGGAGTCCGCGCTGCAAACACAGGTACGATGTCTGCAAGGTCCGCGGGCCGCCAAGGAAGGCTTGCCGGGCCGCTGGCGGCCCGCGGGCCGTACTATGAGTACCCGTGGTATAGACAATCCCTGGTTTCCTGATTTGATGTATGGGACTCTGAGACGTAGTACAGGCTTTCCCCCTCCCCAGAACAGTCTCCTGACGTCCGAACCTTGGGCCATAGACACCCACTTTAGGATAGCCCAGCTTAACGACAGTAGTCTCAGCAACGCCTTTGCAAAGCGCCAAGGATGCCCTTCTGCTCCCAAAAATGGTGTACCCTTGCTTTATTGAGAAGAAGGGACTCTTGTATCGGGTGGGCAAGGAAGGAGAAGAACCTCAATTGCTTGTCCCCACGGCTTTCAGGGAACAGTTTCTGTTTTTTGCTCATGCGCACCTCCTTGCAGGGCATTGTGGAGTGGAAAAAACGTCACAGTCCATACTCCGTAGTTTCTTCTGGCCAGGTGTCCACGCACAAGTGCGAAAGTATTGTCAGGAATGTACGATATGTCAGAAGAAGAACCCCTACATCCCACCAAAATCCCCCTTAAACCCCCTCCCTATAATAGCCAAACCTTTTGACAGAGTGGGTATGGACCTTATAGGGCCCCTCCCCAAGTCCAGCAGGGGTTATCAATACGTCTTCGTGATAGTTGATTATTCAACGAGATATCCCGAAGCCTTGCCCTTACACTCTGCTAACACCACTACCATAGCTCAGAGACTCATAGAGGTGTTCTCCAGGATGGGGTTTCCCCGGGACATAATTACAGACCAGGGAACCCCCTTCGTTTCGAGACTTATGAAACAAGTCTGCAAACAACTGAATATCAGACACATAAAGACATCTGTGTACCATCCCCAGACCGATGGTCTGGTGGAGAGGTATAACGGCAATCTCAAACTAACCCTTAAAAAAATCCTTACAGGAGATGGGAAGAACTGGGACCAGCTTCTTCCTTTGGCCCTGTTTGTTCTCAGAAGTCAGGTCCAAAGTAGCTTAGGGGTGTCCCCTTTTGAATTACTGTTTGGAAGGAGGCCTCGAACCCTCCTTGAAATTACCAAGGAGAGCTGGGAAAAAGACAGTGCTCAAGAAGCCCATACCTTGCTCGAGTACGCCAACCAAGTCAAAGCCCGCCTCCACAAATTAAGAACCCTCGCCCACGACTCTGGAGAAAGCCCAGGTAAAACAAAAACAGACATACGATAAGGGTAAACGATTAATTGAATTGAAGATAGGGGACTGGGCCTTGATACTGCTTCCTTCGTCCACCCACAAATTAAAGAAAGAGTGGCAAGGCCCTTTTCCAGTGATAAGTAAAATAGGTAAAACAACTTACTTATTACAACTCACAGCGACCAAAACACAAATGTATCACATTAATCTTCTCAAGAAGTGGCTAGGGCCTCCACCAAAAAAGCGCATATGGTCTCCACTGTGGATATCAGGTCTTCCACCGTCGAGTCCACCGTAATCAACGACGAGTTGACCCAAGACCACACAAATAATATTCGTGCCTTGCTCAAGTCCTTTCAGGATTTGTTTTCCGACCAACCCGGAAGAACACATCTGGCAATGCACTCTATCCCCACTCAAGAGGGTGTCACCATAAAACAACGACCATACTGAGTCCCCGAGGCCCGACGTCAGGCCCTTCAAAAGGAGATGAACTAGATGCTGGAGTCCGGGATAATAGTCCCCTCTCACAGTAACTGGTGCTCACCGATCGTGCTTGTACCGAAACCGGATGGAAGCATCCGTTTCTGTATTGACTTCAGAGCGGTGAACCGTATCTCCAAACAGGATGGCTATCCCCTTCCCAGGGTGGAAGAACTGATAGAAGAACTTGGTGAGGCTCGGTACATCTCTACCATCGACCTCACCAAGGGCTATTGGCAGATCCCCTTGGACCCTAAAGACCAGGAGAAAACTGCTTTTTCCACTCCCAATGGTCTCTTTCACTTCACCGTCCTGTCCTTTGGTCTACATGGCGCACCAGCCAGTTTTCAGAGACTAATGGACGCTCTCCTGGCACGGCATTTGGACTACTCATCGTCCTACTTAGATGACATAGTGGTATATAGTAAGACCTGGGACGAACACCTGAGACATTTAGAGGCCATATTTACAGAACTCCAATCTGCGCACTTGCATATCAATGCAAAGAAGTCACGTTTTGCCTTCCAGAAGGTTAGATATCTTGGGTATTTGCTTGGGAAGGTCTTAATAGAACCGCAAACGGAAAAGGTAAAAGCCATACAGGAAACAACATTCCCTACCACCAAACAAGACCTCAGGGCCTTTCTGGGTTTGGTTGGTTATTACAGGCGTTTCATTCCTCAGTTTGCAGATAAAGCGGCTCCTCTAACTGACCTTCTAAAAAAGTCCACCACCTCCTCACAGTTACGCTCCCCACAACCCGTGAGCAAGAGGCCTTCCACACTCTCAAGACAGCCCTGACCACATCACCAGTATTGCAGACTCCCGATTTCCGTAAACCATTCATCCTCCAAACAGATGCCTCCGGGGTGGGTATAGGAGCTGTTTTGTCCCAACTTGATAGCGAGAGCCTGGAAAGACCTGTCCTGTACATCAGCCGGAAGCTGTTCCCCAGGGAACGGGTCTATCCCACCATAGAAAAGGAGTGTCTGGCAGTGAAATGGGGGATAGAGAAGTTGAGGTATTACCTTGAAGGCAGGCCCTTTGTGTTATACACCGACCATGCCCCGTTAACTTGGCTACAGAGGAACAAAGGATGTAACGACAGGGTGCTCCGGTGGTTTTTGTCACTGCAACCCTTTCAATTTGAGGTCCGACACCGTAAGGGCACCGAACAAAGCAATGCGGACTTCCTGTCCCGATTCCCTATTTCCCCCGATCTGGAAAATCCTGGGGGAAGGGTGTGTCGGGAGGAGCCTGGGGAGCAGGACTCGGGATCCCTTGTTCATACCGATATCCTGATAATGCAGGTACGGGACGAGGTCGGTCCCTTTAACAATCCAGGAAGCTGGCAGGAGGAGGAGTTAGGAGGCGTGACGTCGGCGCTGTGGACCCTATCCGGGGACGCTGGCGGATTGAAGAGGGAGGAGCTCTGCACAGCCTGGAGAACCGCGGAAGAGCTGAGAGAGGTGGCGGGAAGCGAGAAGACGCCGGATCAGCAGCCCGCTGTGGACCACCCACCTGGCACTGCACCGGAGGACGCCGCAACACCCCGTGAACCAGGAGAAAGCGTCGGCAGAGTCCGACACCGCGCTACGACCCGCCACTCTCCAGGAGGAGGGTGGCTGGAGCAGGTATGTCAGCGTGTCCTGGGCTTCATCAAAACACCGGGAGGTAACGGGTAGCAGAGCGGGAGGACACCGCTGCTTTCTTCACTTGCTTTGGTTTCCACCCCTGTAGCAGGAACGGTGATTCCCCTCACATTCTATCTTTCCCCCCCCCCTCAGTTTGGTTCTCAGTTGCCGTCCACTGACCCTTGGTTTCTTTTGTTTTGGGTCTTCCTTGTCTTCTGGAGCGAACCTGGAACTCAGTGTGGAGCATTGAAGCTGGAACCGCCCTCCCTACTGTTCTGGAACCGGTGAAGCCAAGAAGGATATTCTTTAACCGGACCTTGTACTTGCGTTGTTGTGTTTCCTTTTACTTTGGTGGATGGATCATTGGCAATAAAGCCTCCCATATTGACCTTATTGAGTGCATGTGCTTCCTTAAGGGATACCTCCCCCCCAGTACGACGTGACAGTTTAGTAAGAGGTTTTTAGGGTTCATGGGTAGGTAGTGAGAAGAAGTAATAAGGGTTTTTTTAGGTTTCAATGATAGTTTGTTTTAAGGAGTAGTAAAGGGTTTTTAGGGCTCAGGGAAGAGTAGCATTAAGAAGTAATAGGGGTTTTTAGAGTTCACAGAAGGGTATTTTTAAGGGGTAGTAAAAAGTTTGTAGGGTTCAAGGAATGGTAGCATTAGGTTGTAATGAGGGTTTTTAGGGTGCAGGGAATGGTAACGTTGAAAGGTAGTAAGGATTGTTTGAGATTAAGAAAGGGTATTGTTAAGGGGCAGTAAGAGGTTTTGGAGTTCAGAGACAGCAAGGGTTATTTAGTGTTTAGGGAAGGGTAGTAATTAGGAGAAGTAAAGGCTTTTTAGTGTTCAGGGAAGGGAAACATGAAGGGGTAGTAAGGGTTTTTAGTGTTCACAGAAGGGTAGCGTTAAGGGTTTGTAAATGAAAAATACAATACCATTGTATTTTTTTTAAATCAATAGTAAATTAAAATTAATAATTAACTAGCGTCCCTGATTGTGCCCGGGACTACTTTGACCAGCAGGCACTATGTTCTAGGAGGTGGCCCTTGCTATTTCCTCGCACCTGACACCAGTTGGAAGGCGCTACAAAGCTCATTGCAGAGTCCCGCAGCGCAGATGAACTAACGTCCCTGATCGTGCCCTGGACTACCTCGACCAGCAGGCACTGGGCTCAACGAGGCAGCCCTTGCTATCCCCTCACACCTTACACCAGGTGGAAAGAGCTACAAAGCGCATTGCAGAGTCCCGCAGCGTGGGTGAACTAGCATCCCTGAATGTGCCTGGGACTACCTCGACCAGCAGGCACTGGGCTCCAGGAAGCGGCCCTTGCCATCCCCTCATATCTGACACCAGTTGGAATGCGCTACAAAGCGCTTTGCTGAGTTCTGCAGAGTGGGACATGACCAGGCTAAGGGCAGGCTCGTCAGCGCCAGGAAGAGCCAGGGCAGGGCCACCCCATGGCTTCCAGAAACAGGATTCAGTGTTAAAACAATTTAATTCCACTGCCTACACCCCATACATCTGCCCATCGGACGATATCCCTGGTTACTTTGCCCTCCTCATCGACATTCATTGCTAGTGGAGCGACTGCTGTTGGACTCATTCACCCATCTTGTCTGGTCCTGGGCTTGGGGCTGTTTAGGTCGAGCCTAGCGGCAGCGCGCCTGCGCTGCTCGCTCTGCGAGACTGCTGTAGTAGAGTATAGGAGAGAAGCCAGCGCCCACTCTCCGCCCTTATTTTTCATTGGCTTGTGTCATTGTCTTTTGTAAGTGCTGCCTTCGGATTCGTTAATAGGCTTGTTAGTCCCTCCTTAGTACGACCTTGTGTTCATTTGTAACCTCCTACGGCTACTGGCCCCTTGACTTTGGTTGTTACACGGGACCTGTTATTTAGTCTGTAAGCACTATTTACTTTATTGAGCTTCTCTTACTGCAGGCCGGACATGCGCTGCTTCAGCTGAAACCGCTTGTGTTTTTTTAAGCAGCACAGCTGCCCCCGTAACACGGGCACCTGCTTTTAATCACTTTAACCCAGCATTATCTCGTGTCTGTTTCAACCCCCCAAGTAAAATGGATTTAGAAATGATTAGCGAATTAAGTCATGTGAATTCCAGGTAGCACATAATCGTGTGCTAATGGGCTGAAGCAGACAACAGCACATCTGTGTTACATGTCATCTGCACTAAAGCCACCTGACAGGGTTGTTTTCAAAAGCCTGTTTTATTAACAACAACAACACCACCACCACCAATACCACCACCACCACCACCAATACCATTACCAATACCACCAATAACACCACCACCAATACCACCACCTCCACCACCACCAATACCACCACCAATACCACCACCACCACCAATACCACCACCACCACCAATACCACCAACACCACCACCAATACCACCAACACCACCACCACCAATACCACCACCACCAATACCACCACCAATACCACCACCAATACCACCAACACCACCACCAATACCACCACCACCAATACCATCACCACCAATACCACCACCACCAATACCACCACCACCAATCCAATACCACCACCGCCAATACCAATACCACCACCACCAATACCACCACCACCAATTCCAATACCACCCCCACCAATACCACCACCACCACCAATACCACCACCAATACAACCACCACCACCAATATCACCACCACCAATACCACCATCAATACCACCACCACCAATACCACCACCACCAATACCACCATCAATACCAATACCACCATCAATACCAATACCACCACCACTACCACCACCACCAGTACCCCACCAATACCACCAACGCCAATACCATCACCAATACCACCAATACCACAACCACCACCAATACCACCACCACAAATACCACCACCACCAACACCACAACCACCACCAATACCACCACCAGTACCACCACCAATACCACCACCACCAATGCCACCACTAATACCACCACCACCACCAATACCGCCACCAGTACCCCCACCAACAATACCACCACCAATAATACCACCAATACCACCACCAATACCACCACCACCAATACCACCACCATCAATACCACCACCAATACCAATACCATCACCACCACCAATACCACCACCACCACCAATACCTCACCACCAATAATACCAATACCACCACCACCAATACCACCACCACCAATACCACCATCAACAATACCAATAACACCACCAATACCACCAGTACCACCACCCTCAATACCAATGCCACCACCAATACCAATACCACCACCACCAATACAAATACCACCACAAATACCACCATCAATACCACCACTAATACCACCAATACCATCACCAATACCAATACCACCACCAGTACCAATACCACCACCAATACCACCAACACCACCAAGACCACCACCACCAATACCCCCACCACCACTACCACCAACACCACCAATACCACCAATACCACCACCACCACCAATACCACCACCACCAATACCACCAACACCACCAATATCACCAATCCCACCACCATTACCACCACCAATAACAATACCAATATCACCACCAATGCCACCACCACCAATACCACCACTGCCAATACCACCACCGCCAGTACCACCACCACCACCACCAATACCATCACCACCAATACCACCACCACCAATACCACCACCACCAATCCAATACCACCACCGCCAATACCAATACCACCACCACCAATACCACCACCACCAATTCCAATACCACCCCCACCAATACCACCACCACCACCAATACAACCACCACCACCAATATCACCACCACCAATACCACCATCAATACCACCACCACCAATACCACCACCACCAATACCACCATCAATACCAATACCACCATCAATACCAATAACACCACCACTACCACCACCACCACCAGTACCCCACCAATACCACCAACGCCAATACCATCACCAATACCACCACCACCAATACCACAACCACCACCAATACCACCACCAATACCACCACCACCACCACAAATACCACCACCACCAACACCACAACCACCACCAATACCGCCACCAATACCACCACCAACAATACCACCACCAATAATACCACCAATACCACCACCACCAATACCACCACCACCAATACTACCACCATCAATACCACCACCAATACCATCACCACCACCAATACCACCACCACCACCAATACCCCACCACCAATAATACCAATACCACCACCACCAATACCACCACCACCAATACCACCATCAACAATACCAATAACACCACCAATACCACCAGTACCACCACCCCCAATACCAATGCCACCACCAATACCAATACCACCACCACCAATACAAATACCACCACGAATACCACCACCAATACCACCACTAATACCACCAATACCATCACCAATACCATCACCAATACCAATACCACCACCAGTACCAATACCACCACCAATACCACCAACACCACCAAGACCACCACCACCAATACCCCCACCACCACTACCACCAACACCACCACCACCAATACCACCAATACCACCACCAATACCACCACCAATACCACCACCACCAATACCACCACCACCACCAATACCACCAATACCACCAATGCCACCACCACCACTGCCAATACCACCACTGCCAGTACCACCACCACCACCACCAATACCACCACCAATACCACCACCAGCAATACCAATACCACCACCAATACCAATACCACCACCTCAGCACCTCTCGCTCACTAGTAATAGCAGGGCACTGTACGAGGCCGGAGCTGCTGCCGAGACCATCCCTCCCTCCCTCCATGCCTGCCATAAAGCTCAGCCCGCCCTGCACCAGGAAGTGAAACCAGGGCCCTACTACAGCTGGAGTGTTTTTTATTAGGCGAAAGATAGCAATGACATTTCGCAATGCCACACTGCACACTCAAATCACGGAGATAGCAGGAAATAGCTCCCACCTCCCGCCCTTCCTATTTCGCCGTGACAGTGTAATCACAGAGCAAAAGGTGTTGGAGCACTTTGTTAGTGTTTATAGCTCGGATCATATGTAACTCTCACTTCACACTTTGTGTCTGTGTAATTTACAAAACTTACACATCTTCTTCACTGCACTATTTATCACTACTTTGAAGACGTTGCAGGCCTGTCTCTTCCTCTGATATTTACAATCTAACAGGCGGTCGAGAAGGCCCTTTATTGTAATGCAATAGGTCTCGCATTTGCGAGAGTTTAATCTATTAGTATTGTAAATGACAATGCCTTTTATTTATGTTTTAAAACCCAAAACATAAATAAAGGCATTGTCATTTACAATGCCAATAGCTCAAACTCGTGTGCAGGCGAGACCTATTGCATTGCAAATGCTTTTTTTTTTTATTGCATCCCAAAACCTATTGTTATACATCTCCCTTCGCTGGGGCCCAAAGGGTGTCCTTGGTATGGGTAAGGGAAAAGCAGTGGAGTCGCTTGTGGGGAAGACAAATAAAAGGAGCAAGTTGGTGGCACCAACAGAATCAATTAAACCCTTTCATCCTTAAATCTCAATGATAATGACACCCTAATAGAAGAGGTAGAGTCACTTTTGGGGATGACCAGGGTGGCTCCCAATTCAAAACACGCAGTAAAGTTGCCCCTATATTTGCTAAACGAAAGAAAAACACCCTGGCCACTGGTCCCAGTACACAGGGAACAGAGGAGCAAGTTTGCACCCCCGCCTCCTCTTCTCCACCTGTGGCCACTATTGTTCCACCTACCCAAGATGTAGGCCCTATCTTCATATCACCTCCATGCACCAATAGGTTTACTGTTCTTGCTACCTTATTCCCCTGGCACAACCAGGAATTAGTCTCAGGAGGGGCACACCTTAGCACCAAGACATGCATTTCACCTGAAACCCTCAACGCTGAGCCATCTGCAGGCCCTACTTGGGCTGTATCATCATTAGCAGACATGGCAGGGTCCCTTTCCGAGAGCCCCCGCATGGATGCTTCTGTAATTCTTACTCTATCTCAACAGTTGCAGGGAGAGATTGCATACCTAAGGGCTCAAGTTACCTCCCTTACAGGTAGGGCTCTTGAAATCCACAACGCGTCCACCTGTAATCACACCGGCCTCACATGGTATGATCGCAACGTATTTGAACCTGATATCCAAACGCAATAGGAGCAAAGACAACAGTATGTGGGGGCAATTTGATAAAGCAATCCACCTTTCACATACAAAGCATGTGCTCCGACAGGCCCCCTGATTGGCCCTCTCCGCTGGCCCTCCTTCCTATCTCCACCCCATGCTAGGGAACAAACACTAGGACGAGCAAAGGAGTAGAGCCCACTCCAACAAACTTCCATCTAAGCATTCTGCAGCACACATAGAAAGAGCAATTCACCATTAATGATTGTTTATGTGCAGGAAGGTGTCCCTTACTGCACATAAACAATCACCCCTGCAGTGCAGCGCAGGCACTCTTACAACATGGCACATGGGTGCCTGCTGGCGCTAGGCAGCTTATTTAGCGCCAGCTCTAGGTGAAACGCAGGGGTGCACTGTATTTTTGTAAATACAGCGCATCCCTACATTTTAAAAATGTCAGAGCACGAAGTTGCCAAATTTGGAGTAACACTCCACTCCGACATTTTTTTGTAAATATGCCCCTTGAGGTCTTAATTGTCCTAGTTGTATAGCCCAAATTCCAATAGCACTTTAGCACTTTCTCATGTTTTTGCTGATACATTATTTTATTATAGCCAACGTTGCACTGCTCTTATATGTTTTTTACCCTTGTTGCATTTTAAATGTACTTCATGAACACTTTTATATATTGTATATACTGATAGTACGGCAGCCAAAATTGATACAGTGGCCCTATGATGACTTTTTGACATGCCTTATAGGGCTTTGCTGAATTGCATATAATTGAAATAGCACTGTTGCACCTTATCAGGATCTTGATGAGACAATACTCTACCTGTATAGACACCATGCTGCCTTTTTTTGCACTTACATGACGAGCTGTTGATGTAGGTTATGAACTTTCTCTATATATTGGACTTATACCTTATTGCAGCACCTTGTCAGATTTTATGGTGTTTTGATTATGTATTTTCTCTTATATATTATGGAATTGCATGCAAACTTTTATGGTTTTCAATCAAACCAGATAAAGTTTAAAAACAAACAAACAAACAATTAAATTCACTTTTTGGAATTGGTTTTCGTTCAGAGTTGGGTAGCATTTAGGTGTTGTAAGGGGCTTTTTGGCTTTAGGGAAGGGTAGCGTTAAGGTTTAGTAAGAGGTTTTTAGGGTTCAGGGAAGGATAGCCTTTAGGGGTAGTAAGAAGTTTGCAGTAGCGGCCGGTGTGCGGATTGAGTCGAGGGGTGGGGGGGATGGACATGAAATAAATAAAACACCTGCCTCGCCACATCGTGCCCCTCTCTTCTGCAGGCACAGGCACCCAGAGTGCACTGCGGCTAATTCTGACGCTGGTTTCATGCTGCTGAAAACAGCGTCAGGATTGGCCTGAGTGCCAACGATTTGCACTCTCAGTTAGAGCCTGTGCCTTCTCTCTTCAACCCGGCAACACAGCTTGGGTTGGAGAGAGTTTCTGTGCGCATGATGGGTTGGCCGGCCTCAGACGTCAGGCTAGTCTGTCATGCGCACTGAATGCCAGTGCAAAACACTCCTCCACCAGCCTGTCATCACCTTGGCCTCGCCCCAAGCCTCTGCTCCGAGAGAAAAAATAAAAAGATAATAAACAAGGGTTTATTATCGTTTTATTTTTCATTTTTTTGGGCTACTGGCAGGTGAGGTGACGCTCCTCTGCCAAAGCGGAGGAGCCGTCTCTGGAAGTCTGTTAAGTTTAGGGAAGGATAATGTTAAAGGGTAGTAGTGTTTTTTATCATTCAGTGAAGGGTACATTAAAATTACAGGATATTAAATGTAATATATAAAGTATTACATTTGAGATAAATTAAATATGATAGTATAGTAATATTTAAATAATAAATAAAATCAGTGGTCGAAGTGCATTTAAAAAAGTATTGTAACTGTGATGCTGTTCGCAAAGGGGGCGGGTGAGTGAGCTTTGGAGCGTAGTGAAAGGCATGGCTCAAAAAAGAAAATATTCTGTAACTTTTTTCGGTGTTTCACCTTCAGGTAACTACATATAAAATAGTGCACAGCTCAAATGAAAATTAAATACAAGTTATGTTAATCAGTGGGCAATATCACACATTATGAAAACTCTTTTGGTTAATGCACTGCACCAGAGAGCTACAGAATTGCATCCTGCATGGTGCATTGGAGAATAGTGACTTGTGTATGTTTAGTGCCACGAGGTCCCAGTCTGTGACAGAAAGCACTGTGAATACACACGTTAGTATTTTAAACTTGCATTGCACACAATATAAGATAGGCTGCAACAAAATGCGCAAAAGTTATTAAGAGAAAAAGTGTTTCCAAAATATAGATTTTTTGCAGACTGTACATAGTACAGGTTCTGTTATAACTAAAAAAAGCACGCACTTCACAGCTTAGCTGATAGCTCCCTTACAATATCCCTCAAAAAGAATAAATGTTTTACTAAACCCGTCCATAGATCAGCTGACCCAAAGTATTCTTAAGGGCACATCAGGCGGAAGCAGAAATTGGGAAACAGAGGAAATAAAGAGAGTAAGAGCACTAACGATCGTACATTCGCGTAATCAGAGAGAGGTGAGATTTAGTCCTAAAAAACCCATTGGGCAGGAGGCAGGGCGAGCGGCAAATGCCACACACAGATCACTGGGACTTAGGCCTCAGTCCTGATGGGAGTGTATGTCAACCAAATTCGAAATTGAATTCAAGGGCCTAAATGAATCCGCGAGGCCGAAAACAATCGATAAGGATGTCAAGTTCTTAGATCTCAATAATCTCATGGAATGTGGCAGGGCTTAAAAAACTCATGGGAAGCAAAGAAGGGTTTCTGTATTTGGGTACTGGCAACATCCTCTGTCTTCAAGAAACATGGGCAATGACCCCACTACTCTACCAGATTTCTATGAGATTTTTTCTATTGCCTCTCGCCTAAGTCCATTTGGCCGTCCCTCAGGGGGTTTATCAATTTTCATCAAGCATACAGCCAAATTAACAGTGACGGTTCTTGACAGTAACTGTTCGGCAGCCCAAGCGGTTTGTATACATGGTCTGAAAACACAAAACAAATGGTTGTGATTGTGGTCAACTGTTATTTGAATGCTCCCAGGAAAGCAAGGATAGACTTGGTAAATCATTTTCTTGAAAGCCTTGAAGACCTCCTTCTGGATTACCCGCATTGCGAATTCATAATCATTGGAGACTTTAATATCAGGGGGCTGGGGAAGAACATTGCTGGAGCTTGTAATGTAAATGCTGGTTATGGGATTAATGGTTTTATGAAAATCCACAATTTAGTGTCAGCTCAGTCGGAATTTGAGGCAAGAAATAAGGAGTTGATATTTCCACCAACCTGCAAAAATGTATCGACCATTGATTATACCTTTTTATCTACAGGTCTGGCCGCACGATTAGATCACTTTGATATTTTGATTAGAGCAGAAAGCGACCATAATCCATTAAGGAGCACGCTGAGTCTTGCTTTAAAACCAGCTGATAAATCCATTGATGTGGGTATTTCAACAAGGGAAGAGTCTGTGAAGCTAGTTAGAAGAATTAAGTGGCTATCGGAATATAAATTCATGGTTAGCCCCTGGTTAAAAGATCAGGAGTTCCTTTTAACCACAAATCATCTAGAAGGTGCCCTACAGATGTGGGGAAGGCTTATGGAGAACGTACCAAAGTATTTACTGGAACAGGAGGGTAGGCCCAAAATTAAACAAGGGGGGAACAAGCCAGTAAGGCCAGGTAATTTTTGCAAGGCAATCATTGTTTCTAAAAGAACGCTGCATAATGCGCAGCGTGTCCATCGGTGTAATCCTTTAAAAACCACAGCCGCAGCAGTAAAATTGGCTAGAAGGTTACACAAAATAACAGTCTGGGAGAAACAGAAGTAAAGAAAGGATAAAGAATGGGCCACAATCTTTCAGTTACTAAAGGACTGTAATCAAGCGCGATTTTGGGCCCACCTTAATAAATTCAAAAATTGTGATATGGTCAGGGAAAATGGTGTTTCAGAAGCAGTTTGGGTGCGCCATATTGTTGAGCTGTATGGGGAGCAGGCTGACAATCTAATAGAGGCTGGATCACCTGCCACCCCAATGTTAACCTTTAAAGGAAATTTGGTGGCGACCCTCAGCGACCAAGCGGTGAGAAGCACCTGCACCCGCGTCTTGCTGCGACCTACCCCTCCCCCATAACATACCCGGGTTCCCCTCGGCCCTGCCCTGGTTGTAGCTCCGCTTGGGTTCTGGCGGGAGCTGCTGCCTGAGACACTGGGGATTGGCACACCCGCGGAGAGGTTCGGGCCAGGGGACGACCCGGCGGGGAGAGGGATAGAGAACTGGCGCTCGGCCCTGACGTGTCCCGGGAGGGCTGGGAGGCCCGCGGGGCACCATGCCGCTACGCACGGACACCTCACAGCAGAGGCCTTGAAGCCATAGGCGCCCTCGGACACCGGTGCCCCCTCAGTAAGGAGTGGCGCTGACCCTCGGGTGCTGAGAGGGGAGAAGCATTGGGCGCCCGCCACCGTAGGCTGCCTCCCTACCCTCAGAGGGCTCCCGGTGGACAGCAAGCCGCCATATCTTCGGCGCCCTGCCCCGGCCGCGGACCGGCCGAGGCCTGCATCGCAGCAACAGTCCCCGGGGATTGAGGGGACGATCGCCTGATCGGAGGCAGCTGGCCAAGTAGAGGCCGAGTAGCAACATCCAAGGCGGGCCCTTGCAGAACCGGAGGGAGGGCTGCGGGGGTCTGGACTCTGCACGCGACCTGTCTGGCACGCCACGGCTAGGCCCTGAGACTAAGGGGCGACACTGCACTTTGGAGAGCCGTGCACAGGGAGACCCGACTCCAGCCAAGGCTGCTGCGGCCCCTGCGAGGCGCAGCCCGAGTATGTCGACCGCCCGGGGCCGCAAGGACAAGTCGGCCACCAGGGAGAGGTCACTAAAGGATCTTTTCGCCAGGGCACAAGAAGGGGGGCCAGCGGAGCTGGAGAGACGGGAGGAGCACGCGCCGACGGATTCCACCTCGGCGGAGCCGGTGACGCGGGCGTTTCTTGAATCTCTGTTCGCCAACCTGAAGGATGACCTACAAGCGGTGAAGCGCGACCTCACTGCAGAGATCAAGGACATCCGCAAAGATGTCGACAGCATCGGGGGAAGAGTGGCTTCCCTTGAAGACAGGAGTGACACTAGGGATACCGAACTGGCCGCCATGCAGCAGGAGGTGATCCGCATTCATGAGCAGCAAGTGGATGTGCAATCCCACCTGGAAGACCTGGAGAACCGCTCCCGGCGCCACAACATCAGAATTCGGGGAGTTAGGGCTTCAGAGGAGGCAGGCCACATCTTTCTCTATGTAAGGGAGCTATTTAATCACATACTGGGCAATCCGCTGGACTCTGCGCTACACACAGACCGAGCACATAGGGTAGGCCCACCAAGAGCGGCAACGGCACCACCAGCAGATATATTGGTCTGCGTCCAGGACTTTACCACAAAAGAAGACATACTACGGAAAGCCAGATCGCTCCATCCAATAACCTTCAGAGGCCAATCGCCTGTCCTCTACCAGGATCTCGCGGCCATCACTCTCCAGAAACGTACAATTTTCAGACCTATCACAGAAGCTCTTCGGCACCGTAGCATCTCCTATTCTTGGGGCCACCCGTTTCGTCTCATCTTCCGCCATGAGGGCACATTGTACCAGCTCCGCTCTGTGGCCGAAGCTGGTAAGCTGCTGGGGATCCCTCTCCCAGAGGACTCTAGCGATGAGGAGCAGCCGGGCCGTGGGTCCGGGGATGGTCGCCCCGGGTGGAAGAAACAGCGCCGCCGCCGCCGCGTGCGGGGGCCGGACCCTTCACAGATCAAAAGAGAGCAACAAGCTGCCCTTGATGCCTTACCGACAGCTCTGGCCAAATCTTCGGCTTCCTGACTGCACCTGTCCTACGAGGCGAATCCTCTCTAAGGCCTTCGGTGGGACGGAGGAGGGAAGCTGCTGCTCCCATAGGCCACACGACAACCCCAATGACTTTTTTCGCTGTACATCTTCGGATATCGGACTATTTTCTATTTTCATGTTTTTTATTGTTGGTGCTTTTTGTGCCTTGTTTTTTTTGTTTTTCTGGGGGTCTTTGGACTGTCTCTTCATCTCTTTCCTACTTTTCTGTCTTTCACTTTTTAGGGGTCCGATCTAAGCAGTGCTCTTACACAATAAATCCGGCACAGGTACACAGAACCATTTTTCCAGGTCCCTTCCCGAGGCTGCCCCAGTGGGGTCATATAACTAGCGACCGGCCCGCTATGGGAATTGGATGACACCGCCTTCTGTTCGGGTCCTCACACTTAATGTGAGAGGGCTCAATAATCCCATCAAACGCAGGTCTCTCCTTTCGTACCTAGAGAGCTCAAGGGCGGATATCTGCCTCCTACAGGAGACTCATCTCCTCCATAAAGACTGCCATAGGCTCAAATCCCGCGCCTTCCCGATACAATTCTTCTCATCCCGAACCACTAAGACGGCTGGGATAGCCATACTGGTATCCAGGACTTTCCAAGGTAGGGTAGTGCAGAAGGGGTCTGAGATTAGAGGCCGTCTTCTCACTTACCATTTTACAGTGGGGGGTCATGATCTGATAGTGGGGTCCATCTATGCCCCCAATGAAAGCCAGGAACGATTCTTACACGATGCCCTCACAGAAGCCACAGCGACTCCAGAACGCCATATTCTCATAGGGGGAGATCTCAACTTGGTGTTTGACAATGACCTAGATCGCTCAGCGCAGCGCACCACTCAAGTGGGCGCCCTCTCACATGCAGGGCTCACTAGGCTGACTAACATGGGGCTTACGGACCTATGGCGCCACCACCACCCTCAGACACGAGCTTACACATATTACTCTAATGCACATAAAACGTACGCGCGATTAGACTACATGTTAGGATCCAAGGCAATTCGAGACATTACCCTCTCAGCCGATATCCTGACGGCTGCTCTTTCAGATCACTCCCTGGTGGAGATTACGCTAGCTCTCCCCCAATTGCAGCGACCCACCGCACACTGGCGCTTCCGCGACACTTTATTACACAGACCGGACACGGTCACACAGCTACAGAAAGCCCTAAGGGACTATCTCACGCACAACGATAACTCGGACACTGCTCTCTCCACACGCTGGGCAGCCCTCAAGGCAGTCATCAGGGGGGAGGTCATTGCTATTTCCGCAGCGGATAATGCGGACCGTAAAGCCAAGCGGGAAGAATTGACACACAGGGTAAAAGAGCTAGAGCAGATGCACCAGCGCACCGGCGCTCCACGAATCTGGCGACAACTGACGGCGGCTCGGTCACAATTGTCCGCCCTTGATCGTGACAAGGCGGAATATGCGGCTATGGCACACTTTCTACACCGGAGGGGATAAATGTGGGCGGCTACTTGCACACAGACTTCGGGAAGCTCGACACCGCGGGGGCGTTCAAGAGGTCAAGAACCGGGCAGGCACACGAATAACTGAAGATGCGGCTATTGCCGAGACTTCTATGCCCACCTCTATGATGCACAGATGCTGGGGAATGCAGACATTGAGGGATACTTAGATCAGGCCCATCTTCCCACCCTAACGCTGGAACAGGCGACACACATAGAAAGGGATATCAGAGTGGAGGAGGTGATAGCGGCTATCACTTGGCTCAAACTGGGCAAATCACCCGGCCCTGACGGCTATACTGCGGCATTTTATAAGCAATTCTGCTCCACACTCGCCCCCCTGCTTACCAGGCTATTCAACTCCTTTGCAGAACCAGGGGCGATCCCACCTTCCATGTTGGAAGCGGCAATAGCCGTCATTCCTAAACCCAGCAAGGACAAGGCAGAATGCGGGTCATATCGGCCTATCTCGCTCCTCAACATTGACCTAAAGCTCTATACCGGAATCTTGGCATCCCGGTTGGCGCCATACCTGCCGGGTCTAGTGGACCCCGACCAGGCCGGTTTTATCCCGCAGAGGCAAACAAGTGATAATACGAAGCGTGTCACGCATCTCATAGAAAAGGCCTCCCGAATCCCTGGGGATTACATGCTTCTCACTATAGATGCGGAGAAGGCCTTTGACCGAGTCCACTGGCCTTATCTAGAGCAGACGCTGACCCGAGTCGGTCTGGGAGACAAGATGCGGACCCGTATTTTCAATTGCTACCGGCTGCCCACAGCAACTGTACGGATTAACGGGCACACGTCCACCCCTCTTCCTATTAGCAGGGGCACGCAGCAGGGGTGTCCACTGTCACCTCTGCTGTTCGCCCTTTACATGGAACCATTAGCACAAAGGGACCGGCACCACTCGCAGATCATGGGCATCCGTATGGGGGGGGATACGCATACCATCAGCCTGTATGCAGACGATGTGCTGGCCACCTTGGCCCGGCCGGCGGAGTCACTGAAGGCCTTTCTGGAGGAATTGGATGCATTTGGGAGGGCATCGGGCTTCAAGGTCAATCTGACAAAGTCCACAGCACTGAACCTCTCCATGCCCCCGCAGGAGCAGGCGGCACTACAGGCCCAACACGCCTTACAATGGTCCGATACCACAGTCCCTTATTTAGGTATCCAATTGGCTCCGACCTTACAAGCCATGAGGTTAGTCAATTACTCTCAGCTTCAGACTCAAGTCCGCTCTGACCTGCGATATTGGAAACATCACCCGATCTCGTGGCTCGGAAGGGTCGCCGCGATCAAAATGACAATTCTCCCCAAAATTTTATATATTTTTCAGACACTCCCACTGCCGCCCCCCTCTGGATGGCTCCAGAAGATGCAATCTGAGCATTCGCACTTTATCTGGCAGGGACGTAAACCGAGAATGAAACGATTAGCCAGTTTCCTCCCCCCTCACGAGGGGGGCTTGGGGATCCCGGATCTCACCCTCTACTTCAAAGTGTCGCAACTACGATATTTAGTCGAGTGGAGCCGGACCGAGTCCGAGAAACACTGGCTCTTTCAGGATCGAGCCGTAGCAGGCACGTCTCTCATGAAGGTTCCCTTCCTTCCCAGACCACATCGGCCTCCCAACTTGTACGCCGCACAGGTGACGCACACCACCCTCACCGCCTGGGATCATACTAACACGAGATATGGGCTCACCACTTTCCCCTCCCCACTCACACCCTTATTCGATAACCCCGACTTTCACCCCGGGATGGGAGCACAGTCATTCCAGCAGTGGAGAGAGAATGGCTGCCGGGCCTTGGGCTTATTATTTACAAAGGGCGACATCCTTTCCTTCGCGCAGTTGCGGGCCAACTTCGACCTTCCAGAGTCTGAACGCATGCATTATCTACAGGTACGGCACTGGGCCATGCACCCTGACAATCGTGCGCAGGCGACCAGGCCTCTCACTCCCTTTGAGAGGTGGTTGATCACACGAACTTCCGATAAAAAGCTGATCTCCAACATATACCAGATGCTTCTCTCTCGCTATACCCATACTTATCATGCAGGGAGGGCACGTTGGGAACGGGACCTGGGTCGCAGCCTCAGCGCAAAAGAGTGGGAGGGCGCGTGCTATAGAGCCCGTCATACTGCTACACAAGTGGGCCTCACGGAAACCCTCACCAAACTGGTGTACTACTGGTACTATACCCCCGAAAGGCTCCATCAGGTAGACCCGTCGCAGACACCCGACTGTTGGAGGGGGTGCGGGCAGAGGGGTACACTGGTCCATCTCCTTTGGGACTGCGAACATCTCCAGAGCTACTGGACACATGTTTTAGATGAGGTTGACAAACATCTGGACACTGAGATCCCCAGACTCCCGGCATACATCTTATTAGGGGTGCCCAACCGACTCTCCTACCCCTTGAAATCTAGGAGAGGGAAGCAGATAGCTATGGCATTGGGCTCGGCAGTCCAGAACATTCTCATTCACTGGAGGACACCACGCATCCCCACACACACTGGGTGGTACCATCGATTGTGGAACATATTAGGTATGGAGAAGATCTCACTCGCCCAGGCTGGGAAGGGCTCCTCCTTCAGTGACCTTTGGCAGCCATTTTTGACGTTGCTCACACAGGAATTTCGGGAGCTGACCTGCCCACGCTTCTTGCGCTTGCTACGCCTCGCGGAACCGGCTTCTGCCGAGTGAGCAGGCTCCTATTGAGTACCGACACTATGCCAGATTCAGCACTAATGGCTAGATTGGACTGGGAAGGGTGGGGGGTGGCTTTTCTCTACTCTTTTCTCTTTTTCCTGCTTTTCTTTCATTCTCGGGGACGGGGGGGGGAGGGTATTCGTCAGCAGTTATTGTTTTAATTGACCAATGCATCATTTTGCCGATATGATGGGCCCCATGTGGCCTGAGTGTAGCGAATTCGTTCTTTGCATTGTCTAATAAAAGATTTAAACCATAAAGGAAATTTGGTGGCATCGGAACCAAGTCTACAACATCAAGAGGATTTGGAAACTGGGCTAGGCCAGCCTGAGGAAGAGACCCAGGTGGTTCTGGGCTATTTAACAAATAGTGGGGAGGTGGCAAAACTACTAAAAAAGCTGATATCCGATGGAGCCCCTGGCCCGAACGGCCTGCCAGCCAGCCTTTTTAAGGAGGTGCATATAGGTTCGGCAACAGTGTTGTCAGCTCTTTATAACCACTGTTTTTTAAATGCTGATATACCAGATGGCTGGAGAGGATCAATTTTATGCCCTATATTTAAGAGCGGAGATCAGACTTCGGCAGCGAATTATAGATTGGTTGCCCTACTTGATATTGAGGCAAAAGTATATGCCCGAATTTTATTAGATCATCTAGAATCCTGGGTGTCCGAGGAGGGCATTTTGCCATTCTTTCAAACAGGGTTCAGGGCGGGGGGCATCTACAGTAGATAATATTCAAGCTCTCTCTGCCCTCAGGCACCATGCCCTTCAGAGGAATAGACCACCTCTCTTGTTCTGTTTTATAGATTACAGCGCAGCTTTTGACAGAGTGGATAGGGCTATCCTCTGGAGGAAGCTGGCGGCGTGGGGTATACCATCGAATTTGTTGAGAGCGATTATATCACTATATACAGAGACCTGGGTTCAGGTGAAAACTAGCGCAACAACTGTAACACAGAAAGTAAAAACAAACCGGGGCTAAAACAGGTTTGGGTTTTGGCACCCATGTTGTTTAATTTGTACACGGCTGATCTAGGGAAAGCACTGGACGGATGCAGTTTGGTCCCCCCTAATTTAAGTTCAGTCTGATTACAAATAATTCAATACGCTGACGATATTGTGATTATGGATCATACCAAGTCAGGTTTGAAAAGGGCTTTAAACGCTTTGGGTAGATTCAACAAGGCTAACCATTTATTGGTAAATCAGTCCAAAACGGAAGTCCTGATATTCGGGGCTACCGAAGGAAAAAGCTGGCAACTTGGCAATTGGAAGGTAAGACCATTACTACAGCAAAGCATTATAAATATCTGGGCTTGTGGTTTAGTGAATCTGGTTCTGCAGTTGTCCAAGTTAAAGATCTTAACAAGAAAGCGGCAGCTATTACTTATGGAATTGGTCAACTGAATCGCTTATTAAGTAGCGCTTCTGCTTCCCCTATTTTAAGAGTAATAAAAGCAACCTTAACACCAGCCCTCCAGTGTGGCCATTTTGCTTATCCTGGTGCACTGGATGATGAGTTGGAGTCATGTCACATTAGAACATACCAAAAATATTCCATTAACCACGGCACATCCGAAGCTCCAGATTAAGACTTGAGCTAGTGTTAGTAATTCAATCAATCGAGTGTAAGGCATCCACGTTAAAATATTTTATCAAGTGTATGACGGCTTTCAAGAATTCGGTAAAAAATCTCTTGAAATGGATTTACAAAAAACCTGGTAACCCATGGTCTCGAAAACTTAATGAGGCAATTCTGTTATTCAAGATTGAGAAGTCTGCCTTGGGGGACGGTGAGATACCATATCGGACATGGAAGACAGCTATTAACAAACAAATGAAAGAGTCATCCTTTAAACAGGACTTACTTACCATTGAGTGCCGAGGATTGGCACAGCCCCTAAAGGATTCCTATCATGTTGGGAAGACACAAAAATATTTTTCGGAACTCATTAATGCAAATAGTCGGGGTCAAATTCTCTACATGAGAGTGCTTGCACTACCAATAAGAGATTTTAACCCTTGCTGGGCTGGCTTAGGGGGTGAAATCAATTGCAGGTTATGCAACAATTATCCAGAATCAGGGTTTCATCTGTTATGCTGTTGCCCTGCCCTAAATCACCAAAGGGAGACTGCTGTTAAAACCTATTTTTTTGGCAGAGGGAGTTTGCTCTTGCACACAGGCATCTTCCTTTTGTTTCAGCAGCAGATCACCTGGGGGATTGGGGAGATGTGCCAAATTTGTGAATATTATAAATCAATTATTGTCGAAAGCCCGGGCGATAGCCTCTCCAGTGAAACAACATCAGTTAACAATTACATCATTTACAATAAGTACTGGGCTACCTGCGCAACAGTCGGGCTGTAAGTAAGAGCGGACATGGAGGAAGTTTTCCCCTAGGATGGATGGAGCCCGTCAGGGAGGTTTAAACCTGCTTAGAAGGAATATCTGGTATTTTAATGCCCCCGAAAGAAGATTATGTTGGGCATTTTGTGGCAACTCTTGTATTTTGGCATTCTTCTCTGGAGAGTGAGGCACCAGGAGGGTAGGTCTGAAGTAATCAGGAGGGACAAGTCTAGTAGGCATCAAGCTTAAGCGGGTATATAGGAGGCTCAAAGTATGATAAGACTAGAGTGCAGTAATCATGTTTGTCTTCTTATATTGTACTGCTTCATTGGTGCCCATGGTAAGGCTTTTGGCATTATTGCAATTTGGTTCACCGTAACTATAAACCAGACCTGTGTATATATTGCTGACTATGTACTATGAGCATTTTACACTGAATATGAATATTAGTGGTTATTTGATTAGGTTTTACTTTTATGAAGGAAATTGCTCATTTAGATTGGGTTAGATCTAGGCACCTGGCACTTTAATAAGGTATATTGCGCAGATTACTTGAAGAATGGAATATCGTTGGTTTTATTGTTAATTAAGCACTTGAAAATTTGGAGAATTTTATGTTGATTTTTTCTTTTTGTGTATTTTATGTTTAATTGTTATGGTTTTAATCAACTATACAATAAATATTATTATTAGTAGTAGTAGTATTCCATTTCATGGTTTAAATGATTCTCTCTCCGTGTCACTCAGAATACTTCTCGCCAAGGTTACCGTCCTTTTAATTAAGGTTAAAGAGTGAACAGAGCATGAAGAGACCCGGACACGATGTCCTGCTAAGCAAACATAGTGACCTCTGAGCTGCCCCGTCACAAAGATGAAGCTGCTTTGATCTTGTTAATTAAACAAGCAATGGAAATGAGCACAGCATGCAAGCAATGTGTGCAGCACATTAAAGCCAGACCTATTATCTTAGGCACTGTGTCTATGAAAGACGGCAGCACAACTCTACATTTGAACAGGACTTTTGTTTTAAATATATCTCTCTATAAAAACGGCAAGAAGACTGGCACACGTGTTAGCAATTGCCTAAAAAGTATAAGCATTGCAAGAACATCAAGGACAACACGGCTAGTGCCAACAATCCCACATATTCAGGAACCATATGCTGATAAATTAAATTTGTGTTGCATAGGTGATCGGTGCACATTTTATGTAAATAAAACGTACCTATAAATAGAATGTGCCCCGGTCAACTCTGACATACAAACTTAAGCATGTCCGCCCTTTACAAAATTATTTAACTTTTACATGCTGCACCTGCCCTACCACTTTCAAAAGTCACCAGCTGCCACTGCCACTTCTAACATCCAGGCAGTAGCCTGATTTGGCGGTTTTTAAAACAGACATTTGTGTGTTGTGAAATTCATCCGGCAGTTATGGAAATTAGTAAGTCCGTTTTTATATAGCGCAGCTACTCACCCTTACGGGTCTCAAGGCGCTGGGGGCCGTCGTGGAAATTAAGTGAGCTATTGCCCAGAGTCACATGGTGCTGAGCTGCCGCCGGAGCCGGGGATCGAACCGTGAACCCTGCGCTCCGAAGTCAGCTGCCCTGGCCGATGCACCACACCTCTCCACCTCGACAACGTCAATTATTGTGATGCCAACAGGGTTATGGTCACATGTGACCACTCACTTTCTTGATTAATTTAGGGTCAAAGGTCATATGATGTCACTTCCTGTGATGTCATTCAGGCCAAAGAGTGTGTGATGTCACTTCCGCTACCCCTAGCATTTTACTGAATTGACATCCATAATCGTTGCCAGGTTTTCAATCCCTGATCAGGTGGTAATCTGACACTGACAGGCACGTTTGAGGCTGCCAGACGTTTTGCCTCAGTTTCCTTTTTAGGTCTCGGCCTGCACCAGCGCTTGCGCTGGTCTGGACGAGAGTTTTAGTAAGCGGGTTTTGGAAGTGCAAACACTGGCTTTCGGCTGGCGACCAGCTTGAGTTCACGATGGCGTGCACGCGCAGCTGCCATCTGGGTTTCCTATCTCTTCCTCATTTCCTCGTCATGGCTCATTAACTCTCTGGACTCTGATGTTTCAATCGCAGCAGCAGCTCACATTACCAACTGAGGGCCCTGGACTACAGTCACATGAAAAACAACAGCGATTAGCATTGAAATGCAAGCTTTTTTTTGTCTAGTTAGAAATATTGCTTCGGTGGGTTGATTTCACCTTATATCGCTATTTGTTTTATATTGGGAGTCACAGCCTAATTACCAGTATTTTTGTCTCTCACTGTTTTTTTAAAAATATTTATTCGCGCAAAGCACAAAGCTATATTTAAGGTTACTTTTTCCGCGTCACTTCTGCACTCTATTTAAACTCCACACCCCCCACTCTTATTGTCTCTCTCCTTCTCTCTCTCTCTCCCCTCTCTAATTCTCTCTACTTAATTAACTCTCCCCGCTCTATCTTTTTTAGCCTTTCATTCTCTCTCACCCCTTTATCTGTTTCTCTTTCAAACTCCTTCATTCACTCTCTCTCCCCTTCTTTCTCTCTCTCTATCCCGCTCCACTCTTTATTCTATGTACACCCTTTCTCTCTCTTTCTCTCTCACCACCCTCTCTAATTGGGCATTATACCTTCACTCTATCTCTCACTCGGCAACACCACAGCATCACTCGGCGCAACCACAGCATCAATCAGAGCCAGCACAGCATCAATCAGAGCCAGCACAGCATCACTCAGCGCCAACACAACATCTCTCAACACCATCACAGCATCACTCAACGCCATCACAGCATCACTCAACGCCATCACAGCATCACTCAACGCCATCACGGCATCACTCAGTGCACCCACAGCATCACTCAGTGCAACCACAGCATCACTCAGCACAACCACAGCATCACTCAGCACAACCACAGCATCACTTAGCGCCACAACAGCATCACTCAGCGCCACCACAACATCACTCCGCGCCACCACAGCATCACTCAGCACCACCATAGCTTTACTCAGCGACACCACATCATCACTCAGGGCCAACACTGCATCACTCAGCACCACCACAGGATGACTCAGCACCACCACAGGATGACTCAGCACCACCACAGGATGACTCAGCACCACCACAACATCGCTCAGCGCCACCACAGCATTGCTCAGCGCCACCACAGCATCGCTCAGCGTGACCACAGCATCGCTCAGCGCCACCACAGCATCGCTCAGCGCCGCCACAGCATCGCTCAGCGCCGCCACTGATCGCTCAGCACCGCCACTGCATCGCTCAGCACCGCCACTGCATCGCTCACCGCCGCTACAGCATCACTCAGGGCCGCCACAGCATCACTCAGCACCGCCACAGCATCACTCAGCGCCGCCACAGCATCACTCAGCGCCGCCACAGCATCACTCAGCGCCGCCACAGCATCACTCAGCGCCGCCACAGCATCACTCAGCGCCAAGACAATATCACTCAGCACCACCACAGCATCACTCAGCGCCAAGACAATATCACTCAGCACCACCACAGCATCACTCAGCACCACAGCAGTATCACTCAGCAACACCTGAGTATCATTCAGCATCACCTCAGCATCGTCTCCGCAACAGTCACCACCACCACCACCACTACCACCTCAGCATCACTCGGCACCACCTCAGCCTGCTCTCGGAATCTGGCATCTGTTGATTCTCCCTAGCGTCTGGCCGGTGCTAGTGTTATAATACAGGTACTAGTTCCCAACCTTCACCCTCCGATTGTTTATGCCCCCTCAAAAAAAAGCTTTAACAAACAACCATTGCAATAGGCAGAAACAAGTTGCCAGCATTGCAAGAACAAAAGAAAACTGAGAATTTTTTATTGTAAATACTTTTTTAATATGGTCGTTCAGTTTTACATAATGCCTTCTTGGTCATATATAAAGTAACAAAAATGCTTCTGACACTTTTTTATTATAACTTTTCAGCATGCCGCACATCAGCCACACTTCTCTACAGCACAGCTTGAAGACATTGGCAAAGTCAATAGCTCTGGCTAAACACTTATAAGGCCCCAAAGGCGAGACCTATTGGCTATGCCAATGCTTGTTCCTCTGAGGGTGTAGTTAGGGTCTTGAGGTGCCACAACATTTCGATAATGGGCAGACTCCACACATCTGGTGGTGTGTTATTACTTATTTTGAGCCAATGTACAGCTTCGCCCACGTGGCTGTTTGCCAAGATGCGTTGATGGATTCTCACAGGCTAGCATTGCCCCTATAAATTCTCTTTAATGTTTTCATTGTTCAAAATGCACTGGAACGACAAACACAGCGTTCTGGTAATTTAAAGCAAACTAATACTTTATTCAGGGAATTTTATGATCCCTTTTCCAAGAATCCCCCCAAATAAAAGGCTGAAGGGAACAGTCGACTGTATTTGGAAACTGTGGGTTCGCAGACAGCCACAGAGCTCACGGCTTTTGTAGTCTTTGCAGCATTGCAGGGTATTGCGCTGTTTCTCTCTTCTGTACCCGAGATTAGGTAATGCATTTGCTGAGCACATTAATAAACCATCGGGAGTTTTCTGCTGACAGGTCCTCTGTGCGTCAGCGCGCGCCGGATGAAAGCACTGCGGGCAGCAGGGGCCAGGGCGGACAACAGCATCGAGCGTGCAAACACCGACTGACGACGGGAGACTTTAAACACTCTCTTTACCTTACTCATCCATATCTCTGCAAGAATAATATATATGTGTTTGATGATTTCGCCTCAAAACTAACAGGGACAATTGTGAATACTCATGTTAGTTTATCTGCAATTTTAGTCGATTTACGCAGGAATAATGTGGGATTCTTTTGTGCGGAGAGGTTATGTGCATTTTGCCTGTGTGCTGTATGACACAAATCAGTACAGAAAACAATGGTCCTAAACCTTTCTTTAAACAGTGTAAGTCTAACCTGCAATAATCTTTTCATACAGTTTTTGAGCTTGCACAATGTCAGCTCTAGGTAATCAAAACAGTCAGATTAATAATGTGCAACAACCAATAGATTTCAAAATAACATATATTTATTTAATCATAATTGGACTGGCAGTAGGTATCTTACTGCGTACTAGAAACAATGAAGGATACAGAAATGGGGTTGCTCCAGGGGAACTTGCGGAAAGGTGTGCTCTAGTGAAAATTTGAGGTAGAAGGACGGGAAAAGTTCCAAGTAGTGCTCAGAGAAGAAGAATTAAAACAATTCAAAAGTTGGACTGATAAGAGAATATCAGTCTAGGTAGGCCTAGCCACAATTGGTCAGTTGTTCAAAAAAGTCTATTTACATATTTTAAAAGTTCAGAGATGTATCGTTATTTCGCACGGTGGGGTTGGGGGCTTGTGGTCCAAGCTTATATGGTGTGGGCGTGGACGTTTCGACCCGACTTGGGGCACAGAGGGTGGTTTGGGCCTCGGCCTGCGGGTCTTCCTCAGGACAGGGATGGGCAACCAAAATTAAGTATGTGGTATCCGTGTTCCACACCCGCAAGGTGTTGCGGAGTGAGGGAACGTATCTTCCTATTGGTCCATGGTTCGACTGGAGGCTAAGGTCCTCATCCGTCTGGTTAGGGTAGTGAAGAGCGATCAAATCGAATTGGGGCATTCAATGCAATAACTTCAATGTCAGTTTCCTAGGACATGCGATCCGTACTGGAGTTGTTCCGTGAACGCGGGGGCTGAGGTTATGCCGGCCGCGAGGACGTTCAATAGAACGTTGCGTTTGCGTGAAATTCACGCAGGTCGAGCGGCTTCAAATCATGCCGCCGTGTCTGTGGTGGCGGTGCTGGCTGCCTCACCCGGGTGTGGCCTGCCTGTCCCGCGCTGTACTCCGGGCTGCAGACACAGGAGGGGTTCGGTTCCGGTGACTGCCGCGGCCCGTACCGGCATAACCTCAGCCCCCGCGTTCACGGAACGGTTGCCCATCCCTGTCCTGAGGAAGACCCGCAGGCCGAGGCCCAAACCACCCAATGTAACTTACTCATTTTGGTATTCACAGAAGGCACTTACTTATTGATGAGTAAGTGCCTTCTGTGAATACCAAAATGAGTAACTTACTCATTTTGAGTAACTTACTCATTTTGTGTAACTTACTCATTTTGGTATTCACAGAAGGCACTTACTCATCAATGAGTAAGTGCCTTCTGTGAATACTAAAATGAGTAACTTACTCATTTTGAGTAACTTACTCATTTTGTGTAACTTACTCATTTTGGTATTCACAGAAGGCACTTACTCATCAATGAGTAAGTGCCTTCTGTGAATACCAAAATGAGTAAGTTACACAAAATGAGTAAGTTACTCAAAATGAGTAAGTTACTCAAAATGAGTAAGTAAGTGCCTTCTGTGAATACCAAAATGAGTAAGTTCCTTCTGTGAATACCAAAATGTTAGTAAGTTTAGGATTTTGTCTTAAGTTAGTTCTGTGAATCGGGCCCTACGTTATTATCATTTTATTTTTCCTGCAGCGGTGTCTCGGAGGGAGGGACGGGGCAGATCTGCTCTCAGAGCAGGGGGAGGAGTGGTGGGCACTATGTAAGTGTGCATGAATGTTTGACCGGCCCTCTGGGGCCGGCCAAACATTCATGGGCACTTTGCATGTTCTACATGCAGGCTGCATTACAGCCTGCATTGAGAACATGCCCATCCTCCCATTCTCTGGCTGAGTGCCGATCCACAGTGCTCCGACCAATCACAACCCTGCATTGCAGCGTTGTGATTGGCTATCGGGAGGCTGGGAGCCGGGTGCTTCCTGCTTCCTTTGCAGAGAAGAAGCCAGGAAGAGGATGCAGGAGAAGTGGCGGCGGCCAGCCAGCAGGTCGGATGGCAGGTAAGTGTTTTTTGAAATTTTGTTTTTAAACCCCCACCCTCCTCCCCCTCCCCGCCCCACTGCTGCTTACCAGGAGCAGCAGCCACTGACTAGCGTTGACCCTTGACAGCCTTTTATGCCAAAATGCAATATTATTTTATAAACATGGCACCCTACGCTATGCACACACGTGGTTAACAGGCCCAGAAACTTGCAGCTCAAGAAAGGAATTTATGCAACAGCTCAGGCAATATACATGCATGTGAATTTTAAAAAAACACATTGGGGCTTATTTACAAGCCCCTTGCACCGTGGGTGCGTCACTTTTAACATGGGAAAAAGTGAGGTACAGTGCACCACCGGTAGTCACTTTTAACATGGGAAAAAGTGACGTACCTGTGGCGCAAGGGGCTTGTGAATAAGCCCCTAAGTGTCTCAGAGTAAAACCCCAAACACAAAAATGTGTCCGAATACTGAGACCTGCCACAAGAAAATGAAATTTACCGCTCACTGAAAAAAGTCACAAGAAGTCACAAGAAGAAAAACAAGCATTTGCAATGCAATCGGTCTCGCCTTTGGGACCTTATATGTATTTAGCTATGCAGCACATTAGCCTGGGTGCTGAGACATCTACTGTTCTTTAACATGGAGGGAAAGTAAGCACCAAACTGCGTGGCACGCCAGGTATGGGAACACATGGAGAGAAATTTTGCCTTTCAGCGGGAAATGGTATAGTCCAAAGCTCTGTTTTTAATATAAAATCAGGGCCTTTGGTATCACTGAAAATACAAGATTTGAAAAAATATTACTGTCTACGGGTGCTCGTGGAAGACAATTTCTATGGACTGGAATCTAGAGAATGCTAAAGTGATTCTGGTATTTTACTGACCTCTGCTGGTCGTTTTATATCAAGAAAGTTAAATAGAGGCAGTTGCCAGAAAAAAAGTCCCTAAGCGGAAGCAGACAAGTTCTAGGGCTGATCTCCAGAGCCCACAAAGTACATACACATACATACACATATAAGTATATACTAAAGTATATACAAGAGGTCTCGAATGCTCGACCTAAAAAGTGATACATATGCACAGAATAGGGCATGAACGCTGTCACACAAAGGACACAGTATACAGGTTACCCAGGGGCCAGTAGCATCAGAGCCATAGATGAAGAGATGACAATCTTAATGTATGTGAATCAATGCTCAACAATACACATCTATCCGTCCATTGTGGATCCGTCTATCTCTCTATCTATCTATCTATCTATTGTCATTCCGCTATCACAAAAATGAACTCACAGAAATACAATGTGCTGGGAATTTAGGCCGCATGACGTCTCGGTAAAAACATACAGACTTTGTAATTTACTCCCAAAGAGGATAAGGACCATCAACAAACCTTGCGTATTCAGAAGAGAAATGAAGATCTGGCCTTTCCCAAAATCAGGATCCACCTGACTCCCAGATCACAAGTCGCACTAGTTTGCATATGCATCTTGTGATCGTATCCTCACATTTCTTTCTTCTAAAACCACATGCGTAAGATCAGTATACAGACAGAACACTGCACTAAGTCTCAGCACCCTCTCCTGGCCTCCAACATAACAGCAAAGTTCAATATTTATGAATGTCACCTTATCTGACATCTTTCTTCCATCCATGCACTAGAGTTATTGGCATTTTTCACCTGACTGCTTGCAAAAATGCTTTGGGGCCTTGACTAAAAGTAGGAATGCACTAATGGAATGCGACAATTCACAAAGCAAAAATACTAATCTCTCCTAACAGGGTTTAACAAGGATTCCCACAGTGCAAATCTTCTAAACCTATGCCTTTTCAGAGGGTTTAACCAACATCAAAACCCTTGCCTACTATAGTGATCTGTGAAATTCCATGTAACAAAAAAACCTCTCTCCGTAGACTTTAATTCAAAGTAATAATAATCCACTCTTAAATGCCTATTGGCTTTTAGCATATGTTTTTCACAATCAATATGCCAGGCCTACTGCCGTTATCATAATGTTTTATAATAAATAATCAGGTCTATAGCTTTTATCATTGGCTCGTCATCATAACTAACCCAACACTGCTGTACTGAGCATAAACTTTCCAGAGAGCAACCATCAGGCAGACAGTCATAAAGTACAAATGTATACCAAATTACAGTTCACAAAGTAAAATACTAGCTCTTCTCAGTAAGCCTAACTAGGGTTATTGTAGTACATATTTTCTATCCTCACAATTTGTTTAGATAAATCTCCAACACCAAAAACCTTGCCTACTATGGTAATCTGTGAAATTTCAAGTAACAGAATACCTGCTTAAAGAGTTTTGCATAGTGTAATAAAAATTCATCCTTAAACGCCTATTGTCTTTAACACATCCTTTTCACAATAAGTAGATCAGACCTACTGGCTTTGTCAAAATGTTTCCTAAATAAACAGAGAAAACCTATGAAATCTGGCATTACTTTTCCCAATGAACCGATGAAGCCTATTCCCTTGACCATTGGATTTGCACCTTACCCAACACCTTCCTATTAAAGTTCACATAAACTGTCATCCATCATGCATACAGTTCTAGAATTACAAACAGAGAAATACAGCTTGCAAAACAATACATAGTCCCTCTCAACCAGCAGCGGTCGGTGCAGGTAAGCGCGGTGGGACGGGGAGTGGGGGATTCCGACAGACGACGGAATATGGAAAATTAAATAAATAAATAAATCCTATTTTGTCGTTTGTCGACATCCCCCTCGCCCCGCCCTGCCTCACCGCGCTTACCTGCACCGGCCGCTGCTGCTCTTAACAGGACCTAAACAAGAATCATAACTGACTCAGGCCTACAGTATTGAGCCTAAACTACTCCACAAGATCTCCCAAACAAGCCTTTCTAAACCCTTCCCTCATATATCCCTCCTACGCTCAACCGATATCTCACCTCTCTCCCTAATCCACTTCTAGATACTCTTCCCTCCTCCATCTCTCCTTTACTCATCTCAAACCTCCTCCTACCTGCTATGATCTTCAAATAAACACTTTCTACACCCTTCTCTCTTCTATCCCTCCACAATCCAACTAACAGACTCACATGTCCACCGCTCAAATTAATTTCATATTTCCCTACACCAATCCACCACTAATACTTTTTGGGTTCCGGAGTAGCCTGCTACTCACCCAAAAGCACTTGAAGGCCTTGTAACGGGTAGTAAGAGCTATATAAATACAATGACAATTACAAAATAACACAGCACACACCTCACTAAGTCAATTAGATCCTTCTCGTAAAATCTATTTCATCATCTAGGAGTGTACCATGGAAAAAATTCATGCAACATGCACAATGATACATTTAATTAATAGCACTTTAGGCCTAAGGTAATAGATGTCAACATTTTGAGATATAAACAGACATGACAATCAACTGTTTTCTACTGCAAAGAGCACAACAAAGTCACATGGTATTGTCAATGCCTACCCAAGGTACAACATGGCAAAAACTAGAAACAAATAGTACACTAAGGGGCTCATTACGATGTCGGAAGGACCGCCACAGCCAGCCATGCAGTGGCAGTACTTCTGCCATCGGACCGCGATTTTCCCCCCGCCACAGGGGCGTAACACAGGCCCCCGCAGCCCCCGCGTTGCGGGGGGGCCCCAGCGCTCCAGGGGCCCCCTCACTTCATCATGAATTAAATGGTGCTCAGTGCGCACGGCACGCCCGGCCTCTTAATAAATTAAATGGTGCACACGGCACGCATGCCTGGGCCCCGGCCGCCGGTCCTCAGAGGCTCTTCATTAATTAAATGGTGCGCAGTGCGCAAGCGCAGGCCCCGGCCGGGCCTCTGAGCCTCTTCATTAATTAAATGGTGCGCAGGCCCCGGCCGGGCCTCTGAGGCTAAATGGTGGGTGGGTGCGCGCAGTTGTCTCTGCGACGCGTCTGCGCGGTCTTCCGGGTGGGGCAGGGGCTGGTGACCAATGCCCTGATTGAATTTGTCATGCTTGCGCATTGCGGAGCGCGCGCAATTAAAAGTGCACGTGAGCCGAGGTGTGGCATCCGATCCCAGGACCCAGCCACGCTATGCCAGCCCAGAGACTGAGAAGGACCGTCGACGTCCGTCACCGGCCCTAGTTTAAATTATTACTAGCCCTGGGCCCTGCCTGGCTAGCCTTGCCCTGCCAGTGCCTTCTCTGCTGCCTGCCCGGCCCGCTCACGCCTACCTCTGAAGCTGCAGGCCAGGCCCAGCCCTCAGGTCAGGTGAGTCTGCGTCCGAGCCTAGGCAGGATTGGTCCGTGGGTGGTGGCGAGGACGGAGGCTCAGTGGGTGGCGGGGTGGTAATCTGATGAGATAATTTGGAATCAGGGAGGGCATCATGGTGGATATGTGTCGGCACACACAAAGTCACTCCATTATTTTTGCAAGTGTTCTATTTTTGTATTTTCAACAATACTTGGTGGACAGTGAGCCATAGTTAGTTTTAAATTATTACCCACATTTTGAAATCGGTGACGCGCCATATCCACCGACCGCCTCGCCTTTCTCTGTTCCCCGGAAGGAGAACAGTGACCTCAAGTGTTCAAGACTTCATATCTGAACACGAGGCCCGAGGCAGACACACGGATGCTTTTCACGTATGTTCAGTTCTGGCATTCAGAATCCAAGTATCCAGTAGCGATATTGAATACATGAGGAACAGTGAGGCACTAATGTTGCGGAAGTTGTCCACAATGCTACTACATTCATTTACATACCAGTGGAAACGAACGAGATGCTGTCCCTTTTTTTCCACCTTTTCCCAAAAACTCTTCTAGTTCTTTACCTTAGGTAAGGTATTAAGAGCCATGTACGTCCAACTGAAGCCCCTTGAACATATGCCCTGACCCCACCTCACCTTGGTGGGGGGTTAAATATAGCAAACTACACTGCAAGGACCAGAGGGGCTTCCAGTTCCACAATTTACCACAAAGGCAAACTGCATTATCGGCGATTTTGCAGCAACAGTCTCCTGCGTCAGTCACTTTCAGCAGCTGCACTTCCTCTATGTCTTGCACAGTGAGGGGTGTGTGCCCTAAAATTACCAAGGAGCGCCCCCAAAACCCCAGAGAATGCTTGCCTCCAGCACTCACAGCAACCTCCCCTCTTTCGTTAAGTGTCAGGGTTCTTGCAGGAGGAGCACTCACACCAACCTGCAGCATGAGTACTTGACTGTGCTTGCAAGAGTGGGCACAAGGGCGCTGCTCCAGGCACTTACCCAACTTGTAGCACAAGATGCCCTACCAGTCAGTACTTCGCAGCACACTTCATCGGGAAGCTTGGGGCAACCTGCACTTGCAGCGGTGCCCCCTTTGTTTTCTTTCTCTTTGCTTTTTCCAGTTGCCCATAGTGTGGACTCACAGCTGTCATGATTTCAATACTTTGTCTGATCTCTACTTTGTGTTACATTTGCCTCACTCCGGTTAAAACAAATATTGGGAGGCTGATGTATCTGTGAATCGTGGGGTGTGGAGCAGTGTGTTGTTGTTGTGTTTTTTTTTTTTGGGGGGGGGGGCAATATTAGCTGTATGAAACCCACTAATTTGCGAAGGGAAGAGGAGAAAAAAACACAAACTCGGTCCAGGAGATCACCGACCCTGTCATTTTAACTAACAGCCCTCAACATCCCAGCCCCTCCTTTTAACTAAGACTCTAATGGCTATTGTAGCATATTTTGCTTTTTTATTATTATTATGATTGTGTTTATCCAGGACACCCCACAGAATACACCCCCCCCCCTAGGTGTTGGGGGGGGGAGGGAGGGGAGGTTTAAGCCCCCCACCGCGTTATCAATCGCAATACACAACTGATAAAGTATTTTTAATAGTTCACTAATTAACCCTTTCCACTCCTCAAAGCAGCTTTTGTTCGGTTCGAGAGATGTCCCTCGCCCCCTCCCCTCCAGCCCCTCTCTCCTGGTGAAAGAAAACAAACAGCAGTGGGCTCCGGTGCAAAGGCTCAGCGGTGCTCAGCCCCGGCTTATCGCCCCCCCACCCCCCTCTCCGGCCCCGCCTCTCGCTCCCCATTCAGCATGTTATCACTCACAATGAGGTGTGAGGCGTCTCGGGGAAACGGATTGCTGTTAAATATCTGTCTGATCTGAGCAACAGGCACTGCAGAGATTAATGAATTATTGGTTGCTCAGCGGGCTGGCTCGGAACTTTCAGTTTTGGGGTCTAAAGTCTCGTGCATCCCGCCCCCATTCCTGACTTCAGTGCTTTTGTAAAAGCCTGTTATTGGTGAAGGGTGTAACCACTCAAGTACGGGGGCCCCTAAAATAAATACAGGTAGAAACCGGCAGGGGAAATACTAGTGAACTCAAAACAGAGAGGTACTCTACCTATCTAATTCTATGAATGCAAAATGTCGCTGATGAAGCAAAATACCCAAGAGCTAGAAAGTGAATCCACAAGAAAACAAAAATAAAGATATAGGTATTTCCAATTCAAAATTCAATTTATTAACTATAATATACATAATATCAAAAATTGAATAGCATGAATGAATCAAACCAAGACACTTCCCGCACAACATTCATTCAAAACTCAATCAAGCCAACAATCATACTCACAAGTGCTTCATACCAATCAATCAACATTGCACTAAAATTGACAACATAAACATTCATAGCAAAACAGTCCCCATGTAAATCCAGGTTGACAAATGTACAGATAAATGACCAATGTCTATATGTCAAGAAGCAGAAAATCAAAAACATATAAAGATGAAACAAATATCTCCGATGATAAATGAGGTAATTACAAAAAGAAAACTCAATAGGCCTTTACAAATAAATACATAACAAATCACAAGAGATTCATGGGGGGGCTAAGATAGTTGGAAAGGTCCAACTAACGAAATCCAGCGCCGACGCGCGTTTCGGTGTAGACCCAGATGTGGGCGTCACCTTTTTCAGGGCGCACAGACAGGTGCATGGACAACAGTGGGAGGTGCCTGGGTCGAACAATCGGTTTGAGCGTGTAAACGAAAGGCAAGCTGATGGTACATAATGGGCTGACAGTCTCAGCTGTAGCCGTGATGCACAATACACAACTGCTAATGAATCGCAGAGTCGCACAAATCCCTAATGAACGGGACAAGGTTCAACGCCCGTCGTATAGAGAAAATCCTTCATCACAGACAAACAATGGAATAGTAAACAAATACGTAGAAGAGAGTTCCTATTGAGATGTAAATCGTTGGAGCCCGGCAACGTACTTAGGCTCAAATGCAAGTCCTCAATGCCACATGAAACGATAAATATCAAAGATGAGTGGCTAAATATACTGTTCTTCCAGACGCGAGTGAAGGAGAAGAAGAAGAAAGCCGCAAATCGAACGGATATGCAAGAATATCGATATAGCAAATGCGGCTGGGCAGATCAAACGGGTAGGCTGGACCAGGATGGTGTCCGTATTTGTTTACTATTCCATGGGGGTACCCATGCAGCAAGTGGCAGGCACCGTGTGCTGCCTGCCACGTAGAGCAGTGAAATGCACAACATGCATTTTGAACATCGCGGCGGGTGCTGCAGTCAGCAGCACCATCCGCAATGTTAAAGTGCAAAATGCGACCGCCATGGTGGCGGTCGCATCCTAATGGGGTGTGCGAGACCGCCGCATGTATTGTGGATGGTCCCGGTCACCACCACGATGGAGTACGGACTCCAGTCCTTCCGCCATCGTAATCGGCCCCTAAGTACCTATTGGTGTGAGCGCACCATACCTAAATAATTGCATTTGAGAAACCTGTATTCCAAATGCCTGGATTTTGTTAGCTAATACACCACACCAGATACTTCTAGCTGCAACCACGATCAACTAACTGTAGACCAACCATTATGATCTATTAAGCGAGGCATGATATTATGTTTAACCGTTTATTGATATGGCAACAAACCTGAGAACAAAAAGTAACAATATCATTGCACCATGATACTCACTGACATGATGAAATCAATCACCTTGACCCGGTTAAATGATTTCCTGAATTTTGATTGAGCTCATGCTAACTATCACAAGCTCAAGCATGCCGTGTATACCAGTGCTAAGTTCTTGCAGAGGGTTGTCATGGTGGGCGCCAGCATAATTTTTGGGAACTAGGAGTAATTTTTCATCATCAGGCTTTCAACCAGAGCATATGCAGAAAGAAAGGCAGAAATGGTAGTAAGAAGGAGAAAAAGAAACAGTGACCAAAGAATAAAGCAGGGATGAAAAAAACAGTAAGAGTGAAATAAAGAGACAGGAGTTGCAGGGTAGTGGATGAAAGAGGCATGAGGTGGAATCAAGAGTAGGCAACCTTGGGGAGCAAAACTGTGTGACCCTGAACTAATATTTCTTTTAAATTTCAAACACTGATGTATACATAAATTAGCATAATTCTGTGTATGTCTGCTTCTTAACACTTCTGAAATTCTTACCACAGATGAGGCTATGGTATGACTGATGACCAAGGAACTATTCTATGTATCAAACACCTATTAGAATGTTGGAATGTTGGGAGCTCCATTGAAGACGATGAAGTAGCTTATGGCTAATAATGTCTGATAGAAGCCCGGTGCTCCAACATTCCAAGTTTGACTTTCTGTTTTTCCCTTTTTAATTTAGAACATTCTACCCTCAGTGTGTAGAAAGTTCTAATAGCCTTATAGCCCGTCTGCCACAGTCAATACCTGTTTTGAAAGGCCCTCACACTTGTTATAGGCACATGCCTGTGACGCGAGCTCATAACTCCGGGTCAGGACCGTTAACAACCGGTACAGACCTCAGCAGTAAGGTATATATGGGATAAAGTATCCCCTGCCTCGCATTCTAAAGATATTGCACGTCAGAGATGAGTTACTTTATAAGTTTATGGGACCCAGAGGTGACTTGTCATGTATGGCAAGGGGGCACTTTATCCCTTATATTACATACTAACATCATCACCTTTCCCATAAACCTCTTAAATCCTTGATACGTAGCTCTTTCATATGAAAGAGAGATCATGTTTGCAAACAGAAAGAATAAATCTTTAATGCAACATTAAACACATCAAAAAAGCTAGTAGATATTTGTTCTAATAGCTATTAGAATCAATTTAATAAAAGCAATTTAAAAACAAAAAGGGCCAGTAGAAACATACAGAAAGATTCTAACTTTTCTATAACTACCTTAAGAGTGCAACAAAGTAAACATGTTGCACTAAATGTCCCCTTTATGATTGTCAGGGTACACCTAGAAAAACAGAGCAGAAGAAAGAAAAGCAAGTCTTCATTTTCGTTACAGTTGAATTCTGAGTCATTTCTCTATAATAATTGACTGTTTCACAAGTCGGCAATTATAAAGAACATAGAGATACACTTTTAATACAGGGATTGCAGGGAGAGCCGTTGATCAGTGAATGACTGTAGGAAGGTAGGATCCTTCTGTATGGTTACCACCACTTTTTGCCTGGTGCTAAGCTGTTTTTGACTAGTCTAACAGGGATCCTGCTAATCAGGACCCCAGTCCCTCTGCTTTCTCCCCTAAATTGTTATATTCAGTACTTAGGTACATCCCAGATTGGATACTGAGGTACCCTTATCAGTATCTAGTATATGGTACTAAGGTACCCAGGGCATAGGTACCCCAGATGGGCTGAAGCATGTATTATGCCACCCATGGGAGACCATTCAAACTGTAACTACAGGCCTTCCACTGCAGCCTGTGTAAGCTGGTGCTAGCACCACTTACGAAAGATATAGGTTTCCCATATCTAGGGTCACTGCACTTAAAACCTATAAGTCACGCCTATAGCAGGCCTTTACAATCCTGGAGGCAGGGTGCTTGGTTCTAAGTGTGAGGGTGCCCCTGCATGAGCAGGACACCCCTACAGCCTACAGAGTCCATTGTCCCAGGTTGTAAGTGAAGCAGCCATATACCATATAGAGGGGCACCTCGTAATTATGCGATGACCATCTCGAAATTGGCTGCAACAAATCCTATCATGTTTGGTATCAAACTTGTTGGAATCATACCTCCCACACCGTAAACGGTGTGGGATGTATGATTTCAAGCACTGGTAAGGGCCTCCGTTAAGCTCTCAGTGCTCCCGGTGCCAGTCTTCTAGACCTGGACAGCACAACTTGGCTGCTGCCGACCAGAGACACGATTCTGCCCTCCTGCTGCTGAGCCAAGCTTGAGCAAGGGAAGGCAAAACAATAGGTTTCCTGTTACAGGGAGGTGTGACCACTTCCAAGACAGGATTTAGTGTATTGGGGCTGGGTGGGTGCGCTTGCCAGCACCACTCAGTCTGCATGAGGGGCACATTTGGTGCCCTCCTTGCATAGTCCAGTTCAAACCAGCTCTGGGAGCCGTTGGCTCTGGCACGAAACTGGACCAAGGACATGGGAGTATCCTCCCCACTGTCCAATCCCTCCCCTGAGAGGGAACCATGAATCGTCCCAACCCTTTCCTTAGGGTAGTTAAGGGCTTACCTGGGTGTAGGTCCCTAGATTCGTTGTGGGACACGATTCAATTCAGACACCACTTCAACTTCTACCGTCTGGGCACTCTGGATTTCGCTGGACTTCGTTTGGGCTCGACTTAGTCTCCCTGCTCGTCTGCTGCATCGTCTGTGCCTGTGCACCATACAGGAACCTTCCAAGGCCTGTGGGCATCCAAGACACCTGAAGGAATCTCCCTTGGAGTGAAGGAGTCAATTCCCTGTATTCGCAGGCACCGCAACTAAGCTGACCGGTCTGCTGATCCTGAGCTCCTACAGACTCTGAAAGGCTCTGCAACACAGGTGGTGGTTCTTCTCATCCCTCGAGGCCTGCCCTGCCTTCTCACCAAGTTTGAGGCCAGTATCCCTCATTGGAGCCACAGGAACCAAACCCCTGTGCACTGCGTTGACTTGCAGAGACTTGTTGGCTTCCTTCCACTAAGATCTTCGGGCTCCAAGTATCCCCAACCTCAAGCATCTCCAGTGACCAAATTCTTCGTCCACACCGCATCGTTTGCACCGTGGCCTGCATCTTTTGGTGAGCCGCTCGAGGTCCTCTTGCAACTCCAGTGCCTCCGGCCTGTGGGTCCTGTTGATGGTCATCTTTGTTTCTTATGAGCTCCCCTGATTGCTCGGGGCCTGCCCTGACTCCCCTGATTGTGGTGAGTCCCCTGGACCTTGCTGGTCCCGACATTGCACCTTCTTCGACTTGCACGTTGTTTGCAGTTGCCAAGGCTTGTTGGTGCTCCCGACGGACACCGACCCCTCAACTCTCGACATCCGATGTGGGACAGCTCGTGCATGGCTTCTGGTCTTCCACAGCATCGCCTGGTCCTCACAGCTGCAGAGTCAAGGTCACCGTCAACTCTCCTGCAACTCCCGACATCGGGTTCGACGGCGGTTTCCGACACACTTCACACCTATGCACCCGGCTTCCCTGGTGTAGGTAACATGGGTACTGGGGTATCCACGGGTGGGGTGGCTCTCCAACCTTCTGTCTTCCACGAAGTTTCTTCAGGGTCCACTGGGAAGGGTCCTTTTCCTTTAAAATTGCAACCGCGACTTACACATTGATTTGTACGGAGAACACAGTTGTGTTCCCACACTGCACACAATCTCTGTGGAGTTCCTAGTCACTCACCTTGGGTGGTTCCTTGGGTCCCCAGCACTTCTACGTCCTCTGGGCATTGTCTTGACACGAGTCGTGGGTCGCATTCCACTTTTTAAATATATGGTTTGGTCCCCCCCTGGGGTCCACTGTGTATATTGTGCTATTTACTTGATTTCTATGCAAAGTATTGTGTTCATTGTGTATATCTCCGGGTAGGAGATATCTGTATGTATTAGTGAGTGTTATATAATAAATACATGTTTTTTACAAATACATTGTGTGGTTCTTTTTCATTTAATCTGTACCTATAAGATTGCATTCTGGGAAACAAGCTGCTTTACACTCCTTCTGGACTAAGCCTGAAGGCTGCTCTCCACAGCTACCACTTAGAGAGCTTTCTAAGGTTGCCTAAGATCTCCTAAATCACCATAAGGGTTGTCTGGACTGGCGCAGGGTGTCCACATACATAAGTGTACATCATATACCAGACCAGCCTCTCACAATGACATAGAGCCAACTCAAATTAAATGCTTCCAAAATGGAAATACTCACATGTGGTGATTGGAAAATTTATGACCCACTCACCGCCTGGCTAGACGATCTGGGAACACGCCTAAAGTATCTAAGGAAGTAAGAAACCTTGGAATTACCATGGACTCCAAGATATCAATGAATGCCCAAGTGGACAAATTATCAAGATCATGCTTCATTACTAAGAAAACTCTGTGACACATCTTCCCCCACCTGGGATTTCCACACGAAGTCCAGGCTACTACCTCTCTTGTACTGTCTAAACTTGATTATGCCAATGGCCTCTACCACGGATCATCTTTATCAACTATGAAAACACTACAAAGGATTCAGAACTCTGCTGCCACACCACTCCTACATGTAAAGCCACAAGCCCACATCCCCCCTGCCTTGAGGGCCCTACATTGGTTACCGGTTGCCTGAAGATCCACATTCAAGCTGCTTTGTATCACCCACAAGCAATACAAGGAACAAGACCGCTTTTCATCAGGATTAAAATCACCAAATACATTCAACAAAGGAACCTCCGCTCTAGAGTGGCACCTCGTCTCAAAATCCCAATAAAAGAAAAAAAGCATAGGTGGCACATCCTTTTCTGTTCAAGCAACCAAACTATAGAACTCATTCCCCCATACATAAGATCCATAAATAACTATCTTATCTTTAGAAGACTACTCAAAAGTTGGCTCTTCCCTACTTAACCACTATACTCAAATATAAATGTACAGCATATCACTGTCTATATAAGCATTTATTTTGATTATATATATAAGCATCTAGATATGTGTATTCCTTTGCATAAATGTGTATAATCATTATGTTTATAAATATATAGATATTCTTTAGGTCTGCTTAACAAATGTATATATTACTTATGGTTAAATTATTCTATGCTTAACATATTAATATCTCCTTCCATATGTATGCTGATGACACTCAGATCTACATCAAAACCTCATCTCTCGAAGAGATTCTCTCCCTGAACGAAGCCCTGAAACTCACTGTCCAATGGCTCGCCTCCAATCATCTCCAACTCAACACTAAGAAAACTGAATTTCTCCTAATTTCCCCTCCTAATACCAACCACGAGATCCAAACATGGATTAACGCTATCACAGCCTTAAATTGCCCACCGACCATCGTGGACTCGGCCAAATCCCTGGGAATTACCCTTGACAGCAATCTGAACATGCGGGACCACATCAATTCGATGGCCAAAGCAGCCAGATTCCACCTGAGTTACTTTAGGAAACTGAAACCATTCCTTGATGCTCCTGACTTGAAAATGGCTGTCCAAGCACTCATCATCTCTAGACTGGAATATGGCTGCTCTACCCTCTCAGGTTTACCCAAGATCTCCCTGGCACCTTTAAAAGCCTGCCTCAATGCGGCAGCCAGACTACTTACCGGCACAAGGAAATTCGACCACATTTCCCCACACCTGAAAGCCCTGAACTGGCTTCCCTTTGAGGCAAGAATACAGCTTAAGATAGCATGCATCACACACAAGGCTTTATACTCAAACTCCCCTGCATATCTTGCACGGAAACTTGTGATTTCCGGAGGAATCAGAAACACCCGGGCTGCCAGAGACCTCTTGCTCCAACCTGCACGCTTTCGGAAAAAAAAAACTTACAATCAGGCTTTCTCTGGAGCCGCTCCAAGAATATGGAACTCTCTCCCACCTGACATCAGAAAAATCCCTTCTCTGGCCCGCTTCAAAAAGGACGCCAAGACCTTCCTTATGAGCAAATTCCTCATTTAAACTTGCCCTCAACCACCACTATGACCCGGATCCACGTCTGTCCTATTGCCTCCCTCGGATTTCCTAGTCACCCCACCCAGAAACCTGGGATCTTGTCTTGAGTAATGGTAAATGTAATCTGTAAATATGTATCTCATCTTGAGTAACTGTATATGTAATTTGTAAATACGTGTCTTTCTATCTCCTATGTATCCTATATCCTGCCCCTACTATCTGTTTTTTCTTTTACTTGGTGATTCTATGCCTTTTGTACAATGCTATCTTGCCTGTAAAGCGCTCTGATACCCTAACGGGTCAAGTTTGCGCTCTATAAAACACAGTAATAAAATAAATAAATAATAAATATAGATCACTACATAGTTTGCATATAAGTTATTTGATTAGATGCTTATGGTTGGGTGTTGGAGGCCGTAGGTGGTTACAGGATAGAGTTTTGGGGCATACATATACAAAACAGACAACCAAGGGAGTTAGTCTTGAATTTGGAAAAGATGGAACTGATAGACACAGAAGTTGCCCAGAAGTTAGAGAAAGGGCCATTGGTAAAAGTGTAGTGTAGCTCCTATTTCCCTAATAGGCTCTGCGCATTGGAATAATATATCCTATAGGTTTGACATAGGACTAAGGTCAGTATGTCCCTATCGAGTATATTAAACTTAATTACTTGTGCCAGCTAGCTCAGAGGCCACTAGAAACTCCTTGACAACAAGAAGGGAGAGGTTTCTGGCAGCCGCAACACATGACCACTGTGTTTCCCTTTAGAATCAGAACGTGTCCCAGAGTCGTGGAAACAATAGATAAGTATTTCACTCAGCTCAATCGTGCATGCTTAGTTTTCTTCAAAGTTACACAGAAAGAATAGACGGGCGTTTCAATAAAAGGTTTATTGAACAGTCTTGTTTCTGGTGTAAGTAAAATGTGCTGTTACGATCACAAGACAGTATGCGAGATAAATAATGTACAGTGTGAGCAGTAGAAATAAATAATACTGCGTTAGCATTATCTTTTAGTACATATGCTGTTACATAAATAACACAGTCTAAAAATGCGAGTACTCATACGATGCGTTTCTAAACTAGTTCTACCCCAATGTTCCTAACCTAACCTAGGTGTAGGGAGAGGTATGAAGTAGGTGAAGTATTCCTTACTATGGTATACTAAGAGTATGTTAAGTCTAGTATGCCTAGTATGCCAAGAGTCCCTCTAGGTTCTTGTCAGCTCCATACCTGAAGAATGAGAGAGGTAGGAATCTCTTTGCCAGACTTGAACTCCAACACCCCGCAAGGGAAGTCAGATCACTGGAAGCTGGACTCTCTGCGTGCAGGGATGACAGCGTCTTCTCAGTGCGTCAGGCCGGGAAACGGGCTCCTCTGAAGTCGAGGTCTCCTCTGATTTGCAGGGGCTTGGGAAGGTATATTTATACCTTAGAAGTACCTCACAATGTTAGCATTGATGTGAATTGGACAGCGAAAGACGTCATGAATGAACCCCTAAGGAATAATGGTTCATGCATAATATATGAGGCCTTGAAGAAATCAATAGTCCTGGGCTAGGGAAACTCCCGCAGCCTAAGGGTCTGTTCTTCATGAACTCGTTGTGACGTTAGGGTGGACGGATGTCAGAGACCATGCCTGTATTTGGAGTGCACGGTTTAATGCCTAAATAAGGGCTGGGATTTTATGCCTATATAAGGGCAGGGTGATTTGTGCCTATATAAGGACATGATACTGGAAAGCCCGTTTATGGACACCCTAAGAGGAATACAACACCCACTCCACTTTCGTGTGTACGATAATACTAAAATGCTAAACATTTAAAATGCTAAACATAAAAATGGAGTACCGCATATTTCTAAAATATTTCATAAAACCATTTAAAAAGGCATTTAAAAAACTTATTAGAATGCAAAAGGTACTGTACATTCGAAGCATTGCTTATCATTTCAGGCATAAAGTTCGAAAATAAATGCAATTGGAATGAAATAAGCAGTAATATTTACATGTGACAGAAAATGATCGATAAGATTTTCAAAAAAATCAAAGTTATTTCATGTCATGTGAATGAATGAACTGTTTTAGACACACAAGAGGACTAAGTGTCCATGGAAGTACCGCAAAGTCTGTACTATAAGGCTAGTTCTACTTTAAGCAGATTGAAGTGCCATTTTCGTTCGAAAAATGGGAAAAAGTTCAATTCTTGGTAGAGTTCCAAGTTGTTTTAAAAATGAAGGCCAAATTGTTACTGCATCTCTGGAACACTGTATGCTGAATCAGAGTCAGTTTACGGGTCTGGTGTAAACATGAGATCATCTATTTCTATAGACAAAACATCATCCACTGTAGTCGGCGTCAGTTGGAACACCTTGTGTAATAGATCAATTGCACAGAGATGGGAAGCATCGCTTCCAGCATAAGTTGCCTCAGCAATGTTCGCGTCCGTTGTTACCTGTGTGCCTGTAGATCTTTCTCGTACCTCAGCAGCAGCCGGAAGCGTCTGTGAGATCTCAATGAATGCTGACATCAGGATAGGAAGCCTCTGGGGACAACACAGAGCATGGGCCGTTATCGGGACCAGCAGAGTATCGACATCCGTTGGCGTTGCTGATGGAAATGTTAGACAGGTGTCCAAAACGCATTCTTCACTGCATAGCAGGCATCGTAGAACAGGTAAGATGCAATCTTGCCAGATTGGTCTGAATGACAGGAACCAAGTTGTATTAAGGTCCCGTAGACGAGTCATGCCCAAAAGCTTTACTATTTGCTCACAGCACTTTCGTTCAAGGAGAGCTTTCTCCATTTCGCTCGGAGTGATGTCTGCGAATAGGCTGGCCATAGTGCAATAGCAGGAAGAGAAATAGAATTCCGGCAACAAGTGCTAGAATTAATGGTATGCCACCAAACACCGAATGTGCAAATTTCGGGATGATTCCGAGTATTGCCTGGAAAGGTGCTAACAGACCGGAGCAGATGCTCTTAAATACATGTACAATTCCTGTTGTATCAGAAATGTTGAAGATACTTGATATCATTTCTACGAAATGTATAGGGCAGTTTGTACGTATTAAAGTCTGTATCTCAGCCGAAGTCCTTGCTATTTGTAGATCATAGGTTTCTTTGGCCGAGGTCAAAGGCACTGTTTGCTGTAAAAGCATGGCTTTCATTCTGCTTAAAGTATCAAATCTTATAAAAGAGACATTCAGCAAAGGCCATAGAGGCGACTCCCTGACTGTGTCTATTGGGGGAAACAATACTTGCATACAGCAAGTGACCCTGGAGTTGACCGTTACTAGATATGGGATGCCTGGCAGCATGCCACAGCAACTCTGATCATTCAACATGAGGTAACTCCCGTTAGAAAGTTGTCCAAACGTTGGATTAATCACAGCAGCTGGTGTACCCTGCAGATGGCAAGACAAATTTGCCACAGAACCATTACAAGCCCCGTGCAAGGAAATGTCCTGACATATAAGTGAACCGCTCAGTGCACGTTTACAGTGTGTACCGCTCAAAAACACTTCACGATCCCCACTCCAACATCTATATGTATACGGTAAATCCCAAGATGTCTTAATGTATTCCTTACCCAACCTTTCATATTTGCCTGCTTGCATGTGTCTGAGGCAATACTGAAACTGAAAAGTACTCACAGGTAATGTTATTTTGCCATGAATAAGCCATTCTGTAGCTGGTTTTTCTGCCACTGTGAATGGTAACTTTTCCAGTTTTTCAATGCTCAGCACTGTATACTTTGCTCCTCTTTGTGCCAGTTCGATCTGTTTATCAGTTAGATTGTATTCTGCAAACAGAGCCGTTGTGTTGATAAAACGCCAAGGCAAATAGCCCGCTCGCAAAGATTGCAGCGTCCAGCTTAATAACACAATAGAACGTAATTGAGACTGGCCTTGTTGTAACATCGCCAAATCTTGTTCTAGTATGTCGATAGCAGAGGATACAATGCCATCCAATGAATATATTTTGGAGGACAAAGTTGTTAACCCATTGTCGACCACAGAGAGTGTTTTCTCTAAATTAATACGATCAAGTTCACGTATTCGTTCTGCAGCCTCCATCTGTGATACTTTCCATGCTTCATTATAGGCAGCATAAATGCCGGCATATATGAAACGTTTTTGACGCGGTTTTCTTGGTCCAAGCAAGAATTCCCTAAGGTCTGCGTCCTCTTTAAGTAAGGTTAAGGGTTGTTTCACATCCTGTAGTGTAGATTTATGCAGCCAATCGAGGCATAATTTTCCTACACTGTATGTTGTTACTACCCCCGGATGTTGTCTTTGGACGTATCTTGGGTCTGGCCTATTAATAGTAAAGCCCTGAGTTTTATTCAGGAATCTTTCCTGACAGTTATTCGTGTCTGTGGGCCAGATCAACCATTTTTTCCAATCAGGATTAGATCTGTTGAGTTGTAGTATATTGTCAACTGTCACCACTGCCTTTGTATCATTATCACTGGCAAGTGTTGGTACAGAAGGTTTGTTCATCTCCTTAATCTTGGCTAGTCCAAGACAAGATGTTTGTTGGACAGTTTCATTCAAAAACATTATTTGTTCAGGGATGATGCAGGCTCTAAATAAAGCTTCTATCCCCTGCACTTGCCAATTTTTAGTACCCCAGACAGTTTTTGTGTCTATTGTGTCTTTCCAAAAGTCGAAACTCTGTCTAGACAGTTGGGCATTAAATAATGCAGAATAAATCTGTTTAGTATTTGTTAACATAATTTTCAGTCCTGTCTTGTTTACATTTTTATAGTAAAACATTTCTGGATCAGATGTGTTGTAACCTGAAAAATATGGAAACTTGTTAGCAAATGTTTTTGAACTACCGTATGGTGGTGTAGGACAATGCTCCCATTGGTTAAACATAAACACATTTCTTGGATATGCAGATTTATGCAAATAATGATGACCATAGTGGTTATAACAATACAGTTGTTCATAGTCTGATGAACCCTCTAAATATTCATTTTTAGAAAATGCAGCAGATTTTTCTAGGTCAAACATAATGTCATTTACAGTCTCAAAGTCCCAATCATCCGAATAGGTACTGGACGTAATTAGATCACTTAGTGAAATTTTAAACAAATGTGGAATGTTCAATTGTTCCGTCGGGCCGAAGATTTCAAAATCTGTTTTGTCCCACACTATACCATCCTGTATAGGAACAGCTGTGATGTTCACTGATGACAAGTCTCTTGCTTCACGATGGGAAGATTTATGAGGTTTCAAAAGTACGTTTACGCCTTTTCCTTCAGTGTTCACATGGATGTATCTGCCACTTATAAGCACGCTCACAGTTGTTACCAAAGCTAGCCAGAGCAGGAAAACAAAAAGTCCAGATGTAATCCAGAGTTCAATCCATGGAGAAACCAAATAAGTCTTTTTCAGAAAGTGAAGAAAGTCTTGTACTTGCTGCTTGAATTTGAATGATGCTGGCGTCGTTTCAGGTTCACTCGGATCTTCTGAGAACGTATCAAAGTTAATGAAATAGCCAGAAGCAGTTCTATCAATTGTTGGAATTGCATCAGGATTTGTAGAAATCACTGGAACCAGTTCATCACTTGCTACGTTGGTGTAGACAGGTGTATTTGGACGAACTGTTAGTTGGTGTTCAAGAGGGATGAGTTCCATTGCATTGTTGCTTAGTCCTCCATCTGTTACAGCTGAATTCTTGATTGTTATCAGTCTTTCAGTCTGAACCTCTTGGATAGTAGCGAGAGGAGTGTGTCTGCTACTAGGTCGGAGTCCACGAGGCCTACTATTTAGTATTGGCTACATACTGTGGTTTGATGAGGTCGATGGACACAAATCTTTTTCTCCTTTCTTCCAGCAAGGGGCGGCAGAAGTACTGTTCTTGTTCCTTGAACTGCTATGACAGGTACTGGTTGTCTGTAAGAAGGGCCAAATTCCTTCTTGTCCGCAATCTTTTCTCTGACTAGAGCCCCAACTTTTGGAATCCAGACAGGCCTTGCTGGGACAGCCGGTTGATCCCCAGTGGTGGTTGACTGTAGGAATACGTTGCTTTGTTTCGTTCTTAATTTGTTTAAGTCCTGTAAAACAGCCAAACGATCTTTGATATCAAAGGGTTTATTTTCCACCACTGTGCCTACGTGTTCAAGGTCTGGTACCCACATTCTTGTTCCAAATAGGACCTCATATGGAGTGACCCCCCCTAGAGAACGTCTTGGCAGATTGTTCAATGCACGTTGGACCCCACTAAGGTGTTTGACCCACCCATCACCCGAACCTAATACCCTAGCTGTTATAGACTGCTTTATGTCCCGGTTTTTCCTTTCCACAACCGAATTTCCCTCAGGATGGAATGGAGAGGAGTACCGCAATGCAACGCCCAGACTGGCCATGGCCTCTTTGTAAGCCCGAGAGCTAAACGCAGGACCCTGGTCAGAATGTAGCGTGCCTATTGCGTATGTGCCGATAAAGACTCGCAAATCTTTTATAACAGTTCGAGCGTCAGCTGAGCGCTGTGGCCATATCCATAGGAACCTAGAGCATGAATCCACTGCAACCATGATATATTTATAGTTACCGTCCCTTTGCAAGGGACCGCAGTGGTCCAGGTAAACACAAGCTAATGGTTTGTCTGAAATTAACAGGGGTGTCTGCGCAGGACGTTTCACTGTTGAGACTTTCATCTGTTGGCAAATATCACATTCTAAAACATAGTTTTTAGTTTGTTTCCGAATGCCAGGCCACCAATATCTTTGCTTGAGTAAAGATACTGTCGCTGAAACACCTGCATGGGCAGAAGCTATCCCTTCGTGTGCTGCTAGGATTAGTCCTAATGTGCGTTCCTTGTTTGGAATTACCCTATCCCCCACTCCAGGGATTCGAGCAAAAGGAACGTTGTTCGCATCAATTACATAAGAGTACTTGAATGGAAACTTTTTTGGTAACGCTGCACTGCTGCCTTTGCTTGAAGCATTGACAGCCAACATTATCTCACCGTCTATTTTTGTTTTTGAACGAGTGATCGCAGCTACGGAAGCCGTCTGAACAGCCCCCTTTGCGGCTTCATCAGCCAATGAATTCCCTGCAACGTGAACGCCATCACGTTGATGACTCAGTGTGTGAATCACGTGAGCCTTTGGTAGTTCGTTTTTCAACTGAACTACTTGTTCCCAAAGCGTTTTGTGCTTTATTGTGCCACCTTTCGCATCTTTGAAACCATTTTCAAGCCAGTTTTGTATATATTCATTATACGACTGAACACAGTAAAAGGAATCGCACACTATTAGTGTGGGGAATTCCCGATCTGTACTTTCAAGTGCCAGTTTGAATGCTTGTAGTTCAGCTCGCTGAGCTGTACAATCCCCTAGAGATTGTGATTTTGTGACCATAGGTCTGAAGATGCCATCTCGCATGCGACCTTTAACGATAGCACACGCTGCACTGTAAGCTTGCTTACCCCCTGTTGCGGGCTGTGCGGATCCGTCAGTATAAATTATGAATTCGTACTGATCGAGAGGCAGAATTTCAGTAGGCAGAGGACATTCTTGTTCATATTGCAGGAATGCTTGTGTTTTTAAATCGGGATCAAAAACATATTCAACATCTGTTGCAGCAAGAGAATTAACCCATTGTATCCATCTTGGATGTAATGCTTTAGCATTTGGAATGCTTGCTTTTGTGACCGCTTCTAAAGCAGGTACTGGGGTTACGACAATAATGCGTTTCCCTTGGGCTAAGGCTCTTTCTTTTGCTACAGTGGTTTGAACTGCTGTCAGAATTTTTTCAGTTGAACTGAAGCGCATTTCCGCTTGTGTGTACAAATGGGATTTGTATGCGATTGGTATTTTCTCACCCTCATTGAAGGTTAAGTATGTGAATCCACATTGACCCGAAATTATTCGGATCATCAAATTGAGTTGACTTACGCGTGTTTGTAAGTGATTTGTTGCTAACATGTTAGCCTGGAGTGAATGCAAGATTTCTGTGTGTTCCTGTGTCCAGTTTCTGATCGAAAAATCAGGTTTGATTAATGCGTAGAGAGGTTTAACCCTTTCTGCATAATTTAGAATATATGTTCTTCCAAAATTTAGGAAACCCAGGATGGGTTGTAAGTTTTTTTAGCGTTTTTGGAGGTTGGAGCAGCGCACATTTTTCTAAAAAGTTATCTGCCAAGTTCTTGCCTTCACTTGAAAGCTCATATCCTAGAAATAGGACATTGAGATGGGCAATTCTGGACTTTTTAAAGTTGAACTTGTAGCCCTCAGAGGCGAAACCCAGTATAATGGTGCTCACCCAGTTCAAGTGTTTGTCCAGGTCATCGTCTGTCAGATATATGTCATCGACATAGGACAATGCCTCATTGTCATAAATTTGTAGTAACTCCGTCACCCTCGCTGAGAATAAACCTGGGCTGTTCTTGAACCCTTGTGGGAGTCAACAAAAGTGACACTGGGTCCCCATTATGGAGAATGCTGTTAAGTACCTGCTTTCAGGTGCTATGTTTTGACAAAAGAAACCATTTGAGATGTCTAATGTTGTTTTATATTTTTTACGCACAATGTTATTCATTAATGCTGTGCTATGTGCATTTTGCACTGCAAAAGTTTTAGAACAAGTGTTTAGGTGTCTGTAATCCAAAACTAGACGATATGTATTGTCTGGTTTGTAGACAGGAAACAAAGGATTGTTCATTGAGGAGGTGCATGTTTCAATCACCCCTTGATATTCAAGTTGATCTAAGATCTCCCTGACCTGTTTTTTAGCTTCTTGCTTTATTGGGTACTGCCTTTGTGCAGTAGGTTCATGTTTCAGATGTATTTTATGGTGAGGTGAATCCTCATCCCATCCTACATGATTTTTATATAATGCTGGGGCCTGGGCACCTGCCCATTTCCTGGCATATGTATATTTTAGGTGAATTGGAATATGGTTGGAGAAGGCAGGCATAATAATGTCCTCGCCGTGTGGGCATTCCCTGACAAATTGTGGTGGCCAGTCTTTTTCTGCTAGAAGTATGTCATAGCCCCTTGATAGTCTTTCCCAAAAGAGTGCTTTAACCTGTCTAGGTTTGTCTCCCTCCATCCGGAGTGTTATTTCATATAACTTTTGTGGAGTACTAACCCTGGTGTCTACAGTCTCAACTGGGATGTACTCATTCAAGTCCACTATCTCCAGAAGTTCCTTCAGGTTCTGGCGAACTATTGTGACTTCTGCTGCACTGTCCAGCATTGTCTGAGCCCATTCTCCGTTCTTGAGTTGTGATCTCAGTATTCTCTGCATGTCTGATCTTCAGACCTGCTACTTTCTTTTTGGAGAATTGAGGTTTTGTTTTATTTTTTGGAGCGTGTTTGTCGTCTTTCGATTTCACGCGTTCTTCTTTATGTTCTGACCGTCCTCTTCTTTCCGAAGTCTGTGATGAGATCTGAAAGGGACGAGAGGAACGTGTATCAGTATCTTGATACCTGTCAGGTTTTCTCAAATTATCCCTATTCCTGAGGTTATACCTCCTTTCAGAGGGCTCCTTTTGAGGAGACCTACCTCGGGATTGAGAACCTTTCTCATTTGAATTTTGTTTATTAGTCTCCCACTTCTTTTTAGAAGATGTAGGAGTTTGTTTAATTGAGTCCTTCTCAGGACTTTCAGATAGTTTTGGTTTCACTGGTCTTCCACCCAAACTATCTCTGCCTAATTCTGCATAAGATTGTTCAATTATTCTGGGTAGCTCAGTTTGATGTTCTGTAACATCAAATTCCCTTAATTTATGGCGGATCGCCACTGCTGCTGCCTCCCCTTTAATATTAGATAATATTATTGTTGAGACCTGGTCGAAATTTTTCAGTAATTTCATACCTAAATTTAGAGCAGGCTCTGCCCCGTATTCGTTTTGAATTTGTTTTAGGACATCAGGTATTACCGCAATTGACGGAATGCCATGTGTTTTAGTATAGATGCCAGCAAAGACTGAGCCCCAAGTGGTGCAGTCTTCCAGTTGTGGTGTGATCCCCATTGGTAAACTGATGGTTAGGATTCTGTGTTTCTCATACGGGCTAGTATTTGGAAATACTGCTTCGATTTGAGTAATTTTTTGAGCTATCCAAAATGGAATTTGCTCACGTTTTGTGGGCATTTTACCAATGACTGCGTAGAGAGTCTGTGGTGTAATTTTTAGTGTATTCCCCTGGTGAGGGGTTTGATTTGGAATTGTTAATGGTTGCTGGACTGTAAAAGTCTGCATGACATATTGGACCAATTGTCTGTAGATTTTTATTAACTCTGTGAGTTGAGTAAGTAAATCCTCATCTGACATCTCTTCAATGTCAGGATGAGGTGTGTAGCTCGGCTAGAATCGGCCATGTTGCTCCTGGTCTACCTAGTGGACCGAGCCTAGTAATGTTTTTGTGATGTTTTAGGGCGCCTTTAAACCAGAGCTGATGCTCTTGGTATGTTAGTGGAATTTCAATATCCTCGAAAGGAATGTATTCCTCTGGTGGATCATCTTCTTTGTAGAAGTGAAACATGTGTGTTACTGAATTTGATTCAGGAAATATTACCCATGAATAGAATACCTCTGTCTGAAAGGATTCATGTGCCTCTATCACGAAAACTGCTCTACCTCCTCTTGGAGATAGGCCATGTTTTATAAGTTTTAGAGTAATGGCTTTTCTTAAGTTTGGAGCGATGTCTATAACACCCTCCTCGGTTTCATTTAAACCTGTAATGTTAAAAACTGCTGCTTGGGCTGGATCAGCCGCAGCTTCACCGTTTCCGGCTTCAGTCATTTTGTTTTTTGAAAAATGTAGAACAAGTTTCAAGGAAACAAAGATAAGGTGCACAATATTTTGGAACACTGTATCCTTCAACGTTGAGCAAACCAAACAGCTAATATATAGGGTGTTTCCCTATGTAGCCTTGGTGGATACTTAACCCTGCCCACTCCAGACGTCTTTTGGAGTATATGGGTAGGGGTCTCTGAGAGAAAAAGCACGGCTGAGTTACTCAGTATCTAACGTTGAATTACCGCCTTACCAAACCGTTGGGCGCCATGTAGTGTAGCTCCTATTTCCCTAATAGGCTCTGCGCATTGGAATAATATATCCTATAGGTTTGACATAGGACTAAGGTTAGTATGTCCCTATCGAGTATATTAAACTTAATTACTTGTGCCAGCTAGCTCAGAGGCCTCTAGAAACTCCTTGACAACAAGAAGGGAGTAGTTTCTGGCAGCCGCAAAACATGACCACTGTGTTTCCCTTTAGAATCAGAACGTGTCCCAGAGTCGTGGAAACAATAGATAACTATTTCAATCAGCTCAATCGTGCATGCTTAGTTTTCTTCAAAGTTACACAGAAAGAATAGACGGGCGTTTCAATAAAAGGTTTATTGAACAGTCTTGTTTCTGGTGTAAGTAAAATGTGCTGTTACGATCACAAGACAGTATGCGAGATAAATAATGTACAGTGTGAGCAGTAGAAATAAATAATACTGCGTTAGCATTATCTTTTAGTACATATGCTGTTACATAAATAACACAGACTAAAAATGCGAGTACTCATACGATGCGTTTCTAATCTAGTTCTACCCCAATGTTCCTAACCTAACCTAGGTATGAGAGGTATGAAGTAGGTGAAGTATTCCTTACTATGGTATACTAAGAGTATGTTAAGTCTAGTATGCCTAGTATGCCTAGTATGCCAAGAGTCCCTCTAGGTTCTTGTCAGCTCCATACCTGAAGACAGAGAGAGGTAGGAATCTCTTTGCCAGACTCGAACTCCAACACCCCGCAAGGGAAGTCAGATCACTGGAAGCTGGACTCTCTGCGTGCAGGGATGACAGCGTCTTCTCAGTGCGTCAGGCTGGGAAATGGGCTCCTCTGAAGTCGAGGTCTCCTCTGATTTACAGGGGCTAGGGAAGGTATATTTATACCTTAGAAGTACCTCACAATGTTAGCATTGACGTGAATTAGACAGCGAAAGACGTCATGAATGAACCCCTAAGGAATAATGGTTCATGCATAATATATGAGGCCTTGAAGAAATCAATAGTCCTGGGCTAGGGAAACTCCCGCAGCCTAAGGGTCTGTTCTTCATGAACTCGTTGTGACGTTAGGGTGGACGGATGTCAGAGACCATGCCTGTATTTGGAGTGCACGGTTTAATGCCTAAATAAGGGCTGGGATTTTATGCCTATGTAAGGGCAGGGCGATTTGTGCCTATATAAGGACATGATACTGGAAAGCCCGTTTATGGACACCCTAAGAGGAATACAACAAAAGTAGAAGATTCAGAAATATGGGAAGGTTTTGTGAGTACGGTTTTTCTCATAAAAAAGGACAAAGGTTGGCATCCTTTAATAAATTTGAGGTAGTCAAACAAATTCCTGCTATACAGGCATTTCAAGATCGAGGGGATCCATCTGCTGAGGGACATTTTGCAGGAAAAAGACTGGTTGGTGAAATTGGATTTCAAGGATGAATATTTTTCAATACCCATGGCAAAAGACTCTCAGAAATATTTACGATTCAGGTGGGGAGGTGTCCTATACCAGTTTCTTTGTCTACCTTTCGGTTTGTCCTCAGCTCCCTGGTGCTTCACCAAGGTGATGAGCCCAGTAAGAGCCTTCCTGAGAGAGAGAGGCATGCCATTGATAATATATTTAGACGACATATTGCCAATGTCCCATGTCCCAGAGCAGGTTAGATTTGCTGAAACATCTTGTTTGGACAATGGGTCTTCTATAAGGTTTAGGGTTTGTAATAAACGTGGAAAAGTCTGTTATGGTGCCTACGCAGAGCATAGAATTCCTGGGTTTTCAGGTGGATACGCTTTTGGTCCAATTAAATCTCCCACAGAAAACAATAAGAAAGGAGATAAGGGCAGTTCTGGGAAGGAATTTGATTACCTTGAGGGACCTTGCAAGGGTCTTGGGACACCTGTCGTCATCCATTCAGGCAATCTCCCCAGGTCATTTATATTACAGAGCTCTTCAGAGGCTGAAAGCCTTGGGATTGAGGAAAGGTTTGTGATACACAGACCCAATTTCATTGTCAGCGGATGCTCGAGAGGATCTGGAATGGTGGTTGGAAATTTAGAGTCTTGGGATGGCAAAGACATCTTTGGGAATGTTCCCAAGTTTATTCTAGAGTCAGATGCCAGCGCTATTGGCTGGGGTGCATTACTAAACAGTTTGGAGACAGGGGGCAGAAGGTCCTAGGAGAAACAATTGCTTCACATAAATTGTTTAGAGATGTTAGCTGGTTTAAACACATTGATGAGTTTCAAAGTTTTATTGGTAAACAGTGTGACTCTGAGTCGTTTCGACAATTTTACAGCCGTTTCTTATATAAATCGTTTGGGCGGCTCAAGGTCGAAAGATTTGGCAGATTTAGGAAAACGGATATGGTATTTCTGTTGGAATCACAAGATCCTTTTGAGTGTGGAGTGTATATTCCAGGGCAGGAAAATGCAAGAGCGGATTGGAATTCCAGGTACCTCAGGAATTTCAGTGACTGGAAGTTGAATCCAGAGGTTTTCTATTTAATTCAGATGTGATGGGAACAAATACAAATGGACTTGTTTCTGAGCAGACTAACATACCAAGTACCCAGATACTTCAATTGGAGACAGGATCCTGGGGCAATGTTGGTCAACGCCTTTCTCCAGGATTGGGGAACAGTGGGAGGTTAGGTGTTTCCCTCCCTACTTAATTTAATGATCCAGAGAGTGCTGATGAAGGTCTGGTCAGAGAGATGCAGTATCATTCTAGTAACACCGTACTGGAAGTCTCAGGTTTGGTTCCCAGGAGTGATGGAACTCGCGGTAGAGATACCCGGTCTGGTTCCAGTTTATTTAGGTCTTGTGGTGGATACAGAGGGAGATTACCCTTTGGTTTTAGAAGGGAGTATGAACCTTCTTGTTTGGAAGATTTCAGGGGTACCAGTAGATATTCAGGTCTTTCAGGGAAAGCTAAAGACCTTTTGGATGAGTCTTGGCCTCCGGGCACTAGAAAGAGATACAAGGAGTATGGAGGAAGTGGTGTAGTTGGTGCATGGAAAGGGGTTTGGATCCTGTGGAAGTTCCTGTAGCTGATAGCAAACTATTTGGCAGGTTTGTTCAACTCTGGTCTTTCTTATAGGACAATCAACTGTTATAGATAGTGCACGGACAGAATATTGAGTTTTAAATGTTGACATTCACAAATATCGAGTTGGAAATATCGTGATACAGAAATATCGACAGCAAGAATATCGTGGTCAAGAATATCGACTTTAAGGTAAGAAATATCGTTTTTGAAAATATCGAAGTCATTAATATCGTTTGCAAAAATATAGTTGTTTAAAATATCGATTTTTTAATTAGTGTTATGTATTTTAGTATGTATTTTAAAAGAATGTGATCAATTTTTTTGTATAAGTATTGCTTTTATTTTTTAATATATGCATTAAATTTTTAGTAGTTATTAATTTAATGTTAATTAAATTTTGCGTTTTTTAGTTCTCTAGCGGGTTGTGGGTTTATAGGGGAATAGGGTGGGAAGTAATTTATTATTAATTAATTATTAATTGGTTGTTTTTTATTAATACATTAATTGGTAATTATGTTAATTGTGTCATTTTTTTAGGAGCGGGTTGTGGGTTTATAGGGGAATAGGGTGGGAAGTAATTTAATTATAATAAAACTATTATTTTTTTTTATTATTTATTTAATTTATATTTTAAAGTGTTAATTGTGGGAATTAATTTATTATTAATTATTTATTAACTGGTTGTTAATTATTATTATTAATAATTAATTATTTGGTAATTATGTTAATTGTGTAATTGTTTTAGGAGCGGGTTGTGGGTTTATAGGGGAATAGGGTGGGATATAATTTAATTATAATACATTTATTAATATTTATTTATTAATATTTATTTAATTTATATTTTATAGTGTTAATTGTGGGAATTCATTTATTAATTATTTATTAATTGGTTGTTAATTATTATATTAATAATTAATTAATTGGTAATTATGTTAATTGTGTAATTGTTTTAGGAGCGGGTTGTGGGTTTATAGGGGAATAGGGTGGGATGTAATTTAATTATAATACATTTATTAATATTTATTTATTAATATTTATTTAATTTATATTTTATAGTGTTAATTGTGGGAATTCATTTATTATTAATTATTTATTAATTGGTTAATTATCATTAATCAATTAATTGGTAATTATGTTAATTGTGTAATGTTTTTAGGAGCGGGTTATGGGTTATAGGGGAATAGGGTGGGAAGTAATTTATTTTTAATTAATTAATAATTATTTGTTAATTAATGCTAATTAATTAATTAAAATTTAAATATGGCAATTCAATTAATTTTAGATGTCAGTTGTGGGGTTTATAGTGGTAAAGGGTGGGAAGTAAATTATTTTAAATTAATTAATACGTTGTTAATTGATATTAATTTATTAATTTAAAATTAGTTATGGAAATTGTGTAATGATTTTTAGGTGTGGGTTGTGGTGTTTATTGGGGTAGAGGGTGGAAAGTAATCTATGTTTAATTATTAATAATTAGTTGATCATTAATATTAATTCATCAATTGATAAATAATTAGGGTAATTGTTTATTTTTATTTTGTGTGTGGGTTTTGGTGTTATAGGGGTAACGTTTGGGGAGTAAATTAATTTTTATCTGTTTTAATTTGTTTTTTAATTAATAATATTTCTTTAACTGATAATTAATTATGTTAATTATGGAGGTACTTTTTTTAAAATTTAGATGTGTGTTGTAAATTGTGTGATGTTATAGGGTAGGAAATAAAAAAGATTACATTTATGTAATAATTAATGTTTTTGTTTATAAATAATTTCTATTTAAAAATAGTAATTTGTTTGTAAATTATTTATAATTTTTTAAATATAATCTTTCTAGGTATTTGTTAGACCTTTTTAACATTATAATATGTTTCAATCTTTTCTAATTTTTTATTTTTTTATAAATGTTTTTAAAAAAAAATATTTTGGGTTGTTTTTGATATTTTGTTTGTTTTTAATTTTGAACTGACTCCAGTGGAAATATTAATTTTTACCCCTCTGCTATCCAACACTTTCCCTATTGTTGCACTAACTGGAGTAGGAATAGTATATTTTGCCTCTTTGCTATCCAACACTTTCCCTACTGTTGCACTCACTGGAGTGGGAATAGTAATTTTTACTCCTCCACTATTCAACACTTTCCCTAATGTTGCACTCATTGGAGTGGGAATAGTAATTTTTACCCCTCCACTATCCAACACTTTCCCTACTGTTGCACTCACTGGAGTGGGAATAGTAAGCTTTACCCCTCCGCTATCCAACATTTTCCATACTGTTGCACTCACTGGAGTGGGAATAGTAATTTTTACCCCTCCGCTATCCAACATTTTCCCTACTGCTGCAGTCACTGGAGTGGGAATATTAGGTTTTACCCCTCCGCTATCCCACACTTTCCCTACTGTTGCAGTCACTGGAGTGGGAATATTGATTTTCACCCCTCTGCAATCCAACACTTTCCCTACTTTTGCACTCACTGGAGTGGGAATAGTAATTTTTACTCCTCCGCTATCCAACACTTTCCCTACTGTTGCACTCACTGGAGTGGGAATAGTAATTTTTACCCCTCTGCTATCCAACATTTTCCCTACTGTTGCACTCACTAAAGTGGGAATAGTCATTTTTACTACTCCGCTATCCAACTTTTTCCCTACTGTTGCACTAACTGGAGTGGGAATAATAATTTTTACCCCTTTGCTATCCAACACTTTCCCTACTGTTGCACTCACTGGAGTGGGAATAGTATTTTTACCCATTCGCTATCCAGCACTTTCCCTACTGTTGCACTCACTGGAGTGGGAATAGTTATTTTTACCCCACAGCTATCCAACAATTTCCCTACTGTTGCACTCACTGGAGTGGGATTAGTAATTTTTACTAGTCCGCTATCCAACATTTTCCCTACTGTTGCACTAACTGGAGTGGGAATAGTAATTTTTACCCCTCTGCTATCCAACACTTTCCCTACTGTTGCACTCACTGGAGTGAGAATAGTCATTTTTACCCCTCCGCTATCCAACACCTTCCCTACTGTTGCACTCACTGGAGTGGGAATAGTATTTTTTACCCATTCACTATCCAACATTTTCCCTACTGTTGCACTCACTGGAGTGGGAATAGTCATTTTTACCCCTCCGCTATCCAACACCTTCCCTACTGTTGCACTCACTGGAGTGGGAATAGTATTTTTTACCCATTCACTATCCAACATTTTCCCTACTGTTGCACTCACTGGAGTGGGAATAGTAATTTTTACCCCTCCGCTATCCAACAGTTTCCCTATTGTTGCACTCAATGGAGTGCAAAATGTAAGTTTAAATACTATTAAATAGTTTATTGTTTTAATTTATAATATAATGGCTTTTTTTATTAGATTTTATGTTATAGGTGTATGTGTATATATATATATATATTTATTTGTAAATTTTTATATATGTATAAAATTATAAAATAAATTAAAATTAATAGTTTATTAATTGTTTTAAAGTAAATATATATATATATATTACATTTTATATATGTGTGTTTAAATGTTTTTAATTACATTTATTTCTTATATTTGTTAAAATGTATATTAAATCTAAATAATTTTTTTCAAGTTAACTTTATTATTTAATATATTTAACATTATTTTTTATATACATATTAAAATCAATATTTTGTACATCTATATTTTTTACATCGATTTTGTATCGATAATTTTATACGTACCATTATAAATATAGGATGTCAATATTTTTTACATCGATATTTACAACTAGATATTTGTGTATGGGGATATTTTGGGGGTCGATATTCCATCAGCGAACCGTTATAGATTAGCTGTAACTGCAGGATATTCCTTAGTTAATAACTGCAATAGAGAGAGAGAGACTTTGATAAGGAGAGTTATGAAGGGAGTAAAGCTAAGGAGACCCCCTAGGACTTGTTACAAATCGTTATGGTATGTTGGTTTAGTTTTCAGGTTGTTCACTTCATTGCCAGGCAATAATTACCTTTCACTTAGACAGATTTCTTTGAAGCTAGCAACTTTACTTTGCTTAATTTCCTTTAGAAGAGTTTCAGATGTTAAAGCATTGGAAATTTTGAGCTAAAACCATGTCTGCGACAATTTTTAATCCCTATTTTCATGAGTGTGCTAAGTTATGTGTGGTGAATTGTATGAAGTCATTTGAGAGCAGATTGTTGAATTTTAGGGCAGATGGAGAGGTACAGTTATTACTGTCTTATGTAAAGCCTTATAAAGAAGTTTCGAAAGCTACTTTGTCGAGATGGGTAAGAACAGTAAGGAGCGAAGCAGGAGTGGACTTTTCAAGGTTTGGAGCTCACTCCTGTAGAGGTGCAATGGCTAGCAAGGTATCCAGGGCAGGTGGTTCCTTAACAGAGATCTTGAAAGCGACAGACTGGTCTAATGCGAATATGTTCGCAAAATTGTATTTAAGGCCTGTGGAGCATGTGAGTAGTGTGGTGATGGATGGGTTTAAACATGCATAAGGATAGCCACTGGTCTTGTAATGAAATGGTGATTCTCCAATTAATGTGCAAAGAGAATCTTAATTTCATTAAAGACAATGGGGCATATTCTCAAGAACGTGCGATAATCATCACCAAAATAGGTTAACGCAATTTTTCATATCGCCGTCTATCGCGGGAAAATAACTCCTTGTCAACGTCATATTCACAACACGGCGGTAACATGCGATAGTTTCCCGATAACGCGTCAAATGTCCGCGACAAAATTACCTGGACGGTGATAAAAATCCAAACACGAACGTGAAAAAAGTTGCGATGTGCCCAACCGCGATAAAAAAATCAGCGATACGCTGCGCCAGGCCTGCAATTCACACACGTCAGGTGGGAAAAATCACCATAAAAGCAGGAAAAAAAAACACAAACAAAACCAAAACAACTGCGAAGCACAATGGAGGCAGCCGGAGCAAGTACAGAGGACAACCAGAACCCCACAACCCCCACAGAGGACCAGCCTGGGACCTCGGGGTCAGGGAAGGGCAAGGAGAAGAAGAAGAGGAAGACGCGGTTCATTCCGCAGGAAAACAGGATCCTGATAACGGAGGTGGTAGAACACCATCAACAACTGTTCGTCACCTCAACTGTGTCATTGGCAACTAAAAATACAATATGGCAGTCCATCCTGGACAAGGTGAATGCAGTTGGAGTGCTGAGGAGGACAATGGAAGAGCTCAAGAGGCGCTGGAATGATGTGAAGCGCAAAACCAAGCAGAAACTCGGCAACAACCAGAAGGCAGCAATGCAGACTGGAGGTGGGAGTCCAGCACCACAGGAGGAGCTGGATGAGATGGAGGAAATGGTGTCCACAGTCATCAGTGTGGAGACAGTGGCAGGAGTTGGGGGACCGGACACTGCTCAACATGACCTGACACAACAGCAACAGGGTGAGTAACGACTAGGGACTGGGGGACGGGGGAGATGGGCACAATGGCACACATGCACAATTAAGTATAGCACAGTGCACACCCACAATGACTCTGGATCATGTCCCTGATCCCCTTGGCACAGTGCAGCACACCTAGAAACAGCAAGTAGGCCCCCGTCGACTATGTGCTCAGAGGGGGCCCTTCCCACACATCACCAATCTCACAACCAACCCATGCACATGTGCCAAACCCAGCAAAGCGGCTTGTCTGTGAGCCACACTGACAATGCAAGTGACACTGCATGACGAATACCATGACATGTTGCACGCCACAACACTGAGGTGGCTGAGTGTGGACCACATCCGTAAAGGAGCAGGTCACACTCTGACACATCCACGTGCACAAACAACCCCTGACGTCAACAACACATCTGCAGACAAACCATGCCCCAGAGTCCCAACTCCCACCAATAGCCCAATTCACCCAAGTATGCAACATCTCAGCACTGTATAAGCACAGAAGTCAAAGGCACACCGCCTGAAAGGAACAAGGGGCAGCAAAATCAGAGCTGCAGGGGCGACTCTCCCAAAATGCAGCACACACACATAACATTCAGAGCACATCAACAATGTTGTACAAACTGCAACACGTTCACAACAGAACAGAGGACACAACTGGTGCCGCTTGTGTGTAGAAACTGGCCAATCACATTTGGCATAGCAGGGAAATGTGAGATGACAATGTACAAGTACAAACACACATCCCTGATGGTGTAGAAATGTCCACTGTCCCGCATCAAATAGGCAGCTCCTCCCAAACAGTCACAATGTACATTGTCATGCAGTCTGTATGTAAACTTGTACAAAGCGTCAACATACATGTGAACACAATGTGCAACTGCATCTCCCCTTCACATTGCAGAGGGAGAATCAACACCTCCTGCAGAGCAGACCCAACAGCTCCTCACTGATGACGAAGAGGACCTCCACACCTTCGACACCGATGCCCTCCAAGAGCTCATGGACAGCATCGGCACCTCACCTCCAGGAGCAGGGCAGCCCAGCTGCATCGAGGAGACCTCACCCCCTGCACAGACCACACAGCAGGAAGCACCCACCACCACGGCTGACTCCCAGGACCCCCACGAACAACACATGGCCTTCCAACGCCGTGTGTTAGGGTGCCAGGAGAAGATGGCTGATCAGGTGCGGGTGGGGTTCGACCTCATGGCAGCCAAACTAGATGCCATACGTGGGTGTCTACGTCCCATCAGGGACCACTTACAGTCCCTAACGGACACCCACAGTCCGCTCCATGCTCTCCAATGGTCCATGGCTGACATCGCTGGAGTCCTGACTCTGAGACAAGAACAACTGTCTAGACAGAGTGGCTCCAGCGATGTCAGCCGGGAGTTGGCACACATGCGGAGGATCATGGAGAACCAGGAGCGGATGCAGGTGGAAAGAATGGCTGCCACGGCTGCACACCAGCAAGATGTAGCTGGGACCTTTCATGCCCTGCAGACCCTCATCATAGCATTGCTGCCACAAGGCCTGGCGCCGATGAATGCTGCTGCTGCTTCTACATCCACATCTCCGCCCCCTGATGCGTCACTGCCACACAGTGCGGCAGACATTCCACCTCCGGCCCCTGATGTGTCAGTACCACACAGTGCTGCTGACAAAACACCACCACCCACATGTGAGGCACATGAAATATCAGAGGACGAAGATGCGGATGATTCTGCCTTAGTGGTAAGAAGGAAGCGGTAGCATTCATCTCCGCCATATGGCCTGTTTCTGCTTGGTTCTGCCCTCTGCATCATCACCTTCCACTGTCCCCCGATACACTCTGCGACACTCACCTTGGACCTCGACATGGACTGCCATATTCTGTTTGGTTACCAATGACACAGCAATCAGACTGCGGACTGAACTCCTCCTCCTCCGATGAACTTGTCATTCCCAAAGGACTCTGGCTGGCCCTCCATGGGGCAACAATGTAAGGTGGGGTTTGCATGGCCCTGTACTGCTCCAGCTTCAACACTCCACTGAATGTGAATAAAACATTCAGATTCACACAGATGTGTCATGTCTATGATCATTCAAGTATGAAAGTATGGATGAATGTATGGTCCGTGATTCCCCCTTACGTCCATGTTGCTCATGTTGTGGAACTTGAGTCACAGGGTGCAACATTGCCGATTGCGGTCCGGGTGGTGCCGACACTACAACAGATACACATGCATTAGTTACTGCCTTGTCCAGCCTAGAACTGAACCACGCCCAGAGCCCCCGGCTCATTGTTCACACCCCTACGCTGGACTGGCATACGCCAGCCCAGCCCAGCCCACTCCGCTTACGCTTACAGGGGGGACGTCAAAGCTACATGTCCCAGGTCTTCCCTGTAGTGATCTGCTGATCACTGGTCTAGTTGTCAGCATGCCACAGCCACTCCCAGAGGGCTGGTGTACACCCACACCACACCCATCCAGCACAGGTGTCACAGGACATGTGACCCTGCCAATAAAAGGGGCCTACCACATCACATCACCCACTGCCGGAGGTGACATGATGGCGTCCGCACCACGAGACTCAATCATAAAGGGGCCATGACCTGTGGCGCACTGGGTTAGTGGCACCCGTTGCACTGCGGCCGGCACGGGCCTACCGCCACGGGACGATGACTTGCGGTGCCCTGAGTTGGTGGCACCCGTTGCACTGCGGCCGGCACGGGCCTACCACCACGGGACGATGACTTGCGGTGCACTGAGTTGGTGGCACCCGTTGCACTGTGGCCGGCACGGGCCTACCGCCACGGGACGATGACTTGCGGTGCACTGAGTTGGTGGCACCTGAGGAGCTGAGCGGGTGTGCAGCCTGTGATGATGCGTAGACCTCGATACGCCGTCCTGCCAATCAGGATTCGATTTGATTTGAGGGCCCTGCTGGACCGCAGTGTACGCCGAAGGCAGCAGTCAGCACACACATGGCGGTGCGGTGCCACAGGGTGCGCTGGGGGCCTGTGGCACGGAATCCAGCGATCGGCTGAGGAGGTTGCACCGGCACTTGGTGGGCCCTCTTTGAGACACGCCGGTGGCGGCAGGTGAGCATTGAGGCCTGGGTGTGCAGAGACAGCCAGTCATCGTTGGGCGGCGGACCGGTCTGGGGACCAGGGCTGTGGTGCAGCAGGCACACAGGATCGCGCAGGCACCACCGGTCACGGTGGCGCAGCTGGGTGGGGGCGCCGCACTGGCAGACACGACCCTGCATGCGATGACGAGATGTGCGCGTGTTGGCTTGGGACGTAGCCACCTCGTATCCAGTGTGAATCTGGCCGTTGAATGTGGTCGGCCACGTGTGTGTAGGCCTGTGGACAGGATATGGCGGACACAGAGACACACGCAGTAGTTGCTTTGGTGGCCATCCCGGAACTGAACCACGCCCAGAGCCCCGGGCTATTTATTCACGACATACGCCGGCCAAGGCCACTCCGCTCACGCTTACAGGGGGGGACGACAAAGCTACATGTCCAAGGTCTTCCACGCTGCCTGAGGTAACCTGTTTGCGTCCACTGTCCACAACACTACAAACACCAGCAGTATATGTCCACATGGACATGTCTGTGCTCTGTATACTGAAGTCTGTCCAGCACATCACCGCCACACTTGGCATTGTGTACATTCTTATTGATGGGTCACTTGCCTCCTTCGCACATGCTTGGTTCCCACCTCTCCCCACATTCTGCAATTGTGTGGCAGAGGTGCCATGCCGTGGATGGTTTGTCTACATGGCTGGCCACGGTTACCACAGTTACTTGTGTTGTCGTGTCTGGTAGTTGGGCATGTTGATTGGCATGTTGTATGTGATTTTGTAACGTGTGCATTCCCACAGTTGTGAGTTGTATGATTGTGGAGTTGAGGTGTGTGGTGTGTTCAGTTGGGACTTACCGACGAGCAGTGCATTTCCATAGGTGCCATCCTCAGAGCGCTGGTTGGTGATGGACTTGCGGAAGATGTAGGAATCATGCACACTGCCTGGGAAGTTTGCGACGACATTCGTGAACAGGCCCCGGTGGTCCACTTTTGCCTGCACATTGATGGAATGCGTGTAGTTTCAGTTGCGGTTATTGTGTGCAGTGTCGTAAGGGGGCACAAGTAGTACATGTGTGCAGTCAATTGCCCCCAACACGTGCGGGAAGCCAGCTATGGCGTAGTTCCCTTGCTTGGTCTCCAGCTGTTCCTGCGCAGTGTGGGGGAAGTGAAGGTGCAGGGGTATCAAGCTGATACAAACCGTGATGCTTACAGGTATGATAAATCCTGCATAATAAGACCGTAACAGAAGTTCGTGTGGTCGTCACCTTCCTTTACTTTCCTACGAAGGTTACGCCCACACGAACTTCTGTTACGGTCTTTTTATGCAGGATTTATCATACCTGTTAGCATTCCGGTTTGTCCAAGTGCAATACACTGTACCAGATTACGTTTGTGACTATACGGACGCTTGACCATTGTCACCATTTATCCAACATGGTTTCTGAATAGTGACTTTCGGATTATGGAATTGTATTGGGGAGTTCCCGCAGCATATGCAGTTAATTGAATCCACACGTTGCCCTGATGAAGTTCCCCGTTGGGAATGGAACGCGTTGGCTGAGCTTTTCGTATTGTTGATTTATGTATTTGTAATAAAGAACTGCTTTTACACTACTGTTGACTACTAGACTTCATGACCTGGCGCACCCCCATTTCAGTAACTACAATCTTGGATCTGGAGCACAGGGGCGTCAAGCAATGGCTGGCGTTGGGGTTGGTTGCGCAGGAACACTACGAATTGGAACTAGCGTGTGGTGCGGATACAGGGGACCGCCATTGCTTTTGTGGACATGCATCCAGGACATGTGTGTGGAAGTTTGATAGGGCTGGCTGTGAGACTCCTCCGACTCTGGCAGTTGTTGGTTGGAAGGTACCAGTGGCCAACAGGTGCAGCACGGCCAGCAGCTTTGTCTGCGGAGGGATGTTGGTTGTCCGCTGTGTTGGTACCGTCAGCCTGTGGGCAATGTGGGTCAGGATGCGGAGGATGGTTGTCCTTTTGAGCCTGTAGTGGGCAATGACATCCTCTGGCGTTGAGTGTCTGAGGCTGGTGCGTTTTAGGAACGTCCACTGTCTTCTTCTGCGCTGCCTAGGTGGTAGTCCGGGGGGTGGTGGCGGTGCGTGTTGTGGCCCTCTTGGGTCTCCGAGCTGCATGTTCATTGGCTCCATGGCATCTGTTGGTCTTCAGATGTGGCTCTGGGCTGGGCTCCCTTTCTACTGCAGGTTGTCGTCCTGCTTTACACCAGTAAAAGGCAGGTGTTAAATCCCTGCTGCTAACGCGCCTTATCGCCTGTTTTTGGATCGCATCGCAGATCTGGCTGGTCGTTGAGAATATCGCGCAGTGGTGTTTTCGTGTGTTTTTGCACGGGAACGCCTACTCTGCATATCATTAGCGTTAGTTGTCGCTCTCATCCGTGGCGATGTTTTTTGCGGAAACTATCGCTGGGAAACTGGCGATATCGTCAGTTTTCACCAGCTTGAGAATAGGGCGATAAATCTATTGCCACTTTTGCGGCGCTAAAGTGCCAGTAAATCGGCGATAAGTCCTTGAGAATATGCCCCAATGGAGGCTAACATTATCCCACACTCCTCACCCTATGAGGAGATAAATTGAGTGTTTATTTTTTTTTTAAAAGGGGGGGAAAGATAAATATAATGATATGGAATAGTAAAATAAGAAAAGTTGAATGGTTAACATGAACATTTCATTATGTAAGGTGATTTTGTGGATTAATTTATGTTTTTATTTACAGACAATTTGCAATAGGAGTATTTGGCTGGGGATGACGAAAATACCTTGTTTCATCGCAGTTTAAAGAGGAGGATGACTACGTGCCTTGGACATTTATACTGTTTGAACATGCTGAAATGCTTTATGATGTATTGATTTCTTTAAAAGGCTGCATGTTGGGGCAGCAATATAAGGTTATTGCATAATGTTAGCCTCCGTTGTCTCTAATGAAATCAAGACTCTCTTTGCATGTTAATTGGAGAACTGCCATTCTCCCTTCTTACGGATCACACAGCTTGTCCTTCCTCTGCAGTTAATTTTGTCCTGCCTCTCTTCTTGTGTTTCCAAACTCCTTGACTTTGTGGTATACACAAAGGTTGACTCTGGTTCTCGTCTTCTTCCTTTGCAATCAATGTTTGTTAGGCTTGCTCAACATAAAATGCTCTCTTTGCTGTTACTCACTGTCTTATTTCAGCTAGTCACTCTAAGCCTGCTACCCCTTCCTATTCTTCTTGCACTTTCATGCTGCTTTTGACATGGTAGATCTCTTCTCACCCCTCTTCTCTTGGTTTATGTAGCAACACATATGCATGAGTATCCTCCTATATATCTTCTCACACATATTTGGTATTTTGGACAGGGCTTTCCTCTCATTCTTTTCATCTTGTTTTTGGGGTTCCGCAATGTTTGGTTATTGGTTCAAGTTTTCTTGTCTGGTTTGTATTTATTCTACCCCTCTTGCTTCGCTTACCTCTTCTTTCAATCATTCCTGTCACTTCCGTTTCTATTTTTCCCATATCCTTTTATTTGTTTCTACTTTTGTCTGCAAATACAATAATCTATCTCTTCTAGTCCATCTATAGTCCAAATTTGGATCATCTCTCATTCTGTCTTTTGGTAAGGGAATGTTCCCTGCATGGTATGCAGGGGCATGATCCTGCCCTGACTTACCCAACAGCATGTGAAATTATAATCCTGAATGTTTACTATCCTAGCGTGTGTGCTGCTGCTTAGGCCTGTCGTTGATAATGCCAAGGCCCAGAAATAGTTCTGAGAGCTGGCGGAGCGCATCAAGCGTGCCCTCTTTTCTCTAAATGGGAATAGTGTCCGTGGTTTGGTTTGATGACATGAAGCGGTGGTAGAAGTGTACCAATTTTTGGGAATGAATCATCCTAATCAAACCTTTTTCTGTGTCAGTAAATAGTGTGGCCTACTGGTCACACACAGTTAAAAGTTTTGCTTCAAAGTGGCTCCCGGACCCTTTCACTGACATTCTGACTTTGTGGATATGCTGCACATACACAACTATGAGACTGTGAGCAATAAATATCTGCAAGGACTAATGGAATCCATTTTGGATGGCCCCTCATTTAGCATGGCCCAAGATGGAGGATGGATACAGCTTCTACTGAACAGTGGAAGTGTATTGCTTGCATTCCTGAAGCAATAGGCAGGAGACAAAGATGTTGTCTTTTTTTTTTTTTTTTAAATGATATTTATCCGGTTTACACAGGGGAAACCATAAAAGTACACAGTAAAAAAAAAGTAACATTTTATAACAATATCTCACTTTTCAGTACCCGTTCCCAATAGCAAAAGGTGAGAATTTTGAGTTGGGCAGCGCAGGCTTTTTAAACCTAAAAATAAAAACCTACTTGATGATCCGTCATGGTAATGATTAAAACAACCTGACGCTACCCTCACAAATACAATTCAGTTTGTCTTTTCTGCTACGGAGGTGTCCTTAAAAATACATTTTAAAATCCCACAAAACATTAGAAACTAACATTCTATATAAAATATGATTAAAATTCATGGACCATGTTCTTTAAACCAACTATAGACCGCTGCTAGTCTGTGTTCATTGACCTACATGCCTGAACTGCTGCTTTTAAGAACATTCCCACAGAAAAAATGCTCTCATCATCAGTGAGTTGAGGCAGCTTCCTGTATACTTCTCTATAGTCACTGGTGGCAAACCTTTTAATTAGAGGAAGTAAGATTCTTTTAGTGTAAATAGAGAAAAACCCACAAAAGAATAAAAAGTGTAGCAGTGATTGGCCTGAACTCCCATTACATGGGCAGGGGGTAGAGTCCAAATTTTCCTGAAATCCAAAGTGGAAGCATAGCATATATTTCACAGTGACAGCCCTGAATCGAAACAACAAACCTCTCTCCCATCGCCCCCAAGGTTTTGTTAAATACATCGCCAGTAATCTGTCTGCTCCTAAATTCATTTGTGTAGTGCTTTTATTAATTGCGGTAACAATGTCCCCTACGATGGTTTGTTTAGCAGGCTGGATTAATCTGCGGAACTGCTCGGTCGGGCTGCATTAGTTAACCCACCCCTTGAGGATAAATTTAGAGTCTGGGGTATAGATGCCCTATTCGGAGTATGTTTCTCGGAGTAGACATGGGGTACACTGCCCCTGTTCTCAACCTCATTCGCTGCCATTACGCAGTTCTGAATTGTGTCCAGGCTCTTCTCGATATTGGCCAGACATTCCAACAATGGCTTGAGTTTATCATCTAGTATGATATTAAGTTTAGAACAGTACTGTTCAAAAAACAGAGGATCTGCAAGCAGGCCAGCAGTTACCTCAGTGTCCGGGGTCAGCATATGGGGTGGGTGTTGTTGTTGTGGATTAGGGGCTGACGCTGACTGTACTGGGTGTATCCAGGTAAGAAGGCAGGTAATGGTACTTGCAACTCGGCTAGGCTGCTTCCTTTTTGTGGGCATCTGTTTACCAGTTGTTCTTTTTCTCTTTACAGCCAGAGCAGCAGGAGGGCAGTGGTGCACCACCAATGTTGCAGGCTCAAGAGGGACAGAATTATTAGGGTGTTCAATGCTTTCGCTTGAATTGCGTGGGGCTGCTAAGACTGCTACGCAAACTTGCCCCCCTTCTGTCGTTCACAGCACTCCGCATGGCAGTGACTGCACTGATTATCTCTCGTTTAGACTACGGGAATTCACTGTATGTTGGCCTTCCAGAGAACCAGCTAACAAAACTCCAGGTAGTCATGAACGACGCTGCCAGACTGATTTTCAGGCTCCCTAGGAGGGCCCATGCTACCGCGCTACTACAGCAGCTACATTGGCTCCCAGTGAAGCAGAGAACCAGATTCAAGGGGCTATGTATAGCCCATAAAGCAATCCATGGACAGGCCCCAGCATATATTAAAGAACGCTTGGTAACCTACGTACCAGGGCGCTCCCTTCGGTCTTCAGATGCTGGGTTACTATCCTGCGCTCGCTTCCTGAGCTCCTCCAAGGGGGGCAGAGCTTTCTCCACATTGATCCCCCAGTTCTGGAATAAGTTGCCGGAAGGCCTCCGCAAAGAACCAGCACTTCTCCCTTTTAGGAAAAAATTAAAAACCATCCTTTTCACAGAAGCCTGGGGCACAATCTTGGCCTAGTTAGGGCGCACTACCCAGTAGAGCTGCTATGGTGCTTTCTCTCACAGCGCTTAGAGACCAGTTGGTGATATGCGCTTTAGAAGCTCCAATTAACATAACATAACATTAAGTATCCTCTGTTGTGAGGAGGTCATTTCCTTACATTTGGTTTTACTAGACAGCTTTCAACCATCAGCTTGGGGCATTGACAACCTCTCAGGGCCCAGTAATAGTCTGCGCTCTACTAGGTCTATCTCATTGGAGACTATCCCCAGAACTCTTTCTAACATAGAGTCAATGCTAACAGTGGGGCGTGAGGTAACAGCACTGCCTTTGTTTTTACATTTCCCCATAATAATATATTACAGGTGTCCTACCTTCCTGTGAAACTCTGCTGATTTCTGGTGAAGAATTTCTGGATCCTAGATCCAAGAGGGAGGGCCTAGCCCAGCCTCGTCTGGCCAGGAGCTCCCGCCGTTTTAAATAGGTGCCTCCGGGCGCTGGGGGAAACGTCGGCGGTGGGCGGTTCATGCTGCAGTGATGTCTGGGGCTTCGAGTCTCTGACCCTGCCCTGCTCTGTTGCGTAGTGTCCCAGCAGCAGCACCCCCCAGTGCCTGGATACCCTCACTGGTGATAAGCAGCGCCCTACAAATCGTTGATTGATTGGGATCTTCAGCACTCACCATTGGGCAGAGAGAGCCATCCTCCTCTCAGTTTTCAGGCAGGCTCAACGAATCCCGTCGAGGTCTTCATGGTTCCTCCACGTCCCCAGTTCCTCTGCGCGGACATTGTATAAAGGGAGGATGGAGACAGGGCTACCCTTAGAAGTTCAACGAGGACCTTTCAGCAAGGGATTGTTGATTAGATTTCCTGACCACTGAGCAGATTCTGTTGTCGAAGGTGGGGACGTTTCTAGGCCGGGTTCGCCTTTTTATCTGTTCCCAATTGCTACTTCAGGAAAGCTGATGACCGCCAAGTCAAGAGCCTTCACACTCATTTGCCTATGTTTTGGATACTCCTGCTTGGAGCTATCCACATTGCAACCTGCAGCAAGAGTAATGACTTGCACAAAGGCTGTGTCTAAGGAGCAGCCAGAAAATAATATCTGTAAGAAAACCAACTCAGACCAGTGTTGAAGCCTTAGACAATGGATACACATCCCTTGTCTGCAAAATGTGTATAAAAGTTGATACAAACCACTTTCCTTGGTTCCAGTCCCAAGATCTTCTTGCCCAAGGAAGGGCTGGGGCTACAGAGTCCTTGAAAAGCTACTGTGAGAACAGGGCTAGTGTGGGCATTACAGTCAGTCTTCCAGAGGTGAGGGGACTTCACCAGAAGTCTGCACAAGTTGCTGGAAAAGCTGTGGGTCTGCTTAGCACCTAGAAGCCTCCGTGCCTGCTCAGCAAGGGAAGGAGAGTACCTGGCCCTGCAAGAGGAACGACTATCCAGGAGGACAAGCCTGGCTGTGCTCCTGGTATGCAGAGCATCCAGACGAAGATAACTGCCAAATGGAAGTGCCCTGTATCACTAGGAGTCTTGCAGTCTCCCAGAGCGTTGTTCTTGTGGTGAACTGTATAGAAAAAACTTTGAGCCAAGCAGCGTCAATCTGGCAGACCTGCAGCCCAAAGCACAGGTCCTACCGCTATTACTGTGAGCCACAATCTCAGAGCAGTCATCCCCAAAGCCGGAGATCTGCGCCGGCGCACTAGCCACAACTGCTGAAGACGAACACCTGCCAAACCTGACCTGGGGCCACACCTATAGCAGATGAGCACCTGCCAGTCAATCCAGGAGTTGCAACTCCTGAAGACGAGTATCTGCCAGTCCGCTGCTGTGTTGAAACCTGCGGCTGTTTGAGAGTTAAGCAATGCCAAAGAAGATGCCGATGATGTAGGCTGACACACACTCACTCCAGCACCAGCAAACAGCATCCCTGCAGAACACATACATGGAGGCCTGGCTTTCAGAGCCTCAGAGCGGGGAACACAATAGAAAGTTGTCCTTATCTTTAAGAATCCTTGGGCTAAGAACTGTTTGAACTGACCTACAAGTGGCAGAGATGGCAACAGCTTAGTGAAATTTGCCTAAGCTCGACTTGCAGGAAGGTCACTATACACTTTGTGTGACACCGTAGAGCAGGAGGAGAGCACTGTATAGGGTGTAGTGCTTTGTTATGACCCGAGGGTGAAAGTGTTTGACTTTGTAGTCGTACCAGGGGCGGCTGCTCCATTAGGGTGGAGGAACGTCGCCCCACTGCTTTCTCGCAGTGCGAGAAGCAGTAACATAAAATGGTAAAACTACCATTTTATGTCTGTGCTTCTCACACTGCGAGAAAGCAGAAGTGTTTGGTTGGGGCGGGCGGGAAGGTGTGGCTTGCCCAATGTTGCGGGCCCTGACTGGTCGGCCCTCTGGGGCCGACCAAACCAGTCATGCACACTCTCTCTTTTTTCCATGTAGGCTGCATGCAGCCTACATGGAGAAAATGGCCTTCCCATAGGCGCCCAGGTGGGCGCCGTACCCACCAATCACAACGCTGCCATTGCAGCGTTGTGCTTGGCTTAGGGGAGGGAGGCTGCCTGCTTCCTGTTCAGCAGGAGAGCAAGGAAACGGGACCCGGCCAGATGCTGCAACGGTGCAGGACCCGAGAAGGCAAGTTTCTTTTTTATTTTATTTAACCCCCCCCCCCGAACGAACCCCCCACCCACTAGTCATGCCAGCCACGACTGAGTCGTACTTCTATTAAATTGAGTAGTATGCCCTACTGATATAATATTACAAGTGCTTTCATTTGCTAAAAAAGGTAAGCACTGGGCCAGACAGCGATTTCTGGTGTCTGGTCACTGACTGTTGAGTTCTGAAACTCTTCCCCAACATTACTTCCGTGTGAAGAATTCGGCTGCTCACCCTCACTACTCTGAGAGCCATTGCTCTTCACACCTGTAGATTCAAATTATTTGAATTTATATATATTCGTACAATATGTACCATTTCTTCTTCCATGGGTACATCCAAATCTGCATTTGGCCTCCCCTTTTGACACATGCATGAACGTTGTCAGCTTAGTAGAGAAGCTTTGGGCTTGGCCTTACCTCATTTGGAAAGAAGAGCGTTACAAATTTGTTGAAACCAAGTACTCTGCCACCTAGTACTGGGCTCTCTATGCCAGCTCTTCCAACTAGCTGTCTGGTGGATTACCAGTTGTACCAGCCAGGCACGGCAGCTAATGTCAAGGGTGGTGTCATCATGGCTAATCTGCCACTTGCCTCCCTCTATTCTTCCTCCCACAGATGCCTTTAGAGAATGTGGTGCATGTGATATGTGGTGTGCACTACTTATATAGGGGGTGTACAGGTGTTTAGCATGACTTGAAAGTGCATGCTTCCAGGTAGGTGATCAGGTGCCTCAGGCTTACAGATGCTCACTCCAGCAGATTCCATTTCCATTGGACCCTGTAGCGTCATGAACAACAGGAGTCTCCCATCCTCACGTTTATTTCATTATTCTTCTGGATCTAGGGGCATATTTACAAAGAAGTGATGGAGCGTGGCGTTAGCCTTCTTGGCTTAACGCCGCGCTCTGCAACTTTTGAAATGCAGGGCTGCACCGTATTTACAACAATATGGTGCAGCCCTGCGTTTTCCCCTGCGCTGGCGCTAATTTCAGCTGCCTAGCGCCAACGCAGGCACCCTTGCACCATAGTGCAAGGGTGCCTGCATTGTGGGGAATGATTGTGTATGTGCAGGAAGATGTCCCTTCCTGCTCATTAACAATCTTAAATAGCGATTTGTAACTTCTATGTGTGCTGCTTTGTGCAGCACACATAGAAGTTGCAACTCGTCATTTTTAAAATGATTATTTATGTGCACGAAGGGAGACCTTCCTATACATAAACAATCATGCATGGTGTTTTGCTGTTTTTATGTGTGCTGCACAAGGCAGCACACATAGAAACAGCAAAAACAAGGAGAAATAAAGCATTTCTCCTCGTTGCGCCCTGTTAAGACCAGGTTTTCCCTGGTCTTAATTTTGGCGCTGCCCCATATTTACGCCACTCTCGTAAATATGGGGCAGCATCAAAATCAATGGGTGTTGCGGCGGAACGCCCACCACAACACCCATTGCCCACCCCTTTCACGCTAAGTATAGCGTGAAAGGGTGCCTTATTTACAAGGCAGTGTTAAGCCACGTTAAGTGGCTTAACGCTCCCTTGTAAATAAGGCGAAGCCCTTATCGCCACCACGACATCAAAAAAAGTGATGTTCTAGTGGCGATAGGGGCTTGTAAATATGTCCCCTAGTTTCGAAGTGTAAGTGAGGAAGCGGAGCAGTGCATGACAGTTTAGTGCCAACTTGAGGTGTTGCTTCAATGTGGGTTGCAGACAGTAAGGTTGATGTGTACGCCTTTCTGCCGTATTTTGGGATAGTTAGCCACAATTAGCAGTTTTGTGAGGCTTTCTTCATGCTGCCAGGACTGCATGCTTTTGTGAAGTGTTCATTATCCTCTTATTGTTTGGGGGGCCAAATTCATTATTCTTAAAAAATATATTTTTTTGAATGAAAAATACATCATTATTAATGACGTGTCATGTTCTGGATGTCACTGCATTTGATCAGCCTGGCCAATGAACCCAAGAGCATCTGTTGTAGGCCCTGGAGAATCCAGTGTCAGCCAGATTCCAATGGTCTTTCGGAGTACCGCTGCAAGTCAGGGCCAGCTTCAGGGAGGCGTGCCAGGAACAACCGCACCTGGCGCCGTGTCCAGGGGGCGCTGTTTAGAAATAACTTATAGGCTTAAAAGCACCTGCTGCAGAGTTCCTTGTGTGTCCAGCAGTTTTAAGGCAGCAATACAAATGTCAAGATAACTCTGTTAAGTAATGCAGAGGGTTGATATGCCTGCTGCAAAGAACGTGCACCATGCAGATCACACACTGTATTTTATGTGGATAGCTCAGTGGGTTACTGCTTTTGTCACGGAGATCCTTTTGTTACTTGCAGTTCATAAGTTACAATCTTAATATAGCACAGTGACCTATGAACTTTTGTCAAAGAGCTGCATGCAAACTGTATGGTATAGGTTAGGAAGTTATGTTTTTTCCCAAGGCTTTCTTATCCTAAACCTAAAAATGGGTAGAAATGCATTCTAGGTAAAGCCAATCCCAACCACTGAGGTATGTTTTAAATCCTGAGTTTGTGCATCTCCGGATCAAACACTCTTAAAATATACTGCCTACTAGTATGGATGACGTGATTCCTACACCATGTAATACTCATTAACGTATGTAACATTTCCTATAGACTGATTTACACACGTATGATTCATTGTTTCTCTATAATGTGTGTGTGTGAGAGACGTAAAGTAAAAGTTACTTACCTTAGGTAACGCTATATCTTGTAGAGACACAGTCTAGCCGCAGATTCCTAGACTGTGTCTCTACCAGATATAGCGCTACCTAAGGTAAGTAAGTTTTACATCTGATAGAGACATCTAGCCGCAGATTCCTTAACTTTGAATACTCCCCATGCGCCAGTCTGGATCCGAAAATATTTCAGCAGTACCTCTGCGAGCCGGGGGACGGTGTCGTACGGCTCCGCGGTGACGTCGTCTCCGGATGTGACGTCAGTGAAGCCATATAAGTCCTCTCCGGTGCGCAAACATCAGTTTCTTCTGAGAAACTTTCTGCACCAGAACACGGAGCCACTATAGAAACTGGTTGTGGAAACAGTGTGCCAAAAAACATAAATTTTTAAAAATCTTTTAAACATCATTAGAAAATTAAACATCAAATAGTATGAAAATACCAGACGTGGATTTCAGAGAAAATCCCCAATATAATCAACTTAACACAGGGCTACATGAACCTCTGCGCCCTGGTGAATAACCCCCATATGAGGGAAGAGACCGTACCCTCTATGCACCATACACACACACCTACTCTGCCAATTATACATATTCAGAAATGGACGGTATTGCAACCTCTAAACAAAAGCTAAGTGGCCAGGCCAAGCAACTCGTTTAACCCCAACATAGATTGAGATAGTGATCGCTGGTACATAACCCAGTACTGAAAGGGTATAACCCTTACCTCAAGAACTATTCGTAGAGAGGGGAGAATGGGCAGGGCGTTAAGGAATCTGCGGCTAGACCGTGTCTCTGCCAGAGATAGCGTTACCTAAAGTAAGTAACTTTTACATATGATAGAGACATCTAGCTGCAGATTCCTTAACTTTGAACTAAATACCATAGCTATACCCCACTGGAGGAGGGTCTGCGATGTAATCCTATGAAAGTTCTCTAAGAGAACTAACCGGTCAAATTACGACCGGCCAAGTGTACATAGGAATAACAGAACAAGGGCTTTGTTCTTAATAGCATCCATGATCACTGTCACACGACATATAAATTAAAACAACCTTACCGGTCAGAGAGAATTGGCCCTTGAAGGGGGGGCGGTCCTGAAGAATCATCTGTCAGAGGACAGACATGAACCCCTATCCCTCAAAGGGAAAAGAAAGCTCAATGACCAGTAAGGGGTCAACAGCATAACAAAAGTCCTATAATCTGCATTGTTCATGACAAAATTAACTATAAAAGATCTGTCCTGATAAAATCCCAAAACTGAACTTTCAGAACTCATTTCCCCAAGGGAAAAATGAACAACAATACCTCCTTGGTATAAATAATTTAACCTGTACAAAAGAATATCCATATTGATCCTACGCACCGATTGCATAACACCTTGCCACAAGATGTATATATAGACATAAAAATATTTAAGAACATAAATGCGTCACCATACACTTAAATTGACCCAACAATTCACATAACTTAACTGGAAAAAAACTATTGACAGTAGACAGAACGTATAAAGCTTGCCTCCATACGGCCTTCAGTGTCATAGTGCTATAGACTGAATACTATCCCTCCAGTTAGGAGAAGGTTGTGTGGGGATGATTCCTTTGGAACAACCAGGGCTTGTAGATACCTGGGTTACTGAGTTGGGTGAGGCAAGCGGGCTAGATTCATCCCCTGCTTCCTCCATTTTGTCGCCCCCTGGCCTTGCTTCAGAAGACAGTTCTACCTTGGCAGAGGTGTTGAAGAGAGTGGCTGATGTCTTGCATCTCACTTTGCCCACTGTGGAGAAGGCTACAGATCCTCTGATGGAGGTCCTTCATCCAGGTCAGTCGGGGATTGAACCATTACTTCCACTTCAATTGAACTGGACACCCTAACAGGTAACTGCATGTTATATAAACATCTAAATAAATAAGTCTCTGTAATAGACAGGTGCGCTGAGTTCAACCAGAACAGCCACAGCAGATCATACTTTTCAAAACTGAATTGCAGTGCTTTTTTTCCTGGCCCTTTTTCAATGACTCTCGTTGCTTAGCTGATCTGTCTGTTGCTGCTCTATGAATACCGCTACGACCATATTAGTCTGAGCACCAAACATTTTGTGTCTTGGGTTTGCTCATTAAAATAACCTTGAGCACAAAGTGCAACCAATTTGACCTCTGCTCATGCCAGCCTCTACAATTTGTATAAAGGAAAACAATGGTCCCTATGTGGGCAGTGTAAGCATCAACTTCTGTGGCAACCATACAAAAACCATCACTAGATTGGTTCACTCAGACATCAAAACAAGATATAAATAGTTCATGTTAAAAAGCCATACATTAAAAAATATAATTTCTTTACAGTAGCATGTTATTTCAGAACAAGTTCCTCCAAAGAATAATACAACGCAGTGAAGGTGAAAAGGGTGAATTTGAAGTGCACAAGTGCTATGCTGAAAGCATATATACAAGTGACTGATATGGATACATTCGGTGTTACATGCCACTGAATGTCAGTGTGTCATAATCCAAATCAAGTTATAAGACAGTCCACTATTACAGTTGTCGACGTTTTGACCCATAGACATTATTTATATAAGGGTCACCATCAGGACGGGAAAAATTTAATGGAAGCACCTGAAAGTGAAAAAAATCACATTCCAATAAATTGTACGGTAAATAAGAGCTTGAAAAGCAATCTGTTTATATATTTATACTTTAAATATACCAAAAAACTGTGGTAATGACTAACACAAATATAATTATTTATTATGGGGTCGAAACGTCGACAACTGAAAGTTGGGAGAGTGATGGACTGACCCAGATTGAATAGAGTCACCACTTTTGGTAGGAAAGCAGCCCTGGTTCTCAACACCAACTTATCATGGTAGAAACAGGTAAAAGGAGGACAGGAACTGAGTGCTTGCAACTCGCTCACTTGTCTGGTGGAGGTGAGAGCGACAACATCCTTAAGGGACAACTATGCAGGGGCTCAAACGGTGTCCCCATAAGAAAAGTCAGTACTAAATTAAGGTCCCTTTGGGGCACAATAAAGGGGTTAGGAAGAGACAAATTTGCCAAAAAACGCATAACAGTGGGGGACTTGAAAAGGGACGGCTGGTCGGGTAGACAGAGGAATTAACACAAGGCAGCTAAATACCCCTTGATAGTACCAATCACACAACCCCTCTGAGCAAGAGAAAGTGTGTATTGCAGAACCTGGGATACTTTGGCCCGCAAGGAGTCCACATTATTGTCTGCACACCATGCAACAACGTTTCTCCATCTACCAGAGTAAACAAATTTGGTGTAGTGGCGACATGCTGTCAAGATGATGTCCATCACCTGGCAGCTGAAAGGAGTTTAGATGTCTTTTTAAACAGGAAGGGGTGGGAGCACACTGCTGACCTCCCAGCACAGTTCGCCCCTTAGCATTCTGGTAAATGCAGTTTGTAGTGCATGCTTACTTGGTATTTTGCTGGAGTGTTCCACCAAAGTTGGTGCAGATTAGTGCTGTCATCTCTAGACACATGTGTTTCTGGATTTTATCCGTCATCAGTAGAGATCAAAAACGATTTTCTTCTGGGGTTGCTGAGCAGGCTGCCACAATTCTTACAGGTCTCAGTACCTCTCATAGGCGCACAGGTGCATCTCCACTAGCTCGTCAGCTCAATGGCTCAAGGGAGCCTTTTTAAACAGGAAGGGGTGGGAGCACACTGCTGACCTCCTAGCACAGTTCGCCCCTTAGCATTCTGGTGAATGTAGTTTGTAGTGCATGCTTACTTGGTATTTTGCTGGAGTGTTCCACCAAAGTTGGTGCAGATTAGTGCTGTCATCTCTAGACACATGTGTTTCTGGATTTTATCCGTCATCAGTAGAGATCAAAAACGATCTTCTTCTGGGGTTGCTGAGCAGGCTGCCACAATTCTTACAGGTCTCAGTACCTCTCAAAGGCGCACAGGTGCATCTCCACTAGCTCGTCAGCTCAATGGCTCAAGGGAGCCTTTTTAAACAGGAAGGGGTGGGAGCACACTGCTGACCTCCCAGCACAGTTCGCCCGTTAGCATTCTGGTAAATGCAGTTTGTAGTGCATGCTTACTTGGTATTTTGCTGGAGTGTTCCAACAAAGTTGGTGCAGATTAGTGCTGTCATCTCTAGACACATGTGTTTCTGGATTTTATCCGTCATCAGTAGATGTGCTGGGAGGTGAAGCAGTGTGCTCCCACCCCTTCCCGGAGTTTAGATGTCCCTGCTCAATCTCAAAGCATGTAGATGGAGTCCCTGGAGATTGGGGTGGAGAACCATTCCCCCTGGCTGGGAGAGGTCTGGTCTGAATAGTAGGTGAAGCAGTGAACATGTAGGGAAGTGCAGAAGGTCTGCATACCACACCCTTCTCGGCTAATCCGGGGTGATGAGAATGACTTGGGCCCGATCTTGGCGAATCTTCATGAGAACTTGAGGAATCAAGGGTATGGGGGGGAAACGCGTAGTGCAGCTTAGAGTTCCAACTGAAACTCATCCCCCAAAGATCCCCTCAACAGAAACTGGAGGGCACAGAACTGTTGGCATTGAGCATTTTCCAAGGAGGCAAACAAGTCCACTTGAGGAGTGCCCCACTAGGCAAAGATGTTCTGGACTACCTCTGGTAGAAGACGCCACTCGTTATCAGTAAGGTGATGCCGGCTCGGGCTGTTGGCTCTGACATTCAGAGTCCCTGCAAGGTGATTGGCGGTGAGCCAGGTCCCCTGGTAGTGCATCCAAGACCACAGCCTCAATGCTTTCAGACAAAGGAGGTGAGACCCTTCTCACCCGTGCTTGTTGATGTATCACATTGCAGTCGTGTTGTCGACGAAGGGAAGAAAGGCCTTGAACACCAACTGAATTGCCTGCAGTACTGACAACTGGATGTGAAGAACCTGTTCTTCGGAGATCAGAGCCCCTGATCTACAAATTCTCCATATGAGCTCCCCACACTAGGGTGGAAAGATTCGTCACTTACGTAGCCACGGTCGGAGGTAGAGTGCAGGCCATCCTGCAACTCAGGTTCACATTGTTTCTCTAGCAAGCCACTTCTGCCTCTGCTCTGGGGAAGTTCACAATGGAGTCCGTCAGGTTTCCCCCATACTGTAGCCACTACCAGAAAGGCACCACTGCAGGGCCCTCATGTGACAACGTACGTGCGTGACTAAGAGCATGCAGGAAGCTTGCAGACCTAGGAATCTGAGAACTTTCATGGCTGGGACTCTTGTGCCCTAGTGTAAGGATGGATTAATTTCCAGGATGTCTGCAATCCCCTGTGAAAGGCATAAAAAGGGGTGGTGTCCAGTGCTGACCCTATGAACTGGAATCGTTGGGAGGGCCAGAGTGGTGTTTTGGGCTGGTTGATCAAAAAGACCAGGTCAAACAGCAGCAACGCTGTGGAATGCTGATGGCGCAACACCACCTCTGGCAAACTAGCTTTGATGAGACAGTCATCTAGGTATGGGAAAATGGGGATGCCGGACCGTTTGAGATGAGCTGCAACCACTGCCATCACCTTCGTGAAGACTTAATGTGCGGCTGTTAAGCCAGAGGGTAGCACTGCAAACTGGTAGTGTGACGAACCCAACACAAATCGCAAGTACCTCCGGTGCAACCGCAGGATAGGGATGTGGAAGTCTCCAAGCTCCAACGCCAGTAAAACTTGAGCTAGGGTCAGCATCTTGGACAAACACCTGCAGTTCCTTGTTTAAAAAGGGTTTCAAGGGCGCAAAAATCAGGGTAAACACCCACTACACTTCTGGGGTACTAAGAGCCTGATTATGAGTAGCCCATTTCAGATGAGATAAATAATAAGAAGGATTCCCTTTAATGTTATCAATCATCATCATTCCTGTAGTAGTGCTTGAAATATAATGGTGCTTGCCAGTCTCTCTTTCATTCTGGGTGAGGGAAGGCTACTGTCCTTATCAATGCCCAGAATAATTTTTTGGATACTCAAAATGATAGAAGACTCCAGGCTCATAATCCTGTATTTGTCAGCCCAGTTTGATACACTTGCCCACGCAGTGTTTAACTGTCAGCTGACTGAGATGTTGGGGTATTAGAGGCAGCCTTGCTCACTATCCCTGTACCAGTTTCAAGAAAGTCCTCAAACCTGCTAGGTTCCCTGAACGCTTCTTTCCTTCAGCTGAAGGATGATTATAGAGCAGAACATTTCCTCAGTGAGATACATCCTTCCCTGGCAAGGAAGCTTTGCATTCAGTATAGACTCAGGACTCTGCCGTTAAACTCTTTCACCGTTAACTGTGTTGGCGTCAGCCAAGTTGCACAAAAGGTATGTCTGTCCTGTGGTGTGCCTACTGACTCCATGGCTCATGTTCTTTTCTTCTGCCCTGCATATAAGTTGGCCAGGCGAAAATGGTTGATGCCAGTATGCCGCAATTTAGATGTTAGGTGGTATCTGGTTGCCTATAGAATTTTGCAATCTTACGTAAACCAACCTATAGTGTTTGCAGTTTCCAGGTTTCATCATTGTATGTGGCGTATTAGGCACAAATATAGCACCCGGCCATACAACCAAGGCGGGGGAGAGGGAGTTTCGGAGGCAGTAAATTACTAACATAATTATCATCACGCATTGTACTGATAACATTGACCTCCTGTCATTCTTTCTCCCCCAGCCTGTGTATCTTAAATATTAAGATTGTGAGGAAAAATGTTGCACTTTATGAAAACTGGGGAAAAGTTTGTTTTTATGGAGGGCGGGGATATCCTAAAGTCACACCTAAGCTTGCACAATGTACATAAGAGTTGTTTTTATCTCATTTTTACTGATGATCTCTAGGCCTGGGTGAACCTCGCGGAGTTCTGCTACATGAAAATCTACAGAGCACCCCAAAACCCCAGCCAGACTTTGTGGAATTCCGCAAGCGGGCAGAGCTGCTTAACGCACCAGTTTGAGCTACATTTTTGATGCTTGGCAACGTGACACAGGTTCTCGAAATCACACGTCAAAGACACCACGACGAGTAAATATGCTCAAGCATGCAGCCGCGGTCACTGGTGCTCTCTCGCGCTCGCTGTCTTCAGAAAAAAAGTGACAGATGTCGCAGGTGCGGCTTGAAGCCGTGCTAGCGGCGGTCGGCAAGTCTTGCTGGCACTCATGGACGGCCGGCAAATCTCGCTGGCACTCGCGAGCACTTGGCAAGACTCGTTGCGCTTGCCCTGCACTTGCAAAAACCCGGCTGGAGCGCGCCAACTGAAAATAAATTCCGCTACGAGGCGGAATGCGGAATTTATCGGGAACTCCATGGAATGGGGAGTTCCAGAATTCCGCAAATTCCGCAATCAGAGCGGAATTTTACACCCAGGCCTTATTATCTCACCATGTTTTTAACTATGTCTTGAAATGTATTTATGCAGAGTTTTTATTGTATCTATATTGTTTTATCCTCTCCATTTGTTTTATGGTTCATGCCGAAATAAAGACTTTTGACTGACTGATAAGAAGGATTCCCTTTATTGACATCAATCATTATCATTCCTGTAATATTCCTTGAAATATAATGGTGCTTGCCAACCTGGCTTTAATTCTGGGTGAGGGAAGGCTACTACTCTTATCAATGCCCAGAATCATTTTTGGGATACTCTAAATGAAAGATGACTCCAGGTTCATAATCCTGTATTTGTCAGCACAGTTTGGCACACTTGCCCACGCAGCATTCAACTATCACCTGACGGAGATGTTGTGGTATACAGGCAGCCTTGCTCACTATCCCAGTAGCAGTTTCAAGAAAGTCCTGGAATCTTTGCCCAATGCAACCATGTTGAATAGTCATTTTCCAACATTGAATAATGTTAATAATCACTGACCCATTTAAACCTCTACTCTATCCAAGAATGATAAGCTGGCATCCATATTTTTGCTATGCTACCTCCTTCAATTTTGATTGAGTTTTTTTTAACTCTGTGCATTTCATATATAAACCACTCAGCAACTGGGGTCTTGCAAGCTACATGTGCTCTTCCCGAAACATAAAAAACTATTTGCGATTGGCATATTTGAAACTTTGGTAGATTAGCTGTAAATGTCTGCCTTAGGCATACACAGCTGCATATTGTTCAAACCTGAACTGCAGGCTTGGAGGAGATGTTTTGCCCACTCATATTTTTTAAAAGATAGCACGTGTCTGGAAACATGTTTTGCACACAAAGTACAGAAGACTGCATTTTAAAGTATAACATTTTGGCTTTACTGTTCTTCTATTTTTTATTAGGAATGCTTAGCAGGATACTAGGGGTGGATGATAATTTCCGCTCCGCCGGCTAAGTTTTGTCCACTCCAGTTACGCTTGTAATGCGGAGTTCCGGCTTAACACTGCCAACCGTAGTGTGGCAGAGTTTTTTTTCACACGCAGCTCGCCAGCAGTAAGTTGGTGAGCGAGAATTAGCGTCACCTAGTGTGATTTTAAGGCGCTAGGAGGACACCTGGTGAGATTTTATCAACGCGGGCGGTCACGACTGACCGCGGTGAGAAAGCTGCCGCTCGAGTGGAAAATCTACTTGAGCAGCAGCAAAGAAGCAGGGCCCTCTGGTGCGCCGCGTGGTACCATTCATGCTGATTTTGCAGCACGGAACAAGCTCCCAATGCTAAAAATGAGTGCAAGTACTGCAACGAGCCAAATTCAGCCCATTCGCGGAACTCTGCAGAATCTTGCGGAATTTTCATGTAACTCCACAGAGCGAAACTCTGACAGTTCCACCCACCCCTAGTAAACACACAAGTATGACAAAATCAACAGAAAATCAGATTGGAGTTTGATTTTCTACAACAGTGTTTTCCAATGTGTAGCTTGTAAGCAACATGTAGCTCACAGCCCATAAAATGTTGCTCGACAGATGACACTACCGCAATGGTATTTTTTGTCAGGGCTACATTGTGTCAGCCTTTATTTTCTTTCAAAGGAAAAGATTGGGTAGCTTTCCTTACTGGTTTCCCTTGTGTAATTGCTCCCCTGATGACTGTTGCCATGTGCATTGTCTAGAAGAAGTACAAGTGTTGCAGAAGCCCAGGATCTGAAGCACTGAGGCTGGGTCTTTTTTAATGGCGAGTGGACATCTAATAAAGGGTGCTTGTTACAAGCTTTGTTCAGAGATCCTCAGCAGAGTGAAGAGCAGGAAAGATCAACTGGCTGCAGGGTGCATTACGTGTTTGCAAACAGTCTTCTACGATCTTCCTGCTTTTGTACCTGCAACACTGCAGGTCTACACTTTTAGCACTGTGGAGGCTTGCAAAGTGAACTGCTTGGGGAATTATTGAAATAGCAAAGTGATGACTAGGTCTCTCATCAGGAGGCCACTGCAGCTTGCACGACACGTTGCCCTTGCCATGCTGCCAATGATAGTAACAACACAATTGTTAACCATCACACTCCTACAAGTATGACAAGTCAGACTATTTCAGGCCTCCAAAGCTTGGACTTGGGCGGCAGGTAATACTCACTTTTAATGTATATTGAATTAATAATTCCCTGTTATTGTGGTAATTTCTAAATTATCCAGAGAGTGCCACCTTGTGACAGACTGTCACAAGCGCTGGGGTTGACAATTAAGTGCCGGAGCCGAGCACTGGAAACCACCAGCTCAAATTAAGCACTGCCAATGACTTCCAACCTCTGTGATCCAGGACACCAGACAACTAAGAAAACATAAGAACTATTATAGAATTTCTAAAATCTACACAGTGGAGGCACTGTGAATGCCTCATAATATGATAGCTTATTCTTATAATGGTTTTCTTACGAGCTGTACATGAAAGCTTTTTATCTATACTTGTTGTGATGACAATGTGAAGATTTTAATTACTCATACAATAAACTTTCATTTAAATTCACAGTGGAGGCACTGTGGGATGCTGAAAAGCTGAGTATGCTAAATGATGTAATATGTAACCTTGCAAGGTGTGATACCTAAAATTCTTAGGTGTGCTTAGGCTTCAAATTTAAAGTGCTGTTCTACCAAGTTTCAAAATATTATTGGCCTACTTCACCATGAAATGTAACAAGTGTCACTGAACCTACTAAAATTAATTTGAAGAGAACGACAACACCCCTTCAAAGTAGCATGTTATAGCCCAGTGCTTACCAACATTTTGACTCCTGAGGACCCCTATTGAGTCACTACTGGAAGCCGGGGACCCCCAAGCAATTTGTACTATTTAAATTTCAAACATTAAAACGGTAATTTGCAAACAATACACAAACAAGTGCACACCAAACAAATACTTGAATTACTAAAGATTTTATTATTTTATATTGAACAAAATTTGCAAAAATCTAAACATTTTAATGGATCTGCATCTCGGCGGCTAACTTTCAATGTTTGGTTTTATTTCACGGTACGAGGCTCCTGCACCTGCCAGTGCCGGACTGGATTCCCAAAGCAGCCCTGACAAACATTGTCAGACCAGTCCACAGATGGTGTACACCAAGTGCAGCGAGTGAGCCTGGCCACTACAAATGGGACTTTGGGGGCTTTCCCCCAAGAAAATTAGGGAAAAATTGGTGCATTCTACAACACATTTGTCATTATATATTGAATTATATTAGCAATGACCTTACTGTGCACCAGGATACAGCAATCTTTGTTGGGGACCTTCAATGATTCCATCACTATCACCCTCCAACAGTGCCTCTTATCTCTCCATAGCCCCTCTGTCACATTTATTTCATTTGTTTTTATAGCGCCTCTCATACCAGTGTAGGGTGTCAGAGCACTTTACATTGAACACATACAGAGACAATGAATCATACGTGTGTAAATCACTGTATAGAAAATGTTACATAAGGGGACTGCAAGGTGTAGGATTCACATGTCATCCATACTAGTAGGCATTTTTTAAGAGTGCTTTGTCTGGAAAAGCACAAACTCAGGATTCAGAACATAACACAGTGGTTAGCATTGACTTTAATAATAAGAATTCATTTCTACCCAAACAAACCTTTTTTAGCAGCATCAGGGATAATGAAAGACTGGGAAAAAAACATAACTTACTAACTTGTACCATGCAGTTTCCATGCAGCTCTCTGATGGCAGTTCATAGCTCACTGTGCTAGATTACGATTGTAACTTATGAACTACACAGTATCAACAGAATCTCTGTGACAAAAGCAGTAACCTACTGAGTTATGCACATAAAATGCTGTTTTTTTAAATGCATGGTACATGTTCTTTGCAGCAGGCATATTAACACTCTGCGCTACCTTAGAGGAGTCAAAGCTGCCACTGAACAAACTCCCATCTCGCTCCAGCAGGTACATTAATCACTGGAGTTATCTTGACACTGTTATTGTTGCCCGGAAACTGCTGATTATACAAGGAAATTTGCAGTGCTTTTAAAACTGCTGCCTGCGGACCCCATGGGAATGTGTCACGGACCCCTGGGGGTCCACGGACCACAGTGTGGGAACCACTGTAGCCAATTCTATTGTGTGAAATGTTACTGAAATAATATAATTAAATTGCACAATGTTCCACTATTTTTACAGGACTTTACTTACAGAGAATATCTAACCCTCTTCATGTAAAATGATATTTTAATCCTAACAGGATTTGAATAATTTTGCTGGCATAATGACACTTAAATATGCGCTTTGCCTCTACATTTCCCAAATGTTCTTTGTGGGAGAACCCCAAAACCTCTTTGTAGATGTGTATTCTAATCTAAACAGGTTCTTGCCAATGTTATTGTACTAATGCGCTAAATACTACACAGTGGTTCTAAATCTGTGCTCCGGGTACCCTTGGGGGGTCCACAAAGCCTGCACAGGGGGTCCACGATTGCTTAGCAAATTTCATCATGTGGATTTGTTTGATGAATGCTAGTTCTGTATTTTTTTGTGTATTGTTTTGTGGTTCAAATCATTGAAAATGCTTAGGATGGGGTTCACGGCTTCCAGTAATGACTCAGTGGGTGTCCCTGGATTCCAATAATGATTAAGGAGGGATCCCCGGGTTCCAGCAACGATTAAGTGGGGGTTCACAGAAGTCAAAAGGTTAAGAATCCCTACACCATTTGTCAACACACTTTTCAAACGTATGGGGAGATTTGGAAGCTCCCTTGTAAATAACTCCTTAATTCCATTCCGTTTCAAATAGAGCTGCAACCTTTAAATTTCGCTATTAGACATGATTCAAAAAGTCATTAAGAGAAAACTACACCCGCTGTAATTTGGTTTTTAAATCAAATTTTGATCACTGTTAATTGGCTAACTTGTACATTAACATTCAGTTCGCCACTAAACTGTCACACAAAGCACAGTAAATTACTTCTAATATGTATCATTTATGGCCATTGTCTTCATTACAGTACTAAATCATGCATCTAATAATTTACCCAATATGTCTGTGCCATTATTTTACATAGCATTTTGGATTTCACTCACCACTACTATTGACACAAAGAATATGCTCATTACATGCAAAAGATTGAAGACCCATGATCTACACTCTTTTTCTAAGTTCTTATATTACCTAAACTTTATCTAATGCAAGCAATAGGGATAGTACCTTTTCAGTGCCAGAACCTCCTGTGACTTACAACTAATTGTCCTACTTCATATCACATTACCTGTAGATCACCATGGCAAACTGCACAGCTTCATAGAATTGCAATGCAACTGATTCCTGGAACGTAAGATCCCACACCCAGGACATATACCAATTTCAACAGCAGCGATGACCCTTGCTCTCAGCTGCTTCATACTATTCATAGCATGTACAGGAGACTAGATGTGTCCTGAGGGGTGGGGAATGTCTTTGGCCCTTTGGAGTCGGATGACCATGTCTGAAGTTTGGAGAGGCTTGGAGAAGAGGTTGGGGAAAGTATGAGGCAGCCAATGTTGCTATACCACAAAACACTTTGGAATACTGTTTACAGGAAGCCACCTTTCTGAAACAAGAGCTGGGCCACAGTGTTGTAATACGTAAGCAGTGAAGCTGGGAATGTTAGTTTGATTTGCTTAGGAGTCGTTGCCAATCATGACTAGGTTCAACTTTTAAAAACTATTTTGAGGACTCTTTAAGGGCACGAAGAAGACTCTGTTGTGGACGGCTGGAAGAATTTCTGGCTGCCTAGTAGGGGACTGTGATGAGAATTATTTCCAGATTTATCTTCAATCTCAGAGACTCGAGGACGTGTCCAAAGGCTAAGGAAGAATGTCTTTTGCTGACCCACAAGAACATTATGCCCAGAGGAGCCTGCTTGCGTGTTAGAATTTCCCTCGCGAAGTGGGAGAGCGAAGAAGGTTCTAGAGGCAGAAGCTGTGCTCACCTTGAAGGGAGCCAACCATACCAGCAGCAACTGGCCACTACTATAATCATTCCAGGAGAAATTGTTCTCCTTCATCTGGGGAGTAAAGAAATGTTTGCAGACTAAAGATTAAAGAAAGTCTGCTGTGGCAGAAGAAATTCAACAACCAATTGCAACTGGACATTTTTGCTGTGGACCTGACTGGGAGTGATAAGGAGATTCCCACCCTTTAACACAAAGGGGCCGATTCCGATTCAGGCTGGAAAACGTACCGACCGACTCGGAGCCGGAATTAAATCCGACCGACACGTACCGGTGCAGCCCGACCCGCAAAGTACGATGAGAAGCGTGCAAAATCCGACCGACGCGTACGGAACACAAGCCGAACGACCGAACCGCGCGGAAAACAGCTATCCGGCGGGAAAACCACGCAAATCGAACCGACCGACACGCACCAGGAAGAATCCCGAACGAAACGTACCCGCGAACTCCTACCCGCCAAGTACGATGCAACGCGTGGAAAACACGACCGAGTCGCACGGGGCCCAAGCCATACGACCGACACGCATACAAAACTGCGAGCCGAAGCAACCCAAAACACCGCGACCGACGCGTACGCAGCACAGAAAACAGCACAAACACAGCGTGAACGAATCTGAGAGGCTCGCACGAGACAACTGCAGGGTCCGACTCGGTCAGAAGAACGTCTCCTAAATGCACAAAAGAACTAAGTAAAAAACACACAAAAAAGGCCAAACAAGCAATTACAAAGCCAATAAATACTGGGTGGGAAACAGGGAACAAAGACACACCCACAACTCCACCCATATAAAGGACACAAATCCCTACCATGATCCTTTGCAAATTCAAATTACCTGCCAGCACTCAACACCAACAGACAGCAACCACACACACACTCACAGCTCATCCATCACACAAGCCACACACCAGCAGCACCTCAACAAATAGCACCCTCACATACACCCAGCAAAACACACACTCACACACCCTCACTTGCACACCAACACACACATCACTCACCATCACCACCCATCACCATGCCCCCAAAGAAGAATCATAAGTTCCTAGATAGTGAATTGGAAGTCCTGGTAGATGAGATCCTCAGGGTAGAGCCACAGCTGTTTGGTACACTGGTCCAACAGACACCCATGGCGCAGAAAACCAAGATATGGGAGAGGATTGTTGACAGGGTCAACGCACAATCACCATGTTTGCGCACAAATGGAGACATCCAGAACAGGTGGTATGACGTGCGCAGGAGGGTCAGGGAGCTGTTGAAGAAGGACTACCTCTTGAGCCAACACACCGGCAGTGGCCCTCCTGCCAAACCAGTATACCTCAGGCCCTGGGAGGAGAAGGTGCGGGCCATCCTACCACCAGTGAGCATATATGGACTAGAAAACATCCCAGAGCCTGGTGAGTACACAACAAATGTACACAATATTGTGCGACAATACACACACATCACTGTCAAGGGGAGAGTCAAACCAGGCACCCTTAGCAAATACACAGCAACCAAAACAGAATCATCCCAAAATGTGTATGTCAGTCAGATAAACACAATACATGCCATCTCATAGTGATATGTAACTGTGTCATGACATGTACAAACCCAACAACAAATAGAGCTAGGCAGTGGCACAAATCTAACCAACAAACACAGTCAGATATGTAGCCACCACTAGAACACCACCTCACAGGGAAGCTCACTGAAAGGAAGGAATTCTGTGTATGCTGGGCAAGTCAGTGTAGCCAATAGCATTATGGGAGTCGTAGTCACAGATATTGCCCACCCTCACAATGCGCACATCAACACCACCATGAACCATGCCCACATCACAGGGAGTGGAAAACAACTGACACGATGGCTGACACTGGCCACTGCTGTGGGGAGCACAAGGCCCTGCTGGGAACTGGGCACCACCAACAGCAGGACACCACTGTCAGCCATCTTGCCATTGCTGTCACACTCACACACAGTGAAGTACACTCAAAAGGAAGGAAGTATGGGCATGCTGGGAAGGGGGGTGCAGGCAATAGCATGGTGGGAGTGGCAGTCACAGATATTGGTCACCACCACAACTGTCCCATCAACACCACCCTGAACCATGCGCATATCACAGGGAGTGGAAAAGAACTGACAAGATGGCTGACACTGGGTACTGCTGTGGGGAGCACAAGGCCCTGCTGGGAACTGGGCACCACCAACAGCAGGACACCACTCACTGACATCCTGAGAGTCAACCTGAACCCACTGCAAGGGTGGCATGCTTCATGGTGTGATAACTGGGCTGGGGGGAGAAGGAGGGCCGGATGTCAACCAAATACAACCCATGCAGACCATGTACACACCCCAACATTCAAATTGAAATGCTCACAGTATGCAGGACAATGTGCTACACCAATATCAACCTCTGACTGTGACAACTCAGGACAATGCAATGTACAGGCCCGCATCCAGAGGTACAGTCACAACTGTCAGGTGTGTCAACCATTGATGCCTGCAGAAACATAACATACATTGTGTGTGTCTCCCAAAAACAGGTGATGATGGGGACACAGCAGCAGACGCTGAGGAGTCCCTGTTCCAGGATCCAGGGGAAACGGAGCTCACTGGTGTGGAACAGCCTCTGCCCTCCTCGGATGACGAAGACCTACCTGGCACCTCCGGAGCGAGTCAACATGCAGCACCAGCAGGACCACCAGCTGCACCCCCTGCACCCACCCCTCCAACGACTGACAACACACAAACCACCCCTGCCGACATGGACAGACCAAGGACCACCACCAGCACACGGACCCCTGCCCAACGTGGGGCTATGGATACCAACACCACCAACAACCCCCAAGGGGGCCCAGGATCACCTGTGCGTGCCACCTCAGGTACTGCACGTGTCGCCAGGGGTGGTGGGAGGGGTGGTAGACATAGGTCGCTGCTCGCAGAGGGGTTTGGACTGCATGATGACCCACAACTGGTACGCATAGCCGATGCGTACCAGACCAGCACCGGAGAGTTCAGCCAGGTAGTGGGGATCCTCAGGGACATACGACAGCAGGAGGCTGCCCATCATGCACGCTTGGACTTACACATGTCCCGCATGGAGTCCAAGTGGGACACACTGCAAGAGATGACGGCGGTGCATAGAGACATATTACAATGCCTCCGCCAGATGAGCAGCAACATGTCAACACCTCCCAACACCTCCCTGTGTGCCCACAACATCTGGTGCTGAAACAACTGCAACTGCCACAGGGAGGGAGGATGACTCTGGCGGAGAGTCCCCTGCATCGCAGCAGCCTGCACTTGAGGGTCCCCCCCCAAAGAAGAGGGGTCGTCCGAGGAAGGGCAACTGAGAGGCCGATGGCCATGCGCAACCACCAGGAAGCCAAAACCTGTGCTGGATAATCACCTTTGTGCGCAAATTGTACACCCTGTTGAATGCAACACAACTCTCCCACATGACATGGGGAGTACAAGTTGGACCAATGTATCAGATGACTGTGGACTTTACTCAGGACATTTCTGCTACCAGGACTTCCAAATCATCTAGGAACTTTGGATTACAATCACAATGTACAGCACCCACCATCCTGTGCACCATACTCACACATGTATGACAATAAACACACTAATACACCATACCTGCCTCTGTTGTGATTCAAATGTGGTTTCTGTCATGGAGATGATGACCTGCGAAATTACACTGCATGATAACTGCCACAGCAAGTACAACACAGGCATGTGAGTCATGGCAACGTGACACATATGAGGGAGACACACCACCAGGGCTACACAACATATACACACCAAGGCCACCTGACTCATCGCCTACACTGATGTTGGCAGGAAATACGGTGCAATGCACAGACACAACACCTATTCACAGTCTTTGTCAACTAGCCCACTGGTGCAGTAAGCAAATGTCAGTCAGATGTGTGACCACAGACAACGCACAGCACAAAGTGAAGCACAGGTTTATTACACATTTGCAACATGTTGTAACCACTACAGATGTAAGGTAATCCCACCTGGCAGTGGGCACACAGTCAACAAGTGTAGAAGGAAGGAAGTCCATGGGTGTGGCGCACATCACCTGTAGGGATACGACAGCTATCACCCTGGAAGTTCAATCACGGTGTTGGGGGATCACAGTTGACCAAACAACTCTGAAAGTACCCTGTGAAGGACAGAAATGACACACAGTCAAAAGCACTGAAGAACAGGACAGAACTGCAATTCTCATGCCCAATACATGTCACAAGATACCCACCCAGAACCACGTTAGCATGTCAACACTGTTGGGGAGTACAGACTACCTGTAAGGACACATCGCTACACGCATACAGTCATGTAGCACATGGCCACACTCAAACAGCACCAGAGCACCACCAACACATATCATGCATACTCACATCATTGACATGACATCTCCGGATACTCACATTCAGCTGAAGAAGTTGGTGATGAGCTGTGTGCGGACATCACCATCATCATCATCATCATCATCACTGGCATCGTGGTCCAGGCCAGGATCCTCCACAGGTGGCGGATGTTGATCATCGTCATCCAGGATGAGAGGCAACTCCTTCCGCACAGCCAGGTTGTGTAGCATGCAGCAGACGATGACAATCTTGCACACCTTTGCTGGGGCATATGGGAGGGCCCCTCCTGTCTTGTCAAGGCAGCGGAAGCGGCTCTTCAGGAGACCAAATGTCCGCTCAATGACTCTCCTGGTCCGACCATGTGCCTCATTGTAACGCATCTGGGCTGGTGTCACAGGGTTCCTGAGGGGCGTCAGCAACCACGGCATGTTGGGGTATCCGGAGTCACCTACATACAGACAATTGCACATTAGCTGAGTTGGAAAAGAGTGTGGAACACAACATTGCAGAAAACACACAATGGTACATAGTCAGTACACACCAACAAGCCAGGCACGCTGGTTCCGCATCTGTGACATCATCCTCGGGATGCGACTACTCCTCATCACGTAGGCATCGTGTGCAGAACCGGGGAAACGGGCACACACGTGTGAGATGCTCATATCTGCAAGACATACCACCAGTGCATTGACCGAATGGTAGTGCTTGCGGTTCCTGTATGCCTGCTATTGGGCCTGTGGTGGTACCAAAGCCACATGTGTCCCATCAATGGAGCCAATGACATGCGGCATCCTCCCCAGGGCATAGAAGTCACTCTTCACGTCAGTGAGTTGTTGAAGTCTAGGGAAATAGATGTACTGGTTCAGGTATCTCAACATAGCCTCCAAAACATCGCGGAGCACACGGCTGAACATGGTCTGTGACATCCCACCAGCAGACGCCACAGTGTGTTGAAAGGTACCGGTGGCAAAGAAGTGTAGGGCTGCCATCACCTTCACCTTGGGGGTCAGCGCTGTGGGGTATGTCCGGCCAGGTTGCAAATGTGGGGCCAACCGCACCGCCAATCCCTCAATAAGTGGCCTGGTGAAGCGGTACCGTCGGATGCAGTCCCGTTCAACCACTGTTGCAAGGTCAGGGAATGGCCGATGGACAGCTCGTGCCCTGCAGTGCATAGGTGAAGAAAGAAAGATTGTCAGTCACCCCACATATGTGGCATAGACCAGACTCAATATCACATGAAACACCATTACGAGACACAAGTACATGATGCGTGTGCCGTTCCGTAAGGACATGTATGTCACCTACATGGCTAACATCTAACATCACAGTTCAACATGTTCCCTCAACAAGTCCCAGGTTGTGCTATGGGATATCATTAGGCTGTGTCACAGTATCCATGTACTGCTGCCACGTTCCAAACACACACCACAGTGACATGTGAGGACAGATGTGCCCCAGGCATCACAGCTCATCGACAGGTAGATTCCCAGGGACCCTGTATTGCCACATGGACACTGGCATGACATGGTGCATCATGAATACACCACAGCAAAACAACCATGACCCCCACAGGTAGTGGTCCCTGTTGCCTCGTCAGGACAGACATGGACGTCTGTGACACACACACGCACAACATCAAAGTTCATGCACAAACAACGTGGATGTGGAGACTGTCTCACATTGTGCACATGGAATCAGAGACATTGTAAACACAACATGCACACAGACTGTGGAGGACCATCACTATTGTGCCAATGGGTCACCCTGGGACGTACATACCGTCCCACATGGGACTCAGGGGGTATGTGACATGACATACACATACACCACCGTGAAATGTGACTATGCCACATGCTCAGGAATGAACACTTGCACATCACAGTGGTCATGTGCACGACACACCAAGGATCCTGTCCCCATGAACACGTGCACAGCCTGGGAGTGGCTGCCCCGAAGTGACACCCACAGAACAACATGTTCACCCCCATACACGGAATAGGTAATGCAGCCTTACATGCCTTAGGATACAGTGTGGACAGGCTGTGGTGTTGTAGGTGTGCCCCTCACTCCCTGGGAAGTATATGTGGCTGGCATATGTTCACCTGTGACAGGCATGGTGACATATGCCAGTGACTTGTCCAGGGACGCGTTGAACAGCAATGGTCCGATCGGTGTTCCCGGCCGGCCCATTGCATTCAATGTGAGCGGGTACGTGTTGTATCGCGGGTACGCGTTGAACAGCAATGGACCGATCGGTGTTCCCGGCCGGCCCATTGCATTCAATGTGAGCGGGTACGCGTTGTATCGCGGGTACGCGTTGAACAGCAATGGACCGATCGGTGCGCACACATTGGCTATGGCCTGGCCTGGCAACGGACGCGTTTTCAAATCTTTAACGAGTCTGATGCTGTGAATTCAGTTGGTCACCCACAACAATGTTGCAAATTCATGGGTGTCATGAAGTTGAACTTTTGAAGGATGCTGTGGGCGTGTATTAGTGCTGCTATTCCATGGATTGGTCAGATTCAGAAGATGCAAACGACTTGGACCTATCACTTTGGACACATGGGACAGTATCTGCCTCTGCAGCACACATATAATGCTGGCTGTTCCCCTGAGAGCTCACTTGCCTGCACTACATGCTCCAGGACGACATCTGCCACCACCACTGCTGATGTACCTGCACCCTCTGGATCCTGCAATGGCACGTACTGTGGAGAGAGCCCCAGCCTTCAGCACTGAGGAGAACCAGGCCCTGCTGGACAGCCTCCTTCCACAGTACAGCAAGCTGTATGGGAAAGCAGGGGAGCAGGTGAGTGTGCTGTCCACTGCCTTACTAAATGTGCATGTTGTCTGACTAGCAAGACTTACAGTCTGCACGCCACTGGCTAGCAGGCTCACTGAGTAGTTGTCACCCCCATAGTGTGTAGTAACATGCACTGAACAGGTATAGTGCAGTGACAGTGCATTTAAACAAGGTTTTACTACCCAGGCAATGATACCATGTAGTAACTGCTGGCAAACGGTCCATAGCCATCGTTGCACTGCCTGTGTACATCATGTGCCCCTGTGATTGAGACGTGTATATCCAACTGTGTAATGCACGGATATGTTGAATGTGTAGTAATGGCATTTTCACTTTGTCATCCTCACAGGTTGATGCCCACCAGAAGCAGCAGATATGGCTGACCATCGTCCGGGCAGTGAGATCCGTGGGGGTCTACAAGCGCCGGATCTTCAACTGCCAGAAGAGGTGGCAGGACCTTCGGGGCTGGACCCTGAGGATCGCACGGGTCCAGCTGAAGCTGTCGCCTCCTCGCAGGAGGGGCGGACACCGGACCCTGACCCCCCACATGCTCAGGATCCTGGCGGTGGTCTTCCCTGATCTGGATGGGCAGCTGAAGGCCAGACAGCAGCAGCAAGGAGGGGGTGAGTCCATGACTGCATTGTGAACTTTGTCTGCCATGCTATGTGCCCTCCTCTGGCCTGGTTAAACTTCCACAGTATATCAGTCATGTGGTCCAGGACCCATGTCCCTCAATTGTGCACTGCCCACTCCTCATCTGATACCCAGGTGTGGCCCTTACAGTCAGGGAATTGTGTCACTTGGGTACTGTGTCCTTGCATTTTGCTAAGCTCAAGGTAGGGGACAGCATTTGTTCCCCTAACTCTGTGGTGGGCATCATGGGTGGGTCCATTGCTTACACAATGCCTGTGTTCCGACATGTAATCTGCGTGTTACTTTGATATGTGGTCCAATTGCTGAGCTGATCCACCACATGTGCCTGGGGTATCTGGCACACACCCATGCTGCGGGTGGGTACAATGTTTGGGCCCCAGGAGTGTGTATATTACGTGTGTCACACATACTTAGCCACCTGCCTACTGTCCAGGGCTCATCCCTCATTCACGTGGGGCAGGACAGTCATGCCTACTCCAGGCCATACAATACACTCTGTACTCCCACTCACGTGTATCAGCTGACACGTTGTGCTCAGTGATATGTCCCCTCAGGTGTCTGCCTCTGTGTCAGTGTGCTGTGACTTCGTTGTCAGGGGTGTTTCTCGTTTGGGGCTCAGCATGCCACCGGAGATGTGACATAGGAGACGATACTTGTGTGACACATAGGTGTCTGATCACCTGACCGTGCATACTGGGGTATGCGAATGTGAAGTTCAGGCAGCTGTTTCCCATTCACAGCAGATTGTGAGGTGCTCAGGTTCAGAGGGTTCTGTAACAGGTCTCCCATATGTCCAATTGGTATGACGTGGACAGATAAGGGTTCAGATGATGTGGTGTGGGGGATGTACATGTGCACTTGTTCAGCTCCAGGACTTGCATTCCCCATGACCTACTATAGTGACAGTGCAGACTGTTGTTGTCTGGCTGCCCTGCCCATGTGACTGGAGACAGTGATGTATGACTTAGCAGGCATGCCTGTGCCATGGCATGAAACTTCCTATGAGTGATCCTGCAGGGGAGTGACATGTGCTACATGCACACCATTGTGGCAATGACTATCAGGACATGGGTGCATCATGGTGTCTGTCGCTGGTATGCATCACATGCATTTCAAAATTGACTCTGGGCATCCCTTTATCCGGACACCTGTACTGACTCAGTGGCAAGAGTTGTGATGTGTGCACGTTCACATGCTTCACCGTCTTCTCTGCACTGTCCAACTACTGTGTAGGTGGTGCATGTGTCCACACTGGGGTATTGCCATTTGACAGACACCAGACAGATGGGTGCAAGGCCAGGAGAGATGTGAGTGCCATGGTTGACCATCAGACTGACAATTGGCTTCCCCTACTCTGTTTGGGCACTTTTAGCAATGTTCAACTAAGGATGCCAGGGCTTGCTCTGTAATGTGCTGTACTTACTGTGTTGTGTGCGTTCGGTGCAGGTGTCTGATGTCTGTCTGTTTCCCTATTGTTTGCAGATACATCCACGGCCACAGGAGGGGACAGCTCCACGGACCAGGAGGAGCCGCAGAGCCAGACTGGGAAAGCAGCCGAGGAGTGGTCGGAGGGACCCAGTGGCACGGAGGGCGAGGGGAGCCACACCGAGGAGTCCTCAGCACCATCCACCTCAGCTGAGGACCACAGCAGCTCGGAGGATGACTCCCTTGTGGAGGCGGGTGTCAGCAGCCACCACAGCTAGTGTTGCTGTCCCCGCCACCACCACCACCACCACCCTCCCATCGGCTCCCATTCCCGAAGTCCGTGGAGGCTCCCATGTTCGGGAGCGTGTCTCCTTCGTGCCATGCACCGCACCCCCTGCCCCTGTGTCCCCTGCTGCCCTGAGTGAGGAGTCTGTGTACCTCCTTCGCCAGCTCCATGTAGGCAGACAGCAATGCTGAGTGTCCTCCATGCACACACCACTATGTTGACTCAGCTGGTGTCGTTCATGGAGGGCATCTCATCGGGCATGTCTGCCCTACAGAGGGGCAATAGGTCCATGGACTCCTCCCTGACGGCAGCAGTGTCCCTCCTCCAACAGTCCCTCACCCCTCCTACCTCTGCCCCATCCACACTCCCCAGCACCTTACCTGTCCCAAGCACACACACACCGGCACAGGCACACACCAGCACAGACACAGGCAGCACACAGACACACACGCCAAAATCCACACGCACACGCACGCACAGTCAGGGGACTGAAACCACACTCACAGGGGATGGGGCCAAGGCACACACACACGCATCCACGAGCACTGCGCAGTCCTCAGTTACCTCTCCCTCCAAGGCCCCTTCCCTTGCCTCACCTGCAACCCCAAAGACACAGCGGGTCTTCCTCAGTGACCTCAGCCTCTTCCCCTCCGATCCAGCTGATCCAGCATTCAGGGGAAGAGGAAGCCCACCCACACGGAGGGGAGTGCCCCTCGCCCCGGACACTCTCTCCCAGGCGCAGACCGACTGACGCCCCCACCCGCAAGTCCCCCAGGACCCGGAAGAGCAAGACCCCGCCGCCGCCCTGCAGCTCAAGCATCAAGTCTCCTTCCTCCATCCCTCAGGCCCCCACTCCACAGGTGCCCCCACCACACCCTGCCCCAGGTTCCCCCACCCACAGATACACCATCCCCAAAAAGATCCGGCCTTCTCCCCCTGCCACTTGCTCTTCCGGCACCACACCCCCGCTGCGCATGTCTGTGCCACTGGTGTGGAGACGGTGTCCTCCCCTCTGTCCTGCCCACCTTACCTGAACCCTATTCTCCTCCCCTGGAGGTAGGCACTGCAGTGGAGTCCACTACCACCCCGTCTGACTTGGGCACTGCAGTGGGGAACCTGTCCACTCCATCTGCACGGCCCACTGCAGTCGTGCCGGCACCCACACCATCTGAGTCATGCCCCCCAGTTGTGCCGGCACACACCATGTCAGACACCTCCACTGCAGTTGTCAGTGGCTCTCCAGCACCCACCACCCCTTCCCTTCCTCCTTCTGGTGAGCCCTGATCCTGTCCCTGCGGTGCCTGGCCTGCACCCCCGTATGCCCCTCCGAGGGGATTGTCCCTGGTGTGTAGCAGTGCAGGCATGCGTAGGGTGACATCTGCCACTGTCACCGTGTTTTGACTTTCAGAATGGACTGGCCATTGGCCTTAGTTTCTATTTTTTCTGGACTTTAACTTTAGAACCCACATATGCTGAATAAAGCTACTTTCTGTTCTCTAGTGGTTTTGCTTCTGATGTACATGATGTTGATGATGCTAACCGTGCCCTTGCTGCAGTGATGGTGATTATTGGTCTCATGAAAATGAAGTGTTACTGTGCAGGAACCCATGTGGTCCACGGGTAATGTGTCCTATCCTGTAGTGTATCCATGCCATCCTTAGCAGCATATGACGGTGTCATGTTTTTAATATTTGGCAATGGGATTTCCTACTTACATTTGCAATATCACATCTGTGGCTTACACCCCTGCACATCTGTTGTGCTTGCCATTGTTCAATTAGTCTACTTCCCTGACCGTGTGTCCATCCCCACTGGACATGCAAGTTTGGGCATCAATGGGGAAGGACTCATCTGTGTTGTCAGTGCAACTTGCTATACATGTGTGTTGGATCTGTGCTGATGATTTCGTTGACACTCCCATGACCAGGCTGATATGACGGGAGCCTTCATTTCGTGCTAATTGTTGACTGTGTGACCAAGTGTTCTACTGACATGATGGAGCCCTACTGAGGCGACATATGGCACAGCTTTCCTCAAACAGGAGTGGAGTCCCCCCATGGCAGTGAGTAATCCTGTGACATTGCCTGAGCCCAAGGTGTGTGTTGTGTGAGCATGTCTGTGTGTGTTCACTTCCCTTTTGCTGTGCATGCTGGGATCCCTAGTGATGTGCCTGTTTGTGATGCTTGCTGAGTTGACCTATGTTCCCCCAAAGTCTTCTCCCTGGTTTCTCTGTGATGTGGGTGCATGGCACATTACTGGTCATCAGGGTGTCACCCATAGGTGTGTTTGCTGTCAGGGCTGAGTTTGTGGGCTAACGCAGATGGGACACAGTCAGGATTCCCCTTGGCACTTGTTGTTTACACCTGTCATGTAATTTCCAGTTTGTGTTAGCTTTCAGTGATTGTGACACGTTGTGTGTGTGACTGCTTGCACTCCTCAGGGTCAGGGCTGCAATGTTGGTAGTTGTCTATGTGTGTTCTTTGTGGGTGACCTTGGCTTCTTCATTGGTGTGGGACTGTGGCTGGGATCCCATTGGTTGGTGTGGTATTGCCGTCATGTCCATGTACAGCGTAGTGTGCAGTGTGTCAGACATTCAGGAGTCTTGTTGAGTGGCCATGTGTGATGTGTTTCTGCACCTTAGTTACCACCCCCCCATGGGATTGTCATGGGTGCATGTGCAATGTCACCAGTGCATGTGATCTTCACTGCTGCACATTGTTGGAGGTCGAGGTGTGTGGTGTTGAGTGTGTGCAGATGAGAGTTGTTGCCCGGCTAGACCCCTGCCTCCATGTTGGCCTTGGCTTACTGGCCGTGCTGATTGATTTGTGCTTGTGTAGGTGTGATGGTAGTTTGTTGATCAGGACACATGACTGTGGTTCACAGTGTGAACGACATCTAGTTTTGTCATCACAGTGGGATTGTCATGCAGCCCAGGGTCAGCACATTGTGGGGACCCTGGGGGTTGTGCTGTGGTGTGTCTGTGTCTTGCTGTGTCAGTTGCTGTTACTACCTGCTTGTGTGACATGTGTGATTTGTGCTCCCTCTCATCTAACAATGCCTGATTGCCCACATAGGGGATTTGGATCCATGAGTTACTTTTGTGTGGCACTGTATGCGCATCTGTGTAATTGGTATTCAGGCCTCATCATGTGTTGTGTGGTTGCCTGGGGACACTGGCACCCCCCCCCCCACCTGTTGTGTTTGATGTGCAGTCTGGGGCTGCCTATTTGTGTTTGTGCATCTGCACCACTGCATTGGCATATCTTTAGTGTGCCATTGGCTGTATGTTGTTTGGTGGGTTTCACCTGCTGTCCCTTGGACTCCTAGGTCATCAGTCAGCACTATGATCATTGTTTGTGTGTCCCATTGCCGCCATGGTATGGTATTTGTTCAGCTCACATCTACAGTCTCCACAGGATATCTACATTTGTGTGCCCATTGGTGCAAATATGTGGGTCTGCATTATGATGGTCACTTCTGTCATTGTGTCATTGATGAATGTTGACAGTGTCAGCCCCCATGGGTGATGTTTGTCTGCACATGGCCAAAGGTATGTCTTATTTGCACTGCACTGTTTGCCTCCCCCAATCTATGTTGCTATGGGACACAAGCACTACTTTGCCACTGATGTGTTTGTTGCTCTGTGACCAGGAATCATCCATGCATTTTGGCAGTTGCAGTTTTTTCAATGTCAACACTTACCTTTTGGTCACAGTGATGATGGGGGTTGGACCCCATTGTCACAATGTTCAAAATGTGCTCCAGCTATGGACCCCACACTTACCTTTTGGTCACTGTGATGATGGGGGTTGGACCCCATTGTCACAGTGGTCATGGTCTGCTTGCATTGTGGAGGCCACACACATTTGTGTGTGACACATGTGATAGGGGGTCACATTGTGTGTTCATAGTCATGTTCAGTGTTGTAGGCATTTGACACAGTCTACACACGCTTGTCATGGTGTTGGGGGGATGTATTTTTCTTGCATTCCCTAGGTTGTAGTGTGCTGGTTGTGTCATGCATTGTCCATCCTATGAGTGGGGGTGGTGTTGGTGGTAGGCATCCAGCCCCCATGGGTAGGGGTGGTGGTAGTGGTAGGCATCCAGCACCCCTGGGTAGGGGTGGTAGTAGTGGTAGGCATCCAGCCCCCATGGGTAGGGGTGGTAGTAGTGGTAGGCATCCAGCCCCCATGGGTAGGGGTGGTGGTAGTGGTAGGCATCCAGCACCCCCTGGGTAGGGTGGTAGTAGTGGTAGGCATCTAGCACCCCTGGGTAGGGGTGGTAGTAGTGGTAGTCATCTAGCACCCCTGGGCAGGGGTGGTAGTAGTGGTAGGCATCTGGCACCCCTGGGTAGGGGTGGTAGTAGTGGTAGGCATCCAGCCCCCATGGGTAGGGGTGGTAGTAGTGGTAGGCATCTAGCACCCCTGGGTAGGGGTGGTAGTAGTGGTAGGCATCCAGCCCCCATGGGTAGGGGTGGTAGTAGTGGTAGGCATCTAGCACCCCTGGGTAGGGGTGGTAGTAGTGGTAGGCATCTAGCACCCCTGGGCAGGGGTGGTAGTAGTGGTACGCATCTGGCACCCCCTGGGTAAGGGTGGTAGTAGTGGTAGGCATCCAGCCCCCCATAGGTAGGGGTGATAGTAGTGGTAGGCATCTAGCACCCCATGGGTAGGGGTGGTAGTAGTGGTAGTCATCTAGCACCCCTGGGCAGGGGTGGTAGTAGTGGTAGGCATCTAGCACCCCCTGGGTAGGGGTGGTAGTAGTGGTAGTCATCTAGCACCCCCTGGGCAGGGGTGGTAGTAGTGGTAGACATCTAGCACCCCCTGGGTAGGGGTGGTAGTAGTGGTAGGCATCCAGCCCCCCATGGGTAGGGGTGGTAGTAGTGGTAGGCATCTAGCACCCCCTGGGCAGGGGTGGTAGTAGTGGTAGGCATCTAGCCCCCCCTGGGTAGGGGTGGTAGTCATCCAGCCCCCCATGGGTAGGGGTGGTAGTAGTGGTAGGCATCCAGCCCCCCATGGGTAGAGGTGGTAGTAGTGACAGGCATCTGGCACCCCCTGAGTAGGGGTGGTTGTGGTTGTGGGCATCCAGCCCCCCATGGGTGGAGGTGGTAGTAGTGACAGGCATCTGGCACCCCCTGAGTAAGGGTGGTAGTGGTGGTGGGCATCCAGCCCCCCATGGGTAGAGGTGGTAGTAGTTACAGGCATCTGGCACCCCCTGGGTAGGGGTGGTAGTAGTGGTAGGCATCTAGCACCCCCTGGGCAGGGGTGGTAGTAGTGGTAGGCATCTAGCCCCCCCTGGGAAGGGGTGGTAGTAGTGGTAGGCATCCAGCCCCCCATGGGTAGGGGTGGTAGTAGTGACAGGCATCTGGCACCCCCTGAGTAGGGGTGGTAGTGGTGGTGGGCATCCAGCCCCCATGGGTAGAGGTGGTAGTAGTGACAGGCATCTGGCTCCCCTGAGTAGGGGTGGTAGTGGTGGTGGGCATACAGGCCCCTATGTGTATGTGTGGCATTGGTGATGGCCATCCCGCCCCTATGGTGCTGCTGTTGCTGGTGTAAGTATTTCTGCATCCCTCTGTGTGTGTGTGATATGTCGGGTACGTGTAGTTTGTTTTTGTGGTTGGTGTCTGACTTAGCTTCTGCGCCGTACGCGTCCGTGCCTGTTCCGGTAATAGATGGAGAATATTGGTAGGATCGGCACGATGGGATTCATGGTTGGTTCGTCTCGTTCGTCTTTCTCTTTGCTTCGCCTCGTCCTCGTCGCTGGCGTGTTCGTCTCGTAGCCGTGGATCGTCTTGTGGCGCGAATCGGAGCTTATGTGCGCCTCTCCCGGATGCTTTGACGTGCCGTGCGTAGCGACGGGTTCGGCGCGTAAGGAAAGCGCATCGTACTTGTCCGGCTGGACGGGGCTGCATTTTAGCTTCCGTGCGACTCGATTCTGCGTTTCCGGATCCGCCTCGGTCGGAGTTCAGGACCTGTATTGGGTGAGTACGACTGGGTCGGGATTTGGGCAGTTGTGCGCATCGTACTTGCTCGTTCGGACGTATGTGCGGATCGGTCGGGAAACAGGCATTCGCCTGGCTTTTTTCCCGACCGAATGGTATTAGGTGTGCCTCCGACCGGGATCGGAATCGACCCCAAAGACAGGTGCCCAAAAGAGCTCTCTTGAGAGTTTGGAGTCTGCTGAAGGACCAGGAAATCAGTTACCAAACGTTTCCAGATGTGTCCCCTCAAAGGTTTTGACCTTGAAGTTTGAGGCTAGTATAGAGCAGTGATACCATTGTTTTTGACTTTGTGATGCCTTGTTTAGCATCAGAATTAGGCCTTGCCCCGTAAAAGTAATAGATCCTAAACTCTAGGGAATCATCAGGATCTATCTTGGATATTTCCAATCACTGTACGCAAAACTGATAATGGGATACTTATATGGTATTGAACTGTCAATGGTGATAGAAATCGGAATCTTGCCACATCAACTTTCTTCATAGTTTCCCCTGGGAGGGGGTCTCATTCTACTTCAAACAACATGGTACTGTTGCTTCCTTTTCCTGCACATATAGCAAAGAATATGCACTTCCAGCAGTCCAGGAGACTAAAAAGAGAAAACAAATGTAGTGGGACTAACTTTTTCTATCCATCCTTTACCGGTCAACAAAACTAACTTTATATAAGAGAAATGAAGGTCCAAGTTGCTCCTCAAGCCCCACTGTCTGATTATTCACAGTTTCTATGCATCTGTTATCATAACACGTTCCATCAAAAACCCTGATCCACTTATCAAAGCAATGTAACAAATGCTCTTTTCTCGGTGAACACATTAAAAGATCCTTTCCTGGACTAATGTGTGGCTTGACCAAAGTTGATGTACATTTTCTGCAAATATGTAATGTTTGGATCTTGTGCTCTTAGGACACCATATATCCTACATTGCATTATCACTATGCCTTCACTGTAATTGAGTGGGAAAAATAAGGGATAAAGGGGATAAACAATATGACAACATATACAAACGGTGAAGGAGGTTTAAGAATGGCTTGAGGAAGGATTGTAACCTTTACACCTGATGCAACAAATGCAGAAATTCAAGCCTACAGTTAAGTGATGATTCGTGCAGGTTTAGACATGAGTCATGAGTAAATAGTAGAAAATTATGAGATCAACCATTTATTTTTTAATTCTGGGAAATGGTTTCTGCTGCTGGCATTTTGAGGCAGTGGTTACAGGGAGGCCTTGACCTGCATGCATTTTACTGTGCTGGGCCTGGTGGCCATTTTCGGTATCCTATTATTGCTGCTCGGAGGAGTGGAATATCAACTAGGTGTCATGATCAGGCAACAGACTAGACCGTTTTTCAAGGTGGAAAACATGTCTTAATAATTCTCTAACATGTAAGTGGAAGAAGTTGTAGCTGCTGTAGCAAGAGAAGCTGGCTTCTGTGGAAGGTAGGAGATTTTCATCAAAAGTTAAGGAAACAGCCTTCAAACATCATTGCTGCCTTTTCTAAGGACCAGATCCCATTTTATAGTATGAGGACCAGAGGATAATATGTAAAAGAAAGTCTTTGAAAAAGCCAGCTTGTCAGTGGCTTTTATGATTATGATGAGCATGTAAGTCGTAACATTACATCGGTGACTGAAATTGGGGATGATCAAGAGCAAGTTACTTCGAGGCAGACAGCAGCAAGTCCAGTAAGAATGAACAAAAAAGAAAAGAAAAACAGGCTGCAGTTCCACAGAACTATGTCTGCAACCAACAGACAGCATTGAAAACAAGTCTCCTATAGCTTTGCTGTCCACTGAATCTGGCAGGACACCATCAGAAGATCCTGGGCCTTTACGGACTTTCCCACCATCAAAACTTCCACATCCCTAAGCTTGGGGATGCAGTCTGCAAACTCTGTGAGACATCTGTGCCGTGGGAAGCAAGGCTCACAACACTGAGCCAGGTGCCAAATCAGTCTCTTGTCCAAGAAACATAACAGGAGAAACAAAGTGGTGAGGCGGCTGGTTCTTCTGTTGGCAAAGTAGATAAAGCTTGCAGATCATGTCCATATGTTGTTGTGCAAAGTCCCAGCATGCCTGCATCAGCAAACTCAAGCTGGCACAGTAATGTTGCTTCTTCTCTGTGTTGTCAGTGGTTAGTGCCACTCGCAGCACTTGCCAAACACTCAGCCAGAATTAAGCCTTTTTCACTGAAGATACTAGGTATCCTACAAACCATCATTGGAAGCTGGCTAAAATGCTGGCACTTGACCTATCTGAACATTCTCTGGTGGAAGGAGAGGGAGTCTATGAATTTGAGGTGGCCACATGCCCAAAATAGAGGTTACCGAGCTACATCTACCCTTCCAATGCCACTGAGCCACAACTTTATGGAATCATGCAGGCCTTGGTTGCAAATGCACTGATGGAGTCAACGGTGCACACTATTCCCCAGACAACTGACAAGTGGAGCAATGGGCAGATTAGAAACTCTGGGCCTCATTTACAACATTTTGACGCACAGCAGCGCACCAAGTATTCCAGCTGTGCTGCCATGCGTCAAAAGAAAAGGGCAGGTATGCGCGTATCTACTAGATACGGCACATTCCTGTCCTTTTCCCCTGCGCCGGCGCACAATGGGCTGCCATGCACCAACGCAGGCACCCTTGCACCATGGTGCAAGTGCGTCGGTGTTGTAGGGGTGATTGTTTTGGTGCAGGAAGGCACACCTTCCTGCACAAAAACAATCACAATAGGTGTTTCCTCTTTCTATGTGTGCTGCAGAACAGCACACATAGAAAAAGGAAAGAAGAGGAGAAATAAAGGTATTCCTCCTTGTTGCGCCTCCCTTACGCCTTCCCCGGGGAGGTGTAGGAATCTGACACATTACCAGGTTTACAAAAACTTGTTAAGCTGGGAATGCACCACGTTCCATGGATGATGTGTGGGAACACCCACAGCAACACCCATGGAAAGCCTCTTTCAAGCAGAGTAATGATTGAAACTGGGCCATATGTACAAGGCCATGAAAAGCCATGCTGGGTGGCTTTACGTGGCCTTGTAAATATAGGCAAGCACACTGCGCCGTAGGTGGGTCAAAAAAGTGGCGCACCGTCGGCGCAATGGGCTTGTAAATAAGTCCCTCTATATGTATCCCTTTGCATTGGGCTACTTTCAAGGTTACTCTAGGGCACCCACCACCCGAATGTCATGCTAACTAGTTTTCACAGGATACCAAAAAAACAGCTGCGGAACTCTGATGGAGTTGAATGTCAAAGTATTTGAGCAGCTCTAAGCAATGGTTGGACTGTTGCTTTAGTTGCATCAGACAGTGGCAGTAATGTTGTCCAGGCAATAACAACTGTCAAGCACTTCCTATAATCTGTTTTGCACATGCCTGAATCTCATTGTGCAGGACTTCTTCAGAAAATAAATAAGGTTTTTATGAATAATGGGACACTATCACAAAATGTGTGGACATTTCAGTCATTCTTTTACAATTTTAAACACTGGAAATAGCTGTGGAAGTTGCAGAGAGATGATGGCCTTCGACTTCATTCAGTCAGGAGAGCTGGACCTGATCCCTTGCTTTGGATACTTTCTCTTGCTCAAACAGTGACTTTTTGGGCGATTTCAACAGTGGACAGAGCCATTGGTACTTTACCTGCACAGCAGCAATCATACGTGAGTCCAGCCATTAGCAATGGCCCTACCTTTGCCAAATAAACCTTTTTTTTTTTTTTTTTTTAAACAGACTTTTATTGGTTTTCTAAAGGCATACTGTTAGATTTGGGGGTCTCTAGTTGGCATAGGTAGGTACCTGTGACAAATAGGGACCCTTGCATCTAGTCAGGGTAAGGGGCTACACTCCTAAAATAACCCCTGCTCACCCCCTTGGTAGCTTGGCACGAGCAGGCAGGCTTATCTCAGAGGCAGTGTGTAAAGCATTTGTGAACACATACAGTAATACAGTGACAACACTACAGATGGACACCACACAGGTTGTATTTATAAAAAGAAGTATTTTTATATAGACTTAACACAAGACCAAACGACAAAAATCCACAATACTGTACTTAAAAATAGACTTTAAAAGGTTATAAAATAGTTCAGTTCTCTCAAGTTGTAGATGCGACACTTTACTCTCAATGTACCTTGAATGCGTAACGCAAAGAAAACAAAAGGGTCGCAGGGAAGGTGATGCGTCGGTTCCTTACACTCAGGGGAGTGCATGCGTCGGTTCCTTACTGCTGCGCAGGGGAGTTGATGCTCGCTTCCTTACTGTGTGGGGAGGTGATGCGTCGGTTTCTTACTTCTCTCCGGTGCGATGCGACAAGATGGCACCTCGATGCGATACTCTTCTCCGGTGCGATGCGACAAAATGGCGTCTTGGTTGCAATGCGACAACGTTGGTGCGATGCGTGCACGCCCGACGGCCGTGCGGCGACTCGACGATCTTTGGAGCCGCGACAGGCCCTGCGACGCGCTTCTCCGATGATGCGACAATGTCCTCTGTGGCAGCGGCCCGCTTCTCCGGCGATGCGCCGCGCTTCGGCGATGCGATGATGACAGCGGCGTCTCGCTTCCTCTGCGATGACAGCGGCTGCGGCGGCGACACGCTTCTCGTCGTTGCGTCGCGCTTCCAGCTCCCAGCGACACGCAGTCTCTCAGAAGGCCCAGCACAACAGCAGGCACTTCAATTCCCAGCAAGGGAATTCAGGGGGGAGCTGGTTGGTGAAGTCTTGTGTCCCTGAGACTTCAGGCAGGAGGCAAGCTCTAGTTCAAGCCCTTGGAGATTCTTTTTCAAGTTGATAGAAAGCACACTCAGTCCTTTTCTCCTTTCTTTGGCAATGAAGCAACCACTGCAGGCCAACCCCCAAACACACAGCACAGGGGTAGTCTCCTCCTTCAGCTTCCTGGTTCTTCTCCTCAGCAAAGGTTCGTCTTGCTTCCCAGAAGTGATCTAAAGTTCTTGGGTCTGGGTCCCCATATTTATACTACTTTTCTCTTTGTTCTCTGAAGGCGGAGAGGCCTTTGCCTAGTCCAAAACCAGTTCTGGTCAGTCCTGGAGCACTTTGTTGACAAGACTCCTTCTTTCCTTTCACAGTGTAGGGCAGGGACATCAGACACACCACAGGAGGTGGAGCCAGCATTGTGGAGGAAAGGCACAGCCCTATTCAGGTCCCAGGTGCAACTCCTCCCTCCTATCTGCATGCAGATCTCTCTATTCAGCCCTGTGCTGACTCACCCTGTCTCCTGGAAGCCCCCAGCCCCTGTCACTCAAACTCCAGACAATGAATACACAACCTAGCAGAGGCAGGCTTGGATAGTTAGGCAAGAAAATACCTACTTTCTAAAAGGGGTATTTTCAAACACAGAATGTTAAAACCAACTTCACTAAAAGATGTATTTTATCATTCTGAGTTCAGGCATACTAAACTCGAATTTCTACCTGGTTCCCTGAGTCAGTTAGGATTATAAAATGTAATAATCTAACTGCCCATTCTGGCCTATGGGGAACAGGTAGCCTTGCAATAGTGAAAAACGAAAATGGCTGTAATTCACTATTAGGACATGCCACACACACCAGGGCATGTCCTACCTTTTACCTACAATGCACCCTGCCCTTGGGCCTACCTTAGGGGTGACTAATATGTATAAAAGGGAAGGTTTAGAGACTGACAAGTGGGTACACTTGCCCAGTCAACATGGCAGTACCAGACTGCACACAGGCTCTGCAATGGCAGGCCTGAGACACACTTTACAAGCTGCTCCGGTGGGTGGCACAACCAGTGCTGCAAGCCCACCAGCAGCATTTGATTTACAAGCCCTGGGCACACGCAGTGCACTGTACTAGGGTCTGACAAGTAAACCAAACCAGCTAATCATGGAGTCACTAATCCATAAATCAATTTACCATAGGGAGCCCTTGTACTGTGGCACTGAACAGCAGTGGCACAGTGCCCAAAAGCATCTAAAACCAGCAAAACATAAGAGGCAACAGCAAAAAAATGGAAGGGAGACCCACGCCAATGGTGCCAGGTCTACATACTTACAGCCCCGTGGGCATCACGAAAAACTAGTTGGGAAGGCAGTATGCAGTACAATTGTATACATTAGCAGTCTTGTGGTCCTCCCAGGGTTGGCTGCAATCAAAAGAGCTCTACAAGGGATCCCAGGAGCACATCACTGATTCCCATCCATCCCCCCACAGATAACCCGGCATACAGCTCAGTTCGTCCCTATGCATGGTCCAGTCCAATATTGTAAATCGAAATAAAGAACTCCTGAACCCCATCCCTCCCTCCCGATTCTTAAACACCCCAACAAAGCCCCTTTGCCAGACAAACCTTGCACTTGAAGATAAAGAGGTGGTAGTGCACAAACTATATGGCAGTGAAAAACTTTAAAAACAGTGCCATATCTTGCCTTCTACCACTTACTGAACCTGGCTGTCAGCTAACTTCTCTTATTTCCCAGCACATAGTAAACACTTCCTCTACCAGAGTAACAACATGGTCCTTCACCGACTATTTGCATGACTAGATTGTCATCTAGATTGGAAACTGGTAAGTGACAATATTTTGCACAAATTTACTAACTCTCTAAAATGTTGGATTGCTAACACCTTTGGCAGCATTTGATGAACTAAATGTGGCAGAGGCTTGGCTCCCAGAACTGAAGTTTTTTTTTTCGAAGTTAATGCAGATTGGTTGAATAGTTAATCATCTACATGTTAAGGTTATTAAATTCAACAACCATTTGTAAATAACTAGTCTACATACTGCAATTAAAATTTAAATGATTACAAATGACAAAGAGCAGTTTTTCCCATTAACCATTTAGTGGTCCACATACCCTACCGTAATCGGTTGATCATGGTGATCAGGCTGAATACAGCAATTAGAACATTTTTGTTGTGCCCACCATTTTGTTGACGTGTGAGTGAGTGTCCTCGACGTGTGAGTAAGTGTCCTCGATCGTCACACTGGGGAGAAATGAGGAAGTACTGCCACAAAGTAGGAAGGATAAGGGGTAAAAGAAAAGAACTAAACCTGGCCCCCAAAAAATTATAATTATGTAGCGCCAGAGAATATTGGTCCATGAACTGCAGTTTTGACCGGCTTGAAATAGACATGAGCCCAGATTTACTAAGGCTTTCCAACGCAAACCCAAAGCAAAATTTTATGGTGCGATTTAGAATTTAATGCAAACAGAAACCTCAATCGATAGTTCCTCAAAGTAACGCAAAGCTATGCTATGAGCCACTTTGCATTCTTTTGCATTAAGGGGACGATCCATGGGTGATACAAGGGCCTTCTCATGCAACAACCCATGTGTTTTGATGGAAATCTCTATCTAAAAGCATTTGTAGACATGGATTTGCGCCAAAATCTTACACCTCCTCGAGGCAGGCATAACAGGGAGAAATGGTTTCTCATAAATACCCTTTGTGAATACCGAAAGTTGTAAAGTTCAACTTTGGTATTCACAAAGGGCATTTACGAGTAGTAAATGTCCTTTGTGAATACCAAAGGTCGTAAAATTAGACTTTTGTCTCAGTTTACTTTTGTGAATGGAGCCCGTTGTCTCTGGGACTTCAATAATCACTTTTAGACTTAGACATTTATCTTGTGAACAGCTGGCCTTGCGTATATATAACATTCCATTGCAGTGCTGTAAATCTTTATCATTTTTTACAGTATTTGTGAGGAATTTGTGGATCTGCTGTTTCCCCATGATGTTCATTCATGAGGTAGGAGCACTCACGAGTTGGATCTCAGGCAAGAGGAGTCTAAATATGGTCTGCCCCTTCAGGGCCGGCTCTAAGGCGGTGTGACCGGTGCCACCGCACTGGGTGCTGACTTCGGGTGGGGGCGCCATGTTTGCAAGTCTCTTATGGTATTAAAATCACTTCCTGCTGCCGTGTTTCATGCCTCCAGCAATTTTCAGGCAACAATGAAAATTTTAAGATAAATCTGATGATTAATGTTCTTCCTTGAGAGAAATCGGAGTAAGATAGCGCAGAGGGTTAATATGTCTGCTGCATAGTATGTACACCATGTACATCACAAAGGCCATATAATTAAATAGGTCAGTGGGTGTTTGCTTTTCTCAGAGAGATCAATTTGGCACTTGCAGTTTATAAGTTAAAATCCTAAAATAGAACTGTGAGCGATTAACTGTCATCAAAGAGCTGAATGCAAACTGCAAGGTACAGATTAGAGCATTATGATTTTTTCCCGCCTTTCTTTAACCTAATGCTGCAAAAAGGTTAATTTGGGTAGAAATCAATTCTTATTATTAAAGAGAACTCCCAACCATGGTGTTATGTTTTAAATTCTGAGTTTCTGCTTCTTCTGACCAAGCACTCTTAAACTGTACTGCCTACCAGTATGGATGACATGTGAATCCTACACCCTGTAGTCCCCTGTCTTATGTAACATTTCCTTTACGCTGATTTACACACCTATGATTGATTGTCTCTGTGCAATGTGCGTGTGAAATAAAGTGCTCTAACACCCTACACTGGTATGAGTGGTGCTACAAAACTAATAAAATGCATCTGAGACAGAGTGGTTATGGAGACTTGAGGGGCACTGTTAAAGGGTGGTAGTGAGGGAATCCATGTTGAGTTTGTCACTGGGGGGCACCAACAAACATTGTTGCACCGGGCACCACCAACGCTAAAGCCGGCCCTGGCCCCCTTTTTCTGTGGTATCCAATGCAACAAGGTGCTGCTGCCTACATGAATGAGACGTGATTTTAATTTCTCAATGGAGAATTTGCTTCCACCCCTACTCCCGAGCAATACCTACCTCAAAGATGCAAGGACCTTTCTCCCTCAGAGCTGAGGGTATGCAACCCCAGATTATGGGACAAACTCACAGTTTATTACAAACAGTAAACGGAATTGATTCATTCAAGTAAACTAGGAAGCTCAGATTTGACTATTTCCTACACAGGTCTACTTTGGGACCGTTACACACAACACACGTTAATATTGAAGCAACTGAAATGCTCTATTACTTACCGGTAATCTTCATTACTCCGGGTCCCGTTGTCCTCGTCCCATTCATTAACAAGTGGAGATAACCATCTCCCAACAGAAAAAAAGACCAGAGGCATGCTGGGACCCTAATACTGCCCCTCCCACCGGGAGTACATAAGCAGTACTTACCCAGCATCCCGCCTGTACAACCAAGCCCACACAGGAAGGCCGGCCGCCCGGGAGGGAGGAAGGGGTTTATGAATGGGACGAGGACAACGGGACCCGGAGTAATGAAGATTACCGGTAAGTAATAGAGCATTACCCCCAGGTCCCTTATGTCCTCGTCCCATTCCTTAACAAGTGGAGAATACCAAAGCAGAAAACCGGCCTTCCGAACCCCCAAGCGCACCTAGGAAACAACACCAAACGCAGCAACCCAAGGGAGGACAGAAAACCGGAACCGCAGGAAGCAACCGGCCAGCACCCCCGAACAGGACCGCAGCGACACAAAGAAGGACCGGAAACAACTAATAAAAAAAAAAAACAGAAGGCCAGAGCCACACAAGGAGGCCGCCAACCAGAAAAAAACCAGAGAGGACACGGCCAAGGACACCCACCGGACAAGGAGGACCAGCCCAGAACCACCAGGAAGGCACACAGAACTTGGCAACCGCACAGACAAGGAGCAAACCCCGACCACCCTGGAGAAGGCCAAAGAAAGAAGGCAAGGCCGGCCAACAGGGCGCAGACACAAGCACCCAGACCAACAAGGCGGGAGGGAGCACAAACCAGACACCCGCCAAACTGAACGAACCGACCCGGCCAGCAAATACCGGGAACCAACAACCCGGAACCGAACCGGCACAAGGAAGGAGACAGGGCCAACGGCCACAACCCCAAAAACCCGAACCCCAAAGGGAGGGAAAAAAACAAGGCAGGGCACAAGCCCAGGGCACCCGGGAACCCCAGGCAGACCCCAAACCAAGGAACCACCCAGGCAAGAAGCCGCCGAACCACAGAAAAAACAGGTTCCAACAGGGCGGAGGACCGGAGAGGAACTAAAGCCCAGGGCAGAAGCCAAAGGACCGCACAAGCACCCAACACCCAGGCCCAGCAACAGCAAGGGCAGGAGCAGCGGACAAGGCCACAGGGCACACAGCACCCCGCCCAGGAACACACCAGGCCCAACCCCAGCCAACGCCGGAGAGGAGACCAGAAAACAGCCAGAACCGGGGCAAGAAACGGCAAGGAACCAGGAAGCCCGGACCGGAGCCAAGCAACCGCCGAGGCGGGAGGACCCCCAGGCCCTACCAACCCCCGGAAGGAGCCCACGCAGCGCACAGGCCGAAGCACAGGGCAGGGGGGCCAACAGACACCCCCAGCACCCAACCGCCGGACCACACAGAAGGCCGGAAGAAAAGGAAAAAGAGGAAATTGCCCAAGCGGAACCAAAGGAAGCAGAGAAGCAAGAAGGCCAAGCAGCAAGAGACCCCGGACCAACCACAGCCAGGAGGCAGACAGGGCCACGATGAACACCCCAGCACCGCACCCCAACAAGAGAAGGGGGGGGAGGCCAGAAACAGACCCACACCCGGAGCAGAGCCCGGGAAGGCAAGGGAAGACAGGAGCGAGCCAGGAAACCGGAACCCGAAAAGAACCGGGAACGCCCGGCAAAACACCCCCAGAGCCGGCAGAGAATCGACAGCACAGCCAGCAAAACCAAGGAGGCACAGCCAAAGGCCACGCCGAACCAGCAGGAAGCCGGCAGCCAGGACCCCACACAGGCCCGAACAAGGCATCCGCAGCCCAGGGGAAACAGGGAGGAGGGCCAACGAAGAAGGACCCAACGAAGAAGGACCACCCGAAGCCCAGCAGCACCCAACGGAAACCCCAGGACCAGGCAGAAACACGGACACCTAACCAGAGGCGAACCAGGCCCAGGAAGAGAACCGCCAGCAGGAGAAGGCCCAAAAGGACACAAAAGGACACAACAGGACACGGCCCGAAAACCCCCGGAGCGTCAAGCCAGGACACCCAGAGAACACACAGGCACAGACGCAGGGCCGAAAAAGGCAACCAACAGGCGCCGAAAACCCACAGGAGCATGAAACCCCAACCAGGCACCCACGATAGGGACCAGACGAGACCAGGACCCCCTAGGGAGCGACAGCCCCCAGAGCCCAGAGAAACACCCAACCGGGAGAACTGCAGGACAGAAGAGGGGAAAACAGGCGTCAGCGCCAAGGACAAGGCAGCACCGAAACACAGCCAGGCCCCAAACCAGAGCGGCACCAACCCCAGGGGCCAAAGATGCAAACCGCCACCGGCAACACAACCCGGGGGGAGCAAGGAAAGAAGAGCAGGAGCCAAACCCCCCCGAGACCAGACAAGAGCAGGTACGAACAAGGCCCGACCCAGCTTAACTTCCAGGATCAGACAAGAGCAGGTGCTTTCAGGGTGGTATGGCCATAGGCAGCCGCCAGGGAGGGGAAGGCCGCAGGCCAGAAAAAAACAAAGCCAGCCACAGCACCCTGCAGGCCCGCCAGACACCCAACCAGACCGAGCAGAACCGACCGCGGAACCAGGAGGGGCGGCCAGGACCCACCCAAGCAAGCCCAAAGGCAAGCACCGGAAACAGCAGGGGCGCAGCAGAAGCAGGAGAACACAAGAACAACACCAAGGAAACCCCCGAAGCCAGGAACAGCCCAAAGAGAGCCCAGAGCCAGGGGCAACCAAAGACAACAGCACCCAGCACGGAAGAGGCAATAAGCTGGAGACAGCAACAGCCAGCCAGCCCCCCATAAAGCAACCCAAGCACACAGGAGGACCCGGAACACACACCGGAAGCCCCCAACAGGTGCAAGGAGAACAGAACAGCCGCACAGGAGGCAGCAACAGGAAAGACGCCCCCCCCCCCCAGCAATCGCCAACCCCGGAAACCCAGGGAGGCCAGACACCAGAACGGGAAGACGGCAGACAAAGACAAAGAGCCCCCCCAAACCGGACCGAAGGCAGCGGGGGCAGAGTCAGGAGAGGAAGCGGACACCGCACTCCAACGGAAAGAAGGAGCAACCCCGAAGAGAGGCCACAGAAGCCAGGAAGCGGAGGCAACCCAAAAGAGAGCCGGAACTGCCCAACGGGGACCGGAAGAGAAAGTGAACCCACGGCACACCCAAGCGGGGTACACGACCCAGCCGAACCGGTCGCCAGCAGAGGAACAGAGCCCGCAGCACAGGCAAGGACGCCCGAGAAAGGGTGGGTAGACCCACAGACCCAGCCCACCCAAGGTCAGACCACAGCACCCGCACCAACAACACCCCGAGGAGCAGGACTGCGCAGGAACAGCAGAAAAAGTGGGCAGACCCCGGCAGGACCAGGAGCCCAGGAGAGGGCAAGCACAAGCGGCCACGGAGCCCAAGAGAGGACCACGGACCCAGCCGCACCACCCAGGGAGGCCACACACTGCAGAGGCAACGCGGTGACGAGCAACAGAAGCACACAGGCACCCAGCGGAGCACAATACCGAGAGCCCAGAAGGATGAAGGGCTGAGCGGACACGCCGGTACATGAACCAGCGACCACATGAACCAACACAGGCCCCCGTAGGGGAGACAAAGCCCACTGAGACAGCGCACATGGTGAACCATAACACAGCGAGCACCACACACCTGCAAAAACAGGAAAGAACCCCTTCCCTGCAGCGGGACAGGGGCAGGCGGACCGGCACCACCCAACAACGTGGCAAGGAACCAGGACCGGGCCACACACACCATCGGCACCCGGCACCCCCCAGCACAGCAGGAGAGAGGGGGCCGGGAAAGCAAGTGCGACGGGCACGGAGGATCACGAGGACCCTGAGCGAAGCCGGCGCACAGCCGGCTTCGCACCGCACCACCGCACCACCGCGCCGCACCAGCCCGAGCGTGCAAAGGAAGAACGGAGGAGCCAGCAGCGAGCACGAAGCGCCCAAGGAACGGCGGCGCCCAGCAGCGGAGGCGCAGAGAAACCAACAGCCAACAGGCAGCAGCAGAACACACGTCCCGCATGCAGGAGGCTCCGGGTCCGGCACCACCAGGAGGCACAGTAGCCCGTCACGGTATGAACCAGAAGGCCAGCACACCAGCAACCAAGGACGGCAGGCAGCAGGGACAACCCGGACTCGGGGAGAAGACTGCAAAGAAACAAGGACCTCGCACCACCCAAAGGCTGCAGCAAACAAGAAACAGCCGGATCCAACGGGCAGCACAGGAAGGTGAAAGACAGACAGCACCCACCACCTCCGCCTCCTAACAAGGAGAAAGACCAACAGCAAACACAGCGAAAACAGCAAGCTCCCGTGTCTGCCCGGTCTCGCGGAGAAAGCGCCAGCAACCAAACACGGACTCCGCTCCACGCATAACCCCAAGGCTGTGGAGGCAAGGAACGGCTGCATCGGGCACACCCGCTGGGAGAGAGGAGAAAACCGCTACGCGGGACTCACCCGGAGTGGGGCCCGGACACCACCAGCAGCAAGGCCCCCACACCAACAGGAGGAAGAGCAGGAACACTGCAAACGCGGCGCGTCTTCCACCCGGCCCGGCCACAGGAAGACGCGCACGCGACCCGGAAGCACCCGGGAGGCCAAGCATCAGCCGCAAAGGGCCAGCCGGCCAAGCAGCTCTCCGGCCAGGAACCGCCATGTCACCCAGCAAGCCCGGCAGGCCAGGGGACAGACCAGGAAACCCCGAGCCCGCACAGCCAGGCAGCCGGGCGGGGGAAGGAAGAGAAGAACGCCACACCAGCCCAGCAGGAGCAGCATCAGCACACCACGTCCATTCTGTCGACAGACAGAAAAAAAGAACAGGCGGGATGCTGGGTAAGTACTGCTTATGTACTCCCGGTGGGAGGGGCAGTATTAGGGTCGCAGCATGCCTCTGGTCTTTTTTTCTGTCGGGAGATGGTTATCTCCACTTGTTAATGAATGGGACGAGGACATAAGGGACCTGGGGGTAATAAACACAATAAATCCGAGCATTTACTAAAAAATAAAGACACACGAAACACTGAAACACGTGTTTATGGATTTATAAATAAAATGTGCATTCGCTCTTTTCCTTTTATAAAAAAGACATCATAATATATAACAAGTGTCAACAATATTAAGTCTATCTTAATTTTGTTACCCTCAAGTCCAAACCAACTTGGCAAGGTAGGTGGAAAGCACAACACCAGGATACCTTTTAGTAAACCCAATTTTCTTTCTGCACTGTAACGATAAGAGAGCAGGATTACAGCTGGACCCCTGTTTAGCCTGCTGCATTCCTCACATTCCCAAAAGAGAATGGAAAGTTTCAAGAACACCGGTTTCTAAGCCGCAAGAATGTTACTTCTTGCCTCCTCTCTGCTGGAATCTCAAAAATATTTCATGGCAGCGCTAAATGTCCCACCGCTGCCCATGAAAACAGTGCTCTGTAATTGCAATCCCCTCGAAATAAAAAGGGGCAGGACATGGTTTGTATTATGCAGAGGTCTCTCATTGTAACAAGTCTCGCATAACAAGTATTCCTTTATCAGAGCTGATGTGCAGGTTCGACTTTTTTGTACACATATTAAAAAGATAATTAAATAAAAAGCAAGGACCGTTAAATGTCTTGATTTTGGAATCCATCACTGAAACTGTAAATTTCTGCGAAAAGAATGTAGTGATTAAAAAAGATTGTGTCATTTTTAAAAGAACACAGCGCTTTAAAAAGGATCTGTACAAAGAAAAAACACCTTACATCCCCACCAAGTATTCAAACTTCAAACCAACCCCGGTCCCACCTCCCGCCAGAAAGGTACAAAACTGTACAAGTTGATAGCCAGGAAATATGTTAAGTCACTTTGAAATAGCTGCTCTGATAACAAGAGACATTCAACATAAAAATGTCTGCCGCCCCCATGATCCTCAAATTAAACTCAGGCGTTGCGAGCACTCCCTGCATACATATCAACAATCCCAATTTAAGCAGGAGGCTCTTAATCTTTAGGCAGAAAATTAAATTGGTTCATTTTAGCTCATTTGTTCTACTTCAATGCGAGTCAATAGGGTAAGTCCATTCCTACATTTATTTTTTTAATCTCCCTGCTCTATGTTCCCAAATGTTGTGCAGCTCCTACACCACCTTAGGCAGCTTCTACATGTTAATTTGGCTCGCCTGATATTGTTGCAGATGTGACTTGCCTGGTTTCATTATGCTGTATATTCTGACTGCAACGTTATTAAGGGGGTGACTGGTGCTGATGCAAGTATTGTAGACTTCTCCCCATGCACCAGCAAAGGCTGCTAGCAAGTGCGGGGTGGTATATGAATGAAGTCATCAGCCAAACCCAGGTCCACAATATAATGGATTTACATCGAGACTACAAACAACACAGAAATGATGACTTGTGAGTGAAAAACTCAAATAAAAATTAGCCAGAGCTAAGCTCTAATAAAAAAGTTAGAACATCTTTAACTTAGAACCTCTTCTGCTGCCTGTTACTATTTAAACTATTTTCCTGATATAATACAAGTCTTGTCATACGTATTTCTAAGTGAATGAGTACTTTGTACATACTACCCACAAATACTAGACTACTAGACCCACTCGCTTTGGATTTGATATTTACATAAATAAAAGGGTTTAAATCTCAAAAAGCAAGCTATGATGAATTATATCTTCACCATGGTTACAGTGAGAACGCAGCAGCTACCCTTAGAGACTGCTTGGAACTTAAGTGCTTTTGGAAATTCACAGCAATCCAAAGGAGTGGCCACAAAAACCTAGAAAGAGAAGTAAAGTAACATTAAAACTTGGGGAAGTAAGCAAGAGAGGCCTTTTCAAGAATCTCTTGCATGGGCAAGAAGAAGAATAAAGTCTTCAAAACAAAACCTCTGGTCGATAGTTCCTTGGTGAGATTTGAATGTATATATACATCTCTTTTTGTTTTTGCTTCTTCTCTGTGTTTTTTGGTTCTGTGTTTCCTGTCAGTGTGTATTGCTAGAGTTGTTGATGAAGGTCCATCTCTGGGAGTTAATCCGGAGCCATACTCTGCTCTTCAGTACCTGTGTGAGGATGAATGATACTGAGAGCTCTGCTGCTGAGATGACGTAGAGTAGCCCAGCGTGCCCTGGGACTGAGAAGTTCCTTGGACATTGTTCTGGTAATTTAGACGTGAACCCGGGTGCTGCAAAAAAGAAAAATAGAACTAAGAAGCAGTATGAGCACTTCTGTACACTAAAACCAGTTCCAACTGTGAAGAAAGGATCAGAAATAACAGTAGCATTCATGTCACAAACAATACATTGTGAAACGGTACTGTATTAGCCTAGGAAATCACTTTGTACTTAGTTTACGATTGAGGTTAGTGGCAGAAAACATGAACATTAGACTTCTTACCCTTCTTTGTAAACCAAAAATGCAGCTAGTTCAATCCCACAGAAGCTAACGGTAGCATTTGATTCAAGTCACATTGCGTGGGAGACAACAGTAATCCTCCTTTACACTACACCTGGGCGTGAAATTCCGTTCCGCTCGCGGAGTTTTTCCCACTCCGTGGAGTTCGAAAAACTCAGCGCCAATGTTAAGTTGGTGAGCACGAGCGAGAAAAATCTTACTCCAGACCACCTCCAGGCGAGATTTCTCAACGCGGGCGGTCGCGGATTGTCGCTACTGCTTGTGTTGAGAAACCTTCCGTTCGCGTTGAGTAAGCTGCCGCTCGAGTAGAACTTCTACTCGAGCTGCAGAAAGAAGCAGTGCCCTCTTGCGCTGCACATGGTGCCGTTCGCACTGATTTTTAAGCTCGGGACAAACACCAGGCGCTAAAAATCAGCGTGACCTAACGCACTCCACCGCTTGCGGAGCTCCACGTAGCACAGCAGAGTTTTTTGGTCACTATGCAGAGTTAGCGAACTCCGCCCAGGCCTAATTTACACACACTGTCTTCTAATATGATCGCATGTGACAAAAATCAGAACAGGAATCAATGATGCACTCGCAATCAACAGAAATATCTACTCCAATGACTACTACTAGACCAGTAACAACTAGCAAGTATAAACTGCTTAAGCGAGGTGCTATTCACCTCGTATTTATGGATCTGTCTAGCGCCTTTGATAGCGTTAACAGATCCAAGTTGTGGGACCTTAAGATTTAAATGGGCATGGAGAAGGTGTTAGTACAATTCCTGAGAGAGCTGCATCTGAATGTCCTGCCAGGGTGAGGTATGGGGAAAAACGGGGAATGTTTTGATTCTCTGACCCTGTAGAGAGGGGTCCGGCAGGGGTGTGCGTTGGCACCAATCCTCTTCCGACTGTACATGAATAAGCTAGAGACAGCCTTAGTAGGCTTAGGCACTGATGTCCCCAAAATTAAAAGTAAGATGATGCCGGCACTACTTTATGCTGATGATGCCATTTTACTGGCCAGAACTTCTAATGGGATGAAGATTCTTCTCGATGGCTATGTCGAATTCATGGAGAGCCTCAACCTGGAAACTGACAGATCTAAAACGTTTATAATGGTGTGTGGCTCCAAGACCGTGAAGATCAATACAATTCATATGAAAGCCTATCGAGTAGAGCGGGTGTGATCATTCCCCTATTTAGGTATTGGCTTTGATGAATATCTTAGTGGGTCCGCTGGCATGGCTAACAGGTGTTCCAGCTTTACATGTGCCACTGAGTCAATTTTTAAAGTCTCTGCAAGTATGGGGAATAAGGAGCTGGGATCTGGGGTTGCTCAAATAAGTATGTTGAAGATTGTATTAAGCTAGCTCCTCTATTACTCTGGTGTTCCATCTGGTCCAACGCCCAGGCCGTCCTCAGCATAGCTTTAATTGAAGACTGCCTGAAGTGTGCCTGGGGCCTTTCGTTGCCCTGGATACAATATATACAAAATAACCTCTCTAGACTTGGGAGACCCAGTTTCTTTTACCAATCCTATGTCCATCACGAAGGAGAACAAGAGGTAAGTCGAGAAAATGTCCTTTTGGAATGGTCCAGGGCAAGGGAACAGGCCTTTTCCTTCTTGGACTCTTATACACAATACAAGATGATTAAAATGTGTCCTGGAACAGAATCCTATCTAGAGTGGGTTAAAAGCCCCTGGGAACAGTCACTCCATATTAGATTTTGTCTGAGCTCTGTTAGGTGGAAACTGTGTTTTCACTTTGGTCAGTATGATGTTTCTACTATTTGTCGTCGTCCTTGCGACGAATCATCTGATCAAACCTTAGTGGACTTCCTGTTTTTTTGCAGGTACTATAGAGACTTGACAATGAGTTTACTTATTCCAGCTCTTCGGAAAGCTAAGATAAAGAAATATAGAGCAGTGTTTCTTTATCTTCAGTCATTGCATTCTCAGGACATGTGCTTTAGAATGGGATTATTCTTAAAGTCCGCTGTAACACTCCATAACTCCCTGCTGTTTTAACTGATATTTTACCAATTTTTAGCATTCTATTATTTGGGTATGGATTTTGTTTCTTATTTTTTTATTTGTATATTGTGGTTTTAACTTTTTATATTGTATAATGTTTGTTGCTTATTGTTTTGTACGTGCTTTCATGGTCAATATTCTTGGACCAATTAAAGATTCTGATTGACTACTAGACCAGAAAATCTCATGAATATGTGATGCAAAAAAAACAAATTGAACAAGAAACAATGATTTGCTTGCAGCAAATACATATTCCTTACCCAGTGGCTATTCGGTTCAGTAAATCTCATAAAAAGCAATGGATCCCAAGACAACCTGGCTGGGAAAAAGGTTTAGATTGAGTCCAGGACTTGTGAAGCAATGCCTAAGTGTGTGAGATGGTTATAGCATAAAAATGGCTAACATGCTCAAAGGTGATATTCAATGAAACAAAATGATATTCACTAAGATAGTGGAGTTAGGTCTACTTTAGTTACCCTACTCCTGCATAACATAGTTATGCATTGTGTGACTTATCCATGTTTGAGGATTAGGCAATTAAAACATTTGGATTGTATTTCTGTGTCTGTCTGTTCTCCACTTATTAATTTCCCTATGCATGCCACTCCTTAGGAGACAGATTACGTGAATATCTAGTGTACTGGTGCAAATTATCCCACTTTTCACTTCACTTATGCCTGGGCGCTTAGATTTAAGTGTTCTCATAACTGCATGTCACACCTTTTTTTAAAAACTTTATTCTATAAATCACAGACCATTCAAGAAACTCACAGAACATTTTTTCGGGAAAAGGAGAAAAAAAAACATTAAAGGAAGGGGTAGTATTGTGACAATTCATAATTCAAATGCCATAAATAGTCATCATGTAAAATGTAGTTCATTGATATTTGTGGGCGGACATCTATACCTAAGTACAAGTATAAATACAATGCAATAAATAGATCATAAAAACGTGCAGACTAGATTGTAGGTTCTTGTAGCTTCGATCAGTTATCAACATCTATTTCTTTATTTATGCTTTGTTGCAGTACCTGTCGCTTTGATTTTATTCTGCTCTCCATATTTGTGCAAATTTCTGGATGGCCCCTATCCTGAGGGAATAAAAATGTTCTCTTTCTTTCGTGTTTCTCATTTTGATTACCCATTGTGAATGTTTTAGTGGATCCGATGATTTCCAATTTTGTAAAATCAACGATCTAGCTATTAACGAAGCTTTAAAAATGAATTGTCTTTGTCGCACTGTTAAATTAGTGTTGGAGATTCCAAATAAAATTACCATAGGATTGGGGTCTATGCTACATTCAAGTTGTTGACTGACAGACTCAAAGACCCTAGTCTAGTAAACGGTCAATTTCGGGCAGGAGAAACACATATGGAACCAGTCCCCTCTTGAATGATTACATCTAGGACAATCCGATGATGTTTCTGGGAACAATTTGTGCAATTTATCGGGGGTATAGAATTGTTGCCATTTTGAGAAGAATGCCATTCGTTTAAAGACCGCCCGCGAATGGCCTTGGTGGACCATTTATTATAGTTCTGCCATTGGGTTGCCTCTATGCGACAACCCGTAGTCTCCTGTATTTTTAGAAGGGCGCTCGGGACTTCATGATCATAGATATGTTGCTGTAATATGTGGTACCACTTTCCGATTCCCGCCATTTGTTTGATAAACAGTGCACGTGTGATGGCTTCGGGAAGTGGACCCTCCGGGAGTCGTAATTTCTTAACCAGGCTCGAAATTTGAAAATAGGAAAAAATTGGGGTCAAAACTTCTTCTATTTCATCTTGTCTAATTTGTCTCCAAGTTTTCATCTCTCCTTGTATTACTAAATCTTTAATTTGATTGATTCCCAGCCTTTCCCAATTCTTCAATGCCTGTAGATCGATTGCAACTCCTAGTTCCCTACAATGTATCAGTTTGGTTTCTGGGTGTAAAGGTGTAAATTGATACTCTTCTTTTAATCGATTGAGTCTGTCATGGATTATCCGGGGAGTCTTATAACGGAAGCGTTTGGGTAACTTAGGGATTTTAATGAAAGATTTTAGATCTATATTTTTTTCTAATAGCATTTGATGTAGGTAGAAGTTATGGTCATAGTCCTGTGCTGATAATGCCTGTCCACACCAATCCAAGAGAGCGGCTTGGAAATATTTTTGTATATGAGGAAGCCCTAGACCGCATTCTTCCGCTCTCAATTGCAATGTTGTTAATTTGGTCTGTGGTTTCTTTCCTCTCCAAATAAATTTCCGAATTAATTGATCTATTTCTGTGAAATAAGTGTAAGGAATTTTGATAAGAACATTTGAAAAAACGAAAATAAATAAAGGAAGTACCATTTTTATCAATGCCACTCTTCCGATTAAATATAAAGGTAAATTATGCCAGCTATTGAGGATCTTGCTAACTTTATTAAACGTTGTAGTATAATTAAGTGCGAAAAGTTGTGTAAAATCATTTGAAACCCAGATACCTAAATATCGACTAGGATTGAGTATTGCCACCCGACTGTGAAGGGCCTGGGGCAGTATCTAGTTGTGGCAATTAAATAGTAAAATCTCTGATTTGCTGTCGTTGATTTTATACCCCCCAGCTTCGAAAATGTTTCAATTGTGTCAAATGTTTGTTTAATATTAGCCGTTTCTGCCTCAAGATAGAGGATTAAATCATCCGCGAATAATTTCAATTTGGATGCCCCTGTTATTGGAGGTGTGATTAAGGGGTTTTGCCGTATCGAATTTGCTAAAGGCTCGATATACAAGGCAAATAAAACCGGGACATAGGACAACTTTGCCGGGTTCCCTTCTGAATCTCCACTGTACCAGCAGTATGAGCGTTAATAACTATTTTTGCTTGGGCCTTGTTGTATATTTTCGTGAATAAGTCCTCTATAGCAGGGGGAAATCGAATTTTTTCTAAATTGCGAAAAGAATATTGCAATTTACTATGTCAAAAGCTTTTTCTGCGTCAATCATAATGATTGCAGCTTTCGTGTTGTTATTTGAGAAAAAGTAAATGGCCTGGGTTAAAAAGTTTGTATTGTTAGTGAGAGATCTTTCTGGTTAAAAAAACACATTGGTCCTTGAGCACCAAACTTTGAGAGATTGAAGTAATTCTTGTTGCCAGTACTTTCGTGAGAATTTTATAGTCGTTATTTAAAAGACTAGTGGGCCGATAAGATCCGGGTAAATCTGGTGACTTCCCCTTCTTTAAAAAGCTAACTACTACTGCTTTTGCAAAAGTCTTGGGGATACTGCAGCCTGTAAAGAGTGGATTAAATAAAGAAAGCAATAAATTATTTAACTGTGGCAAAAAGATTTTATAGAATTCGATCGGTATTCCATCGATGCCACAGGCTTTGCCGCTAGGTGTATTTTTTCCAGTCGCACAGATCTCTATTTCTGAAATTGGTGCTACCAGTTGGGCTTTCTGAGAGGGAGTTAAATATGGTAGCGTAATTCTATTGAAAAAATTATCAATTTCTTCTAGTGGTCTAGGTGTTGGAGCTGTATATAGTCTTTCATAATGTGATAAAAAGACCTTATTGATCTCGTCGGCCTGATGCACATTTTGACCTTTGGCATCATCAAATGTTTCTGATATTTACTCTGCCCTGTTTTAAATTGAGTGCCGTTATTTCGGATTGGAATGAAAGATTAATTTGACTTGCCTCATCAAGATTATATTGAAGATGTCTAGCTAATTCTTTTTCTCTTTAATGATTCTGGCTTTACGTGAGATTGCCTCCCCTCTGATATACGCCTTGCAGGAATCCCATACCGCAAAAGGTGAGGCGGTTCCCACGTTTATGATGGAAAACTCAGTGAGTAAAGACTGCATTTTTTTAATCCAGCCCTCATCTGTTAACAGGGTTTTGTCTAATGTCCAACTGGGTCGCTCCCTTGGACCGATGTTTGCCTTTATCTCAACTACTGGGACCGAGTGATCAAAAAAGGGATTAGGAATAATCCAAGACTCCCCTTTTTTGCACTGGTAGGAAATTAAATAAAAGTCTATTCTGGATACTGTATTATATTTTTTAGAGAAACACGTGAATTCCTTACTGGCGGGGTGCTGAGACCGCCATGGATCGACTAGCGCAAAGTCCTGCATCATTTTATTCAAGTATCTGGCGGTCAACGGTTTATTTTGGGATTTGTTCTTTCGGGAGGAGTCCAATCCTAAATTCTGAATAAAATTGAAATCCTCTCCGATGATTATGGCTCCTTGTAAAGGGATTAAAAGTTCGGCCATTTTTTCCAATGCTAAAGTTTCATCATGTAAGGGGCCATAATAGCTGATTAAGTGGATAGTTTGCTCCCCCAGTCTCAAATTCCCCATCGCCCATCTGGCTAGGGGATCACTCATAATCTCAAGGGCTTCCCCTTGAAAATGACAAGTAATAAGAATTGCAACCCCCCTAACGGCGGCATATGCTGAGGACAAAAAGGCCTGTTTTATCAATTTTGGCCATTTGGGTAGAGGCATACTTTTTTTTAAATGCATTTCTTGGAAAAGAATCACATGAGGTTGATTTACCATTAACCATTGAAGTATGGCTCTTAATTTTGTTGAATTGCTACCCCCATTCAAATTACACGAAACAATAAATAGTACCTCTTGTTCAGCCATTCATGTCGGTTATTATTATCCGACTTCTATCCATTGTATATATTATGTATCTTATTTTATTCAGATAGGCGGTTCCTTTATTTGCAACCCTTCAGTTGTGAAAATTGCTCTTAATTGGATCTGTGATTATTTTTTTATTTTTTTTCCCTCCACCCGTCCTGGAGTGCCTCCCTCCCTTTTCCCTCCCTACAAGTCAGGCCTTTGCCCGCCATGGACCCTAGCCCCCCCGTGCCATGGATCTCGCCCCGTGTTCCCCCTTGCCCCTACCATTGTACCTTGACATGGTACTGGGAGCTTCCCCCCACCCCCCGGAGGAGATGGCAGCCAAGAGAGCAGAATAGCAGGAAACGGAGGGTATCATTGCTAAATTATACCAAGATGGATAGGCATACCTGACACACTATGATCTTTCCATCAGGTTGCATGATTTTCCCTCCACCTATATCTCTTATAGGCCCAAATTCTACTTACTATTTCCTCTCTCTATTCCTTTCTTAATTGAATGGAGGAGGTTGCGAGCCTGCTCTATGGACTGAAATATATATGACCTCCCTTAAAACAACACTTTAAGCTTAGATTGGTGTATTATCCCAGCTGGTGCATTATAGCACTTGAATTCATCAATCATTCCCACAAAATCTTTGTGCCTTCGCGCTGCTAAAATAGACATATCAGAATAAATTATGAAAGCGAAGTTCTCGGGGGAAGTGAATGATTTTTTTAGAAATGCTTGTGATAGAATCTGTTCTTTGATTCGCGAGTCGCCGAAGTTAACCAGAATTGTTCTTGGAAATTTGGGGCTGGAAGGGCGAATTCCTGGTACTCGATGGGCCCTATGGATGGTCAAGTCCCTAATATCTTTGGCGCTTTCAGGAAGAACAACTTTCCATATCAGTTCATTTATGAATTGGACCGGTGATTTGCCCACTTCTCGATCTTCAGGAATGCCAATGAACCATAAATTTGTACGTCTGGCTCGATTTGCCAAATCGGCTAGTTTCAGTTGCTTGTCCTCGAGTTCTGTCTGCAATTTACTCAAATTGCTTCCATGATCATTGTTTTTGACTCTAATGAGGATACCATCTGTTCTACCTGAGTCAGACGATTTCAAAACTGATGAAAATTTTCATTGAGCTGGCCTAGTTGTTCGTTTGTCTTCTGATGAGCTATTTCCTGGGAAAGCTTCATGTCGCAAAGCTCGCTTAAGATCTGGTTTAGAGTAATTTCAATAGTTGTGGACGGCAGAGAATTGGCAGGCATTGCTGTTTCTGTTGTTTCTCCCTCTGGCATGGTTGATTGTAATGTAGCCGCAGCCAATGATGTTTGTTTATCAAAGGGGTCTTGTTCTGCTTGTTCTACTGCTGCGTCATGGTAAGCTTCACCAGAGGGTATCAAGTGCTGGGGGCTTGATATTTGGGGGTCAAATTTTGTCGTTGCTTTTTGTCCTCCCAGAGAAAATAGAGGGTACGTTGATTTCCCTATTTCCTTATTCTCAATTCTCTGGGGCATCCCCTGCTGTTTGTCTTGATTATCTTGATGCCCCGGAGTTCCTGGAGCCTTCAGTTCTTTAGCTAGAGTGCTGTAATCGGCTCCTACTGAGGGTGTCACATCCATTGAAAGGCTGTCCTTATTGATGTTTTTAACCAGATCCATTTTGATCTTTCTAACCCGCAGAGCTCTGGACCTAGCTCGATCGGGAGATGGAGATGGAGAAGGGGTGGAGTGGCTGGAGGAGCGCAATTCAAGGTCTACGATGTTTTGTTTAGAATGTGCTTTCCTCCTCCTAGCGATGTCTTTCTTATTTGCTGTCGAGGGATCTCTTGATATGCGCTTCATTGTGTGCACGTTGCCGCGTGTTGTTGCTACTTATCGTAGCATGTCGTAGCTTTTCGTAAATTTGTGGCTATTTAATGGGGGGAGAACGTGGAGTTGGCACAAGCTGGTCACAAGCCGCATCCGCAGTGGGTGAACCGCTTCCGCAACCACCTTGACCTCCTCCTCCCAGGGGGAGCCTAGAGCTCACTCTCTGAGTTGTCGGACCCCCTTATGAATAGTTTCCAGATCCAGTTTTCAGTTTCTCAGCCCCCTGTATTCTTCTAATCTTCAGCCGATTTTGAAATGATCGATTATTGATCAAGTATTATTGGACCAGCCAGCCGTAACCCCGCAGGGAGGTTTCTTCTTTTTCTTTCACCTTCTCTTTCCTCTTCTTTCCCCTCCTTCATCTCCCCTCTCTCTGTGCTGTTGAGCTGTTAAGCTATTATGTCGCTATTGTGTCACTATATGGTCATTAAATATATATATCGCATTAGCGGAGCATTAGCATTAGCAGAACACAAGCACCAGGCACCGCACACTGGACACTGAGCATAAGTGTCTTAGGAGAGAGGAAAAACAAAACGGGGAGTAGTGTAAGAAGTAGTACGCAGACCAATTAATAACTCCCCCTCGATCAGGGACTCACCAGACCCGTTGGACGAATTGTACACATAGGGAGTGCAGTCTGGTCTGCTAATCACTGGTCGCTGGCCCTCTTGGCTCCGGGAAGTGGCTGGGCAACTTAGCAGTGTAGGTCTAGGGGTAAAATCCGCATTCACACCTGTATTCAGTCGCCTCTCATTGCATATCCCGTGTCCCAGACTAGAATCGCTGGCTGGATCCAGGCGTCACACTCCTCACACTCCTCTGACCCTCCTTGCACCTCCTTCAACAAAATAAAGCAGAGCAACACCCAGATCGCAGGTGAAGGAGAAGCTGATCACGTTTCCTTTCTTTTTTTTTTTTCCTCCCCCTTCCTCTCTCGTTATGCAGCCTTCAGCTCCAAGCCTTGGTTTGGCCCCCAAATCGGCTCCACTGCCAGCACCGTAACCTCCCCTGCACTGGCACTGAGGGAACGGCAGAAAAAGGCAGATGAACGGCCAGTACCGGCATCTGCATAATTTTCCCCTCGCACTTGCAGACGATGCATCCGTGTCCAGCTCAAGACCCGAGAATCAGCTGCTGCCTCTCCTCCTCCGGCGGTGAAGCTTAGCTGCGAAGCATGGCGGGAGCTCTACGCGGCTTCCTCTCCGTGATCCATGTCACACCTTTTGTGAGTACCTTGAACGTTTACATTATTAGGGGTGTTCACAACATGTGTATCCCGGCAGCTCCTCTGATACACTCCTTTTTCAATCCATTTACCCTGACCCCTCACTCTTACTCTTGCGCATATTATGCAGTACTTTCATAAACTCTGTATGAGCAATTAAACTCTTATGAGCTTCCTCTTGCATAAAAGGCATTTCTAGTTTTGCTACTCTAGCTTAAAGTATGCATGCATAAGTCATTACATTATCCATGAGTAAGATCCACATTCTCATGGAAAGGTTTAGGCAGCTATAGTGCTCTGCAAAAGCTTCTATGTGATTGACCCTGAAGGGTGGACTGATAATTCATTGCTGACTGCTACTATTTTGTAGGTATAAGAAAGTGAGTTATTATCTGCAAAGAAAGTGGGCCACTAACAGGTAATAAGCCTGCACACTTCTGTCTACTGAGAACCAAGTACCCTGCTGTAGCACTTTCAGGGTAGCGAGGCAGAGCAGTCCAAGCCTATTTAGGGGAGGTGGATTGAGCCAGTGCCCCAGTCCGCATGCATGTTACAAACAATTCCCTATGAATCATTTTCCAGTCAGTGCTTTTAATTATAAAAAAAGTACATGCTACTCAATAATGTGCCTTAGTTTACAATTATATACATGATGGCAGGTGGAAATACCTATTATGCCACCAACCTAACAGTTCACACCTCTAGCGAGCCCTGAACCCTATACTAGACGCAATACAATGTGGTGGAGTTATCAAAAGGCAGGCTGACTGGCTTTGTCTGGGTGTCACCACAATAATAAAAGCAGAAATATGTCCCGATAAACCAATGCAATGCCATTAAAAATATTAAGGATGGTGATACCATCTTACAATGACATTCAATAGGGCATGTAATGACTCACTGCTAAAATTGGTATTATCAGTAAAGCATTTGAAAACACTTCAATGACCTACATGTAATAATTCAGTGTTAACTTTGACATTGGCAAAAAAAGCATTTACATTTTCAATAAGCTGTGTGCATGAGTCTTTCTCTTATGTTTATACATGCTGCTCCACAGCCTTAAAACCCACCGAAAGGGCTCCCTGCACTATAGAGCCTTTGGGCAAAAGCCCAAGTTCCAGGAATGCGTACAAACAGACGAACAGCATTCCAAGATCATGTATCCTATGAGCTGGGAGGCTTAGGGTGCCTTCACCTCCACAAGAATGGAGAGGGGACTAAGGCTGTAAGAGGAACCATCGGTTGTCTAAGGTGGCACTTCTAAGAATACTAAAATAGTGCTGCTGTGTCCTTGACCTTCTGGGCTAGGCGACCCCAGTGCCTTCTGGGGTGCACCTTTGCCTTCGGTAATTTTTCACAAACTGTGGTCTTGCACCGCAGTAAAATGCTTTTGTATTTTTTTTTATTTTTTTAAAGGGCTCAGCTGCCTCTGCTCCTCCTAGGGGCACTCCAGGTCCTTTGCTGCCCGGGCCACGTTGGGGAGCCCAAGCCTGTGCGGCCTTGCTCGCTCCCCGCTTGGCTGACTGTTCTGGTGAGTAGCCGTTTCCTCACTGTTTCATCCTCTTCAGTGTGGGGAGAGTGCTGGCGTGGTGAGCTCCCTATCTCCCAAGACACAAGGGCCAAAGGAAACTCACCGCCAAGCTCTCTTGGATGTGGCCTCCTCAGGAGTGAATCCAGTGCGCACGCGGCAGGAGTCAGTTTTGTTTCATGTTGCCTTGTGTCAGTCTTGGAAGATGGGAGCTTCCGGGGGCAAATGTATTAGTGGGGAGGGGACTTCATTTCTTTTTCTACCTTCCCCAGGACATCCTGGAGATCTGGAAAGGGGGCCGCTACTTGCGTCCAAAGATTTGGTCCCCAGGAAGTGGGGCGCATCTTCTCTTGGTGATTTGTTGGGCCCTTTGGGCCAATTTAAACAACCTTGGGTCACTCTGCTCCCAGTGGTTGGCTTTATCCACCAGGAGAGGTTTCTTCGAACCTCCTGTCATCTAAATTTGCATATTCCGTCAGGGAGCTAGATTTCTACTGCCCTCCTTTCTCAAACATGGCGCATTTCCTGAATGGATGTCTGTTACTTCTCCTGGGCCCAGGGTCTTCCTCACCAACATCTCCAGGGCACCAAGCCAGAATGCACTCACTGTCTGCACTCTCCTGGTCCCACGGCCTACTTCTGCACTTGTAGAACACCTGGGTCATGGGAAGTCAGGGTGCCCCTCCTTCTGGAGGTCATACTCCTGCTGGACCAGTACACAGAAGGCCCAGGGGAGCCTGCCAAGGTCCCTCCAAGCAGGTCCATTCATTCACTGTCCCCCAGATGTTGCAGGGGGACCAGCACAACTGGCCCTGGAGAAAGAAGTCTTAGCCCCTCTGTGCTAACTGAAATCAGAAGTCCTTAGGTCCATCTTTGCAGTAAGGGACTGGTGTCTTGTCTCTTACAGCCAGACATTGATCTGGCATCCTTTATTATTATTATTGAGTTCTTATATAGTGCATCGTTACCCGTAGGGTTTTCCAGCACTTGAGGACAGGTATCAGCACCCTAGAAACATAACTTAAAATAGCCAGGTTTTTAGCTTCTTACGGAAAGAGGATAGAGAGGTGCAGCATCTAAGAGACTCAGGGAGGGTGCTCCACATCTTGGGGCCCAGGAAGGAAAAGGAGCGGCCATACATCTGGAGGCATCTGACTTTGGGCATTATGAAGAGGGACTGATTACTTGAGTGCAGCATGCGTAGAGGGTGGTAGGGCACGACCAGATGTTGTAGGAACCGCGGTCCTCAGTTTAGCTTGATTTTGTACATGAAGCAGAGTGCCTTGAAGTTGATGCGCTTGTCCACTGTAGGCCAGCGGAGGTCATGGAGGAGACCAGAAACGGAGATATATTTGAGAAGCCGAAATAGGAGCCTAGCGGCAGCGTTTTGACCCAAATGAAGACGTATAACCACTGTCTTGTCATCTTGAGAATAGTGTCAGGCCGCAGCTTTCCAATGAATATTGAAAAGCACGGGGCTGAGGGCCGATCCCTGTGGAACTCCCATGGTGAGTGAGTGGTGACTTGATACTGTGTTAGTGGAGAAGACCTGGAAGGTGCGGACCATCAAAAAAGAGTTTAGACAGGCAAGAGCCGTGTTTTGGAGGCATAGTTGAGCTAGTCTTTTGACAAGAATGTCATGAGACATAGTGTCGAAAGCCGAGCTTAGATCCAATATGATCAGCCCTGCTGTGCCACCCCTGTCCAGGAGTCAGCGTAGATGTTCCGTGACTCCTAGAAGGGTGACTTCTGCGCTGTGCTCAGCTCTGAATCCTGACTGGGAGGGGAGAAGGGAGTTCTGGGCTTCAACATAATTGGTAAGTTGAGTGTTAACATGTTTTTGTAGAATCTTGGAGAGAATAAGCAACAAAGAGATGGGTCTATAGTTGACCCAGTTAGAAGAGTCCAGATGGGGCCTTTTTCAACAAGGGAAGCATCATGGCATGCTTCCAGGCTTTGGGTAGGTGATCTTAACTTAGAGAGGAGTTCAGGAAATCAACTGGTAAGGGCAAGAGATGTGGACTCAGGGTGCTGAGCTTGGTTGTGGGGAGAGGAGCAAGTGGGGAACCTGATTTAATAGACAGCAGTAGGTCCAAATGATGAGTGGAGTCTAAGGGAAGAAAGGATTGTAGTGAGGCTGATGACAGACTCATGACCAAGGGAATTGCTTCCTTGAAAGGAGAAGAGATAGGGCGAGCTGGCGTTTCCAGGCTGGGTAGTACCAGTTGCTGCTGTAGCTAAAGTAAGGTGGATGTATGTCACTTTGTCGACAAAAGAAATATGCCAGCTCTTCACATTCAGCCTATGAGAGTGAGGGAGGGGAAGTAATATGGCTGGGGCCAGACAAGTCTTTTACCACTTCGAAGAGGGTTTTGTGACAGTTTTGTGCTTTTGATACTTTTTAAGAGTAGAAGACGGCTTTAGCGTCTCTGCTGTGTGTGATAAATATTCAGAGCTGTCCAATATTTTGACTTTGAATCATTATCATATCGCTTTCTCCAGACTATTCCAAATCTCTTACAGAGTTCCTTTTCTTCCTATAAGGTCTTGTTAAACCAGGGGATAGGAGGATGCCGCCTGTTCGAAGCCAGTTGCCGAGCACTGGGCCATCTAGGGCGATTTGATGTACTAATTGAGGGAGGCTATCCGATAAACACATGTTGGGCGCAGTGTTGTCAAGTTTGGCCCAATTTATGGTCATAACTTTTGGCCCGGTTGCTATGGGGGTGAATGATGTAAAGGTGGGTACGGAAAAGGGCACTGCAAGATGGTCTGACCAGAGTAGAGGAAGGGGTGGGTCCAAGGTGAGACCAGTAATGTTAGAGAAATAACCGAGAGAAGAGTTAATGAGATCAAGGTTGAGAGCGCCCAGGCCCTCAATAGGAGCCGGACTTAGTTTACAGGTGGTGTCTTCTAAATGCATGTTCAGATCTAATAGCAATAAATTCGGGTATTTGACTGTGTATGGAGAAAATAAGTTGGGTATTGTAGAGCACCAGTTCCCGGCGTGGCCAGGAGGCCAATAAATTAGGAAGCCAAAGAATGTGAATTTAGGCGCAAGACTGAGAGAAAAGAGAAGAGCTTCACAAACTGAAGAGGGAAGCTCCTCAATTTTACACTGAAAAACATCTCTGTAGATATGCTGCCACCTATCTTATCCTTTCAGTCCCTTCTCGCAATGCAATAATTATGTGGTAGTGCAGCAATGACATCTGGAATGGATGCTTCATTCTACATTGTTTCTGTCAGGAACATGGCATCAGGGGCATTATCTACGAGAAAGTCATGTATGTGCTGTTGGTGACAGTTCAAAGAGCGACAATTTATGCTGTAGAAACAGAAACTGTTTCTAGTCAGGACATCGCTTGCCGAGCCATTCCTACCCTTAGCCACCAAAAAAGGGACATTGTGTGTGTTACCAGAGATTATGGTGGAGTATTTAGAATTATAGAAAAAGCCACAGTATTTACAGCTAGCATTGTAAGCTGAGGGATGGAGCGAGAGCGGCATGCTTCTGCACACCTTGGGCTGAGTGCTATAAGCTAATGTGGGAAAAATATCCTTCTGGGAGTCATGGAAGAGGCAGGGGTCCTGGCCCCAGGTCCCAGCCGGCCGCGGACTTGTGCAGATGGGCTTGCCTTTTGGCATGCCCACTGCGCGCGTCCGCTGCACGTCAGCACCAGGCTTCCCTTTTGTAATGCAAGTGAGCGCCCCATTGCTGCTCAGCTGCACCCAAGCAGCCGTCCAAGATAGCAGCCGTCAGGACACAGTCAAAGTAAACAGGGTGACGCGTCCCAGCTCCCTCTGCTCAATCAGGAAACCCATGTCAGACCGAGGAGCTGCTTTTGTGATTGGGGCAACAAATTACAGATGAAAACATTGTCAGCTGTTTCTATGTTTTTTTCTTCTATGACATAATTTTGGATTTCAAGTATGAGTTTATTTAGGTAAAGCATGAAAAATCTACCCAAACGACTTCTTGCTGAATTCAGAATGGTGTCTAAATATCAGAAATGTATGGTTGTCTGAGTTCACACCTGTTGCCACCACAAACTGCAAGTAGGTTGAAACCTCAAAAGAGAGAAAAATGGACTACCTCTTAGAACAATGCAGGAACTGTAGTAAGATATTTTTTGCTTATTTCTGAAAGCTGGAAAGAAGGTGAGCTTAGTACAACAAACCTTTTTGTTCATACCATTTTCAGAAAAAAACATACACTTTGTTGCACAGCAGTAAAAACAAACAAATATTTGCTATATTTTGGCTATTTTATCGGTTCCCTCCAAGGAGTCCACAAACCCTAGATACCATTAGAATACACAATATGTGGAAACAAGGTGACAAACATGGCCTGGGCACTTTTTCGGGTAAAAACAATTCTAAAGGCTTAAGTGCAAAGTGCCCCAAACACCAAAAAGGGCTCATCTATGGGAAGGGAAACGTCTCAGAAGTTAAGAGGTTAAAAGCAAGTGTACTCAATGAAAATGAACACCTTTCTTACCTATGCCTCACTCATATAATTACCATTTTGCTGTTATTCGATTAACAGGTTTGAAGCGTTGTTTCTCAGAAGATTCATCCTCCTTAATCAGTCTATTTCTTTTAAGGTATTATGGGCAGAACTCAATCTCTTCTCATTGTGGTGACTGTTACTCAGCTTTTTAAAGCAGCTAGCAGTAATCTTAACACTTAATTTGGTCTCTCTTTTAGGAAATTACATTAAAATTACCATTTTTATATCATTTTGCACAAACTGCTGATTTTTGATTGCAAGGTACTGTTTGCGGACCAGGGCATGAGCAATGGAGGGTTCAATAATATAATAAAAGAAAGACTGTTGCATCTGGGCAAAGATGTCTATCTTAGTGAGATGCTGTCAAAAAGCAGGTATGCTCAGAAGAGTCATTTCGTCCATGTTAGTAACTAGCCTGCGTATCTAGCAACCAGCTAAAGTCTTGCTACAACGCTTACTTTCATAAGGATTTCAAGATTCTACATTTCAAGATCAAGATTTCTCCTTGCACATTATTTGATAATCAAGCTGGTGATCCAAATACTGTTTGTGTGGTAAATGAATTCTAACAAGACAAATAGTGCATTTTTTAATGTTTGGGAGTATTTTAAGTATGTTTCTCTAATTCAAAACCAATTTTATAAGCATTATCTTTATTCATGAATTGATTAAAGTATTGTCTTCTTTATGTGCTGTATGGCAGTGGTTCTAAACCTGTGGTCCGAGGCCTCACAGGGGGTCGGCAACTGTTTTATCAAATTCAATTATATTACAATTAATAAAGTATATACAAATAAGGAAATAACATTGAAAATGTGAAACCTTTTCTACATTTGATTGTAAATTACACAAAATATTTCAGTATTTGAACATTTGTTTGGTGTATACTTGTTTTTGTACCTTTGTGTATTGTTTTGAGGTCCAATTTATAAAACTTGCTTAGGCCGGGGCCCCCAGCTTCCAATAATGACTCCGTGGGGGTCCCCAGATACCAATAATGACTCAGTGGTGGTCTACAGATGTCAAAAGGTTAAGAAATGCTGCTGCACCACATTGACAAATATTTTTTTCAAACCAAAAATAAACTATTAATTTGAATAAAGGTTACGCAGGTCTAAATTTGGGGAAGGAAACGTGACCATGCTTATAATGATGTATCGATTATGCAGAGGGACACTGTTGTTTCCAATGCTGGAGAGCAACTATCTTTAAGAGATCCATTGCCGGGAACTTGTAAAGTTAGTGACAAACAGATTGGCAGGACTATCTCCCATACTGAAGGTGAAGAAAAATGGACATCAGTAACTCAACGGAATTTGAGGATTTCCTTGGTTATTCCATGAGGGTCATTCAAAGCAGAAACTGTGCAGAAAATCTATTCCCTTTAGATACGTTGCCACAGACAGATCTGTAGATAACAAGATGGTCTCTAGGAAGGAGAGTTGGGCATCACACTTTAAGCCAATACCTACTGCTGTGAGAAGAATCAAGTTAGGTCAGCCACTCATGCGGAGCTCACATTAGGCAGGAGTCCATAAAAAGGAAGATATAAGTGGCCCTTCCTTTGGAATAACATGTAGTTGGCAAGGCTGTGCCCTGTGAGCAAGATTGAAATCTCAGTGAAGTTCTGGCTTTGGTACAAGTTACTGCTGATAACGCACACAGTATTACATATAAACACATGTAGGGGCTTATAGGTATAGTATTGAAACTAATAAACAAAGACCCGTTCTCATTTTGTTATTGTACTGATTACTTGGGAAGAGGAACGGGCTCGTCTCATGGCTTCTCACTCTCAGATTTTTATTTAGATTTACATATAAAAACATTAGCTCTTTATAACTGATTAGTATTCACCAGCCTGTCAAATAGAGCAGTTAACATAACACTGGGAAGTTCAAACGTAGTGATGATAAAGATGTGGTACATTAAAGTTGTTTAAAAAACAGCAAGTACATTTTTCTTTTTACAAAATAGCCATTTGAAATCGAAAATGTATTTATTTTTAACATGTTTATGAACAGCAGACATGAAATGACATTAAAATTATTTTCATCTTTTTTTTTTTTATAAATTAGGATTATACTTAAGGGCAGAGATAAAGTAAGGTATGTGGATAATGTAAGGGCTTGGTTTGGATAAGAGAAAGGAATGTGGTTATCGTGAGTGTTCAGATAAGGGTTTTTAGGTTTGGAAATGTTAGGGTTAGAAAAAGCGGCTGCACAAGGGCTAGGGTAGGAGTTACGGTAAGTGTAAGGGATCAGGTTTGGGTTAGAGGCTTGGGGGTTAAGGCTGAATTTATTTAAGGTTAGGGTTAAATTGTGATCGATTTGCATAAGAGGTCTTTTCACCACTGCATTTTTGCATTTCTAACTAAATACATGTAAATCACCTTTTTACCACAACCTTCGAAAGTCTGCATTTGTTAAATCATTTTTCAATAGGACTTTTTAACATACAACCAAGGGACCTTTCACTGCTGAACTGATGTAGTGGAACTCTGTAGTCTTATTTATTGCAGCTGCCCGTGTTAATTGTGGCAATCTAAGGTCCAAACAGGCTTTAGTATACCTGGGTCGATGCATTTGGGTTTAGAAGATGCTAGACACTAAACCATTGGCTGTTGTGAGAATTATAGTGGGTGTATAGGTGTGTGGGACTGCTGGATCTGCATGTGGTATCAAGCAGGAGTACATCTTGGTCCGCTATCATTTAACATCTATCTATCAGCTACTGATGTAGCCTTGTGAGAGGATAACAACTTTCCACCATAACTGGACAAAGCACACTTCCCTGTAATGTTCTATGCCTATTACACTGTTCTGCTTGACTAAACACCAATTGGAGTACAACAGTTCATGGCAATGATAGCGGTTTGTTGCATTGCCAAGGGTTTGTAAAGAACTCAAAATCCAAAGTGATGGCTTTTGGCAAGAAGAATCGCAACTGACGGTTCAATGGACCCAAGCTTAAACTGGTAAATGACTACTGTTACCTTGAGTGTGTATCAAAAATAAATTAGAATGGAGCTCACTAGAGTCCTTCAGGAAATAGATCATGACCACCTTGTGTGGTTTATCCAATTTACAGAGAAATCTGGAGTACTAACCATCATCTCTCTTGAGCATTGATGGACTGGCCGTACCGTGCATCGGGCATTTCTACGGGAGACTGGAAGGGTGGCGGCCGGTTGTGTTACCGGTGGCTGGTTTTGCAGCGGTGCTGCAATATCGGCCCCCAGTAACAAAAGCAGCTAGAAAGGGTTTCCAGCCTCCCTGGACAGGCAGAGCCGATCCGATAAAATTGCCAGGGCTGCTTTGGCTTCCCAGTCTGGCCCTGCCCTTGAGGTGGTATAAATTGAAGATTATTCTGTAGCTCGTCTACTGAGCTCCAGTATGTGGCTAGAGGCTGGTTATAACTTAGATTGGCTTGATGGGCAGTTGTGAAGAAAGTCTTGCCACTCCAACAATCTGTTCCAGTTTAGTGGATTACATTGAGCTGCTCTTGTAACTGACTATGGCAAAGATGCTGGAGTCATTTTTGCTACTGTTGTTTAAGGCTTACCATGCAAAGTAGGGTAGATTTCTGAGGTCGCTTAATGACAAATAAAAGTGTAATATCGATTTCTTGACAAAGGCCATGGAATGGGATATTGGGTCCGATGTACTTACAGAGAGGATGCAAACAGTGGGTGCACACTACATACCGACATTATATGACCTGTCTGTAATTTTGTGATGTGACCTATGTATCAAATGGTCACGTCACAAAGGGTTGCAGATTAACCTGCCTATGGAACATTAATTAGGCGGGTCGTTATTTATGAAACATCTGCAATTGGCTATAAATACAAGGATGGTGGCCTGCAAGTACAGCAGACCACCATCTCTATGTTAGCATTTCCAAACTGGAAACATAATTTCTATGCTACTTTACATATTTCTCATTTGGGAAGATATTGAGGGAGCAGGCTGTGGCCCAGTGGACCACTGTCTTCTCCCCAAAAGGCCACCGACACAATTCGCATAGGGAAAGATATCCAACGGGGACAGCTTCTCTTTATCGAATGAGTTCCCAACTCCTTTGAGCAGTTGGGTACATTTTGAATGGGTTGTGACCACAAGTGACCGCAAGCCATTAATTCATCTCATTGCAAATCACAATTTGCGATTTGGAACTAGAACCCCTATTGGAATTCAGAAAGGCTGCTCTGCATAGCAAAAAGGGTTTAGTACTTACTGAAATGTGATGTCACAAACCATGTGATTTTGAGACTAGCAGATTTTGCCACAGCAAAATGCATTTTGCAACTACTAAATACAATGAAATGTGCAGTAGTTATTTAGGGATCAAAACTGTACGTCCCTTAGGGCTAAACTTTCCTGCAGTGTATAATTAAAGTGTTTCAAAAAGGGTCAAATTAAATGCAATACGGACACTGACATTGATGTCTTGAGTGTCCGTTTATTTGTCCCTGTTGACACTCTCGAAGATGTTACCTATTTACCAATTAATCCTAGACGAACAAGTTACTTACCTTCGATGATGCTTTTTCTTATGGATTCTCTATCTAACCGCAGATTCCTTACCTTGTGAATATTCCCCAGGTGTCACACTGGATCTGTAAACTTTTCCGCAGTCCCTCTGTGTGACGGTGGGTGGCATCTTGTGGCTCCGCACCAATGTTCCGCTCCAGAAGTGGCATACGGAGCAGTATATAAGCACCCCCCATGCGCACTGTCAGGTGCTTTCTAGGTTATCTGTGCTCAAAGACAGAACACAGCAGCAGATTGGTTGGAAGATTGTGCAGATCTCTAGACTTGGGACCTTTTTTAGATGGGAAAGGAGTTGAGTTTACAGAACGGGGAGGTTGGAGGGTCGGTGAGGAATCTACGATTAGAGTATCCACCAGAAAATGCATTCTTTGATAGATACTTTTAGCCGCGGATTCCTCACCTTCTGAATAGATACCAAGGCAGCACCTCCCAGGTGGTGAATCTGTGAACTCGATCAGACCAATTGTCCTGCAGAACCGAGCAAGCAAAGTGACCATCTCGAAGGACCTGGTTGTCCAGGCAATAGAGGTTTGTGAACGTATGAACCGATGCCTATGTAGACACCCGGTAAATGTCCAGGACAGGCCTGCCAACACAGGTGTGCCAAAGCAGTGGTAGCAGCCTTGGCTATGGTGAAGTGAGCCCGCAAGTCCTCAGGGGCTGCTTCTTAGCCAGTGCATAGGAGATTTTTATATAAAGAACAATCCAAGGGAGATAGTCTTTTTCTGCACTGCCCTGCCCTTCTTCACCACAGCAAGTCCACCAAAGAGCTGATTGTCCACACAAAGTTCATTCATACGATCAACACAGAAATTCAGGGCTCTTTTAGGATCCAACCGAAGAAGTCTCTCTCCCTCCTTAGACAAGTGAGGTGCAACACAGAAGGTCAGGGGGGTGATTGTTTGCCCGATGTGAAAAGGTGTAACTACTTTTGGTAGAAAAGAAGCTTGCATCTTTAACACCAGTATGTCCGCAAAGAAAGTTGTGTGCTGTGCGTTAACAGAGAGGGCTTGCAACTAACTTACACGCTGCACCAATATTATGGCAATGAGGAAAACTTGAGAGCGAGGAGACCAATGAACAGCTGTGTAGCAGCTCAAAAGGAGTACATATTAGGAACGTGAAGACTGAATTCAAGTCCCACTGTTGCATGCTGAAAGATGTAGGTGGAAACAAATGCTGCAAACTTTTCAAAAATGCATCTCAACTAGTGATTTAAATAAGGAAGTCTGGTCTGTCAACCACAGAAAAGCTGAAGCTGCAGCCTGATCAGAGGACAGATGCTCATGCCCAGGAGTTCAGAGTACCACACAGATATATATATATATATATATATAAATTTAAGGTGAGAAATAAAAAACTCATTTTATTACATATATATATGTGTATATATATATATATATATATATATATATATATATATATATATATTCACTGAAAAAACCATAGGTTTCAGGCACGTTATAGTTAGGAATTAGCATTTAAAAAACCTTAGAAATTCACTGAAAAAACCATACGTTTTAGGGAAAGTTATAGTTAGTTGGACATTTCACTCGTACAAAACCAGAGAAATTCCCCCATTATAGTTAGTTCAGCTAACTATAACTCGCGCCCCCGCAATGCACTGCTGATGACGTCACATATTACATCACTCATGACATGGTCAGTGACATCACTGATGACATCACTGATGACATCTCAAATGACATCACTGATGACATCACTGATGACATCATCCAGTGACTGTGTGTTTCTGTAAAGTTTAAATAAGTTTAATATATATAGGGAAAGGCGTATTGAAGAATGAGTGGGTGTATAAGTGTCTGAATGGATGATTTAGTAGGTGCGTGACTGACTCTATAAGTGAGTGATTAAACGTATCTTACTGAATGCATGGGTTAGTGACTAAACTGTGTTAATGTCTGTATCCGTCTGTCTGTTGGTGTGTAAGCGGCTGCATGGGTTTGTGAATAGCTACATGAGTGTCTACATGGGTTATTGATTGGTTCTCTGAGTATTTGTATGGGCCCTGAGTGTTTGTGTGGGTGGGGTGTGTGTGACTCTGTGCATAGATGTGTGAGTGGGTGATTCACTGGGTGCATAGTTTCAAGAGTGCATCTGTGATGGACTGTATGGGTGGGTGAGTGTGTGTATGGGTGTGTTAGTGAGTGAATGTATATCTCAGTGGTACATGTGTGAGTAACTCCATATGTGAAAGGCAGTATATATGTGTGTTGGAGTATATAAATGGCTATAAGTGAGAGTGTGTGATTGTGAGAGTGGCTGTATGGATGAGTGTGTACTTGTATCAGTGATTGTATAAGAGCGTAAGAATGTGCTAGTATTTGTATGAGTAAGTGAGCTGGTGTGTGTATAACTGTATAGGTGAGTAAATGGCAGTGTGATTAATTATTTGCATGACTGACTAGGTGATGAGTGGCGGTGTGTGAGTGTCTATATAGGTGTATGAGTGCATATGATAGTCCTGTACTGAGTGACCATAAGTATGAGTGACTGTACGGGTGAGTGAGTGGATGTGTGTGTAGACCTAAGAATCAGTGAGTGGGTATGTAGTTATTGGTGTTGGAGTGTCTATGGTTTTGAGAATGGCAGTCTGTAATTTAGAGTGGGCGTATCAAAGGTTATATTAGGGTGTAAGAAGATGCATCAAATTATCACATGTATGATGTCATCAGTGATGTTATTTGAGATGTCATCAGTGATGTCACTGACCATGTCATGAGTGATGTAATATGTGACGTCATCAGCAGTGCATTGCGGGGCGCGAGTTATAGTTAGCTGAACTAACTATAACGGGGGAATTCTCTGGTTTTGTACGAGTGAAATGTCCAACTAACTATAACTTTCCCTAAAACCTATGGTTTTTTCAGTGAATTTCTAAGGTTTTTAAATGCTAATTTCTAACTATAACGTGCCTGAAACCTATGGTTTTTTCTGTGAATTTCAAAGGTTTTTAAATGCTAATTTCTAACTAGAACGTGCCTGAAACCTATGGTTTTTTCAGTGAATTTCAAAGGTTTTTTAAATGCTAATTTCTAACTAGAACGTGCCTGAAACCTATGTTTTTTTAAGTGAATTTCAAAGGTTTTTTAAATGCTAGTTTCTAACTATGCCTACAGAGGTAGTACATGTGAAGAAAGAAGAAAAAACGCACAGAAAGAAGCAAAATAAATGCAGAAAGAAGCAACAGAAGTCCACAAAGACGAACAAAAGTGCAGGAAGAAGCAAGACATGTGCAGAAAGAACCAACAGAGGAGCAGAAAGAGGCCTTGTTGCAAAATCATCCTGTGCCCACAACTTTTTCAGACGGGTACTGGTGGTAACTGACTGACTAACCAGGCCTAGAGCCAGTGCTATGCTAGAAGACACTTAGAATACAGTGAAAACACCTAGATACACTAGGGAACACTATGCGTTGGGGTACCCCTGTGATTAGCATGACCTCCTCTGTAAGGCCCTAGTACATAATAGGGCAGGGGGATTAAAACTACCTCTAAGTCAGAGGTGCAGAAATATGCTACTTTAACTAGTAGTCACGTTTGCAGAGTGGTGGAGAAAGGGTGCTGGGCGTCCAACCAACACTCAGGAATTCCGCTGCGTAGGACTTACAGGAGGTACCAGGAGGGATTCTTGACCCCCAAACTCCCTCAGGACTAAATTGGACTTCATCCCCCATCCCGTAGTTTGCCACGAGGCACGTTTGCAGAGTGGTAGAGAAAGGGGGCCATGGCCTCCGAAGACGTCTTAGCAATCCCACTGTGTGGGACTTACTGGAGGTAACAAGAGGGTAGTTGACCCCCAAGGACATCCTTGAGGGCCAACTTCCCAAACTATTACCTCCAGTCAGTCCCACACAGCAGCACTGGTAAGTACTCGTACCAGGCCACGCCCACTTTGCCCACCACTCTACAAACGCGCTCCCTGGCACGCTCTTGGATGGGGATTGAAGTCCCCTTCACTGCTGGGGGTCCTTTAGGGGCCAACTAGCCTACCTTTTACCTCCAGTAAGCCCCACGCAGTGGGATTGGTGAGAGGTAGACAAAGGCCATGCCCCCTTTCTCCACCACTCTGCAAACACGCCCTGGCGCGTTGTAAGTTGGGGGATTAAGTCCCCTTGAATCCTGAGGGTCCCTGGGGTCCAACTAACCCACCAGGTACCTCCAGTAAGCACCACAGAGCTGCGTTGCAGAGAGGTGTAAAAAGGGGCGTGGCCTGGACCACCTCTCTGCAACGCAGGCCTGTGGCGCTTACTGGAGGTACCTGGTGGGCTAGTTGGCCCCCAGGGACCCTCAGGATTGAAGAGGAATTAATTCCCCAACTTTAAACGCGCCACAGGGCGTGTTTGCACACGTCACCTCAGGCCCCGCCCGCTCCCTTCACCACTGTGCAAACGCGCCCGGTGGCGCGTTTTAAGTTGGGGGATTAAGTCCCCTTGAATCCTGAGGGTCCCTGGGGTCCAACTAGCCCACTAGGTACCTCCAGTAAGCGCCACAGAGCTGCGTTTTTTTTTTTATGTCATGTGTGATAAAGCTTAAGTAAGGCAATATGCGTCAGATGTTTGGGCTGGGCGCTACTACAGATATACATTTTGGATAATTAGAGATACGGTCCGTGAGAGTTAGATTGGCTGGGTATCCACAGCAACTACATTAATGCGATGTAGCTAACGAGATTAGATGCTTAATATGGAAGGTGCGCAGCGTCTGGGTTTTTATATAAATGGCTCAACTGCTGACAAACAGTACGGAAATTTCCATTTCTAAATGCTGAGTCCGCCACTTGACATAGTAAATAATGGATCTGAGTAACGAGTATGCGCGGAGGTGTGTGTGGCTTATGAGTTACTTTGGTCGACATGGAAGCTAGCACCCTGATACTTAGTCACAGTATTGTTGGTACTAATACCCTGACGTATAATAGTGAGACGTCTCTGGTATTCTATTTCCCTAGATTTGGTGCTTTTGGAAACATTTTATACCTGGGGTTTCAGGACCCAATACAGATAAAACGTCGCGTGCTACAGAACCCTTGTGGGTCGGAAGTATAACCACAAATTATGTAGGTATTTGGTTGCCCTTAACGTGTTGCATATCAGAGAGTGCTAACAGTCTGCCATTATACTTATGCTTTGATGTGTTATTGCATTTCAGAGGTTTTTCATTCGAAAGACAGAGGTATTTGTGTAACCTCTTCAGGTTTCACAATAATTCTGGGATATATAGGGTGTTTCTGAGCACTATTGTATCACAAGATACTATTACACAGCACAACCTCTTATAGGTTTTGATTGGAATAATACATCACGTTCACAACAGCCTTTTAGTTGCTTGTCGTTGTTTTGAAGTAGGAGTTGATTAGCTTTAGATAGAACAGAGAAGCCGCGATCACCACTAATCACGCAAGAATTTATTATTTCGAGTAACATCTTTTCTATTCTCCATCTTTATCTGGGTGGTGTTTTGTTCCCACTTTGGGACAGATTCCGTTTGGTTTTTATTTATTTGACGTTTCCATCTTGTGCATGCTAGCATGTGATACTTAGAGATTTTCGATGTTAGTAAATTATAGACCCAACATTACATACAGACGTGGGAAGTCCCTTAGGAACATACTGAGTCCGAGCTACCCAAAGGAAGAGCCGAGAGAGAATTGGCTGACACAACGCACAAAAGGCTTTCATGGGTGCGGACACTGTGGGGCTTGCAAATGGGCATGCAACAAAAATACCTTTTTTGATGGACCAGGCAACAGGTCTTATGACATTAAGACGAATATCAACTGCCTTACTAAGTATGTTGTGTATATCGTTGAATGTAAATATAAGAGGAAATACGTGGGCAGCACCATAAGGACACTGAGGGAAAGGATTAATGAACACATGAGGGCTGTCAAACAAGGTGACCTCAGATATCCTATCGCAGCACATATCTCACAGTGCTCTGCCCAAGTGACGAACAAATCCTTTGAGTATTTTGATATTGAACAGACACTACGACATCCTAGAGGTGGCAACAGAGAATTAGCCCTACGTAGAAGAGAGGCTCTGTGGATATTGAGATTGCGTAGCACAGAGATTGGGCTTAACATTGATCAGGAATTACATTATTTTCTGGGTAGGTAGCACACTAGAGTTGCCACTCTTCATGAATGTCTATTAATGTCAGTATCCTTTGCAACATGAATACAGCATAATTTGCCAATATGTACTGGCTTTACAGCTTTCTGGTTTTTTGCGTTCTAATATGTAATTATAAGTGTGTTCTTATTTATTCACATGTTTTAAATTTGACTTTTACTCAATCAATTTGACATCATTTAGGAGGGATGGAGTATATATGAACGATGACCACACATCCACAGAAAAATAGGCACACGCACAGCCTTTCTAATGAATTCACACCCGTGGCAGGTATGCACCCACGCATGTGTTCAGATCACTCGGCATACTTCGTCACGGTTTTGCGTCAGGATTTCATGAAAATGATGTAGTATGATGCAATTATACATGATACATGGGTACCATGCAGCACAGAAATTTTCACTCCAAGATGGCCACCATGAGAACAGATAGGCTCTATAGTCCGTCTTCAGTTTTGCTGAGTCTATCCACTCTACAATGACGACATACCGGAAGAGAGGGCTTTATATATAAGCATCGGAAACCTGGAGTCTCTCGTGTACCGTACTCGGATTAACACGGAGAGTGACGTTGACACTTTTAACACGAAGGCACCGAATACTCACCGTAAGAGGAGCGTCGAATTTACGTGTGAGGGGTTTTAATATGGATTGGCACGCAAGTGAGTGCGCGTGGACTTAGATTGCCGGTTTTTCTCATCACAGAGATCCACAGCGATCTTCCCCACACAAGGCGGGACATTTTTTTTTTTTCTTTTTTCTTATGTCATGTGTGATAATGCTTAAGTAAGGCAATATGCGTCTGAGATGTTTGGGCTGGGCGCTGCTACAGATATAAATTTTGGATAATTAGAGATTCGGTCCGTGAGAGTTAGACTGGCTGGGTATCCACAGCAACTACATTGATGCGATGTAGCTAACGAGATTAGATGCTTAACATGGAAGGTGCGCAGCGTCTGGGTTTTTATATAAATGGCTCAACTGCTGACAAACAGTACGGAAATTTCCATTTCTAAATGCTGAGTCCGGCACTTGACATAGTAAATAATGGATCTGAGTGACGAGTATGCGCGGAGGTGTGTGTGGCTTATGAGTTACTTTGGTCGACATGGAAGCTAGCACCCTGATACTTAGTCACAGTATTGTTGGTACTAATACCCTGACGTATAATAGTGAGACGTCTCTGGTATTCTATTTCCCTAGATTTGGTGCTTTTGGAAACATTTTATACCTGGGGTTTCAGGACCCAATACAGATAAAACGTCGCGTGCTACAGAACCCTTGTGGGACGGAAGTATAACCACAAATTATGTAGGTTTTTGGTTGCCCTTAACGTGTTGCATATCAGAGAGTGCTAACAGTCTGGCATTATACTTATGCTTTGATGTGTTATTGCATTTCAGAGGTTTTTCATTCGAAAGACAGAGGTATTTGTGTAACCTCTTCAGGTTTCACAATAATTCTGGGATATATAGGGTGTTTCTGAGCACTTTTGTATCACAAGATACTATTATACAGCACAACCTCTTATAGGTTTTGATTGGAATAATACATCACGTTCACAACAGCCTTTTAGTTGCTTGTCGTTGTTTTGAAGTAGGAGTTGATTAGCTTTAGATAGAACAGAGAAGCCGCGATCACCACTAATCACGCAAGAATTTATTATTTCGAGTAACATCTTTTCTATTCTCCATCTTTATCTGGGTGGTGTTTTGTTCCCACTTTGGGACAGATTCCGTTTGGTTTTTATTTATTTGACGTTTCCATCTTGTGCATGCTAGCATGTGATACTTAGAGATTTTCGATGTTAGTAAATTATATGGCAGAGTACTCCTGTTGATGTAAGGAGATACATTGTCCGATGTTTATACATTGCAGCCTTGAAAAAGTCGCGGGATATTGCCCACAGAGCGACGAAACACGTGTCGGCTGCTACTGCCCGAAGACATACAGGAATAAAACAAAAGAATCTATATGTGTTTTGAAGAAACTTTTGCCTACTCTATGCTTTTATTATATTTTTGCGACACCTTTAGACGTGTGCTGGGGATTGTTGTATAATTCCGTTCAGCAGTTCGAGCTGTAGCCGTGTCTAAAGTTTCCTATGGGAAATTCATTTTCCGACCTCTTTTTTTTTTCAATTTCTCAGGAACTACTGAACGGATTTACACCATTTAACAAAAAGGGCTCTTTCTGAACCAGGGGCTACCTTTTTGCCAAATTTGGTGTAATTCCATTCAGCAGTTCGGGCTGTAGCCGTGTCTAAAGTTTCCTATGGAAAATAACATGGAGAAAACATGTTTTGGGACCCCCCTTTTTTCTCGGCCCCCGCTTTGCGAATCACCCCGAAACTTTCAGGATAGGAGCTGACCGGAGCGGGCCACAAGTTTTGAAAATTTCGCGAAGATTCGTCAACCAGCGCCAAAGTTATTGGGAAAAGAAAAAACGCTTTACCTATGGAAACTAGGTCCTAACTATAACTATCTACTGGCGACCGCCAGTAGATAATATATATATATATATATATATATATATATATATAAGGTGAGAAATAAAAAACAAATTTGTATTACATACATATATATATATATGTATATATATATATATATATATATATGTCCAGTAAAGCTCGTCCAATGCTCCTGCTCGAAGAACGAGAGTAGACCCAATTTCAGTGCAAATGGTGTTTATTAGTACAACACCATGCCGCCATGACGCGTTTCGGCCGATTCCTGGCCTTGATCACATGACAGCGCCTGGGGGTGAGAGCTCCCCTTTTAAAGTGACAGTGCAAAATAGCAGCAATGATAAACATAGAAAACATACTATGCTAAACTCTACAATGTATGCTTAAATGCATTGATGATGTTCTTTAAAAACATACTATTATTGGTTTATAAAATTAAAACATTATTAAATCGATATGGCTAAAATCATTAAGTTAAAGAATAATTTCTGTATGAATACAAAAAATAATCATTTGCCATATTGTCTAGTTATGTAATCATCGTTCATACATATGCAATGCTATTAATAAAATAAAGTGCTTAGTGCGTGAGTACCCCCTATCTAAGTGCAAGTCTTAAAATTATGATGTGCAAATGTGCATAATTGTGTACAAAATTCATGTTCGAAAGGTATAGCAGCAATTTTCTCTTTTGTTTTTGGCTAATGCAGTTATTTGGGTCTTACATAATACCCTTTAGGTCGATGTCACTGCAAGAAAAAGGGATCACCGTGCCATTTATTAATAGTACCTATCTGTTATAAATAGTTGATTCCCACAAATGAGAATATACAATATTCTATATTATATAAAAAAAAACATTTCAACAGAATAAAACAGATGAATTACTAAAAATGGCTAAAATCCGGTAATAAAAAAAAAAAATATGTGTGCATATATATATATATATACACATGATCAAGGACAAGTGTTGTCCGAAACGCGTCAGAACTGAAGAGTTCGTGTCTCTCTTCTCGCCGGAAGGAGGTTTGGAGAGTCAAGGTGTTTTTCTAATATAATATATATATATATATATATATATATATATATATATATATATATATATATATATATATATATATATATATATATATATATATATATATATATATATATTCCTACTGGCGGTCGCCAGTAGGTAGTTATAGTTAGGACCTATTTTCCATAGGAAAAGCATTTTTTGTTTTCCTAATAACTTTGACGTCATTTGACGAATCTTTGCGAAATTTTCAAACCTAGTGGGGCGTTCCGGTCAGCTCCTGACTTGAAAGTTTCGGGGTGATTTGCGAAGCGGGGGCAGAGAAAAAAGGGGGGTCCCAAAACGTGTTTTCCCCATGTTATTTTTCATAGGAAACTTTAGACACGGCTACAGCCGGAACTGCTGAACGGAATTATACCAAATTTGGCAAAAAGGTAGCCCTTGGTTCAGAAAGAGTCCTTTTTAGGTCTCGCGCCTAGCGTTGCAGTGCGCAGCACTGCTCGCGCAGCGCGAGTCCTTTAGAAAGGGCTTCTGGAAACGACCCACACGCTCGTGCGTGTGGTTTTGTTTTCAGAAGCCCTCATTGGCTGTAGCGTGCGTTTTTTTAAAAAAAACGGCACGCGATTGGTCAAAGGCGGGCGCATGTCCCGCCTTTGCCGCGCCCATTCCCGACGGTGGCCAGAACGCGCAGCAGCGCGCGTTCGTCTGCTACCGCTGCCGTGCTCCCTCTCCCCGCTCCTATGTGGTGCGCGCGCACTACGTTTACTTTCGGAAGCTACACATTTCCTAAACTGCAATTTTACAATGAAGCGAACGTGCGTTCGCCTCGTTGTCGCGGCCGCCCTCCCTCCCCCTGCTCGCTCCTCTGTGGTGGTTTCGATTCCGTGCTTGTTCTTCTTTCCGACTTCTATACTTCTAAATGTAATGAAAATCCCTGCATGCACGTAAGAACCGAGATGTCTTTATCTTTTAAAACGTGAAGTTCGTTATGCTATAGTGTGGAGTGAGAATGAATGTCAGACGGCGGCGTGGTTTTGGGTTCAGGATTCTGCAAAACCACGTATTCTACATGGCTTTTGATGTATGCAGTGGAATACATGAATCACAGTGCACACACTGGCGCGTGCGTTTGAGAGCCGGTGCAGCAATGTCGGGCGGGCATGTGTCCAGGTGTGTATAATGTGCTGAGGAAGGAAGCGCGTGGTCTGGTGTGTTCCTGAAGGCAAAGACACGGAGTGTTCTCAAACACAGGGCTACAACTTTTTGTAATTGCTCGGGACGCATCACTGTCACTTAGCCTCGCACCGACCCAGGGTGAGCTTGTTCCCATAGTGTTGGTGCACGTGGCTACTCTATTTTGACGATACTGTGTGTGGTAGTCTGGCCGGTAGCGCACTGACTGCTGAGGGGTTGCTGGTGACCAGGTGGCTTCAGACAGCAATGCCTAAGTAATGAATATTAATGATTTATGTGGAGCAAAAACAGCAGCAGCTGCTTGTCTAAACAAGTTTCCCGTTTTGTATTCTTTTAAAGACAAATAGATGAAAAGGATACATTATAAAATATAAATATATAATACTAATATGCAGTGGAAAAAAATATTTTTCCTATCACAAAAGATGATTACATAGTCCCAAACATGCTTGCATAATTTAGCCTTGAGTAAGTCATTGAGTGTGATGCTTTGCATAGTCTCAAACATGGCTTCAGGGTGCTTCGGACTGAGACGTTTTTACAACAAATAGAAGAAGCCTGCACGACAGAAAGGATTCTCTCCTCACGGAAACAGAATGGAGAAGGCTTACTTGGCCCTACAGAGCCAGTACAATGTCGAGACAGTCTGCTTATGGATGAGGGTTTATTGGCCAGCAGCCATAGTACGTTGCGGGGCTCCACGGTATGTGCTGCACCCTTTTCTCAGACCTCCGGGCAGATTTTGATTAGGGGTGCAAATTGGTATTATTAACCAGCTCAGTGTCCTAGTCCTGGAAGGAGGAACGACTGAGTCAGCCCTGGCATGCTTGCTGGTGGATTAAGCTGCATCTCAGCAGCAACGATGTTACAAGCAAGCAGGGGCATTCTGAGGATGGAGGCTAAAGCTTGCGCTAAAGTAGGGATGACTCCTTTCCGTAGTTTGTAACGACGCATGATAAAATGTATACTGGGACAGATTGTGAACGTGTTAGTAAAGGAGTAATTAATATTGCTGTTTTATTTCAAACACGTGCTCTCAGTGGTGCTGGAACTTAGGGTGCTGGCCATCGACATCACCGTACCTTAGTGCCTTGATTGTACTTTCCATGTAGCTGATATAGATTTTAAGATAGCTGTACTTTACTTTGTAACGCACGCACGTCTTTATGTATCTGTTAGAAGACCTCTGAAGTGCTCGGACTTTCTCCGTTCCCCTATATCCCATTAAGAATGTCACTAGTTAAAATTACAAAATATCCTAAACCAGAGGTCAGAGACCCGAATAATGCACAGCTCTCTGCGTTTAAAGAATTAGCAGCACTCTGTCAAACAGAGGTGCCTGTCACGAGGCGGTTTGAACTTCAGCACACAGTAAATGCGTCGGGACTAATAAATAAAGGGATGCTCATTGTTAATTCTCTAGCTGAACTGCAAGGATTTATAAGTGGGCTGCAGCACCCCTTCTTCCAGCGCCACTGTGTGCTGTCGAACAATAATACACAGCCCCATGGTTCCATCGACTCTCAGTTTGAGTGCTGGGCCCTGGTGCATCGATTTGTTAATTCCAGGCCCCGGCAACAGCACATTCAGAGGTAAGCACGCGCCTTTATTTCCAAAGAAAAACTAAAAACTGGGCCTTTCCCCATAAACTAGCGACTTTAATCTGACAGAAGACACCGTGTGCCCGGCTGTGTGTAGTGTCGTCAGCCCTAGTGCGTACTCCAGCCGAGCCCTCGCATCTTTCCTTAACCCCGACCTCAGTCAGACTGATTCCAGTGTCTCTCCCGTAGAGCCACTCTGTTACTGACAGGCCTTCCCTGTGTTCGCTCTCCCCGTTTTCACTGGCGCTGGGGTGCCACGGTGTCTAAGGCTGCACCGCCCTGGAGCTGTTGACGCGAACATCATAACAATTATTTTGACCACATTAGACTTACCTGTCAAAAACGTGTAAAGATACAGTGTAATTTAGTGTGCTAAATTATTGCTGCGCCTGGAAACAGTAATGGCGCTGTCAAGCGCCTGGAAACAGTAATGGCGCTGTCAAGCGCGGGGAAGGGCGCCAGCGCTGCTGCTTGTGACATTCCAGATCTCGGCCTGCTCTGGGTGCTCCTCTGCGTCGGGTGCTGGTGGTAATAGGCCCATCACACGCAGATCAGCTCGCCTTTGAGCGCTCCGATTTTCACATCGTAAATGCAGTTGCAGGGTTTCTTGTAGAAGGCCGGCTAGAACTGCTTGCGATCGGTAAAGGGCATATTTTTGCAGCTGGGAGGTGGTAGGGTTTTAGCGTGGGAGGCACGGCTTAGGGTGTGGGGTCTATTTTGATGGTGGGTCTAGTGGGCACAAGTTTTCATCAGTATGAGCTTTGCCCCAGGAGTAGCCAGAAAATTAAATGACCTCTCCCCCACCTCCCCACTTTGAACTAAACCTCTGATGGCACCAACCAAGCAAAGTGAGTGAGCCCAACCCTCCCAGAAGAGCTCCCTTTTCTCTTCCATCCAACTATCTATCCATTCATCCTTTTACACTTCCATCCACCAGCTATCCACTATTTCACCTTTACATTCTGTCATCCATCCATTCTGTCATCCATCATTCAATCTTTCCATATTCCATCCTCCCCTCTGCCATTAATCAGTCTATCCATTCATCCACTCTGCCATCCATCCTTCCACCTATCCACCCTGCCATCCACCCATCCTCCCATCATGCATCCTTCCATTCTGCAATACATCCATCCACTCTGCTATCCAGCTATGCAACCTCTCTGCCTGCCATCCATACACCATCTGCCTGCCATCCTTCCATCCACCCATCCACCTACTCATCCATCATTCATTCATCCACTTTGCCATCCACCCATCCATCCAATTGTCCATCCACTCTGCCGTCCATTCACTTGTCTGTTTATCCACTCATCCATCCATCCTTTTACTCTACCATCCTTTCACTTGTCTGTTCACCTATCCATTCACTCATCCTTTCACCCATTCATTCATCGGCTCACTTATTCATTCACTCATCTATCATTTATACATACATCCTTTCACCCTTGCTACCATTCAATATTGGTTCCATCTTTCCCTCTTCTATTTACCCATCTTTTATTCTTCCTTGCTCCTGTTTACTTTTCGATTGAGGCTGTATTTCTTGTGAGCGACATTTATCAGCTTCCACCGCTGCTGAGGCTGATAAAGCGGGGTGTTCACAGCACCCCTGCTTTGCCCTGAGATTACTGATTGGTTCCCGTGTGTGGGGATGAAAAGACTGATTAGCAGTGTGAAAGACGTAGCTGCGCGTTGAATTGATCCATTGGATTTGTGTTACTGCAATGGCTGCACAAAACACAAACCGAATTATCTGCAAGTTCATTGAAACTGTTGGGAACAGGTGACAACGGAAGGTCTAAAGGCACTTTGGTAGTGCAAAAAACCCTATACAAAATGGGCTATACTTTTACACCGTTAAGGTGGCATGCTTTTATAATGTCACTTGAGGACCAGCATGACATGTATGTGCTCTTTGGTAGAGAGCCAATGAACCTTAGTCTGGCGTCATGGTCCTTAGTTACTACTCACAGGGCCACGCACATAGGCCAGTAAAACACTTTTAAATCTTGACATCTCACAACAGGTAACATTTCTGTTTCCCAGTTTAAGCCAGTAGGGGCTGAGCTCACTTTTGAATCGCCTTTCAGTGGAATGCAGTCAAAACAATGTCAAAGTAGCTTTCTTTGAAAAAGAATGTTTGTGTCAACCACAACTTGTATTCTTCAGGTCAGGGGGGGCTCCCAGGGGCACAATGGGTGGGGCTAACATACACTTGAGGGGTAGGTGATTGAGTGTCAGCAGTGCAAGCGCACAGTAACCGTGCTGAACGCTTCTATACTTCAACCAGTGTCTCACTGATAGTATGTTAGCTTTTTAGGTCGAGCCTGGGCTGCGCATGTGCATGCGCTGCTCTGCGAGGCATGCTGTATTCATGGATGGACTTGAAGCTCCGCCCAATTTTTTCATTGGCTTGTGTAATAGTCCCTTGTAAATGCTGGCTTCTGATTCATTAATAGGCTTGTTAGTCCCTCCTTAGTACCGCCTTGTCTTCACTTGTAACCTCCCATGATGACTGGCCCTTTTACTTCTGTTGTTACACGGTATGTCTTATTTAGTCTGTAAGCACTATTTTCTTTCATGACTTTCTCCTACTGCAGGCACGACATGCTTTCCGGCAACATTCAGCGCACCATGCGCGCTTTCACTTTCCAAGCAGCCCGGGACAATGGCGGCCGCTTCTTTGAAATGAAATAGGTCTCGCATTTACAAGAGTTTCAGCTATTGGCATTGTAAATGACAATGCCTTTTATTTATGTGTTAATTATCAAAGCAGATAAATAAAGGCATTGTCATTTACAATGCCAATAGCTCATACTTTAATAATGCGAGACCTATTGCATTGCAAATGCTTGTTGTTAAATGGTGTAAATCCGTTCAGTAGTTCCTGAGAAATTCAAAAAATAGAGGTCCTGTGGCACGTTTTAAATTGGGGAATTAATTCCCCTTCAATACTGGGGGTCCCTGGGGGCCAACTAGCCCACCAGGTACCTCCAGTAAGCGCCACAGGGCTGCGTTGCAGAGAGGTGGTCCAGGCCACGCCCCTTTTTACACCTCTCTGCAACGCAGCTCTGTGGCGCTTACTGAAGGTACCTGGTGGGCTAGTTGGACCCCAGGGACCCTCAGGATTCAATGGGACTTTATCCCCCAACTTAAAATGCGCCACGGGGCGCGTTTGCACAGTGGTGAAGGGAGGGGGCGGGCCTGAGGTGACATGTGTGCAAACACGCCCTGTGGCGCTTTTTAAGTTGGGGAATTAATTCCCCTTCAATCCTGAGGGCCCCTGGGGGTCAACTAGCCCACCAGGTACCTCCAGTAAGCGCCACAGGCCTGCGTTGCATAGAGGTGGTCCAGGCCACGCCCCTTTTTACAAATCTCTGCAACGCAGCTCTGTGGCGCTTACTGGAGGTACCTAATGGGCTAGTTGGACCCCAGGGACCCTCAGGATTCAAGGGGACTTAATCCCCCAACTTAAAACGCGCCACGGGGCGCGTTTGCACAGTGGTGAAGGGAGGGTGCGGGGCCTGAGGTGACATGTGTGCAAACACGCCCTGTGGCGTGTTTAAAGTTGGGGAATTAATTCCTCTTCAATCCTGAGGGTCCCTGGGGGCCAACTAGCCCACCAGGTACCTCCAGTAAGCGCCACAGGCCTGCGTTGCAGCGAGGTGGTCCAGGCCACGCCCTTTTACACCTCTCTGCAACGCAGCTCTGTGGCGCTTACTGGAGGTACCTGGTGGGCTAGTTGGACCCCAGGGACCCTCAGGATTCAAGGGACTTAATCCCCCAACTTACAACGCGCCAGGGGCGTGTTTGCAGAGTGGTGGAGAAAGGGGGCATGGCCTTTGTCTACCTCTCACCAATCCCACTGCGTGGGGCTTACTGGAGCTAAAAGGTAGGCTAGTTGGCCCCTAAAGGACCCCCAGCAGTGAAGGGGACTTCAATCCCATCCAAGAGCGTGCCAGGGAGCGCGTTTGTAGAGTGGTGGGCAAAGTGGGCATGGCCTGGTACGAGTACTTACCAGTGCTGCTGTGTGGGACTGACTGGAGGTAATAGTTTGGGAAGCTGGCCCCCAAGGATGTCCTTGGGGGCCAACTACCCCTCTTGTTACCTCCAGTAAGTCCCACACAGTGGGATTGCTAAGACGTCTTCGGAGGCCATGGCCCCTTTCTCTACCACTCTGCAAACGTGCCTCGTGGCAAACTACGGGATGGGGGATGAAGTCCAATTTAGTCCTGAGGGAGTTTGGGGGCCAAGAATCCCTCCTGGTACCTCCTGTAAGTCCTACGCAGCGGAATTCCTGAGCGTTGGTTGGACGCCCAGCACCCTTTCTCCACCACTCTACAAACGTGACTACTAGTTAAAGTAGCATATTTCTGCACCTCTGACTTAGAGGTAGTTTTAATCCCCCTGCCCTATTATGTACTAGGGCCTTACAGAGGAGGTCATGCTAATCACAGGGGTACCCCAACGCTCCTCTGTTGGTTCTTTCTGCACATGTCTTGCTTCATCCTGCACTTTTGTTCGTCTTTGTGGACTTCTGTTGCTTCTTTCTGCATTTATTTTGCTTCTTTCTGTGCGTTTTTTCTTCTTTCTTCACATGTACTACCTCTGTAGGCATAGTTAGAAACTAGCACTAACTATAACTTTCCCTAAAACCTATGGTTTTTTCAGTGAATTTCTAAGGTTATTTAAATGCTAATTTCTTACTATAACGTGCCTGAAACCTATGTTTTTTTAGTGAATTTCAAAGGTTTTTTAAATGCTAATTTCTAACTATAACATGCCTGAAACCTATGGTTTTTAAGTGAATATATATATATATATATGTAATAAAACTGTGTTTTATGTTATTTCTCACCTTAAATTTGATGTAGGCCTATTTATTTATATGCCCATGACCTTTACTTTACTAAGGCATTAAAGTAATATGTGTTTCTAAATAGGTACCCTTTGCCATGGAATCTGCCAGAAAATAGTTGTATATACCAATACAGAGTTCCAATCTTTTTCAATAATGCTAGTGATTAATTTGCATTCATTTAATTGCTTTAAACAGTTAGCCTATATTTTACCACCATTATTTTGCGCTGTGTAATTGTTAGCCTTTACTCTCAACACACTACTTAACAGGCGTTATGAGTAACAATCTTATTGAACTTAATTTAGGTTTAATGAAATTGAAGAGCCTGTAGGAGGATTTCCAAATTTAATATGATTATGATCAAATTCAAGAGTCTAATTTTGTTTAAGAAGATCTAAGAACGCAATATTAGAAAGTTTTTATATTTTGGGCTACATATGAAATTATAAAAGTCCTAAGAGCTTATCGAAATCTATTCAACTTATTATAAATTGACATAACAGAGGTGCTGTTGAATGAGAAAAGATCCTTGTTAAATAAGATCAACTCTTTATCAAAGGATTCATAAGATAATAAGTAGTTATTTAAAAAAAAAAATCTTTTTATTGGTCATTTTGCATTTTATGATGTTTACATAGCGTAATTATCAAAGAAGAATGCAATTAGCGGGCAACATCATTATCTTCCTACATATTATGTATAGCTAATCTTAACCAAACAACACAAGGGACGGACCCTACAGGGAATCCAAAAACCACTGCAACACTGTGCCAGGAAAAATGGGAAAAACCATTAGGTTTTAAAAAGAACCCTCACCCACCAACCTAGTTGGTGGCATGCTTCATCATTGGGTTCCCACCTGGGCTGCGATTGCAACCCAGGTGTGTTTCGGCGCCTGATTACAGCGGAGCAGGTGGTTTTTGTGAAGGGGTGAGACCAAAAGTGCAAATAAAATTGTCTCTAGGATCCTCAGTCGAGGTAGGACAGCTTTATTCTTGAGGTCCCAGGACAAGGTTGAAAAAGCAAGGATGGATACTATAAAGACTAGTAGGATCTTTAATATCCAAGTGGTGGTCTACATGTTTCAGCCTTACAATACAATTTAAAAGGCTTTCTTCAGGACCAAATAGTGAAGTGGGGCCAAATCAAAAGGCCTCGTGAAATATCAGCACACACACTAAGGTGTGCTGTGAGTGCGGGGGTATTGCCGTACTTACGGTTCACACCGACATGTTAAAATCTGAAACGACAAAACAGAGCATGAAAAACGTTCAAATTGAAGTATCATAGGTAGGTGCTAGTCAGCGAGGTAAATAAACCTCAGTCGCTCTGTTCAATCAAGCCCATATGACCAAAGCCAAGTGCAGGGGTTGGCCAACAGGCCATTCAAGTAGATTCCCAATGATCAGCTCAGAGACGAGCGCGTGTAACCATAAATTACTGCAAATCTGTATACACAAACTCAGTGCAGGCCTATTGAAAACGAAGTGAATCACATGCACAGATAAGTCAGCCTCCTACTAAAGGCAAAAGAGAGAGCCTCCACACCCACCAATAGTGGGGGGACTCTACAAGTCCCACAAGTAAACACAGTTGTCATATGGAACCAAGAAAACCCTTAAAGGCAGAGAAAAACGTCACATCAATGAAATAAACATGATCTTACTTATGTGTAGCTATTGATAGTTTCCACCCTAGGCCGCTAAGAGAAAACCTGCCCTTTGGCCAATACCTTCGACTTCAGAGGAACTGTAGTGATGTTGAAGATTTCAAAGAGCAAGCATCATCCCTCTCCTTCAAACTGAGAGAACCTGGGTACCCAGAGAAAATCCTTAGGACCGCCCAAAAACGGGCCCGAAATCAGAACAGGGATGGCCTTTTGGAAGAGACAATAAGAACTGACACTGTGATACCACTTACCTGTGTTACCACCTACAGCACCATTTCCAACCAGGTGTCTAAAATCATCCAAAAACATTGGAGGATTCTGCAAACAGGAAAATTACACTGGGAAAAACCGATGTTCTCCTACAAGAAAGCGAGAAGTCTGAAAGACAGCTTAGTGTCTACACACCCAAGAATAGAAGAACAACAGACCCACACAGTTCTTAACGCATGGGGAATACCAAATGTCACAGGACATTTCCCATGCAGCAACTGTAGTGTTTGTCACCTGACCAAGGCGGAGAAGACACTCAACCTGGAACTTGGGAAGATATGGCACCTAATCAAACACACACGAATTGTAACTCATGCAATGTGATCTATCTAATCACCTGCCCCTGTGGACTGCGCTACATCGGCATGACAAGCCGTAAAATAAAAGTGAGAATTTGTGAGCATCGTAGCAACATTAGATGCAGGCACAACACCACAAAAAATAACCGATCATTTTTTAACCACCGGACATACGACCAATGACCTCCAATGGGTGGTAATTGAACAGTTGGACAAAGGTCTTGCCAACTTACAGAGCTGCCTACTTGAGAAGGAACAACAATGGGTCTACCGCCTGTCAACGCATAAGAATGGCCTGAATGGCAACATTCCCTGGAACGCACTTAACAATGGTTGACTACTTGTTCCTTCAGAACATTCTTTAACTCCCACACATTTTATTCACATTAGAGCTGAACTAGGCCTTATTCGGCACCATTTGCTTATTTGACCTAGATCCTGTGATAACTTTTTTGAATTTTTTCCTTGTGGGTCCTACTGTACTCCAACCATTCTGCCTTGGATATGTTAATAACACTAAAATTAATTCTTAAAAAATTAATTCTTTGTTATTTCAATGAATACACTTACCTACATCTCGAAACTACTTGCCATAGTGACTTTATGTGTCACGGTTCTGTAATCCTCTCTTTTGTGCTCCCCGGCACGTGCTCTTATTGTTTTACGCCTCATTGAGCCCCTAGGCCCGTGCTCCCCTTGTTTTATGCGGCATTACCGCTAAGTTCCATTTTGGTGCCGGAGGCGCCCATCATTTTTAGGTCTCGGCCTGCACCAGCGCTTGCGCTGGTCTGGCCGAGAGTTTTAGTAAGTGGGTTTTGGAAGTGCAAACACTGGCTTTCAGCTGGCGACCAGCTTGAGTTCACGATGGCGTGCACGCGCAGCTGGCATCTGGGTTTCCTATCTCTTCCTCATTTCCTCGTCATGGCTCATTAACTCTCTGGACTCTGATGTTTCAATCGCAGCAGCAGCTCACATTACCAACTGAGGGCCCTGGACTACAGTCACATGAAAAACAAAAGCGATTAGCATTGAAATGAAAGCTTTTTTTTGTCTAGTTAGAAATATTGCTTCGGTGGGTTGATTTCACCTTATATCGCTATTTGTTTTATATTGGGAGTCACAGCCTAATTACCAGTATTTTTGTCTCTCACTGTTTTTTTTTTTATATTTATTCGCGCAAAGCACAAAGCTATATTTAAGGTTACTTTTTCCGCGTCACTTCTTCACTCTATTTAAACTCCACCCCCCACTCTTATTGTCTCTCTCCTTCTCTCTCTCCCCTCTCTAATTCTCTCTCTACTTAATTAACTCTCCCCTCTCTATCTTTTTTAGCCTTTCATTCTCTCACCCCTTTATCTGTTTCTCTTTCAAACTCCTTCATTCACTCTCTCTCCCCTTCTTTCTCTCTCTCTATCCCGCTCCACTCTTTGTTCTATGTACACCCTTTCTCTCTCTTTCTCTCTCACCACCCTCTCTAATTGGGCATTATATCTTCACTCTATCTCTCACTCGGCAACACCACAGCATCACTCAGCGGAACCACAGCATCAATCAGAGCCAGCACAGCATCAATCAGAGCCAGCACAGCATCACTCAGCACCAACACAACATGTCTCAACGCCATCACAGCATCACTCAACGCCATCACAGCATCACTCAGTGCAACCACAGCATCACTCAGTGCAACCACAGCATCACTCAGCACAACCACAGCATTACTCAGCACAACCACAGCATCACTTAGCACCACAACAGCATCACTCAGCGCCACCACAACATCACTCCGTGCCACCACAGCATCACTCAGCACCACCATAGCTTTACTCAGCGACACCACATCATCACTCAGGGCCAACACTGCATCACTCAGCACCACCACAGGATGACTCAGCACCACCACAGGATGACTCAGCACCACCACAGGATGACTCAGCACCACCACAGCATCGCTCAGCACCACCACAGCATCGCTCAGCGCCACCACAGCATCGCTCAGCGACACCACAGCATCGCTCAGCGCCACCACAGCATCACTCAGCGCCACCACAGCATCACTCAGCGCCACCACAGCATCACTCAGCGCCACCACAGCATCACTCAGCGCCACCACAGCATCACTCCGCGTCACCACAGCATCACTCAGCACCACCACAGCATCACTCAGCGCCACCACAGCATCACTCAGCGCCACAACAGCATCGCTCAGCGCCACCACAGCATCGCTCAGCACCACAAGGCATCGCTCAGCGCCACCACAGCATCGCTCAGCACCGCCACAGCATCGCTCAGCATCGCCACTGCATCGCTCACCACTACCACAGCATCACTCAGGGCCACCACAGCATCACTCAGCGCCACTACAGCATCACTCAGCGCCGCCACAGCATCACTCAGCGCCGCCACAGCATCACTCAGCGCCGCCACAGCATCACTCAGCGCCAAGACAATATCACTCAGCACCACCACAGCATCACTCAGCACCACCACAGCATCACTCAGCGCCAAGACAATATCACTCAGCACCACCACAGCATCACTCAGCACCACAGCAGTATCACTCAGCAACACCTGAGTATCATTCAGCATCACCTCAGCATCGTCTGCGCAACAGTCACCACCACCACCACTACCACCTCAGCATCACTCAGCACCACCTCAGCCTGCTCTCGGAATCTGGCATCTGTTGATTCTCCCCTAGCGTCTGGCCGCTGCTAGTGTTATAATACAGGTACTAGTTCCCAACCTTCACCCTACGATTGTTTATGCCCCTCAAAAAAAAAGCTTTAACAAACAACCATTGCAATAGGCAGAAACAAGTTGCCAGCATTGCAAGAACAAAAGAAAACTGAGGACATTTTTTATTGTAAATACTTTTTTTAATATGGTCGTTCAGTTTTACATAATGCCTTCTTGGTCATATATAAAGTAACAAAAATGCTTCTGACACTTTTTTATTATAACTTTTCAGCATGCCGCACATCAGCCACACTTCTCTACAGCACAGCTTGAAGACATTGGCAAAGTCAATAGCTCTGGCTAAACACTTATAAGGCCCCAAAGGCGAGACCTATTGGCTATGCCAATGCTTGTTATTTTAATTTTCTGTCACACATGTCTTTCCTTTGCGCTTGACCTGTGGACTTACGGAGGGCCTTTTACTATTTCAATACACACACCGCATTACAACTTGTGGTTGCGGTCTAGTTTTCTCTGTGTCCTCCATCTTGGGCGGCCTTTCCATCTCCCTTACGGAGTGCGTCTGACGTCATCACGCCCCATGACATCAGATGCCACGCCATGTTTGGCGTCTTCCGGGTTTTGTGCTCTTTTAACCGGCACACCTTGATCCCTCAGCACCGCCGGGATCCCGTGCTGGTCCACAGTAGGTTCCAATGTAGATGGACTACCTTGACGAATTAAGCTGCCTCTATTATACCTCGCATTTTGGTTGGGGCTTCCATTCTTTTGCAAACTATGGACTCTGTTTAACTTCATTTTCATAGTGTGTGACTACAGGTGTCCGCCCCCCGCCGGGATCGATGTAACTGCATAATAGCTATGCATAAGTAAGATCATGTTTATTTCATTGATGTGACGGTTTTCTCTGCCTCTCCGGGTTTTCTTGGTTTCATATGACAACTGTGTATACTTGTGGGACTTGTAGAGTCCCCCCCACTATTGGTGGGTGTGGAGGCTCTCTCTTTTGCCTTTAGTAGGAGGCTGACTTATCTGTGCATGTGATTCACTTTGTTTTCAATAGGCCTGCACTGAGTTTGTGTATACAGATTTGCAGTAATTTATGGTTACACGAGCTCGTCTCTGAGCTGGTCATTGGGCATCTACTTGAATGGCCTGTTGGCCAACCCCTGCACTTGGCTTTGGTAATATGGACATGACTGAACAGAGCGACTGAGGTTTATTTACCTTGCTGACTAGCACCTACCTATGATACTTCAATTTGAACGTTTTTCATGCTCTGTTTTGTTGTTTCAGATTTTAACATGTCGGTGTGAACCGTAAGTACGGCAATACCCCCGCACTCACAGCACACCTTAGTGTGCGTGCTGATATTTCACGAGGCCTTTTGATTTGGCCCTACTGCACTATTTGGTCCTGAAGAAAGCCTTTTAATTTGTATTGTAAGGCTGAAACATATAGACCACCACTTGGATATTAAAGATCATACTAGTCTTTATAATATCCATCCTTGCTTTTTAAACCTTGTCCTGGGACCTCAAGAATAAAGCTGTTCTACCTCGACGGAGGATCCTAGAGGCAATTTTATTTGTCACCCCCTCCACAAAAACCACCTTCTCTGCTGTAATCAGGCATCGAAGCACACCTGGGTTGCATTCGGCAGCCCAGGTGGGAACACAATGATGAAGCATGCCACCAATTAGGTTGGTGGGTGAGGGTTCTTTTTAAAACCTAATGGTTTTTCCCATTTTTCCTGGCACAGTGTTGCAGTGTTTTTTGGATTCCCCTGTAGGGTCCGTCCCTTGTGTTGTTTGATTGTTTATCTGGGGATAAGGACGTACCCCTCCATTTCCTCGCTCTCCCTTTGTTTTTTTTAGCTAATCTTAACAACATCCAGTGTATATCGTGAGTGTAGATCTGTCCGTTCCGCAAGAAACATGTGTTTCACATTATGGTTGAAGTATATGATAAATGTAAAAACAATAACAATAATACTCAGACTGTAACTTAGTAGAGAATATGTGTTAGTGCCATTGGGGAGAGGGGAGGGGGGAAATGAGGTAGGGATTCAGTGCCCTCTGGGCTGCGGAGCCCTCCGTGCGCACGGTGTGAGGAGTCTGTTGCCTTACGCGTGGTTGGAGACCGGGTCCCAGAGTGGGCACCATGCCAGGTTAATGTGTTGAATACAGCCCACTGGGTAAAGTTGCAAAGGGCATGCATTGCCGGATGGCCAAGGGTTGCGAACAGTCTTCTTGCGTGTATCTCCTATGGGGGTCTTTTGTTTGTTTCAGCTTGCACAGTACCAGGTGGGTTTCCCAGCAGTTGAGTCCGATGGTCCAGTGCTGTCCTCCTATTGTTTGTCAGAGTGACTCAAACTTGGCTCTAGTCTATTTCTAATAAGTAGCTATTTAAATTCTATTTCCCACTAGGGTCCCCTCCCTTAAATGAGTCCTAATTAACATGACAGGAGTGAGATGTGTACTGGAAGCCATCTCAGATGTCTGAAAGGTAACTGTAAGGTATTTGCTGATAAATATATAATCAATTCTTGTTAATGAGACATGAACAGGAGAGAAGAAATTTAAATTCTCAGTTTTTAGGATTACATGTTCTTCAAGCATGGAGAGAGCTCTTACTCAAACAGCAATTTTGCATGCTTTCTGAGTTTTGGCAAGGACTAATTTAATTCTAAAAAGAGCTATGACCTGATTAAGATCTCATTCTACAATAATAATATAGTTGTTTGAATTAATGAGTTTAAGTATTATGGCATTTTAGGAGGGGTTGTTTTCAATTGGACCACATATGCTGCATAATGATAATTTGGTTGTATCAATTAAAACAACTTGTGGTAACAAATTCCTTCTTGTAGAAAATCAATGGAGATATTAAATTTTGTTAAATGAGATAGGACTTATTTGTTTTACTTGGGGGTTCTGAGCCCCTAATATTTCAGGAAATTATATAACACAGTTTTGAGAGGAAAAAGGAAAACTGTATATCGATCAGAAAGTATGAGTATAAAAAAACGACGTTAAATATTTCCAACTTACATCTAAAACAAAAGTAAAGGTAATGAGAAAATTTAAAACAAAAAAACAAACATATGGCACAAGTTGGAAACATAAAAACAGCGTACCAGCGGTGAACCTTGTCTGAAAAATACATGGCGAGCGCTACCTGTGGAGAGAAATTCAAGAAGTGTGCAGTTGCAAAGTCTTCATCTCTTCCAATCTAAGTATTCTCTAAGCTTGATCTTCCAAAAAAGCATTACCATTGTTCTAAAATCTTAAAGGTACACAAATCAATGAGACCATACCAAATGTTTTGCTGTCTCAGTGAAATTCTCCCAGCATGGGTAGCATTTGGTAAAACATTGAGTCATATAGGGATTGTTGCTCTGCAGATTCAACTGTTTCTTTTCCTTAAATGATTTATTCACACCTAGTATAGCTGTATTTTCGAGGAGGAAGTAGCTTATGATCTCTCTTCATTTCTCATGTTTAGAATAGAAAAGGTGGATTTTTCTCATACAGTGTACTCTCTGAATGTTTAGTTCCGAGGTATTGGGTGTAAAAAAAAAAAACAATAAATATCTTCAGGGACAGAGGCAGGAATGATATTGCCATAGAGGGGACATAAGAAGCAGCAGAGCCCCTTGACATCCCCACATGCCCTAGGCTAGCCCTCTACACTGCCCCTTCCGAGGCAAGCATGAAAGTAGTAACTCCAATGACAAGACTTTCTTGTCATGAATGGAGGGAGCCCCAGTGGTGGAAGTGTCCATGATGTTGTGCCTGCTCAGTGTCATTCTGCTTATTACAATGAACCAGCTGACTTTATGAGATATGGTCTGACTGACACTTGGCAGAGCACATGCAACTTAAGGCTATAGCAGCCTACTGTGGCCAAGCCAGTTTAGGCAGGATACTCCCCTAAAAAGGATACCATCCCACCAGCTGGTCTTTACCAAAGGCTAATCGAGCAATGTTTCTTGCCTGCTTTGCTTAACGATGCCTGCTTCGAGCCACAGTCCTACAGTGTAATTATGCTCCTGGCCCACCATACTGTGTCCGGATACTACTGTTGTCGTGCGCTCTGGAAGGCACAGAGTGCATCCATCTCAACCGCAAGCGTTGGGTGACACGATGGACACCCTCTTACTCAGGGGCAGCTCCTCCTCAGGAGCGGAGGAGCGTCGCCCCGCCTACTGCGAGCGCAGCAGGCTAACACAAATAAATAAAATGGCATGTCAATGCCATTTTAGTTAATTGCCACCTCACCGGCTCGCGCTGTGTACAGCATGAGGATGGGGTCGGGGCTGAATCCTGCAAATGCAGGACTACAGTGCGCATGTTAGATTGGCTGGCCGTCTTGTGAGGGCCAGCCTGACATGTGCACTGTAGACCCAGCAATCCAAAGGCTGTGAAACAGCCTGGGGATTGCTGGCATAGGCCCCCAGCCTCAAAATGAGCGCTGGGTGAGCCTGCTCCCACCAACCCTGGAGCTACTTTTACAGCATGAGAGCAGCTCCAGGATTGGTTGGAGGTGCGTTCCACAAGCAGGAAGGAAGTCCTTCCTTTTCCTGCTTGTGGAAAGCAAAGCAAAGTGCCGCACTGGTCGTGCTCCCGAATTTATGGTGAGTCGTGCGCCTTTGCACCCCACCACTTTATATTTAAACTAGCTGCCACTGCTATTACTTGGGGTTTGCCTTTATCCTGCTCTTAGTTCTACCTCACTAACCATAGTAGTTCATGCTCCCTAAGCCCATTCCTCTTCTATGACTGTTTCTGCATTTATTCTCTCCCCCCTTTTAGGGCCTGTTAAAGTCCTTGCAATCCTGGAATATGTTGAAATGAGATAAACTGGCAGAAGGGCCACACATGACATGGGACAACCTGTCAGCCTTAAAGTGGCTATAACTAAATCTTCAGGCTACCCTATTCCCCGAGCGGGTCTCCACAGGCTGCTGTGCGAAGTGCTCAGCACTACATCCCAGCAGGCACATATGTTCATTTAAAAATGTAAATCACTACTAACAGTATAATTTTCTCAGTTACAAAATATATGGCTGGTGCAGAGAGATCAGATGGGGACGCAGGGAATCTGGGGCAGTGGAGACGAGTGCTGGCTCCTGTAGCATTTCTTTACTTTATACTCTGTTTAATTACACTTGGTGTGGTTACTCCGGGGTTAATTAAAATCAATGCAGCAGCAGATTATGGAATCAAACGCATCCGGGCTTTTGAGCTAATGAGCTTAGTCTCACAGAGCCAGCAGAAATGGGCTTACTCACATCCCTTTTTGATTGCTGCTTCGAGAGTAAGACTTCTCCCTCAGTCAGAGACAACAGACCTGACAAAGTCATGGTAGGACCACTCAGGTCTGTTTACACACAGCTACTGTCGGCAACCTGACGTCGGGGGCACTACACACCCAGAATGAGGTGCACTGACAGAGCTGTGGCAGGTGTTGGAATGAGGAAGGTCGCAGATAGCATGGGTTACATAAGGTCAGGGCTGTGCAATACCAAAAATAATAATAGTTCCTTTGACATACCACATTTTTGCCATTGTTAAGTGCTGTAAGCAATGTGTATTATTATTCAACAATTCAATAGTACTGAGTTTGAAAACCTGAAAAGGATGGAAGGCTGAATTGGTCTTGCCGGGATTGAAATGTATATTCTCTGGGTAACATACAGATGTCAGCTGTAAATACTAAACTCACTGAGATCACATACATACCCTACAACGTGCTACAGGTCAGGATTGTGGTGCACTGAAGGAAGGAAGGGATCATTTATTTTAAGGCACAGGGAGATTTAGGGCCTAATTTTGATCTTGGCGGACGGGTTACTCCATCACAGCGGTGACGGATATCTCATCCGCTTAAATATAAATCCCATTATATCCTATGGGATTTATATTTCGGCGGATGGGATATCCGCCACCGTTGTGACGGAGTAACCCGTCTGCCAAGATCAAAATTAGGCCCTAAGTGATTTGCCCAGAAACACAGGATTTCTAGCCAAAGCTTGGCCTCAAAATTGGTTCCCAAGTTCCAAAATCGGCACCTCTGGTCATCAGGCAACCGTTCCTCCTGTAATAACAATAATAACTTGTTTTTATGTAATGCTTCATACCACACTTCTGTCGCCACATGTTTCGATCCCTAGCTTTCAACTCACTGAGCCATCCTGCCAGCTTATGAAATGCCAGTGGTAAATATGTGTAAATAGGTAGTTCCCAACCATAAGTCCACAGAATTAAGAAACAAACAAGAGGACATAGGAAAACATATCAACCTGATAATCAGATGGCATCACAGGTCCTCCTGAGTTAGTGCCTGAAGGTCCTATCCGTGGCTTTTTATTTTGGGGCCCTTGACTGATGCTGGAGTCCTGACTGTGCTGTAGCCCCAACCCGGTGATGCCTCCTCCGGCAGTTCCATTAGTTTGTGTGCTGCTCTGCTGCTGCATTTGCTGCTGCTGCTGCTGTGGTGCTGCCTGTTGCTGCGGTGCTGTTTGCTGGTGGTGTTGGTTCTGGAAAACATCAAGCATATCCTTGTTCAGTTGGGATCATCAGTTAAGCAAACCACTGGGATTCATAAAAGGACAATGAGTGAGACAATATCTAGCTTAGACTGGGCCACTAAGGTAATGGAGATATTGCAGGGTGCTTCACTGCTGTCAGTTCCTGAATTGGAAAATTTAGGATAACATAAAGTTAAACATCGAACATAAATTGTAAGAAATGGTGATCTGTTACAAGTTAGTTAGAAAATTGCCCAATTCTCCCCCGAGCCCAAGAGTTACTGATATTGCGGGCTTGAGTAAATGTGTAGCAGAGGTGGGGGTTACTCTGGATTATGGCATAATGGAGAAGAAAATCAGTTTTCGCACCGATTCCTGCATATTTTCGTCTACTGTATGCAAGATTTACACCTATAGACTTTGCCTGCTTTTAGTTGATAAACTCCTGAGTCATGGAGTACCCGCACTTCTTGTCATGAGGATAAGGCTGGAAACTCCATTTACCGACCTCATTTTGATTCACACTGCACTCAGAATGAGGTCCTTTTAGTACAGCAGATACTTTACACTTTCTAAAATGGAACAGTCTGGCTTGTCTGAAATGAAAAGAAGGTCCAAAAGGACTAAGCCCTTTCAAGTGGAGTTACCCATAAATAGGTAACGATAACATCTGTTATTTACTGAACTTAGAAGGTGCAAAAATGGTGGTACTTATCACTATACAAAAACAGGAAATGAAAATTATTTGTATTGGGGTCTGATTCAAGTCTAATTCACCTTTCTCTTTCCTAGGGAATTGCAGAGGCTCCAGGTCTAGAGTCACAACCATTGCTCACCACGGTGACACTTGCACTCTCATAGTACCCCACTTCCTCCAGACTAATGGGATCACCTAACTACATTTGAAGGGGACAGAACAAGGTGGGGGCAGAACTCGCGGAGTTTCACTCCGCAGAATTCCACAGAGTTACATAAAGACTCAGCGAGATTCCGCTGAGTTCTGCAAGTGGGAGGAATTCAGCATGTGGCACTAATTTTTACTGCTGGGCAGCTTGTTCTGTGCTTTAAAATCAGCGTGAACTGAACCACGCAACGCGCCACAGGGTGCCGCTTCTGACGCTCGAGTATATTTTCTATTCGAGCGGCAGCTTTCTCAATGCGAACGGTTGCGACCGGTCACGACGGCCCGCGCTGAGAAATCTCATCGGGAGGCATTTTAGTGTGCTTAAAATCGCACTAGGGGCCGCAAATTCTGGCTCACCAACTTAAAGTTGGCAGGCCGCGTGCAAGGAAAATTCTACCACGCCCGTTTGGCGGAGTCTTGCTAGAACGCGGAGTGGGCACATCTCCGCGAACTCCGAAGTTGGGGAGGAATTATTCGCCCACCCCTAGTCAGAACACAGGCTACAGAGCAAGAGTTAAAAATATGGGAGCTGGGCACATGGGTGGCACATGGTTGCCACAAGTTCTGCACTGTTGTGTGGTTGATGGCTCACAACCCTCTGGCCTTTTTCTCTCCATCAACATCAAGGAACAGACAGAGAAGCAGTTGTTAGGTGACAGCAAGGAGCAGACAGAAGCGGTTGTTAGGTGCACCTTTTGAAGAACAGGGGTGGAAATTACCAGCAGCAGTGTATCTACAGTGAGTTATCTATGCTTACTTGAATATCTAGTCACCCCTCCTCCAGACTCAAGGGAAAACTCCAAAGCTATTAAACATAAGGAAAGCAGGCAATTTTTAAATCACCCCAGACTAGCCAAACAAGTTTCATAGAAGAACTGTGCCAACAGCTGATGTTTAATGTGCAGTGTTCAGAAAATGCATGTGGCATTGCCTCATGGATACCTTGCAAAAGATGTCAGTTAGATCCATGCCTTTGGTTCTGCATTGCCCTTGAGACAGACTAAGGCTGTGGGTTCCTCTGTTAAGGAGGTAAGGGAAGGTGGAACATCATGCTATTCCCTCTTCGGCTGTGTGTATAAGAAAGAATATCTAGCTGCTATTGGAAGTCCACTGTTGTTGCTTGATCTGGTGCTATATGCTTCTGAGGTTACAGCAAATGGACCTCTATTTTTCTTTGAATGCATGAGGGAAGGTTATATTGTGGCTCAGCCTTTATCAGGAACAGTCACTTGGGCCTTTTGCTCATCGCTGAGGAACATCCCTCGAGCAAGGAAAAGAGCAGATGGGCTACATGTTGAAGACTTCCACCAGATCGCTAGCACCAAAGGCAAGAAGAGTAAGTGAGCTCCCAGAATGCAGACAACACTGTGAGATACTTGAGAACCCAAACCAAAAATGAGGGACATTCCAAAACCTTCCACCTCTGCTGTCATAGGCAGTATGAGTGTGGAGAAAGTTTTGAAGGTCAGTTGGGCTACAACCTCCACTTCTCAAAGATAAACTGGTGAAGCTACTTAAGATGATGCCAGTGTGGAGTGTTGGCTCTTAGTTGTAGATTGTAAAGGTAGGCGTAACTCGCGCAATTCTGTGTAGTGAAATTACAGCAAAATTACGCATAATTATGCATCTGGCAGTCAAAAAATTACCCGAGGGTTACTTTCGGGTAAACATTCAGCTTGAAAATGTAAATTCGAGTTGATTTCCAGTTGCTCGTGTTCAAAATACTGCTGCACGCGTTCGAGTTTGTAGTTTTGCACTCAAAAATTACCCAAACAGTCCGCTCGGGTAAAAAAATCTACTGGAAATGTTTACTGACCTCCCACGTTAAGGAACTGCTGCGTGGTTTTGCGTTAAAAAATGTTTGGGGGAAAAATCTACCTGGAATGCCGTGCTCAAAAAAAACAATTACCCAAATGGTACATCTTGCGTTAAAATTCCTGCCCGAAAATACACAATATGTCGTAATGGAGTACTCTTGGTAATCTCGCATACATTTTGTCACATTAAGTTACCAAAACCATGCTAATTATTCTAACATTATAAAAATGTCATAGTCCTAGTAGATTGCCAATTATTCACGTGTCTGTCCAGTGAAGTAAAATGAAGATTTTCTACAAGGTAATTGAAGGAAAGTGGTGATATAATTAACAAAGAGAAACAGAGTTATCCACACCTACCGTTTCTTTTGTGCAGATGGGAATGGCACTCTCACTTATTTCTTTCTATAGACTATTTTATTAGCATTTTGTATATACAATCTGACAAAAGTACAGAAAACGGAGAAAAAGAAATTAAATAAAAATAATACTTTTCAGCTAGACTCACATGCTCACACTTTACCCGTAACTGACCTCATTGGAAAATTAGAATTCTGAGCATACATATATACACAGTTCTGATTCTCTTTCTCAGTGGGGGTGAAGTCTCTATCCAATTTTCTTAGTATTCCAGCCATTGACCCTAGATACGGTCATATTGTTGTGGACAGCCTCAGTTTTCATAGATTTGTTTTTCAATAACTCTACAGCGGTCGAGTCCTGCTCTTCATTCTGCAATGCTAGTTGCATCTGTCACCCTCCAAGACTAAGCAATGTCTGTCGCAGCTCCTTGGGTTCAGACCGTGTATCAAATAGACAGCAATTACTGACCAGTGGGCAGCATAAAGTAACCAGTAATTACTGCCAAGAGGACAGCACAAAAGAACGCCATGAAATCTACCATACTCAGTTATCCATTGCATAGTGATTTACAGCCTTTCGAAATACTAACACATTAATCACCACTGATATCCAGAACGATACAAAACTTCTACCTTGTGAACCCTCCTCCATCTCCCACCCACTCAATCAGGAAGAATGCTCGGGAAACCCTCCCATCACACCTAAAACACAAAGCTGCCTGGTCTAGCTTTAAAACCTTCGATGAAAATGACATCTTAAAACTACTGACATCCCTGAAATACTCCAACCACTCCAATGATCCCCTTCCCTCCAAACTCCTCAATGAGTCTATTCACCTCCTACCCCCATTATGGAAGATTATAATCAATGCCTCACTCACCCAAGGTTCCAACCCGACTGCCTCAAAAGTGGCCAGGTTACACCTATCATTCAAAAAAACAACTCCGATCTCTCCGACCCCAACAACTACCGCCCTATCTCCAACATCCCAACTGTATCCAAACTCTTAGAAAAATGTGTGAACTTACAGTTTTGCAATCACATCAAGCGATTCCAGCTCCTCGACTAATGTCAATCTGGCTTCTGACCAGGTCATAGCACCCAAATGGCCCTGGTCCACATTGTTGGCAATGCCCTACGATCACGTGATCAGAACAAATCCTGCCTACTAATCCTACTTGACCTGTCAGCAGCGTTTGACACGGTCAATCATGATACCCTTTTGAACCTACACAGGATGGGTCTCTCTGTTACTGTGCTAAAATGGTTTTCTTCTTTCCTTCACAACAGATCTCAGCGCATTCTAACCAACTATGCTCTTTCCGACCAGTCACCAGTGTCGCTTGGCGTACCCCAAGGTTCTACTCTCTCCCTGACATTGTTTAACCTATACATGGAGCCCCTAACCAAAATCTTCAAACTCGCCCACTTCTCCTACCACATATATGTGGATGACACTTAGCTCAACATGAAAATCACCTCTCTCTATGACATCAATATCCTCAATAGCACCTTGACCAAAACGCAACATTGGTTGACTCGTAACCACCTCAAACTCAATGCCCTTCAAAACAGAATTCTTATTTATCTCACCGCTCGCCATTGCCCATAGTATCAAAGACTGGCTACCACATCTCACTGCCTTGAACTGTACCCCTCCATCATTAACGCAAAATCCTTAGGTACTATCTTGGACAATGCACTCTCCATAAAAAAGCATGTCAGTGCCGCCACCAGAGGAGCTAACCTTGAACTGCACGTTTTAAGGAAACTAAAACCTTTCCTCCCCCTGGCTGACCTCAAAACTGCGGTTAAAGCCCTTGTGTTATCAAATTTAGATTATGAAAGTACTACTGTTGTGGACATCCCGAAAATCACAGTTGCTCGCCTGAATGCTACTTTGAATGTGGCAACCAGGCTCATCACTATATCAAAAAAAAAGTGATCACATTAACCCCAAACTCCAGTCACTGAAATGGTTACCCTATGATACTAGGATCCATCTCAAAATTGCATATATAACCCATAAAGCGCTGTACCGCAATATCCCCTCTTACCTAACTCAGAAACTGACCCTATCCGGTGAAAACAGATCTTCCAAAAGTACAAGCCCCCTACTACTTAAACCACAAACATTTTACGAAAAAGAAAACCTACAACAAATCCTTCTCTGGAATTGACCCCAAAATCTGGAACTCCCCCCCACACGAGATCAGATGCAACCCATACACATACATCTTCAGGAAAGAAATAAAAACTCTACCATCCAACAAATTCCTCTCACACTGAGGACATACCTCCCTCTCCTCATGAGCAAACCTTTATTACTGTTTGTCGTTGCCTATTGCCACACCTATGGACTTTGCTTACGCCAGTACTTATGATTAACTATATGTTCCTATCTCTCTTCTCACAATTTGCATATGTAAATTTTGACCCCATGGCTTATACTATGCTTTTGTAAACTGCCTACCGTTTTGTATCATACCTTGCTTCGTTATTCTTGTAAAGCACTCTGTCACCCGAAAGGGTCTTGTTCATGCTATATAAACCTCTAAATAAAAATAAATAAGTATGGTTTGTTGCACCACAAGAAGGACTTGAAGTGTGTGGAATATTTTGTAATATGTAAAGCATTCTGGGAAGTGGGTCATTTTTTTTTTATTAGCGTGACTCTACCCAGGAGTGAGGCAGGCAATAGTACCCAATATAACTTATTTAACTTTAGTTTTGTTTATTTCTCTCTCTGCAATGATGGGTAGATACAGAAAAACACACACAGATTTTCGGGCATAGGAGCAGATTAAAAACCACAAAAAGAGAGACAAGGGAGTGAGCCTCCTCTAACTCCCCTCATGAAAGCATCTAAACTCACAGAAAGAGAACGACTAAAAAAATGCCATGACAGAGACCATGCCGTTATTCACTTTATCCCTGTCTCTACCCTAGATAAGTAGTCAAAAAGGTTAGAGTAGAGGAATAGAAGGGGAAATCAATAGATTTTTTAATACTGCCCTCACCCACTATATAGTGGCATGCTTCATCATAGGGCCGCTAACAACGCCCAGGTGCAGACCAACACACTGGGCGGAGTGCTGAATTTTTTTTGTGAGGTAGAAAAAAAGCAAAAGAAGAAAAGGAAATGTTTCCCTAATAAGGGATCACTAGTGCAGAGAGAGAAGTGAGATAAAACTGCCTAAGGAGGTACCATCCGAACTCCTTTATTACTGGTCCTTCACAGGATTAAAAGTCAAAAAGGGTGTATAGGAGGAGTTACCTCTCCTTTACCCCATTTGCATTTACCAACATGTTTCAGCCAAACTTGGTTGCCCGACTGGGTCACTGGCCTTCCTCAGGGTATAGATCCCTCTCAATGATTAGAATGATTTTAGTCACAATTTGACCAATTTTAGAGAGTGGTTAGATTAAACCTTACTTGTTCCCCGTAAGCACATTCGCCAGTAGCATCTGTGAAGAAGATAAATAAAAATCACAAGAAATCCCCTCTTAACCCCGAAGACATTTAAGACAATCCAATGTTAATTATTTTGATTTATAAAAAACACCTGTGTCTTTTTAAAAAAAACAAGGGAGGCATGTTACTCCTCCAACGGGGAGTATTCCATGTAAGCCCCTATTACAACCATCACCCGGTGAAGATAGGGACTCTCCAAATAAGAGCCCACTCGATGTCAAAACACAAAAAGCCTTGTAGATAAGGCTAAAATCAATCACCTTATAATCTATTCTCCGAACCCGGGACCGTTGTGGGAACACCACCCTGTAGTCACCCACTGCAGAACAAATCAAATGTTCAGATAGAACAGATAAAACATTGTGTAACGAGTGTAACATCACCCGATTCGGATTCCATCATATGTTGCTATACCTTAGTAATCCTCATCATAGATGTATCATGGACCTCTCCCCTTTATGCCCAATCCTACATCCTATGTGATAATAACACTGCATTGGTGTTCCACTTTTCTATATATCAGCTGTGATGTAGTCAAATATTCCTGCTCCCCGTTCGTGGATCACTGACATAACATCAACACTCATAATATCGACCTACAAAATTATCGATAACATAAATATCGATATGCTATACTCAATTAGAAAAAGACACAAATAAAGACACATAAATATCGACAAACACAAACATCGATATCACTAATATCGAAGTCAATAATATAGTTATAACTAATATCGTTAACATTAAATAAACATACAAAATAACACAAATATGGAAAAACTAAAATATAGACCACACAATTATCATCAAAAACAAAATATCGACAACTTAAAAATTCTTCAAATAACACAATACATAACAAATAAAATATAAACAATATCACAAACACACACAACATATTAAATAAATACAATAAATATTAAATAAATTATAAATAAAAAAAATAACTTTGATATAAGTAAATCCACCAAATTAATTCCTCTTTACAAACAAAATATATACAATAAATAATTATTTCCATACCTTGAATACATTATAAATTACAAATTATATACTAGCATACTTTTAAATAAATAAAGAATAAAAAAAGGTTAACTGAACATTAATTAGCGTTTCCCAAATAAGGAAACAACTGCCAAAATAATTGACAAACATTAGTAACAGCCAATGAAAAACACCTACACCTTAAATAACCCAATAAGATTTAAAGAACAATTAAACAAACACTATATAAACTAAAGAAAAATTAACATTATTTTATTCTACAACAACAAACATAAGAATAAGGGAAATCTCTGCCGGATTGCTTCTACAACATTGGACTTCCTCATTGAAAACTCTAATTTCAACTTTACAAAGAAAGTGAAATATGAAGCTAATGTTATAACTTTATAAAATATAAGAAAAGTACTTTTTGCAATAATTAAATAATTAATGTAATATTTATTTTAATTCTATCTCCTCTACAAAAACTCCAAACGACACTCAACTAACTACAAACAACATCAAAAAACCACCTTGCAAAAAAAGTAAGTATAAATTAATATTATAACAACTATTAATCCCAACCCAAAGGCCCCACTAACAAAACAAACCCTAAAATATAGAAAATACTGTTAAACAAATGTATTAAAATTATATATTTTTTCTACAGAAAAGAAAAGGAGACATTAAAGCCAAGCACCAACAGAAATATCTCAACGTCTAAAAAAGTTCTACACATTAAAACATGTAAGTATAATTTTGTATATGAAAATCTGTATATAATAAAAACATTTATAGTATATGTAACTTTCTTTATATAAATTTCTCATAGAATTTGAAACATCAGAATGACTGAAGGTGCAAAATTCATTACTTCACAGAAAGGAAAGCTTTTATTATGCTATATGGGATATGTCTACCCCCAAGAAAACAGACAGGCGACAAAATTAATTGGAAATGCAGCAAATATTATGCAAATGCATGTTAAGGGAGGGCTACAACAAAAGAAACGACTGTATTAAATGTTAAGGAACATAACCACCCCTCTAACATAACAGAAATAGAAGTAAGAGATGCTTTAGAGACTCTTAAAGTAGCTAGCACTAGCTCCCAAAAACCTACTACTGAAATACTGAAGGACATACTACCCCGAGTTCCAGAACATGGGGAGAGAAGTTGGCCTAACGGCTAGGGCGGTCGACCTCGAATCTGGGGAACTGGGTTCGAGTCTCGGCAATGACGCTGAACATCCTGTGATTCTGGGCAAATCACTTAATCTCCCCGTGCCTAACAAAAATGAATGTGTCCTCATGTAACGCAACTGGTGCTATGTAAAGCGCTCTGATACCCAATACCTTCGGGTCAAGTTCGCGCTATGTAAACTCTGTTAAAAAAAAAAAAATTACCTTCCGTCTCAACATTAAAAAGTCTAATAGCTAGAACAAAAAAATCAACTATGAGCCCCCCACCTGCCCCCAAAACTTTCAGTGAAATTAAAATACTACCTGAACTCACTGGAACTCATAATGAAGAGCAATTTCTTCTTTATGACAATAAATCTAATGAAAAAAGGATTATAATATTTGCAACTCCCACATACTTACTTAAACTACAAAATTGTAAGACATGGATGATGGATGGAACATTTAAAATATGTCCCAAACCATTTTACCAATTATACACAATCCATGGACAGCATCACAATAGCAACATCCCCTTTATATATGCCCTGTTACCAAACAAACAAACAACTACCTATTTAGAACTCCTAACAAAAGTAAAGCAAGAAACTAATAACTACTATCCTCAAAAAATTATCATAGACTTCGGACAGTCAATGATACAAGCCATCCTGAAAAACTACCCTCACACAGCAATACAAGGTTGCTATTACCACTTTAATCAATGCATATGGAGACACGTTCAAAAATCTACCCTTAGGGGCTCATTACGATGGCGGAAGGACCGCCACCCGTGTGGTGGCGATCCCTTCGCCATGGAACGACGATTTCCCCCCGCCACATTATGATGGCGGGGGGAATCGGACCGTGTTCGTGGCGGGCGCAAAGACCGTCCGCCATGGATCCGCCACAGGCAATCGTTCCGATTGCCTGGCGGACGGTCCAGATAGGGTAAAATGGTGGCGGTAGCATTTTTTTCTTATTACAAATTTAAAATTATTATTAAACAACACACTAATTCCATCTAAACACAACACACCTCCCCTAAAAATTATATATATTTTTTTATCACTACTCATCCCATATAAAAAAATTTTTTTAATTTTTTATTTAAATTTTATTTCAAGTTTTTTTTTTTAAATTACTCCACAAACTTATCTGCAAGAACCACAAAATCACACAATTATTCATTTTTTTAAAAAATTTATTAAAAAATTTGATGATTTATAAAAATTAAAAAATGTTCCCACCCCCATCATCTATAAATGCAACATACCACTATTCTTATTGTTTACGATTTTTTTTAAATAATTTTTTTTTAATTTTTTCTTACTATTTACAAACACTCCCCACCCTTATCCCCTATAAACCCAACATCCCACTCCTAAAAAACATTTATAAATTAATTTATTACTGAAATTTAAAAAAGAATTTTTTTTAATTTTTAAAAACACTGCCCACCCTTATACCTTATAAACCCAACATCCCGCTCCTAAAAAACATTTTAAATTACTTTAAGGCCCATTACGATACCGGGCGTAAAAAAATCCGCCACCCATGAAAGCGGCAAAAATCCGCCCGCCTACACCTTCTGAATACCGACCCAGCAATTATGATGCCTCGAACCGAAAACCGCCAGCGGCGGTAAAAACACACAAAATACCGCCCGCCCATGCCCGAGTCGGAGTCAAACCGCCCGCCACGGACGGAAAGACGCACGACAACACAAAACCGCCCGCCCTCACGGTCGAGACACCGCACGTGAAATTACGATCGCACCGACATGAGCGCGGAAAAACAACAAATACACCGCCCGCCAGCGGAAACAACACTGAAGAAAATGGACACGGCAGAAGCCATGGCGGCCACGTCCCTGCACAGAAACAGCCCCGGACTCAAACAAACACACACAACATGGCAAACAAGTCCACACAGCAACCCACGCACAAATACACAGACAAAGTACACATCCCGAAAACACACCACCCCTGGACAAACAAATAAACCACAAAGCCCAGAACACCAGCCACAACACACCTGAAAACAACAGACCATCAGGACACACCCAAACAGGTAAGTACAAAAACAGCCCCTCCACAGACCACAACCCCTTGCAACATTGCAAAGCAGAGAGGAGAGGAGAGGACACAGTGACACAGCAAGGACAGCAGCACACCACAGATACGCACACATCACACCCACCACCACCACCACCACCAAACACCGGCACCACAAACCCCTGCACATCACACATCACACACCGCACCAGCACCACAAACACCATGGCATCACACAGAATGCCCAAGTTCACTTCCACTGAGCTGACGGTCATGGTCGACGAGATCGTCAAGGTGCACACACAAATCTATGGCAACCAGGTCCAGCACACACCACTAGCCACCAGAAAAAGAATGTGGAACAGAATTGTAGACCAGGTCAATGCAGTCGGGACCGTACCCAGAAACAGAGGAGAGATAAACAAACGGTGGAACGACATCAAAAGCCTGGTCAAGAAGAAGGAGAGCAAAAATCGAGAGCTGGCTGCCACGACTGGCGGAGGGAATCCCGCGCATTACAAGACCTTCAAAGCGTGGGAGGAGAAGGTGCGAGTCATCATCCATCCGGAGATCCTCACCGGATTACCAGGGGGAGTGGAGGCTGGTAAGTACAAACAAATGTATACCAGCACACCGCTATGTACTCACATGCACTACCACCATGCCATAGCTCCGAGGGACAAACACCCCCATGTCCAGTACACAATACACAACACATCACTCACACATGCAACAGGCACCACCACACACACAGCCCAAACATATCAACTAACAGAACCATGGGGGCATGTGTACACCCAGCCAGCCACGTAACTACCAACAGGTCCCCTAGTACTCCAGAAGCGCCACAACGAGCACCCCCACACCCATGTGGCAGCCGTAGCTGCACCAACCGACAAGTAACAGGTAAGTAGCCGCAACACAAAGGCAGTGGGTGGGAGGGGGACAGCTGAAGTACAACACCCACCAGGCCCCTAGTCCTACAGCACAGCAAGGCGGAGCACCCCCACACCCATGTGGCAGCCGTAGCTGCACCAACCGACAAGTAACAGGTAAGTAGCAGCAACACAAAGCGCAGTGGGTGGGAGGGGGGACAGCTGAAGTACAACACCCACCAGGCCCCTAGTCCCACAGCACAGCAAGGAGGAGCACAGCCCACAGCCCACACCCACGTAGCAGCCACTGCAGTGCACACCGGCAGCCGACAGGTAGACATCCCGCCCCAGGACAAACGGTGTCAGTGGGTGTCCAGCCATCACCACGACCCATAACACCGCCCCCACCCCCACAGACCTGCAACATGGAGCACCCACCCGCCCATAACCATGTTGCATCCAGTCCAGTGCACGCTCAAAAACAACCTGCAGGTGGGAAACTGGACAGGGCGGGGTGACTGGAGGCATGAGGACTGAATTACGACTAACACATGGGACATGTCAAGTAGCAGAGGAACACGCAGCACTGCTCCCTGCCACAACCATGTGAACAATGTGCACACGGACATGAACCACAGAGTCACACCCCACATGACCCATCACAGACACAGCAACACCCAAGGAGCCACGTCTGCATGCACAAGTCACACTGATTACAGAACCACACGGCAGGCACAGTGCAACCCATCACACACAACTGCAACACCATCGAAGTCCTGTCCATGTAGCCCCAACTGCCTGTCAACCACACATCCCACAACTACGCCCATGTAAGACATACCACACTAGACGCAACAGCGTGGAACAACATAAATGCACACGAACACCACTGGACCCATCAAACACACAGACACACAATGCACATACAACATACCATCCATCTCATCCGTCAGCCCCAGACACATGAAAGGTATGTCATCCGAACAGCTGGTCCACATACAGTAGTCACGCAAAGAAACATGCCCATGACAAATCATGTGCCAGAAGTGAATGAAGCGCACGTCACACTGTGAGCAACAACACACATAACATGGGCCACACACCCCCGAGCACTGCAGTGATGCACATGGCACAGGGCAGCACGCACACCAAGGAATTGGACCATCTGCAATACGTCGTGTGGCACACAACCATCACTCACTCATAACAATGCGTCCAATTACATGGCCAGAAATCACAACAGACAGCAAATATGCAGGGTATGTCAGACATACACACACCTCAGACCATGCACTGTCATGTTGCCACAACACATGTCACGTTCTGCACCCATGGCACACAGTATGTACCCCAAAAGCATAGTTCATCTCAAATGCGTTTCAGGGGGCTGACCCCATTTTGCCATCTGCGTTTCGAAGCGTTACATTTGAACCCCAAGAGCATAGTACAAACCAACCTCCACGATGGGTCTGGAGTCCGCATACACCAGAGCCACAAAAAGCAGGAGCACAGCAACACACCCATCGGCATTGCCAATCCGTCCCATGCCACATGTCCACAGCACACAGTCCCATTGGCATGCCCACACAACAACAAATAGCACAGCCACACACACGGCTCCGGGAAACCTGTGCACGACTGTGCACGAACTGTGGATGTCAGACAACCTATACATACTTTGTCATGTGCAACACAATAACATATCTCATTCCCCCACAGGTGACGAACTGCTGGATGCTGGAGATGGAGACAGCAGCCAGCACAGCCAGCCTGCAAGCCCCCAACAAGGACTCACGGATGTGGAGGATCTGTCCTCCTATTCGGACACGGACCACCCAGCAGGCCCATCTGGTGTGGCAGGGCCCAACCGCACCCCAGGCACCCTCCCACCCACCAACCCATCATCCAGGGCTGATGACCACTCACAGCCCCCTGCTGCCACTGTCGTAGCGGCCACTACCACTGTTGTGGCGGCCACTCCCACGGTCGTTGCGGCCACTCCCACTGCCGCAACCACCACCACGTCATCACTGGCCCCAGCCCCAGCGCAAGTGGTGGTCCGGCCGACTGGGTCCACCCTGGGAGCCACAGCGAGGACCGTGGTGAGCAATGTGGCTAGTGGGCAGGTCGGTGGCAGCAGTACTGGTAGGAGGAGCAGGGCCAGGCCAACGCCAACTGTGCCTGGGAGCCAAGCCCTGCCGCCAATCGACAGAGTCCTTGGGGCCTATGAGGAGGCCCAAGGCGAATGGGCCAGGTCGGCAAGCGACACGCGGGAGGTCCTTGCGGTGTTGAGGTCCATGGACGCCCACATGGCCCAAATCGTGGACCTCATGGGCCAGCTGGTGGTGGGGGGGAGGGCACAAGCAAGGCCAGCAACACCACCTCCGCCACCACCTGCTGTGGCGCAGGTTCGTGCAGCATCGCGTTCCCCTGCGTCCACAGCGAGTGAGCACTCCTCAACCACCACCAGCGGAACATCAACACCCCCCCCTACCAAACGTGGAAGGGGCCGTCCGAAGAGGAAACAGGTGTCCAGAGAGGACTTCGCCCGCACCAAACGCCAGTGAGTCAGCCAGCCACCTTGACCACCTACTGCATTGACTTGGAATACGATCCTAGCCCACACTGCCATGTGAATGGCATGTGTCTGTTGGACTGTGGACATAGAACTCCATGGGTACACCTTGACCATCACGCAGCCATGACCGTCAACTCATTGTCACAGCATGCACCACATTTGTCATCACCTTGCACACAATCACATGTCACCGCTGTTAATAAATACACCTTGATCACAATCGGCTTAATGTGTCCTGGGTTTATTCCAAGATGTGCAATCGCCACCATGAGCAGAATAGCATCTGCTGTGTGGCATGTCGATGGGACAGGAGAGGCTGCAGGGACCTAGGGGTGAAAAACAGAACAAGAGTACATTCAATGAGTGTGTCACACACTCATCACACAGTACTTGTCACCAACTACAAGCAATGCACACACATCTCAGAGAGCAACAGGGCACAATGCTACAGCCACTGACAGTGGCATACCAACCTGGACATGGACCATTGACACACAGCACTCAGTGAACAAAAGGCCCCAGTAACAGAGCACACATACACCTGCACAACTACAGCTACATCAGCCGTCGTACATGGTCACTCACCGTCAAGTGAAGTAGCGGGCGATGAGCTGCTGACGCACATTCACAGCTTCATCCTCTCCACTGTCCTCTTCACTGGAGCTGTCCAGGTGTGCAGGCTGGGGCCCTGGTTGATCTCCGTCATCCACAATTAGGGGGATCTGCTTTCGAATGGCCAGATTGTGCAGCATGCAGCAAGCCACCACTATCTGGCACACCTTCTGTGGGGAGTACGCCAGCGCACCCCCGGTGCGGTCCAGGCATCTGAACCTGGACTTGAGGAGGCCAAAGGTACGCTCGACCACACGTCTGGTCCTCCCATGTGCCTCATTGTAGCGGTCATCTGCTGGGGTCCGAGGATTTCGTAATGGACTGAGCAGCCAGGGCCCATTCGGGTAAGCCGAGTCACCTGGGCGTGGGGGACACAGAGAACCGTTGCAATTCAAACAGGACAGTAGACAGCATCCTTAAGCCAGCACGCTACACAACTCCACATACTCACCGACAATCCAGCCACGGTCCTGTTGCAGATTGGTCATCAGTCGTGGTAATATGCTGTTTCGCATGATGTGCGCGTCATGGGCCGAGCCTGGGAACTTTGCACACACGTGGGAGATGACCATGTCCGCAAGGCACACCACTTGCACATTCAGGGAGTGCGTGTGCTTCCGGTTGCGGAAGAGCTGCTCAGTGGCCTGTGGTGGGACAAGGCCAACATGGGTGCAGTCAATGGCACCAACGACGTGTGGGATCCGTCCAAGGGCATAGAATGCACCCTTCACTGCCGCCAACTCACGTACCCTGGGGAATCGGATGTACCTGTTCCTGTACAGCATCATGGCTGCCAGTACATCCCTCAGCACCATGCTGAACATGGGCTGGGACATCCCACCTCCACTGCCCACTGTGTGCTGGAATGACCCAGTGGCGAAAAATGCAGTGCAGCCATCACCTTAGCCGTGGGGGTGAATGCTGTCGGATACACCCTGCGAGGACGGAGGTGGGGTTCCAACATGGCACATAGTCGATGCAGGGTTGGTCGGTCCAGACGAAATTTCCGGATGACCTCAGAATCCTCCATGTCCGCCAACAATTGGTAAGGGCGGTAAATGTTTGGTCTCCGCCTAGGAAAGATGGGAGTTGACACATGTCAAAGCAACACGCCACATGGCATTTTCACATACACATAACTGATATGACAGAGCAAGAACATGAGTCACAGAACAGCTGTCATGCAGGGACAGCACAGCCACAATACACTTACACAGGTCTCCCACCAATAGCAATGGGCAGTGACACAAACCATTGCTATGTGCATGCACATGGGGATCCAGGCCTCAATGACCTGTGAGGCGTGCTGATGGGGACTGACTGCATATTCGGCAAGCGGCAACACCACGGCAACATGACTGGCTGCTGTGCATCACACTGCTTCCGAGGCTGGATGAGTATGGCACACACCAACGACAATGTGGGCACAGGCTGAGCGGCCAAGACAAGTGGGACCTGTGGCACGAGGGGATATGAGACAGTCATTGATGTCACCACTGCACCCTATGTGCAGCACTGTACGGATCACACCTCCAGAAGCATTGTCAGGTGTACACATTGACAGCCCCATGCCAACACGGCTGTGTGCTTGCAAATACACATCACATGTGACACGTAACCTTGCACGTGCCAAGTGGCAGATGTACATAGTGAGAGATGACATGCGTGTGCATATGCGTATACCATGCACCCATGCCAATGTGCAGATGATGACATGCTAACAGACATGTGGGGGCCGGCCACTGGCCGTCCCTGCCTATGCACACGGCATGTTGTGGCCCCGTCCATTGTGCACCTGCACCCACGCGCACATCATGGCCACACCTGAAGATGCAGTGCGCACATCATACTGTGTGGTGCACATGGCATCAGCGGACTGTCACCAACATGGGCCAGGCCATTACGGCCAACTCCGATGACCCTCGCGGTTGCACCCTGCGTGTTCCACTATGGAGGTAGGCGTCCCGGGCCAGCTGGGTGCAGGCCAACGTCTGCAATTGCCAATGCAGGTCTCAGTGCACTTGTTGCTCGTGTGAATGTCAGGCTGGGCCATGCTGCCCCTCTCAGTCCCAGCAAGCCTGGCCTGCACATTGACTGCACAATGCCAGTAGGTGACAGCACCGACTGCCTAGTGGGTTGCATGTGTCTCCTGTTCAGGACCCTCCAGATGGGCGCTAACTCAGTACTGACTATTGGACACACCATGTCTCGTGATAGGGATGTGTGTGTGGGATGGTGGCACTGAATGTGACCTCCTTTGTGTGGTGGGCCATGCACAGGGCGAGTACGTCGATGATTGCGGAGTGTTGGTCACAGTGGGTGCACCCACACAGATGTGTTGCCCTATGTTCATTTTCTATGTCCGCATGATAATGGACTGTAGATGTGGGCAGACTACACATTGGTCGATGTGCTGTCAATTTGAATGTGCCTTCACACCAGGCACAGCTGCCCCTGCACATGTGACCCCTGCTGCACTCGCTGCTGGGTCTGTGGAGCTGATGCACCATCTGTGCGTGGGGCGGACAGCTCTCCTCACTTCCGTCATTGCGCATGTCATCACTTTGCCGCAGGTGACATGGATCATGGAGGGCCCACATGTACGCGTGGGTGGCCTCAACAAGTGTGTCCAATGGTTGTCACCCCCAGTCAGTGCTTCGAATGTGAATGATGTTGTGCTGGTGCTAATTTCAATGTGGTGGGTGGGCGGGGCTAGGTGCGGGCTTACATGCAGGACATGGGAGGGTGATCGGATTAGCGACTAGTTGCAATACACACGGGGCACTTCTTTTCCTGTCCACATCAGGGTAATTCCTTGAACTCACTGACAGTAATACAGTCGTCTTTGTCCCTGTCCTCATGGCCTCCCCTCGCTCCCCCCAATATGCATTTGCAACTGTGGGGCTAGCGCATGCAGATGCAGCCCCAAGCTCGCCCCGGAGAGGCCAAGGAGTGTATGTGTGGGTCCAGTTGAACGAGTGGTCTGTCTCACGGCATGATGTGTGGCGGGACTCCGTCCACCTGCGTGGTGCCCCGACTCGAGACACGGGCAACATAGACAATGCATAGCAGTCTCCGCAGTCCGGATACACCACCTGCGACACACAGAGGCTGTAGCTGCCCTAGCGGCCCATGCCGCGTCCATCTGGGGCTGATGGACCCACACATTCACTCTTTTGCCTCACTGGGGCGGGCTCGGAGGTGCTTGCGCACGCGCTGGCTTCTCTGTTGCAACGGCATGTGACGTGTGTGGAGATGTAGGCAATGGGTGGGATGGTGCGAGCCACCTTCCGTGACGTCACTCCTGCTCGTGATGTGTGCGTCCCCCAATACTTCCATATGACTTGAGCCATGCTACACATTGAGGATGTTTTGCCTGCGTGATGTGTCCCGGAGGAGCGTGCAGAGTCCTCTCCCCCACCATGCTCCACTGCCATCCCGTGCCCTGGATTGCCTGTGCAGGTTGACAATGTTGGGGATACACCTGGTCGGCAGGGGCTGTGTGTGCCTTGTCAAGGGCCTGGCGGGCGCACAACAGGATCCAGCTTGTCCACAGAGGGTGGGCTGACGTGTACGCCTGATACCGCATTGTTCGTGTGCCCGGCTGCTGTGCACACACGTGTTCACATCCCCCCGACATGTGGCCTTTGACATTGCCCAGGGAAGCGGTAATGTGCAGTTCCGGACCCCTCCCGACACAGCGTGTTTCAACTTTGCATGTGTGCATCTACCCGTCACACCCACCCACCTGAGCGAAGCGTCACTCCCGCTTCACACGACACATGTGTGTCTTCCACAGTTGTGCTACTCATTTGCGTTGACATCGAATGACAGTGGACTACATAGTCATGTCACGACTGCCGTGTACATCACACACTCTCATCATCTTGATAACGCCGATTCTTACCTAATTATCTATAAGAACCCTCTGGCCGCCAAGATCTTTTTACCTGTTGAATAGTGTAAAGGAGAGAATGTCATCAGGTTAGATATCAGCATTCATTTTTTGTCTGAAAGGACCACTGACTCCGAATTCAAGTTTGAGAATTTATTATCGCCAAAAATAACTGAACGTGCAGGCACCTCAACACGAGGTTAAAGAAATAGATGGGCACTAATACAAATAATAATCTACGCAGGAGTCTCATCCGACTCAGGATAAGAAGAATACACAGTTCTAGGAGGACCAACCAGAATATGATGGCTCCTATTTCTAAGTTGCTCTTCATGGGCCTAAACAAGCTTAAAATCAATTGCTGTCCCTACACTAACGCTAAGTGACATCCCTGCATAACGATTTTCCCAGGCAAGAAAGAATAAAAGGTGTCAGCTGTGAAGACTTCCTAAGAAGTGCAATCACCATATACCTAAGCTCAGCTCTGTCCTTCTCTCTGGTCTCCCCTACCGCTTCTCTGGCCTCCTCCCTCAGGGCACTATCCCTAATACAAAACCATACTACAAAGGTACACGCCTTGTTTACGCCCTCTTGGCCAGGTCTTCTTTCTTGTGCTTTTCCATTGAAACGGTGACTTCATCCTGGACGGTTTCGTTGACCTTGAGTCCCAGGCGCCTTCTCCGCTGAAAGTATCATCCCTAAATTCCATTGCACTCCCCGTACCATGCCTCCCATCTTTCTAACTTTTGAAAACAAAGAGTTAGTCTTTACTAACGAGACATGTGTCCTTGCACCTGCAACAAAAGATACGTTCAACAGAAACCTTCTACTGTGCTAATTAAATCTACCGTTTGTGCCCAGAGAGCCTTTCCAAGAGAAACCCTTTTCGGCCTACATTATAAGCTAACATAAGAATATACCAGGCCTTCCTTAAGCATATATGTAGTCAGGCCCTTACATATAACTTTTAAACACACATCTTACTTTTCCCTATAAGCATATTCATTACGATTCATTATGCAAACAATGAATTACATGTGCAACTTTAATATGGTGCACGTTTAAACTACTGCAATTACATTACATACACGAACTAATTCCTCTATGCATTATGTTCACACAATTCAAAAAGCATTACATTACATCTTTATCCTAACACCATTATACTGTTGAATTCACTTCGTTTCAGTGAACTATTCATTCTTTGCTAAACATGCATGAATATACAATGAATATAAACGAATATATGTCTGAATACATGTGGGTGCGGCCTATCAGTGATTATGATGCACCCCTACAATTCACAAGAACATTTCGCTCTATCAGTTCCCCCCTTTGATGACTCCTGTCATCACATCCCATTCTACTCCCTCGGAGAAGGAACCGACCTAAACAGAACTTGTTCCCATCTTCCCTGATCTGAAGTTCTCCATGCTCTTGAGCCTTTTATACTGATTGTCCTGCAGTCTTGCCAATCTCATGTCATTTTCCCTCAAAGCTCTCTTGACTCTGCCTGCTCGATACCATTTGTAGGCCTTGATCATAATCCACAAGCCAGCCACACAAACCACCAAAATAAGGAGTGGTCTCAGGAAGTACCCAAGGAATCCCTTTCCTAGGTTTGCAAACCAACCTCCCACTTGACCAAAACCCTTTCCGACCTTTTCCCAGGCCCCTTCTTCGGTCAAATCCGCTATCTTTGTGTGGATCATAGTGATGTTACTTATATATTTCTCCAGATCCTTGCTTCGGTCTGGTATATAAGTGCAGCACTCCTGAACCTTCAGCATTTTACAGACTCCGCCCTCTTTTGCCAATAGGACATCCAAAGCAAGGCGATTCTGCAAAACCATTCCCCTTATCGACAACATCTCTCCTTCCACCAACACCAACGATTTAGCTGTGTTCATCGAAAATTCATCCACCACCGTCGCTAACCTCCGGATCTTCACATCATTCAAGACTACTCCTAGACTAGGTATCATAGCTCCAAAGATATCCCCCACAACGATTCCTGCACTTGCAGCTCTTCTCGTTCTTGAATGCTCTCCACCCTCCAGAAGATTTAAGTCTTCTGTATGGTAAATCTTTGGAAATATTATTGACAAATAACATGTTCCATACCAATTTGCAGGCAACCTCACATAAGCATTCTTCCCACATACGTAATACACCGTAGGTATCACTTGTACAGGACCTTGGAGAAAATCTTTTGCCTCATCTGCCATGGTGAAAACGTGATCACAAGTACTCTGTCCCACTGGAACCTTTTCGTAGTAAGTCTGATAACGCCTTATACACAACTTACCCCTCTGCTCCTTATCTAACGCTATAGGACCATAGCTTCCCTGGTCTTGTGCAACCGTTCTTCCTCCGTCCAATCTGTCCTGTGATGCCCTAAATCTCGGGATTCAGTCAGCTTTCTATACCTATCTTCAACCTGATCTACAAACTTTCTCTCTACATCCGACATCAAACAAGTCAGATTGTGTCTGTGTGCGAATGCTGTATCCAATTCCAAACTCGGTATGAAGTACTTCCTCAGTCTGTCCTCGGTCTTATAATAGTCATACTTATTCAAATGCTTGTAAGCTGGAACTTCAGGAAGCACTGCGTCGAAATTGGAAAAGAAATACTCGAACTGATCTCTCTCATAAAACAAACTAAGCAAAAGACTACAAGAAATACCATAAGTCAGTGGAAGATGATGATATCTAATACCCTCATCCACCGAAGTAGGCAACTGCATACACACATAACAATCTTTCGCATCCATCACGTCAACATACTCATACAACAACTTAGCATATGCATTAAGCTTAAAATCACCCTTAGACAAATCGACATGTAATCTACGACTTTCTTCTAATATCATAGCTCTATCAGCTGCCCTGTCTACCCCCTTCTGACTAGGTGTGATAGGTGTGGGTGTCCCTGTCACTGCCTCTACTTCCGGCTCATGCGAACCAGTATATGAGACTACAACTACTATGATTATAGAAATTATCACACTACTTATAAGAATGCCTATAATCCATTTTGCTCTACGATTGGGATTTCCCGGCTCCATGATTTCGAAAGTTCTCAAAAAGTCTTGGTTATCGCAAAGAACTCAGAAAAGTCTCTGTCCTTTATTTATGACTTGCTTAACCAGCTCGAGCAACCATGAAATCTCCGGGCTTTCCCTTTCCGATCACAACTTATTTACACAGTCCAGAAAAAGACTTCCCTAGTGTTCGTTCCTCTTCTTGTGGAAAGTCCCTAAGTTTATTCTTCTTCCACTTGGACCTAGGTTATCTTCTTCTTTTAGACTTTTATTTACAGTTCATTACTGATCCATAATGAGATCCTCATTAAGCACGACCAGAACGTGATACAAAAGTTCAAGACGCAAAAGCAGCACTTCGTGTGAAAACGGCTCAGCTCCGAAAGGCGGGAATTCGACCCGATGCAGAAGCAATTTTCGGACTTCACTCAGAAGTGGGGGATTCGGAATCGTGAGTGTCAGTGTTCCGTCTATCTCGAACCCTGGCATCCGCAGCACCACCTTCACCACCAGTTTCGGGCTCCGACTGAACACTTCCACTGACTTCAGTCTCCCTGTATTCACCACCCCCTGCATCAAACACAGTGTAAGTCCACTCAGGGGTAGAGTATCTGCGACAAGGCACTCTTGTTCTCTTGGACCTTCGCCGACTGTCTTGTGCTTGGTCTTCGTCGCTTGCTTCGGTTTCAGATACTTCGGACACTGGAGCAAGGTCTCTCTCAGGTGCTAACCTCAGGTTCAGTCGCCTCTGTCTTTCAGGCCAACTTTCAGCACTCCTGTTCGTTCGTCTGCCTTCTCCTTCTATGCCCAGTGCACTACTTCCTCTTTCTGCTGCATTTGACTCTTCTCCGCCCACTGCACCTTCTCTTTCTTCAGTGCCTGAATCAGGGTTCGAACTGTGGAAACCCCCTTCAGCTTGCTCTAGTGCACCACCAGCTGTGTCAACGACCCTTACAGCTTGACTTGTCCTCTCATGTGGCCCTACCACGTCAGCTGGGTTTTCATTTACGAGAGGAGCTGTTTCTTCCAAGGGTGCTGGAACTCTGCGGGTATGGGAAGCATGCACCCAGTTCGGCAATCCTCCACACTTTACTGCTGTGTTCGTGATAAGTATCACCTGATACGGGCCACGCCAACGGGCATCCAAGCAACTCTTCCTCACGTGCTTCCGGACGAGCACCCAGTCACCGGGACACAAGTCGTGGCACAGATCACTCGAGGCTGGAACCACAGCTGCTTGCACCTGCTGGGATACAGAACGGACCACATCAGAGAGTCCTTTACAATAATCGAGAATCAAATCATCAGTGATGTTTATCAAGGCTGTAGTTGGTACTGCTGGCAGTCTCATTGCCCTCCCCATTATTATTTCATGGGGGGACAACCCGGTCTTTCTGTCTGGGACACTTCGCATGCTCATGAGCACCAGTGGCAAGGCGTCGGGCCATTTCAGGGATGTTGAAGAACACATTTTTGCCATCCGGGCTTTCAAAGTTCCATTAACTTGTTCCACCATCCCAGAAGCCTCTGGTCTGTAGCTACAGTGGAGTCTCTGGTCAATGTTCAATGCTGCACAAAGTAACTTCATGATTTCGCTATGGAAGTGCCCACCTCTATCTGATTCCAAAGAGGTCGGGATCCCGAATCTAGGGATAAGCTCCCTCAACAGTAATTTAGCCACTGTCAGAGTGTCACACCTTCGTGTGGGGTATGCCTCCACCCACCGTGAGAATATACATACTATCACTAGAATGTACCTCAAGCCATTGCACCTAGGCATCTCCACGAAATCCAGCTGTAGTCTATTGAAGGGCCCTCCTGACCTTCCAATATGACTCAGTGTAACTACAGTTTTCTTTCCAGCATTCATCTGTTGACATGTAACACACCTCTGACATACTGTCTCAGCCATTGCTCGGAACCGTGGGTTATACCACGTCTGTCTGAACACCCTCATCATTGCGTCTCTACCCAGGTGTGCCTGACCATGTATCAATCTTGCCATCGGACTCAGCAATTCTTCCGGCAACACAGCTCTCCCATCGGTTGATACCCACACATCCACTTCTCCTCTCTCGCACCCAGCCTTGATCCAGCCCTCTCTTTCCTTGGTTGAGACTTCATCTTGTAATCTCTTAAGCTCTTCCCAAGTGTCTGCCATGGCCAACATTATGCTGAGATCGGTTCCCTCTTGGCTCTCTTCTATCTCCCTGCCTGTGTATATGCATCCTTGTTCTGCGCAGAAGCGGGCTACCTCATCTGCGTAGTTATTACCCAAGGATACAAAGTCCTCCCCCTTCCCATGGGCTGAACACTTTACAACAGCAATTTCTTTCGGATGCTGTAATGCTTCTAACAATTGTCTTACATATTCTCCATTACGAATGGGTGAGCCAGATGATGTCAAAAATCCCCTCTGAGACCATAACTGCCCGAAGTCATGCACCACGCCAAAGCCGTATTGGCTGTCTGTGTAAATCGTGATTCGACTCGATCAGCGGCCAAACAGGCACGGGTCAAGGCAATGATCTCAGCTACCTGCGCGGAGCGTACTCCTTCTAGGCAAGCGGCGTCGACCACTCCTGAAATAGTACATACAGCAAACGCTGCTCTCAATTGCCCCACACTGTCTCTTAAGCATGAACCATCGACAAAGAAAATTTCATCTGGGTCATCCAATGGCTCATCGACAATGTCAGGTCTCGGTTTGGTGCAAAGTTCGGTCACATCGAGACAATCATGGTCCTCACAATCTTCATCATCTGTGTTCGGTATAGGCATCAATGTCGCAGGGTTCAAGATGGAGCACCTTTTCAGAGTCACATTCTCTGCGGCAAGTATGACTTGCTCGTACCTTGTTAACCTATTGTTCGTTAGGTGCTGGGTCTTGGTCCTGGTCATTAATAACTCAACCGAATGTGGTACATGTACAGTCAATGGATGTCCCATTACAATGCTTTCACATCTTTCAATGCTGACACCTGTTGCAGCAACGGATCTTAGACATCCGGGCAACGCAGAAGCTACTGGATCTAAAGTAGCTGAAAAATAAGCAACTGGTCTACGGACACCTCCATGGTTCTGAGCTAACACTGCTAATGCACATCCTCCTCTCTCGTAACAAAACAATGAAAAGGCCTTGTTGTAATCAGGCATTCCCAGTGCGGGAGCCCTGCACAAATCATCTCTCAACTGCAGGAATGACATCAAGCACTCCTCGTCCCATGGTACCGGATCACTCACATCCTTGTGTGTAAGCCTCTGCAGAGGCTTTGCTCTCAAGGAGAAACTAGGAATCCACTGTCGACAATAGCCAACCATTCCCAGAAACATCCTAACTTCCCTCTGTGTAGTGGGTACCGCCATGCTCATTATTGCCTCAATTCGATCTGGTGACACCTTCCTCTTGCCTTTTTCTAATCTGTGTCCCAAGTACTGTACCTCATTCAAACAGTACTGCAGCTTGTTCGGGGACACCTTATGTCCATTCTCTGCTAAGTGGTTCAACAAGGCTACTGTGTCAATTCTGCAAGCATCTTCTGTTTCTGAGGCAATGAGCAAGTCATCTATGTACTGCACGAGAACTGAGTTCTGCGGCAGCACAAGACTCTCAAGGTTCTTCTTCAGGATCTGGTTAAAGATCGATGGACTTTCCGTATACCCTTGAGGGATACGACACCATGTTAACACGCGATTCTCTAGCCTAAATGCAAAAAGAAATTGGCTTTCCTCGTGGAGCGGTATCGAAAAGAAGGCTTGACACAAATCGATAACCGTAAACCACTCGGCTTCACATGGGATCTGGAACAGTATTACTGAAGGATTCGGTACCACTGGGCAACAAGGGACAACTATCATGTTGACCTTCGCAGGTCTTGCACGATCCTGTATTTCCCGCTCGGTTTCTGTAGTCCCATTATGGGTGAATTACAGGGACTACCTCTGATCTCCTTCAAAATACCCTTCTCAATGAAAGTCTCGATCACAGGTTTTATTCCTGCAATCGTTTCTATCGATAAATTGTATTGAGGTGTTCTAGGGAAATCAACATTCTGTTTCACCTCAATCCGCACTGGTTCAACCCCTCTGATTAAACCTATTTCGTCTCCTGCGAAATCCCACACCACAGGCGACACTGCGTCTCTCAGATCATGTGGAAGTTCTTCCACAGTCACCATTGGGTACAGATCTATACACAGATGCTGATTGGCCATCTTAAAGTCAGCATCATCATCTCTCGTCTGGACCTCCACTCCTCGTGGTGTACAATAAATCGTGCAGTTCAATTTGCACAACAGATCTCTTCCCAAAAGACAAACTGGACTCGTGTCACATACTACAAACTGATGTCTAGTTTGGAAAGTACCTATCTTTACTAAGATCGGTTCTGTCAATGGGCTGCTCATCTTCTTGTTCGCTACTCCGACAACCTGGATTGATTGTCCCGAGAGGGGTAGGTTAGGGACCACTGCAGATCTTACAGTAGACCGGGTAGCTCCAGTATCAACCAAAAGTGTTGCAGGATTGCCCTCAATCTCTGCCTCTACAAAAGGTCCTCTCTGGTCTACCTCCAAGACCGCTCCAAGTGTGCAGTCTTCCTCCCCTCTCAGGCACCGTCAGGATAAAGGGTCTAAGCTATCCTCAGCATATCGTTCGAACAGGGGCATCTGTTGATATGTTCGTGTTCCTTGTGAAAACCTTGGAGCTTGGGGAATCTGAGCTTGAGAATTGTAAACCCCCCTTTCATCGTTCTAGGTCTCGTTATTGTGTTAACCACCTCTTGCGCGGGTGCCTGAGCCCCTCTTCCTCTTCCTGTACCTGATTAGCTGGGTTCAAAGGACACTCGCGTTTCCAATGTCCGACCTGGCGACAAAGATGACACGCAGTGGTCTTCTTTAGTGTGGCCACGTCCACTCCTGTCTTGGGGTCTACTGGTTTTCCCTTTCCCTGTACCTGCCCATTCTGGTTTCCCTGGAAATTTCCTTGCTTTCTCCCCAAGGTCCCTCCACTAGGCTGATTCTGTGCTGTCTGCATCTGGACAAGCATCAATTTGTCTTTTAGCTTTCGATGTTTTGAATCCACCTCATCACTACAGTACCTCGCGTACCGCAAAATTTCATCTAGTGGCTTGTTCTGCCAGCAGATCAAATGGTGCTGTATCATGAGGCTGATTTCCCCTCTCAGACCTGTTACAAACTTTGAGACAAACTGTCCCATATCCTTAGGGTCCAAAACATCCAACCCACTATACTGTTTAAAAACTTGCAGAAGTCTTTCGTAATACTCATGCACCGTTTCCTTGGGTTCCTGTACAGTCCGATCTATCTTAACCCAATCTATATCCTGCGGTGAAATCTTCGACTTCAACCACGTAATCACCTGCTCATACTTTTTCATGACATCAGGTGATGGACCATTTGTAACCGCCTCTCTTTTCGGTTCCGAAGTCGGCCACTCAATAGCGACTTTACATGCTGTCCACAAATCTCCTGGTACCACTATGTCAAACAAAGTGTTCAAATCAATCCACAATACTTTTGAAATTTTCACAAACCGCTCAACCTGTTTGTACCACTCCACCGGTTTTTCCCTCAGCCGAGGAAAATCATTTGTAAATGCAGCCAAATCACCTCTATTCCACGGCACATGCACGTACCCTCCATTCTGTACTTCTCGTAAAGGAAAATTTCCTACACCCGTCGCCCCCTCCAGGCGGCGGCGTTTCCCTTCTGCTCTCTTTACTGGTTTCTTTTTGGACCACCTTTCTTCCCATTTGTCCAACAAAATCCATATTCTCATTCCTATGATCAGGTCTCTGGTGTGCGTCTTTAACCCTGTGATTCTTTTCTCCTCCAACTCCTGATCACTGTAATGCAATCTGTGTGGTCCCTGTAACGCTTTAGTTTTATTCAGGTCCACCTCATATCTTTTGGCCAAATCCCTCAATCTATCATGTGCCATTCTAGCTTTTCGAGTCACATCTTTTGCTACAAACAGCAGCTCATCTGATCCATAGATTTCTATCCTTTCCAAAGGCAGACCCCCACTGATCATTTCGTCTACCTCTGCTTTCAGCCTCACTACGTCTAGCAACCTTGCCTGTACTGCACTCCTCAGTACATCTCGACAACCTGAACCGTCCCGCTCATCACAGTCACTATTCTGTCCTTGTGACCTATTCCCTTCCATATTCCTGGAACCTGGTCTGTCTTCCGAGACATTTTGTGCCCTATCTCTTTGCATCCTATCCTCTTGGTTCGTTACTGTTGGTGTCCACTCCCTCAAAGCTGACTTAGATTCCCGTAAAGACCTCGGTCTTTCCGGTCTCTCCTCTTCTCGCCCACATGAAGAGTCCGCAGTAGCCGGTAACGGCGTACTTGTGTCTATTGGTCTTGGGAAATGAACCACCCTTACTCCAAACCCATTCCCACTCTCACTGTTTCCTTCTTCCCTTCTCATCGGCACGGAGCTCCCTTCTCTCACTCGGTCTGGGTCATATACCGGTACTATAGGGCCAATGGTAACCGGTACTGTCAAGGAGTCCGGTAATCTTGTGTTCCCCCAGGAGGCTGTGTTATCATAGACGCCGTAGCTCCCTCCGTTCCTGTGGAAATTCTTCCCACTACTCTCATGCTAGTCTGGTTCTGACTCTCATCAACTATTGCCACTGCTGGGGTTGTCTTTCCCTCTTCTGAATCTGGGTTAAATGGTGGTGGCCTCTCCGCCAACATCCTATCCAACAGACTGTCATCTAAATCACTGTCATCCTCATCGATTCTTGTAATCTTTCCATTTTGTATCAGCAGTGGGTATAACTTATCTCCTTCGATCGTGTCTGCTCTCCACCTTTTCTCCAAGGCATCCCATTTTGCATCTTGAAATGCCCTGACCGATTTCTTCACCCTTTCCTGGCATCTGTCCTTCTTCCTATCATACGCTGCCCTTATCCACGCATGTAGTGCCTCAAACTGTGTTGGTCTAGGTAGTGGTCGTAATGAAGCCATTACACTCTTGAGCTGGTACAGCACCTCTAACCTGAAAGTACCATATCGAGGGAACGACAATTCTCCTTCTGCTTCTGTCATTTTATGCCAATTCTCAAGCCAAATTATGGTATGCAATCCTACATTCTTTGCCATATAATGTGCTGGTGTATCCTCGGGAGGAGCTTCCTCTCCCTCCCGAACAACCACATGTCTATCACCTCTACAAAGTTCCCTTAAAGCTTTAAAACATTTCATGATGAATCAACTTTGTTATTCGTACTCAAAATGTCCGCTTTTACTTCCTGATTTCAATCCTCCAATCCCAGCGCGGTTCACACCAACCAGCCTATCGCAGCGCGGCACTAGTCTGACGTCACGTTTCCTCCGCTCGCAGCAGTTCCCCTCCTTTCTAATTCACTTGTTCTCACTCGCATCCGTCCCAATTATACTCTGAAATAATGTTCGTCCTACCGAACTATTACCTCTCTGACCGTCAGTCTTACCAATGACCGATCAGTCACTTGAGCTTGTTGACCTCAATCTGGCAACCGTCTGTCCACGAACGACCGGACAATCGCCTCTAATACACTCGATAGGATTCAATCACTCGATGTTCTGCACACCATAACCTACGACCTGCGTTGGTTATTCACACACTCACACATGTGTCCCTATCTTCTGTGGGTCTGTCAATGACGTCTCGTGACCCCCACAACTCTGGTCAACGTTCTCAACTCTGGGTGTATTCCACACCACAATAAATCTCCCGGTCCCGCGCGCGCTCACGGTCCGTTTCTCAATCACTCAACTTTCGTTCCAACTCCGCAAGACATCACACAACAATATAACACCGCAATCTACCAAACATCACTCTTTTCATACTCACTCTACTACGAACTGCTACTTCCGCCGCACCGTCACTCTCCGTCAGTTTTCCACGACCTCCGACATCCTTTTCTCGCGGTTCTCTGGATCTGCGTCACTCGGGCTCTATGGGGCAACTTAATCTCCTATCTTGCTCTAGATCTCCCCTTACCATCAAAGGTAACCATCCTACTCTGCTACCAACTGATAACGCCGATTCTTATCTAATTATCTATAAGAACCCTCTGGCCGCCAAGATCTTTTTACCTGTTGAATAGTGTAAAGGAGAGAATGTCATCAGGTTAGATATCAGCATTCATTTTTTTATCTGAAAGGACCACTGACTCCGAATTCAAGTTTGAGAATTTATTATCGCCAAAAATAACTGAACGTGCAGGCACCTCAACACGAGGTTAAAGAAATAGATGGGCACTAATACAAATAATAATCTACGCAGGAGTCTCATCCGACTCAGGATAAGAAGAATACACAGTTCTAGGAGGACCAACCAGAATATGATGGCTCCTATTTCTAAGTTGCTCTTCATGGGCCTAAACAAGCTTAAAATCAATTGCTGTCCCTACACTAACGCTAAGTGACATCCCTGCATAACGATTTTCCCAGGCAAGAAAGAATAAAAGGTGTCAGCTGTGAAGACTTCCTAAGAAGTGCAATCACCATATACCTAAGCTCAGCTCTGTCCTTCTCTCTGGTCTCCCCTACCGCTTCTCTGGCCTCCTCCCTCAGGGCACTATCCCTAATACAAAACCATACTACAAAGGTACACGCCTTGTTTACGCCCTCTTGGCCAGGTCTTCTTTCTTGTGCTTTTCCATTGAAACGGTGACTTCATCCTGGACGGTTTCGTTGACCTTGAGTCCCAGGCGCCTTCTCCGCTGAAAGTATCATCCCTAAATTCCATTGCACTCCCCGTACCATGCCTCCCATCTTTCTAACTTTTGAAAACAAAGAGTTAGTCTTTACTAACGAGACATGTGTCCTTGCACCTGCAACAAAAGATACGTTCAACAGAAACCTTCTACTGTGCTAATTAAATCTACCGTTTGTGCCCAGAGAGCCTTTCCAAGAGAAACCCTTTTCGGCCTACATTATAAGCTAACATAAGAATATACCAGGCCTTCCTTAAGCATATATGTAGTCAGGCCCTTACATATAACTTTTAAACACACATCTTACTTTTCCCTATAAGCATATTCATTACGATTCATTATGCAAACAATGAATTACATGTGCAACTTTAATATGGTGCACGTTTAAACTACTGCAATTACATTACATACACGAACTAATTCCTCTATGCATTATGTTCACACAATTCAAAAAGCATTACATTACATCATTATCCTAACACCATTATACTGTTGAATTCACTTCGTTTCAGTGAACTATTCATTCTTTGCTAAACATGCATGAATATACAATGAATATAAACGAATATATGTCTGAATACATGTGGGTGCGGCCTATCAGTGATTATGATGCACCCCTACAATTCACAAGAACATTTCGCTCTATCAATCTCACATTCGTACTTGTGAAAGGAATCAGCAGAGACAGTTTCTTTCTTCAAACCATGTATTGTGACTTATGTCCTCTGTGATGCAGTATAGTGGACACTACTGGCAGCGGTATGCATGTGGAGGATATACTGAGCATGATTACACATAGCTAAGGGTGTAGGGGTACATGTGATTAGCTGTTGCATGTGGGATGTGGGCTTCAGAGTTACATCTGCTTGGCTGTTGCTGTGCTAATGTTCATTTGCAAGTAGCTGCGGTGCTGCGGACTTTGACACAGACGGTATACATTTAGCCTACCAGACCGCTTGGCATCATGGGCACAGTCCATCTCAGTTCCATGTGACAGGTGTGCTGCTGTTGTTACTCATGCACGCGTGCGTGTGAGTTGACATCAGGGCATGGGCTTACGTGCATGCAACGGCGTCCCACTTGTTGTTGCCATATGGTGGATACTGGACATGTCACAGTCACTGGGGTCGTGTTGTTGTTGTATGCACTTGTCGTCCATGCAAAGGTCCTGTTACGGGATTTCCGGGAGGGGGAAAAGGGGTGCAGCTCTCACATACTCCAGCCGGGCGATTCCTGTCCACTGGGCGGTGCATATGTCCATGGGCGCAGGATCCATGTCATGGCATAGTTGTACGTGCAGTTCTGTCCATGTGGGTGCGATACACATATCCCATGCCACTGCCTCCCCGATACATGCAGAGTTCCTGGATGTGATGGGGAACGGAGTGCATGTCCCGGACACATCCGATGTCATGGCAGTGTCGTTGATGGTGTGGTATCAGTTGCAGGTCGTTTGGTATGGCTGTTGTGGTGGTTACTGGCCATCCGTGCGGAAGCTAAGCATGGGTACAGTGTCGGACATCATGGCTCAATTGGGGGATTGCGCCGGGGTCCTACGAATTGACAGGTTGTCAGGTATGCGATGGCTTCCTGCAGGGCTTCCATTTCATTGGTGGTATACATGTTTGCCAGCCAATGTAGCAGATGGTGGCTGTCACGGTGTTGTTCGTAAGTTGTCCCTTGTAGGAGCATGATGGGGCATGCTGGGTGACATTCGATGTAGCTGTGATCCATGATCCGTCGTGTGGAGGTACAGTGGTCCCATTGCAGTGTGGGTCCGATGTTCGCCACATACGGCATGCCCCCATAGGCTGAACAGGCCCTGTCGTGTGCGTCCAGAGGGTGGAATAGTGGTAGCAGGTCCGCCCTTGGACATGCCGGGTTGAGAGGCACAACTCCACAGGATGGTGGAAGGGACACCTCCGACAGTAGAAGACGGGTATGACGCAGCTGAACAATGCGATGCGGTAAGTCAGTCGGTAACTTACATTCAGCAGGGATAGGGGTTCGCATCCCAGTAGCTGTATCAGGTTGTGTTTGTACAGCTTGACCTGTTTGGCGTAGTTGGGTAGGTGTGTTGTAGGTGCCATTTTGCTGCGGGGCGATGTGGTGGCGTGCTCCGGCTGTGTGTGCAGTCTGCAGTGTGCAGGCTCTGAGGTTGCTGTGAGATCTGTGATGGTCGTAGGGGGGCAGGACTTGTGTTCTGTTAGCTTGTGCGGGAGGACACGGGCCCTCATCCCACGTGCTTCTCTGAATGTTCAAGGTCAGTGGTGTGTGACTCCTTCCAGATAACTTGCATGGGAACGGCATGGGGGAGTTTTATATATTTTTTTCTTTCCCGTTCGGTATGTTCTTAGGTGATATGCGCTATCTGCCCTGTGGTCGGTTTCCTCTGCATGCCTGTGTTGGTCTTTTTTGGGACAATGGCTGTATTCTCCGGCTTGTTTAGTCGGGATGTGGTTTCGGAGTTGGAATGGAAGGTCATTCAGTGCTGTCTGCTCTCCCGTGTGTGGGCGTCAGGCTGTGTTTCCGCTATGCGTTGAGCCTTGTGTGTGGGTGTCATTCTTGGGTCCACCTGTTGTCGGTCCCCGGGCTCTTTGGTGTTCCGCTTTGTATGTCTGGTTCATGGGTGCAGGGTGGTATGGGTGTTTCTGTGTGGTACTGGCGTACCTCTTCCCGACGGGGCCCATGTTCTACTGGGTGGTGTTGCCGCCGCTGTGTGCTTCGCCATGTTTGTCACACAGGGGTGTGTCCTGATGTTGCGTGACTTCACTGACATGTGGGCGTCGGTTGTGTGACGTTGGGTGTTGTCCGTGAATTGGGCGTTGGGGTCATGACTGTGGCAGGCCTGTCACGTGTCAAATGCAAAATCGGCCACCTCACTTAGGGGCCGATTACGATGGCGGAAGGCCCACCACCGCCAGCAGTGCGGTGGCGGGCCCTCCGCCATCGTACGTGGATTCCCCGCCCGCCCAATTAGGATGGCGGGGGGAATCCTCTGTGCAGCGTGGCGGTCGCAAAGACCACCCGCCACTGTTCCGCAAGGCGGTCCTTTTCCGCCCGCCTTGCGGAACCAAAACATAGGGAATCCTTGCGGCGGTGCCTTGCAGGCACTGCCATAGGGATTACGATATCCCTTTCTGCCACGAAAAGACAGGCGGAAATGGATTCGGGGGCCCGTTGCAGGCCCCCCTTGTGTTGGGGGGAGGCAGTGGTGCACTGGGGGGGGTACCCTCCTGCATTTCCCTGCACTGAGTGGCAGGCACCGCGTGGTGCCTGCCACGTAGTGCAGGGAAAGGCACTACATGCATTTTTACTATTGCGGCGGGTGCTGCTGGCTGCAGCACCCGCCGCAATGGTAAACATGCAAGATGCGACCGCCATGGTGGCGGTCGCATCGTAATTTCACGTGCGGGACCACCGCCATACAGGCAGGCGGTCCCAATCACCACCTCGATGGTGGACGGACTCAAGTCCGCCAGCCATCGTAATGACCCCCTTAATTCATTTTCTTACAAGTAACTATTGAGTAGTCCTACTTAGTATTGGGATATCTGTCCTCTTTGTGTTCCTACTCTTTCATTGTAAATTAGAACACTTAGGGGCCGATTCCGATCGTGGCCGGTAGTGCTCCGAATCGGATTCGGATTCACCGGATCCGATTCGGAGCCCTGTTTCCCGACCGATCGTACGCGGGTCCGGCCGAGCGAGTACGATGCAAGCACCCGCAAAATCGCCGACCGACTCGAACGCGGCTTCAACACGCTCTGACCGACTCGCATGGACACGACTCGCACCGCGCCATGGAGACGTTTCCCGGCCGGGTAAGTACGATGCGCGCCGCGAGCAGTCCGACCGACTCGCGCCATCCGGCTCGAAAAGCTGTCGGAGCCGGACTTTGGGGGTCCGCGTCGGACCCCTGTACGCATAGGCGCGCGAGTCGCACACAGGGGGACCCATGGGTCCCCCTACCTGTGCATGTACGCCGCGATGCGCATGGATGCGTACACGCTGTAGGGGGCGCCTTGTCCGCCTCGCACCCATTGAGTCAATGGGAGCCCGCGTACGCGTTGTACGACCGGCTCCCATTGACTTCAATGGGAGTCCGACCGACTCGAGTCCAATAGCATGCGAATGCATCGTACTCGGTCGGTCGGACTGCTAGGGTCCGATTCGGTCGGAATTCTCTCCGGGTCCGGCTCGGTCGGAGAGATTTCCGGCCCGAATCGGAATCGGCCCCTAAATTGTGTTTAAACCATTTCAATGTGTTAATATAATCATGTTGATGGTCTTTACCTTACTGTGGTACCATCAATTCATTGCAGACATTTCCTTTAAATGTGGATTACATTTCATCCAGTCATCACTCTGCGAATGAAGTGTAATATAGCCTGTACCCAAGTGAATGTTTGGGACATGTGACAGGTCAGCTGTCACAAACCTGAGCTTGACAGTATTATCAGAGCAAGGGCATCGGGAACTTTTTGTGTCACCAGCCAGTACAACATCCCTTCACTTTTCAATGGGGATGGAGGTTCCTGAAATCCGTGAGGAAGACATCCACCCAAAACACAAAGTGAATGGCTTTAGAGACTGGATATCAATAGATGAAACATTTTTAATGATGTGACAGAGAAGGGTGGAGGAAGAGGAAAGCAGCGGAGCAGAGAGAAAATCAGAAAGTGTGGCAGCAGCGAAGAGCAGTGGAGCAAAGAGAGGAGTCGGGGCAATGAGAAGGAAGAAAGCAGTGGAACACTGAGGGGGGCGAAGATGTCAGGCTGGAGGAGTGCAGCGGGCTGAGACAGGAGTCAGAGACAGGAAGCGGGGTGGAGAGCAATGGTGCAGAGGCAGTGGACAGTGGCAGACGGCGAGACTGCCGTTTTCCTCTTTGTTTTAGAAGCAGCCTCAAAGAGGAGGGTCGAGTCCAAAGACGCCACGGCCTCTGTTTTGGGCCATGCACTAAGGCAAGTGTGGGGAAGGTGGTGGAAGGAAGCAAACAAAATGGGGGGGGGGATATAAACACTAACCAAATAACCCAATGATATCGTTGGAAACAACTAGATCTAACAGGTCCTTCTATGAATATAGGTTCATCTTTGCACCTGTCAGCAGGGGGGGGTATCTTTACTATAAATGTTTAGTTAATGTTTTTTCCTCTTAGAATAGCTTGAACAGTAGCGGCCATCGATAATGATGAAATATACTACCCACCAACACATTCCGATTGATACACTGGAAGAGTACCTCTTAAAGTGAACAAAGTATTGTTAAACATGGCTGTTGGTGCTTAAAACTACTGTATACAAATGTATTCACTCCTAATGCTGTAACTTGAAATATCCAATAAATATGTTTAAAAAAAAAAAAAAAAGAACCCAACAAGGGGAAGGTCAAAGAACACCACCAATCATGAAGAAAGGAAAGAAAATGGGAGCTCCGGGTCTTATAGGACTTGGCACAGTTGTTATCATTATGTAAGGAGGAAGTGTAAGGGAGGCTGTCCACCTTATTCACTTAGAAGTAAGTAGTAAGGTAACTCAACTTCAGAGAGCGTGATAACCACAGGGAATCTCACTAACGCCACCTGGGCACTGTGCTGCCACGTAAAGCTGTGTCACAGTTGTATCTCCTCAATGAGTATTCTTTGTTGTCTTGCCAATATAATGGAAGACAAAGGCAGACTTCAATTTCATGCTCATGTGTATGTCTTTTTTTCCCAAGATTTTAATATGTAAAGCAACTAACCTATTAGATGATGATGAACATTCTTAAATTTGTAGTTGAGTTACTGCCGACTGCCGGTGTACTATCAAAACGTGAATCTTACCACTTATTTATATTCATGATTAGCCTGTAATTTCTCTACTTAATTAATCACTGTTGGGAGTACATTATATTTAGCTTTTTAAACAGTGATTCTGGTTATGACCAAGCAAATTTAGAAGGAAAACCAGGCTAATAGAAAAGTACTGCTTTCAGCATTATTACATAATGTCCACAAAAACATTTCATTTCAGTCATGTAATTTAGCCCAGATGGTTGCAAATTATTTAAACCACTTCTAAAAATTGGAATTTAATTTGATTTTAAGTGCATAGCACCTGGTACCTTTTCATTCGCTATCCTTATGTTGCTCTTGTGTTAAGATACCGGGTTTTGGCTGTGCGTGAAGTTTTACCCACGTATATCTTCCCTCAGTGGCATTTGATCATATAAATTACAATTAGTTATGTCATGTATTGCCCTAGTTTTATTTGTTCTCGAACAGCTGGAGGACGGGGAATAAAGCCTTTAATGAAATGCTTACAATGAATGCATTTCAAGAAGGGATATGTCCCAACTTGGCACCAGTAAGGGTTCTTTGTTTGTTCCAAGTGTTACTTGCTTTTCCCACGCTTTGGTGCCAGCATTGATTAGGATGTCTTTAATACTTCCTTCCCATTTAAAGGACCTTTATTGGTGTGTCCGGGAGAGGTCTGCTTAAGTCTGAAAATGATACAATAAGCCTCCAATGTATAACATCCTTGCAATTTTCCGAGTTTGCTTTGAATATTGTTCACAAAAACTGGTCTTTTGGTTTTAGTTGCTACTTGCCTGTGTCTCAGATTTTCACGCAGGGGCGGCTCCTCCGTTTGAGCGGAGGAGTGTCACCCCACTTAAAACTTCCCAGAGATGAAAAATAAAATGGCAATGAATTACCATTTTATTTTTCATTCCCTGTCCCGCGCCGATCGTCAGGACAGCGGCGGGCCGCTGCTAAGTGACAGCAGCAGGTAGGTGGGTGGGCTGGTATGGCACTGTTTAAAGCATGTCTTTTTGGCCGGCCGTCTTGCAATGGCCAGCCACACATGCGCACTTTAAACTTCTCTAACCCAGCTGTCTTAGGACAGCTAGGTTAGAGCAAGCAAAAGCCTCCAGAGAGCTGTGGAGTGCCGAGTGAGGCCGCTCCCACCAATCCTAGGGCTGCTCTCATGCTGGTGAGAGCAGCCTTAGGATTTTGCAAGGTAGTTGCTGCATCTGGTTCCTGTGTCAAAAGAAGAGGTCCTGACGTCGCAGAGTTCAGATATGTTTAATATTTTAAAATATATTATTTTAAGCACGCCTGCCCCCGCCCCCCTTATCGCCGTAGATGCCAGCCGCCACTGTCTTCAAGATTATATTGTATGATTCTTTGTTTGGCCTTTTCAGTTGTCCTTGTTACACAAACTCCTAGTGTAAATTTCTCAATCATTTTCTTCTCTGGCAAAGTGCATTTGTGGGGTTTCAGAACCTTTCTTTTTAACTCTAAATAGTTCTGAATATGGAAAATGTTGAAGCAAGTTGTGTGGATAAAAGCTATGTCCATGTAAAAGATTGTTTCATTCAGTAGCCTTTGTGAAAAGTGTAGTTGAGCAGTTATCATTTTGTAGTGTTACGTTCACATCCAAAAAATGGACGATTCCTTTGTTTAGAGTGTAAGTGAACTTAATCTGATCACGGACCCGGTTCAGTTGCTTAATGTTTAATTTCAGCTCTTCTCTAGAGCCATACTGTGCTTGTTCTCTGGAGCCTTGCCATCTGGAGACTTACAATGAACAAATTCTAGGCGTCATCATAGTGTTGTCATGCAGTATCTTATGCTATATGGTTTGTAAAGCACTACAAATACCCCAATGGGAATCCTAGCACTGTAGTAGAAACAGCTGCAGGCCAATGATACACTAAAATTAAAAAAGGCTTCTTGAAAGTGATTTGTTAGAAATGGGGGTCTCTAGTTGGCAGAGGTAGGTTCCTTTGACCAAGTAGGGGTCCTTGCTTCTAGTCAGGGTAAGGGGGCTACACTCCCAAAATAACCCCTGCTCACCCCCTTGGTAGCTTGGCACAAGCAGGCAGGCTTATCTCAAAGGCAGAGTGTAAAGCATTTGTGAACACATACAGTAATACAGTACAAATGGACACCACACCAGTTTAGAAAAATAAGTAATCTTTATCTAGACTTGACACAAGACCAAACGACAAAAATCCACAATACAGTATTCAAAAATATGACTTTCAAATGGTAGAAATAGCTTAGTTCAATGTAGATGGTAAATGCGACACTTTACTCTCAAAGTACCTTGGATGCGTCACGCAAAGCAAACAAAAAGGGTCGCAGGTAAGGTGATGCGTCGTTCCTTACACTCAGGGGAGTGGATGCGTCGGTTCCTTACTGCTACGCAAGGGAGTTGACACGCCGCTTCCTTACTGCGTGGGGAGTTGATGCTCGGTTTCTTACTGCGTCCCGGTACGATGCGACAAGATGGCGCCTCGATGCGATGCGACGATCCGGTGCGATGCGACAAGATGGCGTCTTTGATGCGATGCGAGAACTTGGATACGATGCGTGCATGCCCGACGGACGTGCGGCTAACTCGGTGGATTCTTGAGCCGCGACAGGCCCTGCGACACGCTTCTCCGGTGATGCGACCGCAACCTCTGCGGCGGCGACACGCTTCTCCGGCGATGCGACCCGCTTATTCGGCGATGCGTCGGCAAACAGCTGCGGAACGCTTCTTCGGCGATGCGACGACAACAGCTGCGCCGGCGACACGCTTCTTCCTCGTTGCATCGCGCTTCCAGCTCCCGGCAACACGCAGTCTCTAGAGGTCCCAAAAACAGCAGCAGGCACCTCTCTGCAGGTAGAATTCCCAGCAAGGAAATTCAGGGGAGCTGGTGGTGAAGTCTTTGTGTCCCTGAGACTTCAGAACAGGAGGCAAGCTCAGCTTCAAGCCCTTGGAGATTTTCCTCAAGATGATAAAGTACACACAAAGTTCCTTCTCTCCTTTCCTTGGCAATAAGTAACCACTGCAGGCCAACCCCAAACAGTAACCAGCGCAGGGGCAGTCTCCTCCTTCAGCTTCCTTGGTTTCTCTCCTTGGCAAAGGTTTGTCTTGATTCCCAGAAGTGATCTAAAGTTCTGGGATCTGGGCCCCTCTTTTTATACACACAATTTCTTTGTTCTCTGAAGGCAGAGAGTGTCTGTACCCAGCCCAAACCAGTTCTGTCCTCCCTGGTGCAGCTTCCTGGCAGGAGGTGGAGGCAGCATTGTTGAAAGCAGACCTGGCCCAGGTAGCTGAAAAGAAATCTCCTCCCCCTACTCTCTATTCTATGTAGGCTCAGGCAAGTGAAAGGAAATCTCCTCCCCCACTCTCTATTCAACCCAGGTCCTATTCAGCCCAGCCCTGACTCATCAGACTGCTGGAGCCAAAGCCTTCTCCAGCCCCCTGTCACTCACAAACCAGACATGGAATACACAAACCTAGCAGAGGCATACTGGATGGTTAGGCAAGAAAATACCTACTTTCTAAAAGTGGTATTTTCAAACACAGAATGTAAAAATCACCCACACTAAAAGATGTATTTTAACATTCTGAGTTCAGGCATACTAAACTTTATTTTCCCTATCTTGTTCCTAGGGTCATTTATGTTTATAAGATGTTATAAACTAACTCCCCATTCTGGCCTATGGGAACAGATAGCCTTGCAATAGTGAAAAACGAAATTGGCTGTAATTCACTATCAGGACATGTTACACACACCAGGGCATGTCCTACCTTTCACATACAATGCACCCTGCCCATAGGTGTACCTTGGGCCTACCTTAGGGGTGACTAACATGTAGAAAAGGGAAGGTTTAGAGACTGGCAAGTGGGTGCACTTGCCAAGTCGACATGGCAGTCCCAGACTGCACACAGGCTGTGCAATGGCAGGCCTGAGCCATATTTTACAAGCTGCTTCTATGGGTGGCACAATCAGTGCTGCAAGCCCACCAGCAGCATTTGATTTACAGGCCCTGGGCACTCATGGTGCACTGTACTAGGGTCTGACAAGTAAATCAAATAAGCCAATCATGGAGTCACTTAATCCATTACAACAATTTACAATAGGGAGCACTTGCACTTTGGCACTGAACAGCAGTGGCAAAGTGCCCAAAGCATCTAGACCAGCAAAAACATAGCAAAAACATAGGAGGCAACAGTGAGAAAATGGAAGGGAGACCCACGCCAATGGTGCCAGGTCTAACACGTGTCCCCTCCAGCTGAAATGTGGGGAGAACTACCCACCCTCTTGGGAGTTCTCTTCACTAAGGCGGAAAAATCTGGACAGACCATCAGCATTGGCGTGTTCTGTACCAGGGCGGTGTTCCACCGTGAAGTCCATCCCCTGTAGGGAAATGGACCACCTCAACAGCTTTGGATTCTCACCCCTCATCTGCATCAACCATCTGAGGGGCCTATGGTCTGTATGAACCCGGAAGTGAGTCCCAAACAAGTATGGTCTCAACTTCTTCAGTGCCCAGACCACAGCAAATGCCTCACGCTCAATTGCACTCCACCTCTGTTCCCGTGGAAGTAACCTCCTACTAATGAAGGCTACAGGTTGGTCAAGGCCCTCCTCATTCATGTGTGAAAGTACAGCCCCCACACCATGCTCTGAAGCGTCTGTCTGCACAATGAATTCCTTTGAGAAGTAGGGCGCCTGAAGCACGGGCGCAGTGCACATGACAGTCTTCAGGGCATCAAAAGCTTCCTGACAGGTGTCAGTCCAGTTCACTTTCTTGGGCTGCTTCCTGGAAGTCAGCTCTGTCAAGGGGGCAACAATGCTGCCATACCCCTTGACAAACCTCCTGTAGTACCCTGTGAGTCCTAAAAAGGCTCTCACCTCTGTCTGGGTCTTGGGGGGCTCCCAAGCCAGGATGGTATCAATCTTGGGCTGTAGGGGCGCCACCTGGCCACTCCCAACCTGGTGTCCCAAGTACACCACGGAACCCTGCCCGATCTGGCACTTACTCGCCTTGATCGTGAGGCCTGCCCTCCGCAGCACCATCAACACTTCCCAGAGGTGGCGCAGATGTTCTTCCCAACTGGCGCTGAACACTGCGATGTCATCCAGGTAGGCGGCACTGAAATCTTCCAGTACAGCCAACACCTGGTTGACCAACCTCTGAAAGGTGGCAGGGGCATTCTTCATCCCAAAGGGCATAACCCAGAATTGGTAGTGCCCATCTGGTGTGGAGAATGCGTACCTCTCTTTTGCCCCATCAGTTAAGACGATCTACCAGTACCCAGACGTTAAGTCAAACGTACTGAGATACTAGGCAGCCCCTAACCGATCAATGAGCTCATCAGCTCTGGGGATGGGGTGCGCGTCAGTCCTGGTGACTGAATTGAGTCCTCGGTAGTCCACACAGAACCGGAGTTCGGGTGTGGCACCAGGCGCGGCAGCCTTTGGGACCAAGACCACTGGGCTGGCCCAAGGGCTGTTAGAGGACTCAATCACCCCTAACGCAAACATCTTGGAGACCTCTTCCTTGATGCAAGCTCTCACCCTGTCAGTCACTCTAAGTTTTGTGTTTTACAGGAGGACTCTCCCCAGTGTCCACATCATGGACGCACCACTCAGTGACACCGGGAGTCAGGGAGAACAGATCAGGAAACTGTCATAACAGTTGGCGACAGTCATCTTGCTGCTCAGGGGTCAGGGCGGAAGAGAGGTTCACACTGTCCACTGACCCATCTTGCTCTGTTGCAGACAGGAGGTCAGGAAGAGGCTCAGTCTCCTCCTCCATTCCATCATCTGTCGCTAGGAGCATGCCCACTTCGGACCTCTCCAAGTGGGGCTTCAGGCGGTTTACATGCAGGACCCGCAAAGGGTTCCTAGGAGACCGCAAGTCCACCAAGTAGGTGACATTACTCTTGCGCTCCACCACCTCAAATGGTCCGGTCCACTTTCCTGGAGCGCACAAGGCTCCACGGGGGCCATGACCCACACTTTATGTCCAGGCTGAAACTCGATCAGAGTGGCATTCTGATCATACCATCGTTTCATCTCCTCCTGGCTGGCTTCCAGATTCACCTGAGCGAGTTGCCTGAAAAGCCTAGTTTGGTTTCTGAAGGCCAGCATGTAGCTATATACATCCTGGGGAGGTTTACTGGGAGCTTTCTCCCAGCCTTCTTTTACCAAACTCAGAGGTCCTCTTACAGGGTGACCATACTGCAGTTCAAAGGGACTGAACCCTAAGGACTTCTGTGGCACCTCTCTGTAAGCAAACAGAAGGCATGGCAAGAGGACGTCCCACTTACGCCTCATAGGTTCCTCAAGACCCATAATCATGCGTTTTAGGGTCCGGTTGAATCTCTCAACCAGCCCATTACCTTGGGGGTGGTAAGGAGTGGTGAACTTGTAGGTTACACCACACTCCTGCCACAGGGACTTCGTATACTTAGATATGAAGTTGGCACCACGGTCTGACACCACCTCTCTGGGGAACCCCACACAGGAGCAAATCCCCATCAATGCACGTCCCACCATGGGGGCCGTCACAGTCCGGAGAGGGATGGCTTCCGGGTACCGGGTGGCATGGTCCACCAAGACCAGGATGAACCTGTTGCCCATGGCTGTCTTGGGATCCAGAGGCCCCACAATGTCAATGCCCACCCTTTCAAAGGGGGTGCTGACCACAGGGAACGGTTGGAGAGGAGCCTTTTGCTTCCTCCCACTCTTATCACTTGCCTGGCAAGTCTGACAGGTCCTGCAATGAGTATCTGAACTCTTGCGCATTTGGGGCCAATAAAAGTGGGTGACAAGCCGTTCAAAGGTCTTGTCTTGCCCCAAATGTCCTGCTAAAGGCACATCATGAGCCAGACCCAGTAGGAAGGCTCTGAAGCGCTGGGGTACCACCAGCACACGGGCTGACCCAGGCTCAGCAACCTTAGGCTCGATATACAGGAGACCATTCTCCCAGTAGATCCAATGTGATCCAGACTGATCACCTGCTGCCTGGTTTGTGGCCTGTTGCCGCAAACCCACAAGAGAAGGGCACTTCTTCTGCTCTTTGCAGAACTCTTCCCTGGAGGGTCCTCCTTCCTGCTGCCAATGGGTCATCTCAGGCAGGTCCCCCAGTTCAGCTACTTGTTCCCCTGTAGGTTCCAGGGCATCACCCTCAAGGTCTGCCTCCTCCTGGACTGTGGGAACTTCGGGGGCCGGTTTCCCGTGCCCCCTGCCTCTTCTCTTTAAGGCAGGTACCTGGGCCACTCTTTCAGGCTCCAGGTCCTCTTGAATACCCTTACTGGCTGCCATGGACCGAGTGGTCACACACGCCCACTCAGGCAGACCCAACATCTCCAAATGAGCTCTTTGCTCCACCTTAGCCCAAGGGGAGCTTTCCAAATCATTGCCTAGCAGACAGTCAACAGGCATGGCTGGCCTCACAGCTACTTGAAAGGTACCTGAGACCCCCCCCCACTCAAAGGGAACCTGGGCCACCTTACAGTGGCTCTCTGAGTTGTCAGCGGCAACTACAGGGTAAAATGCATGGGGGATCACCTGCTCTTCAGAAACTAGCCGACAACTGACAGCTGTCACACTGGCTCCGGTGTCTCTCAGAGCCTCCACCCTATGGCCATTGATGGTCACCCACTGCCTGTATTTCTTAGTGTTATCAGGCAGCTGGGTCGTAGGGACCATCTCACTGTCTCCTAAAGAGACTAGGGACATCTCTGCGGGATCCCACCAACCTTGGGCACCCAACTCCTCCCCCAGGGCTACACTAGCCATCTGCCGGGGCGGTGCACCAGTGGGTGCTGCATTCGCTTTCATGGGACACTTAGGATTCCAGAAGCAGTGGCCCACCTGACCACAATTATAACATTTCCTGGGCCCCTTCTGAACAGGCTTATCTGTCGGGGCCCCAGGCTTCTTCTCAGGGGAGGCTGGGAACCCCTCCCTTGGTTCCCTTGGGGATTACTTTGGGGCCCTTTCTGGAACTCCCTCTGTTTACCCTTGTCCCCCCCAATCTTCTGCTGGGGACCCTGCCCACCTTTGGCGAAGTCTCCCACATGACCCTTGTGGACCCGGGTACTAACCCAGCAGTCCGCCTCCTCAGCAAGCTTCCTAGGGTTAGTCAGATTACTATCAATCAGGTGCTGGCGTAGCTCTGGAAAACAATTACTGGACAAGTGCTCCCATGCAATCAAATCATAGAGCGCCTCAAAATCATTTACTTTGCTACCCTTCACCCAACCATCCAATGCTCTGCAAAAAAAAGACACATATTCCACCCAAGTACTTGACTCCAGTTTCTTACAATTTCTAAACCTTTGTCTGTAAAGCTCTGGGGTCAACCCATACCTGGTCATTAAGGCTTCCTTCATGTGGACATAGGAATTCTGGTCCTCAGAAGGCAAGTCTAACAAGGTGTCCCGCCCATCACTGAGAAACCGCCCCACAACCCCGCTCCCCAATCCTTCTCAGGGACCCAGTGGGAGGACATGGCCACTTCATAGGCCTTAAACCATTGCCGAATATCTTCATGCTTGTGGAACTCCTTAATTACATCTTTGGGGATAAATACTCTTGCTTCTACAGGCACGGATGGTGTGCTGCCACCAGAGGGAGTAATTTCTAAGCTCTTGGCTTTCAACTCCAATTCCCTCAACATTCTCTCATGCTCTAAATGCATTCTCTTTTCTTCCAAGGCTAACTTCTTGCTTTCTAATTCCATCTGACCACCCAGTTTGAGCTTGGCTAGCTCCATCTTATGCATCCTATCCCTCTCCCTGTCCTCCAGCTCTCCTGGGGACAGGCCCTTTGAAGAAACACTGCTGCCTGCCCTGGAAGGAGCTTTCTCCCGGGCAGGCCCAATGGCCCATCTAGCTGCCCATCTGTATTCTCTGCCTCCTCCCTAGGCTCTTCAGGATGCTCAGGAGTATTTCTAGCTTCCAACCAGGCCTTCAGAGCCTTTTGGAACTCCTCCTTCTTGATGATGCCTTTCACAGAGATTTTAAATCTTTTACAGAGGGTTTTAAGCTGTGGCACAGTGTAGGTATCAACCCTCACTTCTTCAAATTGTAGATCCATAGATGCGTTGGATGCTGCTTTGCTCATGGTAACACGGATTGGCAGTTTTTAGCAAAAATAGAAGTCCCAAGGAAAAAATTCTACCAAAATGTATGTGGTCGCGTTATGGTCTGCACTCACTAGCAGTGTACACCAATCACTGTATATGAGTCACAAATGCAAGTCCAAATTCCCACCGCTGCCACCAATGTTAGAAATGGGGGTCTCTAGTTGGCAGAGGTAGGTACCTTAGACCAAGTAGGGGCCATTGCTTCTAGTCAGGGTAAGGGGGCTACACTCCTAAAATAACCCCTACTCACCCCCTTGGTAGCTTGGCACGAGCAGGCAGGCTTAACTCAGAGGCAGTGTGTAAACCATTTGTGAACACATACAGTAATACAGTGAAAACACTACAAATGGACACCACACCATTTTGAAAAATAAGTAATCTTTATCTAGACTTAACACAAGACCAAACGACAAAAATCCACAATACAGTATTCAAAAATATGACTTTCAAATGGTAGAAATAGCTTAGTTCAATGTAGATGGCGACACTTTACTCTAAAAGTACCTTGGATGCGTCACGCAAAGCAAACAAAAAGGGTCGCAGGGAAGGTGATGCGCCGTTCCTTACACTCAGGGGAGTGGATGTGTCGGTTCCTTACTGCTGCGCAGGGGAGTTGACGCGCCGCTTCCTTACTGCGTGGGGAGTTGATGCTCGGTTTCTTACTGCGTCCCGGTACGATGCGACAAGATGGCACCTCGATGCGATGCGACGATCCGGTGCGATGCGACAAGATGGCGTCTTTGATGCGATGCGACAACTTGGATACGATGCGTGCACGCCCGACGGCCGTGCGGCGAACTCGGTGGATTCTTGAGCCGCAACAGGCCCTGCGACACGCTTCTCCGGTGATGCGACGGCAACCTCTGCGGCGGCGACACGCTTTTCCGGCGATGCGACCCGCTTCTTCGGCGATGCGTCAGCAAACAGCTGCGGCACGCTTCTTCGGCGATGCGACGACAACAGCTGCGGCGGCGGCACGCTTCTTCGGGGATGCGACGACAACAGCTGCGGCGGCGACACCCTTCTTCCTTGTTGCGTCGCGCTTCCAGCTCCCAGCGACATGCAGTCTCTAGAGGTCCCAAAAACAGCAGCAGGCACCTCTCTGCAGGTAGAATTCCCAGCAAGGAAATTCAGGGGAGCTGGTGGTGAAGTCTTTGTGTCCCTGAGACTTCAGAAGAAGAGGCAAGCTCAGCTTCAAGCCCTTGGAGATCTTCCTCAAGATGATAAAGTACACACAAAGTTCCTTCTCTCCTTTCCTTGGCAATAAGTAACCACTGCAGGCCAACCCCAAACAGTAACCAGCGCAGGGGCAGTCTCCTCCTTCAGCTTCCTTGGTTTCTCTCCTTGGCAAAGGTTCGTCTTGATTCCCAGAAGTGATCTAAAGTTCTGGGGTCTGGGACCCTCTTTTTATACATACAATTTCCTTGTTCTCTGAAGGTAGAGAGTGTCTGTACCCAGCCCAAACCAGTTCTGTCCTCCCTGGTGCAGCTTCCTGGCAGGAGTTGGAGACAGCATTGTTGAAAGCAGACCTGGCCCAGGGAGCTGAAAAGAAATCTCCTCCCCCTACTCTCTATTCTATGTAGGCTCAGGCAAGTGAAAGGAAATCTCCTCCCCCTACTCTCTATTCAACCCAGGTCCTATTCAGCCCAGCCCTAACTCATCAGACTGCTGGAACCAAAACCTTCTCCAGCCCCCTGTCACTCACAAACCAGACATGGAATACACATACCTAGCAGAGGCATACTGGATGGTTAGGCAAGAAAATACCTACTTTCTAAAAGTGGTATTTTCAAACATAGAATGTAAAAAACACCCACACTAAAAGATGTATTTTAACATTCTGAGTTCAGGCATACTAAACTTTATTTTCCTATCTTGTTCCTAAGGTCAGTTATGTTTTTAAGATGTTATAAACTAACTCCCCATTCTGGCCTATGGGAACAGATAGCCTTGCAATAGTGAAAAACGAAATTGGCTGTAATTCACTATCAGGACATGCTACACACACCAGGACATGTCCTACCTTTCACATACAATGCACCCTGCCCATAGGTGTACCTTGGGTCTACCTTAGGGGTGACTAACATGTAGAAAAGGGAAGGTTTAGGGACTGGCAAATGGGTGCACTTGCCAAGTCGACATGGCAGTCTCAGACTGCACACAGGCTCTGCAATGGCAGGCCTGAGCCATATTTTACAAGCTGCCTCTGTGGGTGGCACAATCAGTGCTGCAAGCCCACCAGCAGCATTTGATTTACAGGCCCTGGGCACTCATGGTGCACTGTACTAGGGTCTGACAAGTAAATCAAATAAGCCAATCATGGAGTCACTTAATCCATTACAACAATTTACAATAGGGAGCACTTGCACTTTGGCACTGAACAGCAGTGGCAAAGTGGCCAAAGCATCTAGACCAGCAAAAACATAGCAAAAACATTGGAGGCAACAGTGAAAAAATGGAAGGGAGACCCACGCCAATGGTGCCAGGTCTAACATGATTAAAGAGTACAAATTCCCAAGAGAGGACGATAGGGAATTCCAGCACTTTGCCGCAAGGTAGACGGATCATTCACTCATATGGTTCTCTTTGGTTAGAGAAGTACAGGCCTCATTAGAAAAAAAAGAATGGAGAGTGCAGGAGAGGCAATATGTCTGAAATGTCATCATGAGGAAAACCCGGTCTAAATTGTTGACCATCTCTGTGGACCATGCAGAGTGCTTTAAATAAAGAGCGCTCCCTGATAGTGAGCTACTGGAGTTCGCTCAGAGGAGAAGTAATTGAGGATGAGGTGGAGAGGTTAAGAACCTACCTGGCAGATGTGATTTGCACTATTTGGAGACTGCAGGTGGTGTACTCTGGAATGCCCAGATAGAGGGAGTTGTCATAGTCTAGTCGCGAGGAGATGAGACAATGGACAACAGTTGTTCTGGAAGCTTCACGAAGGAGTGAAATGATTTTCCTGAGCATTCTAGGGAAAGAAAAGCAGAACCCAACTGTCTGGTATGGCTTGCTTGGTTCAGAGAATCTTCCTGCTATGATAAAGCACAGATTTTCGTCTAAGTCTGAAGGTGTGGCTGGGGCTCCCAGTTCAGATATCCCCTAAAATGGAGACTATTCAATCTTGGAACTAAATAGTAAATCTTGGTTTGTCACTGCTGAGTTTGAGGCCGTGATCTTTCATCTAGGAAGCCACTGCTCTCATACAAGAACGAAATGTTGCATAACCAGCTAGGCACTGATCCCAGTCAGGAACACTGCTTAGCAGCACCTATCAAATTGTTCAGTGTGATCCATACTAGCTATACTAGTTTACCAGAATTATTTTGGTAGTGAGAATGGGCCACCTAAATTATGAACCTGAGTGCACAGGTCCATCAACTCGTAATATCCTCTTAAAAGTGCAGTTGTTGGGATAGGAATGTCCAGTGAATGGTGAAAGGGACTGTACCTCTGCCTAGAGTGCCCGACTGCTTGTGAAACTGTATCCTGACTTTTTGTTTGGCCTTGGATTCCCACTAATCTAGAATGTGCACAGAGGCCTAGGTCTGTCGTCAGTAATGCAAGGTGCAAAGCCTGTTCTGTGACTTCGGGAAGTACACAAAGCAGTGTCCTCATAGTAGTTAGAGGACTACTGTCCATGTCCTGGGTAAGCCGAACTGAGTTTCTTGAAATCTTTAGTATGACTGGACCCTTTTCTCTGTGTCAAGATAGAGGTCTTCTGACCCCTCTCATGTAAAGTTCTGCTATAATGTGAACTCAAACTTGCACTGACATTCTGTGTGTGTGTGTGTGTGTGTGTATGTCTGTCAGGTGTGTGTATGTGCAGTGACTGTGTAGCACATGTATAGCTGTAAAGCTCTGCGTGTGGTGATAGTCGGAGTACTGCGACTAGTGGGATCAATTTTAGATTGTCCCTTATTTAGCATCGGGCAGATGGAGGTTATAAGCAGCTTCCCAGTCAGTGGACGTGAATAGCCTACAATTCTGACACTGGAGGGTGGAGACATAGGTGTTAAAGTGTGGGAGGATGGAGATAGGCAGAGTCTGGTCTTCTAAGCACAGTCCCGGGCACACGTAGTAAGGGTATAACGATAGTGTGACCGTATTGTTCGAATAACAGTTGTAGGGGTCGACACCTATTAGAGTTGAAAAGTTATTTAATGAAAAACAACTGAATTAACAATAAACAACCAGCCGACACGTGTTTCGTCACTCAGAGTAATCCGGTGACTCTTCAGGGCTGGGAAGGATACAAAAAATGGGGTGAGGGGGTAAAGGGAAAACAATAGGAAAACATCGAACATTGTAATCTCTACAGGATCAAGGAGAAAAAGGATCACCTAAAGTGCATGTGCTGTGGGCATAACAGCAGAGGCGCATGGCAATAAGTGACTTGGGTGTAGGTGCCGCTCTCATGGTGTAAACAACATGAATAAATGCGCGGAAAAGACAAGTACATAGTCACGTGACAAGGTAAAATGTGGGCATCCGTGAGCGTGAATCACCTATAAACATCATGTACTCAGCGAATATGTGAGACTAAATCCATCACACAGAAAATAAAAAACATGGAATGTACAACATTGAAGTGGGGTGCGTAGGAGTCCTGGATGCGGTAGTGAGAATCCCAATCGGAATACTAAACTAAGGTGAGAAGAGAGACAGAAGCAGGGAGAGCGCATGGTTGAAAAAGAGAAAAGCATAAAAAAGCATAAAAAATCATAAAAAATGAAAGGGAATCAGGAGGTGGAGGAAAAAGGGGTGGGAAGAAAACAAAACTTGGAAAAGAAAGGAGGGAACTCAAAAGGGAAAGAGGAGGAAAGAAAAGGAAGAAGTGAGAAATTACCTGTGTAGCAAGAGTGAGGATAGAAAAAGCAGAACCCTGCGGAAAGAAAAGTGGATGAATTGGGGCCACAGGGCGAGCAGACTAAGAGGGGAATCAAAAGTACGGTGGGCAAAGCGAAGGGAGTAAGGAAACTCACCGTATGACCGGTGATAATTCCAACCCGGCTCGGGGGTGTACGCAAAGCACTAATAAAAGGAGGAGACGGTGCTCCACGTAGAGACCGGGCACGGGGTGCGTGCCGCGGGATTAGTCGTGAAGCCTGTGGGCGGTGAGGGCAGTGGTGCCAAGGAGAAGTAATCAGCGGAATGTAGCAGGCGGGAGTACTGGGACGAAGGTAGAAGTATCAGAACTGCAATAAAAGTTGATATAAGGTCACGAGACTAGGGTTGAGGGAAGAAAAGAAAGAAAATTGATGCCGGTGGCGAAGAGTGGAAAGAAGGGTGGACTTACCAATCCAAGTAATCAGGTCCAGAAACTGCGGGAGGACAGGGTGAAAAGCCAGGTGGCGGCGGAAGTAATGGAGCTGGAAAAGACGGAGTAGTTGAAAAGGAGCAGCGGGGTTGGGGGGGGGGGGGGGAGGCGGAATGGGAGCGACAAACAAAAAAGTGTGCAGAATCTTACCCTGGAGGAGATTAACGGCGCTCCATGAGTATGAAGCGTGCCAAGAGGCGGATAAGCCTGGAGGAGGACGAAGAGAACGTGAGTGAGAACAAGGGGCTGGCGAGATGAGACAGACTGAAAACGGACTGGAAGCGGCAACAGAGGACGCCACTATACCTGTAGGGTAGCTCCGACGAAACCGGAAGCAGCTTGTGCCGAGGGATAGCTGGACTGGGACTGGGAAGGGGAGGGGTGTAATAATGGAAAAAGGCACCATGGCGACTAGAACGCGCGAGGGTGTATCACGTGGTATACGTGTATGAGGCTGCCATGTTGGGAGGGTGAAAAAGGGGGCAGAGGTGACGCGCTATGAAAGGAATCTAGAGGAAGACCCAAGGGCGGGGAGAGATGCTGGCGCCGGCCAGCTAGCGAACAAAGATTAAAGGTAATGGAAACGCCTGGGATGGTAGGTCCGCGGGAAAGAAAGGCAGAGGCAAAAGGTGAGTACAGAATGCCTGCAATGAAGGGAGTAAAGAGAAGGGGCAGGGGATGGCGGACCTACGACTGGACTGAGCCCGGAGGGGATGCCCAGTGACCAGACGGTGGGGACTATTAAGTGGTGCAAAGGGAAGGTGGGGCAAGGGATAAGGCACAAGGGGAGAGAAAAAACGAAAGTAGATCGTATGAAACAATAGTCAGTAGAAGAGCATACCCAGGAGGCCCAATGTAAATGAGAAGTAGTGGGCGTCCAAACGAGAATAATGAGTAGGCATGAAACGTAATAAATCATCAGCCACGTAAATAACAAGAGGGAATGACAGATGTGTACAAAGCAGCTCGGAAAGTGGTCCCCAATATGATGAAGTAAAGGTACCAAGATAACATGTAGTACTCGTGAATAATCAAAAGTACAGAATCGGATAGTCCAAAAGACACGAACAACCGGACATAAGCTGTAGAATCTAGAATGCGTCACAATGAGGATAATGAGCGAGCAGGAACTCGTTTTTAAAAGTAATCAGCCACGTGATCAACAAAGGTATAATAATAAAGCTATAATAAAAGCGAATGTGTGGAAAAAAATAGCTAAGTAAGTTTTCCCCAGAATGCGAAGAGGTAAAGGTACTGAGATGACATGCAGTACTAGTGAATGAACAATATACAGAATATGAGAGCCAAAACAACAAAAACATGACGTTTCAATGCAGTTACTGGGTGCTTCCGGTTTCGTCGGAGCTACCCTACAGGTATAGTGGCGTCCTCTGTTGCCGCTTCCAGTCCGTTTTCAGTCTGTCTCATCTCGCCAGCCCCTTGTTCTCACTCACGTTCTCTTCGTCCTCCTCCAGGCTTATCCGCCTCTTGGCACGCTTCATACTCATGGAGCGCCGTTAATCTCCTCCAGGGTAAGATTCTGCACACTTTTTTGTTTGTCGCTCCCATTCCGCCTCCCCCCCCCCCCCCCAACCCCGCTGCTCCTTTTCAACTACTCCGTCTTTTCCAGCTCCATTACTTCCGCCGCCACCTGGCTTTTCACCCTGTCCTCCCGCAGTTTCTGGACCTGATTACTTGGATTGGTAAGTCCACCCTTCTTTCCACTCTTCGCCACCGGCATCAATTTTCTTTTCTTTTCTTCCCTCAACCCTAGTCTCGTGACCTTATATCAACTTTTATTGCAGTTCTGATACTTCTACCTTCGTCCCAGTACTCCCGCCTGCTACATTCCGCTGATTACTTCTCCTTGGCACCACTGCCCTCACCGCCCACAGGCTTCACGACTAATCCCGCGGCACGCACCCCGTGCCCGGTCTCTACGTGGAGCACCGTCTCCTCCTTTTATTAGTGCTTTGCGTACACCCCCGAGCCGGGTTGGAATTATCACCGGTCATACGGTGAGTTTCCTTTACTCCCTTCGCTTTGCCCACCGTACTTTTGATTCCCCTCTTAGTCTGCTCGCCCTGTGGCCCCAATTCATCCACTTTTCTTTCCGCAGGGTTCTGCTTTTTCTATCCTCACTCTTGCTACAGAGGTAATTTCTCACTTCTTCCTTTTCTTTCCTCCTCTTTCCCTTTTGAGTTCCCTCCTTTCTTTTCCAAGTTTTGTTTTCTTCCCACCCCTTTTTCCTCCACCTCCTGATTCCCTTTCATTTTTTATGATTTTTTTATGCTTTTTTATGCTTTTCTCTTTTTCAACCATGCGCTCTCCCTGCTTCTGTCTCTCTTCTCACCTTAGTTTAGTATTCCGATTGGGATTCTCACCACCGCATCCAGGACTCCTACGCACCCCACTTCAATGTTGTACATTCCATGTTTTTTTATTTTCTGTGTGATGGATTTAGTCTCACATATTCGCTGAGTACATGATGTTTATAGGTGATTCACGCTCACGGATGCCCACATTTTACCTTGTCACGTGACTATGTACTTGTCTTTTCCCGCGCATTTATTCATGTTGTTTACACCATGAGAGCGGCACCTACACCCAAGTCACTTATTGCCATGCGCCTCTGCTGTTATGCCCACAGCACATGCACTTTAGGTGATCCCTTTTTCTCCTTGATCCTGTAGAGATTACAATGTTCGATGTTTTCCTATTGTTTTCCCTTTACCCCTCACCCCATTTTTTGTATCCTTCCCAGCCCTGAAGAGTCACCGGATTACTCTGAGTGACGAAACACGTGTCGGCTGGTTGTTTATTGTTAATTCAGTTGTTTTTCATTAAATAACTTTTCAACTCTAATAGGTGTCGACTCCTACAACTGTTATTCGAACAATACGGTCACACTATCGTTATACCCTTACTACGTGTGCCCGGGACTGTGCTTATTTTCCCAGTGTGGGTCCTGTGACTCACACACCTCCGGGGGTTATTGGGTAAATCCCCCGACCTGGCAGCACCGTACCTACTCTAGTTCACATTTACACCACGCATACTAGTCTGAGCGCCACACTTCCTGACTACGCCAAAAACCCTAGCTCTAGTCTTCAATCTAGAGTCTGGTCTTCTGTCTGTCCCTGGTTACTCCTTCAGCAAGGGTGATGGCAGCTAGGTGTAGAGATCTCACATTTTATTAGGCCCTTGTTTTGGATACTCCTGCTCACAGTCAGCATCATTGCTAGCTGCAGTCAAAAGCCATCATACTGCACACAGGCTGTGTCTAAGAATCAGCCAGAAAATGAAATTTGAAAGAGAACCAACCCCACCCAGTTCTGAAACCTTAGACAATGGACCCACATCCCCTGTCTATAAAATGAGCATAGAAGTGGGATCCAAACCACCCCACTGTTTTCCAGTTCCAATTTCTTCATGAACAATGAAAGGAGTGCTCTGCAGACTTCTGTGTGACCAGGGCTGGTGTTTGTGTGATAGCCAGTCTCCCAGAGGTGCCAGGCAACACCAGAAATATGCACTTTCTGCTGGAACATTGAGGGTCTGCCTGGAGCCTAGAAGCTTGAAAACCTGCTAAGAGGGAAGAAGAGAGCCCGGTAAACCAGGAGAAGAGATTGACTAGGAGGAGAACTCCAGTGTGATCCTGGCATGAGGAACACCCCCAGAAAGCAGTCTACTAAAAGAGAGCAACAGCAGAATCAACACGAGCTTTAAAGGGGTCCCCTGGCCTGGCCTCCTCAAGCATTTCTTGCTGTCAACTCCACCAAGAATTTTAAGTGCCAATATTCATCATGTTGTTCAGCATTCTGCCATGTGCCTGAGAGACTGGTGATGCTGCTGCGAGCGTCAGTGTAGGAGTTCACTTGCCGCCACCAATGCGAAAACCCTGACAGACCCAAAGGCTTTAACTGCCATAAATACACACTGGCACCTGACCCAGAGGCCTGAAGAGGCTGCTACTGCTAAAGAAGAGTGCCAGAGTGTGAGCCTGCCTCGCAGATGCCGCCTACCATCCAAGTTCCGAGTGAGTGAGGCCCCACTATTACTAGAGTCACCATTGTCAGAGCGGGAATGCTGAAAGCGCCTGCCTTCATCAACAGAACAGCACCTAACAGGCAAAGCGGGTCCTAACTGAGTAAAAGTGCTAAAGATTTTTGCCCTACAAACGTAACAATATTATGGAGTGTACACAAATTTGCAAAAAGTAATTGAACTGATTTGTGTATCTAGACTGTGGAATACTACTGAGTGAATTGTACCTGCGTCTAATAAGCGCCTATACTCGTGCTATACACCGGGTGATATAGGCGTCCGGAAACTCTAATATCGGAGAGAGAGTTCCGAAAGGCATGTAACACCTACCTGCAACTTGCAAATAAGATTACAACCTTGAAACTGAGAAACCTACTGAGGTGTGTAGTATTTTGTTTTGCTGTGAGAGTATAGTACTTTCCTCTAACTAAAAGAAAAGCACTGGAATGGATAGTACATCATTGCGTCTGTAGGTTGACTGCTGAGTTCTGAACTTTTGCCCCCCACATTACATCCCTTAGAAGACTTTGACTACTTACCCTCCCTACCCTGAGAGTCACGTGCAGTAAGGGTGTACTTGGCCTAGTTTGTAGAGCCATAGTAAGATGGACTCCAATTGCAAACTACCTGAACTACCATAGATGGCACCGAGTAGTAGCCTGTCTGCCCTGTGGTTCTCGAATGAGTTCCAACAGTGGTGGTAAAAATCTAATGCAAAGCCATTCTATTGGTAACTGTTTTGTATTTACCTCTTCGTCCACATACTTACCATGTCATCTTTCCATCTTATTATGAATTGCAGTTTATTAACAAGTTGCATATGCCAGTATTCACTTTTGATGACTCTGGGCCCACCTGTATTACGCAACAACGAAGGCTGACACAACTGTGGAAGATGCCCCAGAATTTCATCAATATAGTTTGATCTTAATGTACATTAGAAACTGAACAGGTACAGCCCAATGTGTGTCACAGTTCCTCAGTCTCACTGTTCGTCATTTTCAAATTGATCACCCAGTAACCCAGACATTTAGTCATTCTGCCCCCTTCTTTGACTGAAACTTGTCTAAAGACTGATACAGAGAAGGTACTTTTTTATTAGCTCTCCTACACAGAGTTTTGTGCCTCGTTAAATATCTGTCAGACCTGTCAGCCTTATGGTGGTCTCCACCCAAACCTTTTGCCTTATGCCCCCATTTTTGCTGATATCATTTTTGTTGGCCTTACGACTGAACACTTTATCACTGCGAACCAGTGCTAAAGTGCATGTGCTCTCGCCTTTAAAAATGAGGAAACTGGCTTCCACCCAATTGGCACATTTAATTTACTTCTAAGTCCCTATTAAGGTGGTACTACATTTACCCAGGGTCTGTAATTAAATGCTAATAGTGGGCCTCCAGCACTCATTGTACCACCCACTTCAGTAGCCATTTTAAACATGGCTCAGGCCTGTCATTGCAGCCTGTGTGTGCAGTTTTAAACTGCCATTTCGACCTCCCAAAATAAACCTTTTGCCAGGCCTAAACCTTCCTTTATAATACATAGATGTCACACCTAGGGTAGACCCTAAACAGCCCAGAGGGCAAGGTGCAGTGTATTTAATAAGTTGGACATGTACATGTCCGGATAGTGAAAAACTATTTTAAATGTGCTTTTCACTACTGCAAGACCTGCCTCTCCCATAGCATAACATTGGGTTGCCTTATTAAATTGAATAAGTGCTTATTTTCAATTGGAAGCTAGAAGGAATGTTGAGTTTGGTGTCTAAAGAATTGTAATTTAAAACCCTCTTTAGTAGTAAAGTGGGATTTTAAGCCACAATTCTGAAAATGCAATTTTTAGAAAGTTGATATTTTCTTGTCCTAACCATTCGGTCCATGCAGCCTGTTTCCTGGGTAACATTACCAGGTGTAGCTGGCAGGTGGCCTTTGTACACTGCTCCCAGACAGTGAGATAAAGGGGCATAGGCATTGGCAGGATGGGCCATCTCATACTTGATGAGGAGGAGGAGCTGTCACCTACCACACTTCACAAAGGCTCTGCCTGAGCACACTCACAAAAGGTTTGACACTAGACTATTGTGACCCTTGACAAGCTGGAGCCACAGTAGGGACGCTGGAAATTCTGGGGTGGAAACCTTCAGAATCTTCTTCTACTTCAAAGTGGGCACCAGGTATAAATAATAGATCCCTCAGACCCAACTCTTCAGTACACCGCTGGACCTGTGGAACACTCAGAAGGGCTGCTGTGTTGCTCTGCAAAAAGGACTGCTACTCTGTTGCTTTGCTGCCTGAGTGAAAGGACTGGACCTGCATCCTGAACCCAGGGCCACCAGAGGGGCTGTGAGTTCTACCTCCTCAAGTTGTGCTACCCCAGTCCCGGACCTTTGGAAGTGGGTCTGAAGGTGCTCTGCCAGCCCAGCTGTGGTTGGAACCGACGCAGCGCGAATTATTGCCTTTCAGCCCTGCTTCGGAACTACCGCAGTGCAATGCATCCCAATGCCAGATCTCATTTCACAGCTGGCAGTCTCCTTGGAACCGTTGCTGAGCGACGCATCCTCAACACAGGCCTTTGCATCACAAGTCCCTCATCGACGGCATCTTCCACAACAACGCAAAACTCCGTGACGCAGCCCCGCTACTTCTTTGGAACCACCAGTGCATGATGCATCTTCTTTGCAGGACTTCGCATTGCAAGCCCCTCGTCAACGAGATCCTCAACGATGATGCAGAACCTCGCATTGCAGCCTCGCAGTTCCTCAGAACCACCACTGCACGACGCATCCACGACATGGGATCTCACGATGCTCTGCGACCAGAATCTAACGTACTTTGTCCTGCGGGCCTAACTTGGGACCAGATGTACAAAAATGAGGAATTGTGATTTCCAGACTGCGATTCTTACTGAACCACAATTTGGAAATCGCAATTCCTTATGTACTAAAGGCTTATTTTTAACATAGCAATTCCTAGTGGGTTAGCAAGTCGACATACCTCATGAATATTAATGAGGTAGATTGCAATTTGTTACCCACCAGGAATCACAGCAATCACAGGGATGATGGCCAGCTGGAGTGAGCAGACCACCATGTCTGTGATTGTTTTTAAATAAAGCTCTGTGATTGTTTTTAAATAAAGCAATCTTTTTTATTTGAAATGCAGCCTGATTTCAAAAGAAAACAATGACATGTTTAAAATTCTTTTTTTAAGAGCAGGCAGAGGTCCGTGGGACTACTGCCTGCTCTTAAAAATTATTTTTTTTCTATTCTCAAAGGGGAAGTGATCCCATGCGGACAATTCTGTGAATGCTTCGTACATCTGTCCCTTGGTCCCTGTTTCCGGCACGCGCTCCATTGCGGCCACCCTGAACTTGTAACTTTGGGGTTCATTACAATGGTGGGCGGCCTTGGTCTGCCCACCACCGTAGCGGTGATTGGGTCCGACCGCCATGCGTGCGGTGGTCCCGCACATATAATTATGATGGGACCGCTCCGCTGCGGTCGGATTCCGCACCTTTAACATTGCGGCGGTGGCTGCTGACAGCAGCACCGCCGCAATGTTAAAAAGAGCATGTTGTGCATTTCACAGCACTACGTGGCAGGCACTACCCATGGTACCCCCCCAGTGCACCCACACTTCCCCCAACACAAGGGGGGCCCGCAACGGGCCCCTGAAGACATTCTCCGCCAGCCTTCCAATGGCGGTTCAACCGCCACGGAAAGGCTGGCTTCCGCCGTCATCATGATTGTGCCGGCGGAGCCTGTTAGGCTCCGCCGCCATTGTGAGCATGCTGACTGCTCCGCCAGGCAATCGTGACGATTGCTACTGGCGGAAAAGCGGCGGACGGACTTTCCGTCCGCCGCGATGCCCACCGCCATCATAATGTGGCGGGGGTAATTCTCATGACGATGGCGGAACGATCGCCACCGCCGGCCCGGCGGTGGCTATTTTTCCGCCATCGTAATGAGCCCCTTTGTCCCTGTCCGGCACGACCACATAATCACAGTTGTCGCTTTGTGCTTCTAGGCACTATTTTTACCTAAACGTTTAAAATTGCATATCTCCAGTCCTACTGATTACATTTTTGTTGTTTAGGTCTTAAATAATTTGTTAAACTTTACTCTATTTTTCTAAATTGGTGTGGGATTTTTCATGTGTCATGCTTCACTTTATTACTCAGTGGGGTAGTTAGGGGAGGGCGGTGGGGTGGTCCGCCAAGAGCGGCACTGTTTTTGGGGGGCAGCGGAAGTGAGCAAGTTGTGTCTGTCGACTCCTACCATCCCCCCGCCCCCTGAGAACAGATCGTCCATCGGCCAGACCCCCCACGCCCCCCGGAACAAGTCATCCATCGGCCGCCGCCCCCCCTGCTCTTACCTGCACCGGGCGGCACACTTAGGGTTCGCCCCGGGTCGCAGTAGGTCTAGCTACGCCACTGTTACTGTTTGCAGTGCTGCATAAATACTTTACACATTGCTTAAGGTGACCAGATTCAGAAAACCAAAAACCGGGACAGTCCATAAAAATAGAAGTAGGGCTATAATTTTGCATTGACTGGAAAAAGGGTGGAGATGCACAAGGATACATAAAAATATTTGTCTTTGATACAATTTGGAACGTATAAGAAAACATAACAATATTTTGTGAAACGTGTTATAGCATCAAAGTTTGCTAACTTTTAATTTCCAATTAAAACAGTGCAAATATCTCTCCCACAAGTTGTGCTGAAGCTAAGGGGAAAGCTTAGGTGTCAGATACAGGCCTTCTGAAATGCTGATTTGCTCCTCTTACATTCTGCTGTGTGCTTCACTGAGACACTAAAGCACGAAAGCAAAGCACTTTATGCCTGTGGTAATGTAACAGGAGAGGGCCCCAGGAAATGTGAGCTTGTACTCTATTTTAAATCTAACATGCACGCACAGACCCTCTCCCCAAAATCGGGACATTAATTAGTTTGAATTAAAACTGCTGGACATCGGGACCGAACATAAAAAAACTGGACTGTCCGGGGAAATCAAGGACGTCTGGTCACCCTAACATTACCTCTAAGTTAAGCCTGACTGCTTTGTGCCAAGCGACCAGAGGGTTAAGCACAGGTTAATTTGGGGTTTGCTTGTGTTTCACCCTGACAGAGATTGTGATCGCTGCTTGAGTAGGGCTTCATGCCCCTCAACCAGTAACCCACCTTCCAACAATATCTGTGGGTCTAGGTGTCTGAACAAACTTGATGACAGCTGTGGACAAACGTGTGGCACTGAGCTATATACATAAAGGAACCCCAGTGGAAATGTATATGTTTGACTTGGAAGCAATTCAATACCAGATAACAAAAGGCTTCTATATCTTCTAACATTTGTGGGAACTTAGCGACCACGTCCCCTGCATACAAGAAGAGGAGACACAATCTGAGTTATTCCATGATATTGGATCACTAGTAACACACTTGGATGTATTACTCAAGATGGTGCTATTTACGCAAGTGCAGATATTAGTCCCAAAGCTGGACTGAATTTGAGGTTTGAAAGAATGCATCGTTGGCTACAGCCTCACATGATGAACTGTGGATGACTCAGAAGGTGGATCTGGTATGTTGTGCAATTCAGTTTCCTGTAACCTTAAATTAATTTCTCAGCTTTTCTAAAGACCAGAAGCATATGTCAAATCGAAATCACTGTATGCTAAACTTAGGGGACTGTTTCATCCACCATATATAGTGATTTGTTGCTTTAAAGCAATATACGCAAATATATTTTAAATGATTTAAAGCTATGTCATTATGGTCATATCTTTCAATACAATTGGAAATGTCACCCTTCTTGCATTCATGCTGTTAAAGGAAAGACCACCAAAACTTTTTAAAGATTTTCTCTCATCCCATTTTACATGATTATATCACCATCAACTGTTGATTAGAAAGTGGATCTTGATTCTGGCCAGGAATGTTCTAGGCCGCCCCATAAAGAGAAAAGGCTGATTCACTAACCAATTCGGGTGCACACGCATATCCCGCACACATGGAACTGGGTGTAACATAAATCTCCACAAATTCAAGAACAACATTTGGGCTTGACTATCTTGAGACATGCAAGTGTAAATGGGCGCCTCAGTATCTTTGTGCATGCAGTAGGGGTGGGATGTGGGAGCGCTGTACCACAACTGTGATGCCATTTCCAGAGTGGAAAGGGATTTAAGTGTGTGACCAGTCACATATGTACATTTATGAGCATTCACAAGCTTACAGCGCTAAATATGTTTTGAAATGCTTATTTATCCATCTCTTGTGTGGGGTTGACTACTGGAGATTTCTCCATACTCGTGGCAGAGAAATATGCAGTAGTAAATCCATTTACACCTGCCAGGAGCCCTTTTATGATTGCCTTGCAGGTGTAGATGAGGTATTTTGGGCCGTAAATGTGTGTCTGCTGCAGATCCAAAGGGCATAACATCCACATGGAAGGTCTGAAATTACATTGGGACCTAGTGAGAATCAGCCCTTATGCCATTGGGCAGTTCTCCCACTTTAAAGCTTGCTGGTGTCCAATGAGCTTTTCCAGCTTCCTGCGGGGGGATTTCAGGAGGTAACTCATTTTTGACTGGCCCAGAGGGAGGAATTCTTGGGTAATTTTGAGCCCTGGTGGAATGGCTCTGGGTGGGGCACTTACACACCAGCCCCTCAAGCACTGGGAAAATACCGATATACGTTTGTGCCCTGGGTGTCTGTCACTGTGTCACAGAACGTCTACTGTCCATTTAAAAATTCTCTTGTGTCGACTGGGCTTTCCCCTGCCGACTGCGGGGGGAGGCTTCTAAGAGGAAAAACTCAGATCAGCTCCACAGGGCAATAAACATATGTGGATACTTTATGCCAAAGGGGGAACTTGGACCCTATGCTGTGGGGCCCTTCCCCATTTGTAACCCCCGGTGGTCCACATAGTGGATTCGTAGTTGGGCAACTGCCTGTGAAGCCAAAAGACCAGTTGTAGCCCTGAGGCTGTTGCAGCATGCACATGTTTTCACGATCAACAGCAGAATCCAGTGATATCCTGGTTGGTGATGCATGGTGCCCAGGGGCACATTCAAGCCATCAGACTGTCAGGGATATCCAAAAGGCTGGCAGATTAAGCAAATCTGCTGACCACGCAAGCATCTGAGCATTTTGGGTAAGCCTCTGGTGTGAGCATAAGAAAGTTTTCTGACTCCAGGTGCCAGTGCATGAGCTCAATGTGCTTCACACTACAGCGTTAGCCAGGGTTAAGGAGGTCGCATTCTCTGATCTTAGGTTAAAATCATTTGGTGGTCTTAAATGTGTATTTAAAGAAAATGCCAAAATACTGTTTGGGGACTCACACCAATTCCTATAAAATTGCTCATAACTATAGCCAGTGTTGATCCATGTTGATTTCCTACTGAGCATTAACTCAATTTTGTCACTAATTTTTGCCAGCAATTGGACAGAAAAGACCTCCCCTTTAAAGTTTCTTCTAAACTCTTAAAAGGTGTCAACAGTGTTACCAGTCCAATGTAAAAAAAATATCAGTTACCCTTGTGACGTTGTCTTTAAATACTATCCACCTGTAACAAATCTTACAATTTCAGCACAACTTAAGTTCAATATTTTCAATTGATTTTCTCCCCAAATTTGTGTAAGACCCAACAAACATGTCAAGTGGACCCACATCAGCCAGTCTAGTCTTTTTAGCCAGCAGCACTTTGAATGTTGGGATTGTTGAGCAATGTCAAATGTCAAAGTCACCATAGGGCAAGATGCCAGTGATTACATACATCTCCATAACAGTTAATATGCCAAAAGGTCCGACACGCTGTCCACCTAATACAGCATCAGACTAGCACTGCCTCTAACTTATGGAGACCAGAAGGCAGGAGATTGTGGTGACTGCCAGTGACATGTGGCCCATCAGAGAACATATGGCAGCACATCTGGGTCAGACTAAAGTACTGAAAGAATTTGTGTGGGGAAGTAGTCTAAAGAATAACTTCCTTATTCAGAATAGCCTAGAAACCGCATTGCTGACAGTAATCCTAGGTGGGGAAATAACGGAGGTTACAACTTTTGGGGAATAACATGCAGGAGTCAGACTTACTGTTCCGATTCTTGTGTGTTTTTCCTCTGTATTTCACCCTTAGATTTGGTTACTTGCTTGCAGGTGAAATCTCTGAGTGAAACACCAGCAAAATCTTCACATTAATAGCTCAATCGGAATTATAGGTCCACTTGTAATGAGGGCCTGAAAGTAATGAATGCGGTGGCGGCTCCTCCGCTAATGTGGAAGAGCAGCGCCCCATTGCTTTTAGGCAGTGTAAATAAAAGAAACATAAAATGATTATGAATAAAGTTATTATCATTTTATGTTTCCGTGATGCTTTGCGGGCAGGTGAGGCTACTCTGCTCTCAGAGCAGGGCAGGGGAGGAGTGGTTTGCCCACTCCAAGTACGCAATGGTTGTTTGGCCGGCCCTCTGGGGTCGGCCAAACAGTCATGCGCACTTCGCATGTTCTCCATGCAGGCTGCATTACAGCCTGCATGGAGAAAATGCCCAGGCCCCCAGTCCCCATTTGAGCGCCAAACCACAGCGCTCAGACCAATCACAAGGCTGAATTGCAGCGTTGTGGTTGGTCAGGGGAGCCAGGGTGCTTCCTGGTTTCTGTTCGGCACCGGCGGAGTCCTGACACGGAGGAGACGCGGCGGCGATAAGTTATTATTATTATTATTATTATTTTCTTACACCCACCCCCCTCGCACCTGCCCCCACCCTGCCACCCCCGATCGGTGATGGCGGCCACTGAATGAATGCTGGTAACAGGAAGAATTTGTTTATTTCGCATATTTTGACTTCATCCTTAGTCTGCTTCAAAATAGGCATGTAATGTGTATGTCTGCATTGGAGTCCACAATAGCTGAGATTATCACAATACTTGCTGCTTCATATTCTGAAACAAGGCGTGGAGCCAAACAAGAAACTGATTTTTTATATCAGATGTCTGTTGTTCAGCCACTCCTCCAACAAATCCCTTTGCCCATTGCCTAGATATGGGACCTATCAGAGAGTTTTCGTCTTTAAAAAGAGAGTAACACTCCCACACTTAACAAATAAGTAAAATCAGATTCCCAGAAGTTAGCATTGCTCTCAACAGCACAACTCGGCCAGTAACATCAGTACAGTGACATCAGTTGCTTTGTGTTATAAGGAGCTGCTCTCTTATTGTTGCTCCCTGATTTGCAGGTCTTATAGGCCAAAATACTTTTTTTCATATACTTGAAATAGTACATATAATGAGAGTGTGGATTACACCAACAATAGCCATATTTCGTCAAGAGGGTAATGGATAATGATAACTCGGCGGCTGTGCTACGTCACTCCTGTAGTTCACTGACAGACTGAATTGCATTGAATGTGCATATTTTCAGATGTAAAATTCAGGATGTGTTATGCTTGACTAAATTGGTGTCCTTCCTGTGAGGTAAAGCTGACAGTAATTACGCTGAATGGTATGTTTATTATGGAAAACAATAAAAAAGTTTAAATAAAAAAACAATAATCACATAAAAGGTGATGAGAGGAATGCTTGCCAAAAGCCTAACTAACCACTGGTAATTGCTCGGATAGCATCCCAGCCCATTGTTTTTCACCCACTGTGCTACTCTAGACAAAGGCCTGCCTTATGCAAATCAGTACTGACCCTGCTCAGGAGCAGCTTGTGACCTTTCAAAGTGGTGGGGCGAGCAAAGTGCCCCACCACCTCCAAAAACACAAAAACACATTTTCCCATACTAAAAAAAACCCTTCCTCAAAAACCCAAATAAAACCACCCCGTTCCTCCAAAATAAAATAAACTACATGCATTACACATTACATTGTAATGTATTTATTAAATAAAACTAAAGTGTACTTACCCACGGGCTCTGTGTCCTCCTCGCTGTCCTTCGAAGTCTGTGGAACGAATAACCCCCCAACCAATCCTGGAGCTCCTCTCATGCTGCATGAGAGCAGCGCCAGGACTGGATGGAGCGGGTAGGCCAAACGCTCCTTCAGGCCCTAGAGGCCTGTGCTTGGTCCCTACCCAGCTGTAGCTGGGTGGAGTGCTTTAAAGTGAGCATGTCACTCTGGCCGGCGCAAAACAGCCGGCCAAAGTGACATGTGCACTTTGAAGTGCATGGCCACCACTACTCCAGTCCTCCTGCTGCCAATCGGCAGCAGAGGATACACCCTCCTGGCTCGGAGGCAGGCTGGCGGCTGCAGCGCACCTTAGTTAAAAATAAAATGGCAATGAAATCATTTCATTGCCATTTTATTTGTAACACTTCGCGCGGCACGCAGTGGGCGAGGGGGTGACTCTCCCCCGCCCTCATAAAGAAACTGCCACTGACCCTTCTCCTCATGGGAACAGTCCATACCGAACTGCCAGATGAGAAACCCTGCAGAAGGGAACACAAGCAATTCCAGACCGGTTTTGACCTTTTTAGGCCACATCTGTGAGGTACAGTGAGGTATGTGAATTAGGATCCTAACTATACTGCAGCTTTGAATATATTTTGTAACCACAATACTTTTTTTCCGATCATCACCTAGTCAGTTTTTGGAAATGCACATACACATTTTGCTACCAAATACGTGCTTCTTCGTTTTCTGGAAATTAACTTAAATTCTACCTACCAAAAGCATGCAATGTCAATTAAAAAAAGCACTATTTTTGTCCTGAAAGATGTGCTTTTCATTTTTGGTAAATACAAGTTTGGTCCCAAACATCAGTGGTTCACACATGGACTGATTCTGCCTTGAATGGCATTATATAACAATCACATGACACAAATACACATCATATGTCAAGCATCTCCACCACCATGACAGGAGAGGGCACCAACATGCTATTGGTGCCTACAATATGTCAAGAATTACCACTTCTATGCCAGGGGCAGCATTATGCCATAGGTAGGCACCATCATGCCATTGATGTCCACACTAAGCCAAACCAGCACTACCGTTGTGCCAGCTCCAGCATTATATGGGGGTAGCACTGTGTTATGGATGCTCAGAATATGCCAAGATTTACCAACATTTTACCAAGGTGGGTCCCATCAAAGCCCCAGTCTAAGGAAGCGTAGGTCAAGGTATGACATGCTTTGATTTTGGGGTCAAGCCTCCATGAACACTGAAGAAGGATAGTGCCAATATGAGAGGCACAAATGCAATCTTAATAACTCACTCAATCACAAATGCAGTGGCGTAACAAAAGCCCCCTCCGGCACTGACAGGTCCCTGGCCTAAGAGCTCCAGACTAGGTCCGGAGCATGGGGGGGCCCCTGCATGTACTTTGCAGGGGCCCCCCCTCAAGTTTGGTTACGCCATTGCACAAATGTACTGCTACGTTATCCTTCAGTGCAATGCAGCCATCAGTAATATTTTAGGTTACCCGTTTCCTCTGATCTCTTCTAATCTCATAGCCTGCAAGCACCACGATTCTTCAGTTCTGCTTTGTCTTATGGGATTCCTGGCAGGCCCTGCAATACACTCACACATTCAATGTGATCGACATGTGTGGTTTGCTACATGGGCAAAAAGCAGCCCCATGATGAATGGCGGTGATGGAGGCCCACCACATGCTAGCAGTTAGCAGGCAGGGCCGGACTGGGAACCAAAACCGGCCCTGGCACAGTCCTCGGCCAGCCCCCCGGGGGGTTGGGGGTGCGGCCTGCAGTTTGCCAGGGCCGGTTTCGGCCGAGTTTGTTACAGGGGCTGATATTGCAGCTATGCTGCAAAAAAGGCCCTGTAACAAAACCGGCCCCCACCCTGGCGGCCCACCGGGGAAATGCCCGGTGCCCGCTATGGCCAGTCCGGCCCTGTTAGCAGGAGGGATCTGTGGAATCGAAGACATGACGTCCAGGTAAGTTTCTGTCTTGTAAAATTTATTAAGTATATATTCACACCCCAGCCAGCTTAACACAACTAGCCTTTCCTCTGGTCAACTCCAACTGCCTGATTTCACCCAACATTCCTAGAACCCCAGGCATGCCTAGCAACAAGTTTGGCACCCGTCTGCCTAGACAAAGCTAGTTTTCCATAACCACAACCACATGTTGTAAACTCTAGATACCACAGGATCCATAAGGAACCGATACTCAAACCTCTGCTGCATGTCCTGCCTAATTTTGTTATATAAGTATCTGAACTAAAGCACGGTTACCTGGTCTGATGCCAGAATCTGGCCTGGTCTGCACTTCATAAAATAATGAATATTAAATGTTGTCCACCCTGATGAGCCTCCAAGGATCAAAGTTATGATCCTCATAAAAGGCATGTGTACTCCATCCTCTTTGTGTTCCTCCTCCAAGTGGCGTAGCGAAAAATAATGGGGCCCCCTGCACAATGTGACCAGGGCCCTTCCGAGTCCCCCATATCTCACAGATATACCTCGGCCTTGAGTTTAATGTGGGCCCCTGGAGGGTTGGGCCTCGCCTCGCGCCGCAGGGGGCTGCTAGGGGGTTGGTACGCCCCGGCCTTCTCCCCTTAAAGAACTACCTTGAAACTGAGGCTTCTTCTAAAGGGGGACGCGCACTACATAGATAGGGTCAGGAAAATGAGGACCCTGACAATAACGTATCTGAAATAAAAACTGGTATTCATTAGCAGGAAGAAACTAAAGGCTTGATGAGACTACACAGTTACATGACAATACAACCCTGCTGTGTCAATGGCAATCAGAAAAAATCAAGGTCATCAGAGGTTAGTCCAGTGAACACTACAGCAGAGGATATCCTGTAAAGTAGTATTGTTCAAAGCAAAAAGGGGGGAACGGAGGGCATAGAAGATGGAATCAAAAACGAGTAGCCAAGATGGAGACATCTCTGTGTTAAGTTATTTTTGAATGAATTACGTGATTAAAGTAAACGTGATTATGTCTGCTCATTCAGGAGTGCAAAGTTGCTCCGTTTTTCCTCACGAAGTATGCACAATTGTTGCCAAAACTACGAACACCATGTCAAATACCCGCAGTTCGGCATGAAGAGTGCCTTCACATAAAAACCAGGACTTTCAGAAGCATCTTTATGAAAGTGTGATTTATACTGAGTCACTCGCGAGGAAAAGCTAAGCATGATAGCCAGTGCTTTAAATGGGCAGGTACTGTCCAGTACTAAGTACCTGAACTTCTTTACTTTAAAAGGGAGAGTATTTGCACTTCTCTGCACTGCTGCAATACATTTCATGGGAGAGTACCGGCACTCCTCAGGAGTAAACAGGCACTTCTGTGCAGTGGTGGCTACCGTTTAAAAAACATGGTGAGGCATGATGGCGCCAAGTTCACCATATATGCCACCGTATATGCCGCACTTCTCCCTGGCGTTCCACGAGCAGGAATGGAAGGACTTCCTTCCTGCTCAGTAGAACCCGAGTCCAGCCAATCCTTGAGCTGCTCTCATCAGCGTGAGAGCAGCTCCAGGATTGGTGGGAGCAGGCTAACCCAGCGCTCATTTTGAGGACAGAGGCCTGTGCCAGCAAGATTGCTGCATCTACAGTGCACATGTTGGGCTGGCCGTAGGTAGCCAGCTGGCCAACCTGACATTCGCACTGAAAGGGGCAGCAGTAATCCTGCAATAGCAGGATTCAGCCCTGCCACCTTCCTCACACTCGCGTTGTACACAGCGTGAGCAGGTGGCAAAATAAAATGGCATGATTATGCCATTTTATTTTTTGTGTGTTTGCCTGCTGCGCTCGCAGCAGGTGGGGCAATGCTCCTCCGCTCTCGTGGAGGAGCCGCCGCTGCTTCTGTGTTTCCCTTAAAACCACTAATGATAGACACTCCCATTGAGAAGGCTTATGAGTTACCAACGCAACATGCTTTCAAAGTACTGACAAGAAAAAAGCTAAGCAAGGAATGCTCTCATATAAAAAACTGGCTGCAAGTTACACTCTTCAACTAACACTTGCAAAACAAAGTTAGGCGTAGGAAAATGAGAAAACTCTGCAAGCTGTTATAGTTGACCAACCACTGGTTATTACAAAGTGCTTCATTTGTGACTTTGGTTGCAGGAGGTGAGCTTTGGCACTCATTCTTGGGGACCAGGACTTATGTTCCATCATCAGACTTCGACCCAAGGCAATACAGAAAAAAAGGAGAAAATTGAAAAAGAAAAAGTATGAGAACGATAGGAAACAATGTCAAGTGAAGAAAGCAGGGATGAAAAAGAACCTTCAAGAGAAAGATCAAGAGACCTGAAGTGTAAGGTGGTGGAGGAAACAGGCTGAATCAAGACTGGGCAGCTTTGGGATTTGGCAGCACCAGGGACGGGCTCATAAGACAGACTTTGGCCCCCTGCACTTATTTTTATTTTTTGTACCATTTAAGCATTGCTTGTACTGTCTAGATGTGGTGTGGGGGATTTGAGAGCTGACCCTTCACAGGATCACAAGCAGTGGCAGCTCGCAGAGGTAACGCTGTGAGGGGGTGAGGCGTGGCGGGGGAAAAGCAGGGTGGGTAGTGGAGTCCGACATACGCCGGCAGATATATATATATATTTTTTACGTTCACCTTTGCCGTCGTATGTCGGACTCCACTACCCCCCACCCAGCCCTGCCCCGCCTCACCGCCCCACAGCGTTACCTCTGCGACCCGCCACTGATCACAAGTGTGAATATGCCTGAAAATGTTCTTACCTTGTCAGCCTTCTCCTCGGGCTCATCTTCATTGAGGAACTCTCGCTTGGGGTAGGGGATCTGGCAACCAGCAAACACACTGGAAAAACACAAACAGTAAACAAAACAAGAACTTCAGCCTGAAGGAGCATTTGACATTTATTAAAAACAACCGATTGAAATATGTTCTTCCAGCATCTCTGCCTCTAGCTAAGTCTCTGGCAGCAACTGTGAAATTTGTGCCAACCTAAATTATTCCAATGAGAACTCAGGGGGCGGCATGGCAGGGCAGCTAACTGCTCCTGAAAACATGTGGATGCCATGTTTACCACCAAATGGGGACAGTAACTAAATACAAAAACTTTCAGGCAGATGGTGGGGAAGGAACAACTTAGCAGCTTACAGAAAAGAGGGCTGCATGCCACTTGATGACTTTAATCAACTTTTATTCACACTTTAATTGAAGCCAGTGCTTTATAATTAAATTGTTTATAAACATCTAAAACGCAATCTTGACTATGTTGCCTAATACCCTGGTCCACACCGATTCCAATTGCTGTAATGAGCAAGGTGGCCATGAATATTAATTAGCAAAAAAAGAGAAGTGGGTCATCATGCCCTTCAGCCTGGAGGCACCCAAAGTTCATAAAGCGCCTGCTGTTACGAGGCCCCACAAACACTCTTGCATCCCCAATCACACATCAAATACTTGCTTTCCCTCGGATACCTCTCTTTTTCTTAAGCTTATATTCTAAATCAATCTAAGTGCATCCTCCATCAATCATGACAATCGCTTCAATTTCAAAAAAATTTGATTATTGATTTAAAATATTGTCATATTGCGGGTCATGACTCAGAAAGAGATGACAGAGAAAAACTGCAAGGAGAAATAAAAAAAGAAACAAAAATAATCTGGGAAAAGTGGGGGATAGCGGACGCTTAGGGGAGTAGATAAGAGGAAGAGAAGAGAGGTCCACACAACTCCCTCGAGGAGGTGGTAAGTTGAAAGTTGGGGGTAGCAGAGTTATCTTTAAAAAATGGTGGGAGGTTAAGGAGCTTAAGTGGGCGGAACCCACACCCTTAAAAAGGTAGACTGTGGTGAAAATGCAAACTAAATAAACTATTTTTCCTATGGAAGAACATTCACCAAGTTGATTTTGTCAGCCTGGTGAATGCCATACTAGATGACAAAAATTCATCGAACGTGGTTCGATGATAAAGGATCGTCAGAACACATTTTATTTAATTGGATTTTCGAAACATACACATAAAACCTGCTAAAACATTTGGACAAAGCAACACCCAACTTGGAGTGAAGACCAAGCTTTACCGAAGGAAATGCCTTTTTTGTTTGGTTGTAAACCTACCCAGCATGTTTTAAGAAATCTCTTAAAAATAGAAATTAAAAAAAACCTGATGCATGGTACCTGGGTTCGTGAAAAGGTTCGTATACTGAAGTATGAATCTAAGCTGGTCATGTGATTCACTCCCAGAAGATGAACTTTTTGTGGTCTGACAACCTTTATTATTGGATATGAAACCAAACAACATTTTTTTAAACTCTTAATTTTAGCAAAGAACTGATAATACAGTGACAAGGTAATTCTGCATTCTTTACATGATGTTAAATAGAGAAAATACATTTGTTCATCAACTCAGTAGAAGCAACTATGTGTTATTCCAAATATCTCAGATTCTTTTCCCTCCAGCACTTGAACTTTCTCAATCTATTCCTGTTATCTTGCATTTTTGTTCTCCATAAAACACCATATTAAGGCGTTTCAATAGCAGGTACATATTTGGGAATGTTGAGAAAATATAAATTTGATCACTTACGACCCTGTGCCACAAACTTGGCAAAGATCCCAAAACTCATAGGATGTGCAGGGTCGAGTGCCCCTGGTGTAGATACTATGTACCTTCCTGTTCCTTACTTTGGACTAACCTGGTATACTTTCCTGTGTTGGAGACTCTTTTTTTCGAGTGCCCTGGCAGGTGGGCTCTATCTATTTGGATGTTGCTCCAACAGAGGGCTGTATTCTGTTGGTTGATGAGGTATATCCCAAGTGGCACTCCTATCCTGGGTGACTTCCCATGATCAGGCAATGTCATGACAAATGCCTGCTGGCAACTGATCCACAGTGGTAGGGTAAAGGCTCCTTTACTCACTCACCTACTCAGATGTCTGCCTACTGGCTGTTTCTCTGTGAAAATCCAGGTAGACTGTCAGCCTTGGTTCCCCAGCATCCCCTAAATGGAAGTGGTGTGTGAGTACCTGTTTGAATACACGATGCATGAGGTGCCCTAAGCATTGGGTCCCCCTCTCCAAATGCAGGCCTTGGGGCTTTAGTGTGCTTCATAAGGTTTTGTGGTAGCTAGAGTTGCTACCTCCCATTCCTTTCATGTTTCCCTGCGCTGCTCTCCCTCAACTCCCTCGGCAACCATTGTAGATCTAAATGTATGTGTCTGGTTTGGATTTGCAAAATTTTGAGTAGAGCAGGAAGGCTTCTTTTTGTGGTCACATTTTCTGGATGAAGCCAGTTCCAGCACTTCAGCCTTATGCCTGAGAGGAGTAACACCCGAGCAGAGGACTGTGGCCATATCCCAAATTTTCTGACTTCCGCTACTGGAAAAGCAAAACAACACCCTACTTGACACAGGTCGTCTGGTTCTCATCTACAAAACCTAGACGACATTGTCGGACAACTGCCGCCCTCAAGGAAACCAAAGCATTAGTGCAACTTTGGTTCCCAACTGCCTTGAAAATGTTCAATGTCTACAAGAAAATATGAGCTACGTAACCCCCTCCAATGCTGTTTCACACTGATGTGTAGTCAAACGAATGAATGCCCAGAAACTGTCAGCACAGCACTAAGGGAAGAGGCTTCTGGGTAAGATCAGTGCTACTGAAAGGATGTGTTGGCAGCATTTTTACAGTGCCACCACAAGAGGGCCACAGAAGTAACAAATGGCATAAAATGGCCTTGTTCTTATGGAAGAGAGAGACCACACATTACAAAGTGTTATATTGCATGGGGCTCCACAAATCCTTGCATCAGAGCTGCTTCTGAGACATGTCAGAGTATGCTTTTGCAAGCCCTGTCACTTTAACAGGTAGTTGTGTCCCTGGTGAGCCACAGATTGGGTGTTGGTTTAAAATCCTGAACCTACCAACAAGCATGTGGTACAACAAAGACCCTTTCCTCATTGCAATGTGTTACTACATGTTCTAAACAGGTGTCAATGAGAAGATGGGTTTGGTCAGATGCATTGTACTTTCTTAGCCTAGAGGTTATATATCGATCCCTAATGGGGGCAAATAAACATTAATTGAAATTTTACGAGTCATCAGCTTTGTGATGATGCGAATCTTTCGTACATTCCCCCGCTCGCATTCAAACAAAATTGTACAAAAGGATAGTATACATACTCCAGTGTAGGCAATGGGTCCTCATGAAAGTACGAATCCTGTAAAGCCTGTTCTGAGGTCATTCTTTTCATAGGATCCATAGTGAGAAGTTTTTGAAGCTGGGAGACATAAAATAAGAAACAAAAGCTTTCAACAGATTGTCCAGATTATCCTATGACATTTTAAATGGAGCATTGACAAAGCATTATTCATTAGGGGCATCTAACAGTTTGGAAATGTGAACCCAGACATACACAAGGTACAAAAAATAGTGAGAGAGTGACTGGGCAAGTGATTTAGTACACTTTTAAGTCACACTTTCAGAGAAAGGCAAATATAGACTGTACTCACTGCACTTTCTAGCCAGGAAGAAATGGCAGTGGCTACACCGGCTTTCTTTCATTCTGATTTGCTCTGGAAGGGCATTCCAATTTAATGGGGCTAGCAACAACAGTGTTTTCCACTGACTTTAGTGGAAAAACTATATTTCTTAGTTAGAGTGCGGATTCTGCTCTCTAGGCCCCAGAGCATACATGGTTCTTTCTTTCTTGAATGTAAAGCACAGCTTCTTCAGGCAGACATTTTGTACCACTTTCATATCTTGAGCCTTTACCTGTTTGGAAACATGAAGGCCCTGTGTGAGATGAGCTTCATTGTAGGATTGGTAATGTCTAGTGATCAGTGATCTGAGCCAGAAGGAATTTACATCATCAAGATAGGAATGATCTATGAGTACCCCAAGAGGCGATTTACATTTAGTAGGCATCAGAGGAAGAATTCTGCTTAGATTATGTAACTTTAAGAAGATATCTCCATCCATGGCTTTAATTTGTGCTTCCATAGACTCATCAATATCCATAAAATCTTGAGATGCCTAACAGAATCAACTATCTAAATTACAGGGCAACAAATTAACAAATTATTGATGGAAAAATAGTAAAGGTTATTTTGTGGATCTGGGTATAGGCAGGTGGAAAAACAACCTTGGTTTAGTTTCCTCTGATTTCCAAACAACTTTAGATACTCAACTTTTGCACAGCTTTCATGCAACAGCTTGAGGTTCTGAAATTGTCTTACATCTGATTCCACCAAAAACTGTGTGCAGTTTGTCAACTAGAATGAAGGTGGGCAGAGTGGCCCCACATGGTATAAAATGTTAGCAAAGACACAGGGAAATCATGAGGTACTATGAACAACAGTTTTGAAGTTACAGCCAGGTGAGCGTTCCATATGGCCACTAAGCTAATTTATATCCTGTGATAAGTGTGTAATGTGTAAGTAGGCCAAATAAATCAGCATATAAGCACTGACAATGAAACTGTTTCACATTATATGGAGAAACAACATAAAACGATTGATGAAAGCCAGTTAAGAAGGCCCAAGTGGAATTGAAACTGGACTCCAACTGCCCCTGTCATAAAGATCTAAGCACCTCCCCCTTACACAATATAGTTCTAAATTCCTCTCCAAACGCACTACATTTAAACCATCACCAGGAGTGCTATAAACTGGGCAATTCAATAATTCCAAAGCACACCTTGTTTGATGAAATGTACTAACTGTCTTGGTATACTGAAGTGGCCGGAAAATGACAAGCCAGTTTTGTGCAAATCTTTTTTAGTAATTTAATGTTTGGGAGGTTAGGTTAACCATTGATTATGACGCGATGACAATCTTTTTTATTTGCTAATCCATTCGCTATTTTAAATTTATTTTTTATTTTAAAAAGCAATATGTGTTTATCCTCGACCTTGGGAATATCTGCTATATGAGTTGAAGAAACATGCTCATCTCTTCTTCCCTAGTCAGTGTTCTCCGACTAATGAATGTGTCCTCATGTAATGCAACTGGTGCTATGTAAAGCGCTCTGATACCCGATTCGGGTCAAGTTCGCGCTACATAAAACTCTGTAAAAAAAAAAAAAGGGATAGTTTGCTTGAAGGTTGGTCAATGGCTGGTATCAATGCCTGGCTGCAGTGCCATTCTGCAGTTTATGGCTAAAGGAAAGGACATAGCGAACACAGGGAATCCAGTGGAAGATTGGATGATACCGGGCTGCTTTCTAAGCTAAAGAGGCCGAATGAAGCGGGCTCAGCCCATCCAGCACTGAGGGGGCAGAAGACATTTTCTTTTGGCTCGTACATGATGTGCTGGTGCAGGGAAAATCCTCCTAGGTTCTGCGGTAGACCTCAAAGTTTAGAAATACTTCACGAGTTTCTGTTCAAAATACACTATACAACTTGTGGGTTTGCAGAGAACATATTTGAAAAAAATGTATCATAAAAAGAATCGCATTTTGAGCTTTCAACATCCCAATTCCATTCTTCCTCTCCGAACCCCAGAGAGGGTCAGGCTAGCTGGCATGCTCACTCGGTGCTATGTGGGGTTAGTCTTAAAACATTTTCCAGAGCTACTTTTAGCTCACGACTCAGCCCTGCTCACAGTGAAATATAACATTACACAAAGTATGTGGTCTCGGACAGTACAACTCTCGAGCCCACGGCAGTATGCAGGAGCTAAGACAGGCGGCCTCTTGCGCATGCGCAATCCCTGGATCAGTCCCTAAATCATTTTTCATTCCACTCTGTCAAGCATATTGAAACACAACTCTGAACAAGCGAATATGTAAAAAATAAATAAATAAATTCTAGTATGTACTTAATGAAACTTTTGTTCACCTGCCAAAATACAAAGATGCATCTATAGTTTATTATTTGAAATAACCACAAAATTGATGTCCCAAACCACAGTCTTCCAAACCATGCCATCGCTGTTTATTTCTGAAAAATATGCTTGAAAATAAATTATGAAGTCACCACCGTGCGACCTAACAGCACGTTATTTACTCTGGGATTTGGTGACGTTATTTTATTTTATTATTGTATTACACAGAATCATTTCACAAGTGTATAACAAAACCCTAACAAGAAAAGGTTTTAATAAAACGAATGATAGTGTGAAGGCTTAATTACGAACATACATCAGAATGAACCTTGTTGGAATCCACATACCAAAAGGAAGACTTTGCTGTCAGGCTTGACTTTGTGTTTCTCCATGTATTTCATGAGGCTGCTATTAGCATATCTGAAAAACACATAATTAACACATTTCATCACAAAGAGTTAACTGTAATTGATACAATATAGGTAAGGAATATTCTATCAACTAACACAAACTATCAATTGACTTTGAGAAGCCTCAAAATTACCTGCAAATGTATTTAAGCAAAATCCCTAAACACCTAATAAATATACAAATACTATGCTACTCCTTCTTAGCCAATCGAAATCTACCATAAATCCCCAGAACACACTGCAAGTCAAAAGGCAGACACAGATGTGCTCTTCTGGAACACAGCCTCTGGAACTCCCCCCTTACCTACATGTGCGCCGAGGCAGACCAACAGGCCTTCAGTAAGCTAATGCCAACCCTCCAGATTCCGGCGGGACACTACTGATTTCAAGGCTAGTCTCCAGCATCCCGATTCCTGCATACAGAAACCCAATACTTTGATAGGCGTCTGCCGACAGGGACTGGTCTTTTGTGACTTGGAGTATCCACTGCCAGTAACTTGCTCCCGCAGGTCAGTGCACAACATTTTTGTTACGCTCTCTCTGCCTGCTATAGCGCTTTGTCCATGCTCCTAACAGGCAAGAAAAAAAATATATTTTTGCTTTTCTGATATCCGGCCTTGCAGCAGCACACTTGCAAGTCCCATACATGACAATAGAGCCGATTAAGGCCTCGCCCTCAATAGAAGTCAGTGGGAGAAATACATTCTTCCGATAATTGTTTTTAAATCTCCCGCTTTCCTCTTCTAAAATGTTGGCATGTATGTTCTATCATTGGTAAGCCCGGCTTTCTTAACAAAAAACAAAAAAAACAATATGCTGTTGCGTATGGCCAATAACTCATATAATATCCGAGCATGCTATTGACCCACAGGTATAGACATGAAACACATAGGGCTCGATTTGGAGTGCCCTGGTGGGTATTTCTATAGGTATCACACCAGGTAAAATCCAATACTCCGAGGTTTGTTTCGAATTTTTCAGCTGCAGTAGGTAGCTATCACAAGTGCAGAAAGCACCAACGCTTTAATATTATGTCCCATTATGAGGGGCATAATGGGACATAATATTAAAGCGTTGGTGCTTTCTGCACCCAAATCCTCATGTCCCACATTTTCCAGGCCTTTTTACCCTGCGGAATTCTGGCTGGTTGCCCTGCTGAAATTAATTCTGAAGGGGGCGCAGAGTTTATCACACCCAGAAATTTCCAAGTGTGGTAAATGTCGGACCACTTGTAATTGTGATCCTTGTGCAAATGGGTCTTCGTGTAGGGATCATAAAATACGGAGGCACTTGTAAATGAGACCTAAGATGCTTGTTTCAACAGAAAAACAAATGGCGGAATCCTATTGTATACTTGCAACCCTAAGGTTCGTCTTCTCAGAACTCCTTCCTCTGCACTGTTTCATCACACAGCAAGCCTGAATATATCCGGGCAGCTCGAGGCTGTCTTACACACTAGTTGTTTGTGTCAACTCTCACCACTAATATCTTTTGCAAGACTGTATATTTCTTGATCTTCTCCACAAAGAGGTACTGGGTTTCATTAATGTTGGTTACTACACTGATGCCAAGGCTGGCTCAGAAACGAATAGTTGATGTCATTAATTCACTCGATGAGGAGTAGCTTACATGATCCATCGTGAACATAGTTTATGTTTTTGGATAGTATATTAAACGACCTGCTCTTTTCCTTCCCCCAAAAGGAATATTGTAAACAATGACTTTACCAAGCCTGGTTCCTGGAAGGAAATCATAGCTGATCTTAACTCAACTTCACTTGAGGCATTCAGCAAGTAACAATGTCTTGTAAACCAACTTACGTCGTTCTTCTGAAATCCTTTTGAAGCGTTGGATATTCTGGCATCTTCCTGATGTCATCCCAATCTTTATCTTCAAAAATAAAAAAACAGCAAATTGTTGCATAGATTTGCATGAAGGAAGACGAACACTTTGGAGCTTTTTTTTTTTAAATTTATCATTTAAACTTATACACAAAATCACATACAAGACCCCATAATCATGGGAAAAAATCATTGCACATTATTGAAAGTAACATAATTGGAAGAACCAGCCAGTCAGTCCAGGTGAAAATGCATTTACTAATAATAGCACACAACACAAAGCCTTCGAGTCACAACAGGGAGACTGACAATTAGGGAGGAACCCCAGGCAGCAAATATATAAACATCATAATAGGCTTGGTGGTATTCAGTGCACAATTGCCCCATGGAGTCTGCTGAGTACACATTATTGTACAGTAGGTTCGCCCTCTGATTCTGGCTGTTCCTGCTGCAGTAAATAGTCATGTAGTGGTTGCCATATATTTTTGGGTCTGGCAGATGGTGGCTGTAATGAAGAATACATGTTTCTGGTAGCGTCACAAAAGGAAAGGCTGGTTATCCATCCCCTAACTGTCGGACAGAGCCTGCTGCTCCAATGCAAAGCAATTTCTTGCTTCGCCAGCAATGGTGCCAATGCGGTAAATCTGCAAACCCCTTTAGGCACATCACGAACATATTCTAACAGTGCCAGGAGCGGGTCGGGAGCTAAGGTGCGCCCCATCATTAATGAGAGCTGTGTGAAAACCTCAGTCCAAAATCCTCCTATATGGGTGCATGCCCATGCAACGTCGCAAAATCGGCATCTTCAAGGTGGTGTTTAGGACAGCGAGAAGACCTGGTAGGGTCGAGTTTAGCCAGGGAGTGAGGTGTAGTGTAAGCACTCCTAAGACATTTAAAATGTATACGCTTGTGTCTGTGATTGGGAGAAACAAGTTTAGTTTGCTGACAGCAGTAGTACCATATCTGATCCGACAGGGGCCGTTGCAGACCCTGCTCCCAGTGTTCCCAAAGACGCCTGTCCCGGGTTGGGAGGAGGACCACGCTGGTGTGATAAAGCTTGGAAATCAAGTGCCCCCCATCAGAGTCATCTATCACTACTGGCAGTGGGGCTAATTCCGGGGGGCAAAGGGATAAGGTGAGATCTGTGCATGCAATGCACTGGGCACGCACCGCAGAACAAAATGGTCCATACTGGTGGCCGCTGCAAAACGTACATCATCAGGACCGCTCGGGCACTTGTAGGAGATCACCGCCGGACCACCAACGCACCATCAACATGTCAAGGGTCATCTAGGCGCTACACATTCTTAGCTCTTCATCGTTAAGAAGTCAATTTTGATTTTAATGCATCAAATCATATATCGGAAACCGACTCACCTTTGGCACTAAGACTTGAATACCCAAAGGAATTGGACACTTGCCCCGTGTCCTTCTTTGCCTCTTTAGATCCTACTGACATTATAAAACAGAACCATATATCCAATATTGACCTCTTGGGCTCATCTTTTGAAATCCCCATATCAGAGCCGACAGTGCTGGTATTCTCTCTTGTGACCCCAGTTTTATCATCCAACTCGGACTTCCTCCTTTCCTTTAGGGGGTTTTTTCGTGGCTTTCCTGAAGAAGGCGCCCCCGGCGCCGAAACGCGCGTAGAAAATTAAAACAACGAATTTTCTTAGCCACTTCAGCATTAATTTTGTGATTTCTGTTTGTCATTGTATGTTATAAAGTTTCACATTGTATGTCATATCAAGGGTAGATATATTTTTGGTGTTATATTTATGTATGTTTTTTGTAGATTTCTGTGTTGTCATTATGTATTGTTAATGTTTTTCAGGCATTAGTCTGTCCTGAAATTTTATGCATTTGCAGTAAGAAATAAAATGAAAATTTTAATTTATTTGTGATGTACACTGAGTCTGTCTCTTCATCAATATGCTGTGATATGGGCTTGAGCTCTTAACTAGCCCAATTTGTTGCCTAGGATCGTTATTGTTCAAAAATAAGGTGAGATCTGTGCATGCAATGCACTGGGCACGCACCGCAGAACGAAATGGTCCATACTGGTGGCCGCTGCAAAACGGTCACCCGGAAAGAGATCTCCGAATGTAATCCGTGCATGTCGTTCCAGGGTGTTTTTAACAAGGGTTTCCGGTGCAGGAGGGAACCAAGGGTTATCAGCTATGGGTAAGGAGGGACAGTATTGCAGGTCACCATCTAAGACTCTAAGGAGCGTACGCCACACCCAGCAAGTGGGAGCAAGGGCTTGATATCGTTGAGATTCAAAGGGATCCCTTGGGGAGGATGGCACGCAATGGCACCCCCTCCACTTGGTCGTACTCAGGGCTATCGTAGGGCAGTCTGGCATCGCTGTGGTACCAGTGATGGGTATACTGGCACTGCGCCACTAGATAGTAAAGTTGCAGATGTAGCACGCCAGACCCCCCGCTCATAGGGGAGCATCAAAGTATCCCACCCCACTCGGGGCCTAGGGCCCGCCCAGATCAATCATAGGAGCAGACTCTGGAACGTGGCAAAAAAGGCATTGGTGAGAGTGATAGGCATATTGAGAAAAAGATATAAAAAACGAGAGACAACCACCATTTTTATAATGGCGACATGACCCACCAGCGACAGTGGAAGGTGAATCCAGCCCTCGATCTTTGTCATCAATCTATCGACTGCTGGGCCATAGTTTAATCGTAGAACTTGCTCCTTATCCCGATGGACGTGAATGCCCAAATATTTGACGGAATCCGTGCACGACCGTAGTGGAAGTTTGCACGTCAGAGGTGATGTTGCCTCCATGAGTGGGAATAGTTCTGACTGCTCCCAGTTTATTTGTAAGCCAGACAGGAGTCAGGAACAAAATAAATCAAGCACAATTGGAGCTAAATTATCCACCAGGTGGCGGAGAAAAAGTAAAACATCGTTGGCGTATAGAGACAGGAGCATCAGACCAGTTCAAAACTTCAAGCCACAATGGAGATGCTTCACCTGTAAATCCCGAAACAGTGGGTCCATAGTGATTATAAATAGTAATGGGGACAGTGGGCAACCCTGCTTCATCCCACGAGCAACTGCGAATGGCGTGGTAAGGGAGCCATTGACCAGTGGCGGCTCCTCCGATATGGCAGAGGAGCGTCGCCCCCCCCATTGCCAGCCTCAAAAATTGACAAATAAAGCCATAATAAAACAGGTTTATTATTGATTTATTTTTCAATTTCTAGCCTTGGGGGCGGGGCCATCGTGGAGGCAGTCAGGAGAGGTAGTGGTGGGCACTGATATCAGTGCGCATGTCGGTTTGGCCAGCCGTCTCAGGCTGGCCAAACCGACATGCACACTAAGCTGTCTCCAACCCACCTGCGATGCGGGGTTGGAGACAGCAAAGCACAGGCTCCCAGTCTCTCTGGAAGCGCAAATTCACAGTGCTCAGGCCAATCCTGACACTGTTTTCCAACATGAGAGAAGCATCAGGATTAGGCGCAGAGGAGTCTGAGAGCCTGTGCTACAGTGAGGACTCGCAGAAGAAGAGCGGCGGGCCTGTGTCAGGTAAGTTTATTTTCCTTTCTTTTTTTCCTGATTTCGTCTTTCGTCCACCCCCCCCCCCCCTCTGTTTCTCCCTCTCCCCGCCCCACCACTCCGCCCGCACAGCAGCTTCTACTGCTATTGACACGTATACGGGCCAAGGTTTCAGAATAGAGGTGGCAACCCCAACTTTTGTAGCGTAGCGTGCAAAAAAGGCCACTCAAGGGAGTTGAAAGCCTTTTTGGCATCAAGAAGTGCTACTGCAGCCAGAACATCAGAACGTCTGGCGATATTCTATTCAACACCGAAAAAAGGGCATGAAAGTTGAGTGAGGTGGAACGAAGCCTTATTGCAAGGGCGATATAATTGTCTTGAGTAACAGTGACAACCAGGTGGCAAATATTTTGGCCAATATTTTATTGTCGAAGTTGAGGAGGGATAGTGGTCTGTAGGAGTTAAAGTTAAGGGGGTCTTTGCCTGGCTTCAGTAGAAGCTGACTCACGGCCTCTTGCAGTGTAGGGGATAGTAACCCGGCATTTAGCAATTCAGCATACATGGCAAGTAGATGTGGTGCCAGGAGATGCTTATAGGCCTTGTAGAAAACTCCCATTATGCCGTCTAAACCAGGGGCCTTAGAGCCGTCCAGAGAGCCGATGACGGCTATGATTTCCTCTGTAGAGATGGGTTCGATTAGGAACTGCTGTTGCGCGTTCATGAGCCAGTGCATGGTAATCTCTGATAAAAATCGTAAATCCGGTATTTGTAAAGCGCGAACTACTCACCCTTACGGGTCTCAAGGCGCTGGGGGCCGTCGTGGAAATTAAGTGAGCTATTGCCCAGAGTCACATGGTGCTGAGCTGAGCTGCCGCGGAGCCGGGGATCGATCCGTGAGCCCTGTGCTCCGAAGTCAGCTGCCCTGGCCGCTGCACCACACCTCTGATAGATATTCAGTGACATCCCTCCCATCGCCTGTATAGTGGGAAGTGTATAAATGGGCATAATGACACAGGAGCTCAGCGTGCACCGCACTGTTATCCGTTGTGTGAGTCCCATCGTCGAGCAGCAGTTCAGAGATGTATCCCCACCACTCAGCAGGCGAAGCAGTCATGCCAGTGTACGCCCTGGTCGTTCACCTTCCCCTAGCGCCGGGCCCTAGCGTGTTTCACCAAGTGTGCCACCTCCCAATCAGCCAGCTCCCAAAGCTCATCAATGAGGGACGCATGCGCGACGCAGTAGTTGCAGGTCATCAGGGCTCGACACCACTGCGTCATCTAAGTCGCGCAGCGCAGTTTCATATCAGGACAAGACTCCTTGGATATCGTGTAGTACACCTCAGTGTTTTGAGATACGAATCCCATGTATATACGCCTTAAAAGCCTCCTGTAGAGGAGCCACCCGGCCCTCACTATAGAATGTTGGCACTGTACACCCCTCGCGACCGGGCGCGGTCGGAGGGCTTAAATAAAGGGGCCGTAGGTCGCACGTGACCTTTTGGCCGAATACAACGGAAGAGTGAAGTGTCCGTTACTTTCCCCTCAGGTGCCCCCACAGCCCCGCAGTACTCTGTACCTTCTTCCAGTAAGCCTTCTACACTGGCGACGACGGGACGGGCCCACGTCGTGTGACATGATCCCGCTGCCGGAGATCGTGTGGCAGTGAAGAGACGGACCGAAACTGAAATTGACCGGAAGGAGCTACGGCCGACGCAGAGGTGAGTGGCACCCTGCAGGCCATCAAGACGGGTGAGAGCGAGTGACGGCGCTGAGGAACGTGTCCTACAGCTGAGCAGGTCCCCGGCGTGCATGACAGCTGAGGCGCGAGTGGGGGAGGGGCCAACGCCTGAGCAGCACGCTCATAAATAACTCTTGCCTGAAGACTGAGACACGTTGGGGAGCCGGTTAAAAAGGACAGCGTTACACGCAGAGGTTACCAGGGCGGAGGTTTCACAGAAAAGCAAGGACAGGCAGTCCAAAGAAAAAAAAAGCAAGACGTCCCTAAAAAAAAAAAAAAAAAAAAAAACAAAGAGAGGAAAGAAAGGAGGCGTCGTCACCTCTAGTGGGACAGTGCCAGGGGTCATAAAAAAAAAAAAAAAAAAACAGACAGCACCCATTAGACAAGCGTGGTCTCATCAAAAAGGGGAACGAAGGTGAAGACAGAAGGAAGCACAAGTGCAGGAAACAGACCCAGCAGCTAAGGCACACGGTCCAGAGGTTAAAGGTCACATCCCCACTCAGGGAAAAGACACAGGAACAGCTGGCATGGGAGACCCCCCAGCGCAGCAGCAACCGGGCCCTGCGCCCATCAGGCCGCACTCGCACGCGTCGGTGACACCCATACCCCCGTTTAGCCAGCTCGCTGACCCAGCCTCGGCGGCCCCGAGGTGGAAAAGATGGGTGGGGCGGCTGAACCATTACTTCACGGGGACCCGAGAGACGGACGGGACTGTGAAGAGGTCGCTCTTAATGCATTTTGGAGGAGATGAGCTGTACGATCTATTCGAATCATTGCCGAACACTGGAGCGACACACGACTACGATGCCGCGATCGCAGCATTGGATCGCTACTTCGACCCACAGATGAACCCAGATTATGAAAGGTTCAAGTTGAGGCAAGTAAGACAGACGGACACGGAAACAGTTGATATGTTTTATGCGAGGCTAAGGAAGCTAGCAAGCTCTTGCACCACGATAGATCACAATGAAGAGATCAGGGCACAGATAATTCAAGGGTGCAAGTCCCTCACGCTGAGGCGCCTAATACTGCGACAACCGGGATATCCTCGACGACATTCTCGTGCTGGGCCGATCGCATGAACTGTCCGACCAAAGAGCGGACGAGATGGAAGCAGTGAGGCTAAAAAACACGCCGACAGGGGCCAACACGAAGGTGGTTCAAGTCAAGGAGGAGACTGTTGAGGCGCTCCAAAGGCGACCAGGCCCAGGGCCCCGACGGGAAGGGAGACCCCGCCAAGGACACCGGTGTGGGCAGTGCGGATACGAACACCGCGACCAGGAAAAGTGCCCAGCGAAGGGGCAGTCATGCTCAAAGTGCGGCAAGGCGAACCACTTTGCCAGCGTCTGTAGAAGCGGACCAACGAGGTCAAGAGGGAACATGGCCAGACGTCGCCAGGTGAACATTCGGAACCTCTCCCTAGAAGAAACCGAGGAGGCGGCATCAGAAGGGCAAGCAGCACAGGTATACTACGAGGACGAAGATGACATCTTCGTGATTTCGTTTGCTGGAAGGCCGGGGCGAACAAGACGCCCGCCCCCCATATGCCACGTAACTGTGAACGGAGCAGCAATACAGGCGCTTCTAGATACCGGAGCGTCGGTCAACGTGATGGACTCTGACCAATACGAGAAGCTGTCACCCAGGCCGCGCCTCACACCAAGCACGGCCAAGATCTACACATACGGAGGCACAGAGCCCATACCGCTGAGGGGCATGATAGAAGTGGACGTCGCCAATGCTGACCACTCAGTGAGGACGAAGTTCCACGTGACCGAAGGGAAGAAAGGAACCTTGCTGAGCTGCCACACGGCGGAGGACCTAGAATTAGTGTTTTTCGCGAGACAAATACACGAACAACACGCCGAAGACATCATGGGCGAGTTCCCACAACTATTCCAGGGTCTAGGAAAACTAAAAGGCCGTCAAGTCAAGCTGCACATAGACAAGACGATACAGCCGCGCGCCCTGAGACACCGGCGGATCCCATTCCATCTGCGCCCAGCGGTGGAAAAGGAGCTCCAAGAACTAGAAGACAGAGGTGTCATCGAGAAAGTATCGGGGCCGACACCATGGGTCTCGCCACTCGTCGTGGCGCCAAAGCCAAAACATCCGGGCGCCATCCGTTTGTGTGTGGACATGCGACTTCCCAACCAGGCCATCCGGAGGGAGAGGCATGTGACCCCGACGATGGACGACATGATTGCGGACCTCAACGGGGCGCAATGGTTTTCGAAGCTGGATCTCAACTCCGGATACCATCAGCTGGAGCTAACGCCGGAGAGCCGGTATATTACGACTTTCTCTACGCATGTCGGCCTCAGAAGGTATACAAGGCTCAGTTTTGGCGTCTCTTCAGCTGCTGAGGTTTTTCAAAACGCCATAAAGGAAACCCTCTCAGGTCTGGTCGGTGTAATCAACCTGAGCGACGACATCTTGATCTACTCGCAAAGCCTGGAAGAACACCATGTGCGACTCAGGGCGACCCTACAGAGACTGGCGGAGTGCGGCCTCACGCTACATCGGAAAAAGTGTGCATTCTACAAAAATTCAATTGAGTTCTTTGGATATGTCTTCGCAAGGGACGGCCTCAAGGTGGACCCAAACAAGGTGGATGCCATCCGCAATGCCCCAGTTCCGCAGAATCCAACCGAGATAAGGAGCTTCCTCGGGATGGCTACGTACTGTGGGAGGTTCCTCCCAAACCTGGCGACCCTTGCCGAGCCCCTCCGACAACTCACTAAGAACGGGGTGCCATGGGCCTGGTCACACAAAGAGGAGGCGGCGTTTCAAAGCATTAAGGCAGCCCTGTTGGACCAAATCACCATGGCGTATTTTCACCCCAAGCGGAAGACGGAACTGGTGGTAGACGCAAGTCCGGTGGGACTCGGAGCGGTCCTACTACAGATCGACGGGAAAGGAGATCGAGTACCCGTGGCGTACGCCAGCAAGGCCCTGTCATCAACGGAAACGAGGTACGCCCAGATTGAGCGGGAGGCCCTGGCCATAAGGTGGGCGTGTCAACATTTCCACCTGTACCTCTGTGGACACCCATTCCGGGTAGTGACAGATCACAAGCCTTTGATTCCCCTTTTCAGCGGGCTCACACGACTGGCGCCCCGAGGATTGAAAGGTGGGTGGTGCAACTGCAGGCCTATGCGTTCGAGCTGGTGTTCAGGCCAGGGGCGGATAACCCGGCTGATTTTCTTTCCCGACACCCCCCTGAAGAGAAAGGGGAGAGCACGCAAGGAGCCGCTGACGACACGGAGGCGTTCATAAGGATGGTTGAAGACGCCGCATGCCCGGTGGCAATCACCAAGGAGGAGATACGCCAAGCCACGGAAGACGATGGCACCCTGCAAAGAGTGAAGGAGGCCTTGGAAAGTGGGAAGTGGCAACGGTTCCTGGACGGACTGTCAATATTGACTGCGGAGGAACAGAACGCCAGACGCCAGATATGGAAGATACGGCACGAGTTATGCGCCAGCGGATCAGGAATGATCCTGAGAGGAAGAAGAATCGTGGTACCGAGAAGCCTATGTCAGAGGATGGTCAAGCTCGCACACCTGGGACACCAAGGTACCGCCAAGACAAAGGCAAGGCTGAGGGCAAAGGTGTGGTTCCCAGGCCTGGATGACTTGGTAGATGCAGAAGTGCAGCGCTGCCATCCGTGCACTATCACAGGAGGAGACCCAGCGCCAGCCCCGGTGATCACTGAAGAGCCCAGCCAGAAACCGTGGACACAACTGAGCGCTGACTTTGGAAGCTTCCCGGACGGACGGCACACGCTTGTCATCATTGATTCATTCTCGAAATTCCCGGTGGTGGAACTGGTCACATCCACAGCATTCGCGCAAGTTCGCCCCGCCCTCGAAAGGACATTTGCCACATTTGGTCTGCCAGAGGAAGTAAAAACCGACAATGGACCCCCTTTCCAAGGGCAAGACTTCCATGACTTCCTTGAGCAACGAGCCATCCGACACCGCCGCATCACCCCGCAATGGCCACAAGCCAATGGCGAAGCGGAAAGGTTCATGCGGACACTCAACCGCGCTCTCCGAATAGGGGTAGACCAACATCATGACCCTGAGGCGTGCCTGCAACAATTCCTACAGGCCTACCGGCAAACCCCACACTCCACGACAGGGTGTGCCCCGGCTTCGATCCTACTGAAGCAATCGCCCCGGGATGTCATTCCTGAAGACACTGAGTGGATGCCACCGGTTCTGGACATAGAGAGGTCCCAGCTAAGACGCAGAGTCACAAATGACAAGGCTACGGTATATCGAGGAGCAAAGCCACCGAGGGTGAAAGTAGGGGATCAAATTGTGCTGAAGGATCGATATCCGGGATGGAAGTTTCGGACCCCATATGAACCCGAGGTGTGGACAGTAACACGAGTTGAGGGCACCATGGTCACGGCCCGGAGAGGGGAGCACACAGTGACCCGCAACGTGTCATGGTTCAAGCCGATACGAGCAGAGCTGTCCGGGGGCAATACAGCACCGGAAGAAAGCGCTGGGGCAGATGAAGGACCATGTCCGGATCTAGTAGAAAGACCGGCCAACCCAGGACTCACCCCGCGCAGGAGTGCGGACAACCGAAGTGATGACGGGATGACTGGCGAGCCTACCACCACTGCCGAAGGAGCGAGTGAGCAAGTGGCTCAGGAAGAGAGCCATGGCCCAGGGGTCCGGAGTGCCAGATATAGACTCCGGCCGAACCCAACACCCAGTCGGAGGCTGAGAGACTATGCATGCTGAAGTGAGGTGTCCGCAGCCATGAAGACAGTGTCGAATCACAGTTGATGTACCGACGACCTGTTGAGAACTTTTGTCTCTTTCATCTTCTCTTCTCTTCTTTTTTTTTCTTTCTCTTCTCTTTTCTCTCTCTCTCTCTTTTCCTATTTTCTGTTCCCTCAAGCTTTCTCTGCGGAGCAGAGAGCTCATCATCTAAAGGAAAGGAGGGATGTAGAGGAGCCACCCGGCCCTCACTATAGAATGTTGGCACTGTACACCCCTCGCGACCGGGCGCGGTCGGAGGGCTTAAATAAAGGGGCCGTAGGTCGCACGTGACCTTTTGGCCGAATACAACGGAAGAGTGAAGTGTCCGTTACTTTCCCCTCAGGTGCCCCCACAGCCCCGCAGTACTCTGTACCTTCTTCCAGTAAGCCTTCTACACCTCCCAAAGGGTGGCCTACTTCGCAACATATCCCACATTCAGTTCAAAGTATTCTACTATGGCAGTGCGCAGCCCCTCACGGAAAACATCATCATGGACAGCACTGCAGGGAAAGCGCCAACTGTGCTCTCTGCCCCCGCCAAATGGCATAGCCAGTACCATGCAAACTGAGGAGTAGTCCAATAATGTGCGAGGAAGATGGAAAATGTCACCCAACCTGGGAAGTACCGTGGACAATAGCAGCCAATAGTCAATGCGGGACCATGTGTTATGGGGCATTGAGTAAAATGTGTAACCCGGGTGTGCAGCATGCTCATAGCGCCACGCTTCTCCCAGAGAGTAAGCGTCGTGGATCGCACTGAGAACTTTGAAGGAATGCGGTTTGCCGCTGGATGCTGTGGCCGTGGATTCCATCAAAGAACATTTTGAGGTCACCCACCAATATGACATGATCGGCATCAATTCGCCCGAACACTTTGGAGCTTCTACCAGCGATATATTTGTTTCCTTTGCACAATTCTTAAGTTTATCTTAAAAAGATAAACAAACATCATCAAAAACCTAGGAAAACATACTAACCCTCAGATGAATTATTTAGGCATGAATGAAGGCAGAGTCACAGCTATGCATAAAGACTTCACATGCAGCAATGAGGCATGTCTCACCCACCCCGTGGTTACTCTGTGCCAGTGGGTACAGCTGGTGGGCTCTGGCACTCGTTTTTGGGGACCGGGACAAATTTTATATCTTCAGACATGACTCAAAGAAAAGAGACAAAGAAAAACGGGCGTAGCTATCACCGTTACAGCAGGTGCAGCGGCACCGGGGCCTAGAAGCATGAGGTGCCTACTGCACTTGAATCATGGATGCTTTTTTGCTAGGAAACATGGGTCTGGGCCCTCTTTCCTACTTGGAGTAAAGCCCCGTGCACCCTTGCTATGACAGTGAGCAAAACTAAGGGTGAAATAGAAAGAAGAAATAGAAAGATAGGGAAACAGTAGCAGATGAAAAGAAAGAAGGGATGGAAAAGAACCTGGAAAATGAAATTAAGAAAATGCAAGTGTAGTGCGTGAAAGAAAAGGTATGAGGTGGAATCAAAGCTAGGCAGCCTTGGGGTTTGGGGGATCCGGGGATTCTGTGCCTCTACTAAGAACACTTGTGGGCCGCTGCACTTTCAGAAAATAAGCACTGCATTTACCGAGGAGCAGGCATACAGATTGGAAAGCTCGATAGATGGACAATAGACACATTGTACATGATTCCAAAAGAGGGTGCAGAAAAATCTAGTGACGCTTAATTCTGAAGGGCAGAGGAATCTGCCTGCAGGATAGGTGTTTTTGCCAAGTTTGAAGACGAGTACAAAGATCTGCATTCTGCCAAAGGAAATCCCAGAGCTGGCAAAAAAGGCAACCGAGTCCCCATGAGTTTGCGAAATCGTTGAGTCACAAACAGCCTTTTGTAAAACTGTCGCAACTCGCATGAATTAGCAAAGCTTTGGCAACCCTTGCAAACATATATAAACGCCAATAAATCAGTTTGGAACTGATAGAAAAATACTTAGCATAAGTAGGTGCAGAATACACCTGAAATCAGGCTACAGGGATTAGGAAGTGCCATTATTTAAGGGGGCGTGCCTGGGTATACATTGCACATACTCTGGCAATTTCTCAGGAATTCGAAGATTGCATCTGTGGCCAAAAAGGGTACATAGTACCTGGAGGTGCCTCACTTCATGTGCACCCAAGAGATTTAGTAATTGGCCCATGCTCTTACTTCACAGCCTTCTGACCGAGGCCCAAGAAATAATATTGAAAATGTTCCTTACAAGCAGAGACAACATTTTTTTCCACAACTGATCTCTGCTTGCCTTGACTTTCGCTAGCACAGGTGCAATATTTTGCATTGCTTTCACAGCCTATTTTTAGATCTGCCACTTTGAAGGCCCATATGCATTGTGCATCAGGGGAGACAGGGGTGGGGGGAGGGCAGTACTCGCTGGATAAAGTCTTCAAGAATGATCACTGCTACCTTCAGTGCTAAACTGAAGTAACAACGGCAAGTGGGCGGGCAGTGCCAGTTAATGGTGATGAAATGCTGACGATCATAACACGCGTTTGACAGAACTGGTGCTGCAAGGTCTATTAATAGATTTTTTTTACGCGAATCTGTTTATTAATCTTAGCTAGCCTGGCTTAAACAACTAGATTGACCCATAGGCTGAAATGTGGGCCAAGCATGACGTTTTTGTCCCAGGCTCCGCAAAAACGGCTCACGTGCCAACTGTACATACATATGCCACTGATCACGTGACCAGTGCTCTGACGCAGCCACATCTAGCCAGATGAGTCTCTGTATTATTGCCTTATATGGAGACTGCGGCCTTATTGGTGGATCCAGTGATACCTCTCTTATTTCCGACTCTATTGCTCGTGGACAGTGCTGCACCGGTGGAGCTCCCGAGTGAATGATGAGTTGTGTGCCTTCGCGCCCCACCATTTTATTTTTAAGCTAGCCACCACTGGCTATTGCCTAAATTAGTACCCACACAAGCAACTGTGCTTCACTCTTACAGCAAGCTGCCATAATTCCAATATTGTTGAGTAACTTCAGAGTACAGAAACAATGAAAGAGGCTAGAATAAAGTCAGGCAATGAGATGCTCGATGTAGAACTCACAATGCACAAGAATAGTTCAAAGAACTAAAGGGGATTACACCTGTGGCTGCCTCTCAAATGACTGTGATTGAGGTTTGCCTTTGTAAAATAACATATCTATCTTAATTCAGGTACTCGGCGTGGCATATTGGCCTCCCCTCTCAGTTAGTGTCCTTCTTACAGCTCTAGGATTTACTAATTTGGGCTGATAGGTTTTAAAACTGATCTTAAATTGTGATTGATCTTATTCTGGTTTTATACATTTTATCTATTGGTTATTTATTTATTTACTGAATATTGCCGCTTTTGATGTTACTATATTGGTCAGCACATCTTATTGGCCTCCCCTCTCAGTTAGTGTCTTTCTTACAGCTCTAGGATTGACTAATTTGTGCTGATAGGTTTTAAAACTGATCTTAAATTGTGAATGATTTCATTCTGATTTCATACGCTGTATGCATCAGTTGTTTATCTATTTATTGATTATTGTCGTTTTTGATGTTAATATATCGGTCGGCATGTCTTATTGACTTAACTGTATTTCTATTATATTTTTTATGCTTTTGTGTCGATTCATTTTTATATTCGATCTGACAAAATAAATTAAATGAAACAAATGTTATGTCAGTCCTGAAGGGTGGCTCCCTGATAGACTATGAACTCATATCTAGAAATGAATCCAGAGAGTTATTCAAACTTTGAACTCTTGCTTGATGACTGCTTTTAATCCACAGAAGATAGATCGTAGATGAATGTTGAATGTCTTTAGCACTTTCAATATAGCTTTTACAATTCTGCTGACCACCACATTATGGGGATTTTCCTTGGATCTAGAAGCACATGGTGACCTTAGTTGCATCCTGATCTGCTGATCAGGATGCAACTAAAGATATATATTTAGGAAGAAGTAAGGGTGTATGTCTAATACCATCATTTTCTAGTGAGTGATGTTCAGTAGCGTTCATATCCGGCCTATTGACTATGTGTCCTCCAGACCCAAAGAGAAAAAAGTCAGATCCTGATCTCAGGAGAGTCAGAAAAGCTTTGAGATGGTGATTCTTTGTGATGGTGGTAGGTCAGGGAAACTTACTCTCGCCCAACACACTGGGGTGGAGAGAAAAGGAGGTTTGCTGTGCATGTGCTGGAGTGTTGTATAACTGAAGGAGGAGAATGTGTACATCTTTATGCTAGGACTGTTGGCTCATCCAGGAAGATGTTACAATAAGTCTCAAACCCCAAGCAGACATCCCCAAACTATGGAATATTGTTGGTGATTGTTAGAGATCAAGGACTGGGTAAACAGAACAGTGTTTTTCTCTACACTTGACGGCCCCATTCAGGAGTGAAAAAGGTAACGGGACTGCTGAATTTAATTGGTAGTTTAAAATATTTCATAATTCAAGTTGCAATGCTCTAGCTGTCTCTTTCTCTGTACTACAAGACCTAGTAAAGGAGAAAAAATCCATAGATTACTCAATAGAAAAGAGAACTCAATAAAATACTGATTTGAATAATTGCTGTTATCAACGTATTTGGATAGGAGGTTTGGTTACATAAAAATTGCACACTGAAGACTGAGAAACAAAGCGTAGATTCATGGCACGTCCTGCAAAGAAAAGTCCAACATTCACTAGAAAGACAACCTGGATCTTAAAACACTTGCACCAACATTGAACTGATAGATTTTACCAACCTGTTCCTAAAATGTATTTTGTTCGTGTTCCCCAGCTGCCATCCTTACTTTAGATGGACCACCAAGGTCAAACTCCTACATCTCGTTCAACAATAAAAAAATATTAAATGTGCCCAAAACATGGAAGAAATGTTTTAGAGATCACCATTTTCTAAATTAAGCAAAATGAAAATAGAGATTTTTTAAGGCCAAAACATCCAAATTTGGCATGAGGTTTCTTCAGTTCTGGTGACTCTCAGTCGGAACTTCATGCTTTGCATAATGTACACTAATTTCCCCTAAAGATATAAATATACATAAAGTGTGATCATCACATTGAAGTTGACTATAGTTAAAGTAGGCCTCAGTATGAATAACTCACGTTAAGACAAAATGTCCTGTGTTTGCTGTGTATTTTTCTATTCTTTCATTTCAGGGGCAAAGCTGCAACTAGAATGTTACAAAACATTTTAATTTCTGTGAGAATCTTTTATCTGTATGCATTCAATAGAGAGTGAATAATGATTTTGCACAGCTGTGCTGAAAACACACCGACTGCAATGTATCATCCTGCTACGAGTATCTCTTGAAAGTCGTGCAGCAGAAACCTTCCATTGTGTGATGGCTGGGAAGACGGGTGAAACCGTCTTATCAGGGTACGTTCGATCCTGATTGGCCTCCTTTCCATCGAGGGGAGTGCTGCATCTTGTTGAGAATTGTGTGTTTTAATTGTGCATTGCTGAGCTCGTTAGATTCAGATGCCTCTTTCCACTCTCTGGAGACTAGATATCACTCTGCTCCTGCTCAAAGAGTTGGACTCCTGAGTAAATCCAATCTCCCTTACCTCGCAGAATCTTCATTTGATTGTGCCTTTAGATGCTTTACTTGCCATCAGTTCCTGCTTGACTCCGCTAACAAAAGTTTCCCCGATTTCCTTTAGCTTAGCATACAAGGGAATCTTCCCTTCAATGGAAACTGAATTTGTTCGATTAACTTTGTGGCAACTCTTAGCATTTTGAAAGTATTTGCTAATTTAGAAGCAATTTAAATTATATAATGGAGATCCACGTACTGACCATTCATAGTTGATAACCTTTAATGATTTGAGTTTGTATTTTGCTAATCTGCTTGTAGGACTTGGCCCTTTTTGGCAGGTTCATCCCTAAACTTTTTGCCTTTTCTCATGGTGTTGGTGGTTTTAGGCCTCTGGGCACTTTAGCACTGTGGTCCAGTGTAAAGTGCGTGCGCTCTCTGTGTACATTTGGTAAGGTTGGCCTGCCCTCCCATAGGAACGCATTGGGGATTCCCTGATAAGTGTGTCAGTGGTAATTCCTGGGATGGGAGGAGCAGCGTGGGCGAGTTTAGTATGTATGAAATTGTAAGAATGAATGCTGCATAATGGTGTGCGTAGATTTATTATGACTATTTGAGAAATGCCTTTTTTAGAAGTTGGCATTTCTGTGTGCTATGTGTCTGCCTGCCTGATGTGAATTGCATGTCTGGCTTTTGAGTGACAGGGGCTGAGAGGTGTGTGTGGCTCCAGGAGGGGCAGGGTGAGTCAGCGCTAGGCTGAATGGGACACCTGCCTTGGGAGTAGTGGGAGGAGTAATCCCCTGATTCTGAATAGGACTGTGCCCAGCCTGGACAATGCTGGCTCCGCCCCCTGTGGTGTGTCTGATCACCTAGCCCCCACCTGACAAAGGGGAAGAGGAGCTTGGTAAACAAAGTGCTCCAATTCCCCCCTGAACCAGTTGCATATGGCTCCCCCATGCCTTACACTGCAGACAAAGGAGAGAAGTGGTATAAGTATAGGGGCTGTGACCCCATGTTTTTGGTTCTGTTCTGTGCTTGTTCCTGAACCTGCGGGGGCGTGCTGCTGCTGGGGCCCAGGAGGAACCGCCATGAGGGCTTGCCTCCCTGGGCCCAGCATGGCCCCCTTGATCCCTAAGGACCTTCAGGACTTTTGCTGCATCTAGCGCCTCGTGAGCGCTGTGCTTTATTCCTCTATTTTCCCCCAGAAGAAGAGGAGAGCGTGGGCTGCACAGCGTTGGGCTGCCGCCCTTTTGAGAGGGAATCCCCATCGTAGGGATTCCCCCGTGATGCTGCCGGGAGCGGGTGCCCACCCCGCATTTTTGCGCACCGAGCGGGTGCCCACCCCGCCTTTGGCTTTTACTTGATGGCGGGTGCCCACCCCGCTTATGTGCTGTTGTGGCGGGTGCCCACCCCGCTTCTGCTTTATTTTTATTTGCGGGTGCCCACCCCGCATTTTGGAGAAAAATCACCGCCGCGACCAGGAAGCCAGGCGGCCTTGCCTGACTGTGGGCGGGGCGTAAGGCGGAAGCTGCGGCCGGAGAGGAAGTCCTGCCGCCGGAGATCCGTCCGGGGCCTCCCAGGCTCCACGTTGAAGTCCCGGGTCCCAGGAGGGAGCCCGGGTGAAGTGAGGAGAGGCGGCCGAGGCCGTCAACGGCAGCGCGGGGCTCCCGTGAGCGAGGGAAGCCCCGCGTGCAGGAGAAATATCGGCGCTGGTCAGCGGGGCTCTCGTAGTGAGGAGAGAGCCCCGCGTATTGCTGAGCCGGCGAGAAGAGGAGAGCAGAGTCCCCGGAGAGCCCGGTGAGTGGGGGCTCATTTGGCACAGTGTACAGTGCCTATTTCCTGAGCGGACCCGCCGTTGCGGGCCGCTCCAACGAGGGGGCATATATGTTGTTAGAGGGCCCAGAGGGGCCCGTGCTTTTTCCACTTTGGCTATGTGTTCACAATTGCCCCGCTTGACAGTGGGCAACTGCAACGATGGGGGCAGTTTATTTAGAGAGCCCCAGTGGGGCCCCTAGGGCACAGTCGTGCCAGGGCCCATTTTACCTTGTTCTCAGCTGCGCCGCACCAGCGCGGGCAGCTGCAACGTTTTTACATATTTAGTCAGAGGGCACAGTTAGTGCCAGGCCTTCTTTGCATCACAGCTGCACGGCAATTAGCGGCAGCCTCAACGTTTAGGCTGACATTTCTTTGGGGGCATTTTTAGTGAGACAGGAGTGAGATACACTCCTGTGCCCCAGCGCAATTGCGCACTTGTGGATTCTGCTGCATTGGCAGCCGCCCGACATTTGGGACATAGGGCATTTGAGCCCTCTGAGAAGGCCAGTTGGCCAGGGGGACTGTTAGGTTGATAGGGCACCAGGCCCTAATGTGATTTATGTGGTGCGCAGGAAATGTGATTCATGTACTGTTATTCATGCACCTGATTTATGCCTCTACAGTGGTTTATGTTATGAGGTTTTGCATACTGTGGTTTATGCTTGGGAGGTTATTCTCCACTGTGATTTATGCCTAATGTGAGTTATGATTAGGAGGTTATGGTCTAATATGTTTAGGCTTATGAGGTTGGCGTATAATGTATTTTGCGCCTGATGTGATACTGTGCATAATATGGTTTATGTTGCAGGATAATGCTGAGTACAGTGTTTGCCAGTAATTACTGGTTGTGTTCTACGTTTGTTATATGTTCTACATTTACTATCTTTACTAAGTGATGGTTCTGACAGTGGCCCAATTGGCCCTGTCAGGTGTATATAATCCCCTGTAAATACTGCCTAGTGCCAGTTGGCACAGTGTATATTGTGTGATTACTATTCTATTGTGTTTATGGTAAAACAAAGGCTATTTTTGATATAACTTTGTGTGGAGTTCTTTTTGTGGTGTGCCTGGTATGTTGTTGCTGTGTGTGTGTTGCGCAAACGCTTTACACATTGCCTCCGGGATAGGCCTGACTGCTCGTGCCAAGCTATCAAGGGGGTGAGCAGGGGTTATCTTCGGCGTGTAACTCCCTTGCCCTGACTAGAGTGGTGGTTTCTGCCTGGCTTAGGCGCAAGCCCTAGCCAACCAGAAATCCCATTTCTAACACTGCTGATAAAACCTTCATGGTTTTCAACTCTACTACTCTCTGTCATCCTTGTGGGGCCTAGTGTGCTTCACTGTCATTGCTTTATTGTTGATTTATTGATGTTAAACCTCAGTCCAGGACTAAAGCTCCACCTGCCTGAGTGCAGCTTGTACTTGAGTTTGCACCAACAATCTGCATGGCGCAAATGCCATCCTGCTTCAACAAATCTGGTCAGTATTAATCAATGGGGATACCCAGTATAGTGAAGAACCTGGGGACAATCACATGAAGCGAACAGTGGTTCTGCCACAACACACTTTACAAAGACAGGTAGCTTCTAAGTCATTTATCCCTTTTCTCCATTGGGATATCAACTAATGTTTCTAGAGAAATTAACTAAACACATGATACAAGCAAAATGGCACAAATTAATTGTGGCGTTCAGTAATTTATTTTAGTCAAAAGAAGGGGTTATTCATAAAAAAGCAAGTACTACACACAATAATATCTGGTGAGGGGTGTGAGACAAAGTGAAATAACGTGTGTAACGTACATACATCACAACAAATGTATTGGATACAAAAATAAATGACAAATAACATTCAGGCACAGAGTGAAAAACAAATATATATTCTCACAGGGACCTAGAATTTTCTTTGAACAATTTGTAATGGTCACAGTGGAATGTACTGCTTCTAAATATGCGTCGACGTTTCGACCCTGGTAAATCTGTGCTAAAGTTGAGCATCAAATGTGGGTCTTCTTCAGGACAAGACAATATAAATGGTGTGTAGCCTGCATAACAAGAAAAGATATATAAGATTTGGATCTCATGTGTTTAGACTAGTTTAAGGGTAGGGTGAGACTTCTACATCATGCTCACCTCTTCGATATGGTTCCCAAGGAATCCAATAACTGAGGTCCTAACAAGGAGCTCTGGCGTCACTCATTATTGTGAGGCAGTCAATCCTGGAAGCACTCGCCAAGATTCATCTAAATAAATGCATGACCCTGGTCAGATAATTTCAATGTACTTGCAGGAATTGTTAGCGGTGTGAAAATAATAAATATTACTGACCTATGGTTACTTTTTGTGTAATGCCTTCAAGGAATAGTATAGCAACATGGGTTGTGGAATCCCACTGTGTTGAGATATCCGTTAGATTGTCTAAGGAAAGGAAAGGACCCAGCATGTTAAAACTGTATAAATTAAATCAAAAGTCTTGTTGACTTGGAAAGACCGATTACTAACCTCCGATGATTGAAGGTTCCGTGATCATAAGCGGGCGTTTATCTTCCCCATTAGCTCACTCGAGTCCCGGAAAATGTTCCCGTGGGCTCTGTATAATCACAAAATGAAATAAATATATGCGTAAAGAAAACATTTCTTCACAAAAGAAATGAAGGCGAAAATATTATTACCTCTTGCGGCAAGCACATGGCTTAGTCGTCGGGTGTTTCAAATTACCCTGTGCCAGGAATTCAGACACATCAGAGTCCCGGTATCTGTTCCCGTGGGCTCTGTGTAACATTAAAATAATCATGGATTAAGTGGACTAAGTGCGAGCACGAACTGAAAAGTTCTTTACACTTGCACAATAAAAGTGCCCGTCTTAATCTTTAACAAGTAAAAAATGTTACCTGAAAACGGCTCGCTAACAGCGTTGCCGCAAGTGCGTCCTCTCCTATTGAGGGATCGCATGAAACTAAAGAGTTTTTGTAGTTGATGCGTGTTTGGCGTCCTCGCCGTCGGCTGGCACGTCAGGAATGTCAATTCCTGCGTGATGAGTTAGAGCAGCCCCTGCCAAGAGTTCTGCTCGAATGTGCTGTTGCCATTAATTTAAGGGACAGTGTCTAATGCTCGAAGATGCACGAGCCCATTTTACTAACTAATGTAACCAAAACGCAAGGAGATGTAATTAAACAAGCAGCTTGTTGCTGACGTTAACGTCTTGATGTGAGTCATCGCGCCTGATTCTTCTTTTCTTCTTCTTTTCCATAATGACAAGAAATGTTGATAAATGCATGACCTGCAAAGAAAAACCATTCACTTCAAGGAATTTTTGTGTACATGATGTATAGAAGCAGTATACGCTTGATTTTGCTCCTGTCTGGTTTTATCATATAAGCAACAAGATTTAATGTGTATACAACTAACACTGCCTAACGCACGACTATCCTAGACGGTCCATACACCGACTTATCAGCATAGATATAAACGACACAGAAACACGAGGCGCACTAACAAGCCACCATTAATATCGTGATTTACATGGTGTGCATCTAAATAATCAGGCGCGATGACACACATCAAGACGTGAACGTCAGCAACAAGCTGCTTGTTTAATTACATCTCCTTGCGTTTTGGTTACATTAGTTAGTAAAATGGGCTCGTGCATCTTCGAGAATTAGACAAGGTCCCTTAAATTAATGGCAACAGCACATTCGAGCAGAACCCTTGGCAGGGGCTGCTCTGACTCATCACGCAGGAATTGACATTCCTGACGTGCCAGCCGACGGCGAGGACGCCAAACACGCATCAACTACAAAAACTCTTTAGTTTCATGCGATCCCTCAATAGGAGAGGACGCACCTGCGGCGACGCGGTTAGCGAGCCGTTTTCAGGTAACATTTTTTACTTGTTAAAGATTAAGACGGGCACTTTTATTGTGCAAGTGTAAAGAACTTTTCAGTTCGTGCTCGCACTTACTCCACTTAATCCATGATTATTTTAATGTTACACAGAGCCCACGGGAACAGATACCGGGACTCTGATGTGTCTGAATTCCTGGCACAGGGTAATTTGAAACACCCGACGACTAAGCCATGTGCTAGCCGCAAGAGGTAATAATATTTTCGCCTTCATTTCTTTTGTGAAGAAATGTTTTCTTCGTGCATATATTTATTTCATTTTGTGATTATACAGAGCCCATGGGAACATTTTCCAGGACTCGAGTGAGCTAATGGGGAAGATAAACGCCTGCTTATGATCACGGAACCTTCAATCATCGGAGGTTAGTAATCGGTCATTTCCAAGTCCACAAGACTTTTGATTTAATTTATACAGTTTCAACATGCTGGGTCCTTTCCTTTGACAATCTAACGGATATCTCAACACAGTGGGATTCCACAACCCATGTTGCTATACTATTCCTTGAAGACATTACGCGAAAAGTGACCATAGGTCAGCAATATTTATTATTTTCACACCGCTAACAATTCCTGCAAGTACATTGAAATTATCTGACCAGGGTCATGCATTTATTTAGATGAATCATGGCGAGTACTTCCAGGATTGACTGCCTCACAATAATGAGCGACGCCAGAGCTCCTTGTTAGGACCTCAGTTATTGGATTCCTTGGGAACCCTATCGAAGAGGTGAGCATGAGGTATAAGTCTCACCCTACCCTTAAACTAGTCTAAACACATGAGATCCAAATCTTATATATCTTTTCTTGTTATGCAGGCTACACACCATTTATATCGTCTTGTCCTGAAGAAGACCCACATTTGATGCTCAACTTTAGCACAGATTTACCAGGGTCGAAACGTCGACGCATATTTAGAAGCAGTACATTCCACTGTGACCATTGCAAATTGTTCAAAGAAAATTCTAGGTCCCTGTGAGAATATATATTTGTTTTTCACTCCGTGCCTGAATGTTATTTGTCATTTATTTTTGTATTCAATACATTTGTTGTGATGTATGTACATTATACACGTTATTTCACTTTGTCTCACACCCCTCACCAGATATTATTGTGTGTAGTACTTGCTCTTTTATGAATAACCCCTTCTTTTGACTAAAATAAATTACTGAACACCACAATTAATTTGTCCCATTTTGCTTGTATCATGTGTTTAGTTAATTTCTCTAGAAACATTAGTTGATATCCCAATGGAGAAAAGGGATAAATGACTTAGAAGCTACTTGTCTTTGTAAAGTTTTGTGGCAGAACCACTGTTTGCTTCATGTCAACAAATCTGGTAGCAGAGGATGGTTCCAGCTGAGATTTGAGGAGTTAGAATTTGTCAGCAAGTCAGTCAATAATATGTTTGTTTGAGCCACATGCTCTTACAATGAAACAATACACAATCCCTTAATAAATACTGAATCTAAAACTCTAAATATCCCTCAATAGAAACATCACAATACACAATCAAGGTACAAACTCTTTTAAAACCATTATAAATCACGCCGAGACAGAAGTTACATCCATCGATTGCATTTGAAATAAAAAAAATGCAGTCAATGCATGGCAGGAAACTGCCCATGAGAAGGAGAATAAGTATCAGACCCAAACAAAGATTAAGGTCCGTAGTTGGATAAAAGTGAGGCTAGATGCAGAACAGCAAGAATGGAGTGAGAATTTAATTGGGGGGGTATAAGGATGTACCCTGCAATGACGAGAGGCAGAGCAGAGAGGAACAAATTACCAGAGGGGGTGGGATTGAAGAAATGTAGGGTGAGACCAGCGATAGTAACTCCAGTAAAGCCTGTTTGAGTGATCTATTAGCCTCCCAACCACCTCTGTATAATACTGTTCATCAGGTTGGAGTGAATCAACAGTCCAGAGCCTCCTCATTACCCACTGATGTAGGTGCCAGTGCGCCTGTTGATTATAGTATCACAGAGGGTTGAAAATCCCTTGTTACACTAGGTCCGCCTGTAGTGTAGCTCCTATTTCCCTAATAGGCTCTGCGCATTGGAATAATATATCCTTAGGTTTGACATAGGACTAAGGTCAGTATGTCCCTATCGAGTATATTCAACTTAATTACTTGTGCCAGCTAGCTCAGAGGCCACTAGAAACTCCTTGACAACAAGAAGGGAGTAGTTTCTGGCAGCCGCAAAACATGACCACTGTGTTTCCCTTTAGAATCAGAACGTGTCCCAGAGTCGTGGAAACAATAGATAACTATTTCACTCAGCTCAATCGTGCATTCTTAGTTTTCTCCAAGTTACACAGAAAGAACAGACGGGCGTTTCAATAAAAGATTTATTGAACAGTCTTGTTTCTGGTGTAAGTAAAATGTGCTGTTACGATCACAAGACAGTATGCGAGATATATAATGTACAGTGTAAGCAGTAGAAATAAATAATACTGCGATAGCATTATCTTTTAGTATATATGCATTTACATAAATAACACAGACTAAAAATGCGAGTACTCATACGATGCGTTTCTAATCTAGTTCTACCCCAATATACCTAACCTAACCTAGGTTTAGGGAGAGGTATGAAGTAGGTGAAGTATTCCTTACTATGGTATACTAAGAGTATGTTAAGTCTAGTATGCCTAGTATGCCAAGAGTCCCTCTAGGTTCTTGTCAGTTCCATACCTGAAGAATGAGAGAGGTAGGAATCTCTTTGCCAGACTCGAACTCCAACACCCCGCAAGGGAAGTCAGATCACTGGAAGCTGGGCTCTCTGCGTGCAGGAAAGGCAGCGTCTTCTCAGTGCGTCAGGCCGGGAAACGGGCTCCTATGAAGTCGAGGTCTCCTCTGGTTTACAGGGGCTAGGGAAGGTATATTTATACCTGAGAGCACCTAAGAATGTTAGTATTGACGTGAGTCGGACAGCGAAAGACGTCATGGATGAACCCCCTAAGGAATAATGGTTCATGCATAATATATGAGTCCTTGAAGAAATCAATAGTCCTGGGCTAGGGAAACTCCCGCAGCCTAAGGGTCTGTTCTTCATGAACTCGTTGTGACGTTAGGGTGGACGGATGTCAGAGACCATGCCTGTATTTGGAGTGCACGGTTTAATGCCTAAATAAGGGCTGGGATTTTATGCCTATATAAGGGCAGGGCGAATTGTGCCTATATAAGGACATGATACTGGAAAGCCCGTTTATGGACACCCTAAGAGGAATACAACACCCACTCCACTTTCGTGTGTACGATAATACTAAAATGCTAAACATTTAAAATTCTAAACATTAAAATGGAGTACCGCATATTTCTAAAATATTTCATAAAACCATTTAAAAAGGCATTTAAAAAACTTATTAGAATGCAAAAGGTACTGTACATTTGAAGCATTGCTTTTCATTTCAGGCATAAAGTTTGAAAATAAATGCAATTGGAATGAAATAAGCAGTATGTAGTGATTGAGTCCACGCAGGTTGGTGTGATTCAGGTAGTTTTACTCAAGATGGTACAATAGAGAGATCAAGTCCATATCAAGATCATATCAACACCCCACCAGGAGCAGCCAGCATGCTGCTCAGCCCAGCCAACTGTGAAGGTTTGACTCCTAACATTCCATAAGATGACATCATAGCAAGGTTCTACAGGCAGAGCATGAATAGCATGGAACTCAGGATATAACATATCCCCCTTTCTCCCAAATATACAAAAGAACATAGGAGGAGAGGAAATAAGAACCACGAACCAATGAAAGAAGAGAGGAACCGAAAAGGATGAGAGAAGCAAAGAAGAAAGGAAAACAAGAACTTAAGAACCAAACAAAGAGTCAAATACGATGGGATCCAACAGGCGCCTCGCATGACAATGCGCAGAAGGTTGCAAAAGCATCTGGAATTCGAAATGTTGGCACTCGTGGTGAGTACGTGGTTGGCAATGCGTGGTTGGCACATTTAAAAGAAAAATAAAACCAATATGGTAGCACAAAATACAAAGTACCTGAGGTTTCTCTGTGCTGAGGCAAAAGAACAACCGTCAATGTGCTCCGACAACGAATACCTCGATGATCCCAGACGTGGCAAATACATCGATGTGCTCTAGATTAGCGGCTGGATCGATGTGCTCTAGATTAGCGGCTGGTCTCCCACACAAACGTGAAAGCGAAAACACTGCGTAGAGTGTGTCAAGCACAGATTTCAACGTGGTTGGCATAACGAAAGTAGAGAACAAACACGCAGAGTGTGCCACCTCCAAGATGGCGGCACGTTGCAGACGTCCCGCCGGATGGCTCCCGGCACGTCTAAGCACGCAGGCATGAAGAAGCTGAAGACCACCTCGAACATTCAGGACGTCAAAGGGATCCATGGTGACTAGCAGAAACTCAACACGTCATGAAGATGACAGAAGGTAAGCGCGTTTTGAAAGTGACACGCGCCTCCTTTTTAAACATACACACGACGGTTGAAAAACGCTTGGTATCAACAGGTCTCAACAGCGCACCCTAATAATAGACAAAAGTGTCTCACCATAACCAGCGCGAAGCCGCTTTGCATGCATCCACCACCAATGTGTCCTTTTCTTCCTCAGAGAAAAATCGAGTTCCTTACACTCCAAAACACAGAAATGTAAAATAACTTCTTTGTACTTGTGCTCAAATGTAACAAACATTGCGCAGAAACCTTGATGACCACCACTGTCCCAACGCTTGAGAGTTCCGGTTTAAATGCAGGAAATTGGAGGAAACAGGGACATCGTCAATGTGCGCAGCTCACCCTCACTGAAGGCACAGCACAGGACGCAGACGTCGCCGAACGGCAGGCTTACCCTCCCAGAAGGCACAGCAGAGGCGCATAGAGATGATGGGGAGTAGACACCCAAAACTGTAAGGATAGCTCTTGAAGTAGCACTTCCCCAGACACACAGGAACAACTGGCAGACTGCTGAGGGCGACCAATGGGAGGTCACTGGTGGGGTCAGGACGCTAGTTGACTTAGCATAACTTGAGTTGCAGTAGGTTCTGTGTTTTTAAAGTTGCTTGAGGTTCTTGAAGAGGTGACAGACGCAGGTTCACTTCAGGATCGTCGCCAAAAACTTGTAGTGATTGAGTCCACGCAGGTTGGTGTGATTCAGGTAGTTTTATTCAAGATGGTACAATAGAGAGATCAAGTCCATATCAAGATCATATCAAGACCCCACCAGGAGCAGCCAGCATGCTGCTCAGCCCAGCCAACTGTGAAGGTTTGACTCCTAACATTCCATAAGATGACATCATAGCAAGGTTCTACAGGCAGAGCATGAATAGCATTGAACTCAGGATATAACACAGTAATATTTACATGTGACAGAAAATGATCGATAAGTTTTTTCAAAAAAAAAAATCAAAGTCATTTCATGTCATGAGAATTAATGAACTGTTTTAGACACACAAGATGACTAAGTGTCCGTGGAAGTACTGCAAAGTCTGTACTATAAGGCTAGTTCTACTTTAAGCAGATTGAGGTGCCATTTTCGTTCGAAAAATGGGAAAAAAGTTCAATTTTGGTAGAGTTCCAAGTTTGTTTGAAAATGAAGGCCAAATTGTTACTGCATCTCTGGAACACTGTATGCTGAATCAGAGTCAGTTCACGGGTCTGGTGTAAACATGAGATCATCTATTTCTATAGACAAAACATCATCCACTGTAGTCGGCGTCAGTTGGAACACCTCGTGTAGTAGATTAATTGCACAGAGATGGGAAGGATCGCTTCCAGCATAGGTTGCCGCAGCAATGTTCGCGTCCGTTGTTACCTGTGTGCCTGTAGATCTTTCTCGTACCTCAGCAGCAGCCGGAAGCGTCTGTGAGATCTCAATGAATGCTGACATCAGGATAGGAAGCCTCTGGGGACAACACAGAGCATGGGCCGTTATCGGGACCAGCAGAGTATCGACATCCGTTGGCGTTGCTGATGGAAATGTTAGACAGGTGTCCAACACGCATTCTTCACCGCATAGCAGGCATCGTAGAACAGGTAAGATGCAATCTTGCCAGATTGGTCTGAATGACAGGAACCAAGTTGTATTAAGGTCCCGTAGACGAGTCATGCCCAAAAGCCGTACTATTTGCTCACGGCACTTTCGTTCAAGGAGAGCTTTCTCCATTTCGCTCGGAGTGATGTCTGCGAATAGGCTGGCCATAGCGCAATAGCAGGAAGAGAAATAAAATTCCGGCAACAAGTGCTAGAATTAATGGTATGCCACCAAACACCGAATGTGCAAAGTTCGGGATGATTCCGAGTATTGCCTGGAAAGGTGCTAACAGACCGGAGCAGATGCTCTTAAATACATGTACAATTCCGGTTGTATCAGACATATTGAAGATACGTCCTATCATTTCTACGAAATGTATACGGCAGTTTGTACGTATTAAAGTCTGTATCTCAGCCGAAGTCCTTGCTACTTGTAGATCATAGGTTTCTTTGGCCGAGGTCAAAGGCACGGTTTGCTGCAAAGGATTGCTTTCATTCTGCTTAAAGTATCAAATCTTATAAAAGAGACGTTCAGCGAAGGTAATAGAGGCGACTCCCTGACTGTGTCTATTGGGGCAAACAATACTTGCATACAGCAAGTGACCCTGGAGTTGACCGTGACTAGATATGGGATGCCTGGCAGCATGCCGCAGCAACTCTGATCATTCAACATGAGGTAACTCCCGTTAGAAAGTTGTCCAAACGTTGGATTAATCACAGCAGCTGGTGTACCCTGCTGATGGCAAGACAAATTTGCCACAGAACCATTACAAGCCCCGTGCAAGGAAATGTCCTGACATATAAGCGAACCGCTCAGTGCACTTTTACAGTGTGTACCGCTCAAAAACACTTCACGATCCCCACTCCAACATCTATATGTATACGGTAAATCCCAAGATGTCTTAATGTATTCCTTACCCAACCTTTCATATTTGCCTGCTTGCACTTGTCTGAGGCAATATTGAAACTGAAAAGTAGTCACAGGTAATGTTATTTTGCCATGAATAAGCCATTCTGTAGCTGGTTTTTCTGCCACTGTGAATGGTAACTTTTCCAGTTTTTCAATGCTCAGCACTGTATACCTTGCTCCTCTTTGTGCCAGTTCGATCTGTTTATCAGTTAGATTGTATTCTGCAAACAGAGCCGTTGTGTTGATAAAATGCCAAGGAACATAGCCCGCTCGCAAAGATTGCAGCGTCCAGCTTAATAACACAATAGAACGTAATTGAGACTGGCCTTGTTGTAACATCGCCAAATCTTGTTCTAGTATGTCGATAGCAGAGGATACAATGCAATCCAATGAATATATTCTGGAGGACAAAGTTGTTAACCCATTGTCGACCACAGAGAGTGTTTTCTCTAAATTAATACGATCAAGTTCACGTATTCGTTCTGCAGCCTCCATCTGTGATACCTTCCATGCTTCATTATAGGCAGCATAAATGCCGGCATATATGAAACGTTTTTGACGCGGTTTTCTTGGTCCAAACAAGAATTCCCTAAGGTCTGCGTCCTTTTTAAGTAAGGTTAAGTGTTGTTTCACATCCTGTAGTGTAGATTTATGCAGCCAATCGAGGCATAATTTTCCTACACTGTATGTTGTTACTACCCCCGGATGTTGTCTTTGGACATATCTTGGGTCTGGCTTATTAATAGTAAAGCCCTGAGTTTTATTCAGGAATCTTTCCTGACAGTTATTCGTGTCTATGGGCCAGATCAACCATTTTTTCCACTCAGGATTAGATCTGTTGAGTTGTAGTATATTGTCAACTGTCAACACTGCCTGTGTATTATTATCACTTGCAGGTGTTGGTACAGAAGGTGTGTTCATCTCTTTGATCTTGGCTAAACAAAGACAAGATGTTTGTTGGACAGTTTCATTCAAAAACATTATTTGTTCAGGGAAGATGCAGGCTCTAAATAAAGCTTCTATCCCCAGTACTTGCCAATCTTTAGTACCCCAGACAGTTTTTGTGTCTATTGTGTCTTTCCATAAGTCGAAACCCTGTTTAGACAGTTGGGCATTAAATAATGCAGAATAAATCTGTTTTGTATTTGTTAACATAATTTTCATTCCTGCCTTGTTTACATTTTTATAGTAAAACATTTCTGGATTAGATGTGTTGGATCCTGAAAAATATGGAAACTTGTTAGCAAATGTTTTTGAACTACCGTATGGCGGTGTAGGACAATGCTCCCATTGGATAAACATAAACACATTTCTTGGATATGCAGTTTTATGCAAATAATGATGACCATAGTGGTTATAACAATACAGTTGTTCATAGTCTGATGAAACCTCTAAATATTCATTTTTAGAAAATGCAGCAGATTTTTCTAGGTCAAACATTATGTCATTAACAGTCTCAAAGTCCCAATCATCTGAATAGGTACTGGACGAAATTAGATCACTTAGTGAAATTTTAAACAAATGTGGAATGTTCAATTGTTCCGTCGGGCCGAAGATTTCAAAATCTGTTTTGTCCCACACTATACCATCCTGTATAGGAACAGCTGTGATGTTCACTGATGACAAGTCTCTTGCTTCACGATGGGAAGATTTATGAGGTTTCAAAAGTACGTTTAAGTCCTTTCCTTCAGTGTTCACATGGATGTATCTGCCACTTATAAGCACGCTCACAGTTGTTACCAAAGCTAGCCAGAGCAGGAAAACAAAAAGTCCAGATGTAATCCAGAGTTCAATCCATGGAGAAACCAAATAAGTCTTTTTCAGAAAGTGAAGAAAGTCTTGTACTTGCTGCTTGAATTTCAATGATGCTGTCGTCGTTTCAGGTTCACTATGATCTTCTGAGAACGTATGTTAATGAAATAGCCAGAAGCAGTTCTATCAATTGTTGGAATTGCATCAGGATTTGTAGAAATCGCTGGAACCAGTCGATCACATGCTACGTTGGTGTAGACAGGTGTATTTGGACGAACTGTTACTTGGTGTTCAAGAGGGATGAGTTCCATAGCGTTATTGCTTAGTCCTCCATCTGTTATAGCTGAATTCTCGATAGTTATCAGTCTTTCAGTCTGAACCTCTTGGATAGTAGCGAGAGGAGTGCGTCTGCTACTAGGTCGGAGTCCACGAGGCCTACTATTTAGTATTGGCCACATACTGTGGTTTGATGAGGTCGATGGACACAAATCTTTTCTCCTTTCTTCCAGCAAGGGGCGGCAGAAGTACTGTTCTTGTTCCTTGAACTGCTAGGACAGGTACTGGTTGTCTGTAAGAAGGTCCAAATTCCTGCTTGTCCGCAATCTTTTCTCTGACTAGATCCCCAACTTTTGGAATCCAGACAGGCCTTGCTGGGACAGCCGGTTGATTCCCAGTGGTGGTTGACTGTAGGAATACGTTGCTTTGTTTCGTTCTTAATTTGTTTAAGTCCTGTAAAACAGTCAAACGATCTTTGATATCAAAGGGTTTATTTTCCACCACTGTGCCTACGTGTTCAAGGTCTGGTACCCACAATCTTGTCCCAAATAGGACCTCATATGGAGTGACCCCCCCTAGAGAACTTCTTGGCAGATTGTTCAATGCACGTTGGACCCCATTAAGGTGTTTGACCCACCCATCACCCGAACCTAATACCCTAGCTGTTATAGACTGCTTTATGTCCCGGTTTTTCCTTTCCACAACCGAATTTCCCTCAGGATGGAATGGAGAGGAGGACCGCAATGCAACGCCCAGACTGGCCATGGCGTCTTTGTAAGCCCGAGAGCTAAACGCAGGACCCTGGTCAGAATATAGCGTGCCTATTGCGTATGTGCCGATAAAGACTCGCAAATCTTTTATAACAGTTCGAGCGTCAGCTGAGCGCTGTGGCCATATCCATAGGAACCTAGAGCATGAATCCACTGCAACCATGATATATTTATAGTTACCGTCCCTTTGCAAGGGACCGCAGTGGTCCAGGTAAACACAAGCTAATGGTTTGTCTGAAATTAACAGGGGTGTCTGCGCAGGACGTTTCACGGTTGAGACTTTCATCTGTTGGCAAATATCACATTCTAAAACATAGTTTTTAGTTTGTTTCCGAATGCCAGGCCACCAATATCTTTGCTTGAGTAAAGATACTGTCGCTGAAACACCTGCATGGGCAGAAGCTATCCCTTCGTGTGCTGCTAGGATTAGTCCTAATCTGCGTTCCTTGTTTGGAATTACCCTATCCCCTACTCCAGGGATTCGAGCAAAAGGAACGTTGTTCGCATCAATTACATAAGAGTACTTGAGTGGAAACTTTTTTGGTAACGCTGCACTGCTGCCTTTGCTTGAAGCATTGTTAGACTTGGCATCTTTTGGCGTGTTTCCCCTGACTTTTTGCTTTCTGACCTCCCGGTTTTGACTCTGTTTTTGCTGGTGTAATGATTCTGCGCACTTTCCTCACTGCTGTCCAGTGGGAAAGTGCAAGTGCTCCTGTATAAAATGTGTTATGGATTGGTGTTTCCATGATTGGCCTATTTGGTTTATGTGTCAGTCCCTTGTAAAGTGCACTGCGAGTGCCAGGGCCTATAGACCAAATGCTGTTGGTGGGCTGCAGCACTGGATTGCGCCACCCACGCAAACAGCCCGTAAAGTGTAACTCGGGCCTGCCACCGCAGAGCCTGTGCGCAGCCTGGGGCTGCCATGTCGACTTGGCAAGTGCACACACTTGCAAGTCCCTAAACCTTCCCTTTTCTACATGTTAGTCACCCCTAAGGTAGGCCCAAGGTACCCCTGTGGGCAGGGTGCGTTGTGTGCGAAAGGTAGGACATGCCCTGGTGTGTGTGGCATGCCCTGATAGTGAATTACAGCCTAGTTCGTTTTTCACTATTGCAAGGCTACCTGTTCCCCTAGGCCAGAACGGGCAGTTTTGATTATTACAGCTTATAATCCTAACTGACCCCGGGAACATGGTAGAAATTCGAGTTTAGTATGCCTGGACTCAGAATGATAAAATGCAGCTTTTAGTGAAGTTGGTTTTAACATTCTGTGTTTGAAAATACCACTTTTAGAAAGTGGGTATTTTCTTGTCTAACCATCCAAGCCTGCCTCTGCGAGGTTGTGTATTCCTTGTCTGGAGTGTGAGTGACAGGGGCTGGGGGATGCCGGGAGACAGGGTGAGTCAGCGCAGGGCTGAATAGCAAGATCTACATGTAGATGGGTGGGAGGGGTCGCACCTGGGCCCTGAATAGGACAGTGCCTTCCCTCCACAATGCTGGCTCCACCTCCTGTGGTGCGTCTGATGTCCCTGGCCTACTCACTGAAAGAAGGAACGGAGACTTGTCAACAAAGTGCTCCAGAACTGGTTTGGACTAGGCAAAGGCCTCTCTGCCTTCAGAGAACAAAGGAATTTGGGATATAAATATTGGGGCCCTGACCCCATGAATTTAGATCTCGCTGGAATCAAGGAACCTGCCAAGACGAAGAGCTGGAAGAGCTGCCAGGAGGAGTACTGCCCCTTTGCTGTGTTGTTGCTTTGTTGGGTTGGCCTGCAGTTGCTGCTTCTGTCTTGGGCAGTGAAAGGACTGGACTGAACTTTCTACAAACTTGTGCTGAGTATCTCCAAGGGCCTGGAACCGAGCTGGCCTCCTGTTAAGAAGTCTCAGGGACTGCAAAGACTTCACAAGCCTCTGGGTACCGCTTCTGGAACGCTGTTTCAGTTGCCACAGAGGAAGGGAACCGCAACCGACTCCGCCAACCGAATCCATCCCTGGCCGGTGACCTGTTTGCACCGCAGACCGCATCGCCCCGCTTCGCATCGCAACCCTGGTCTCACCGTGGGCGACGTCCGACGCCGCCAACATCGAGCCGCTGCTTGCACCGTGACCTGTGGGCACCGCAGTTCGCATCGCTTCACTGAACCAGCCGGACCCGACCGACGCGGTCGCTGCAACTGGCTCAAGAGTCGTGACCGCACCGCATTTGGGGCACCGCTCGCACGTCTGCGACGCACCGCTCCGACTCGCACCGCTGTCCGACGCCAGCTCCCGCACTCCGGCTTGGTCGCCTGCATCGCAACCTGTCAGCACCGCATCGAGCATCGTCTCACCCTGCATCGCACGCCTTGGACTCACTGACCCCGTCTGCACGACGCTCATTGAGCCGCTGCCTGCACCGCATCGAGGGACACCGCACCTTGCATCGCTCCGTCTTGCACCGCAACCGCGACGAACGCCGACCGGCTCGTACACTCCATACCAGCCACAACGAGAAAGGTACTGTAACCGAGTCTGTTCACGACTCTGCTGGCCCGTATCGACGCGGTCGGCTGGAACTGTTAGACTCTGTGGTTTTCAGCATCGCGGTAGGCTCAGACGGAGCTACCGACTCGTACGAACTTTGTTTTTGGACTATTCCTGCAAAGAAGAAGTTACCTTATCAAGTATTCGTTTTAAAGTACAGTATTGTGGATTTTCGTCGTAATTGGTCTTGTCTTGAGTATATAAAATATTGGTTATTTTTCTAAACTGGTGTGGTGTCCGTTTGTAGTGCTTACACTGTATTACTGTTGGTTATGTGCAAATGCTTTACACACTGCCTCTGAATTAAGCCCGACTGCTCGTGCCAAGCTACCACGAGGGTGAGCAGGGGTTACTTCACGAGTGTAACACCCTTACCCTGACTAGGAAGAAGGGTCCCTACTTGGACGAAGGTGCAAACCCTTGCCAACTAGAGATCCCATTTCTAACAAGCATTGACAGCCAACATTATCTCACCGTCTATTTTTGTTTTGAACGAGTGATCGCAGCTACGGAAGCCGTCTGCACAGCCCCTTTTGCGGCTTCATCAGCCAATGAATTCCCTGCAACGTGAACGCCATCACGTTGATGACTCAGTGTGTGGATCACGTGAGCCTTTGGTAGTTCGTTTTTCAACTGAACTACTTGTTCCCAAAGCGTTTTATGCTTTATTGTGCCACCTTTTGCATCTTTGAAACCATTGTCAAGCCAGTTTTGTATATATTCATTATACGACTGAACACAGTAAAAGGAATCGCACACTATTAGTGTGGGGAATTCTCGATCTGTACTTTCAAGTGCCAGTTTGAATGCTTGTAGTTCAGCTCGCTGAGCTGTACAGTCTCCTAGAGACTGAGTTTTTGTGACCATAGGTCTGAAGATGCCATCTCGCATGCGACCTTTAACGATTGCACACGCTTCACTGTAAGCTTGCTTACTCCCTATTGCGGGTTGTGCGGATCCGTCAGTGTAAATTATGAATTCGTACTGATCGAGAGGCAGAATTTCAGTAGGCAGAGGACATTCTTGTTCACATTGCAGGAATGCTTGTGTTTTTAAATCTGGATCAAAAACATATTCAACATCTGTTGCAGCAAGAGAATTAACCCATTGTATCCATCTTGGATGTAATGCTTTAGCATTTGGAATGCTTGCTTTTGTGACCGCTTCTAAAGCCGGTACTGGGGTTACGACAATAATGCGTTTCCCTTGGGCTAAGGCTCTTTCTTTTGCTACAGCGGTTTGAACTGCTGTTAGAATTTTTTCAGTTGAATTGAAGCGCATTTCCGCTTGTGTGTACAAATGAGATTTGTATGCGATTGGTATTTTCTCACCCTCATTGAAGGTTAAGTAGGTGAATCCGCATTGACCCGAAATTATTCGGATCACCAAATTGCGTTGACTTACGCGTGTTTGTAAGTGATTTGTTGCTAACATGTTAGCCTGGAGTGAACGCAAGATTTCTGTGTGTTCCTGTGTCCAGTTTCTGATCGAAAAATCAGGTTTGATTAATGCGTAGAGAGGTTTAACCCTTTCTGCATAATTTAGAATGTATGTTCTTCCAAAGTTTAGGAAACCCAGGATGGATTGTAAGTTTTTAGCGTCTTTGGAGGTTGGAGCAGCGCACATTTTTCTAAAAAGTTAGCTGCCAAGCTCTTGCCTTCACTTGAAAGCTCATATCCTAGAAATAGGACATTGAGATGGGCAATTCGGGACTTTTTAAAGTTGAACTTGTAGCCCTCAGAGGCGAAACCCAGTATAATGGTGCTCACCCTGTTCAAGTGTTTGTCCAGGTCATCGTCTGTCAGATATATGTCATCGACATAGGACAATGCCTCATTGTCATAAATTTGTAGTAACTCCGTTACCCTCGCTGAGAATAAACCTGGGCTGTTCTTGAACCCTTGTGGGAGTCGACAAAAGTGACGCTGGGTCCCCATTATGGAGAATGCTGTTAAGTACCTGCTTTCAGGTGCTATGTTTTGACAAAAGAAACCATTTGAGATGTCTAATGTTGTTTTATATTTTTACGCACAATGTTATTCATTAATGCTGTGCTATGTGCATTATGCACTGCAAAAGTTTTAGAACAAGTGTTTAGGTGTCTGTAATCCAAAACTAGACGATATGTATTGTCTGGTTTGGAGACAAGAAACAAAGGATTGTTCATTGAGGAGGTGCATGTTTCAATCACCCCTTGATATTCAAGTTGATCTAAGATCTCCCCGACCTGTTTTTTAGCTTCTTGCTTTATTGGATACTGCCTTTGTGCAGTAGGTTCATGTTTCAGATGTATTTTATGGTGAGGTGAATCCTCATCCCATCCTACATGATTTTTATATAATGCTGGGGCCTGGGCCACTGCCCATTTCCTGGCATATGTATATTTTAGGTGAATTGGAATGTGGTTGGAGAAGGCAGGCATAATAATGTCCTCGCCGTGTGGGCACTCCCTGACAAATTGTGGTGGCCAGTCTTTTTCTGCTAGAAGTATGTCATAGCCCCTCGATAGTCTTTCCCAAAAAAGTGCTTTCACCTGTCTAGGTTTGTCTCCCTCCATCCGGAGTGTTATTTCATATAACTTTTGTGGAGTACTAACCTTGGTGTCTACAGTCTCAACTGTGATGTACTCATTCAAATCCACTATCTCCAGAAGTTCCTTCAGGTTCTGGCGAGCTATTGTGACTTCTGCTGCACTGTCCAGCATTGTCTGAGCCCATTCTCCGTTCTTGAGTTCTGATCTCAGTATTCTCGGCATGTCTAATCTTTAGACCTGCTACTTTCTTTTTGGAGAATTGAGGTTTTGTTTTGGTTTTTGGAGCGTGTTTGTCGTCTTTCGATTTCACGCGTTCTTCTCTATGTTCCGATCGTCCTCTTCTTTCCGAAGTCTGTGATGAGATCTGAAAGGGACGAGAGGAACGTGTATCAGTATCTTGATACCTATCAGGTTTTCTCAAATTATCCCTGTTCCTGAGGTTATACCTCCTTTCAGAGGGCTCCTTTTGAGGAGACCTACCTCGGGATTGAGAACGTTTCTCATTTGAATTTTGTTTATTAGTCTCCCACTTCTTTGTAGAAGATGTAGGAGTTTGTTTAATTGAGTCCTTCTCAGGACTTTCAGATAGTTTCGGTTTCACTGGTCTTCCACCCAAACTATCTCTGCCTAATTCTGCACAAGATTGTTCAATTATTCTGGGTAGCTCAGTTTGATGTTCTGTAACATCAAATTCCCTTAATTTTTGGCGGATCGCCACTGCTGCTGCCTCCCCTTTAATATTAGATAATATTATTGTTGAGACCTGGTCGAAATTTTTCAGTAATTTCATACCTAAATTTAGAGCAGGCTCTGCCCTGTATTCATTTTGAATTTGTTTTAGGACATCAGGTATTACCGCAATTGACGGAATGCCATGTGTTTTAGTATAGATGGCAGCAAAGACTGAGCCCCAAGTGGTGCAGTCTTCCAGTTGTGGTGTGATCCCCATTGGTAAACTGATTGTCAGTATTCTGTGTTTCTCATACGGGCTAGTATTTGGAAATACTGCTTCGATTTGAGTAATTTTTTGAGCTATCCAGAATGGAATTTGCTCACGTTTTGTGGGCATTTTACCCATGACTGCGTAGAGAGTCTGTGGTGTAATTTTTAGTGTATTCCCCTGGTGAGGGGTTTGATTTGGAATTGTTAATGGTGGTTGGACTGTAAAAGTCTGCATGACATATTGGACCAATTGTCTGTATATTTTTATTAACTCTGTGAGTTGAGTAAGTAATTCCTCGTCTGACATCTCTTCAATGTCAGGATGAGGTGTGTAGCCGGCTAGAATCGGCCATGTTGCTCCTGGTCTACCTAGTGGACCGAGCCAAGTAATGTTTTTGTGATGTTTTAGGGTGCCTTTAAACCAGAGCTGATGCTCCTGGTATGTTAATGGAATTTCTATATCCTCGAAAGGAATGTATTCCTCTGGTGGATCATCTTCTTTGTAGAAGTGAAACGTGTGTTACTGAATTTGATTCAGGGAATATTACCCATGAATAGAATACCTCTGTCTGAAAGGATTCATGTGCCTCTATCACGAAAACTGCTCTACCTCCTCTTGGTGGTAGGCCATGTTTTATAAGTTTTAGAGTGATGGCTCTTCTTAAGTTTGGATGGATGTGTATAACACCCTCCTCGGTTTCATTTAAACCTGTAATGTTAAAAACGGCTGCTTGGGCTGGATCAGCCGCAGCTTCACCGTTTCCGGTTTCAGTCATTTTGTTTTTTGAAAAATGTAGAACAAGTTTCAAGGAAACAAAGATAAGGTGCACAATATTTTGGAACACTGTATCCTTCAACGTTGAGCAAACCAAACAGCTAATATATAGGGTGCTTCCCTATGTAGCCTTGGTGGATACTTAACCCTGCCCACTCCAGACGTCTTTTGGAGTATATGGGTAGGGGTCTCTGAGAGAAAAAGCACGGCTGAGTTACTCAGTATCTAACGTTGAATTACCGCCTTACCAAACCGTTGGGCGCCATGTAGTGTAGCTCCTATTTCCCTAATAGGCTCTGCGCATTGGAATAATATATCCTATAGGTTTGACATAGGACTAAGGTCAGTATGTCCCTATCGAGTATATTAAACTTAATTACTTGTGCCAGCTAGCTCAGAGGCCACTAGAAACTCCTTGACAACAAGAAGGGAGTAGTTTCTGGCAGCCGCAAAACATGACCACTGTGTTTCCCTTTAGAATCAGAACGTGTCCCAGAGTCGTGGAAACAATAGATAACTATTTCACTCAGCTCAATCGTGCATGCTTAGTTTTCTCCAAGTTACACAGAAAGAACAGACGGGCGTTTCAATAAAAGATTTATTGAACAGTCTTGTTTCTGGTGTAAGTAAAATGTGCTGTTACGATCACAAGACAGTATGCGAGATAAATAATGTACAGTGTAAGCAGTAGAAATAAATAATACTGCGATAGCATTATCTTTTAGTATATATGCATTTACATAAATAACACAGACTAAAAATACGAGTACTCATACGATGTGTTTTTAATATAGTTCTACTCCAACGTACCTAACCTAACCTAGGTGTAGGGAGAGGTATGAAGTAGGTGAAGTATTCCTTACTATGGTATACTAAGAGTATGTTAAGTCTAGTATGCCTAGTATGCCAAGAGTCCCTCTAGGTTCTTGTCAGCTCCATACCTGAAGAATGAGAGAGGTAGGAATCTCTTTGCCAGACTCGAACTCCAACACCCCGCAAGGGAAGTCAGATCACTTGAAGCTGGACTCTCTGCGTGCAGGGATGACAGCGTCTTCTCAGTGCATCAGGCCGGGAAACGGGCTCCTCTGAAGTCGAGGTCTCCTCTAGTTTACAAGGGCTAGGGAAGGTATATTTATACCTGAGAGCACCTAAGAATGTTAGTATTGACGTGAGTCGGACAGCGAAAGACGTCATGGATGAACCCCCTAAGGAATAATGGTTCATGCATAATATATGAGTCCTTGAAGAAATCAATAGTCCTGGGCTAGGAAAACTCCCGCAGCCTAAGGGTCTGTTCTTCATGAACTCGTTGTGACGTTAGGGTGGACGGATGTCAGAGACCATGCCTGTATTTGGAGTGCACGGTTTAATGCCTAAATAAGGGCTGGGATTTTATGCCTATATAAGGGCAGGGCGAATTGTGCCTATATAAGGACATGATACTGGAAAGCCCGTTTATGGACACCCTAAGAGGAATACAACACGCCTCTGAGAGCTATGTCTGCAGCTACAAAAGTCCCTAGTACATTAGGTGCTGGCACTGCCTAAGAGTCAGGAGCATGACTACGAATAGACGACATTCTCTCTCCCCTCCAAGCGGGCTTTCATTGGAAGACTGGCACAATCGACCAGGTCTTTCGCCTCTTTATGTTGTACTGGAAGGTGGTTCTGCTGGGTAAAGGGAGCCTGTACATTGCATTCATTGATCTAAAAACTGCATTTGATCTTGTTCCCAGGGATAACTTATGGCGGGTGCTTAGGGAGATGGGCATGCCTCTGGGTATTCTCGCACTTCTAATCAGGCTCCACGCAGAGAACTTTGCCAGGGTTAGGTGGGATAGCCAGGGACAGGTCACCGACCCCATTAAGGTACAGCAGGGAGTCTGTCAAGGCTGTGTCTTGGCTCCAACCTTGTTTTCATTGTACATCAATCACGTTGCCGAGCTTCTATCTGCCATTTCAGCGGATGCCCCGTCCTTAGCTAAGCAAAGAATAGCCACCCTCCTATTCGCAGACAACACCCTTCTTGTCTCAAAGACCCCAATGGGCTTGCAAAAATTATTAGATCATTTCAAGCTCTTTTGCGAAGGGAGGGGGCTCGAAATAAATACATCTAAAACCAAGCTTATGCTATTAAATCCCCACAAGTCCTTTAAGGGAAATCTGCTCCTAGACAACATCCCCCTGGAGAGAGTCAGCTCCTTCGAATACCTGGGAATTAAACTATCCGAGGACATGGCCTGGAAGTACCATCTTAATAAGGCCTTCCTCAAATTTTCCCAGGTAACGGGGGCTCTGCGCAAAGAACGCTGTCTCTCCCACACTAAGCCTATTGCACCAGTACTGAAATTATATAGTTGCAAGGCGATGAGTAGTGCACTATATGGGGCTGAGTTGTGGGGTACGGCAAGAGTAAGTGACCTGACAACAATAAGTTTCTTAAAAATTTGGCTTCCTTGCCGCAGAGCACTCCCATTTGCCCATTAATGCTCGATATGGGCATTAAACCTATTAGCGATCTAGCAAAGCTCCGCCCTCTGCTGTTCTGGCAGTGGTTGGCCTCCACCCCGGAACTCTCGTTCTATGCCGCTGCCTTTCAGGAGGTCTGTGCTTTAGACACCACGCACAAAATAGGCTGGATCAAACATGTCAAAAGCCTTATGTCCAGCATAGGCCTCACAGGTCACAACATTGTCTGCCCAACACCCCACACCAGAAGACAGAATAAAACACTCTATTGGGAAGGGGTCGAGCAAAATGCCTATAAAGCTGGTAGCCAGGGGAGAATTGAATGAAGAATTCAGAGATAGCAAGATCAGTCGTACCCTAGAAAGCTACCTTGATATTATCAAAGTGCCGGCTGATAGGAAGTTATACATCCAGTTTAGGTTTGACAGCCTGCCGATCAACGCATTTACAAACTCATGGTCAGCCAATAAATCACAGCCAAAGGGCTGCCCTTGTTGTCACTAGCCGCAAGAATCCATTGCCCATTTTCTTTTTGCATGCACAGCGTACGCAAAACCAAGGACCAAATGGCTGTCTCCTGTCTGTAGGCAACTTGGTACCCGAGATCACAGAGTGGCCCTGCGCATACTGAAATCTGATGCAAGACCATTATTTGTGTGCGCAATTGCGAAATTTCTGGGTATTGCATGGGCGATCAGAAGGTGGGCGTCGTCAGCCCCCCGGCCTACTCTCGAGAGTTGCTGATATGACCATTTGCCTTATTAAGCACATCTGCCATGAAGGCTAGCATTCTCAAAACACAAATGATACTTTCTAGCTCTGTTTACAAGCAAATCCAAATTGTTTTTTATTGTGTTTTTAGTGTGACAATTGTTGAATACAACCATTAGTATTTAATGTATTTGCATTTAAGAAACGGCTTTTTGCTAAATTTGCACATCCATTTTTCTTTTTGGTTAGAACCAGCGATGGAAACGATGACCTGCATGACTGATGAATGTAATCACAAGTATTCAATGCATTTGCACCTTAGAAACGGGACATTGCCAAGTTTGTACATTAATCTTTCTTCATGTTGGTTTGGAACCTGCGATGAAAATCACGACCCGTACAGCACCTGCAGTTTGCACTTTAGAAACAGGACTTTGCTACATTTACACATTCACGCTCCTTGTTGGGAGGAAACCCACGAAGAAAATCACGATCCGTATGACTGGTGAATGTAATCGCTAGTAATCAATGCATTTGCACTTTAGAAACGGGATTTTGCTAAAGTTTGCACACTAATCTCCCTTGCTGGCTAGAACCTGTGATGAAAACTATGATCCGCATAGTACCTGTGGTTTTTAATTCTTAGTTTTACTGTCTGTATTACAACTTTTAAATGATTCGTCACTTTTAAACAGTATTGTTTAACTAATTGTGTGTACTGTCTGACTCTACATTGATATGTATGAAATCCATTTTTCGAATCTTTGTTTCTTTTATGGTATTTTACCGAAATAAAGAGTTTGATGATGATGACCCCGAATAGGAGCGGATCCCATTGTGCCAGTTGTAGAGGTTGAGGAAAGCCCCAAGTCACAAACCCCAGAGAGGGATGCCCCGGCAAGAGCACTGGATGTCTTGAAGCTAAAGGCAGCATTAGAGGAAATAATCAAGGGACATCTTGAGTTAGGATTGGTAGATAGGTACAACAATGATGAACATTTGTACCTGTGCAAGGAAGCAGGTAGGCGTGCTTGCGAAACTCATGACACTTTAGAGGGAATAGCCACTGAGTGTGGGGTTATGTCTAAAGGTCAGAATCTAAAGAAGAATTTCAGACTGTTCATAAGTGGGGACACTTTCAAGAACATGCAAATGCCTGGGCTAAAATTGCATCTAAGGGAGTTAGTTGGAAGTATTAAAAAAATGGAGTGATATTCAAAAGATTAAAGATTGGTGGGCTCAGAAGGAGAAGAGAAAGAAAAAGAAAGATGACTCTGGATGACCAGAGGGGGAGATTAGCCACAGTGATGCAGAGGTCAAAGTTTATCCATTGAGAGAGGTGCTTGTGCTGGATATGTGCATGTACCTTGGAGTCGTGGTGATCTTGTCATATTTACAAATCTTTTTCCAAACCTTACAGAAAATCCTGACCTTTAGTACACTCAGGTTGAGCGGTATGTGAAAATTTCAGAAGTGCTTCAGGAGGATTTGAATACCTTTTATGATACTGTTGTTCCTAGTGATTTATGAGCAGATTACAAGGTATCTATGCAATTGCTGGCTGATGAACCGCCAAGAGTTGGCCAAATGACTGCCCCATCTCCTGTTATGGAAAAGTATAACCAGGTGATTGCTTGGTTCCACCAAAGGAGACTGATTGGTTGAAAATATCATGAACTATCTAAGAGTCTAAAGAGTCTGTGCAGACTTAATATGACTTGTAAGTGCAAGATTTTCAGCAGCACAGTGGCATCGAAAATCCCAAAAGGGGAGATCTCAGTAATTTTGTGCCTCAGTTTGCTGTTTTTCTACCAGAGACTAGCTTGCATATTAACCAGAATGGGATTTTTTGGCAATCAAAGCCCCTGGATGAGATCCTGCAATACATCAAGTATCGCTGTGATGATTTAGGAGCACGACAGAGGAGAAATTCATGTTGGTTCAAACGAAGATAGCACAGAAAGGAGTTAAAAATGGCCTTTATATGTCAAATTTGGGTCATGGTCCTGGAGTTGGTGCAAGGATGCAGGTAGGTGGCTATCAAGGTATTGGTTGGATGATGCAGAATGGGAATTGTGTCTCACTGTGGGATGAGGAATCCCAGTAGTCCCAAATTCAGGGATGGACACTGCCACGTTGAAAAAGACTACCCCATGTCATTAGTGTAACAAGGTGGGCCACTGGAAGCGGGAATGTACGTTGAGTCCTAATTGACTGTAAAATGATGGTCAGATGTCGAACATAAATGTGATGCCAATGCAAAATATGCTAATAGAAAGATCTCAAATGCTAATATGCTCCAACCACTGTTGATGCAGCAGAATATGAATGGCCTGAGGTTTCAATGTAAACCCAAACCTCAAAGTTCAGCAACCCACTTTCAAAAGCCCTGCCAACTTCCAACAGTTCCTGGTCTTCGAAAGTTTTAGGGAGCCAGGTTCTGATCAATCAGAATGAAGATGCCTGAGAGGGGAGGAAGATTGCATGCTTGGCGCAGTCTTAGAGGTAGAACAGAGTGGCCCATGTACGGATAGAGAGATGAATGGCCACGCCGTGTCAATTTTGATTGACACTGGAGTTACCCATTCTACTGTAAGAACTGTAGAGGTCCCAAACCTACTCCTCTCAGAAAAACAAGCCCAAGTTGTAGGCATCTAAATAAGCAGATTGCGAATTTTGTTTCAGCTAAAGTCACAATAAAGATAGGCCCCCTTAAAGGGACCATCAGTTTGTGAAATGAGATTTGTGTCCAATCAATATATTGGGCAGAGATTTACTCTGCAAGTGTAATTGTGTGATCTATTGTAACCCGCTGGTGTCGCGCTACAGACACACGAGGATGCATACTTCAAATTGAGCATGCAAAAGTCAGCGGTTGGAATATTTCTGATGTTGGCAAAGGAAGAATTACCCCTGAATACCCCAGTACAACCTTTCACCAGAGACTGTGGCTGCAAGTACGCCTGAAATTGAGTGTATGCTCGAGCAGGGCATCTTAAAGGAGATATTAGGGAGTCCCTGCAATTCACCTATAATGGGGTTGCAAAAACCAAATAAGAAGTGGAGAATAGTGTAGCACTTGCAAAAGATAAATAACATTGTTGTCCCATGGTACCGAAACCTGTCTGATACCAAATATCCTGCAAGCCAAGTGGTTTATGGTGATTGATTTGTGTGAAGCATTCTTTTCCATTGCTCTGCATGAAGACAGTCAGTTCCTCTTTGCATTCTGATTCCAAAATAAACTTCTGGCATGGTGCAGAGTTCCACAGGGGTATGCAGATAAACCCTTGATTTTCAATCAGATGCTGAAGAAAAATCTGGAGACCTTGCAGTGGAGGGGCAACTCAGTCTTGGTCCAATATATTGGCAACCTATTAGTGGCATTGACAACACAAATGCATGCAGACAATAAACCATTGCCTTGTTGAATCATTTGGCAGAGAACGGACATAGAGTGTCCCCAAACAAATTTCAATACTGCCAGAAGGAAGTCCTGTATTTGGGACACCATTTTGAGAAAGGAGCTAGGAAGGGATCTCAAGAGAGAATCTCTACCATACTGAGAATGAACCCTCCCACAATGCAAAGAGAGGTCAGGATATTCCTGGGAATGGTGTGCTACTGCCATCAGTAGATTCTTAAGCTTTCCTTAGTGGCAAAGCCTCTACACAAAGGTGTGTCGGATCCGTTATCTTGGGACAACAAATGCATGAGTGCCTTCCTTGAACAGAAGGAATGTTTCTGCCGTGCCCAGCTCTAGGAATGCCAGATTTTGACAAAGAGTTTATTGTTTTATTGCTGTGAGTAGCATGGGTGCTCGCTGTCAGTTTTAACAAAGACCCATGGAAATTCTAAACCTACAGTTGCTTATTTTTTCACCACTCTTGATCCGCTAGCCACAGTGTTGCCGGTTGCCTAAAGGCGGTGACCACAGCTACTGTCAGCATTCAGCAATGTGAAGGAAAAGTTATGTGGTACGCACTTTCAGTTGTGAGCTAGCACTTATCTTCACATAAACACAACACATGACTCATTTTAGGCTGACCAGGTATTAGCAGTTAATTATCGCTGCAGACAATATCACTCTGCGGAGATGTAACTGTCTCAACCCTGACACACTGTTGTCTTTGCCATTGACTGATAAAAATGATGATGGGGTTAACCATGACAGTTTGGGAGTTACAGAGTTGTTTACCAAGCCAAGACATTCAAGATGTCCATCTGGAAGAGCCTGATTGTACGTTGTTTGAGGACTGCTCATATATAAGAGAAGGGTGAGGAATTCTGAAAGCAGCCTATGCAGCCTGCACCTTAAAATGTGTAGTGGAGGCCTCCTGTTTGTGTAATGTCACTTCTGCACAGGTGGCCGAGCTGATTGCTCTTACTAGAGCCTGTTGTGTCTCTAACAATTTGAGATTCACCATCTACACTGAGAGCCAACACAGGTTTGGCGTGGTCCGTGATTTTGGAAAGTTGTGGTCCCAGGGGGATTTCATGACCTCCTCTGGCTCTCCTATTCAAAACGGGAAATTATTTTTTGCACCTGTTCGAGGCTTTACAGTTACCAGCTGAAACAGTAGTTGTGAAAGGTGCAGCGCACAAGGGTGGATGGGATATTGTGACTGGTGACAACCACTAAATGGTTGAGATGGGCAGATCCTGCGCACTTGAGTCTCGCATATTGAAGAGAGACCATTCAAATGATTCTGAAAATGATGCTGCTACATGCCTATTATTGACTGTTGCTGATACATTGGAAGAGATCAAGGGGTTGCAGGAGGAAGCCCTGGAAAGTGAAAAGGAGTGGTGGGTCAGAGTAGGGTGTGTGATTTGGATTTCAACAGACAGGAGACCTGTTTTGGCAGATGCTACATTGCCTGCAATAGCTAGGCATTTTCATGGCGCAACCCATATAGGGAGAGAAGCGATTGTACCCTTGTTTAAGACACACTGGTTTAAGCTCCATTTCAGTGTCATTGCTTAGAAATTGTGTCACCGATGTGCCACCTGCCAGCAGTTAAACATGGGCAGGAGAACAGTGGTAACTAGGAGTCATATAGGGAGATCAGATGGTCCTTTTAATCATATGCACCTTGATTTTGTCGAGATGCCGATTTGTAATGGGCTCCGCTACAACTTAGTAGTAGTGTGCATCTTTTTACGTTAGATGGATGCGTACCCACCTAGGAGGAATGACAGTCTCACTGTGGCCAGGCTGTTATTGAGGGAATTGATCTCTTGTTTCAGCTTGTCAATTTCTCCAGAGTCAGAAAGTGAGACTCACTTCAAGAATGAAGTGATGAAGATGCTGTGTGCAGCACTCCAGGTGAATCAGAAATTTGATTGTAGTTACAGCCCTGAGGCATCTGGTATAGTCGAACAGATCAACTGGACACTGAAGTCCCGACTTGTCAAAGTATGTGCTCCACTTCCCTCAAATGGCATGATGCCTTTCCCTTGGTGCTGATGAGTCTCCAAAGAAACCCTAATCAGAGAACAGGACTGTTCTCCCATGAGATTTTGATGGGGAGAGCCATAAGACTCCCTGCCTTGTTTGTAGTTGCGCGTGTGAATATTACAGATGATATGGTTCTCAACTAGTGCAAAGGACTGCCTATAATGGTGTGTTCTGTCTCTCATCAAGTCAAAGCAGAGATTGCTCTTCCAAGCCAAGAACAATGCCACAACTTAAGTCCAGGATTTTGGGTCCTGGCGAAGAACCATTGCAGGAAAGGCTGCTTTGAGCCCTGCTGGCATGGCCCTTTTCAGATCATCCTTGTGATGAACACTGCTGTGAAGTGTGATGGCCTCCCAAACTGGGTACAAGCTTCTCACACCCAATGAGTGAGACAAGCTGTTGAAGAAGTGGTGACCACAACCACTGATTTGCAGAGTTAAACTCCAGAGCACCCCAAATGACCAGAGGTGGGAGAAGAATGTGCCCAAGTATCTCAAAGTCAACCAAAGACTAGTGCTGAGCCTGGGGTGAATAAGCCAAGAGTAGCCACAGTGACCCAAGCTAAAGAAAATGTGAACAATAACTTTGAGCCTGAAGAAGGACCAGGCAGTGCAACCAGAGGGGTGCTAAGAAGAGAACAGTGGTCAAAGAAGAGTGAGAGACTGAGATCTGATGTGTCTAAGGAAAGCATCCCATAGACGGTTAACAAAGAGACAAAGACAAGTGAGCAGAGTGACAGTGAAGGTGAACAGCCTGTAGTACAGATATCAAAGTAAACATGGGTGCCTAGTCGAAAGTACTCAGCTGCTGAATGTACATACTTTGCTGAAAGTGAGCCTGATTTGCGAACACATAAGACTGAGGATCGTCGAAAAGTGCAGCTTATGAAACTTCTTAGGGCCCAGGCTTCAGTAGAAGAGTAGGGTTGTCATTTTAGTAGAAGATGATGAAGGGTTAGGGATAACCTCTGAAAATAATTGAACATATACACACATCGCTGAAAAAAATCAACGTTTTGCTGGTCTGCACAGGTAGAAGTCGGCAAATAGAATTTGCTTTGGTTCTTTGATTTTGTGTTCATTGAAGTCTTACTCTGAAGAAATCCTGGTGTTTAATTCACCAAACAAATGGCTATTGTTTTAGTCATGCTGATGACTGGCTTATTAGTGGGCCAAAATTCTTCTGTTGTGCATGCTTCCAACATAGTTAAGACTAATCATACCCACCTAGAGGAACAGCGTAGATCTAATATGAAGATTTGACATAGAGATGGTTCTGAAGGGAATTATTGGAATAACATCTTCCTTAACCTGTTGCATGAACATTCGCAGGTCATGCACATGCATGACTGTTATATATGCACCTGCTTACCTGCATCCACCGCTGAGGGAGTGATATACCATCACTCACCTCTCACAAATCAAGTTCAAATCCTTATGCCGGGCCCACAAGGGTGTGCGCCAGGCTGGTCCTCTCTTTTTCCATAAATGTATCAATGGTATTTACCTACTCGATCCATGCAGTCCAGTGTAACAAGACAAGTAAACATTCCCAGAATCAAAAAAGCACAATGGGGAGGAAGAAGTTTCTCCTACTCCACATGCAGATGGTGGAACTTAATGCCTGGCCATTTCAGAGCCAAGCCAAATCTCCCAAAATTTAGGAAACAACTAAAAACTTGGCTATTTTGCTCCTCCATCTAAAACTCTGTTCCCTGACTTGTCCCAAGTCATCTTTTTTTTGCACCAGCACCAAGACGCCGATTGGTATTTGCGCGCTTGACAAAATTATTAACATACCATAAGATAACTAATACCTTGTCTTCTAGTGTAGTTATTAGTCTTCTTTATCATCAGAGTTGTTTTGAATATTTTTCCAATTTTGATTTGGTCTTTGATAAGGTGTCTGTACAAATATTTTAATCTACATTATCATACTATAAAAATTGCATTTTTTGAGGTCTCAGTGATTAAAGTCCTATTTGTCTGTAAAGAAAGGATAACATGTAAGTTGACTAGACCTGAGAAAGATTTTATTGAAGAATTGGAAGATAGAATGGAAGGAATTGAATTAAAGGCAGGGAGAGAAACTAAGGGTGAGAAGGAAAAGAAAGAATAAAAACTAAAGGTTGCTGGGATACATCTAAAGTCGGGCTCAGATTGGCAACAGCAAAGCAAACTTTGTTTTAAGAGGAAAAGGAAAAGATTAGAAACCCTCAGATGATAGGTTGGAGTGAATGTGTGCAGATATTTGACGTTTTGGGAGATCAAGTGTTCCATGGCAAGGATCCTGTTATTCCTGGAGTTTATTATGTGTACGGGAAAGAGCTTATTTTCATCTTCTAGCAAACTGGGTAGCCAGCTGCTATTTAGCTTTAGTGTTACCCAAGGTGTATCATGTAGATGAGATAGATGATAAGTGAGTAGTGCTTCATGGGAGAGCTAAGCGTAATGCTTCACAAATAGTTAGGGACATTGCTGGTACTATGATTACTTCTGTAAGAGTAGTTTGAGTGGCCTGAAGATTAGAAAGCTTTCTACATTGGTTGCCTGTCTTGCAACCAACACAGCTGGTGCTTTATCAGCTATTAGTACTGAGCTTTGAGCAATTAGAGCAATGGCTCTAAAGAACAGGCTTGCTTTAGATACCTTACTGGCAAAAGAGGGTGGAGTCTCCCAAATGTTACGAGTTCAGCAATGTTGCACCTATGTGCATAACAAGAGTAGTTAGATCAACAAGTTTAATACACATTTTTCTACTGTCTCTAAAGGTTTGATGGAGCTGGAAGCAACAGATGCTTAGGAAACAACAGGGGAGGGATTCTCTGCAGTTCATAGATGGCTTAGTGGTATTGGAATTAGACTATTACGGACTACTTTTACCCCTATATGAATCATTGCTATCTTCGCGATATATACTTGCTTCTTTTTATAAGGGGGGTTAGGTTGATGACTGGAAGGAATGGATTAAAGTGTAAGAGAGGAGAATCAGTGACAACGGGAAATGGGAGAAAACAAAAGAGAGAAGATGTGGAGCTTGAGGTGATGCAGAGTCACCTGTATGATTAATTAGGCATAAACAGCAGAAGTCAACAACTGGCATTTGAAAAGCATTCACAAGTGGATTTAGGAATGTAATGTGTGATTACTCTCTGAGTCATCAGAGTGGAGAATTGGTGACGCTCCTTCACTACTTCATGCTTTGCATAAAGTACACTAATCTGCACTCTGTAATAGAAAGAACCTGACTGTGGAACAGATAGCTGCCATAGATAACCTGAAAGCCGACAAGAGTATTGTAATCCGCCAGTCGGATAAAGGTGGTAATGTGGTGGTTTTAGACAAACACAAGTATTTGGCAGAAGGGAGAAGACAGATGAGTGATGTTAAATGCTACTGTGAATCGAACATGGCAGAAATATTAAGATCTAACACCACTTATAGGGAATTATTGGTAGAGTGGAGAGACAAGGGACTGTTAGAGTGGGAGGAGTATAACTATCTCAAATGTGCACACCCCAGGATCCCCATCCTCTACCTACTCCCTAAATTGCATAAAGATACCCAGAACCCTCCGGGGAGACCCATTGTCTCTTCGATAGGTTCATTACTAGAGAACACTTGCAGGTTCATTGACCACTACCTAAGACCGTATGTGGTAGCACTTCCGGCCTACCTCAGGGATACCACACACTTTCTCACCATTATTGATGGGATACATTGGGAGAATAATTACACTCTAGTTACTCTCGATGTGAGCAGCTTGTATACAAGCATTCAACATGAGTTGGGTCTCCAGGCAATTCGGCATTTTTTTAAAACACGATCTATCTCCCTGTTCTACCACTCACAAATGATTTTAAGTATGATTGAATTTTGTTTGATTAACAATTTTTTATCTTCGATGACACCATCTACAGGCAGTCACAGGGCACTGCGATGGGCACCTGCTTCGCCCCCAGCTATGCAAATTTATTCATGGGCTGGTGGGAGGAGCAGGTGGCCTCGCAAATGGCGGAATTTGAAAGCAGCGTAGTCCTGTGGCTGCGATACATTGATGATATTTTTTTATTTGGAGCGGTGATCAAGAGTCAGCTAGATGTTTTATTGACAAGTTGAATGTGAACACGCTTAATTTATTTTTCACGGAGCATATCAGCAAAAGCTCCATGGAATTTTTGGATGTGTATCTAGAGGTTAAAGGTGATACATTAGAAACTAGATTGTTTCGCAAGAAGACCGCTGGAAACAGCATCCTCAGTGCCAATAGTTCACATCCAAGAAATCTTGTGTACAGTATCCCCTATGGGGAACTTCTGCGCGCTAAAAGAAACTGTAGCACTAATGCTGCTTATATGCGTGAGAAGGAAATCATGTGCAAACGATTTAAGGAACGGGGGTATAGCGAGAAAATCATCTCCGAGGCTGAATCCAGAGTAGAGAGAGCTACTTGGAATGAACTCCTACACCCTAGCAAAAAGGAAGAGAATAATGAATGTATACGATTCATAACTACGTTTTCAGGCCAGGCTAGTGAAGTACGGAGAATTTTTAAGAAACACTGGCATGTATTGTTGACAGATGTTAATTTGAAGAAGAATCTGGACAGCAATCCACAGATTACTTTTAGAAAAAGCCGTTCATTAAGAGATGATCTTAGCCATAATCATGTCACTGAAGCTGAGAGAGGGGGCGATAAGGGCCGACCTGGATTCAGATGCTGTAAGAACTGCAAGGCATGTAAAGGAAGCATAGACTGTGACTTACCAAACTCCAAGAGGGAGTTTGTGATTAGAAAATCATTAACCTGTAATACTGTATACTGTGTGTATGTTTTGATCTGCCCGTGCAACAAATGGTACGTTGGAAGCACGATACACCGGGCCAAGAAGCGGGTGCTTGAGCACATACGTGCAATAAGAAATAACAATAGGCAATACCCCGTAGCTCGTCATTTTCATGCCTGTCATTTCCAAGATGAAAATGCTGTCCGCATGGTTGTTATTGATTCTGTAACTATGGGTGTCAGAGGGGGCAATAGGGAACTCTCACTAAGGAAGCTTGAATCACGGTATATTATTGATTTTGAAAGCATGACACCCAAAGGTCTAAACTCCAGTGAGGAGCTGGCAATTCACCTGTATGACTAATGTATATCAAAGAGAATGTGTGCATATTGTAGCAGTTTCCAGGTTTTAGTAATTTTAATCTTTTGTATTTTTTAGGTTGGGCACTTCACCTATCAACTGTGAAAGGAATCATGTGTAATTTTTGTCGTGTGCACGTTATTGGGATATTCTGTTATGTGCATTAATGCCCATATGGGCTAGACTGCATGTCATCATTTTTGCCACATTGTGTTTTTTTTTTTTAATGCATAATAATAATTTTTGATATGCCCACTTGGGCGAGACCATCATGACTGTGGCCTGTTGCGGATAATAGATTGTTTTTCTGCACAGCTTTCTGAAGTATCAGAGCCTTGGAAATAATTAACTCAGGGTGATTTGCACTGGACCTTTCAGTATCAGTGACTGTGATCCTTACTCAATACATCAAGTGTATAGACTGTATATATTAATTTATATTTTATTCTTGACTTAGTACATTGATTGTATAGATTGTATAAGAGTGATTCAAGATATCCCTGAGGTGTATACAATGTATTTTGCACATTACAAAATGGCCGCCACGGTTGTTAATATGTACATACACTATAATGAGGTTAGTCCATCTTCTACTGAGTTGAAGGAAGTGGATATAATCATGTGTGTTTTGGGCTTCTACGAGCGTGAGCAAGGCGTAAGCCGAAACGCGTTGTTTTGAGTCTGCCATTAAAGACTTGTATGCAGCACGTTGAGGTGTCCGAGTGTTTCCTGTGATATAAAGGGAGTTGTGGAGAGAATATATATATATATATATATATATATATATATATATATATATATATATATATATATATATATATGTCCTATGCTGAACGAAGTTCCAATCGTGCTCTCGGAGTAGTAACAAAATCACCAGAAATCCAAGTCTCATTCACAAAGGGGGTTTATTAACTCCATAAACCCGCCGTGACGCGTTTCACCCTCAAGGGGCTTGTTCACACAACGGTGTCTCCACCGGCAAAGATTTACATACATTTCCTGGTGATGCATGTGCATCGAAATAGGACTGAACAGTAAGTTGCAAAAACTGGCGCCATATTGTAATATACATGATGTTTAGGCATAACGACAGAGAGAGTGGCTGCTGCATTGAAACTCAGTATTGAGACTTCAGGCTAGTTCCCCAGTTTGATTGCAAAGCGCTGTTTTAATTTGGTCTCGTGCATGTTGTAAAAATGTCACCCGTGCTGTGCGCGCAGTAATTGAGGTGTAAGTGGTACAAAACCCCTTCTTTGCACATGTTGTATCTATTAGGGACTGTGACCTTGTGGAATTTGTATTCATGTGTCTCGACAAAATGTCGACATTAAAGTCAAGGTACGCCCCCGATGCACTATGGTACTAGTAGTGCGAACACAGCCTCTCTTGTCTGTCCGTGTAAGAAGTCAGACTTGCGAAACAGGCATAACTTAAGATTATCCACATGTTAGTGCACCCTGCACTGTTGACATGTAAACTTGTACAAGTCCCAAATGGGTCGGCCATGCTAAGCGCGCAATGTCTGTAATTGTAAGTCGTGCAAAGACCCGTCAGTACAGAGTGTTGCAGTATGCTGTGGACAGTGTATTATTGCGGACAGTATGATGGTTCTACGCCCCGAATAGTGGGATTAGTCTCACTCTGATTGTCCATGATAAAGCATAGTCGCGCATATCGCCGGAATTCATGCCTGGTGCTAAAATCGAAATGTGTGTAAGACTGGTGGCTGCATGTGCGTGCCCTGCGCCGTCTGTGAAACAGTGGTAACTCCTGATGACCATTGAGCAAGTCTGCCATCAGTGACCTATGGCGTTAGCAAATGTGTGTTCTCTGCCGCAGTGGTGCACCCCCTTGTACCCAATACAATTATTAAGTGATACATCATTAAAACAAACATTTTTTCGTTGAAATGAATGAGATCTTATCTGTCCGCTGGGATGTAGCCAAAGAAAAGGGTAGGGATCCTTGTGTCACGTGCCCGAGACATAGTCCCTTCCTTTCCTCCTGCAAATAAAATAAAATACAAGAGCAGCCTTAATGATGTGTTCAACTCAATCAATGCACATACACCGAATCAGAAAACAGCAGGGTCATGTGCATTTTCTAGCAATTGCTGCCAAGGCACAAACCTGCGTGTGGGCATACATGGTTGACACAACAAATTCAACTTGATTTACAATTAAAAATTAAAAACAAAATGCTCAATAGTACAGGCAATGTGCAATCTATTCATCATGTAGGTGTATGGCCATCTCCTCATCCAGGTTATGGCCATTCGGGTGTCGGGTCCCCATCCCTATGATGTGTCTCGATTCCCGTTGTCTGAGCCTCAATACTCTATTGCCTCCTCTGTTGCTGAGTACAACTTGTTCTATCACATAATAAGAAAGTTTTTTACAGTCTGAGAAATGTTGTGTCTCGAAGTGGCGTGCAATGGGGTACTGCTGATCTCTATTAGTAATAGCCCTCATATGTTCGAGGACTCTTTTCTTCGCCATATGTGTGGTGCTCCCTACGTACCTTAACTTGCATGGGCATTCTAATACATAGACAACGTGGGTACTGCTACATGTGAGGAATTGTGTAATGCTAATCAATTTGTTTGTACTTCTATTGCCAGAGCGCCTGGGATAGGACGAACCTTACCACCAGTCACAACACGCACAGAATCGACCATCATGGACAAACTCAGAAAATTTGAGAAATTGCACAAACAAGAGATGGCAAAGTGGTGGGAAGCGACATCTCTTCAGGATTACATAGACAAAGAAATGGTGCCTCGTGGCCTAAGAATATATATAACTCCCTCTTACGACTCACCAGATCCACATATGTTGGAGGAGTGGTCAGCTAATTCGGCCAACAGCTCAGGCAATATGCTCAAGATCTTAGTCAAGTATGCCTGGTCAGACAGGGACAATATAAAGAAAGAAATCGGACGCATTAAAGAAGAACTCAATTCGAATACAGAACAGGAACTAATTACGAAATTTTGGGAGGAAATGAAAAAGCGTCTGAAATTGGTGGAGGAGGATATCAAAGCAAGGAAACAGCGAAAGCTCCACCGAGATTGTGGAGATTACGAGTCAGGCAGGATCCTGACATACAGTAAGAAATATGATCATCTCTACGACAATGAGAAAACCAGGACTGTAACAACGACAATAGCACAAATTGAACAGGAGGAGGAAGCTGAATGCTTTAGTGACACCAACACGGAAGGATCAGAACTGACACGAACATCTGAAAGCTCCACGTCTGAAGGTGATGGTGCAACCCGCCCCAAAACTTTTTTAGACGAATACCGGCTCATGAGACGAAGCCGGCAAACAACAAGAGCAACATCCAACATGAGTCAGAGGGAAGACAACCCAATGACGAAAGGAAGGGGAAGAGGAAGAGCAAAGGGAACAAGAGGAAGAGGCGGAAGAGGTGCCGGCAGAGGAGAAAGAAAAGAGAACGTTTCGGAGCAAGTGGGAAGAAAACAGACACGCTCCAAGAAAACACAGTAATGGATGAAAGCATGGTAAATCAAACCATTGTTAACTTATCCTCTAAACAGATCAGTAACAAAGATAAAAGAATACTTTGTTTAGGGCTCTCCTTTTGTCCAGCAACCCCCATGAGCTTTGTAGACAATAAAATCGATGTCTTCAAGTTTTGTAGAAAATTTAAATTAAGGAAATGGCATAAACTGAAACCTGCTAGGAGCAGGGGAACTCACCAAGGGGACAGACTAGGACCGAATGACAATCTTACCATAGGAGACATTGACACTCTGGTGGCCCTACATGAATTAGAAAATGACCCCGATGGGTGTAGCACGAGTAGGGATGCTCATCGCATTTTAGAGGAAATTGAAATCAGATATGATACAGTGGCCCGCTCGGGTTTCAAACCCAAATCTACGTTTTCACCAACCATGAATCACGACAACATTGATACTTTTCAAGAACAAGTGGGCAACGAGCTACTTGAATTCAGGCAGAAGAGCTGGCCAAAGAAAATGAAAAAATTTAAACATAACTTAACTTTTGCCCAGAAAAGAGCCATACAAGAACTAGCGAGAGACGATAGCATTGTAATAAGACCCGCGGAAAAGGGGGCAATGTTGTCATTTTATCTAGAGAAATGTATGTATCAGAAGCCACACGTCAATTAAGTGACACAAACACATACACGAGATCGAGCAGGGTGGAATACAATAATAGTATCAATAGCATCTGGGAAAGGCTGAGCGAATGGAAAGACAAGGGGTTGATTGAGTGGGAGGAATATTGTTATTTGAAAAAGGATTATCCTATCCTCCCAGTTTTGTATTTACTCCCCAAAATACATAAGAACAGGGACAATCCCCCAGGCAGACCCATTATTTCATCTAGGGGCAGCGTCTTGGAGAATCTGTCACGCTATGCCGACCACTTTCTGAGAGAATTTGTGGTTACTTTGCCCTCATATGTTAAAGATACGAAGGATTTTTGGGCAAGATACACAATCTAGAATGGGAAGCAGACTTTCTCCTCATAACCATGGACGTGAACTCGCTGTACACAGTGATTAATCACGAACAAGGAACAGAGGCATGCGCCAGGTTTCTTAAACGCAGACACATAAGGTACTGGGGTCACACACTGATGATACTGGACATCATTGGGTTTTGTCTGACAAACAATTTTTTCATGTTTGACGGTGAAATATTCAAACAGTCCCTCGGTACCGCGATGGGCACCAGCTTTGCGCCAAGTTTCGCGAATCTGTTTATGGGAGCATGGGAAGAGGACATCAGGGAGGATATCAGTCTTCAGAACGAGCTCGCACAGGTCAAACTATGGTTACGGTATATCGACGACCTGTTTGTTGTCTGGAAAGGCAACAAACAGGAAGCACGAATTTTCCTAGACAAACTTAACCACAATTCAAAAAACCTGACGTTCACATGTAACATCAGTGAACAAAAGGTGGAGTATCTGGACACCGAAATAGAGATAGTGGACAACAAGGTGGTTACCACTCTATTTCGTAAAAGTACAGCAGGAAATACTTTGCTGCACGCATTGAGTAGCCATCCGAATACTTTGAAATGGAGCATTCCCTACGGGGAATTGCTTCGATCTAAAAGAAATTGCAGTACAGAGGCAGGCTACCTCAGAGAACAAACTATCATGATACAGAGGTTCAAGGACAGGGGATACCCCACTTGGGTGCTCAACAAAGCAGTAGAAAGAGCCAAAACGTCTAACAGGGACACTATCTTGGGGAATCAACCCAACACGACCAGGACTGACGACTTGGACAATACAGATATACGCATGATTCTAACTTACAATGGCCACTCTGATCACATTCGCAAGACAATCACACGTAATTGGAATATATTAAGGGGCGACCCAATCATAGGGAATACTTTACCTACAAGGCCCATGATCACTTACAGAAGGGGACGCAATCTCAAAGATCTACTAGTACACAGTGATCTTTTAAACATTACAACTGAGAGACGAATAGACCTCCAAGGATTTTTCCCATGTGGCCATTGCAAGGCCTGCGGCAACAGCCGCATGCAGAAGGAGTTTTGGAATAGAAGTACAAACAAAATGATTAGCATTACACAATTCCTCACATGTAGCAGTACCCACGTTGTCTATGTATTAGAATGCCCGTGCAAGTTAAGGTACGTAGGGAGCACCATACATATGGCGAAGAAAAGAGTCCTCGAACATATGAGGGCTATTACTAATAGAGATCAGCAGTACCCCATTGCACGCCACTTCGAGACACAACATTTCTCAGACTGTAAAAAACGTTCTTATTATGTGATAGAACAAGTTGTACTCAGCAACAGAGGAGGCAATAGAGTATTGAGGCTCAGACAACGGGAATCGAGACACATCATAGGGATGGGGACCCGACACCCGAATGGCCATAACCTGGATGAGGAGATGGCCATACACCTATATGATGAATAGATTGCACATTGTCTGTACTATTGAGCATTTTGTTTTTAATTTTTAATTGTAAATCAAGTTGAATTTGTTGTGTCAACCATGTATGCCCACACGCAAGTTTGTGCCTTGGCAGCAATTGCTAGAAAATGCACATGACCCTGCTGTTTTCTGATTCTGTGTATGTGCATTGATTGAGTTGAACACATCATTAAGGCTGCTCTTGTATTTTTATTTTATTTGCAGGAGGAAAGGAAGGGACTATGTCTCGGGCACGTGACACAAGGATCCCTACCCTTTTCTTTGGCTACATCCCAGCGGACAGATAAGATCTCATTCATTTCAACGAAAAATGTTTGTTTTAATGATGTATCACTTAATAATTGTATTGGGTACAAGGGGGTGCACCACTGCGGCAGAGAACACACATTTGCTAACGCCATAGGTCACTGATGGCAGACTTGCTCAATGGTCATCAGGAGTTACCACTGTTTCACAGACGGCGCAGGGCACGCACATGCAGCCACCAGTCTTACACACATTTCGATTTTAGCACCAGGCATGAATTCCGGCGATATGCGCGACTATGCTTTATCTTGGACAATCAGAGTGAGACTAATCCCACTATTCGGGGCGTAGAACCATCATACTGTCCACAATAATACACTGTCCACAGCATACTGCAACACTCTGTACTGACGGGTCTTTGCACGACTTACAATTACAGACATTGCGCGCTCAGCATGGCCGACCCATTTGGGACTTATACAAGTTTAAATGTCAACAGTGCAGGGTGCACTAACATGTGGATAATCTTAAGTTATGCCTGTTTCGCAAGTCTGACTTCTTACACGGACAGACAAGAGAGGCTGCGTACGCACTACTAGTACCATAGTGCATCGGGGGCGTACCTTGACTTTAATGTCGCCATTTTGTCGAGACACATGAATACAAATTCCACAAGGTCACAGTCCCTAATAGATACAACATGTGCAAAGAAGGGGTTTTGTACCACTTACACCTCAATTACTGCGCGCACAGCACGGGTGACATTTTTACAACATGCACAAGACCAAATTAAAACAGCGCTTTGCAATCAAACTGGGGAACTAGCCTGAAGTCTCAATACTGAGTTTCAATGCAACAGCCACTCTCTCTGTCGGTATGCCTAAACATCATGTATATTACAATATGGCGCCAGTTTTTGCAACTTACTGTTCAGTCCTATTTCGATGCACATGCATCACCAGGAAATGTATGTAAATCTTTGCCGGTGGAGACACCGTTGTGTGAACAAGCCCCTTGAGGGTGAAACGCGTCACGGCGGGTTTATCGAGTTAATAAACCCCCTTTGTGAATGAGACTTGGATTTCTGGTGGTTTTGTTACTACTCCGAGAGCACGATTGGAACTTCGTTCAGCATAGGATATTGTAACATACCGGCGGACTCCACCAGCATTATGCCACCCCTCGATGGGCTACGATCTCCGTGAGGAGTGTTTTCATTACGGATATATATATATATATACACAGTCACTCACATAATATATGTTAGCAGTAGTATCACTCATTAGTAGTACACCTAGTGTACTACCGAAAACACCAAAGGTTAAAGTAATGTTATAGTTAGGTGAAATGTTCAGTAACAAAGTAACATTTTAAACTCTAAAAACCACTGAAATTCACCAGTAACAGTTATATTCATCTCAAGTAAATATAACTTGTGCCCTAAGGTAACTATAACTCGTGCCCCCGCCATGCACAGTTTTCTCATCAATAATTTCATTGCAAATGTTGCAGTGATATTATTAATGATTTCATAAAAGATGTCATGAGTGATGTAATATGTGGGGTAATTAGCAAAGCATGGCGAGGGCGCAAGTTATAGTTACCTTAGAACACGAGTTATAGTTACTTGACATAAATGCAGTGAATTTCAGTGGTTTTTAGAGTTTAAAAAGTTAAACTGTTACTGAACATTTCACCTAACTATAACGTTACTTTAACCTTTGTTATTTTCAGTGAATTTCTAAGTTTTTTTAAACATAAGGTAATATTTAATTACACTACGTAATCCCACCCCCCAGCCTGCGACCAGGCCCTGCGGCCAACACCCCAAATGCAGCCAACCGCATACTGCGCCCAGCCTTTGGCCGTGTGCAGTGGGGGGTTGGCCACAGGCTCTGTCACCAACCCCCCTAAAGGCAGCCAATCTCACGCTGCGCAGGGCTTTTGGAGGTGCGCGGCGGGAGGTTGACCACAGGACCTGACCTGCGGCCAGATCCTGTGGCCAACCCCCTGCATGCAGCCAACCCCATGCTGTGCGAGCCCTTTAGTTGTGTGCAGTGGGGGGTAAAGGCAGTCAACCCCATGCTGGGCAGGGCCTTCGGCTGATCACGGTGGGTGGTTGGCCACAAGGTCTGGCCCAGGTGACCCCATCCAACACGGCCTTTTTGTTTTTAAAGTGGAGTAGGGCCACACAGCCTTCCTCTCCGAGCATTTTATGTCCCTGGGGATACATACACACACAGACGCATATGAAAAGGGTGGGGGCAGCTATGCTCCTCCCCGAGCCTATTATGGCCCTGGGGACCCCATCCCCCAGGACCATATATATTTTGAAGGGTAAGGGTGGCGTGGCCCCTTCCCTGATCCCCATTAGACCCTGGGAAACCCATTCCCCAGTGCCTTATTTATTTTAATGGGGAGGAGGGGCTGAGTGGCCCCCCTGGAGACCCCATCTCTTAGGGCCATTTTTTTTTTTAAAGGGGAGGGGGCCGCATGTCCCCCTCCCTGAAACTTGGGACCCCATCCCACAAGGCCATTCTTTTTGTTAAAGGGGAGGGGGGGCTCATGGCCCCCCTCCCTGAGGCTTATTAGGCCCTGGGGACCCCATCCCCAAGGGCCACTGCTTAAAATAAAGGGGAGAGGACGCGCAGCCCCCCACCCCGAGCTATTATTTGCCCTGGGGACCCCATCCCCCAGGGCCCTCATTACTTAAAGGTGGGTGCCCAGGTGCCCACCCATGACACCCACCATACACTTGCTGAGGTTTGCAGGGGGAGCCCCATGGCCACGGCAGCCCCAGCCAACTTTCCGCATGCAGGGGGAGCCAGTATTGCTCTCGCCGATGCGGGCAGGGAAACTGCTGTGTCCCGGGGTGGGCTCCCAGGGACACAGCTAGTGAGCCAGTCCTGGGGGATGGGGTCCCAGCGTCAATTAATGGTTCAGGGAGGGGTCCGCGTGGCCCACCTCCCTTTACTTAGTGTAGCAACCCCAGGGGATGGGATCCCCGGGGCCTTTAGAGACTCGGGGAGGGGGGCCACGTGTCCCCCTCTCCTTAAAAAATACAGTGGGCCTCAGGAAATGGGGCCTCTGGGGCCAAATGCGGCCTGGGGAGGGGTGCAGCACACCCCCCTTGCCTTAAAAACACTTCTGACCCCAGGGCCGCAAGTGGCTCGGGGAGTGGGGCAGTGCTGTCCCCTCCCCTTAAAACATTATTCAGGCCCCAGGGGATGGGGTGCCTGGGGCCTAAAACGGCCTGGAGAGGGGGGCCACGTGTGCCCGTCCCCCCAAAAAATAAATAGCGTTGTCCCTCTGTCCCTGGATCACCCTGGAGGATTTAAAAAAGAAGCAATAGACCACGCCTTTTTTTTTTAACCACAGATCCGCCACAAATTCATAGCAATTCTTTTTTTAAAAAGGTTTCGAGCCCCAGGCCTAAGGATATTCCTACTCTGCCCCCTTATGTCTTTTTGTACCTATTTTTAGAACTTGGGACTCAGATGGCTTTCATCCCTTCCTGGTTGAGGTAGTGACAGCAAATTAGATCTCACTTTGAGATCTGTTGGCTCCGCGGATTCTTCGCAGCGTGAAATATACAATTTCTTTTAACCATAATTTCTCGAAAACTACTGCACGGATTTACACCTAAACACAAAAAGCACTCTTTCTGGAGCAAGATCTAGCTTTTCGTCAAATTCGGTGTAAATCCATTTCCTGGTATGAGCTGTAGCAGTGTCTAAAGTTCCTATGGAAAAATTAATGGGGGAAAAAGCGTTTTGGAACATCCCATTTTTTCCAGCCTCGCTTGACGAATAACCCCGAAACTATCCAAGCAGCAAACTAGTCAGAAAGTAGCATTTAAAAAAAAACTTTTGTGAAGATTCACCAAACGGGACCAAAGTTATTAGCAACACTAAAAAGGCATTTCCTATTGAAACATGATCCTAACTATAACTACCCAGTGGCAACAGCCACTTGGTAATCTATGTGTGTGTGTGTGTGTATATATATATATATATATATACATATATATATATATATATATCAACAAATGCCCTCGAGCTTCCAGGAAGCACTCGGCGGCAAGCCAACCCTCCGGCTTTCCACGATGTAACTTTCCGTCACTTCTTAGGTGAGTTATGTTGCCTGACGCGTTTCAGGGCATTCCGCCCCTTAATTATAGGCTGTTACAAGTTGTGAGCGTGACGGGCTCTTTTTGATCAGTTCATGCACATTTCTCATTGGTTCCCAGCCCTCAGTGGGCTACACTCAGTTCGTGTTCCAATCTGTTGCATTCTGGGAATTGTATTATTCTAAAAAGAAAAGAAAAGAGCCTTTAATTTCCCTTGAGTAGGTTCACAGTCACATCCATTATCAATGTCCATTATCAATCCTATAGTAGGATCCAAGAAGTTCTGGAAAGTGAATTATATCTGGCTCGCTGCGCTGAGAGGTTTCGAACAAGTTTCGATCCCCAGCCTCTTCGTACTTGTCATCATGAAGATGGTGCACTCCTGACGCGGCGAGGAGGCCGTGTTGCAACATGTGAATCAACAAATGCCCTCGAGCTTCCAGGAAGCACTCGGCGTCAAGCCAACCCTTTGGCTTTCCACGATGTAACTTTCCGTCACTTCTTAGGTGAGTTATGTTGCCTGACGCGTTTCAGGGCATTCCGCCCCTTAGTCATAGGCTGTTACAAGTTGTGAGTGTGACGGGCTCTTTTTGATCAGTTCATGCACATTTCTCATTGGTTCCCAGCGCTCAGTGGGCTACACTCAGTTCGTGTTCCAATCTGTTGCATTCTGGGAATTGTATTATTCTAAAAAGAAAAGAGCCTTTAATTTCCCTTGAGTAGGTTCACAGTCACATCCATTATCAATGTCCATTATCAATCCTATAGTAGGATCCAAGAAGTTCTGGAAAGTGAATTATATCTGGCTCGCTGCGCTGAGAGGTTTCGAACAAGTTTCGATCCCCAGCCTCTTCGTACTTGTCATCAGCGCAGCGAGCCAGATATAATTTACTTTCCAGAACTTCTTGGATCCTACTAAAGGATTGATAATGGATATTGATAATGGATGTGACTGTGAACCTACTCAAGGGAAATTAAAGGCTCTTTCTTTTCTTTTAGAATAATACAGTTCCCAGAATGCAACAGATTGAACACGAACTGAGGTAGCCCACTGAGGCTGGGAACCAATGAGAAATGTGCATGAACTGATTAAAAGAGCCCGTCACACTCACAACTTGTAACAGCCTATGATTAAGGGCGGAATGCCCTGAAACGCGTCAGGCAACATAGCTCACCAAAGAAGTGACGGAAAGTTACATCGTGGAAAGCCACAGGGTTGGCTTGCCGCCGAGTGCTTCCTGGAAACTCGAGGGCATTTGTTGATTCATATATATATATATATATAGGCTATGACATTGAGAAATGCTATAAGCCGAAACACGTTTGTCTTTGCTGAAATAAAGTAAAACTTTAATGACCCCCGGGAGGGCGCGATACTTCTGTTCTCCCATTGTGGAACTTTGGTGATATATGTATATATATATACAGACATATAGAAAGAGAGAGACAGAGACAGATAAATTACACAGTGGTGGTCACCACTGTGTAGTTATAGTTAGATCAGAGTCAAACAGGCACAGTTTGACGAATCTGACAAATCTGCACAACAATTTCCCCAAAAAAAGTTCACTCAACTCGGATCCTTCATGGAACGTTTTGTGGCAATCTGTAAAGCAGGGGCCATGAAAAAGGGTGAGTCCCAAAACGTTGATTTCCCATGTTAATTCCCATAGGAAACTTTGCACTCCCGTGGTATGGGAAATAAAAAATTTAGGGCCCTCTGGTTGGCCGAGGGAGCTCTTTCTCTTGTTGGAATTTCCATGTTTTTTGTAGACATAAGATTTCAAATGTTTTAGGTAGTCGGGTCATCATTTTGAAAAATAAGTTGTTTCCAACCTGCTATGTTCCATCAACAGATGAGCAGCTAACGGATTAGGCTTTGTGTGCAAGGTCGCCTTCCGTTCTTTCCCTTCTTGTCAGGAATACTGATGGTTGCAAATTCTATTGTTGCGTAAAACACAAACTATTCATTGGGAGTATTTCTGATAGCCATGACCAGTCTTTACTTGTTTTTGCTTTTTTCAGAGTGCACTAGCCTGTAGCATCAGTCGCCCTGGTTGTTGGCATTTATAAGACTTTTTGTCTTTGAGGATGCAGAAGAATTGACCTAATGCAGAAATTGTGGTGGCTGTTTTGCGGGCCTCCCCATGGTGCCCATTATAGTAGGGTTTATTAGGTCGCTCCTGCGAAAGTGCATATATACAGCAAGGGGCTTGGAGCCCGCCCAATGCTTACCATTCGTTGGATTCATCGTCACTCTTATTTTCTGCCTCCTAATTGGGCAGCGCGTCTCGGCTTCACTTACTCTTCTTTCCCCTGGAGCATAGGCCAAGTACAGATTGCTTCATCTTGATTAGGGTCCTTTCTCTGCTGGTGCTGTGATTGAGGTACTATTTTTCTTTTATTCTTCTTCAAGTCGTGTTGCTTCTTTTTCTATTTGCCTCTTCTCGTCGTGCTGTTTCTTTCATTTTCTTCTTCCCATTGTGTTGCTTTGTGGTGCTTCTTCACTTTCACCCCACCTTGTTTGTACTAACAGGCAGGGATACTTTTTACTTTTCTACAGTTACTTTTCATTCTCATAATTATGTATTTTTATTGTAAAAAGCGTTCATGCTTTTCGCCCACGTTGGCACTATATAAAATTGCATACATAAATATATTTTTTTCACCGGTGTATTAAAGTGCCTTTTTCATATTTTGTATTCCAGTTGAGTAATATGAATGGGGAGAGCTATATGTTAAAAGTTACATTGGTAACGTAAATAGTAAGCAGAAACTGTATTTCTATATTTTCCTATTTTTACTTTTGTGAACACCTGACAAAGAAATAACATGATGCATATTTTTACTGCCTCAAATCCGATCTGTGCTCTGAATAACTCAATGGCAGGTTTTGCCTAGTGATGTCGAGAACTTGCTATAAAGTCCTTCCGGCGCACAGACGACACATGAAAGCGTGGCAGTATCTGCTACATCGCATAAAACATACTGAACAGCCACCTTGCAAGCTTTCTGAATCTCTCTTATCACCAAATATCTGCTTCTAAAGTTTTTCCAGAATTAATTGGTGTGCTTGGAAATTTGAGCACTGTTTATTCCACCCATACGCTCGCCTACCTGTTTTTTGGAAAGAAACCTCTAGTTCACCGATTTCAGGGATGGTATAGTGTTACACTTCCTACTACTTTTTTTTACCTCCAGAATTCGTGATTGATAGTTTCCTAAAACATTAACATCAAGTGTCCTCTCTTAAAAAGGTCCCCGACGCTTTTATTTCATTTTAAACATTTGTGTACTTTTTCCTTGTTTAAGGTTATTAATGTTTTCATCTAGTCGGTATTTAGTTATACTTTAACGAAAAGCAAGTTTTAGACATTTTAAAGTTAAGTATCATCCAAGACTGACAGCCATGTTTAGCTGGGATTGCATGTATATTGCATGCACTTAGATAGCAGTATTACCTTGGGGAAGCCACAATCATCCGTATACATTTTTAAGTCTTTCAGCAATACCGCAATCTTAATAGCCGCGCTGCCATTCAATATGGCTTAAAAAAAACATTGACAAAGTCAACTCTCGCGAGAACAAGATCTATGGCTTTGCATCTCCTTGTTTATACAAGCTAAGGGCAGCGCTGACGTTATCAGCGGGGTTGTATTCCAATGGTTTGTCTTTGGGAAAGCTGTGGGATAACGTTCGGGTTCATGGGTAGACATTAGAATTCCCCAATCAAAGAAAGTTTGATTCTGGAACAAGATGAATTTAAATATATTTTACATTCTTAAAACTATTTTTGTAGTGTTATTCTTTTCTCCTTGCAGGGAAGGTAAAGACATAGGGCCTGATTGAGATGTTGGCAGACGGGTTACTCCGTCACAACGGTAACAGATATCCCGTCCACCGAAATATAAATCCCATTATAGCCTATGGGGTTTATATTTTGGCGGATGGGAAATCCGTCACCGGTGTGATGGAGTAACCCATCCGCCAACATCTAGATCAGGCCCATAATGCTTTAAATGCATTTGTTAGAGAATTGCTGCTGATTAGAAACCATTTTTAATAGTTTTAAGATATTAGTTCGATTGAGGTAGTCTTGGGGGCCTTACGAAGTGTACAAAGGTTTTAGTAGTAAGACAAAGTCAAAGGTAATGGCCTTGTCACCAGATTGATGAAATTGGTTTTCTTGCGTCACTCGCATTGTCAGTGGGGTAGGGGCCTATAATTTCTTTGGCCTTGGTGCAGCCATGTCCCTCCATTGTTTCAGATCAAATTGGGATGTTTTTTTACCAGTAAGTGGAGGATATGCCGATTTGATTATATTTAGTTAGTTGTTGCTTTGGAGCACTCATCAAGTTGATATTTGGTGGCCAGAGTTGTCAAAGACTAGTGTGTAAGACTCTGTGCAGAAGTTTGCCTGTATTGATGAATGTGAAGGCCGAGCACTAAAGGTTTTTGAAATGGTTTCCCTTCTTGGTGGTGCTTGCCTATCATTGCATTAAAGAAACATTTCTGGGGGAGAGGATGTAGTAGTAATCCCCAAATCGCTCACACATGAGCCTGGGGTGGAAGCGGGTGAAGCAGTAGTTCGAACAATCAGGTCTAGTCTTAGGTTGGCTAGTCCACCAATATGATTATTCCAAGCTTTATTGGTAATTGTTGTGGTCTCAGAATTCATTGTATGATTTTGTTTAATAGTTGTTAGCAGTTTGGTGGCCACTTTGGGCAATGTTTTATTTGTTGATATCGGTTGGGAGTTGGGCTGGGGTTGACTAACCTTTGAGGCAAATGCAGGTTATAGTTTGGGTTTTAAAGGTCATTTGATGGTTTGACCTCCCCTTTGCAGCCTTGGACGTGTTATTTAGTTTTCTTGATCTTCTGCAATTATTTTTTTGATAAATGGTATGAAATTGTCAATGTCCTCTTCAGGTGCCCGGTCTTTTGGAGACTCCGGTGTTGGGCTTTCAGTAATTGGAGATCTTTTGCCACTTTATTGTTATTTTTTAAAGTTTTTAAGACTTGAGCGGTTGGTTTGTTATTAGGATATTCGTTAGTTGTGGGATGAATCTGCAAGGTGTGAGTAGTAGTGACACAGCTAGGTGAATTGGGGATGAACTGCCATGGGCATTAGTTGACCTGTTCCTTTCTCTTCAACAGCCTTTGCTTCCTGTATCAATTGGTGATGTACCTCTGCAGTGACCATAATTGCTTCTGTCTGGAGTGATTTGGTCGCAAACTCGGTGAGCACACCTGGCTACTGCTGCCGTGGCTTACCTCGCATTTGACAGTGTTGCGGGGTGCAATGCATTTCATTTGGTCAAGGCAGTTGCACTGGTATTCTTTGTTGCTGGAGTGTCACAGTATGGCCATCAACCTGTGGTTGTTCCCTGAGCTGTACACCAACAGACAGCGAGACAGGTGACAGAAAGCTCCGGCAGCTCCGAAGCTTCAACAGGTTCCAGGGAACTCCGACAAGAGCGTATGGGTCCAGCTAAAGGTCTGGGGAGTCGAGCACCTGGTTCCTCTGCTGCTCAGGGGCTTGGGGATAAAGCAAAGAAGATACAGCAGGGGGTTAGGCCCCAATGGACGATGACTGACTTCCAGGAGCTCACCGCCAGACACCATCAATCGCCAACGCTGATGCCGCTTCCAACGTTTTCAATAAGCTGCGACTGCATCCTCTGTGTCTGCCTCTCGGATACATGTTCAGCAAGAGCTGAGTGTTGACATGCCATTCTCCACACTGAATTTGCATACACAATAAAGCAATAGCTTCTGAAAGATAAAGGATCAATGTGATTGGCGGCACTAAGGAGGACCGAGGAGGGAATGTAATCAATTAACTCTTTGGATAAAGAAAAGCCTTGCAATCCTCTCGGTTGGAAGTTCTTGTCCAAGGTATTAGAGATAATGAATTTTGAACCAGAACTTGTAAAATGGGTGAGGTTTGCATACAGTAGCCTCACTGGTCAAAATAAAGAAATGACTGACGATATTAGAGAGTTGAGTGGCAAAATAGGGGTGGCCATTAACCTGATTCTGTTTTCTAGGTGTTAAACTATTGGGTTACCTCTTGAGAACATAATCTGTGAACAAGGGAATCACATAGGCTGATAAGCCTCATGTTATCTCTGATTATGCCAGTGACCTCTTACCAAACTCTGGCACCCTTTCTGAGCCTAGAAAAAATACAGAGTTTAGAGCCGATAGCTGGGCAAAACTCTGTTTAGCCAAGTCCTGGCTCTAGCCTCCAGGAGGACGTATTCACTGTGAGGATGAGGACACGCCTACCTGTGATGGCTTTGGACATGTATACCAAAGCATTGCTGCTAGTACTCAAAAGAGCAAAAAGAGAGTGGTATTGGCTGCCAAAAGATACACAGAGTTATGGATAACACTGTCCTTGTATTACAGAAAAGTTGCCACTAAGTAAAAAGATGATGTTGACTTGACGTCCTTATAATCTTTCTTTTTTGCTATATACGCCACGTCCGCACTCTTTAGGGAACTTGAAAGACCACTTACAAGATTAACAGTGCAACAATAAAAACAGAGTAGCTCTGACAATGCTTACTTTATCAAATGAACAAGTGAACACATGGATCCAAGACTGAGTAGTATCACTATGCAGTGCAGCTGCATGATGGACTTCCACAGGACAGCGACACTACACCTTCTGAGGCAGAACTAATGGCAATATTGGACTACAACTATTTATTTAATGGAGAGACTCACCTTCTGTGTGATTATTTGAAAATAAAGAGTAAAATTGCTGGTAAAAGAGCAGCCCAAGGACTGTGTGATCGTGCCAGAATATTTTGAAAAATGTATAGGGTACTACACAGCGGTGTAGCGTGGGTTGCTGGTGCCCGGGGCAAGGCAAGTATCCTTCGACTTTACTTTTAAAATTTTGTGCCCCTATTAAAATTTTGCACCCCTAAGAATGCCTGTTAGAATTTTGCATCCAGGGCAACCGCCCCTGTGGCCCCGCCCACGCTACGCCACTGATACGACAGACAATTTTATAGCTGGGAAAGGAGCGAGAGCAGCAACTACGCATCATGGAGCTGTAGGTCTGAAGTAAACTTCCTAAGCAGAAGGAGATGCATCCCGGATTGTGTAAAGAATGTTAGATACAATGGAGGAAACTTGCTGTAAAGGGTGGGAGACCACATCGTAGGTTTTCAAACTGATCAGGACTAATTTTCTGCATCGTACACACTTTACTAATGGTATGGACTCACCATTAGCAGACGTCTGTAAGCAAAAATACAGGAGGGCGTGTACCTTTTTCCTCTAGTGGAAATTTTGTTTTGTATAGGCGTTTTATTACATTTATTTTAGATCGAGTTTTTCTATAGATTGCCAGCCACTTTCCAGCTGCTGCAATGATTACAGTTAGGAGCAAGTGAAGGTAGTGCGAGGGGGAAGGGAGTCTGGTTGCTGAAGTGCTGCAACATACTTATGACTTAAGTCATCTTCACGCCTGTGGGTAACAGAATCTTAGGTCGTAGGACAATGATGGTTCAGTGCTTCCAGACTCAAAGTAATCAGCTTGAGTCAGGTTAGACCACAGTGGTCTTATGTGAAAGGGCTTCACTCCTTCAACGATCTTGATATGTCCTGAGTCTAAAAGGTGTAGATGTTAAATTTTTTGCAGATTTGGTGATGGTCATCTGGGCTCCAGACTACAATGGCTGTTTGGCATGCTCTCTTCCTCAAGTCCAGGAGCTCATCCTCCCAGACAGGGCATACATTGGGCTTCACTAATGACCTGGTCAAATGCCATCTCTGAGCCGGTGCTGAAGAGCTCTTTTCCACGACTGAAGAAAACAAATGGAGCAGCTTTGATAAGATACAATGAGAGGGTGTGCTATCTTCAAACTTAAATGCAGACCACATATTTCTGATCATTCATTAATTAGAAGAGAAGTGGGAGGCACCAAATACTCAGAGGAATGGGTGCTCCGAATATACAGGCCTAAAATCTGGAACAGGGTCCTGCTTGTTGCCAGGCATAACACAAAAGGGGGAAGTACAGGGAAATATTCAATTTGTATTAGAACTGGTACCCACCAGACAGCATAAACAGGAGTACCCATCCAGTGTGCAAATTTGTAGCCCAGGATGCCCAGGAAAAGAAATCATGGACCAGATCTAATAAGAATTAATTCAGCATAAGGGGTCACAAATTATGCACTGAATTTTACCGAATCGATTCTGATTTTGTGAATCGACCTATGTATTAATAGGTTAATTTGCACAATCACCATTCTTAGTGGGTCGCAGTCTGAACTACGTTATTAATATGCGTTAGATAGTTTGCAACTTGTGACCCTGTATGATTGGCTCTGAAATACCCAGCATAGAAGGCTGGATAAGAGATGTTGATGCATGGTCTGTAGCAGAAGAAATTAGGATGAAACTGAGAAGAAGGGATGAAAATTTACCGTATGTTCTGGAAATATGGCATAAACTAACCAGATGCTTGCAGTACCCCCCAGATGACCATCCACCTTAATTATATGGAGAAAAGCATATTATGAGAGGGAAACGTTAGAAACAACAGGGTCAGAACCACGCGAGTTCCGACAACGCAAGCCCTACCACGCTTGCCTTAACCTCGCATATGTCTTAACCACACATACGCGTGGTCAAGGCAGTGCACAGTTTAGCTGCTGCTGGTCAGAAGAAGGAAGCAGGAAGGATTGGGAGAGGTGAGGTAAGTGGGGTTGGGGCCGAGTTTTGGGGGGTAGTTTGTAGGGGTTGGGGGGGTTGTGTTCAGGGCTGGGGGGGTCAAGGTAGTTTTCAGGGCTTTGAGGAGTGCGGGGTAGTTTTTAATTTTTAGGGCGCAGGGGGGTCGGGTAGTTTTTTTAATTAGGAGTTAGGGTTTTAGGTCTCAGGGCAGTAGAAGGGGTTGGGGTAGTTTTAGGGACAGCGCGGGGGTGGGGGTGTCAGGGTACTGTATGGTAAGGTGGGTGGACAAAATATCGAAAGCACAAATATCGTCGGACACAATATTGTGTCAAAAATATCGAGGACAAGAATATCGTGAAGGTCATTGCTTATGGGTAAGTAAAGTTTTACTATATATAACTCCACATATATGTACTTTGACGATATATATATCTTCAAGGTACGTAGATCTGGAGTTAAGAATAGTAAATTTATACCTATCTATTTGCACTTACCTACTCGATATTCTTGTCCTCGATATTTTGGACACGATATTCTGTCCACACGATATTTTTTGTTCGATATTCTGTCAGTGAACCCCAGGTAAGGGGCAGGATTTTAGGCCTCAGGGCAGGCAGAGGGGAATGGGTAGTCAAGGTAGTTTGTAAGGCTTAAGGAAGGGTGGGGTCGTTTTTAGGGCTCGGGGGAGGTCGGGTAGTTTTTTTAAATTTGGAGTTAGGGTTTTAGGCCTCAGGGCAGTGGAAGGGGTTGGGTAGGGACAGCGTGTGGGGTGGGGGGTCAGGGTAGTGTAATTTAGGGCTTAGGGCAGGAGGTCGGAGTAGTGGCGACCTTAGCCCCGTATACCCCCTTACCATTCATGCCTTTACCATGAAAGTACGTGGTAAAGGCATGCTGGTAAAGGAATGCATGGTTAGGACGCATTCGTGGTTCGGGCTGTGTGGTAGAGGCACATGTGGTTTAGCCATGCGTGCCTCTATCATACAACCATTAGAGACAATTTAAATGTTACAAAAAGCTGTTGTTACACGTATAAAGAAAACAGCAGTTAACTTTGGATGCACGGTCATCCACTCGTGTCAAAAATTCAGACATTGCTGTTTCCAACCGTAAAACAAAAAATGTAATAAATATAGACTTAAAAGAAGAGTGAGGACTTTTGCCTCTACAGTAGCCACTTTTCTACCAGCCCTATGTGTCTTGCATTTTGGGTAATCCCCTGAATCCCTGGCAGCATCTGGCTCGCGACTAATATCTGACATGCTAGCCAGGACCATAAAAGTATGCAAGAGTGCATAGTCACATATGCCAGGGCCCTTTGGCAAATAGGGTCCTGATGCCCATCAGAGTCACCTGGCTCTCCCCTATTGCTTTTTTCAGATCCTCTACCCATGAGTTTATAATTTAGCACCAGGTTCACAATGAACATCATCATCCACCATGCCATATAATTCTTGCAGAAAGTTTTAGTGACTTTCAAAATATTGAGAAACACATCATTAATTACAGGAACTGTTTTGCAGTAAAGCAATCCAGAAAGGCATTCCCAAGAAGAACATGAGGAGGACGATTGCATTACAGGTTAAACAATTTAAACAAGCAATGAAGGTCAGTAAAGAACAGTGTTTTGCTTTGGACAGTTTATTCAAGAAAGGAACGTCATTTCCCTCACCCTCTACTCCTAAGGCACAAGAGACAGTCCTTTGGAACCAACCTGCCATTTCTTCATAACAGATCAAATCCAATGCTTGATGATGACCAAGCGGGGATGACTTGTCACCTGGCTGACTAGCCCAGCTGTCCGGTTATGTTATAGGGGCCCCTGTGCACTGTGAGGTCTTCACAAGGTGGCATGCTGTACCTATGCAAAACACCTAAATAAACAAACTGTAGGCCATCTTGGAATGGGATCCATAGTTTTATAATGGATCCATAATTGCTTCGAGAGGCAACATGGAGCTAAACTAAAGCACATATGCTTCTTCGCTTTAACTGTTGTATCACTTAGAACACCAGGTGTGAAATGCAAATTATAGTTTTTAAACATTTGCACAAACTAAGTATCAAAAGGGCCACAAAAGCACTTTCCTAACAACGAGGTACCTGCAGGGAATCCCATGACGCTAAAAATACGATCAAGCTGGTCATGGTGGAAAGGGTTGCTCGTTTTGATGTCCTCTTGCCGGCAGTGAAAAATGGGTTCTGAAGTTAGCAGCTCTGCAAATATACATCCGATCGCCCATATGTCTATAATAAAAATAAAGAAAACATAAAGGATGTTTTTTGGCCTTACTGAAGCGGTGAAGCTGAGTGCAAACAGACAGGAACTGAGTTCTGGTAGTTTATTTTGAAATAGTTCCACTACTTTTCATTAACATTTTGACACTTCTGGTGTTATGTTTCTTTGAATAAAGCATTTATGTACTTAAATTCTTAAAATCCGCCATCAGACTCAGATCTAGCTGCGATTAACTAGCTTGTTCTCTTTTACTGTATTGATCCTGGTTGAAATGTTTTACTGGTATAGCACGAATGATATAGGAGCCATTGAATTTTTGTATTCCCATTGGTATAAGTTATTTTTAATTCGCCAGCTGATCCCTGTGAAGATTGTTTTTTACTAGACTTTACTATAGTATTATTATATTTATATGTGCTTTAATGGTTTTAATATCTAAAACCGAATAAAGATTATTTGAATTGAATAAAGCATACATGTTTCATTTTAGAACTGCAGATTATATTCTGTTTGAATTTAACTGGGTTACTAACACTCCTGATAAGGGGTATCTAAATTCTAATCAATTGTGAATAATCCCATTTCTCACCCAGCACCATTCCCTGCCCCAATATTTCCCACCACAAATTAAGTTATTTTGTTACACACAAACCCATGTTCTACAGCAAGTGTCTCCAACCTTTTCTGTAATAAGAGCTACTTACGATCAATAAAAATCATCCTGAGCTATTAATATCTTTAGTGTTGTAATAGTGACCACATCAGACAAGATTACGTTAGTGGTCACTGTATGTAAAATTATCCACAGTGATAACCCGAGGGCATCAAGCAGGATTTCAAGCAGTAATGTGAAAAAAAAGGCTTTGGAATGCCTTATCGTAGGTCATACATAGCAGTAAAAGCTTAAATGCCCCTGGCACCAAAGTAATAATAATAATAATAAACCTCCACAACGTCACATGATTTATCACTCAAATATCAGTTTTAAATATATTTTGGCAATTTAAACATCAGTTTATCAGTTCTGAAAATGCACACATTTTCGTTTCTAATACGCACTTTTCAATTTTGGTAAACATATATGCAGTCAAGCAAAAGCTTCTAATTTAGTTGGCTGGACTGGACACAAGAAAGCTCCTACGGGTAGCTGGAGCGCTACCAGTAGCTCACAAGCTACTAGTTGGAGAAGTCTGTTCTACTGTATCTGCCACTACATTAAATCTCATGAATACCCCTCAAGAGCTGGTGGAAATCAAGCTTGTCCTCAGCGTTGGCCCACTGGATTGTTCAATCACATACTGAAGTTCGTAAAATCTACATTTGTATTATTTCAAATTTATTAAAATAATAAGTAGCCTGGTGGCCCAAGAGCTGCTGCCAGGATCACAATTTCGATCCCTACGGATGTACGCGTGGTACTAGTCACGCCATTCTTCCAATTAATTTTAAAATAAAAATCTTGATGTTATCTACAATTTCTTTACTCAACACAAAGCGATAAAAGTACATAAAAACACGGAATTAATTAAATCAATCGATACAAAACATGCATAAATAGGTTTAAAAAAATCATCCAAGTGTGAACAACAATTTACATACAAAATATGTGCATGTCAAACTACAGTAAAACCAGGATCACTGGACTGCAAATATTTGTACCTTAATCTCAACATACATAACAGAAACCGTGAGACCGCAAACACTATGGATTGCCTTGAATTAGTTCTCAAAATCCTGATTGCTGTTCTATAATCTTGTATGCCCAGAAGCCGACAAAGTGGAAGTATCCATTTTCCCCGATATCCCCTGTAAGCTGGGCAAAAGAACAGAACATGTTCGATGGTCTCATTGGATCCAGCACAAAGAGGGCAAGTTCCTTCCAAATCCCTAGAAGCTCGCAGCCATTTAGAAGTAAAAGAACACAGAGGAAGAGTCCCATAACGAAATTTCAAATATAATGATTTAGCTAATGGGGACTCAACCTCATCAAAAACAAGCATTGGCATATCCAATAGGTCTCGCCTTTGGGACCTTATAAGTGTTTAGTTATCCAGCACAATATCCTTGGTGCAACAGCATCAACTGTTGCAAGGCTAAACACTTATAAGGTCCCAAAGGCGAGACCTATTGGCTATGCCAATGCTTGTTTTTAATGCACTTAGACCGCTGGGCCAGACAGATAAAGCCTATGTAATGGCATTATGCAGTGGCTGTGCACATTTTGCATGGGCCGTGGTGCAAGCAAGTAAATGGGCCCACAGCAACTGGCTGAACCGTAAAATACAGCCATCATTTGGGTAAATTATGCCCCTAATGCCACTGGCTCCGGTGCCACTGCACCGGCTGCCGATTGGGAGATAAGAGTCAAACCCCCTCGCCCCGTTTCATACAATGCAGATTTCCAGCTGGCGTTGATTAACCAGAAAGGATGCCCCTACTTTAAAGGGCATCGAAATTGGGATTCTAATGGGTACTTGTAATAAGCGCAATATTGTTTTAGCCCTTTTCGAGACCGCGAGAGGCATGTCAGCAGGAGACTTCCCTTTACAGCCTCCTTTGTAATGCATTTTTCTTTGCAGCAATTCAGCCCATTGTTCATCAGCCGATAAAATATTAAGCTGCGGAGAGGCTGTTTTATGGCGCGTGTCTCCAGTGACAAGAGGGTACCTGTTCATCGCATGAGCCAGCAAGATAATTACGCAGACACGGACAACCTGTAATAAGAAGGCGTCGCGAGGAGCTTGGATTCTGTGTTTTCTAAGAGGCGAGAACGTGCCGTAATTCTCCCTCATAGCCCAGACCTCCGTGGAATGAAGGCTTCCAGTGCTCACCTCTGACATGAACTCGTGTCTGGCAAAGTGAAAGCGACCGCGAGCAGGCAAATGTAAACAAGCGCGCGCGGCCACGCTAATTGAAAACAGATGGCCCCTGCGCGCCGCTGCTCGCTCCCGCAAGGTGGATGCCGCCACAAGCACGAGTGCTTGAAAAGTGCAGACGGATTCCAAAGCTAGGCTCGACCTAAAGGGTTCCAATTTAAAATCTACCATGTCGGATACCTAATCTTTACTTTACTCTACTGCGATCAGCATTAACCTCACTGCTATGGATGGGCCGACGAAGCAGAGTGGCCCTACGCACATTGGTCATTAGATACAATGAGGGAGGGCTAGAGGTGCCCCGGCTGGAGATATACTATTATGCTGCACACTTGCAGAATGCAGTCAGGTGGTTCGACGCAGGGGAGAACTGGGAGCAGCGCTTACTTGCAGGGACAGTGATCGCAGACTGTAGGAAACTGGCTCTGTATATACTATATCAAAATGAGGTATAGTGTGCACAGAGTCCAGTGGAACCCCAAAGGTAGGCAGAGGTAAAAGTAGATAGCACCTTACTCTCTATTTGAGGTAGTGTGGGCGAGCAGTAAGGCTTTATCAGAGGGTAGTGTTAAGCATTTATTGTACCAACTCAGGCAAGTAATGATGTCACACACTCAAAGACTGAAATCGGACCAATTTGTTTGTATAAACATATTATTTAGTTATTTTATTTCTAGAACCAAGCCAGGCCTGGTGAAGGTGAGTGAAATAATACTTTGTAATACTTATGCAATAATTTACAGTTGAATGCAGGTTCAAATGCAGTTGGTGGATTTACAGGTAAGTCAATAATCAGAATTACTTTTCAGTTACTCTGAAGATCACAGTACACGCTACTTCTTGGATTACTTTTTAAGTTACTTTTGCTAATCAGTGTGATATGTCTAGATATCACACGGAGACATTTCCTAGACAAAAGGTAAGTAATTCACTTTTGGTACATTTGCAGTTTTTCAAGTTTTCATACAAACCAACTTCACACTTAGAAGAATTTTCAAAGAAAAGCAGTCAATGCAATCCTATGGGAGGAAATGAAGTTATCGGTTTACAGGTAAGTACTTGTTTGTGGGAGTTGGTATTCTGGGGTTAGAACCAGGGTTCCCCCAGTGTCCAGGATGCACTCTCAGAACACCCTCAGCGGCACTAGGGCGGCCGGGTTCAGAGTGCTGAGGCCCAATGTTATCCAATGGGGTATAGGAGGCCTCCGGTTGGTGGCTGCTCACGAGCAGGGAATATACCTCTTTTTTCCGCATGCTTTTTCCCCGCATGCGGAGAGGGGGGGGCCCTGGATGTTGAAATAGTATAATTTACCATTCCAACTCCAGTATGTGCAACAGTAGGGAAGGTGTTGGATTTTAAATCCAACCCCTTCTGCCCCCTCCGCAAGTCGTTGTTCCGACTTGCGGAGTAATGGTATGCGTTGTTACAACGCGGTCGTTGTAACAACCACGTTGTAATTCCCTGCGGGGAAAAGTATTCGTTGTAAACAATGCTTACCACAAGCAGACCACAAGGTTGTGGGAGAAAAGCTCCCGGTGTTAGGCTCAGGGCAAAGGGGGATCCGAGTTAGCACCCAAGGTGCACCCGCAGCGGCACAGGGGCGGCTGGGTGCAGGGTGCTGTTTTGGCGTCGGGTGCCCTGTTGTTTTCAAATGGAGTTGCCGGTTTTGGATTTTGGCTGCAGGCTCGGTCCAGGAAGACTTCCGGGAGGAACCAACAGCTGGGCAGGTAAGTTGGAGGGCTCAGGGATGTAGGTGCACCTCGGGTTCTCTTCTCCAGGGCGCAGGGCGGCTGGAGGCAGGGGTGTCTTTTGAGGTCGGATTTCACCTTACCGGGCCACTCACAGTAGTTGGGGGGGTCTCCGTGCGGAGGCTGCAGGCGATGTTGGGGAGTCCTGGAGGGGTCAACCCATGGTGAACTCGGACTTTGTAGCGCTGGGGGACCTCGCTGGGACCGGTGGGCCACTCGGATTCGGGCGGTAGGTGTGGGGTGCAGTGGTGGTTCCAGGCGTAAGGTTTCTTTGTCCTCAGCAAGCTCGGAGTCTTTCTTGGCTGTTTCTTTTGAACAGAGCTGCTGTTCACAGGAGATCCGGTCTTTGTGGAAGGCAGTCAGTCCTCCCAGGGGTTTTGGAGGTTGCTGGCTGCAGGACAAGGTGATTTTTGGCGCAGTATCTCTGGAAACTGCAGACGGGCCAGTAGGGTTGGGGCCAAGTCAGTTGTTCTCTGCAGTCTCCTCTGCTGGGCGTCTTCCTTCATCCTTCTTCTTCGTAGGTTGCGGGAATCTGCCTTCTTGGATCAGGGCTGCCCCTAAATACTGTATTTAGGGGGAGTATCAGGGGTCTCGAGGTCAGTAGCCAATGGGCTACTGACCTTAGGGTAACTACACCCTTGGTGTGCTCACCTCACGTGGGCGAGTGGGCACAATCCCTAATCCTGATTGGAGAGTGCCTGCCATCTGCAAGATGGCGGGGACTGAAGAGTGGGCTTCAACTCGCCTCCCCCACCTGAGGGGTGGGTTGGCAGAGGTGGGCACACCTTCTGGGCTGTGCTAAGGTTTCCCGCCTGTCTTCCCGCCGAAAAGGAGGGGAGACAGGAAGGGGGCCTGCTCCGGATAGCAGGAGAGGCTGGTGGTCGCATTACAAAGGCACAAGGCCTTTGAAGCTCCCATGCCACAGATGGCTCTTCCTGGCCTGGGGGAGGGTGACCACCTCCGCCCAGGAAAGGCTTTGTTTCTAGGCTCAGGGAGCGAAGGCTCCCACCCCAGGGGTCCAGAAACATGTCTCGTGGTGACAGGCTGGTGTGTATCAGTCAGGGAACCCACCAGAGGCTGGTCGGTTTCAGGGGGCATCTCTAAGATGCCCTCTGAGTGCATTTTATAATAAATGCAGCACTGGCATCAGTGTGGGTTTATTATGCTGAGAAGTTTGATACCAAACTGCACTTTTCTCTGCACCAAAACACGCAGCCTGCAATGGCAGTGTGTGTGTGTTAAGGTACAGGACCTCTAAGGGTGGCACAATATGTGCTGCAGCCCTTAGAGGCCTTCCCTGATCACAGTGCCCTTGGTACCCATGATACCTTTTAAAGGGACTTACATTTGGCCAGAGAGGTGCCAATTGGGGGTACAAGATACCGTTTTGGGAAAGAACACAGGCCCTGGGAAACTGAGTGGCAGGGACCCAGGGCACATCAAGTCAAAGTACATCAGAAATCTGGCAAAAGTGTGGGGGGGGGGGTTACTGCAACAGACACCCAGCTTCCTACACAGACACACTGCCAATGACCCTGATGAAGGGCTCGGGGGTCAGTGGAGAACTTCTATATATAGTGCGACACACTGCAGATATCTGGCAGCAGTAAGTGGAAAAAGTGCTGAACCATGCTCCATTTCATAGGGTGCTCCCCCTATGGATATTGGCTCCAATTCGGCAGATGATGGAGCATATGTCATTCCATGAGTGGCAGGCAGGAGGGTGTGAACAATTGGGAGACCTGTATCCCTGTGACTCCTACCTCACCTATGAACAGGCCTGTGATACGTTTGGGCTAGCACAGGGCCAATACATACATCACGCAGGTTTGGTTGAAGTCGCGAACACAATATGGCCTACCTTTCTGGTCATTCCACAAACCACAGAAACACTAGGCGTCATATTGACATATGGGGCAGGACCACACTTAATAACGCACCTGTATAGGGCAATGAGACGACAATCGACCGGCCCTACACCTAGGCCTCGGTCAGCGTGGAACATGGATATCAGGACCCCACTGACGAACAGTGAATGGACAAATGCAGCAGGGCTCACACGCACAGTATCGGGCAAGCTCGGTTCAAATTGATCCACTTCAACTATCTGCATAGGACTTATATAACCCCCAAAAGGCTCCATAAAATAAATCCCCTAAGACCCGATGACTGCCCTAGATTTGCGACGCGCGAAGCGGACTTTATACATTTAGCTTGGTGGTGCACAGCAGTGTGAAGCTACTGGACACAAGTAGTGACAGAGGTCCAAAGAATCACATGCATTAGATTTGACGAACCCCCACTGGCCTGCTACTGGGCAATATTAAAAGGCCCAAAAAGAGAAAGATGGCATATAAATTTAGACAACTGGCGCTGGTTCTGGCCCAGCGAAGGGTGGCCATCACATGGATGGGAACGCGTGATCCCACAATTGAGAGTTGGCGGCGAGATGTATTGGAATGGGTGCTTGCTGAAAAGATACAAATGAAAATGAATCGAAGGGATGATAAACTGGCAGAAGACTTGAGTGTATGGAGAGAACTTAGTAATGCTGCTACATTACCGGTAGGGACTCCAGACATATCAGATACAAACAGTGCTGACACCAGTGAGGGCGAGAGTGAGGATGAATGAATGGGACTATGACGTGTAAGGGATAAGGTATAGCAGCCTGGGGTATTGGAAAACAGAAGGGCAAAAAGCAGCAAAGGGCCCACTTCCTGGTCGACGCTAGGTATCAGAAATATAGGTAGATAAAATGTGGATTTTGTAACCTCCTCTTTATCACTGCTGCTCCATCACTGTATTATGTAGCCTGCTGTTTTATGAAAATTACAAATAAAGTTTAAAAAAACAAAACAAATCTACTTTAAAATCAAGAAATGCAGAAGCTAGGGAACTTGTTCTCGCTTGCCCAATGTAGGTAGATGTCTTATACTGCCAATACAAGCTCTTAATGGCAGCCTTAGTGATCCCGCTAAGGTCTGCTGGAGTAATCCATCTTGATGTACATTTGTGCATCACGTAATAGATGAATTAGTTTAATAGTACCTGACTAAATCAAACTCGCACCACCTCTGATTTTGCCAGGTTATGTGTATAAGCTCACACCTTCTAGGCACAAAATCACATGCTCAGATTCCATTTGTATATAACAGAAAAATACGTGTGAGCAGGAAGAATGAACTGTTGAATTGTTTCTTCAATAGTCTTCATACTAGAATTGTTGTTTGTAATTAACATGGTGAAGTAAATCTATATTTACCAATATTTTCGTATACATATTTTTCTCCATTATTAGCAATATTAATTGTGCACAGTGGATGTATATGTTTGTGTGTGAGAATATGAGGTTTCACTATTTGGGGCGTGCATGTGATCGTTCCTTTGCCGCAAACTATATTTACTTCCCCTAATACACAAGTTGTTTTGCGAAGATGAAATGGTTACTTTTGCACTGTGGTCCAAAACAATCAATTTGTCCCTGGATTGTGTCTTTGCAGTGGCGACTGGTAGGGAATGTGGCGTGGGGCGGGGGAGGTGAAGGGGGGGTAAAAAATAAAAAAATAAACAAAACTTACCTGCTGGTCGCGTCGCCAGCCGCCTCCTCTCTGCTGCCTCTCCTCCGTCGCAGGAAACACCTGGGCTCCATGGCTCCCTAAGCCAATGACAACGTTGCAATGCAGTGTTATGATTTGTTCCCCTAAGCCAATCACAACGCAGCAATGAAGCGTTATGATTGGTCTGAGCGACGTGGTTTGACGCTCAGACAGGGACAGGGAGACTGTGCATGTTCACCACCAGGCTGAGTAATGAAGCCTGGTGGGGAACATGCAAAGTGTGCATGACTGTTTGTCCGGCCCAAGACGGCCGGCCAAACAGTCACGGGCACTTTGAGTGTGCTCATCACTCCTTCCCCTGGCCCCTGCTCTGGGCAGCCCCGCCCCTCCCCGCACTTAAGAACGGAAAAATAAAATGATAATATTGTTCCATCATTATCATTTTATTTTTCTTCTGCACTGCTCTTAAAGCAGTGGGGCGACGCTCCTCCGCCTTAGCAGAGGAGCTGCCGCTGGTCTGAGAGTCCATTACATCAGGCCAAAAGCAGCTACTATGGTCAGCTAAAAAATGCACAGATAGCTATATAAGATGGCCACTTCGAAATCAGTCCATACTTTCACAAGACAGTAGTGTCTGGAATTCATACCAGAGCTGACTCTAGTCTAGATCAAACTACTTTGAAAAATCTTTTCATTTGACTCTCATTCTGTGTAATGTAGAGTATGTAGATTTCTTTTTTTATCTCTTATGTAAAAGAGGAGAAAAGGAAACAATTGTTTCAGCAATTAACTCTATTAATTAACAACTACCAACGAAGAACATACGATGCTGAAAAAATGGTTACTGACTAGTAGCCCTGGTTCTGCATTGCAGACATCTTCACTGAAGTTATAAACGACCCTCTCTACTCAACAGCTTTATATCTTAGGCATGCAGGATAAAAAGATCAAGAGTTTAGACTCTATCTCTACATTTCCCTTCAAAAAGGACTGACTATAAGAGGCAACTGCCAGTACAAGACCTCATCGGTAATGGAAGCCCCTGGATTCTTAACAGGGCAGGGCGTTTATTCAATTCTTATAATGTAAAGTCTGTTAGGCTTGTTAGGCATGTTAGCTTAGGCATTTTAGGTAGCCGTTTCTAATACAGTTGCTGCATTGTAATTTTAAGACTTTTTTGTATAATAAACTAGCCACAGTTCAGAAAATCTTGCCTTTGATAGGAGTTTGAGTGTGCTCTGCTACATATGGACATGCTAATCTCTCTAGTCATTCATATATATTTGTTATGAAGTATTCCAGGGCCCCACATGCAATTGTCCTAATGTTTATGGCTATCAATGAAGATCCTATGATGCAGATCTATTTTTTCGTCATCAAGTTTGTCAAGGACTTCACGGTGTGGTTGTTAAATTTCAACACACTCAACCTCAGCTTGGCATGTTGAGGTACTTACTCAGCTTACAATGTCTCAACTTGGTCAACCATTGTTTTGATTTTTGCGTAGAATGGCCAGATCAGTAAGAGATTTGGTAAAATCTTGTAGGAATGCTGCAATTCCTTTGCAAACTTTTTGACTGAGTAGTTAAATGTCTCCAATGGAAGCACCTTGCAAATTAACCAAGACAGTTTCATCAAGGTCTGCTCTCTCTTGATGGGTAATCAGAATGGCTTCTTTCCTATCACTCCTCTGGCAGTGAGCACGTCTTTTAGCAAAGTCATCCTCTGCAGTTTTGCCTTAATGTCATGATTTGAGATATGTGACCAGATTATTATTTTCTGAAAAGGGTACCTACTTAAAACAACAGAAGAACTCACACACCGACCCTACTGCTGGGAGGCTATAACTCTGCTGCACCATCTCAAATGTAGGCTAGAAAAAGAAGGAATGAACAAAAGCGCACTAGCAATGACTGTTGGATAGAAAGTCACTCCACCAGCACAGCAAAGAAGCCCATAGATTGCGAGTTGTCAATTATGTGGACATTAGGTGTCAGACAGTCAACATAAAAGTACCACGGTGTCCATGATGTCAAGGTTCAACGAAGCAACAGTTGCAATACACCAACCTCCAGGACAGTGATAGTGTGGGCAGGTATTAGCACCCAGAGATAGATGAATTAACACTAATAAGCTTAAAAAAAACGATGAAAGTTGCTTTCAATGCCCCTGAGGTTTAATTCAATCTAGGGGTGCCTGTTATGGTCAGTGGATGTTTACTCATATGTGTCAATGCCGAGCCACCTCCCAAGCCATCAGCACGACCCCAAAATATTTTCCAAGATTAGGGCTACCCATTGTTTACAGTGATCAAAAAGGAGGATGGAGCAATCCCACCACGGTTCTTCTTCTCCTATGCGAATAAGAGTAACTATCTCTAGTCCAATCAGCCATAAGCTGCCAGGCCATCCACAGGACCAGTCCCATGTTTCTGTGGCAGCCATTACACAGTCATTCAAGCACACACAGTTGGGTGTTCGGGATTCCCACCACCTGCTACCCGAAGACCAATCCTTAGACCCACCCATTGCACCACTCGAAAAGCAGGGCACAGATCCAAGGGGGCTCTAACGGTGTGCTTTCTGGTCCTCCAGAGCTTCCGCTGCGCTCTTCTGTCACTTTCACCTCACAGGTCTGTGTGTGCTGTTGAGTGGAAGCAAGGAAGCTACAATTTTTATATTTGTCAGAACACCATGCCCTCCTTGGGAAAGGGTACAAGCACATCAGAATCCCAGCAAGGCACCACTCAGCTCTGTTCTGCCACTAATCTGAATTCTGGTGGCGGGAATCTTAAGAGCCTGTGGATGCATGGTGGCAGGAACCAAGTGGGTGGCTCTCTGCAGGCAAGATCTGGTTCAATTCTGGATCATGAACCTCATAAAGGTAGACTTATCAGTTGCTTGTTTTGTATCTGCCCTTCCATGTAGAAGGTTATTGGTATAATGGGGTTGATGATACGTTCATTCAAACCCAGAGCTTAGCAGAAAGATATCTCTTCGGGTTTCCACCCACACCACATCTCCAGTCTAATGTTTAAGATAGCTCACTCCAGGTAAGGAAGCCTTGCCTTCATATCCTTACTTTCAACATTTTTGGTTTGATAGAGTGCGATTTTGCTCTTTCATTCGTAGGGGTGCATTATAATCATGAGTAGTTCGCACCCACATATAATCCTTGTCGTGTTAACATTTGGTCATTAGATTGTGTACTGTAATAATTTGCAAAGTGAAAAGTTAAGTATTCTTTCATGGAAACAAAGGATTAACGTTGTAGTTATTCGTGTTTAGATGAAATCCCAACATGTAAAAGTGCATCCTTAGCTAATGAACGTTTTCGATATTAATGTGTTTGTGTAACGAGTCGAATGTAATGATTTATACATGCGTGTGCTTCCTAAAGCTTATGTATTGTCCTTATCTTGGCCGAATTCGGTAGGCCTAAATGTGTATTTCTCCCAGCTCGCTCTCATGTTAAGGGTTGCTATTAGAATTCATGTGCATGTGGAATTTGTCGTGCTCACATTTCTGTTCCAGGTGGATGAATTCATCCCTGTTAGTTAGAATAACACTTTTGTTTTAGGAGCTAGGCTTAGGGAGGAGAAGATACATTTGAACAAGTGATACTGATAATGTGGGATGGTGTTTTTTCTCACTGGAGAAGGCCTGGGAATCAAGGTCATTGAGCAAGAGCCTGGGAGCACCGATGCTGCATGGAAAGTTACCTACAAGGAGGTGTCTAGCTGGATGGGATGATCTTGTGATGTGTTGAGGGGTGTGACCTACGACTTTTGTGTTGGGGTTAGAGACAGAGTCTGGGGACTTCTGCCGTGCCTTGAGAGGAGAGAGCATCTTAGAACGAGCTCTGTAGCTTTATGCTACTTGACCCATTCAACTTGAGTGCACTTCTTAGGAAGCCTTCACGTGCTGACACCTTGTATGGAACTTGCCTGGGAAATGCTAAGTAGGGATGTCACGATAGCGGTAGTGTAAGGACAGACTAATGCTTTTCACTTACGAACCACCAATGAAAGGGGCTATTGATGTCGGAGCAGTTGTAGTCTGCGTTCTGTTTCTGGAATTGGTCATCTTGTGCATGTTGCACCGCCTAAATTTCACTCGTAGATTTGGCTTTGTATCAGTGCCCATATCTTTTTACACCCTCGTTCTGAGGTGTTTGTATGTCCAACTTTTCTTGGCTTTGTAATAAACTTACTAAACTTTGGATCTGGAGTCTGTGTTCCTTTAGTGACATGGGCGATAGTAATGGTAATGTATAATTTGCTAATGATTTTCTCTCCCCTCCACACTTGCAAGCAGACAACAAAAAGCCATCGGCCAGGGTTTCCAGAGTAAGTCTAGAACGTGGAACCCGGCTCCTTCAGGTTCTTATCTGCTAAATAATCAGACTTCTTCGTTTTAAAGCCCATGATAAAAAAAAATGAGTAGACAAACACCTATTATTAAAGAGACACACTATAATTTCTTTGATCATATGCTCTAAGGCTTAATAATGTTATATCACAAGGCTGAGATTTGTGATGCTTCATTTAATTTGTGAACACATAAAAACATGTTCCTACAATGCTCATCACTGGCATTCTATTTTAACATATATAGTTTTCATTTGATTTTTTTAAAACAGAATTCTACCGAAAAATAAATAATTATTTTAAACGTAATCATCTATCAATGTTTTTAAAACATTTGTTGTGAAAAGCCAAAACAAAGGAACTGCAATACAATTGCATAATGTTTGGTAGCATATTTAATATTTTCAAGTGTATAGTAAACAGAGATCTAGAATCAATAACACTAAAGAGTATCCTGCTAAGTGGATGTGAATTCTGGTAACCTCCATTAGCTTCTGAAAGGCGTATGCTTTCAAAGCCGAACTGTGGAAAACAGCTCACTGATTTATGTAAAGAATGTGACTCATGCAGGACTTGTTTATCTCATAGGTCCAGCTGTAATTCTCAGCCCCAACGCCCAGTGCTTCTCACAGGCTGGCGAGCACTATTTTCAGTAGCATATCAATAGCTAAAGTTTCCACTTGCTCCTAGTCACCAAATTTTCCATTCGCTGGCTTTCCTTTAACAAATCACTATTTTGAAGCATGTAAGTCAAATCAGTTGGATTCAAGTGAATCATGGGAATAGCTCCCACAATGCACTGCCAGCAGCATAGGGTAACTTCCAGTGGTGCAGCGATCAGACCTCTGGTGGGCTGCATGACAACCATCAAGCTAGAAATAAAAATAAACAAGCATTGGCATAGCCAATAGGTCTCGCCTTTGGGACCTTATAAGTATTTAGCCATGCAGCACATTTTCCTGGGTGCTACCACACCTACTGTTACTTCACGTGCCACTGGTGAACGGCCACACACACCCAAGTTTGGGCTTCAGTTCTTTTTAATGAACACTGGAAATGCAATCTATGCCCAGATAGGGCAAATGATGAATAAAAATAATGTTATTCAAATAATGCCTTCACTAACTGCACCAGTCCGTGATGCAATAAAAAAACCTATATTGATTAATAGCAGGAGCGACATGATGCATGGCACTTGATTATTTTAGCAGCTCGTTTCTGAAATGTGCAAGTAAATGCAGGATGATTTTGCCTTAAATCAACAGGAGACGCACTGCTGGAACATATAGGGTTAACTACACTTTGTTTGCGGAGGCATGCATTAAGCACTCACGAGAGGGCACGAGATGGGATTTCCACACAAGCATAGAAATATTTATATTTTTAATATCTCGTGCCATATATCGTTTGGGGATAAAATGCTCATTCACCGTGTTATCCAGTGTGAACTGTGCTTATGATTTCGGACTGTGCACAGGAGACGCAGTGCTGGAACATATACAGTTAACCACACTTTGTTTGCGGGGGCATGCATGAAGCGTTCACGGGAGAGCACGGGCTGCGATTTCCACACAAGCATATAAAGGTTTATATTTTTAATATCTCGAGCCATATATTGCTTGGGCTACTGCCTTCGCACACGTCTAGCACTACCGACAGGTCACTCAGCACGGCTTCCTGCACCACAGTGCCACTTGAAAAGCTAGAGCTTTTCAAGTACAGTTTAGCACTAAAGAAAGTATGTTAAAAAACTAAATAAAGTAAATGTTTACTGTGAAGTAAAGGGCCAATGAGCTTAAGGATCATAATAATGAAACTGAAAGCAGCACTGATCCTCAATTTAAGACACTAGATAAACGAATTTTAAATATGATTTATCTATTACAAAATCAAGCATCCACCCTCAATTCAAGAAACTAGAAAAACTTATTTTTCAGGAAGATTTACCTATTACAAAATAAATATATATTTTTTTTAAAGTGCAAAGATACATTTACTTTGTATCTGCCAATATCATCTCCTTTAAAGATTGAGATATATATATATATATATATATATATATATATATATATATATATATATATATATATCTCACTCACACAATTAAAACCATCAACTACTGACAATCCAAGATTTGGTGTAATATGTACTGTACATTTCATTAATATTAAACCACAAAATAAAAAAGACTAATTGCAACTATGAGCATAAGTTAAGCAAAAAACCCAACAAAAACACCCAGCTTTGAAATGAGTATTTCAAGAATGTTAGTTGGTTTAGAAAGGCTTTCACCACCTCCCACTTATGTCACAAAGTTGAACACAGAGATGCTGCCAGGAATGCAAGAGCCACAAACCAGCGTGAAATACTTGTGGACAGTGATTCTGTTCATAACAAAACGCCCCCGCAGTCCTTCTAGAATCGTGGAGCTATAACATTTGCATCCAAACAATGCACTGCGCGCTGACCAAAGATAGCAATGTTCATAGAGACAGGCTCGTTTGCAGAAGTCAACCTGCGATTCTTCAACGAGCAATTCATTCAAACGTGGGCTGGGTAAACACGGAACAAGTTCAGGATGATGTCTCAATATTATCAAGGTCTCGAATTACAAGACAGATGATCACCGTGTCCCCAGGCAGTGAATAGAGAGGTTGGTCAACAGTGACACACCCAGCCGGGTGTGTCTTGGCTGCTAATACCCTGTCATCTGATGATTCCTGGCATACTTCGAGCGACAGAACAAAATGATAAAATAATATTTTTAAAAAGACTGATAAATATAACAGGAATATATATACTGACGGCAGCTCGCAGTCTGTTCGCCCCTCGCTATGCCTTTTTCCTAGACGTTAGGGAGATTATAGTAGAAACATTTGACTGGTCAATGTGGTAATCTCAATAAAGTGACACAGGCCAACTCTCTGACGGATTTTCCTACATGTGGACATCTCGCATCAGCCGGAAGTTTTCACAGAACACAAAGAGCCTAGGGGAACAATCTCAAAAATATTGAGTCAGAAGAAACGTGGCAGTATTATGCAATGAATCGCCTCGCCAAATACTTTGCATTTTCTGTTACATAATTCTTACTAGCAAAGACTCAATAACACACACCTAGGACAGGCACAAAAACATTCACCCGGAAAGGAGACGTAGTTTTCTGATCTCAAAACAAGAGGTTGGTAACTAAAAGTAGACGTAACAAATCTAACCGCCGACCACGCTATCTCGCAAAAAACATTCTTTAGTCCACTCCTGCATTGAGACCGTGCGAAGCCTGGACCTGCAGCTGTGTGCTCGCTCTTTGAAAGTGTGTGTGCACGGTGTTTGTAAACATGATCCCCACGCCGTCAATCGGCGTCGTTTTCAAGGCAGACGTAACGTAACCAGTTTAGACGGCAGGTGCCAATGAGTACAGACTGCGTGTGCCGTATCACGCAAGGCCGAGCTCACGACAAAGGGAAAACGTGATGGGGATGGGTAAATGTTAAAAAAGAGACAACAGAGGGAAGTCGGACAGCCTAGTTTGCTCACATCAGAAGAATGCTGTTTCAAAAGCAAATGGAAGAACATACTCGTAATGTGGCGAAAGTCTGCATGATATAACATTACATGTAAAGTGGTGACGATGGTATTTCCAAACTAATACTTTCAAGACAGTTAAAGGGATCAATGTTAAGTAGCCATCATCAGGCAGACTTAGACTACGACGCGACTTGCTGCAACCCTATCGGGGGATGGACAAATGCTTTGTTGTAGCGGTTTGTTTTCAACCAATCCAAAAAGGACACGATAATTAAAAAAACATATGGCCCCTGCGCGCCTGCGCCTGTAGACGCTGAGGGCATGTCTGGCATTTCCCTTGCGGGAGCGAGCAGCAAGGCGCGATAATTGCTAACAGATGGCGCCGCTGCTCGCTCCCGCAAAGGAAACGGCAAACGTGCACGCGTTGCAATAGAAAGCAATGCAAAACGTGCACGTTTTTGGCCAAAAAGCTGATCGATTCCAAAAGGTCCCCTCCTATGCAACGCATGCGCGCTACGTAGGCGAGACCAAAAAATAAATGGAGGAAGGAAGGAAGACACCAAGCCTTCTCTCCATAGACTTGCAGAATGTGGAACTCATTCCTCATCCATTTCGGACTGCTGCCTCACTCAAGATATCCTCTTCAAGCAATAATTCACTTGTGTAATACCCAAACCTAAATCCAGAGTCAGATTTAGCGCTGGTGGCGCCCAGTGTGGAAATCTCTTTTGGCACCCCCCATGACCTCCACCTCGGATTCCCTCACTACCACTCGGAAAAGGTGTCCCTCATCTCTCCATAGCCCTTCTCTCACATACATTTCATTTGTTTTAAAGCACTGGTAAAGGCTGGCTTTATTAATCTACACAGCTATCCACATAAAATGCAGATCAGTTGTTTGAAGCAGGCATATTAACCCTCTGTGCTACTTATTGGCGAGTCAAAGCTGCCACTAGACAAAACTCCAAGCTCTCTCTCTAGCAGGAACATTAGTCACAAGAGTTTTGTCAAGATAACTGACATTTTTATTGTTGCCTGAAAGCTGGACGCACAAGGAACTCTGCAGCAGGTGCTTTTAAATCGGGGGTTATAGCTAAACACACCACCCCCCTCAGGTCAGTGCCCCCCCTCCAGGTCAGCACCCAGTGCCCCCCCTCAGGTCAGTCCCCCCCTCCGGGTCAGCGCCCAGTGCGACTATACAGGTCGCACCACCCCCAAGCCGGCCCTGCCTGCATCCCATCCTCTGTACTCTTTCCCTCTATGTGTACTTTTTGTTCAGTCCCCTGTTGCTTTGCAGTTAGGTTTGCGCTTTTTAAAACCCCCTACAAACATCCAAATTTGGAAGAGAAAAGAAGTCTTAGGTTTCTGGTTCCATATCCTCTAAGGCTTTCTCTGGAGGCAGGAATTCAGGGCTCAATCACTCAAGCTGAATCGTGGCAGGCTGTCTCGGGTTCTCCCTGCAGTTAGGATCTCTCAGGCTCTCTGTGGTCTCAGGATTCCTTAGGCTCTCTCTCTGTGATGGGAAGTTCTCTCAGTCTATCACTCTATTTTGGCATGCAGAGTCTGCTAGTCTCTCTGCTAACCGGGTCTCACAGGTTCTCACTGCTGATAGTCACTCAGAGGCTCTCTCATCCTCTGTCAGGTCCCCTCGAGTACCAGGCTGTGTCAGTCCTTCAGGTGATAGGCTCAGGCTGATGATAGGGTTCATCAGGCTTTCTCTGATAAGAGCCTCTCTCAGGCCACTTCTGGTCTTATGTCAAGATGCTTATGCAGTCTAACTCTTCCATTCACGTAAGGAGTGTGCAGTAGGTATATGTTTTGGGGCAGATATGTGCTTTAGTGTAGATGGTTTTGACGCTTCTGTTAGACACAGGATGCATTTTTTCGGGAAAACCAAAGGGGATGATGGACGGAGTGTTGAACATTGCAAGCACTCACCCCCAGTCAACTGATCTGGGTTTAATCCATCATCATTCTTTAGCTCACTCCGCCACCCCAGCTCAGACATGGCCATATGCAAATCAGTCTGACCCTGTGCCTCATGGGAACAGTCCAACCCGAACTGCGAAGCCATGTCTTCCCTGGACCGGAAACAAGCATCCTGGGACCGGTTTCTGGCTTACAGCCATCATCAGCCAGGCTATCTTGAATCCAGTGGCAAAGTGAGCCAGGGACCCACGTCTGGGCATACCCTGCCAACTTAGGGCGAACATAGCAAAACCAAAGGGGATGATGGACGGAGTGTTGAACATTGCAAGCACTCACCCCCAATCAACTGATCTGGGTTTAATCCATCATCATCATTCTTTAGCTCACTCCGCCACCCCAGTTCAGACATGGCCATATGCAAATCCATCTGACCCTGTGCCTCATGGGAACAGTCCAACCCGAACTGCGAAGCCATGTCTTCCCTGGACCGGAAACAAGCATCCTGGGACCGGTTTCTGGCTTACAGCCATCATCAGCCAGGCTATCTTGAATCCAGTGGCAAAGTGAGCCAGGGACCCACGTCTGGGCATACCCTGACAACTTAGGGCGAACATAGCAAAACCAAAGGGGATGATGGACGGAGTGTTGAACATTGCAAGCACTCACCCCAGTCAACTGATCTGGGTTTAATCCATCATCATTCTTTAGCTCACTCCGCCACCCCAGTTCAGACATGGCCATATGCAAATCAGTCTGATCCTGTGCCTCATGGGAACAGTCCAGCCCGAACTGCCAAGCCATGTCTTCCCTGGACCGGAAACAAGCATCCTGGGACCGGTTTCTGGCTTACAGCCGTCATCAGCCAGGCTATCTTGAATCCAGTGGCAAAGTGAGCCAGGGACCCACGTCTGGGCATACCCTGCCAACTTAGGGCGAACATAGCAAAACCAAAGGGGATGATGGACGGAGTGTTGAACATTGGAAGCACTCACCCCAGTCAACTGATCTGGGTTTAATCCATCATCATTCTTTAGCTCACTCCGCCACCCCAGTTTAGACATGGCCATATGCAAATCAGTCTGATCCTGTGCCTCATGGAAACAGTCCAGCCCGAACTGCCAAGCCATGTCTTCCCTGGACCGGAAACAAGCATCCTGGGACCGGTTTCTGGCTTACAGCTGTCATCAGCCAGGCTATCTTGAATCCAGTGGCAAAGTGAGCCAGGGACCCACGTCTGGGCATACCCTGCCAACATAGGGCGAACATAGCAAAACCAAAGGGAATGATGGACGGAGTGTTGAACATTGCAAGCACTCACCCCCAGTCAACTGATCTGGGTTTAATCCATCATCATTCTTTAGCTCACTCCGCCACCCCAGTTCAGACATGGCCATATGCAAATCAGTCTGACCCTGTGCCTCATGGGAACAGTACAGCCCGAACTGCCAAGCCATGTCTTCCCTGGACCGGAAACAAGCATCCTGGGACCGGTTTCTGGCTTACAGCCGTCATCAGCCAGGCTATCTTGAATCCAGTGGCAAAGTGAGCCAGGGACCCACGTCTGGGCATACCCTGCCAACTTAGGGCGAACATAGCAAAACCAAAGGGGATGATGGACGGAGTGTTGAACATTGCAAGCACTCACCCCCAGTCAACTGATCTGGGTTTAATCCATCATCATTCTTTAGCTCACTCCGCCACCCCAGTTCAGACATGGCCATATGCAAATCAGTCTGACCCTGTGCCTCATGGGAACAGTCCAGCCTGAACTGCCAAGCCATGTCTTCCCTGGACCGGAAACAAGCATCCTGGGACCGGTTTCTGGCTTACAGCCGTCATCAGCCAGGATATCTTGAATCCAGTGGCAAAGTGAGCCAGGGACCCACGTCTGGGCATACCCTGCCAACTTAGGGCGAACATAGCAAAACCAAAGGGGATGATGGACGGAGTGTTGAACATTGCAAGCACTCACCCCCAGTCAACTGATCTGGGTTTAATCCATCATCATCATTTTTTAGCTCACTCCGCCACCCCAGTTCAGACATGGCCATATTCGGGAAGCAGGATGTGAATCTCTGGTCTGGTACACGTGCAACTATATTTCACTACTTGGAGTATGGCTGCTGTTGCAGCCGAACCAGCCGCTCTGAAACATAAATTGTCTCACCTTGCTTGGCATGCCCTAGTGCTTCCCAAACCTTTAAAACCACAACCCAATTTTTAGAACCACAAACTTTCTCGAACCACCTCGCTTTAATTGACATGAGGCGGGCAATTTTTTTGGGGGGAACTAAAGCATAGTGCGGTAGCGCATTGTCATTTACAGACAGCACACTTTCCATTGAAATGGCCACTAAATGTGCATGGACATAGAGTTTTTGTTTTTTTTAAATTCTTTTTATTGAAGACAGCAGTTTTAATTATTACTGGTACAGTGTTGGATTCGGTTTATACAACTTTATACAATCTGATTGTCATGGAAGGTACAGGTATTATTCACTTTCATATACATTTAGGGTTCGCCACGATCAGTATGTAATTGTTCATCGAGAAGGGGGGGTAAGGGAAACAGGGGGAGTACAGATATCCCTGCGGTATTCATTCCATTTAGCCCATATGTGTGACCATTTTTTAGGACAACCCCTGGAGATATATATATACAGACTTTTCCCGAAACATACACCAGTCCATATCTTGTTTCCATGAGGCTAGGCCCGGGGTCTCCCTCGCTCAACACATCCTAGCGATGTTTCGCTTAGCTATCATACACCCCAGGGCTGCCAATGTCTTCTCTTTATTATTCAGGTCTGTCGGCCCCCACACATTTAGCAAGCACCATCTAGCCTCCAGGGTCAGATCCTGTCCCAACACCTCGGACATACAACCCAGCACCTTCGACCAGTACTTGCGGATATTGGTGCATTCCCACAGCGTATGCATGAAAGTGCTGTCCTGCCCACAGTTTCGTATACAACTCGAGTCTTCCCCGTATCTCATCTTAGCTAGGGCCGTTCTTGAATAATATGTTCTATGTAGAATTTTTAACTGCACTAGTTTAAGTCGCGAAGAGATTGCGACCTCCCTGGGGGAGGCAAGCGCCTCCATCCAGTCTTCCTCATCTAGTTCTAACAAGTCCCCTGTCCATTTTTCCCTAAGCTTCACAAGCGGGTCGGGAGCATGGTTAATTAGTTTACGGTAGGTGAGCGAAATTGACTTACTGGGCATGTATCCGCCTAAGAGTCTGTCCTCCAGCGGCGTCGCTTCTGGAAGCGACTCTCCAACCAGGAGAAAGGAACATAGGGCATGCCTAACTTGGTAGTATCTGAAAATTTCCGATCCGGCAAGATCATATTGCTGCTGCAACTCGGAGAACTCCATCACTTTGCCACCTTTCCATTAGTCACCCACCTTAGAGAGTCCAATTAGGTCCCAACGATCAAAACCCTTGGATTGTCAGAGGGTACCTAGCAAATATGAGTCCCACAGGGGGGTGAATTGCGTGATCTTCTTATCCCAGCCTAAACTTTTATGGGTTGTATGCCATGTCAAAACAGCGTGTGATGTCGGCCCCGTTAACTGCAGCCGGGCGGGATTAGAGTAAAGAGCCCGGGCATAGGATCCCCCCAGTAACAACCATCTATCCATTTGATATCCTGGGTCATTATATGGTCTATATGTGCACTGATTGATAGCTGCCAATTGCGCAGCCAAGTAGTATCGCTTAATATCCGGGAGACCAATGCCTCCATCATACCATCCTCGCACCAGTTTACGGACTGATATTCGTGGTATTCCCCCCACCCAAAGGAGGGCTCTTTGTTCGCTTTCTATTGCCAAGAAGTACTTCGCTGGGACCGGACTTGGCGTGTTTTGTAAAACATAAAGGAAGCGTGGTAGGGACATCATTTTAAAAAGCGCTGCCCTACCCAGTAGGGACAACGGTAGAGTCTTCCAGTGCTCCACATCACTACGAAGTCTCCGCAGTGGTGGCAAGAGATTATGGTCATAGAACAACCCGGGATCCCTGGTAATATAAATGCCCAAGTATTTGAAACCTTCTTTTGCCTCTGTCACTTTGCACCCCCTGGGCAGGATCAGAAATTGTCCCCTGAGCACGTGGATCACAGACTTGGACCAGTTGATAGCATATCCAGAATACCTTTCGAAGGTGGTGAATATATCAAGTACTCTGCTTAATGAGGCCCTTGGTGACGCCAGATATAAAAGGATGTCATCCGCATACAGGGAGATGCGGTCCTCCCATTCTAGTGTAATGCTTGGCAAACTCGTCCGCTATCTTTTGCGGATTAGTGATCGTCTCTCCTGTCTCGAGTGTGAGCTCTGTAACCAAACGGTTGGGGTGGTCACGCCGATCTAACCATGCAAGTAACTTGCTTGCTTTGTCTCCGAGCTCATATATTTTGCCTAGTTTATCTCTGTGTAGTGATTTAGCCCTATCCTCCGTTATAGTTTTGTATTCGTCCCTTTTTAGATTGAGTTTATGCACTGTTTCCGGGTCCCCGGACATAGAGTTTTACTGGTAAAACTATACTGCACACAAATGATAATTCATGGAAATCGGGTTTTAGTGAATACTTACTATTTGTGCATCACCGAATAAAGTGTCTTGATTTGTTTTGATCTGTTTAAAATCTTTGTTTCCATCACACTTCAGGATTACCAAAAGATGTGCTTCAATTTTGCTTTCCTAACTGTTGAATGAGTACAGTTAATTTACAGGCATTTACATTTTGTTGTGTATGTCAAATATATCACATCCTACAGTCTTTCCTTTCACACTCACTGTACCCCAGGAAGATTGTGACATTATTCACTTTACTTTTCTTTCTTTGACTGCAAAGTGAGAGGGGTTTGTAAACACCAATCCCCATATTAAAAACAACATAAGCATCAATTTGTCATATGCATTTGATCTCTGTCTTTGAAGTGCAGCAAATGTGACAAGATAAATACAGAATATAAAGACATCTTTATTTATTGATTGGTGTTAGAAGGTGGTTCTGACCATCTGAGCCACCCGGATTTTTCGCTTTTTGAACACCTTATTTTGGAGCTTTTACTGTGGGAGAGCCTCATAAGCTGGGACTCACCAACATTGAACTCATGATGAAACAGACTGCATGTGGATTCCTGTTGTGCGCAGCCCAGGTGCAGATACAGACAGAATGGTGTGGCAGAAATTATGCAGAGTTGGGTGGTGACATGGAATAGGCTTTATAATGAGGGGAGACACATGTGAGGGAAAGTCAGTGTGCTTTACTGTTTTCACTATAGGAACACTCCAGTACTCTCCTATGTAGATGGGGACCACATGGGGTAGTTTCACTTCCCTAGGGCCTACAGATTCCAGACATGCACCAAAGTTCACTGTAAGTTGTGTAAAAAGAATTATTCTGCTGAGTCCACAGCCATATCTGTACTGCTTATGGGTCATCCAGGAATGTCATATTCCTCTGACTCAGCTCATAACCAGAGCCTGGCTGGGTGTGACCCTGCCAGGCTGGATTAATTACCTTCCTCCCCAAGCTGTAGCATCAGAGGCCTAGCCCTTCACTGCAAGCATTCCAAGGGCGAAGGTCTCCTCTCCAGGAGGGAGAGGTGGGGGTGGAGCTGCCGGTTATCCATCAGCAGCTGTCACCCGGTGCCAGGTACCGGGTCTGCTTGGGACCATGAAGGGGGGAAGGGGGCTTTTCAGAGACCATGTGGCATGAGACCCCTGGACAACGCCATTTTTAACTATCCCAGAGGCCTGTGCAGGAAGGAGGGAGCAGGGGCAGAGAGGTGATGTGCCGCTGCAGGATAGGGCAGAACAGCCTTCCTCCCAGCCCTCTCCAAATTCTTTTAAAAGGTGTTGCACAGGAAGAGGAGCTCTCTCTGGGGTTTGGTCTACTGAGGAAGACTGGTGCTGGAGCCTGGCGCCATGGGCAGTTGGAAGGAGGAACCCCCTGACTGTCCCAGGTCCCTGGACTGCGCCTGTGGGGGAGTCCAGGACCAGTGAGGATAAGTCTGGGCCTCTGCGCAAGGAGAGTAGAGGCCCAGGAGGAGAGCCAAGTGAAAGGCTGGCGCAGGGAGCCAGTGAAGATAGCTCCCTGCTGAGTGCACCCCCTTGGAGACCAGGAGGGCGAAGGAAAGTGCTCCCGATGGCTAGGGCTGGCCATCAGGAGCAAGAGAAGGCCAAAACGGTGAAAATCGGCCGCCTGGGGGCCGAGATACGCCCCCCAGAAGGTAGGCGACCTTTGACCTCCAATGGGACCGACGACGAAGCGCGTGGGGCTCCGCCGCCGGTCTTAGATGTACCCCCGGGATGGGTCAGGTCCTGGGGGCTGCCCCCACAAGAAGTAAAGTCGGGGAGCGCCGTCGCGCTCTCCGTGAAACTGCCCAAAAGGGGTGCCAGGAACCCACCCTGGCCCCCGATGACACTGGAGGGCGGGGAGCGCCGTCGTGCTCCCCGTGAAGTGAGCCCCAGGGGCCCGGGACCCCCAACTCCGGGCCCCGCCGAAGGTGAAGTCGGGCAGCACCGTTGCGCTCCCCGTGAAGAGTTCTGGGGCCCGGGACCCCCAACTCTGGGCCCCGGTAGCTGCAGTATGGAGGGCACTTTCTGTAGGCACTAGAGATTCTGCAAAACACACAAGATGATGGACGGAATGCTGCACATTGGCAAACATTCACCCCCAGTCACAGATCTGGGTTTAATCCATCGTTATTTTGCTTCACCACGCCACCCCAGTTCAGACATAGCCATATGCAAATCAGTCTTGACCCTGTGCCTCATGGGAACAGTCCAGACCGAACTGCCAAGCCATGTCTTCCCTGGACCGGAATCAAGCATCCTAGGACCGGTTTCAGGCTATCAGCCTTCATCAGCCAGGATAGCTTGACTCCAGTGGCGTAGTGAGCACGGGACCCACGTCTGGGCATACCCTTCCCACTTAGGGCGAAATGCAAAACACACAAGATGATGGACGGAATGCTGCACATTGGCAAACATTCACCCCCAGTCACAGATCTGGGTTTAATCCATCGTTATTTTGCTTCACCACGCCACCCCAGTTCAGACATAGCCATATGCAAATCAGTCTTGACCCTGTGCCTCATGGGAACAGTCCAGACCGAACTGCCAAGCCATGTCTTCCCTGGACCGGAATCAAGCATCCTAGGACCGGTTTCAGGCTATCAGCCTTCATCAGCCAGGATAGCTTGACTCCAGTGGCGTAGTGAGCACGGGACCCACGTCTGGGCATACCCTTCCCACTTAGGGCGAAATGCAAAACACACAAGATGATGGACGGAATGCTGCACATTGGCAAACATTCACCCCCAGTCACAGATCTGGGTTTAATCCATCGTTATTTTGCTTCACCACGCCACCCCAGTTCAGACATAGCCATATGCAAATCAGTCTTGACCCTGTGCCTCATGGGAACAGTCCAGACCGAACTGCCAAGCCATGTCTTCCCTGGACCGGAATCAAGCATCCTAGGACCGGTTTCAGGCTATCAGCCTTCATCAGCCAGGATAGCTTGACTCCAGTGGCGTAGTGAGCACGGGAACCACGTCTGGGCATACCCTTCCCACTTAGGGCGAAATGCAAAACACACAAGATGATGGACGGAATGCTGCACATTGGCAAACATTCACCCCCAGTCACAGATCTGGGTTTAATCCATCGTTATTTTGCTTCACCACGCCACCCCAGTTCAGACATAGCCATATGCAAATCAGTCTTGACCCTGTGCCTCATGGGAACAGTCCAGACCGAACTGCCAAGCCATGTCTTCCCTGGACCGGAATCAAGCATCCTAGGACCGGTTTCAGGCTATCAGCCTTCATCAGCCAGGATAGCTTGACTCCAGTGGCGTAGTGAGCACGGGACCCACGTCTGGGCATACCCTTCCCACTTAGGGCGAAATGCAAAACACACAAGATGATGGACGGAATGCTGCACATTGGCAAACATTCACCCCCAGTCACAGATCTGGGTTTAATCCATCGTTATTTTGCTTCACCACGCCACCCCAGTTCAGACATAGCCATATGCAAATCAGTCTTGACCCTGTGCCTCATGGGAACAGTCCAGACCGAACTGCCAAGCCATGTCTTCCCTGGACCGGAATCAAGCATCCTAGGACCGGTTTCAGGCTATCAGCCTTCATCAGCCAGGATAGCTTGACTCCAGTGGCGTAGTGAGCACGGGACCCACGTCTGGGCATACCCTTCCCACTTAGGGCGAAATGCAAAACACACAAGATGATGGACGGAATGCTGCACATTGGCAAACATTCACCCCCAGGGGTGGGGTCTATATGCTGATCCACACTGTCAATTCAGGATGTGGGACAAGGCTGCTGCGGAGTTTGATGCCAACAACTACTGGCACACTGAAACATTTGTTAGAAAAACGTACTGAATCCGGAGTGGCACCTGGGGAAACTCAGAAGGTGAGAAATATGCAATTAAAAGTGTCCATTAGAACAATCAGTTTATCAAATTGTCCAAATTGTTGATAGGGGCATTCACGAAAGTGATATGTTTAAGGAACATTGCCATGCTTAGTATATGACACGGGCAACCCGGCTGAAGGTCTGGTAATCATAGAGTTGAAACTGTAAGGCTATTCTTACAAAGATGGTAACCTCTCCTCCTTTATCATGTTGCATGTCTTAGTTGGGAGTAAGGCATCTAGGGAGGACTGAGTTGAAAATGGACACTCCACTATTAGAGGTCAAGCAAGGCAACACGTGTGGCTGTTTATCAGTTAAACAGGCGATGCTTCCTGACTCATGTTAGTTGCCAATGTGCAGCATTCCGTCCATCATCTTGTGTGTTTTGCATTTCGCCCTAAGTGGGAAGGGTATGCCCATACGTGGGTCCCGTGCTCACTACGCCACTGGAGTCAAGCTATCCTGGCTGATGAAGGCTGATAGCCTGAAACCGGTCCTAGGATGCTTGATTCCGGTCCAGGGAAGACATGGCTTGGCAGTTCGGTCTGGACTGTTCCCATGAGGCACAGGGTCAAGACTGATTTGCATATGGCTATGTCTGAACTGGGGTGGCGTGGTGAAGCAAAATAACGATGGATTAAACCCAGATCTGTGACTGGGGGTGAATGTTTGCCAATGTGCAGCATTCCGTCCATCATCTTGTGTGTTTTGCATTTCGCCCTAAGTGGGAAGGGTATGCCCAGACGTGGGTCCCGTGCTCACTATGCCACTGGAGTCAAGCTATCCTGGCTGATGAAGGCTGATAGCCTGAAACCGGTCCTAGGATGCTTGATTCCGGTCCAGGGAAGACATGGCTTGGCAGTTCGGTCTGGACTGTTCCCATGAGGCACAGGGTCAAGACTGATTTGCATATGGCTATGTCTGAACTGGGGTGGCGTGGTGAAGCAAAATAACGATGGATTAAACCCAGATCTGTGACTGGGGGTGAATGTTTGCCAATGTGCAGCATTCCGTCCATCATCTTGTGTGTTTTGCATTTCGCCCTAAGTGGGAAGGGTATGCCCAGACGTGGGTCCCGTGCTCACTACGCCACTGGAGTCAAGCTATCCTGGCTGATGAAGGCTGATAGCCTGAAACCGGTCCTAGGATGCTTGATTCCGGTCCAGGGAAGACATGGCTTGGCAGTTCGGTCTGGACTGTTCCCATGAGGCACAGGGTCAAGACTGATTTGCATATGGCTATGTCTGAACTGGGGTGGCGTGGTGAAGCAAAATAACGATGGATTAAACCCAGATCTGTGACTGGGGGTGAATGTTTGCCATTGTGCAACATTCCGTCCATCATCTTGTGTGTTTTGCAATTCGCCCCAAGTGGGAAGGGTATGCCCAGACGTGGGTCCCGTGCTCACTGCGCCACTGGAGTCAGGCTATCCTGGCTGATGAGGGCTGAATGCCCGAAACCGGTCCTAGGATGCTTGATTCCGGTCCAGGGAAGACATGGCTTGGCAGTTCGGTCTGGACTGTTCCCATGAGGCACAGGGTCAAGACTGATTTGCATATGGCTATGTCTGAACTGGGGTGGCGTGGTGAAGCAAAATAACGATGGATTAAACCCAGATCTGTGACTGGGGGTGAATGTTTGCCATTGTGCAACATTCCGTCCATCATCTTGTGTGTTTTACTAGAGATTCTGCGTCAGATCATGATGCACACTGCTTACAGATCAAACCTTGGCAATAGAAGTGCCATCTCCATCTGCACTCTATGGGGAAAGTTGAGGTAGCAAAGGAACCTTTTAATGGTCCAAAAGTGGTTGTAATTTGCCTTTACTACATTGGCAATCTGGAGCACAAATTTCTATTTTGTATGCAGGGTCGACGGGCCTATAGAGGAATCAGGCAGGGCCAAAAGGGCATGTCTGAGATCAGTGTGTGGGAAGTTTGTTTGGCTGTTTGTGAGCTTGTTTTATGGTCTGGTGGGACAGCTTCTAATGTTGATTTCTTTGATATTACCACAAACATTGCCAGCAGCAAGCATAAATGCATGGAGTCTTCCATACCTTTCAAAACACCTATCCATCATGCCTTCTTTACACGTTCAAAACAGCACTGATCTAGAAATGTGGGACACCTTTTTTAGCAATCCGATTCACTAACGGGGGCCACTTTTATTTTGGTACCACGGCCTATTTTGTGTCCCAGTCCAACCCTGTTTGTATCTATAAAATTCCTAAATTCTGTTGCTCAGTAACAGGATAAAGTAAGACACCCATCTATGTAATTGAGTAGGGCAGATGTTATTAGACACGTAGGTTGCAGTGATACCCACAAAACATGGTTTCTGTTTGGTGGAGTTTATATTCGACTCATCCACTAGTCAACTGCTAAGAGACAGGACAGAAATGACCTACACATGCCTAGGGATAATGCTAGAATGTTCAATGATAACTGGGTGTTATCAGCATACACGAAGAAACTGACACTATACAAATGAATTAATCTGAGAAGAAGCAGCCTATATACATTAAAGAAAAACTGAGGCAGGTATAAACCCTACAGGACTCCACAATACATTTCCTGGGATCGCCAGTCAAAAGGAGGCAATGATACCATTCTAACCTTCTTGTCAGCAAGGATCCATTCCAGAATAGAACTCTGCCAGCAAAGATCACACCGGCTATTTGAGATAACGCCATGGTACAGTGCCTAGGGCCACTCCCATGTCAGGTAGAATTAATGCCCCAACCTTCAGAGGCTGCTGATTGGCTTGAATACAACCATGTTTGTTCTTTGGAACTTGTGACTGAGGGGCCAATGGAAATATTGTCTGCAGAAGCTGAAAACAACATTTGTTTCGGTGTTCAGTTCATACTTTATTAATGTTTAGACACAGTCTTTAAAACATATATTTAAAACCAAATAACATTTTATACAACCATATAAATACCATTTCATGAGTATTCGAACTAAAATCTCCAACCCCTACCTAACACATTGGGACACTAATCCAAACATATTTTAAGAAATCTTGCCAGTGCACATGCCACATCAAAAGATAAAAATTTTAACAAAAGTGCAAGTGCATCATTGCGGCTGTTTATGTTATACCTTTTAAAAAGAGGTTTTAAAACCAAGCACGAAGCTTATTAAAATGACGGCAATCAATTAAAACATGAACATAGAAGTTTTAATAAAAGGCACTCTACATGTACAATTATTCTCTCGGTCTAATACAACTTCAAATTTCTCAGCTCTCACATAATGCACATTTAATGCTACCCGGAAGTTTAATAGTGCTAAACGTAGCGAGGCGTCTGGTAGTGCAGATAAATACGGAAATGCGTTCATATTTTCCCAATCACCTACCATATACTTTGCTGAGGGTCTGTTCCTTACATGCTTAAAATCAGCCAACCTAGATTCTTTTTTACAGGCAGTTTTTAATTCTGCTTTTGAGAGACTGGAGGCCTCTGCTATTTTTAAATCCAATTTTAGGGTTCCTGCGATGGCTTCTAGTCTTTTCTTTACCTTCTTAGACCACTGTAATTCACTCTTTCCTATTTCAACAGCACAGAGGGCTGATATCTTCTGTGTATTTGGGGCCCAAAGTTTATTGCAAAGTTGTTTTCTAGGCTAAGAAGTTCCTGGCCTGCACAATTTCCTTCTAATCTTTTTTTTTTTTTTTTTTTTTTTAAATTTAACTTTTTATTGACAAACATCGGCATATCAGCATTAAAATTAATACAGTATAGAAATACGCATGACAAGTAAGGCAATTCAATAGCAAGTTACATACAGTGGAGGCATTCAAGGGGGGAAGTAGATCATCAAGCGCAACAGTTTGTGGGGGAATGCAAATATCGCCACGGTAAGCGTTCCACTGTGACCAGATGCGGGTCCATTTTCGGGGGCAGCCTCGGGCTGTAAACACTGTCTTTTCTCTAAACATGCACCAGTCCATGTTGTTTTCCCATGTAGCCAGAGTAGGAGGTGCTGCCGCCCCCCAGGCCTGGGCTATATTTCTTTTCGCCAGCATGAAGCCCAACGTTGCCCATTGTATTTGGTGTGCGTTAAGATCGGTCGGCTCCCATATGTTTAGTAGGCATCTACGTGCCTCTGGACTAAGAGGGACAGTCAGTACCGTGCTCATCGTTGCGTGTACCCCTGTCCAGTACCTTTGGATTAGAGTGCATTCCCACATGATATGCATGAACGTACCCGTGAGGCCACATTTCCTGCGACAGTCCCCTGTTTCGGCTCTCCCCATCATCACCAGCCGAGGGCCGGTCATATATACTCTGTGCAGGATTTTAAGTTGGACAAGCCGTAGTCGGGCCGAGATGGCCACCACCCGGGGCGAGGAGACCGCTTCTTGCCAGTCCTCATCGTCCAATTCCATCCCATCAGCTACCCATTTCCCCTTCAGAGCTAGTAGAGGATCATCCATGTGGTGTATTAATTTATTGTAAATTAACGAGATGGTCTTGTCGGGGACAGGGCCGTCTAATATTCTGTCCTCTAAAGGGGATGAGTCGGGGAGGGAAGTGCCTCTAGGTATGAGAGAGTGTAGCGCGTGGCTAATCTGATTATATCGAAAGAGCTCGGCATCTGAATGAAATAATGAATGAAATAATATTTATAAAGCGCATAGCTACCCGAAGGCATCCCAGCGCATCTGCTAGGTTGTACTGAGTCTGCAGGGCAACAAAGGGTTTTACTCCACCCTGTTTCCACAGATCTTTGACTTGTGATATGCCGATCAGGTCCCACTTATCAAATCCCTTCGAGGACCATAGGTTGCCAAGTTTTGCGGTGTCCCATAAGGGGGTAGCCAATGTTAATTTACCCTCCCATCCCAGGGATTTATTTGCAGTGTGCCATACCTTAACAGTGTGTCCAGTGGGCCCTGTGAGCTTGGATCTGTTTGATTTCGCGTAGAGGGATCGGTTATAGTTCCCTCCCGGGAGGAGCCACTTGTCCATCCTATAGCCCGGATTGGCAAGGTCTCCGTATGTACCGTGGTTAATGGCTGCCAAATGTGCTGCCCAGTAATATTTTTTAATGTTAGGCAGACTTGATGCCACCATCGTACCACTGTAACGTGAGCGTATTCAGTGCTATACGGGGAGGCCCGTTCCACAGCAGGTCCCTCTGGAGGCATTCTATTTCTTTAAAGTATTTCGAGGGGACTGGGTCAAGTGTGTTCTGCAAAACGTAGAGAAAGCGGGGTAGGGACATCATTTTAAAAGAGCCGCTTTGCCCAGTAGGGAGAGGGGAAGGGATTTCCAACTGGCAATGTCTCGCCGTAAGCGAAGCAATGGCGGGAGAAGATTATTTTCATAGCGGAGTACAGGATCTCGGGAGAGAAATATACCCAGATATTTGAACCCAGTGGTGCTAATGTGGATGGGGCAGTTTCGGGGCAGAGCAGGCGGGCCCCCTGAAGGACATATAGGTGGGATTTAGACCAGTTAATCCTGAAGCCGGAGTAGTTACCAAACACAGCTAAAATATCCAGAACTGCTATTAAAGACTTTTTGGGCTCCGTTAAATATAGTAGTATATCGTCCGCATAGAGCGATATGCGGTCCTCCCAATCAGGTGACCACCGCATGCCTCGAATAACTGGGTTTTGGCGGATCCATGCAGCCAGTGGCTCCAGCGCCAATGCAAAAGAAGGGGAGAGAGTGGACACCCCTGACGGGTGCCTCGGCTCAGGACGAAGGAATCCGACTTCTTGTTGTTCACCACAACTTGCGCCATTGGTTCCGAATACAAAAGGCGGATCCATTGCATGAATTCCTGGCCGAACCCTAACTTTCGGAGGACCGCAATAAGGTAAGGCCATTCTATAGTGTCGAATGCCATGGTGGCATCTAGTGACACGAGGACAGCCGGCTCAAGAATCGTGTCTGCTCTGCCCAAGACACCGTGGACACGGCGTAGGTTCAATGCTGTGTTCCTATGCGGAATGAAGCCGGACTGGTCCGGGTGTATCAATTCCGAAATTACGTTAATGAGACGGGTGGCGAGGACTTTAGCTAGGATCTTAGGTTCGGCATTGAGGAACGAAATCGGCCTGTAGGAAGCACAGTCCGTTTTTGGCTTACCTTCCTTGTGTATGGTTACTATGGTGGCTATACGTTGGTCAGTTGGGAGCATTCCTGATTCCCTACTTTCCTCAAACATGCTCTTGAGATGAATGGACAACTTGTCAGGGCTGAGTTTGTATAGTTCAATTGGGATGCCGTTCGGGCCAAGGGCCTTCCCTGATTGTAGCGATCTGATTGCGTGGGCTATTTCATCTGCTGTTAGGGGGCTATCTAGAAGACTCCGGTCTTCTAAGGAGAGAGTGGGAAGTTTAACGTCACGAAGCAGTTCGGAGGATTCGTCCTCAGTGTACGATGCCACTGCGGTGTATATTAAGTTAAAGTGCCTGGCAAAGCAGTCTGCTATTTCTTGGGGGTCTGTTACTTCAATATTATTGGCATCATGGAGGACTGGGACCAACCTCTTCGCCCATTCGCGTTTGTCAAGCCAGGCTAATAGTTTCCCAGCTTTATCCCCAAGCTCATAGATCCTACCAAGTGTCTCTCTTCCTAGCATTTTTGCGCGTTCAGTCAGTAGTGCCTTGTATTCATCTTGTTTGAGTCGCAATAAATGGGTTAAGTCAGGTGTGATTGTCGTCTCCATCTCTCTCTCCAAGTGATAGATCTCGTCCTCTATTTCTGCAATTTCTCTATGTCTTTCTTTCTTTTGTCCTGATATCAGGGACAGGGCCTCCCCCTAATCACTGTCTTAAATGCCTCCCATAGTGTCCGGGAGGAGGTCACTGTATCCAGATTTTCGGCAAAGTATGTATCCATTGTCTTGGTGAGTTCTTGGCGGATTTTAGGGTTGCGAAGATGCCAGGGGTTAATAGGGACGACCCTACCCACCCGGGCTTGATCGAGGAGTACATGGACCCAGACTGGTGAGTGATCAGAAATGCCCCTTGCCAGGTGTCTAATTTCGTGGATGAGCGAGATTTGGGGGCGGGGATCAGGATATAGTCTAATCTGGATAAGCTGCCATGGGCCCCGAGTGAAAGGTGTGTTGCATTTTGTCAGGGTTATAAGTGCGCCAACCATCTACTAGACCCATGGTTTCAAGAAAATCTGGCAGCCATCTATGCGAGGGCCCCAGTTCCCGCGGTGGGTGGCGATCCAGCGCCCCTGACCCTACGGAGTTAAAGTCCCCTCCCAGCAATAACACCCCTTCAGGTAGTGAGAGGAGAGCGGTACGCAGGTCCTGAAATGTGGTAGTTTGGAGGCCAGGGGGGACATAGATGGAGACCAATGTAATAGTGCGTCCTTCCCAGGACCCCGTAATACCCACGTATCGGCCCCTGTCGTCCGTCCATATGCGATCTATAGTGAGCGGGAAGGTGCTTTTTACCATTATACCCACGCCTCTGGAGCTTGTGGTGAACCCTGCATGTGCCACTAACTTATATCCAGATCTACACAGTGCTTTACATGAACTACCTATCAGGTGTGTCTCCTGGAGCAAGACGACGTCAGGGGCTTGCTTCCTGATATATTGGAGAACTATACTGCGTTTAACCTTGTCCCCCAGCCCGTTAACATTCCAGCTCAGGATTCTCGCACTTTTATCCCACTGGGTGTGCGTCATATTTGTAAACGTCGTCTAGTGCCTTGGTCATGCAGATTATAAGATTTGCCGAAATCACAACTTTAACACACATCATGTGTCGATACATACAAACAAAAATAAAACAACCCCCCTCCCAAATCCCGTTTCCAACAACCCCCTCCCTGCTTCCCTGCTCTCTGGACTTAAAACTGCCCATCACAAACTGGCAGAGTGCCTGTCGCCCAATACCCTAAAACTGAAAAGCAACTAAAGGTAGTAAAGAGGAGGAAGGTCGGCGTTCCCTCCCACCGTCCCCAAACCCAAACTTCACAGAGAGATTGTTCCCATAAGGTCTTGCAGTGTAGCTCTAAGTAGCTACTGTTCAACGTGAGCTTTTGTCTGACTGTGGGGCCCCCGGGCCCCCATACCCGGCCACGAGCATGTAGACCGCCTGTGCGTCAGCCAATTGTCACTCCCGCTCCCGTGATTCCTGGTCTTCGTCGCGACTACGTCTCGGGGAGCCACCGGCTGCACGATCGTCCAGCCAATCCGACGCCATCTCAGGATTATCAAAGAACCATACTTTTCCCCTGTCCTCGATACGGAGACGAGCCGGAAACATCATGGCGTATTTAAGTCCTTTGTCTCTAAGTTTCTTCTTGACGGCTAGGAAGGTTCTGCGCTGTCTTTGTACCATTTGTGTGAAATCGGGAAAGAAAGAGAGGGTGGCATTTTCATAGCGCAGCGGGGGTGCCGCTCGGGCGCATTGCAGGATAGCGTCTCTGTCTCTAAAGTTGAGGACCCGTGCAATGAGAGGGCGCGGAGGCGCCCCGGGCTTTGGTCGCCCACCTGGCACCCTGTGCGCACGCTCTATGGTGAAAAAGTTCCCCAGTCCCTTGGGTTTAAGGTGATTCAGGATAAGGTCCTCGACAAACAAGTCAGGAGCTGGCCCCTCTGATTTTTCGGGCACCCCTAAAATGCGGACGTTGTTGCGTCTCGATCTGCCTTCACAGTCGTCAAGCTTCCGTTCGGTCGTTTCACAGAAAGACTTAAGATCACGTACCTCGCGCTGGAGCTGTGACACATCTTCCGTCAGACCGGTCGTTTTAATATCCAGGGACTTGACTTTTTCATTTATTTTTGTTAGGTCAGCCCGGATGAGGTTTACCTCAATGGAGATGGTGTCCATTTTATGTTCCAGGGATGATTTAACCCCCTCTATGGCGGCCATAACATCTTGCAGGGTCAGTTCCGAGGTGGGGCTCGCAGAGACCTCCCCACCTTATGGGCATGAAGCGGTTCCACCGGCGAGCCTCTGGGCAGGGTATAGCGGTCCAGTTTGTTCGACTGGACCTGCCTCGATCCTCTGGACACCTTGGCCTGGTTCCTGTCCGAGTCCGCCTTACTCGCCATTTGTCTCCCGAATCCCAGGACACGGAGGCGGCGTCTGACAAGGTCCGAGCAGTCGATGGGCCAGCAACTACGAAAAGGCCGCCACGTGTGGAATAGACCGGCTCGGGCGCCCGGTCAGGGACGGGGAGCACAGGCGGCCCGTAACTCCCGCGGCGTCTCAGCCGCTCCGGACACACGGTCAGATCAACTCTCCCAATCTCAATCTGAGCGATGCCACCAGTCACTCGCAGGCCAATGTGAGGACGCAGGTGAGGAGGCAGTTCAGTGCCGGCCCCGGTCTCATCCCCTCCACAGATGGCTCCAAGACGAGAGGGGGGGAGAGACGCGATGCAGGTCGCTCCCACTCTACCGGCAGATCTTCAGGGTTCTGGCTCCATCGAGTCCCACCGCCAGTTCCAGCACCTCACCCACTCCGCCGCCCCCACACTCGGACCAGGGGGGGATCTCACCGCCGCTCTAGTAGCAGTCCGCGCTCCGTCCCAGAAAGCGGGATCCCGCAGAGCCAGGCAGATGCGCTCCGATCGGCGACCTCCGGTCCGGGCAGCGCTCCAGCCGTCGTCCTCCCACCGCAGTCCCCGGTCTGGGGTCAGCCAGTAGGCCCAGACGGTCGGAGCCCGTTTTTTCCCACGCCTGGTAGCGTCCGAGAGCCGGGACAGCCGCAAACGGCACCGCTCACTCACTGCTTGCCGTTGCAGTGCTTACGGGGCAGGATAAGGCAGGATGATGGGTTTCGAGGAACGGTATCGGCGGAGCCGAGAGCTCAGGCAGCCATCTTGGTCCGGCGCTTGGCTCCTCCTCCTATCCTTCTAATCTTATCGCCTGGGACATTGCACCTTTGGGGAGAGCCAACAATTGTTTCAAACATTTACTTTCACACCTCTCCCAACTTCCCTCCATATTTATGGCTAGTAACTCAGCCCCGTATAGGCATTGTGTGGGGACCATTGCATTATAGGCTGTTAAAAGGGGAGCCCAAGAAGGACCACCATAAGTCTTTTTTGAAAGAGTCTCCCTATCATAGCTAATGCCCTCGTCTCCACCAATTCTTTATGCAAGGTCCAACACAGCTGACTAGTGAAGGTCATACCCAGATACTTGTATGAGGACATGACCTCTACCCTGCTGTTACCGAACAGCCACTTATACGGTTTAGTTATTTTCCCAAACCTTACTATTTTTGTTTTTCCCATGTTTACCTTCAATTTATTAGCCTCGCAATAATGATTAAATTTGATCAACTTCCTCTGCAGGCCTACTTGAGTCATATCCAGAATTGCCAAAGCATCTGCATAGAGTAGGCACGACACATGTTTACCCCCCATTTTCGGGGAAAATGAGGGAGTTGCTGCCAACTCTCCCGGAAACAGCATTGTTTCCACTGACTCTCAGAACATTTAAACATTCAGGCAGTTTTGAGAACTTTTTAATTCTGCAATCTTTTAATACAAAATTGATTTTTTATGCAGATATTAATTGCATTTTTTTAAATTGGCTTTTAATGCAATTTGGCTTTCTTTATGCTTTATTAAAATGAATCTTTTTTAGACTGTTAGGTTTCATGAGCAATTTAAATTTTGATTTTAGTATATTTTTAGGTTTAATATGAAGCTTTTAGTCACCTTACAGACAAGGAGTGGGTGTCGTGAGGTCAGTAGGCCCTGTCCACAAACACTTCCTGTGGGAGTGCGGGCCGGATAAACAGACGCGGAGGCTGTATATAGTGGGCCAGAGGGCGTCTTTTATTTAAAGGGTCAGTGTTGGGGTATATGATTGTCTCTATGGGACTGGCGGCCTTTTTAAGGGTTCTTCTTCTCCTCTCCGCGGGCCCTTCTCCTTCAACGATGGTATCCTCCGGTGTCTTTCCTTCCTCTGTTCCCGGGACTCTCCCACGGAGGTACATAGGAGGGAAGGACAAAAAGGGAGCCGTCAGTCACCTCTATGGAACTCTTCCGTACTGTGTACGGCGTCCGTCACCACACCCAGTGGGTCTCTTTACACACACTCACTCAGGGTATGGGATATCAGTGAGGGAATTGAAGGAGGGTTTTCTTTAAGTGAGGGATGGTGGAGGAAAGATAAAGGGGGTGGTTGGTTGTGCCGGGTTAAGGTTTGTATCCTCTATAGGAGGGATCATCACACCCGGATCAGTTGCCTTAGTGCTATTGTGAGGGGGCAGGTACTCTTTATGATACAACGGTGACTTCACTCGTGACCCTTCCCAATCGTGGTATCTCCCACCTCCCGCCTCCCCCCTCCCGCTTCCTTTCTCTCTCCGTTACTCACCGACTCCGCCGCAACTCTCCAGAGTCGCGGCCGCTCTCCAGCCTCCTCCTGTGGGGTCCACCACTCTTCGTACCACGTCTCGTCTTCTCCGCCGTATTCCGCGTCTTCCTCCTTCTCTCTCCGCACCTCCTGTTCCTCGTCTCCGTCGCTCCGTGTCTCCTTCCTCTCTCCGGCTTTGTCGCGCTCTTCCTGGTTTCCCCCGGTCTCTTTTACTTCCGTGAGAGAAGTACTTCCGGTGTCGATCCCTCCTCCTTTGGCCGCGTCATCCGGAATGGGCGACTCCTGTGTGGACAGAGCACAGGGTGGAGGCGGGGTCATCTTTGTGGACCTCGTAACGGGGCTCGCAGTCCGTGACGGGACCTCCGCGGGTAAGCTAATTTTGTCTTTATAGGGTGTTCTTCCTGGCGAAAAAGGGGTTCCGCCTCGTGCCCCCTCACACTTCCATTTTGCATGTTCACATTTAAAGTTGACATCTTTTTAAATGATGACTTTAAAGTTTTAACACATATTTGCTTGTGCCCCCGTATGAGATAGCGTACTGAGAAAAGGTTTGGTTACAATTACATTTCCTCATAGGCACATTATCATACCTTAAAACATTCTGTCCAAGGACTGGGCACACTGCACAAATTGGACTTGTTTGTTGTTGTCTATTCGGCGACAGCTCCGGATGGGTAGAATTAACATGACAACCAGACCAGAACTCAGGCACAGTACAAATGGGTTCAGTTTTATTATATAAACTGCACTAAGTCTTTGTTTAGACAAAGGAGCATTTCAGTGGACTGTCGCGGTCACCCTGTGTCTGAATACTAGCCTAGTGAATTCCATCACTATCCCGAGAGGGACGGCAACCTGCTCTACAACAAGACTGGCTACCAGATGTCCCGTGCACGCAGGCAAATGGGGAGTTAGACCACTCTAAAATGGGGAGTTAGACCACTCTAAAGTATCTGTCAGAATAGCATCCACCCTATGCTCTATAGGTTAGGCAGTGCTAGGTAGGAGTACAACTGTATGTAATCATATAATCAATGTAAATGCACAATGGTTGAACTGTTTATCTTTCCCACCATTCTCGTAATGCTGGTTACTATGCTCTACTTTATTCTACTCATAATTGCAGCACACGTATTTTACACAAGAATCCAACTGCTTCAATCATTTCTGAAATGCCAATTTGTGTGCTTCTTATGTCTCCCTTTGGGCATGCCCGAGTTAAAAACAAAAGGGTAGATCTGTAACCATGATTTCCTTGGGGGAATCAGGGACATCATGTTCTGAGGTTGCAGACACCATCCGGTACCTTGCGAGGTTTAGAGGTCCAGATGGCACACTGTGAGCTAGCCAGGAACTAGATCAACATATTCTGATGGAATGAGTGGACCCAGTCCCCCATAGTTTTGACGCTTATGTTGCCCAAACGCACATTCTTACTGAATTAGTAGGAACCGTACGACAACTGTTGCCATTCACCTCCATTCTCAAACTATTTAAAATCACAAGTAGAAGGACTGGACTGGGCGATAGCTCATCTGATGAAGGTCCTCTGTAAATAACTGTAGCTTAGAGATCGTCACTCTCACTAAGAGTTTCACAGGGTCTGGAAATTTCGAGATTGGCAAACAGTCTGACAACCAGTAGCATCATCTTGAGGTGTTTTTTTGTGGTGTTTTTTTACCAGCGGGATTACAACGTTTTTGAAGGATATTGAGAATATTCCTTAGCCAATATGAGGTTAGTGCCTTAGCTTGTATCAGAAATAGAAGCAGCTTTCAGTAAGATGAGCTTTTCAAAAAAGTGCTAGGCAAATTAACTGTGTAGGCCTTGAGCTTAGTTTACTTAGAATTAACACAGTGAACTTTTCTGGAGTAACTGGAGTGAAGAGATCAAGCCTCAAGTGCTCAGAGGGAGGCGTAGAAACAGCACAAAGGTTGCTTGGGTTTCTCTTTGTTTGGTCTTGAATTTCTGAGTCTATTGTTAACATTTTAGACGCATGAACATTGGCTATTGCAAAATATGAGACTGAGAAAGGGGCAATTTGGGTGTTATACATTAAGTCCTAAAACGACTTCAATGGTTCACCAGAATTTCTTTTGGAGTGAGGAGGAGCCGTTGATTCTACTAGATAAACACCACTAATACATTTTCACAAGTCCGAGAGCTGGGTAATAATGGAAACTGCAATATTTTTCTGGTATCATTGAAGTAAAAGAGGTCTGCATATTATTGGAGTTCACTATATTTTTTTTAAAAGATGTTTTTGTTGTTTTGCATTTTTATATAGCACAAACTTGACCTGAAGGTATTGGAGGACTTTACATGAGCACCAGTTAGGTTACAGAAGGACACATTCATTTTTTGGTAGATTAAGCGATTTGCCCAGAATCACAGGATGTTGAGCCGATGCAGAGACTCGAACCTGGTGCCGCAGTTCCAAAGTCAGCAGTTCTAGCTGTTACACCATATCCTCTCCCCAAGTTTGGCCTAGAGAATGCTTTACTGGTTTGCCAACATCATGTAATCGGAAAATTAATATGTAAACACAGACCTATGTACATATAAAAAGGGGCTATGTGTCAGCCCTCTTCATTCATTGGTCTGTTAAATTATAATTCCTATTTTGCCTCAGTTAACAACAGCACACAGAATGGGGCAATGGGTCAGTCTACTTCAGCTACTGGCTCTCTTGCAGAGAAATAGCATTCACCTGATCAAGTGTGCACATTCACCTAAAAAGAAGCGCACTTCAGGGCCAGAGCTGGTGGGCCAATGATTTGCTTTGCCACAACTTTTTTCTTTCCAATTTCTCTTTTCTTTTTTTACTTTTCAGTTACCTTGTGAGTTTACACTATGTCTCTAGGTTACTGTAGTTCAAAACAAAGAGTTTGTTTTCTTTTTTCCAACAAGAGTTATCCTGTGATGTGCATTAATGCTAATAAAGCGTTTGTTTATAATAATGAATGTAATCCACCTGCTGCTTCATTGCTGCTTAAAAAAATAATAATAATGTCGCTTTCTCTTTTGAACGTACACCTCCATGCTATGAAGAAACAGTACTATTGAAACAATTGACAAGTGATTTTTGTTTATAATATAAAACGTATATTGCAAGCCTGAGGTTGCCACATTTAACTAGCATGTTTTCTTTTTCTTGTGCCTTTCATCTTTAGAGTACATGCTCGCTAAAATATATATAAATATATACCTATGATGCTACATAGCCAACGCAGACCTGTTGGCTTTACAATGTTTGTTTTGTGGCCTATTCAAAGTTCTGGACTGATAGAGGTGGATTTGGTAACCCAGTGCTTGCAAGAACAGGCTGAAAAATTGGTCTAAACATAAGATTAGGTTGTGTAGTTCAAGTGGCATAAAGTATTAGATATTCATTAAGCCTGTGTTTTCTAGTTATATTTGACTGCAAGTCATTCTCGTAAAGAAAATAGGCCCGGGCACCAAAATAAAAGTGGCCCATATTAGTAAATTAGGTAGCTAAAAAAGTGGCCCATGTTTGCAATTTAGAGCAGTTTTGAACTTGTAAAACACACGCTGTATAAGTGTTTTGCAAGATATGGTGGATGCGTGTATTTGAGCTTGCTGCAGGCAATGTTTGTGTTAATATCAGGGAAATCGGCAGTCAAAACTGGCCCAGCAGACCATAAAACAAGACCACACACTGACCTGTCAGAGCAACCTCCAGGGCACTGCCTGATTGACCTATAGGCCAGTCTGACCCTGTTTGACTGTCCTCGAGTAAGAACTGGTTGAGCCGTGTAGGTTGATGTCTTTAGAAGTCACTGAGCTTGTCCTGTCTCAGTCTGGATTTTCCACAGAAAGCCGAACATAATTCGCTTTATTGGGCCTAATGAATCTCCAGACAGGGCCCCTCCATCAGAAAGCAGCCTTTCTAAATGGATCTCAGTTTTAATTCTCTTAGATCACAAAAAGGAAAGGTGTTACTTTTCCTTTCTCTTGCTCTATTTTTATCACCCAAAAAAAGTGCAAATTCGACCATGAAAATGTCTCAGAAAGTTAACACTTTTTTCTGTTTAAATAATATCGCAGCACACCTCTCTTGCGTGACCATTTTAGCTGTTACTATCAGCCACCGACCGTAGGAGTATTATTCAAAAGGCATTTTCAAGTTCTTTATTTGGTTTCCCTTTTCTCGACAATTCTTATTCCCTTAATTTTAACGTTATAATATTTTACAGTTTTACTCCTATTAAAATCAATATTCAAATAACCTATCTTAAAATCCACATTCAAACAACCAATCCCCCCCAAGTCAGAGCAGGGCCGACTTTAGTGCTGGTGGCGCCCGGTACAACAATCATTTTTGCCCCCCCCCACATGATCTTCTCCTCAGATTCCCTCACTACCACCAGGCAAAAATGCCCCATATCTCTCCATAACCCCAGGGGCAGCTCCTCCATTGCAGCGGAAGAGCATCACCCCACTTATCTGCCCCCCAAAGCCCCAGAGATAAAAAATAAAATGGTAATTCATTACCATTTTATTTTTTATCGTCCCGTCCTGAACCGAGCGTGGAGGAGTGGTGGGCAGAGGGCTGCCTTTTGCACTTGTTTAAAGTGCTCATGTGTCTTTGGCCAGCCGTCTTCAGACGGCCAGCCACAAATGCGCACTTTAAACCTCTCAACCCAGCTGTCTTAAGACAGCTAGGTGGAGAGCTAGTGCAGGCATCCAGTACCCTCGGGAGCGGCGACAGAGGCCGCTTCCACCAAGCAGGGCACTGCTCACATGCTGGTTAACAGCACATAAGCAGTGCTGGATTGGTCGAGGGAGTTTGCTGAGGCCTGCACTGCAGTCCCAGCAGCAGACGAGGTCGGAGTGAGGAGGAAGTCGTCACCGTCGTAAGGATCGGTAAGAGCATTTCTTTTGTTTGCCCACACCCCACTCTCAGTAGATGCTAGCCGCCACTGAATAACCCCTCTCTCATATAAATTTCATTTGTTTTAAAGCACTGGTAAAGGCTGGTTTTACTAAAAAGAATGTATATCTACACAATCTAACCCTTTTAATGGTCCTGAAATATTTTATGCAGTTTGCATGCAGCTCTTTGATTACAGTAAGAACTGCTGTAGCACAAGGATCGCTGTGACAAAAACCTTAATCCGCTCACCTATCCACATAAAACACAGATCTGTAATATGCACGGTACGCATTCTTTGCAGCTGGCATATTAACCCTCTGCGCTACTTTATGGCGAGTCAAAACTGGCACTAGACAAAACTCTGATCTCTCTCTTTAGAAGGAACATTAATCACAAGTTATCTTGACATTTTTATTGCTGCCAGAAGGAACTCTTTAGCAGGTGTTTTTAAATCGTAAGTTATTGCTAAACACAGCGCCTCCCCTGAGAAATTTCCCCCTCATAGCTGCCAAGGTTTCAGATTGCTTATGTGTGACATTTTCATAATTTCAGTGTAATTATGAGTGACATTCAACGACTATGAGTGACACTTTCTCGCGTATAAACTCAAGCAATGAAGATGAGGGAAACATAGAAATATCAGAAATTACACCCATTTGAGCAACGAGAAACTCTAAGAAGATCTAAAAGCTGCTGCAGAGCACCAGGAATGGAAGGGCAATATCTTCGCAGGAGGGCCTCATAGTAATAAATGAATGCTAAATTGCAGGTAAGATTTAACCGGTTTATTTAAGTAAAGGAGCTTATGAAGAAGTGCACCACAGCTGCAGACCCTGGACCCCAACTAACGAGCAGCCAAAGTTCTAGACTGCTGAGTACAGTCAGTATAGAACTGTGAGCAGCGCTGTGACTTACAGGCTCAGAATAATGATGCAGCTCTGACTAAATTAAATAAAATTAGGAGAGAAATACCTTGGCACTAGTGTGAGTGATAGAGCAGAGCCAGAACATCTTAACGGCCCACAATGCGTTCTCTGTCGCTCATCCAGCAACCTGAATCGCATTGTCCTGTTTGTGTGTGCTCTCCAAAGTTTGCACTCACTCGTCCTCTACCCGAGACTGAAAACAGGGACATTGCTAAGCACTTCATTGACCAGACAAGAATTTTTCACCATGGAAGGTTTAGGGGGTCTCTCCCCTACTGATACAGGGAATATTCACTGCAGAAGTTCAGATGTCCTCCATTTGCTTTGCTAAAGTTAAAACAAATCAGCACATCTCAGGCATCTGACTGCCTCTCGAGGCTTTCTAGTCACCCCCACTAGCGGAAGTGACACAACTTCTGTCATGTAGTGAGAGGGTTTTCACAAATAACCCACCAAAATTGTTGTAGTGAGTGTTTCTCCATCTTTGGGCCAACCACTGCTAGTAAAATGGCTTATTTTGACATCACAACTATTAAGAATTGTCTTTAAACTTAGGAATCGTTTGATCCCTCTGCATTTTAGTAAGAGAACACTAAATTATGTAGAATTGTTACTGGTTGTTTAATGCTTAGTTGCCATGTTGCACCATTAAGAGATTTGGGAACTAGCAAAAAAGGCCTCAGCCCCTCTCGAAGCACTCATCTTTGTACATAGATCTCCGAATGACAATCGCCCTATAAAATTCACATACGGTGTTTAAATACAGAAAGCAGTCTATTCTATTGTATTATAATACAGCTACATTGTAAAATAATAATAATAAGGTCAAAGGTGAGTTTGCATTTGTCCTAGAGGCCATTTCATTTCACATTTGAACTTGCCTGTGCCCATACAAGAACCCTTCGGAGAGAGGGGTATAACAGCAGTTTCTGCTTACCTTGAAATCTCTCAAACCAGGGTACAGAGAAGGCCTTTTCGAGCGCACCAGATAATAAACACTTCCTTGTTTCGGAAGCTTGTGCTTTTCACACAGCGTTTCTGTCGGCTGAATTCTTCTGCTCCCTGCTGAACAGGGTGAGGGCAGGGCCGTAGAAAGCCCTTCCCTCGGTCAAACCAGACAGAAACAGTGTGCCTTAGAGCTAGAAGAAGGTCGCTATCCTGCGTTGCTCATTATTACTATTATTTCTATCTAAAGCAGCAAGCATTGGAATTATTAACCATAGCTGCCAAGGTTTCAGATTGCTTATGTGTGACATTTTCATAATTTCAGTGTAATTATGAGTGACATTCAACCACTATGAGTGACACTTTCTCACAAGCAAAATCAAGCAATAAAGACGAGGGAAACGTGTAAATATCAGAAATTATACCCATTTGAGCAACGAGAAACTCTAAGAAGATCTTAAAACTGCTGTAAAGCACAGGTTCACAACATAGTTTTGTTGATTTTCGTGGCTCTTATTTATACACCAGCACACATTCCTTTCTGAGGCACTGCACAATGTTCAGCCTCATAATTTCTTATGTGCACAGTCTCTGGATTTAACTACCTACGGCAAACCCACTCGCACTGACATGCACATTGATATCAATCTCCAAGCTCAAACACAAACTGTCACTAGCAGAGCCCACTCGCTGTGACTGTACCACATGAACAAAGTCTCCAAGTATAGGCATTAATTGTCAAGAGCAGAGCGCACTCACCGTGACTGCATTATGCTCCATTAAGGCACCAAACAATATTTCAACCAATGCAGGCAATCAGGAATGCAATGCTCATCTGAGCCCATGCAATGTGGAATGTACTATGAAACAGAAATTGCCAACGTGGATCTCACATAACCATGTCAGTTGAATCGGTGCATGTGAACCCTTCCCAGACTGCTGACCGGCCTTTGTAAACTTTGCCTTGACAGCTTTCCGGCACACTCTGCTCAGCTGCCTCTCCGCTAAAGAGCACAATAATGAGTGGTGAACAGAATGACGGGGCCAGATTTATACTGCAACTGCTTTGCTGACAAGGCAGCAAAACAACCCGGGGGTATCATGGGACTTGAAGTCTCAGATGCCCACATTCTATTTTACAGGATTACAAGAAAATTAAAAGCATGTTGTCTCTATTACAGAGACGCTTGTGCAAGGCCAGTCATTTAACTTCTTGTTCCATAATGCGTGACTTTGCATGTCAGTGCGGTGATGCAGACCACCCCACTGAAATGCGTTAGTCAAACGCGTGATGCATGGAACTTGGCAGGTCTGGCCTGGGGAGCGCTTTCTAGAGAGACTTGCACAGAAACGTTTTCCAGTCCAACAGTGGTATATGGCTATATGCTTCTGTGTGATCATGTGTGATGTCTGAGTGCGCTTGAGACTCTGTGGGCATAGATATCTGGATATCTGTACACAGGGGTGACTGTACGTCTCGGTCTCTTTTCATGATTGCTTGTAAACTTGTGTGGATGAGTACATATATACTTGTATGTGCTGGTCTCTGTAAGTGGCAGACCTGCTAAGCTTTCCAGGTTTAGGCGTGATGTGCTGCTATGAAGTGGGCTGGTGTGTGTGTTTTTATCCATCTGTATGCAGGTAAAATGCATCATTCCGAGAGTTCTGCTAATGGTACAGTTTAAACTTACATTAAGAATCCCTGGCAGGATTGGCAAGAAAACAAATTAGCAGACTTAAGTTAAAACAACAAAATTCTAGCTGCTTTTAGATGTAAAAAATAATGCGAATTTGTAATTATGATTCACATAGGACATTTTAGATACAAATTAAAGTTACTGTCACCCGTTCAAAAGTATTACTCATTTTATCAACCTAGGAATGATGAAAGACTTGTCAACCCTGCTGGGATTCAAACCATTGTCCTGCAAATCATACACAGCTCTCAGCAGCCAGCATTTAAGTCACATGTATGTTATATTTGTTTGTATAGGGAATTAATCACCCCTGTACGCCTGCACCCCTGTAAGCTACCATATCAGAAAGCATAAGTGCTACATAAAACTTGGTGGCTGAATTGGACTCGTTGGCCATTTGACAAGATCAGACTGCGTTTCATATTGATGATACCTGAGTTTGCATTAAAACTTTTCATTTTGGGGCTGAACTCGGGCAAAGTGTTCTAATGGTAGTTTTCATAATATAAAGTCCCACAGTGAAAAATATGGTATGAAGATTATGTACTCATACCGCTTCCTTCAGGCAAATGCAGAATGCCTTCTGCCTTCCCTGTTTTCATGCAGTTCGGTTTCACTTTCGCATCTATCCAGGAACCAGTAATCCGAACGACCTCCAAATCTTCATTATGATGATAAGAGAGAGCAGCTTTCCAGAGGAGTGAAAATTGGCGTCAGGGGAAGTATGTATATATCTCGCCTCAGTGGGGTTCATGTCAGTACCTAGACGGATCTCTTTTGGCGATTTTTGTATTTTATGTCCACCAATGAGGCTTTCTTGACGTGAAATAACACAGGACCGGCAGCACTTGCGGCGCGCTAGCGCTATTAATAACATTTAAATCACATTTTTTAAGAAGAGAGAGATACCTCACTAAGGCACAATTTACTTAGCAAGGCGACTCGATGAGCGGCAATTGTACAGGCCGCAGCTCCGTGTGTGACCCAGCAGTAGCTTTACAGGAGGGGCTGGTGTGCAGGGCCATTTCTACCATTAGGCAAGACTAGGCGGCCGCCTAGGGCGGCAAAAGGGGGAGGGTGGCAAAAAACATGCATGCGTGAACGTTTGTTAAATAAATATGCCCCTTTTATTTGTGCTGTACTCGTTAGAATAAAGTTTCACCATGAAACAGAGTTCAAGGAGAGTCAGTCTTAAATAAATGGAAAAGCCTGAAAGCAAATGATACAATAGCTTTTGAATCTGTGATAGCAATGTCTTTGATAAACAATAACAATTTTAACAAGTCACTGAGATTTTGTGAGTTTGGAAAGGAGGGCGGTTTAAAGTCAGTCAGGAAGTTTTTTTAATCAACAATCTACATGCAACAGTTTTCCTAAAATACATTTCGGAAACCGAGTTTCAATCCGGTGTTTGACAACACCAAAACATGCTTATTTTAAAGGTACTTCACAATGTGGGCCAGATGATAACTGTACAGGAAGAATTCTGGAGACGTGCTACTTTATCTATCTTGCATATTTTCGCAAATCAACGAATATTTATTTGTGCACGTTGCGCTAATAGCGCATAATCCAGGATGTGCACGAACTCAATAGTTTATCACACAAGTGCAGGAACAAATGATGCCAAAGCTTGTTGCTCGTGGCCATTGTCATAGTTCAACGTTGAAAGAATATATATATTTTAGCAGCACTTGGAAAAGTACATTGATATGTTACAAAACATGTTCTTTATGGGAAAATGAGAAAGAACACTCGTTAGGCAAGCCAGAGACATTGCACCAGAAATAAATGACAGACGCCTGGTTAGACGATCGCAATTTTTGCACACGTGCTTTTCCCTTGAAGCGAGTCCCTTTTAGGTCTTGCCTCCAGGCACCTTTAGATATTTGACAAGAGCTCATGTCATCGCATCCTACATGACCACACACCACACCACATCCACATACATACATATTCAGAAAGGGACTTTTGGATAGCCCCTTTCAACCATTGGTTAGTGAAATTCAATGGGTTTATTTGTTGGAATATCTTTCTGTTAGTTTTATATTGACAGAAATCATAAACTCAGCACAGTGAGCTAATGGATGTGTACATTAGCAGGTCCACCTGTCTCGGAGCAAAAGAAAAGATGGCATGTCATATGCATACGTTTTACAAAATAGTCAAGGCATTTACCAACTATAGCTTACAAACTAAGTGAAAAAGAATAAATCTACTACAAATAATAGCAAAAGACCCCATAAACAACATTGTATGCGCCACTTGGCAGTTGCAGAGAACTACTGGTATTCCAGTAGAGCTACTCTCCACTTTGGCCCATTTTGTTAGCGTAATTTTTACATTCCAATTACTCCTTTAGTATTAATATCATCATCAGCAATTAATGACAAACTGGCACTGCCCACCCATATCATTCATTACCCCCTCTCTCGCGAGACATTGAAAATATAATGCCAGGTTATGCGCCTGCGCACAGACCGCCATCTTGTCCTATTTTGCATCTAGCTTGGCAATATTAGTGGCCCAATCTGATATACCCAGCGCTCTTCCATGTTGCCTGGTTACTGCACCCTAGGTGGCTAGTTTTGCAGCTGCTCACTTTTTCAAGTCCCAATCCAGAGACTTCCAAGCCATTGCAATGCATTATTTATACGGTATGAGTGCTAGGTTTATAAACCTACACTCCTGTTTATTCTTTTTGGATCAGGATATCAAACACAGCAAGCACGTAGGGGGATCTGGTTCCAACTCGCTGCCAATTAATTCAGAGGCAATCCCCAGGACCTCCTGCCACAATTGCACAACCACTGGGTACTCCCACACCATGTGATAAAAATGTACCTCCTGAGTACCACACCTGGGGCTTTGGGAAGAAGCCCCCACAAATGGGCTTTGGAATAAGATCAGCTTCGTGCATGTAGTTAAATTGTGTAAATTTAAATCTAGGATTTCGGGACACCTTCTTAGTATATTCCTTAACTGTCATTCATTGTTTGTCTGTCATTTCCTTACTCATGTTGTCAGTCCACCTGCCCTTGACATCACTCCACTATAGCTCAGTGACAGCTCTCATTGCAGGGCCCAATATAGCTTTGAGATGGCCTTACTGCGCTTCAGCAGGCACCTCAATGCAGCCCGCTGACGGGCTCCTCCGGGCCACAGACAGTACGTGTCCTTTGTACTAGTGTACCATGCACCAAAAATTACCCCTGCTCTTTCCCACCTCTCTCAACCATCCCCTGAAATGTTTTGTTTATCTTGATTGTATATGTCACCCAGGGCGAGCACTCCCACCTCTGTCCAGGGCCTCCTGCACAGCATCAACTGCTCTGAATTCGGTCAGCACCGCAGCAACTGTGATATGTATAGACACAGCCTGCCATTAGGTTGTACATAATTATACCAGCAGGCCTTAGCCACCCTCTGCAGTCTATTCAACCTTAGTAATGTTCAGGAAGATGACAGCAGCTGCTCCACTACTGACTGCCACCTCAAAGAGCCCATCTGCTCCGCCCTTTCCGGGCCGTATCCATCTCCCAGCAGGCCTCTATTCCCCAACACCTGGATGACAGGGGGAGAGAGTGATGGTAGTAAAAGGGAGGGGGCGGCATTTTTCAATTCTCGCCTAGGGCGGCAAAACACCTAGAAACGGCCCTGCTGGTGTGCTGGGCTGCTGAGGGACAACTCCAGCCGCAGCGGTCCATGCAGGATTTAGCTTATACCGCCGGCCGGGTCCCTAGTGTCCATGGCAGACCACCTAGCTCTGATGCCGGGCAAAGTGCAACCCCTCGACACGAGGGGCCTGCTGTCCAACAGCCATCAAGCGGCCCCACTTGCTGTCCTAGCAGGGCGGCCCTCTCTCTGCCGCTGGACTCGACGCCAGCCCACCTCGATTAGAGTAGCACTCCCATCAACTGGTGCGGCCTCCCCTGTCACCGGCCTGCCATCACCCAGCTTGTCTTTGCCTGCTTAGTGATTCGGCCCACAAGGCCATGGGACTGGTCTGACCGTCTCTCAGGACGGGCCCCACTCCTCCTCCATTAAGACTTTTCCTTCACCGGAGCGAGGAAAGGGGTTTGAGGTAATAAAATAACCGCGGCAGAATGCGGGCACGGAGTGAGCAGCATACTGCCGCCCCCTGCTCACCACTCGCGCTGCAGCGTAAATGAACCCATAATCATTAATCATGCTGCGGTGCATGTCGGGTTATTATGTCTGTTACATTGTAGCACCTTATAGCTGCAGACTCGCTCACAAGTCTACCAGAAGCTGGGGGCACGGCGCGCGCCGGTCACTCCAGACCAACTTTCTGTTTCAATCAGGCAGTATTGGTGCATGATTAGTTAGCGCTGAGGAGGCGCTATTATGCGTGACTTAGCATTTCAGTGCGGTGATGCGGACCACCACACTGAAATGCGTTAGTCTAACGACTGATGCGTGGTACTTGGCAGGACTGCACATTTTTCACTGTGGGACTTTATATTATGAAAACTACCATTAGAACACTTTGCCCGAGTTCAGCCCCAAAATGAAAAGTTTTAATGCAAACTCAGGTATCATCAATATGAAACGCAGTCTGATCTTGTCAAATGGCCAACGAGTCCAATTCAGCCACCAAGTTTTATGTAGCACTTATGCTTTCTGATATGGTAGCTTACAGGGGTGCAGGCGTACAGGGGTGATTAATTCCCTATACAAACAAATATAACATACATGTGACTTAAATGCTGGCTGCTGAGAGCTGTGTATGATTTGCAGGACAATGGTTTGAATCCCAGCAGGGTTGACAAGTCTTTCATCATTCCTAGGTTGATAAAATGAGTAATACTTTTGAACGGGTGACAGTAACTTTAATTTGTATCTAAAATGTCCTATGTGAATCATAATTACAAATTCGCATTATTTTTTTACATCTAAAAGCAGCTAGAATTTTGTTGTTTTAACTTAAGTCTGCTAATTTGTTTTCTTGCCAATCCTGCCAGGGATTCTTAATGTAAGTTTAAACTGTACCATTAGCAGAACTCTCGGAATGATGCATTTTACCTGCATACAGATGGATAAAAACACACACACCAGCCCACTTCATAGCAGCACATCACGCCTAAACCTGGAAAGCTTAGCAGGTCTGCCACTTACAGAGACCAGCACATACAAGTATATATGTACTCATCCACACAAGTTTACAAGCAATCATGAAAAGAGACCGAGACGTACAGTCACCCCTGTGTACAGATATCCAGATATCTATGCCCACAGAGTCTCAAGCGCACTCAGACATCACACATGATCACACAGAAGCATATAGCCATATACCACTGTTGGACTGGAAAACGTTTCTGTGCAAGTCTCTCTAGAAAGCGCTCCCCAGGCCAGACCTGCCAAGTTCCATGCATCACGCGTTTGACTAACGCATTTCAGTGGGGTGGTCTGCATCACCGCACTGACATGCAAAGTCACGCATTATGGAACAAGAAGTTAAATGACTGGCATTGCACAAGCGTCTCTGTAATAGAGACAACATGCTTTTAATTTTCTTGTAATCCTGTAAAATAGAATGTGGGCATCTGAGACTTCAAGTCCCATGATACCCCCGGGTTGTTTTGCTGCCTTGTCAGCAAAGCAGTTGCAGTATAAATCTGGCCCCGTCATTCTGTTCACCACTCATTATTGTGCTCTTTAGCGGAGAGGCAGCTGAGCAGAGTGTGCCGGAAAGCTGTCAAGGCAAAGTTTACAAAGGCCGGTCAGCAGTCTGGGAAGGGTTCACATGCACCGATTCAACTGACATGGTTATGTGAGATCCACGTTGGCAATTTCTGTTTCATAGTACATTCCACATTGCATGGGCTCAGATGAGCATTGCATTCCTGATTGCCTGCATTGGTTGAAATATTGTTTGGTGCCTTAATGGAGCATAATGCAGTCACGGTGAGTGCGCTCTGCTCTTGACAATTAATGCCTATACTTGGAGACTTTGTTCATGTGGTACAGTCACAGCGAGTGGGCTCTGCTAGTGACAGTTTGTGTTTGAGCTTGGAGATTGATATCAATGTGCATGTCAGTGCGAGTGGGTTTGCCGTAGGTAGTTAAATCCAGAGACTGTGCACATAAGAAATTATGAGGCTGAACATTGTGCAGTGCCTCAGAAAGGAATGTGTGCTGGTGTATAAATAAGAGCCACGAAAATCAACAAAACTATGTTGTGAACCTGTGCTTTACAGCAGTTTTAAGATCTTCTTAGAGTTTCTCGTTGCTCAAATGGGTATAATTTCTGATATTTACACGTTTCCCTCGTCTTTATTGCTTGATTTTGCTTGTGAGAAAGTGTCACTCATAGTGGTTGAATGTCACTCATAATTACACTGAAATTATGAAAATGTCACACATAAGCAATCTGAAACCTTGGCAGCTATGAATATGGTATGAAGATTATGTACTCATACCGCTTCCTTCAGGCAAATGCAGAATGCCTTCTGCCTTCCCTGTTTTCATGCAGTTCGGTTTCACTTTCGCATCTATCCAGGAACCAGAAATCCGACCGACCTCCAAATCTTCGTTGTGATGATAAGAGAGAGCAGCTTTCCAGGGGAGTGAAAATTGGCGTCAGGGGAAGTATGTATATATCTCGCCTCAGTGGGGTTCATGTCAGTACCTAGACGGATCTCTTTTGGCGATTTTTGTATTTTATGTCCACCAATGAGGCTTTCTTGACGTGAAATAACACAGGACCGGCAGCACTTGCGGCGCGCTAGCGCTATTAATAACATTTAAATCACATTTTTTAAGAAGAGAGAGATACCTCACTAAGGCACAATTTACTTAGCAAGGCGACTCGATGAGCGGCAATTGTACAGGCCGCAGCTCCGTGTGTGACCCAGCAGTAGCTTTACAGGAGGGGCTGGTGTGCTGGGCTGCTGAGGGACAACTCCAGCCGCAGCGGTCCATGTAGGATTTAGCTTATACCGCCGGCCGGGTCCCTAGTGTCCATGGCAGACCACCTAGCTCTGATGCCGGGCAAAGTGCAACCCCTCCAAGACACGAGGGGCCTGCTGTCCAACAGCCATCAAGCGGCCCCACTTGCTGTCCTAGCAGGGCGGCCCTCTCTCTGCCGCTGGACTCGACGCCAGCTCACCTCGATTAGAGTAGCACTCCCATCAACTGGTGCGGCCTCCCCTGTCACCGGCCTTCCATCACCCAGCTTGTCTTTGCCTGCTTTGTGATTCAGCCCACAAGGCCATGGGACTGGTCCGACCGTCTCTCAGGACGGGCCCCACTCCTCCTCCATTAAGACTTTTCCTTCACCGGAGCGAGGAAAGGGGTTTGAGGTAATAAAATAACCACGGCAGAATGCGGGCACGGAGTGAGCAGCATACTGCCGCCCCCTGCTCACCACTCGCGCTGCAGCTTAAATGAACCCATAATCATTAATCATGCTGCGGTGCATGTCGGGTTATTAATGTCTGTTACATTGTAGCACCTTATAGCTGCAGACTCGCTCACAAGCCTACCAGAAGCTGGGCGCACGGCGCGCGCCGGTCACTCCAGACCAACTTTCTGTTTCAATCAGGCAGTATTGGTGCATGATTAGTTAGCGCTGAGGAGGTGCTATTATGCGTGACTTAGCATTTCAGTGCGGTGATGCGGACCACCACACTGAAATGCGTTAGTCTAACGCCTGATGCGTGGTACTTGGCAGGACTGAGTAACACACCTCACTCCAGGCACTTACTTCTTTGCAGCAGTAACAAGCTTGCTGGTAGCTGCTAGCCACAACTCGGACTCTCCCGGGCGGCCCTGCCCACGGCAACGCCGCTGCCGGACATGACTGAATCTGAGGGTTGCTGGTGTGCTCTGGGCAGGCTGCAGCTGAGGAACCACTCCAGCGGCCAGATTCACTCAGCTGCCGGTGTGGTGTTGACTCTCGTCAGGTGGTGGGATTGTTTCATTATTAAATTTCCCACCGCGGTGCGAGAGGTCAAAACTTTCTCAAGAACTGCTGCCGGCACCCGCTCGCACTTCAAGCGGCCAGAGGAACCGCCTTTAAAGACGTCACTAGGTGTAGGAGAAATGCTACGGTGCGCCATGCCGGGTGAGTGTTACATTGCAGCAGTAGCTGAGCCAGCCTTCAAGCCTGCTGGAGCACTTAGCAGCGCACACCGTTACAGCGCGCCTCCACACCAGCTTATGGTGCATTAGCTGCACTCCCGCTTTGACAGCTAAGGAGGCACTATAATGCATTACTTTACATTTCAGAGCAGTGATGTGGACCACCACACTGAAATGCGTTAGTCTAACGCTTGATGCGTGGTCCTTGGCAGGACTGCCCCCTCCCCAGGTCAGTTCCCCCTCCCCAGGTCAACCCCAGTGCGGCCAATCCAGCCCAGAGTCAGAAAGACATTCGTAAACAAAATCTCCCAGCTTCACTAGGCTTGGAGAGTGTTGGCAGAGGTCAAATATATAATTCAGGTCAGTTCTATTACTGTGAGATATTTATACATTTTTAGGATTATTTAGACTATAACCCGGTGCAGTCGATGCTGCTTGTTCAAGCTACTTCTCCGAAAATTACATCTATTTTACAGACCTGCTCCAGCTTTGTTAGTGGTGACTTCCTTCGATCTGCTCTTATCGCCAACAAAAGCAAACATCCATTGCACTCTCTTTATATTTTTTGTATTTCTTGGCTTAATGTAATTTCATTAAACAAATATTTTCATTTCGTCTGTACAATGTGATCAGAACACAAATAGACTTTCAGCGTTTTAGATCACGCACATTGGAGGCACAAGACTTAACCAAGGGACAAACATTTAATTAAATGGTCGTAAAACATGCTAATAACTGAGAGTCCTTTCTCTATCTCCACACTTCAAAGCAGGTGCGCCCCTTTGCAGAGAGAGAATAATTGGTTTCCGAGATTCTATGGTGCAGCCATCGTGAAACCCTAATCTAACTCTTCAACCCTAAATCTGATTTCCTTCATTTAACTCCTGCTCGAAGTATGTTGGACACTGAATAGCAAGGGTACCATGGGCCTTAATGTAAACGAAGAACATAGCCCCCCTTCTTCTCTGTTGGGTGTTAAACGACAGCCTGGGTGGACACCTCATAACATTGGCTTTGTTGCTACTACACCTACTAGGCTAATTATAGCTCCACAGTGACCTGAAATATTATAGGGTGTGGTGTCAGAATATGTTGTCAGAATATCGTCTGGCGTCAATATCTTGTCCTAAATATTGTTTATAACAAATATCGCCCCCAATGGAGTTAAAAATAGAAAATATAAACTCAATGGGACAATATTTCTGAGAGCCATATTAGGACACACAGCCATTTCCGAAGCCCTCTGAAGACACGGGAGCAGGATCCTGAGCAGTAATGGTGACTTGATGAGCTCAGGTGCTTGGGCTATTACGGGGTGGGTCCATCAGGGCTAAACATTTCATATTTGCAGAAACTCTAGTCCGTGGGCTCAGTCCGGCTAGTCTAAAGGCAGCATCGAGCATCAATGTTCACCATTTTTAAGGATCACATGGGCTGGACACTAAGCAGACTGGGCAGATTACGGAGACTGGGGATGGGGGTGGAGGGGTTGCACGAGTTAAGAAGTAACATAATACTGCAAATTAAGGAGTTTTCATTCTGTAGGAGCTGTAGGAAACAGACTGCAGGGACTAAGGGAGGCAGGCAGCATGGGTTTCGAGGAAGCAACTCTGGGGGCAGAAGATTGCATTCAACAGGAGCTGGAGAAGGTCATATGCCCACCCCCCTTATAAGGGATGTGGGAAGGGACAGATGGCTGAAGTTGCAGGGTACAGGCTGCAAGAACAAGCATTTGCAATGCAATAGGTCTCGCATTTACGAGAGCTTTGAGCTATTGGCATTGTAAATGACAATGCCTTTTATTTATGTTTTAAAAATCAAAACATAAATAAAAGGCATTGTCATTTACAATGCCAATAGCTCAAACTCGCGTAAATGCGAGACCTATTGCATTGCTACCACTTGTAACAAAACCCCACTGCTGCCTCCACACAGGTGTGGGGAGGGGCCGCTGTGCTCAGAAACAGTGTTTGGGGGAAGGGATTCGCTAGAAAAGTGTTTGTAGCATCGACTGCAGAGAAGAGAGGCGATTTTACAATCTGCCATTTTGTAGAGTTTAGTGATGGTAGAAGGGAGGAAGGGTTTCTAGATCACCGAGAAGGGATGCTACTGTTTATTTGTGGAGTAGAAAACATTACGGTGGAGTTTCTGTATTGAACATTTTAGTGGAAGAGGTGGTTTTTGGGTGTTTCGGTGTGGGTCTAACTGTAACTGTAGGTGTGCCCGTATAAACGTGTAACTTTGTGGGAATTCACTAACTGCTCATAGATAAGAGTTCCACCAGAAAAACATAGGCACGTTTACTCCTTTGAAGAACAGGGCTAAGTGCGTTTCCATAATGAGAATGAGGGGGTAACACCTCTCATAATAATGAAAGGTGTAGGGACAGGCCACATTTTCCCCAAAGAGAATAACGTTCACTGTGCAAATGCACACTTGCATTTATTCGGTAACTAGTCACAATATCGGAAAAAAATATTGACTGTACAGAATATCGAGTTTTTAATATAGAATGGACAGAATATCGAATTGCAAAAATATAGTGGTGCAGAATATCGAAATGCAGGTAAGAAATATCGAGTTCCACAATATCGGTCAGTAATATCGATTTTTTTTTAGTGTTTTAAGTGTTAGTATATGTGTTAAAAGTATGTATTATTTTTGTAATGTATGTTTGAATTTTGTAAAAGTAATGAAGTTTATGTTAATTAATTTTTGTGTAATTTAATTCCGTAGCGGGTTGTGGGTCTATAGGGGAATAGGGTGGGAAGTAATTTAATTATAATATATATTTTTAGCATTATTTAGAATTAATTAATTATATGTAAAAAAAAAAATGCGTAATTTAATTCTGTAGCGGGTTGTGGGTTTATAGGGGAATAGGGTGGGAAATAATTTAATTCAAATAAATTAATTTATTATTTTATTACTTAATAATTTAATATTTGATAATTTATATTGTTAATTAAGTTAATTAATTTATTATTAATTAATTATAAATTGATTAATAATAATTAATTGGTAATTATGTTAATTGTGTAATTTTTTCGTTAATTAGATATTAATTATTAACAATTAATTTGTAAATATGTTAATTATATTGTTAATTGTAATTCATTAATTAATTAATTGTTAATTAATTATGTTAATTTATTAATATGTTACAATATTGTAGGTGATGTTTATAGGGGAAAATGGTGGGAGGTAAATTAATGTTTACAAAATAATTAATTGTTAATTAATGTTAATTATATTGCAAGAGTGGGTATATTAAATTATTCCCCTACGCTATCCAACACTTTCCTTACTGTTGCACTCACTGGAGTGGGAATAGTAATTTTTACCCTCCCGCTATCCAACGCTTTCCCTACTGTTGCACTCACTGGAGTGGGAATAGTAATTTTCACCCTCCCGCTATCCAACGCTTTCCCTACTGTTGCACTCACTGGAGTGGGAATAGTAATTTTTCCCCTCCCGCTATCCAACGCTTTCCCTACTGTTGCACTCACTGGAGTGGGAATAGTAATTTTTCCCCTCCCGCTATCCAACGCTTTCCCTACTGTTGCACTCACTGGAGTGGGAATAGTAATTTTTCCCCTCCCGCTATCCAACGCTTTCCCTACTGTTGCACTCACTGGAGTGGGAATAGTAATTTTTACCCACCCGCTATCCAACGCTTTCCCTACTGTTGCACTCCCCGGAGTGGGAATACTAATTTTTACCCTCCCGCTATCCAACGCTTTCCCTACTGTTGCACTCACTGGAGTGGGAATAGTAATTTTTACCCTCCCGCTATCCAACGCTGTCCCTACTGTTGCACTCACTGGAGTGGGAATAGTAATTTTTACCCACCCGCTATCCAACACTTTCTCTACTGTTCCACTCGCTGGAGTGGGAATAGTAATTTTTATTTACCCGCTATCCAACATTTTCCCTACTGTACCATTTGTTGGAGTGGAAATAGAAATGTTATCTTTTACGCTATGCAATTTTTTTAGTATTGTTATATTTAATGTAGTGTAAAATATTTATTTTTTTAAAATTAATTTTAATGTTTTAACTTATTATATATAATTTATTTTTATATTTATATTATAGGTTTATTTAGATATATATGTAATTATATTTAAAATTATGTTTTTAACATTTAATAATTAAAAATATTGATTATTTTTTAATATTAAGTTAATATATATGTGATAAAAAATAAAAATGCATGTTTATTTTTTTTTAACTTACATTTATTATTTATAAATTGTAATGTTATTTAAGTATTTTTAAGTATGTTTTACTTAATTATAGTAATAATTTCATTAATTTTACATTACTTTTAAGAGATTTAAAAAAGTCGATATTTTAGCAAACTATATTATTTACAATGATATTTAGGATTCGATATTTTTGTACTTACCTGTTTGTAGATAGGAATTCGATATTCTGGTAGTCTATATTTTGTCAGCGATATTCTGGCAGCTCGATATTTTGATCGTCGATATTCTGGCAGTGATTCCATTTATTCGTGCATGCAGAATGTTCCCATGCGTAAATTGTATACATTTCTGCACTCCTGGGAGCCTAGTGTGGCGATGTTCTACATGTCTAGTTAAAAGCATAGGTGCCACCGACAGAGGTAATGATCTCTGGTGGCTAGTTTAATGTGAGGTGAACATGTTTCTCCCCGCCCCCAGGACTCACCGGGAAAGAAAAATAAAATGATAATAAACCTGGTTTATTATAATTTTATTTTTCAATTTTTGCAGCTGCTGGTGGGGGGCGACGCTCCTCCAACATAGCGGAGGAGCCGCCGCTGGAACCTGAGTTGCCAGTAGTAGATTGGTTGGCCTAGCAGGCTGAGGAAAATCAAGGAGTTAGGCTGGAATGTCTGTGGAATGGCTGGATGACTTTTACTGGCGGGGGCAGGAGATGGATGTGCAACACAACCTGAGTGGCACAGGTTACAGGGACTGGAGCAGGCAGTCTGTAGAAGCTGGTGGGTTGGTACAGAGAAGAAGCTAAAGTTTAGGTCACAGTTGTTGTTTGGGTTAGGCTAGGGTTAGGGCAAGGATTATGGCAAGGCCTAGGGTCACTGACGTGACTGGAGTTTTATTGAGGCTGAGTTTGGTGTTGGGGCTAGAGCAAAGGTTTAAGTGAAGGTTAAGCCTTAGGTTATAATTAGTGCCAATTTCAAAACTGGTCTTTAGTTAGGGTTAGGAATAGTCCACACTTCTCTTGGCATCTCAGTAGTTAGGTCGGGGGCCACAGCAAATCAACGTGCTCCAAACAACTTAATACTGACAGAAAAATTACATTTTTGAGCACTCAGCTTTCTCTGTGCAAGTCCGGTTTGTACACACAAAAGGGTCTACTGAGTACATCCACCCCTCGCAGAGTGAATATGGATACACAGTGACAAGTAAATAGCTCAGTAAATGAATATACCTATTGTACAGACGGTGAGCAGCCTGCAGAGAACAGCTTCCAGCTCCAACATGGCCAAATCAGACTGTTAGCCTTTCCACGCTGATAACATGACCGTCATGTCTGTTAGGTAGTAACAACTCACAGTTGCGCTTTTGGTGCATCCCTGTGTCCTGGGATCCTCAGGAGGCACGCCCACCTAGCTGATTCAGGTGTCATGCACGTGATGCCTACTCACTCACAGTTGTTCCTCAGATTGTGCCCTACATATCTGGTTGACATAGTAATATCTAACTAGTGCTTCACTTCTCACCCAGAATTTCCCTGTGTTGCATCCACAACTTCATGGTGGCGGAAGGAAATAGCAGTCCCTATCATCATCAAGAAAAGACATGTACATCTACTTTCATATTACTAGCTCTCCAAGGTCAGATAGCCTACAGATTCTGGTTAGCAGATCATTCTAGGAACTTGTAATTTGGCAGTTCTCACTACAGACCTCATGGATGTTTCCAGCCAATATAAGCATTTTATTTGCAATACTTCTTTATTTTCCCATTGATATTTCCTTAGTGTGGACCTCACTACCAAGTGTAGACATCACTACCACAAACACAGAGGCACCAGCCCTCTTTCTCGTGTTGAATTATTAAATTCTTTCCTATTTGACATCTAGTTACCTTTATATAAGGAGGACACGTTTTGAGTGACAAATGATTTTTTGGATTATGCAAGCTGTCTCTAAAGTTGGGCTGTTCCTAACTGACTAACAAGGTGTCACGGAAGAGAGCTATACGTCACCTCTGGCATGAACGATATTTGCCCTAAGTTGTAGGCTATGAATAGTTTGTTCGCCCTTCACAGGGCAGATAAGAAAGCAGTAGAGGGATATTAGCCTCTTGGTCATCAGTCTTTTGGAGCTCTAACTGGAGGAAGAGATGCTAGGTTTGCTTTGGACATTGATGGAGATAACTGATGTGGTACTTAATGGCTGCAACTATCCTGAAATTCTCTACAAAGAGTCTTAAGGCTACTTCATTTATTTACTAGAGTCAAATTCAAATCAATAATTTTTATTAAACTGTTACTGGTTACTGATAATTGTTCAGAGGATGTGGCTCAACGGCTAGGGCGGTGGACCTCAAATCTGGAGAACCGGGCTCGAGTCTTGGCAGGGACGCTCAACATCCTGTGATTCTGGGCAAATCACTTAATCTCCCCGTACCTAACAAAAATGAATGTGTCCATCGGTAATGCAACTGGTGCTCATGTAAAGGGCTCTGATACCTGATACCTTCGGGTCAAGCTCACGCTATATAAAACTCCAAAAAAAACAAGCACCTTCGATTGTATGTTATAGTATTGGGTTCATGAACTTCACATTCATGGGCACTTTATGTCAATTCTGAGGCGGGGATCAGGAAAGTAAATCTTTTAGAACAGACGGCGAGACAAACTTCTATAACAATTCTCGAATCCATACCGCTTGACACCAAACCAGGATTATGTGGTGGGCTGCAGCAATTCTTAACTCAAGCCAGTGGCTTCAGGAGGTGCCATGACACTCGTTTTGGGGTCTGGTACTCATTTTTCCTCATTAGACCTTCACCTAAGAGAGATAAAAACACAAAAGGAGGAAAGAACGAGGCAGAGAAAGACGGAAAAACTGTCAAAGGCAGAAACCAGGTATGAAAATGAACCTGTAAGAGTGAGATAAAGCGCCAGGGAGTGTCTGGTGGTGAATGAAGAGGCATGAGGGGGAATTAAGACTATGCAGCCTTTGTATTCAGCTCCTTTGATATGTGTTGCGATGGCCGCAGGCGTCTGGGCAAAATTCTGGGCCCCGGTACTTATTGTTTTGCAAATTAAACACTGGCGACAGCATATGATTAGATAATGGACCTGCTTAATTCAAGTTTAGTTTCTTCCAAAGGGCTTCCTAGTGTTGACAATGATTTATTGTTGGACATTGCTCCTGGCTCAGAAGAACACAAAGCTGCAGATGACCCAGAAGCTAAAGATGAATTGAGGAAGAGTATTGGATGGAGCTGAGCACTCTTTTGCCAGGAGGGTACGTTGCCCCTCAAGGTCCACCATGTCAGTAAAAGTGGGTAATTTTCTCAATAGAATTGTTGCTGACAGGACTGGTAGGGTTAATGGATAATTCCACTGCTTTATTGGGTAGCACTAGAGCAGAGGTCTTCAATCTGTGGGGCGCGACCCCCAGGGGGGCCATGGAGAGGGCGCGCATTCCCCAGCCTTATTGCTGGCCCCCAAGGATTGTTGAATGGCATCAGCTCCCTGCGGTTGTACCAGACAGAGCCTCGTAGTGGGAGCTGCTCTGAGAAGCAAACCTATTGTGCACACTCCTCAGCAGCTGATGAAGGAGGATGGGTCTTGGCGACCACGACCAATAGGAGGCAGTCCGGCTCTGCGGGAGGCAAGTGCCAGCTAAATTGAGCCCAGCACGCCTGTTAATGTACTGCGTCCACAAGGGAAGGTGCACGCTGGGCATAGGGGTTGGAGGGGACCGTTCTCTCCGAGGGGAAAATGGGATGGAAGTCAGAGGCCTGAACTACCCAGCCACAAACTTTCCTTACCTTTTGCCATTTGTCATTTTTCCTGTTTTTGTCACCTAGTTTACACAAATACTTTTATAATGCATACTGTAAAGGGCTCTTGTATTTAGAAGTGGTTTTAAATTTTCGATTTTTTATTGTGGTGCACAAAAAAACCTTTGTACTAGAAAGGCTTATTGATGTCTGTTGCTAGAATATCTATATTTCCTTTTAAATACATATTTGCAGATTATTTTGAAGATTTATTTCTATTAACTAGCAATTTTTTATTCAGTGCTCTCATTGAGGCATAATTGTGCTAAATATGATATTTATAAAGTGCAATCGCACGACCCTTCGTGTGATGAAGATGGTTTCCGCAGTGAAAGCACTCGCAGACATATCTGAATAGCCATTCTCCTACTTTTTGGAAAAAGACAACCGTCCTGGAACGGTTAATTCCAGTGCTTAATTTGTGAAAAACTTAGTGCTGGGGCTCTCGACAGGAGGACACTAGAGCTGCAACCATCTGTTGCCCCTGGCAGCACTGCCCATGAGAGCACCAACACACTACTAATCATCACACTCTTAAAAGTGTGACCATTGATACTATTACAGGCACCCAAAGCTATAAGAATGGCTTTGGAGGCAAATACTAATAATTGAAATTGAAATAATGAACAGAAGTTGTTGTGCTCGTACCTAAATTGGCAGACACCACTACCATGTGGCAGACAGTCATAAGCCCCGGTGCTGGCAATTAAGTGCCGGTGCTGAGCACCAGCACAAATTAAGCACTGGTTAATTCTGATAGCTGGAGTGCCATGTGGTGTGAAACGGAAATCGGGCAGACGGCTAACTGCCAGCTTGCCTGAAAGAAATGCAAATGTGAGCTAAAAGTTAATCTGCACATGTAAATAAAGGGTGCTTGGAAGCAGGTACTGGTTTTAATTGATCGAATCACTCAAAGCTTTGTGATGACAAAGATGTATTCTTTTGAGTGGTAGTGCAAAGAGGTAACAATTGAGCTGTGAAGTGTGTGCTTCTAATTGTATTTGTATAGCGCTTTCTACCCCAGGAAGGTGTAAAAAAAACAATTGTGTGCAATCTAAAAATGCAAGATTTAAATAATGACTTACATATTCACAGTGCTTCTGTCACAAGCTGTGACCTTCTAGCACTAAAAATGCACAAGTCACTATTCTCCACTGCACCAGCCAAGATTTAATTCTGTGGGTCTCTGGTTACACACAGACCTCTGCAGTGCATTAACTAATAAAGGTTTCATAGTGTACTATTGTGCATTTCCCACTGAGTAACAACGTTTTAAATTTATTTTTCATTTAAGCTACCCGTTATTTTATACCTAGCTACCTGGCGGTGAAAGACCTAAAAATCTTACAGAATACACTATTTTCAATATTATTTCCCCACCGTAAAAATGATTTGCCACGGGAATCGAGAGCGTTTATGGTTATTGATGATGAGTAACAGGTTCTAGAATTTTTCGTCAGGAGGGGGTCCTTGCACCTATAAACTTTTGAGAAGGGGGTCTCGGTATCAAAAAGTTTGAAGACCTCTGCACTAGAGGCTCTTTTTTTCTTTTCCCTATGTTGAAGGAATATTTAAGATAGTTTTACAAATCACAACATATAACGCAGGAAAACAGAGCAAACATGGCCGACAGGTGAGGAGCTACGGCCGGGAGCTCCCCGGCCAGTGATTGCCTTTTAGGCTCTAATCCCTTGAATTCACCCCCTCCTTGGACCCTTTTTGCTCACCTGGGATTATATGGACTGCTGTCGTCGTCTCTCCTACTCCAGCGACTGAATATCGAGTTTTTCCTGAGGAACCGTGATTGAAGTCCTGACCGCGGAGTCCGATCAACATGGCCGATGCCCGGTGGAGCTGCTTGGTTAGCTATAGAGGAGACCGGCTCGGGGTCTTCCCCTCGGCCGTCACCTACCCAGCCGGACATGGGGCACAGTTGCCGTTGTCTCTCCGCTGTTGTCTCCTTCCTCCCCCTCCTTCAGACGAATATCCGAGGATCTGCTTGACAACGGAGCCAGTCACAGCACGGCCGACGCCCGATAGAGATCTCTGGATGACTGTCGAATGAGCTGGGCAGAGGTTCACCCCTCCTTCCATCCCCTTGCCTTCTGGGTTTGACCGCTGCTGCTTGCCCTGCCGCTAGACCTCTTGCTTCGCCTCCTATAATACCACAGGGCCACGCGAGTCTTGCTTCCCATGATGGGGTTGCAGCGGCGGTGAGTACCACGGCACCGCGGTACGGTGCCCCCTAGCTTGTTTTCACCTTCCGAGCCATGGGAGGTGCGCCCGCCTGATTCTCCGTTGCTGTCTCCATTTCCTCCGGGGGCTGCTGCCTTGGCGCCCGAGCAGACTTCTCAATGACTCTGCGGCTTACAAACGACAGCACCGCTGCCCCCGTAGTGCTGAACCCTGTGCACGCAGATGACCCGTCTGTACTCAGCGATCCCCAGCCCTCCTCCCTCCTTGAATCTAGTGGCTGCATCCCCCTTCCAGCACTACTCTATGGATTCTACTCCCTTGTTTCTTTTTTGTTTTTTTCATTGGTTTTGATTTGTCGGTATTCCACCATTTTGGGATTATTACCTTCGGTGCCCATGACCTAGGTCCTCCATCTTGTAGGCTTTCAAACGTTTTCTCTTTGCCGCTGGACTGCTCCTTGCTCGCCTGGCTATTCCTTTTTCTCAAGCTGACTCCCCCTTTGGGTCTCCTTCACTCCTCTCGTCTGCTGTGATCTCCGAGTCCTTGGATGTTGAGATTTCTTGCCCCCAATTCCGGTTTGTGTATTTCCCTCTCTGACTATTTTATCTCCCTGTATTTCTTCCCCACTTGATGGTCTTCCTGACTCGATCTGCATTCCTAATCCCTTCTTACTTTTCCCCCCTCATCTTCCGTGCCCCACAGGACGTCTCTGTCTCTGTTATGATATGCTCTTGTAATTCATTATTACCGTGTAACACTGCCTTCTATGTGTCTTTGTTTTTGCTTTTCTCTAGTAACTCATATTTACTGTGTAATTCACTGTGTAACTGATGTAATTTTGTAACTTGTAACTCGCTGATCCTTATGTAAAGCGCTCTGATACCTCCGGGTCTAGCCAGCGCTATATAAAACTCTGCAAATAAATAAATAAACTCAGTATGCCAAGTTTTAAAATTATGACTAAAAGAAACACTTTCTGGAGCAGTAAAATGTTGGCAAACTAAAAGTTCTCGAATTTTATTTACAAACCAGTCGCAAATTGGTGCCAAACACAAAATGTCCAACATGCAATGTACTGAAGGCATAAACTGAATGATTATGTGTTTTAGCAAATCGCCCCAAATGGATGGTCATTAGAAATCTAATCAGTGAATCACAATTTGCTATTCCCATGAAAGTATTGAATAGCTGGGCTCCCTACAAATCCTTCTAGACGCAATGGGTTCTCTGCTCATCCTGCTAGATGTAATAAAGAGTGGAAGGGTGTTGGTAACCTGTGTGCCAGCTCAGGTGATGCTGGTGGAGAAGTAGAACCACAGCAGAACCGCGGTAGGTCCCCAGTGAGACACTTGGAAGTGTCGTAAAGATGCCGAAGTGTCGGCAGCCACCATGCCAGCATCAGGCATAAACACAGGCACGCCCTTTGCTCCATTGCAGTGCACTCACGGCTTCTGCTCGCAGTATTTGGGCTGTGATCCAGGTGTTCTGGGCAAACGTTCAGCGGATGGAGAGTTGGGTTCATGATCAAGGTATTTCAGATGAATTTCAAGCCTCGAGTTTGGATACTGTAGGAGCAAAGACTTAGGGTTGCTTAAGGAACGATTATTAGAACTTATGTTCTAGAGATAAAGGTGGAAAGAGTAAGACTCTGAGGGATATTTTTGAGTAAAACATATGGCCTTCGATTCACTTTAAGAAAAAGAGCAGAAGATCATGGCGGCGAACAGCAAACATTGAGACTTCTTTGATTGTTCTGAACAAAATGTAAGAGTGAAAACATTGATAACACGTCTGGATTCACCAAGGTTGATTGGTCAACTAGAGGACAAAAGGTTTTGACTGACAAATTTCTGTATGAATACTCCTTGTGTAAGAACTATATAAAAATATCAAGGCTAGAAGCATCTGAGAGTTAGTGCTTCAATGCCTCGTCAGGTGTCGTAAGCACTATATAAATACATTTACAAATACTATTCGATTATTTTTCCTGGTGGCGTAACTGTGAAATGAATTTCCAGGCTTATTTGAAATCATTCAAAGATGTGAAACAGGTTTATGTACGTTTAAGTGACTATTGAAAGAGTTGCTGAGTGTTGGACTTTTAATGGAAGTAATGAGTAATGAAAATGCTCTCTTTTGCAGTCGCAACTTAAACTGGTTAAGATACAGAGACTGATAACCAGAGCGAGCAGTCTTAAGTTTCACAGGTAACTGCGTAGTAAGAGTTAACACAAGAACATTAGACCACTGAGTGACACCTTTGACTTGCTTCCTTTCCCAGAATCTTCACAGGAAACTAAAGCCAGGAAATTAGTCTCTAATTACTTAACAGCTGAGGATCAGCGAAGTTTTTTTTTCTGTATTGGGTAGATCTGGGCATCTTGCCATGTCTGAGGGCAAATCGTCATTTCAAGAGAAGCACTGCACACAATGTTAATCACTTAGGCAAATTTATCAACAGCCATATGGAAGCATGAGGCAGGGCAGGGATCTAACTGTGAACCTGATTTAGGGGCAGATTTACAAGCCCCTTGCGCCGCCATTGCATCACTTTTTTTTGACGCAACAATGCGGCCTATTTACAACGTGACGCATCTCGGGAGATGCGTCACGTTTTAAAGCCCTGCGTCACATGGGCGTTCCCACGCAGGAAGGCCTCGTAAAAGTGACGCATTGAAATCTACAATATTTCACTGCGCCACTTTTTGAATGCCACTGCGTCAAAACTTTACGCATGCTTGAAGCAGGCATAAGGAGTGACGCAGTACAGTAAGTATAGGCCTCAAAATACATTGCTGGAGCTGCGTCGTGCTTGCAACACAACTCCAGCAATGCGTGAGTTTTGGGCCAACAGATGCGGACGCCTCTGTTAATCCTTGCGCCATGGAGCACTGTATTGTAAATACAGCGCATCCATGGTGGCGCAAGGACATTTTACGCTGGCGCAAGGAAACTGACGCATCTATGCACATGCGTCAGTTCCTTGTAAATCTGCCCCTTAATATTTAAGATATAAGAGATCAGAGCTTCTACCTTTGAAAGGAGATAATGTAAAAACCACCATAGGAAGAAAATCCCGCCCTTCCCCCTTCACATTTCCAACTAGTTTGAATGATTGGCTAAAGTTATTTTGATCTTTTCGTGAAAATAACTTGAAAGGGAATCAAACAATTCATTTAGCCACTCATATGCTCTTGTGTGATGGGGGAACAAAGAGGCCTTTAACAATTTTGAAAACGTCACAGAAGAGTTGTCAGCTGCTGAAATTATCTCAGAAAAAATCTTCTCTTGGCTGATCTACAATTGTTGTTTTTTTTTTTAGATTTTCAATTCCGATTTGTATTTATTCTTAGCCTCCCCCAGATAAGCTTCTCTCCATTTAGGTTTCAACACTCTACATACAGCATCTTTTAGCAGCTGTAAAATAAGTGGCGAACCAAGGAGTTGATGTAATTCTCCTTTTAATGGTTTTTACTTTAAGATGGGCTGTACTTCCTAATCTTTACTAATTCAGGTGTTGAAGTTAAAAACGCTTAATGTCATGATGTTGTTGTTACTATTAATCTCAGGTAATGGCAATTCAATAAAAGCTTTTTCCAATGACTTTGCAACGTTTTTCTCTAATATGCTTTGGTTTGCTATGTGCATTCTAAATGAAATTCCACTGTGGTCATACCACAACATTTTAATAAGTTCACTGACCGTAAGAATACCCTTAGAGGTGAAAATGAAATCAATCACCATGTCCTTTATCATGGGTAGGGGCGAGTACAAGTTGTTTCAAATTCAGATATATTAAAGAAATAATCAGGTCTCCAGTGTCACTTCTATTTGGCATCGAACCAGTTATTTAAATCCCCCAATAAAGAGAAATGTGATGACTTCAGCAAATATAGTACTATAAAGTCTACTAGAAAAGAACCGAAATCAGTGCAGTGTCTCGCACAAAAATCCTCTGCCAGACACAGAGGGGCCGATTCACAGAACTAATCTGAGATAAAATCCTAAACTTACTACGTTTGGTATTCACAGAAGGCATTTAGTAGTAGTAAAGTTAGGAGTCCTAACTTTACTACTACTACTAAATGCCTTCTGTGAATACCAAAAGTAGTAAGTTTAGGATTTTGTCTCAGTTTAGTAGTAGTAAAGTTAGGAATCATAACTTTACTACTACTAAATGCCTTCTGTGAATACCAAAAGTAGTAAGTTTAGGATTTTATCTCAGTTTAGTAGTAGTAAAGTTAGGAATCATAACTTTACTACTACTAAATGCCTTCTGTGAATACCAAAAGTAGTAAGTTTAGGATTTTATCTCAGTTTAGTAGTAGTAAAGTTAGGAATCATAACTTTACTACTACTAAATGCCTTCTGTGAATACCAAAAGTAGTAAGTTTAGGATTTTATCTCAGTTTAGTAGTAGTAAAGTTAGGAATCATAACTTTACTACTACTAAATGCCTTCTGTGAATACCAAAAGTAGTAAGTTTAGGATTTTATCTCAGTTTAGTAGTAGTAAAGTTAGGAATCATAACTTTACTACTACTAAATGCCTTCTGTGAATACCAAAAGTAGTAAGTTTAGGATTTTATCTCAGTTTAGTAGTAGTAAAGTTAGGAATCATAACTTTACTACTACTAAATGCCTTCTGTGAATACCAAAAGTAGTAAGTTTAGGATTTTATCTCAGTTTAATAGTAGTAAAGTTAGGAATCATAACTTTACTACTACTAAATGCCTTCTGTGAATACCAAAAGTAGTAAGTTTAGGATTTTATCTCAGTTTAGTAGTAGTAAAGTTAGGAGTCCTAACTTTACTACTACTAAATGCCTTCTGTGAATACCAAAAGTAGTAAGTTTAGGATTTTATCTCAGATTAGTTCTGTGAATCGGCCCCTGTATTTCCAAAATTAGGGTGCTTTGATTTCATCTACATGCCAGGGTAGAGACTGGCAATTTAAAAGCATGCAGTTCAGCAGAGTGGGAATACATTTCTGATAAGCTTTAGCCTCAAGGCATGCGCGGTAGTTTGGAAATATTCGAATATCTCCAGGAATTATCTCACGAATGTTAGTTAGTATTACCACCTTGGGCCAGCATGTCTGGGATGCGGCACTACCAGGACGCTGACGCACAGAGGGGCATGCCTATGGTGCGTCGTCAGTGCGAGCGTGCAGTGAATGTCTATAAATAGTGCTCTGAAGAGCAGCACGTTGAAAGGGACACTACAGCACGAATCACCTAAAACTAAGATGGCCGAAGGGAGAAACAAAAACTAGAAGTGGAAAGCAGACTGAAACTAAAAGTTCCGCTTCTTACACCCACCTCGAGTTTAAAGTGCAACGTTCGAATGAGCAAAAATGATAACAAGTACGTTTTTTTAAAACAGTATAGCTCCTTCATAAAAATAAATCACAAGGTAAGTTTTTTTAAAACAGTATATCTCCTTCATAAGAAAAAAATCACAGAGAAAGTGCCTGTTCTACCACGAGATTGTTAATGAGGATCCCAAAATAAACTATTTTCCACACTTATACTAAGGGGCCAATTACGATGCGGTGCGTAAAGGCTCCGACATTTGGTCGGAGCCTTTACAGCCGCATCGTAATGGGTCATGCGGTTTCCTGTCCAACCGCTTTATTACGATGGAGGCGGTTAGAAAGGAAACCGGCCGGTCATTTTGACTGGCGGACGAGCTCTCTGAGTAATCCTCTTTCCGTCCTTGAGATTACAATGCACGCTTGGAAACCATGTCGGAAAGCGTCTTTGGGGGTGATCCAGCGCTAACAATAAAAATACTTCTCCTATATAACTCGGTCATCCAGGTACAACTATCTCTCCAATACACAGACTATATCCATATGACGGTGGGGCCCACTGACACCGCATATACATTCACTTACTCATTTATTCCCTGGATTACCTCCGTCCTTAACCTAGGAGAAAAAAACAGTAAAACGATTCGCTGGAAGGAGACGGGATACCTCTTTTTAACACGACATAATGTTTCTCATTGCTTTTAAGGTATTCCGCTCATTGGTCGATGGACCAACTAGTAGGAATCAGTTGATGGTGATTAAGACCAGCTCATTCACAATAAACTCTTTAACATTTTACCTTAATTATTGAGCTAAAGAATCACCGAGTCATTTGTTTAAAGATAATAATGTTTATATAAAGTTTTAGAAACAATGCATAAGTTTAAGTTTATTACTCAGATTATTACATTTATCATTATTATAAGAATACATTGAAATTACAATGCATACCTATTGGATGGAAGATAAAGTTTGTCACAGCAAGAACTTCAAAAAGATCTATCTATCTGTCTTGGAAAAATCTAATAGCTCTAAATGAAAACTCTATCATGAATAAAAAGGTTCTTAAAAAGCAGCATCTTATACCTAAGGAAAATAGCAGCAGCAGCTTCGATCATCCGTAGCAGCAGCTCAGCACCCGCAACTCATCTATCAGCAATCTCAGCTCTCTCTTCTCCTAACAGTACGCTCGCTCATCATCATCAAGAAAAATAATACTACTAATAATACCAACCAACCCCTCCCGGAGTAGGTCTTCTTATACCCTAATTCTCGCTTACTAAATAAAATGTTGCCTCTTTATGGCGTGATTCTCTCTCATTGGTTCATTCAAGTCCATATACATTTTTATCAAACTTCCTTGTCTTAACCAGTTCTTTGTGGAATGTCCATGCTTGCATAGTTTCCCACAGTTCATGACATTACTCATCAGTTTCGATCAGTCCAATTTGTATCATTTTCTGATACTTTTTAGGTTGAATAGTTCCGTTTGTCCATTTATTCATTTTGACTTCTCACGCTTCTTGCTGATCATCTTGGCACACATTTGCTCAGTAAGGTCACAATAGCCTTGACCATAGTTCCATCCTAGGCTCTCAGCACGAACACGTGGTCATTCTTTTTCACAGCCTTTCTCCTTTTTCCACACGGCTTCTTGCACATGCGTACTCTAGCTCATGGCGGCCATTTTATATCGCTGCTCAACAGGCCTAAGCGCACTATTTTCAAAGATAAATAAAATATTGTTAAAATAAAGAATATAAACCCTTTCGTTTCCCTCCCGTCTTTCTACGTACCCCAATTAGGTATTACCTAGCAAAAAGCAACATATAAAGCCGTCCCTTACTTACCATCGCTTTATTTTGCCACCACACGTTTTATTTTCAAAGCACAAATCATGCGTTTATTATTTTATTAGTCCGCAAATATTAGATTATGTTAGTCACGTCAACAATTATAAGTAGATTTATTTGCACATAAAATAGCGTGTTACCTTTAACCCTTCACATGTAACATACATTGTTGGTTATTTACTTAAACGAACATGTTTATTAATTAATTTACGTAAATTATTAAGAGGTTAAAAAATTTTCATTTATCCTGCTCCATCAACTCCCCCTTTGGTGATTTTTAATATCACCACAAAACCCAAGTTATACAATTCTCTCAGACAGCATATTTCTTTTATCCATTTGCTTTTGTTAGTTTACACAACTGTATCCCTTTCAACTTGTCTCTTGGTCTTCTTGTACATGTTTTCTTTTATCTCTTCTAACTCTATTTCACCCATTTCTCTCTCTCTCTCCCTTGTTTATCATGTTTTCTTTTTCTATTTTATTCTGTCTTCTTCTTTTCTTTATACATGTAATTACAAGCTTCAGCACTAAAATTATTATGATTATCATGGTTGCTATTATTATAACTTTCCCTATTATTAATCCACTCATTCTTGTTAACCAATTTATTACTGAAGAAAACCCTTTACCAAGTTTTCCAAATGCACTTTCAACCTCCAGTGGAACAAGTTCTTTGTGCAAACTTGTAATATTCGTTATATACTTTTGTATATTTTCACTTTTATCTGGAATGTAAGTGCAACAATGTTGGACTTTCAGCATTCCACAGACTCCACCCTCTTTTGCCAAAAGAATGTCAAGGGCAAGTCGATTTTGCATCACCATAGCTCTCATGGCAACCATCTCGGTATTTACCATCAAGAACCCTCCAGCAGTATCTGTAGATAAACGATCTACCACTGTGGATAATTTCCGAATTTTAAATGCATTCAAAGATATTCCCACTGCTGGTATCAATGCACCAAAAATATCACCTACTATTTCTGAAAAACTTTCCCTTTTTCTACGTGTAAAGGTATTTATCATTTTGTGTGTTCCTTTCTCTTTTCTATCCATATGAAAAATCTTTGGAAAGACCAGGCCTAAATAACATGACCCATACCAATGGTCCGGCAACCTGTAATAAGCCCTATTACCGCAAACATAATAGATCCCTGGAAATATTGGATCTTTTCCCCCTTTGAATCCCCATCCGCCTAAAATTTGATAATTGTCATGGCAAATACTGGAACCCTCAAAATAATTGGCATATCTTGTTTTATTTCTTCTAATGCACAACCTTCCCTGTTGGGGCCAATCCAGAGTCATAGCTGCATTTGTCTTTTTCTTGTCATGATTGTCTTCCTCAAACGCCCAAAGAGGTGTTTTTGTCTCTTCTATCACTTTTCTTTGAAATTTCACTCTTCTTTCTTCAGCCATCTCTAAAAATACTTTTTCTTCCTTCTTTAACTCACAGGTAAGGTTGTATTTAACTATATTATCTAATGTTAAAATCTTATCTTCTATAAAATATTCACCAAACGTTTTTCCCTCTTTTATTTTGTTTAGTTCGGGAGCTACAGAAACTTTCGCAAAAATCTTAACTATGTCAGTGTAATAATATTCTAATCTACCTGTTTTATAAAATAAACTTGCTAAAACACTACATGTTATTCCATATGTCAAAGGAAGGTGATGATAAGTCACACCCTCTGCTACAGACGCAGGCAATTGCATACAAACATAGCAATCTCTTACATCCATTGTTTCTACATACTCATATAATAATTTAGTAAAAACATTCTTTGAAAAATCTGTTATTGATTTGTCTTTATGTAACTCTGCACTACTTTTTAATATAACTGGTTCTTGAGTGTTAGCTCCTTTTTCTTTCTCTGTGTTATTAGACGTTTCTACTACAGCTAAACTAATTGGAATAGTGATTGCTAAAACCACCCATACTGTCATTAATAATCCTGTACAAAAGAAGCACATCTTACACCATCTACTTAAAAACTCACATCTACATTTTCTATCTCTAGTATTCTCCATTTTGTTTTATAACCTTATTTATTTATTTTCAAGAAAATTGTGTCACTACACCTCAGAAATGACTTATTAGCCACTCTCTGCACTCCCAATGTTTTTGTCTTTGCTTGGTACTTTCTTTTAATTCTTTTCAGAATTCTTTCTTTGTCAAATCCAGTATTTTGTCAAGTCCGGTAGAAATTTGTTTAAATTTCTTCAAGTTTGTTGCACTTCACCTTCACCCATTAGGTTTCTTTGTTCTGGGTTCTCGTGAGTGTTCTTTTCTTCTTTGATATCAGTTAAAGCAAGATACAACCATTCAGGTGATCTATACTTCGGATTTACCTTTTTTACTCTTTTCGTTTTCTGCAAATGTTTTCCACCTTGTTTTTTTTGCTCTTTCTGACTTATTTCATTCACTTGTTCAGCACTTTTTCCATCTAACTTTATGATCCTATATCTTAATTTTCTTACTTCGTTGGGCCAATTGTCTCCTTTTCTTGACCTTTTTGCCTCACTTCCTTTTTCCTCTCTTTCTGTTTTCCAAGTTCTTTTTCTTGACTCTAGTTTTTGGTTTCTTTCTTCTCCACTTTCTTCAGACTCTGTTTCAATTTTCTCTTTATTGTCTCTTATTTTAAATCTTATAATTTCATTTTCTTCCTCTACTTGTGGTTCTTTTCTTATCTTCCTTCGTTCACCTACTTCTGTCCCTCCTCGAGGTTCTTCCGAATTTGTGTCAATCTCTCTATCTGCTTTTAAATTTCCCTGTTCTTTTGTTTGGCTATCTGTCCCTATTGCTCCTCGGGGATCTTCCGATTTTTCTAACTTTCTGTTTGAAACTCTCCCTTCTTCATCTATTAATATTATCTCTGAAGGATTTTTACCACAACTTGTACTTGGTTGCTCACTGTTACTATCTTCGTGCTCAGTTTCTTCTCTTATGCTTTCAAATTTCCAATTTCTTTTCAGAATTTCCTCACAATCCGAATGATCTGTATCAGATTCTGAACTGGTATCTGATATTTCCAGATGTCGACTCACATGTCGATCTTCAGGTTCTGGAACTTCCACTATTTCCTCTATTTCTTCTGTCGTTGCACTTGTAGTTGGGTCTTCCAGATGTCGACTTACAGGTCGATCTTCAGATTCTGGCACCCTATTCGGTTCTTCTTCCGTTTCTGATGCTGAACTGTTATCCAATACTTCCAGATGTCGACTCACATGTCGATCTTCAGGTTCTGGAACTCTGATGGTGTGACTGGCATGCACCCAGTGTTTCACTCCTGCACATTTGACTGCAGTGGTTGTCACCAGGATCACCTGTCGTGGTTCGTCCCAACGAGGACCCAAACAGTTTCTTCTCCTGTGGACTTTTATGCGGACCCAATCTCCTGGATTCAAGTCGTGAGCTGGTTTTCTTTCAAGAGTAGTAGCATCCGGTCCAACCTGATGAAACACAGAACGCACCACATCAGCCAATCCTTTGCAATAATCCAGCACCAGATCATCAGTTATAGTCAGTAGTTTGTTGACAGGTACATGTGCTTGTCTCATTGCTCGTCCCATAATTATCTCATGGGGACTGAGTCCAGTTTTCCTTTCCGGAATACTTCTGATTGTCATTAAAACTAATGGCAAGGCATCTGGCCATTTGAGTCCTGTGGCTTGACACATTTTTCCTAACCTGTTCTTAATTGTTCCATTCACTTGCTCTACTATTCCAGAAGCCTCTGGTCTGTATGCACAATGCAGTTTCTGTTTAATACTAAGTGCTTCACAAATCAGTTTAATTAATTCGTTTTGGAAATGTGTTCCTCTATCTGTTTCAATCGTGACTGGAAAACCATACCTCGGAATGAATTCTCGCAGCATAAGTTTTGCTACCGTGATTCCATCATTCCTTCTGGTCGGGTATGCTTCCACCCAAAGGGAAAACAAACAGACGACTACGAGGACATACCTTAGTCTGTTGCTCGGGGGCATTTCTATAAAATCCATTTGCATTCTAGTGAACGGACCTCCTTCTCGTCCTATTGTTCCTAGACTCACTACTGTCTTCCTTCCTGGATTTAACTGTTGACAAATAAGACATCTTTGACAAAGACTCTCAGCTATGGCTCTAAATTTTGGATTATACCATGTTTGTCTAAAAAGTCTGATCATTGAATCTCTCCCAATATGGGCTTGTCCATGGTACATCCGTGCCATGTCAGAAATCATGCTATCAGGCATAACTGGTCTTTCATCTCTGTAAACCCAAACATCATTTTCCTCATGTTTTCTACATCCTGCTTTTATCCATGTATCTTTTTCCTCATCATCTGCTGCTTCCTGTAACTGTCTCACCTCATCCCATGTCTCAACAGGGTTAGTAAAAAGCAAAGGACAAGAAATATGCTCTCTTTCTCGGTTCCTGTTCAAAGAAACCACATTCTTTGCACAGTACTGTGCAATCTCGTCAGCATACTTATTGCCGACAGTTATGTAGTCTTCCCCATTTTTATGTGCATTGCACTTCACAACAGCAATCTGTTTAGGCAGCTGTATCGCCTCAAGCAACTTTTTCACAAAATATCCATTTCTAATTGGCGTTCCTGCAGACGTCAAGAAACCTCTTTGTGACCAAATCTGACCAAAATCATGCACCACTCCAAAACCGTATTGGCTATCTGTCACAATCGTAACCCGTACATTTCTTCCCAACTTGCAGGCTTGAATCAGAGCTATCAGTTCTGCGACTTGGGCAGACCGTATCCCTTTCAGACAAGATGCTTCCATTACAGTTGCTACTGTGCAAACTGCATATGCTGCACTTAGAACTCCATCATTCGTTCTCAAACATGAGCCATCCACGAACAGAATATAATCTGATTCCTTTAAGGGCTCATCTCGTATGTCTGATCTCGGTTTTGTACAATATTCAAGCACATTCAGACAATCGTGATCTACTTCATCCATTTCAATCACACTCTCTTCATTTGGCAATGATGTCGAAGGATTCACATTCATACATCTGTCAATGGTCACATTATCTGCACTCAAAATTACTTTTTCATACCCAGTCAGCCGACTATGTGTCATGTATTGTGTTTTCGTTCTTGTCAAGAGAATTTCCACAGAATGGGGAACATATACTCTCAGTGGATATCCCATCACTATGCCTTCACTCTGTTCCAGACTCACACAAGTAGCAGCAACTGCTTTCAAACATCCAGGCAACGCTTTTGCTACAGGGTCTAAAACAGCAGAAAAATATGCAATGGGTCTTTTCATGGTTCCATGTCTCTGTACCAAGACTGAAAATGCACATCCATCTCTTTCACTGCAATACAACTCAAAGTCTTTCTCATAGTCAGGCATTCCCAATGCTGGAGCTTCACACAATTTCTTTTTCAGCTCTCTGAATGCTTTCATTTCCTCATCATTCATTTCAAAAGGATCTTTAACATCCTTCTTTGTCAGTTTTTGCAACGGTTTGGCGATCAACGAAAAACCGCTTATCCATTGTCGACAATATCCAACCATTCCCAGAAACATTCTTACCTCTCTTTGCGTCATTGGAGCTCTCATTCCTTGAATCATCATTATTCTTTCAGTCGTTACCTTTCGCACTCCTTTCTCAATTTTATGCCCTAAATATTGGACTTCTTGTTGACAAAACTGCAATTTTGATGGGGACACTTTATGTCCTCTTTTGGCTAAATGATTCAGCAAAGCAATTGTATCATTGACACATGCTTCCTTCGTTTTTGATGCCACCAGTAGGTCATCAATATACTGAACCATCACTGACTTTTCTGGCATTTTTAAATCTTCCAAGGATTTCTTTAGAATCTGATTAAAGATTGAAGGGCTTTCTGTGTACCCTTGAGGAATTCGGCACCATGCCAAAATACGCTCTCCAAACCTAAACGCAAATAATGGCTGGCTATCTGGATGCAATGGAATAGAGAAAAATGCATGACATAAATCAATTACTGTGTACCATTCTGCTTCACGTGGAATCTGGTATAGAATCACAGCAGGGTTCGGTACTATTGGGCAACAAGGCACTACAATTTTGTTTACCTTCCTCAAATCCTGTACAATTCTATATGTTCCGTTTGGCTTTTTCAGTCCCATTATTGGCGAATTACATGGACTGCTCATGATTTCTTTTAGAATCCCTTGTTCAACCATTTTATTTATTACTGGCGTTATTCCTTCAATTATTTCTGGTGTCAATTTATACTGGGGCGTATTTGGGTAACTCGTTCCCTCTTTTACGGAGATTTTAACGGGATCTACTTCTTTCATTAATCCTATATCTTCTCCTGTAAAGTCCCACACTTCTTCCTTCACTGTCTTTTTCAGTTCAATTGGGATTTTCTCTGCATCAAATACAGGAAACAAATCATTTACTTCTGGTTCTAAATTCACCAGTGTCATTTTATACAATACATCTTCATCTGGGGTCTGAAATGCAATTCCATCTGGAGTACAATAGATAGTGCAATTCATTTTGCACAATAGATCGCGTCCTAATAGGTTCACGGGACTACAATCGCATACCACAAATCGGTGCATTTCACTAAATGGACCAATCTTTACCTCCACTAATTTAGTAAGAGGCGTCTTAATTTGCTGATTTGATACTCCAACTACTTGGATATGTTCACCTGAGAGAGGAAGGTTTGGAATTTCCACTGACCAAACAGTAGAACGGGTAGCTCCAGTGTCCACAAGGAATGTTACATTTGCACCATTCACTTCTCCATCCACAAATGGACCAGACTGATCTACCTCTAGAGTTGCGCCAAGCACGCACTCTTCCCCTCTCCTAGGCACAGCCAGAAGCTTTCATCCGTTTCATCCTCATCCTGTCGTAACCAATATTGAGAAATGGCAGCTGCACGCGGCAACTGTGTTACCTGCTCTCCTCCGTAGAATCCTGTTTCTGCACTGAATTTCTGTTGGTTAACACTCTTGGGAAGTGGTGGTTGTGGCACCTGACTCTGTTGAGTAACTACCTCACTCTGCACCTGTGGATTTAATGATTGATTTTCCACATTAAGTTTTGGAGGAAATTTACACTCGTTTCTCCAATGCCCTAGCTTTCCGCAGTTGTGGCATGGCCACTTTTTCTTTGCCTCCTCTATGCTCATTTGTCCTTTTCCTTTACCTATATTTGGTCGAAATCTAGCCTGTCCTGCTTCATTACCTGTATTACTCAATTGAGCTTCTTGTTTCTCTGCAACTTTCACCTGTGCCCACATGGCTTTTTCTTTCAATTTACGCTGTCTACTCTCAATATCATCACTGCAATACTTAGCATATCTCAAAACCTCATCGACTGTGCTATTCTGCCAACAAATCATATGCTGTTTAATCATCTCACTTATCTCTGGTTTCAACCCATATACAAATCTATACACAAAATGACTCATATCCTTCTCATTTAGTGTCTCATAACCACTATACTGTTTGAAAACTAACAACAGTCTTTCATAGTAAGCATGCACTGATTCTTTACTTTCCTGCGTGGTTCTGTCTATTTTTACCCAATCTGTTTCTTTAGGTGGAATCTTATTCTTCAAAAAGGTAATTACTTGATCGTACTTTCTCATCACTTCTGGTCCTGGCGCTCCTGTTTTAGCATCCCTTGGATATTCTACAGTTGGCCAATCAATAGTAATCTTACATTCTGTCCACAAATCAGCTGGCACTACTATATCAAACAATCCATCCAAGTCTATCCACAACACCTTTGAAACTTTAACAAATCTCTCCACTTGTCGGTACCATTCTACTGGCTTCTCTCTCAACTTGGGGAAATCATTTGTAAATGACAGTATATCCTGTCTAGTCCATGGAACATGCACATAACTACCTCCTGGAGTTTTTCTCATCGGGTACTCCCTTACAACTGGTTCCTTATCTGTCACTGCAAAAGCCAAAGATGCTTTATCTGTTACTTTCTCATTTTTCTTTATTTATCTACTTCTCCATCTATCCACATCACCCCATTTTCTCAACAAAACAATTAATTCTTTTATTTGGGTCAATCTTCCTGATGTGTTCAGATTCTCTATATCTTTCTCACAAAAATCTACTCTATATGGTTTCTGCAACGTTCTCACTTTTGTAAATTCTACTCCCAGTTCACTTGCTGTCTCTTCTAATTTGTCATGTAAATTTCTAGCTCTCCATGTAAGACTTTTGCACAAAAACATAATCTCATCATCCTGATAATTTTTTTATTTTTCTGTACCAATCGTTCCTAAAATCAATTCTTCCATGTCTATTTTTAACCTAATTACATCTAATGGTTTTACTTCTGTTTCTTTTGTTTTAAGCGTTTTCATCCATTCATTTAACTCATCTTGATTCGGACCTACAGGCGTACTATTTAATTCTATCCAATTGTTACTTCTTTCTGGTGTCCCTGATGCAGACTCCGTTACCATAGGTATTCTCCTGAACTCATTCTCATTTATCGTCAAATTAGTAGGTGGGCTTGGTATATAGGTACTAACAAAATGGTGTGCACCTTCATTGTTCAGTTCCATCCCTTCTCTTTTTCTTTGCAAATGTGAATTCATGGGAATCACTAAAGAACGTTCATCAATTTTCTGATTCTCAAAAATTGGCATTACTGGACCTATCGTTACTGGTACAGTTACAGCTTCCATATTCTTTGTCAATTCTCTTATTTTCTCAGTCAATTCTCTTGTGGCTTTTGCTAATTTAGTTGCATTGTCACTTTCTATCTTCATTTTGTGAAGTTTTTAATTGATCTTGTGACCTATTTATCTCATCTCTTCGTTCGGGAATTTTATTCCTCCCAGTTTCCATTAGTGGTGCATTAGGTGTCACCACCGCAGAAGTCTGTTGGTATGGAGGCGGGTTTCTGTTTAAAATATCTTCCAGCAATTCGTCGTCCGTTTCACTACCACCATACCCATATTTTTCTATAACTACATGTTTCTTTTTCTCTGTACACTTTCTCTTTGCTTCTTCCTCTACTGTAAAAGCTGGAAACAAACCTCCTGTCATATTAGCACATCTCCAACGCTTTATTCTGTCCTCATGATTTACTCCCCATAACCTTCCAGGCACAAACTCATGATTCTTTAATCCTCTGAATCTCTCTCGTTCATACATCTCATCTTCCCATTCAGTTAAAGCTTCAAACTGTGTCGGTCTAGGTCTAGGTTCTAACATTGCCATCTTCTCTCTCAAATTCCGTAGTACAGCTAAATTAAATGATCCACTCTCAGGGAAAGCCAATGCTCCATCATTCTTGGTATATTTTGTCCAATTTTCTAACCATATGCATGTATGATATCCATATTTCAGCATCATGTGCGAAGCTGGTGATTTCGGCGGAGGAATTACTTGTCCCTCTCTAGTCACTACCTTTTTGTCTTTCTTAAAGAAGTTCTTAACTTTCGACATCCACGACGTTTTCTCTCTACCATATTCATAATACGACATGATTCACAATCGCTTTCTCTCCTCAAACAATCCACAATTCAACACTGTTCTCTATGCGTTATTCCAACCAATACTAGCGTGACTCACACCAACACCCAAATCATAAACTTCCACGTCACTAGTCTATTCGACCAATACTAGCGCGACTCACACCAACACTCCAATCACAGCAGTTTCTGTCTACAGCGCACTGTCCAATCCCAGCGCGGCTTTTGTCTACGTCAGCTCTGCTCTTGACTCTGTATGACTAGCGCACTGTCCAATCCCAGCGCGGCTTTTGTCTACGTCAGTTCTGCTCTTGACCCCTCCTTTACAAAATTTATCGGCAATTTCTTTTTCAACAATTCTTCGTTAGTTACAACATTTAAAACACATTTCCATTGTCTGATTCACTAAACAGAAGAGATAGTTTTGTCCATTTACACAAGAATTCTGTATTTTCCAGTAGGCAGCGCTTACCTCTACCCTACCACAGACTTTTCCCGTTTCGCCGATAAAGTAGCACTTCCCTCTACCTTACCCTTCTTTCAAGCAAGCGGTAAACCCGTTTCTCTGGGGATAAAACACCTGTGGAGTCTATACTGCTCCTGAGAATTAAGGCCAGAGTTTCACAAGAAAACCGATCACTATTTCACTTACACACCTTTTATGCGGAAAATGTCCCTATCATAACACAACCTGTGTTATCACCAATATGAACTCAGACAATGCACTATTCCATGTGACTTCTCTTGCCACACGTGTTCCACTTCCTACTTCCCGGAAGCATGAAAACTTACATATAACATAACGCGACTCAACATAAAGTGTTAGACATGAACTTATCAATAATCAATAATCACCAAACTAATCTATAGTAACCATAACTCTGCTACCAAGAAATCTGATCCAGCGCTAACAATAAAAATACTTCTCCTATATAACTCGGTCATCCAGGTACAACTATCTCTCCAATACACAGACTATATCCATATGACGGTGGGGCCCATTGACACCGCATATACATTCACTTACTCATTTATTCCCTGGATTACCTCCGTCCTTAACCTAGGAGAAAAAAACAGTAAAACGATTCGCTGGAAGGAGACGGAATACCTCTTTTTAACACGACATAATGTTTCTCATTGCTTTTAAGGTATACCGCTCATTGGTCGATTAGACCAACTAGTAGGAATCAGTTGATGGTGATTAAGACCAGCTCAATCACAATAAACTCTTTAACATTTTACCTTAATTATTGAGCTAAAGAATCACTGAGTCATTTGTTTAAAGATAATAATGTTTATATAAAGTTTTAGAAACAATGCATAAGTTTAAGTTTATCACTCAGATTATTACATTTATCATTATTATAAGAATAAATTGAAATTACAATGCATACCTATTGGATGGAAGATAAAGTTTGTCACAGCAAGAACTTCAAAAAGATCTATCTATCTGTCTTGGAAAAATCTAATAGCTCTAAATGAAAAATCTATCATGAATAAAAAGGTTCTTAAAAAGCAGCATCTTATACCTAAGGAAAATAGCAGCAGCAGCTTCGATCATCCGTAGCAGCAGCTCAGCACCCGCAACTCATCTATCAGCAATCTCAGCTCTCTCTTCTCCTAACAGTACGCTCGCTCATCATCATCAAGAAAAATAATACTACTAATAATACCAACCAACCCCTCCCGGAGTAGGTCTTCTTATACCCTAATTCTCGCTTACTAAATAAAATGTTGCCTCTTTATGGCGTGATTCTCTCTCATTGGTTCATTCAAGTCCATATACATTTTTATCAAACTTCCTTGTCTTAACCAGTTCTTTGTGGAATGTCCATGCTTGCATCGTTTCCCACAGTTCATGACATTACTCATCAGTTTCGATCAGTCCAATTAGATCATTTTCTGATACTTTTTAGGTTGAATAGTTCCGTTTGTCCATTTATTCATTTTGACTTCTCACGCTTCTTGCTGATCATCTTGGCACACATTTGCTCAGTAAGGTCACAATAGCCTTGACCATACTTCCATCCTAGGCTCTCAGCACGAACACGTGGTCATTCTTTTTCACAGCCTTTCTCCTTTTTCCACACGGCTTCTTGCACATGCGTACTCTAGCTCATGGCGGCCATTTTATATCGCTGCTCAACAGGCCTAAGCGCACTATTTTCAAAGATAAATAAAATATTGTTAAAATAAAGAATATAAACCCTTTCGTTTCCCTCCCGTCTTTCTACGTACCCCAATTAGGTATTACCTAGCAAAAAGCAACATATAAAGCCGTCCCTTACTTACCATCGCTTTATTTTGCCACCACACGTTTTATTTTCAAAGCACAAATCATGCGTTTATTATTTTATTAGTACGCAAATATTAGATTATGTTAGTCACGTCAACAATTATAAGTAGATTTATTTGCACATAAAATAGCGTGTTACCTTTAACCCTTCACATGTAACATACATTGTTGGTTATTTACTTAAACGAACATGTTTATTAATTAGTTTACGTAAATTATTAGGAGGTTAAAAAAATTTCATTTATCCTGCTCCATCAGGGGCCCCCAGCAGGGCCCCCTTGGGTGCACGTCCTCCAGTTGGAGGCCGAGGAGGCACCTATGGTGCCCCCCTGATGATCCCTGCACCTTGTGGCAGGCACCTTCCTGCCATGGGGTGCAGGGATGAACTGCACTTCCCATTTTACTCTGGGAGCATACATCACGGCCGGTTTACGGCCGGAATACTTGCTCCCATAGTAAAATATAGGAATGTGACAGAACAGTGTGCGGTCGCATCCTAATGGGGTGGTCGGGACCGATGACCGGGTATCGGTTGGTCCTATGACCGATGCGGTGTCGGGCAGAAGTGATTCTGCCCAACATCGTAATGACTCCCTAAGTTTAAGACCTGACATACTTGGTGTGGTATTCCCCCAACAGTTTTACCTTCACCCCCCACAACCCCCCTCCCCATTTTTGCTTAACTTGTTTCTGTTGGCATTAGGACTTTGTGCACTTTACCCCTGCGAACAAGAGGTAAAGCGTTGTGCTCTCTCTTTAAAAAAATGTGGCCTAGCCTAATTGCAGCACTTAATTTGCTTAAAAGACCCCAGTAAATGATTCTACATGTACCCAGGGTCCCTAAATGTAATCCTACTGGTGGGTTGCAGCACTCATGTGCAGCCTTGTACAGCATGTCTCAGGTCTGCCACTGCAGCCTGTAGTGAAGTTTTGAACTGCCATTTCGACCTGGCATAATAAACCTTTTTCTATGCCTAAAACCTCCTTTTTAATACTTATAAGTCGCCCCTAAGGTAGGCCCTAAAATATCTTACAGCAGGGCACATGGTATGTTTTTTACGTTCTGACAATGAAAACTTTTGAAGTCGTTTTTCACTGCGGTACGGCTATCTCTCCCATTGACTAATACTGGGATACCTTATTACAATTAATGAAGGTAACCTCAGTTTCGGAAAAGATAGAAAGATGCTTCCTCCACTCATCTGAATTGTAATTTATAATCCTCTTTAATAAACATGTTGGATTTTAAGTTACAATTCTGAAAATTTCACTTTTAGAAAGTTGGCATTTTTCTGCTTAAACATGACCATGAATGGCTCCCCTGTGGAGAGGATTCCTTACATAGATGAGGGTAAAAGGGCCTTGGATGTGGGGCAAGGTGTTCCTTTCCTGAGCCAGATGTACTGTGGGACAGTACTCAGCCCTTCCTGAGCCTCAAAGTATAGTCTTGGGGCTTTACCCAGCCCCTTCCTCATTTCTAAGGGCTACCTGCCCTGCCACTGATAAATGCAGCTCACACCAAGGCCTGCCTGCCTGGTCCTTGCTACCCTGGACAGTTTGGAGCCAAACCCATGAATAGGGGAAGGTTAGACAAAGGAGGTCTTGCCCTATCCACATGCTGGCACTGGGTATATGAATAGCAGCAGCATCAGAACCTCTCATTAGAACACCCCTGGACATATGGATGATTCAAAAGAAAGACTGCCCTATTATCTTCTTTTTTTTTTTTTTATTGATTTTCACAACTTCTTGTACAAAATACAATTACAGAAAGCCAAAGGAGTATGGATAATAATGCAATATTGGCATACATTACGACGTGATCAAATTTAACAATATACAAAACATACCTACAGGACATAACTTACTCGTGACTATTACTGAAGAATGTGTGGGCAAAAAAAAAAAAAAGAGGAATTAGACAGACTGACTTCATTACATACAGCACATGGCATACATGGTTACGTAGCATCAGCTTCACGTGGATCAGGTTGAGTGGCAGAGCGCAAATATGTTAATAAGGGCTCCCATATGTCACTTGGACGCGAGGACGATGGCAACTCCTCCGCATACAGGACCAAATTTTCTCTGCAAAGTGACAGATCTTTAAGCCACTGTTCCACTTTGGGGCTCAGTGTACTATCCCACACCATCGACACCCGTCGCTTGGCAATAAGCAGTGCTACTCGCACCAACCTGCCTATGGTAAGACTGCCCTATTATCTAAGGAAGGAAGACCGGATCTCCTTGCCTTGAACCCAGGCACCTCAGAATGGACTCCAAGGGTCAGTTAGCTGACCTCCTGTTTGAGTTACAGGAACATAACAAGCTCCCAGAGCCCCCCCACCCCCAACCCCCACAATTGTGCAGCTGACCAGCACCACCTGGACCTGAATAAGCCCTGCTGCTGGCCTCTGCTGGAGTGAGTCCTGATCCCGAAGAGATGCCCACCAGGTCCTGGACCCTTGGCTGGCATCAGAGTGTACTCGTCCTGAACTCCAGGTGAAAGTCCAGGAGTTTTAGGTGCCTTGAGACCGCAAATGGATTCTTCACGCCAAGAAACGACTGTCCGCAACAGCCGCCAATGCAAAGCTGCAGCTATCAACGTTTGCGACAGCAACAACTGTCGTGAAGCTTCAGCGACGACCTACTCTTTGCGCTAAACAATGACTGCTTGCATCAACTGCCAACACAAAGCCCCAGCAGTAACCTGCTTCTCGTACCGACCTCCTTGTGGCCCCGCCAACGCAAGGCTCAGCCAAAGCTCCTCGCGTAGACATGGACTCAGAGAAGATAAACTCCTCTCCAGGGCAAATCTGGTCCCTGTATCCAACCCTCGCTCCATCATGGTCAGCCTGAACTTGTGACTTTGACCCGGTCCAGCACGGCCAGATACCCACAATGTCGCTTTGTGCGTTTTGGCGCGTTTTTCACATAGAACTTTAAAAACCCATTACTCCAGTTCTACGTATTGGATTTTTGTTGTTTTAGTGTAATTTTATTTATTACATTTTACTCTTTTCACTTTATTACTGTTTGAGTGCTGCATAAATACTTTACACATACCCTCTAAGTTAGGCCTGAATTATTTTGTGCCAATCTATAAGAGGGTTTAGCACAGGTTTATTTGGTGAAGCGGCGACTCTTCCGCTATGGTGGAAGAGCGTCGCCTCCCCTGCTGAGAGCCAGCTGAGGTCTTATTGTCATTTTATTTTTCCCGTTTCCCTCTAGAGCCAGCCAAGTCTGTGCGGGGTGGGGCCATGACAGCAGGGGAGGAGTAGTGCACACTGTAAGTGCGCATGATGGTTTGGCCGGCCATCTTAGGCCGGCCAAATGTCATGCACACTTAAGTTTCTCCAACCCAGCTGAGTTGCACAGCCGGGTTGGAGAAACAACAAAGACTCCAAGGCACTGTCTGAGCGGCAAACCAAGCTGCTCAGACAATTCCTGGCGCAGCTCTCATGATATTGAAAGCATGCGCCGGGATTGGGTGGGGAGCCTGTGCTGGTGTCCCAGGGACTGCTGGGACACCATCAGGAGAGGAGAGGAGCACCGAGGCAGCAGGCAGAGTCAGAACAGGTATGTTTTTTAAAATTATAATTATTTCCCTAATCCCCCGTCCCATACTGTCCCCCCTCCCCTGCCCCCCACTAGAGTTTTGCGGCGGCCGCCACTGATTTAGTGATTTTTGTGGGTCACCCTGAATAGATTGTGTTTATTACTTGAGTGGGGCTCTCAACCCTCTCAACTAATAACACAATTTCTTACACCAAAGAATCACAAATGCAATGTTTATATTGTGTTTAATAATGAAGTTCTGCTAGTTTGACATGAGTGAGGCTTTAGGCCTACTCGTGTTTTCAGTTTGCACATTTTAATGTGTGTGGTTGACAAACTGATCTTCCATTACGCTGACAATGTACCAAGGGGTTTAGACTTGACTTTCAGGTTTCATATTAATTGTACGAAATTCAGTCAGCCTAATGGTCTGCCTGCACCTTAAGACTTATCAAATGTAATGTTTTCTTTTCCGGATGTTCCTGGAGCGGACAGATTTTGCAGCTGTATACAATTCAATGTCGATTCCTTGTGAAGGAGATGCTGATTCGGTATTTTGAATGTTGTATTGTTTTCCGTGTAAGGCATAGTGCAGAATATTCTTTAGAAGTAGGGTAAATGTTAAGGCTACATTGTGATGTGTTTTTTATTTACCTATTGGTTGTGATATGCAACTTTTTGTGTCACACTACAGTGACTATACAGTGTCTCTGTCTAGAAATGTATAAATGTTCCTGATTCTTAGACACCAGAGCCCATGTTGGTCTGTTTATCACTCTCTTCCTTCTCTCCTGACTAACAGAGCATTACTTATTATAAATGCTCCTTGGTTTTCATTTGCCTTGTGCTGGACCGTGTTCGGTGCTGGATATTGACTAGATTAGTTCCCAGCTTAGTTTTCACTGCCAATGATTTTACATTTATTTGTATTTTGAACATATTTAAAAGACTGACCAACCAATATCTTTTGCCTTCTGTATTGACTCATACGTTTTTATTAACCTTCATGGTTTGTGAATTAAAACCCTGTCTCATGTGGATTTTCCTAAGTGTTTTGTCTCCGGGTTAATCTATGTTAAAAGTAGAGCTCTCTGCTTGAACAGAATCACACATAGCACCGATCCATCAGTCAGCCCTTTGGATGTGAAAAGCACCAGTAAGATCTACACACACTAACACGAAGATCACACAGGTCACAGGCTTGCAACTACAGCAAAACAAAAGTGCCGTTTCAATTAAAACAAACACAGACTGTCCATAAACAGTGCTCTGATGGGTGGTATATAGAAAGGGACACTAGATCGCAAACCGCCTACTACCTAGATGGTGAGGCAGAGGGAAGAAACAAAAAAAAACTAGAGGTGGAGAGAGGACTGAAACTAAAAGTTGTGCTGCTTACACCCTCCTCAAGTATAAAGTGCAAACTGTGAAGGAGGAAAAAAAATTCCAGGTAAGTTTTTTAAAAACTTCTCCTCCTTTTCATAAAAATAAAGGCAGTAAATCACAAAGAAAGTGCAAATTCCCCATGAGATGTGCAAGCACTTACCCAAAGATCACACAGGCCCAAGCTTGCACTTGCAGCAAAACAAACGTGCCGTTTCAATAAAAACACCGACGCATTGCTGCTGTCCATAAATAGTTCTCAGATGGGCGGCACATAAAAAGGGGCACTAGAGTGCAAACCGCCTACCACTTAGATGGCGGGGCAGAGGGAAGAAACACAAACTAGAGGTGGGTAGAGGTATGAAATGAAACATTCTGCTACTTACGTTAACCTCGAGTTTAAAGTGCAACACGCAAAGGAGCAAAAGTGCTTCCAAGTAAAAAAAAAATTAAAACACAATATATGGTCGACATCATCCACCAAAATGATCCTTGACTATTCAGTCAAATTACTACAACTAGAGACAAGTGATGAACCCGCTACCTCGAGGAGAACAACATCCTGGACCCTTCCCAGTCCAGCTTCCGCAGCAACCACAGCACCGAAACCGCCCTCATCGCCGCCACCGATGACATCAGGACCCTGCTAGACAACGGAGAAACAGCAGCCCTCATCCTCCTGGACCTATCAGCCGCCTTCGACACGGTCTGCCAACACACACTACGAACACGCCTTCACGACGCCGGGATCCAAGAGAAGGCCCTGGACTGGACTACATCCTTCCTTTCCGGCAGAACACAAAGCGTCCGCCTCGCCCCCTTCCGATCCAAGGCCACCAAGATCATCTGCGGCGTACCCCAAGGCTCCTCCCTCAGCCCAACGCTGTTCAACATCTACATGGCACCCTCGCCCACGTCGCCCGACAGCACAACCTCAACATCATCTCCTACGCCGACGACACCCAGCTGATCCTCTCCCTCACCAAAGACCCTCACACCGCCAAAGCCCACCTCCACGAAGGAATGAAGGCAGTCGCCGAATGGATGAGGACCAGCCGCCTGAAGCTGAACTCGGACAAGACGGAGGTCCTCATCCTTGGTTCCAACCCTTCAGCCTGGGACGTCTCCTGGTGGCCAACATCACTGGGAACAGCCCCGCCACCCACCGACCACGTACGCAACCTAGGGGTCATCCTCGACCCCACCCTCTCCATGACTAAGCAGGTCAACGCCGTTTCCTCATCCTGCTTCAACATCCTCCGAATGCTCCGCAGGATCTTCAAGTGGATCCCCACCGAAACAAGAAAAACAGTCACCCAGGCCCTCGTCACCAGCAGGCTGGACTACGGAAACGCCCTCTATGCAGGAACGACGGCTAAGCTCCTGAGACGGCTGCAACGCATCCAGAACGCCTCTGCACGTCTTATCCTCGACATCCCCCGACGCAGCCACATCACACCCCACCTGAGAGACCTGCACTGGCTCCCTGTCAACAAGAGGATAACCTTCAAGCTCCTCACCCACGCACACAAAGCACTCCACAACTCCGGACCAGCCTACCTCAACAGACGACTCAGCTTCTACACCCCCACCCGCCAGCTCCGCTCGACCAGCCTCGCCCTCGCCACAGTCCCCCGCATCCGGAAAACGACCGCCGGCGGCAGATCCTTCTCCCACCTCGCCGCCAAGACCTGGAACACCCTCCCCACCAACCTCCGACAGACCCAAGACCTACTGGCCTTCAGAAGACTCCTCAAGACCTGGCTCTTCGATCAGTAGCAGCACCACCCCCCTCTTCCCCCAGCGCCTTGAGACCCTCGCGGGTATGTAGTGCGCTTTATAAGTGACATGATTGATTGATTGATTGATTGATGAACATGCTGCCTTGTGGCATTGAGCAGATTTCCCAATTGCAATAAGAGTCTTTTGTCGCTCAAGTGACATTAATGTTTTGGGACATGCCATTAACAAGGGGAGTTAGCCTTGGCATCCAAAACAATAGGAACACATTGTTTTCGAAAGTGCTGGAACGAAAAAAAAGGAACTTAACAGAGAATTATGAATAGCAAAAAAATCCAACCCCACCACAGGCAAAAAGAACAGTTGCAAAATCTGAGAAAGAAACATAAAAAGGTAATCTGGGCGGCAAAAAGTGACTAATACCATGTCTGGGAAACCCTCCTAGTTGTTGCCAATAGGTAACAAAATGTTAAGGAATTCTGGTCAATTCTTAATAAACTGGAATTTGCCTAACTATAGCTATCCTCCGTTCCGTCGTATGTCCGAGTTTACTACCCCCCCCCCCACCCTGCCCCTCCCCCGCCCCACCTCACCGCCCCGCAGCACGCCCTATGCGAGCCGCCACTGCATATTACTGAAGGGTCCAACAAATTCTTAGAAATCTAAGAAATATCTGGAGTCCCAATTTCCCAAACATTCTATATCCTAAAATCTCTGAAAAGAAAAATGAAAGCTTGAATGCACTTTTCTTAGGTAAGGAATAACTTAATATCTATTTTCTGTTGGTAATTATTTGTACAGTGGAAGCAAATGTATTTCTTTCCTGACCAAGCTCTGTCTGCAAAATCAGTTTTAGCCTATTTATATCTGCAGGTTTTAACTTGTATGGATTTCTTCCCACACTCGACAGTCTGTCTTATCTGTTGTAATTAATGTGCCTTTTCTCTTCATAATGACTTTTTTTTAAACTGTAAAGGCTTTGTTAACCATTCAATAAACTATTTAATCAAAATGTTAATATTGTGCTAATGCATATATGGTGGATCAACTTGCTTCGGTTTCATGAGGCTGGATACTGATCTGTGGCTGTAGGATATACTGATGATGTATCAGTGGCAATGACTTCTGTCGTTGCCTAGGAGGTAGGGTGCTCTCCATCATCTCCTCCATTGGTGTTGGAGAGATTTCAGTAGAAGGCAGGACTCCAGTGTCAACTTCTCTTCTGAGAAAGTTTCTCTTTGTATGCTAACCTTCTGTCGTATCACCTTTTATGAATATCTTAAAAGCTGCATCAAGGGACACTCATAGCATTCATTTGCTCCTGGATGACAAGCCGTATTTTCTTCTTAGTGGCCTCACGAACAGTTAGGTGATGTCGAAATAGAGGGCATTGCTGTAGTCGTCTGCTAGTAATGAGAGCTTGCATGATAGACCCTCGGGTGCCAAGCAGGAGCCATCTGAAAAATTTACTTGAGTAGCATGAGGGTGTAGAAGCAGTTGGGCTGAAGCCCAGATAAAGGAGTCTTTTCAGAAAAAGACCACTTCAATTTTATCACTGTTGAGTTTTAAGGAGTCGATTTTCATCCAGTCCCTGACCTTGGACATGCAGCTGATAAAATTTGCTTGGGTGTTCGAGGTGTTTTCTACTAGGGAGAGGATGAGCTGGGTGCCTTCAGTATATGAGATGATGATGAGTCCAAGTGTGCGGATGATGTTGGTGAGAGGTGTCATGTAGATGTTGAAGCTGTGGAAGAATGTGGTGTTCAGAGAGGAGCCTTCAGGGACACTGCATATCAAGTTGGAAGCAGCAGATGAATAGAGAGCTAGGCTGACTGTTTGAGTGAGTTCTGAGAGGAAAGAGCTGTTCCATCGAAGGGCTGGGCTGCAAATTCTGGTCCTGTGGAGGCATTGGAAAAGAATGGAGTGGGAGATGATGTGAACGCTGCAAAGAGGTGTATTAAGGTGAGTGCCACTGTGTTCCCCTTGTGCATGATGAGGTGGATGTCATAGGTGGCAGCGAAGATGGCTGTCTCTGTGTTATGGTTGGGCCTGAATTTGAATTGGCAAGGGTCCAGGAGGTGGCTTGCACTGAGGTGTTTGCCAGTCTGGAGTTCACAAGCTTCTGTGTACCACCTTGCTTATGTAGAGGGGGTTCTTAGGAACACCAGTGAGTCTGTGCAAGAGATGATTCATGCGTTGAGGTTTGTGATGGAGCATTGAGGTCGCTGTGGTGGGATGGGTGCCGTGACTGAAGCTCAGTGATTCAGATGTCTTCAGAATCTTGTTGCAGTTGCACCTGAGTGTGAGTGGTTCTCCACTGATTGAGCAGGTGCAGGCTGAAGCAGACGAGGGTGTGGTTGGTTGAGGTGAGCGGGATGGGCTTGTCCACCAATCTTGTTGGGGAAGTTGATTAAGATAGGGTCGAGTAGGTGTCCGGGCTGCATCAGTGTGGTTGTTCACTCATTAGGTGAGTACTAATATGCTCAGGACTTCCAGCAGATTGGTGCTGTTGGGGTTGGTCCGGTCCTCTGGGTGAAAGTTTTGGTCACCTAGTAGAATCAAGGAGTTGCATGCGAGTGCCAGAAGGGTGATGAGATCCACAAGTGTGACGACAAAATTAATCTTTTTTCAGGGGACCAGTACAGTAAGACCCCTCCTCGTATGGTGGTGCTCGAGATGCAGAGTTTGAAGGCCATGTGTTCTAGGTGTTGACTGAGATGATGAAACTGTTGATATACTCTTAGTAGATGATCATGAGGTCACCTCTGAGTTTCTTCGTACTGTCTTGTCTTGAGATCTTGTATCCTTAGGATGAGGGGAGGCACTGCAATGCCTGGAGTGGATGTTGGGGAAAAACAAGGTTTTGGTGAGGAACAGTATGTCAGGAAAGAGGCCATGCAGGTGATCCCAAACTTCTGTGACATGTTTGGTGAACGAGCTGGTGTGTGGTGCATGGTGGTGTCTGCTTTGGTGTGGTTGTGTATGCGATGCTCGGTGAAGGTGGAGGTCGGTGGGTGTGGGTTAGGGGAGGCACAGGAGAAGCGGCAGGAAGGGCAGGAGAATGCATCTTCGGCTTGTGTGGAGGAGAGCTGGGTGCATCCCGAAACTGGAGCATGGAGTTCAAGGCAAGTAGGTCTTTGGTCGGGCAGCATCCCAGGCTGGGGTCCTGGTGCTGGGCACAGTCGTGGCGCAGATGGGCTCTTACGGACTTGACTTTGGCATGCCAGGAGCATGCCTGAAGCATGGCCATGATGCAGTCATTATTAAGAACGTTTGGAGTGGCAGTGGGCTGGGCTATTGTTCTTGGTATGTAGGGCAGGAAAGGCGGGCGGATGCAGGAGCACAAGGTAAGTGGAAAAGCACAAAAGAGTGAAAAAAGGCAAAAAAAAGGGCAGAGCAAGCACAAGGGAAGACGTGACTGTAGAGAGTAAAGATTGAAAAGTAGTGAATGAGCAGTGCAAAAAGTGAGAAAGAGCAAAACAGGAAAAAAGTGAGAAAGCGTGAAAAAGAGTGGAAATGGGGTACATTAGGGCAAAAGTGAAAAAGAGTAAACCAGGGCAAGTGACAGAGTGAAAAACAGGGCAAAAGTGAAAAGGAGCGAGCATGAGGCAAAAGTGGAAGTGAAAAAAGAGAGAGAAAAAGGGAGCAGAAGAGAGTAATAGAGGGAAAAAGAAGACCAACTAGAGGTCAGAGGTAAATAAAGTGAGGTAGGTTTGGGGGCCTTAGTTGAGTACAGGTCAGAGGGCAAGGCAATTCAGCAGGTAAGGTGTTCAGGCAGGGCAAGCCAGTGCCTTCGAATCCTTATATTTTTGCTGACCCTATATATTTGCTGAGGTTTGATCCTTGTGTACTTTACCCCTGCTAACCAGTAGTAAAGTGCTTGTGCTCCTCCTTTAAACATGGTTGAATTGGCATATTCCTAATTGGTATATTTATCTTGCCTATAAGTCCCTAGTATATGCTACAAAGTGTACCCAGAGCCTGGAGGTTAAATGCCACTAGTGGACTACTGCAAAAAGAACAATTGCTGGACAGAATGCTGTTCAATGTCAAACATTCACCCCAGTACAGAGATAAGTGGCCTAAATCCGTCGTTTTTTGCTCCCCACGTTATTTCAGTTTAAACCCAGCCATATGCAAATCAGTCTTGACCCTGTTCCCCATGTGATCAGTCCAGCCCGAACTGCCAGGCCAGGTTCTCCCTGGACCGGAAACAAGCATCCTAGGACCGGTTTCGGGGTTTCACCCCTCATCAGCCATGCTAGCTTGACTCCAGAGGCATGGAGAGCACGGGACCCACGTCTGGACATACCCGTCCCACTCGGGGTGAAAAATGCAAAATGAACAATTGATGGACAGAATGCGATCAATGTCAAACATTCACCCCAGTACAGAGATCTAGGCCTAAATCCATTGTTTTGTTGCTCCCCACGCCATTCCAGTTTAAATTACTCCAGTGGCATGGAAAGCACGGGACCCAAGACCATCAATTGTTCTTTTTGCACTAGTGGACTGCAGCACCTTTTCCGCCATGCACTACAGTGATAGTGCAAACATGGCTTCAAGCCTACAATTGTAGCATGACGGTAGCAGTGTAAAAACTGCAATTCAACCTGTCAAAATAAACCCTTTAGACAGGTCAAAACCTCCCTTTTAAATATTATTACGTCACCCCTATGTAGGTCAAGGAGTCCACAAGGCAGGGTGCATTATATTCAAAAGTAGGCTATGCAGACATTAAGGATCTGATTACGATGTCGGTCGGAAAGACACCGACCGCTGCTCGGAGGCTTTCTGACCGACATGGTAGGTTTAAAGTCGACTGTTGTATTATGACGACAGCAGTCAGAGTTTAAACTGGCAGGTGCATCTGACGCGGTTCTGACGGGCTCGAAGAGCCCTTGGACCAGTCGGAAAGTGCTCATAATCCCTTAAGGAAGGCATTTCCGCCGTCAGGATTATGATGTCGGTTTCAGACAGCCAATCCATGTCAGACTTTAAGATATGGATTGGCTGTCGGAAACTGACTTTGGGGCCCCCTAGCAGGGCCCCCTTCCCCCCTGGCGGGTGAAGTGCCGGCCACACAGTGCAGGGATGTTTACAAACTTCCATTTTTCAATGGGAGACTGTGCTGCGGGCGGTTTTGGGCCGCCACACAAGCGCCCATTGAAAACTGGAAGTTACCGCACCATGTGCAGTCACATCCTAATGGGGTTGTCGGAAACACCGATCTATGGTCGGGGGGGTTCCTTCCCCAAAACGGTGTCGGTTGGAGGCAACTCAGACCGACATCGTAATTAGGCCCTTCCTGTTAACATGTCCTTACAGTGACTAGCACCTAAAAGCTGTCTATCTATCCTATGTAGAAATCCAGAGTACAATTAAAATACTAATATTGTACCTTAGGAACTGGACTCTCTAGAAAAATAATCAAACAGCTATTTTTTATTAGGTATTAAAAATACAAATCCATTGTGAAGTCAGATTTTTAATAAACAGTAAGGGAAAGTAACTTTTAGAAAGTTACCTTTTTCCTGCTTGACATTCCTGGAGGCTAATTTGCATTGGCTCTCCAGCTTCTCCCAGCCAATAACTAGCCTTAAATATGTGTGAATGGCTGTGAAATGCCTCCAAGGAGCAAACAACAGACTGACCTCAATGGGCAGAGATGACTCCACTGAACTCCACAGAATACGCACTGTGAGGGCTGTGGACATCCTTTTTGACACTACAGGGTTAGATTTACGATTCCTACACACGTCTAAGCAACAGTAGGGAAATTGCTGGACTTTGGAGGGGTTAGATTTACTAATCCTACTCCACTCTAAGCAATAGTAAGGAAAGTGTTGGATTTTAGAGGGGCTAAATTTACTATTCACACTCTATCTAGGCAACAGTAGGGAAGGTGTTGGAGTGTGGAAGGGTTAGGTTTACTATTCCCACTCCAATCTAATCAATAGTAGGGAACGCTGAGGACTTCAGAGTGGTTAGAGTAACTATTCACACTCCAATATAAGCAACAGTAGGAAGGGTGTTATATTTCAGATGGGTTAAATTTAATATATTTCCACATGAATCTAAGCAACAGTAGGAAAAGTGTTGGACTTCGGAGGGTTGGAATTACTATTCCCACTCCACTCTGAGCAACAGTAGTGAAAGTGTTGGATTTCAGAGGGGTTAAATTTACTATTCACACTCTAATTTAAGCAACAGTGGGGAAGGTGTTTGACTTTGGAGAGGATAGATTTACTATTCCTACTTCAATATAGGCAAAGGTAGGGAAAGGGGTGGACTTCAGAGAGGTTAGATTTACTATTCCCACTCAAGTCTAAGCAACAGTAGGGAAAGTGTTTCACCTCGGATGGGTTACATTTACTATCCCACTCCAATCTAAGCAACAGTAGGGAATGTGTTGGACATCAGACAGGTTACATACATCATTCCAACACATAATCACTTATTGTTAGAAATGGGGGTCTCTAGTTGGCAATGGCTGGCCACTGTCCAAGTAGGGACCCTTCTTCCTAAGTCAGAGTGAGAGGGCTACCCTCTTAATACCCCTGCTCAACCCTGTGGTAACGTAGCACGAGCAGGTAGGCTTATCTCAGAGGCAGGGTGTGAAGCATTTATGATCATACACAGTAACACAGTGAGGAACACTACAAAGGGACACCACACAAGTAGTTATTATAAAAAATAAGTATCTTTATATAAAGGCAGATTTATCACAAGACCAATAACTGTAAAAGCCACAATACTGTCAAAAATAGGATAGCTGTTGAAGGGCTGTCAAAAATAGTTCAAAGGTTGCAAAAATAAGGTTCAAGTTCAAAGCAGTGGTCTCTGCGACCCTTTCTTTCACAAAGTACCTGGGTTTAGTAGCAAAACCAACAAAGTGTCGCAAATAAGCTGTAGCGATGATTCTCGGCACGCGAGGCCGGCGATGCGTTGAAATCCTTGCCGCAAGGGAGGATGATGCGCCGATCTGCGGGATGCGTGCGGAGACGATGCGACAAACTTCTGCACGCTGGACCGCCGATGCGATGACTTTCTTGCCGCGTGGGAGAAGTCGATGCGGTGATCCTGTTGCACTGTGCGATCGTGTTGCGATGCGAAGACAAGACGCTCCGCGAGGGAGCGACGAAATTCGGTGCGATGCGATCAAAGTGGCGGACGCACGGCGTCCGCACTGCGATGTCTCGAAGCGATGATTTCTTTAAGGGTTGCGAGTGCGCGGCGACAGCAGCGCGATGCTCTTTCCAGCGCGTCTCGGCTGCAGCGGCTCGCAAAGGGGCGTCAGCGATGGTTTCGTGTTGCGGGCCCTCGGCGGCAGTAGCGCAATGAGTTTCCCAGCGCTCTCGACGGCAGCCGCCCGCAAAGATGCGTTAGCGTCGATTTCTCACCCTCTTTTCTCTGATGCAAACTAGAGGCCCTGGAACTCACAGGAGCCTCCTCAGCAGATAGCAGTCCTCCCAGGGAGGAAGCAGGAGGTTGGTGGTGGAGTCTGATGTGCCTGAGACTCCAGCAGGAGGCTAGCTCTTTTCCTAGCCCGTGGGTAATTGCTGCAACAAAAATAAAAGTTCTCTCAAGAGTTCCTTTTCCTCTTCTTCAAGGTCCAGTGGTCACTGCTGCAGGCCAGTGCAAGAAACAACACACAAGCACAAGGACAGTCACTTCCTGCAGATTCCTCCAGTGGCACGGACAGAATTTCCTCTCCAGATCCAAAAGCAATACGAATTGTAGGGGCTTGGGCACAGATATTTATACCCCAAAAGCCTTTGATCCTTGAAGCTACCAGTCACTGAACCTAGTCAGAACCAGTTCTGCTCAGGCCTGGAGCACTTTGTTTACCAGGCTGCATCCTTCCTTTCAGAAAGAGGGGGTCTGCTAGCAGACACACAGTGGGAGGTGGAGCCAGCATTCACCTTGCCAGGCCCAGCCCTATTCAGGTCAAGGAGCCACCCCTCCCCACACTCTAAATGCAGATCTCTCTATTCACCCCAGGTCTGACTCAGCCTGTCCTGTCCCTCTAAACCCAGACAGCCAATACACATAACGGCAGAGCACACTGGAAGGCTTAGGCAAGAAAATACCTACTTTCTAAAAGTGGTATTTTCAAACACAGAATATAAAAATAAACTTCACTAAAAGATGTATTTTAATATTCTGAGCTCAGGCATACTAAATTCGTTTTTCTACCATGTTCCTGGGGTCAGTTAGGACTATAGAATGTAATAGTCAAACTGCCCATTCTAGCCTATGAGGAACAGGTAACCTTACAGTAGTGAAAAACGAAATGGGGCATAATTCACTACCAGGACATGCTACACACACCAAGGCATGTCCTGCCTTACACATACAAGGCACCCTACCATAGGGGTGACTTACAGGATGCCAAGGGAAGGTTCAGGGGCTGGGAAGTGGGTGCACTTCACAGCCAAGATGGCAGTTCTGGACTGCACACAGACACTGCAGTGGCAGGTCTGAGACACACTTTACAAGCTGCTTCTGTGGGTGGCACACATCAGTGCTGCAGGCCCACCAGCAGCATTTGGTTTACCAGCCCTGGGCACACACAGGCCACACTACTAGGGACTAACAGGTAAACCAAATAAGCCAATCAGGGATATACCAATTCACATAGACATATTTACACAGGGAGCATTCGCGCTGTGACACTGAATGGCAGTGGCACAGCGCCCAGAGCATCTAACACCAGTAAAACAGAGGAGACAACAGCGAAAAATGGAAGGGAGACCCACGCCAATGGTGCCAGGTCTAACACACGTCCCCTCCAGCTGAAATGTGGGGAGAACTACCCATCCCCTTGGAAGTTCTCATCGCTAAGGCGGAAAAATCTGGACAGACCATCAGCATTGGCGTGTTCTGTACCAGGGCGGTGTTCCACCGTGAAGTCCATACCCTGTAGGGAAATGGACCACCTCAACAACTTGGGATTCTCACCCCTCATCTGCATCAGCCATCTGAGGGGCCTGTGGTCTGTCTGAACCCGGAAGTGAGTCCCAAACAGGTATGGTCTCAGCTTCTTCAGTGCCCAGACCACAGCAAATGCCTCACGCTCAATTGCACTCCACCTCTGTTCCCGTGGAAGTAACCTCCTACTGATGAAGGCTACAGGTTGGTCTAGTCCCTCCTCATTTATCTGTGACAGAACGGCCCCCACCCCATGCTCTGAAGCGTCTGTCTGGACAACAAATTCCTTAGCAAAATTGGGCGCCTGGAGTACGGGTGCTGTACACATAGCAGTTTTGAGGGCATCAAAGGCTTTCTGACAGGTGTCAGTCCAGTTCACAATCTTTGGCCGCTTCTTGGAAATCAGCTCAGTCAAGGGTGCAACAATGTTGCCATACCCCTTGACAAACCTCCTGTAATAACCCGTGAGTCCTAAGAAGGCCCTCACCTGGGTCTGGGTCTTTGGGGGCTCCCAAGCCAGGATGGTTTCAATCTTGGGCTGCAGGGGCGCCACCTGGCCGCTCCCCACCTGGTGTCCCAAGTACACCACAGAACCCTGCCCAATCTGGCACTTACTGGCCTTGATTGTGAGGCCTGCTCTGCGCAGCGCCATCAACACTTCCCAGAGGTGGTGCAAGTGGTCCTCCCAGGAGGAACTAAACACTGCAATGTCATCCAGGTAGGCGGCACTGAAAGCCTCCAGCCCAACCAACACCTGGTTGACCAATCTCTGGAAGGTGGCAGGGGCATTCTTCATCCCAAAGGGCATCACACGGAACTGGTAGTGCCCATCTGGTGTGGAGAATGCTGACCTCTCCTTTGCCCCATCAGTTAAGGCGATCTGCCAGTACCCAGACGTCAGATCAAACGTGCTGAGGTACCGAGCAGCCCCTAACCGGTCTATGAGCTCATCAGCTCTGGGGATGGGGTGCGCGTCGGTCTTGGTGACCGAATTGAGACCTCGGTAGTCCACACAGAACCTAAGTTCAGGAGTGGCACCAGGCGTCGCAGCTTTTGGTACCAAGACCACGGGGCTGGACCAGGGGCTGCTAGAGGACTCAACCACCCCTAGGGCGAACATTTTGGAGACCTCCTCCTTAATGCAAGCCCTGACCCTGTCAGTTACCCTGTAAGCCTTGTGCTTGACAGGAGAACTGTCCCCGGTATCCACCTCACGGACGCACCAATCAGTGACACCAGGTACCAGGGAGAACAAATCAGAAAATTGCCCCAACAGGTGGTGACAATCTCTCTGCTGCTCAGGGGTCAGTGTGGTGGAGAGGATCACACCCTCCACTGACCCATCCTTCTCTTCTGCACACAGGAGGTCAGGGAGAGGCTCACTCTCCTCCTCAACCCCATCATCTGTGGCAAGAAGCATGCCCACTTCAGACCTCTCAAAGTGGGGCTTTAGGCGGTTCACATGCAGGACCCGCAAGGGGTTCCTGGGAGACTGAAAGTCCACCAAGTAGGTAACTGGACTTTTGCGCTCCACCACCTCAAATGGACTGGTCCACTTATCTTGGAGCGCACAAGGCTCCACTGGGGCCAGTACCCAAACCTTCTGACCAGGTTGAAATTCGACCAGAGTGGCATTCTGGTCGTGCCAACGTTTCATTTCTTCCTGGCTGGCTTCCAGATTTGCCTCAGCAATCTCTCTGAAACGCCGAGTCTGGTTCCTGAAGGCCAACATGTAGCTAAATACATCTTGGGGAGGTTTCCTGGGAGATTGCTCCCAGCCTTCCTTGACCAGACTCAGAGGTCCTCTAACCGGGTGGCCATAGAGGAGTTCAAAGGGACTGAACCCTAAGGACTTCTGTGGCACCTCACGGTAGGCAAACAACAGGCATGGCAAGAGGACGTCCCACTTACGCCTCAGGGGCTCTTCTAGGCCCATGATCATGCCCTTCAAGGTCCGGTTGAACCTTTCAACCAGACCATTACCTTGGGGGTGGTAAGGAGTGGTGAACTTATACATTACCCCACACTCCTTCCACAGAGACTTCATGTACTGGGAGATGAAGTTGGTCCCCTGTCAGACACCACCTCTCTGGGGAATCCCACACGGGAGAAAATCCCCATCAGTGCACGTCCCACCACGGGGGCCGTCACTGTCCTGAGCGGGATGGCTTCAGGGTACCGGGTGGCATGGTCCACCAAGACCAGGATGACCTGTTGCCCATGGCTGTCTTGGGGTCCAGAGGCCCCACAATGTCAATGCCCACTCGCTCGAATGGGGTACTCACAACTGGAAAGGGCTGGAGTGGGGCCTTGATCTTCCCCCCACTCTTCCCACTTGCCTGGCAAGTCTCACAGGTCCTGCAATGAGTGTCTGAACTCTTGTGCATCTGGGGCCATAAAAGTGGGCGGCCAGCCTCTCAAAGGACTTGGTCTGCCCCAGATGTCCTGCCAATGGAATGTCATGAGCCAACCCCAGTAGGAAGGTTCTGAAGCACTCGGGGACCACCAGCACACGGGCTGACCCTGGCTCAGCAACCTTAGGCTCACTATACAGGAGACTGTTCTCCCAATAAATCAGATGTGAACCAGACATGTCACCTTCTGCCTGGGCTGCAGCCTGTCGCCGCATACCCTCAAGAGAGGGGCAAACTCTCTGCTGCTCACAAAATTCCTCCCTGGTGGGTCCCCCTTCCTGCTGCCAGTGGGTCAGCTCAGGCAGGTCCCCCAGTTCGGTGATCTGCTCCCCGGTAGGCTCCAGGGCCTCCCCCTCAGGGTCTGCTCCTTCCTGGGCCGTGGGAACCAAGGTGGCCGGCTTCCCGTGCCCCCTGCCCCTTCTCTCTAAGGCAGGGATCTGGGCCCTACTCTCAGGCTCCAGATCCTTTTCAACACCCTCCTTGGCTGCCATGGACCGAGTGGTAGCACACGCCCACTCAGGCAGACCCAACATCTCTAAGTGAGCCTTCCTCTCCACCGTAGCCCACGGGGAGTCCTCTAAATCATTGCCCAGCAGACAGTCTACAGGCATGGCGGGCCTCACAGCTACCTGAAGAGTTCCTGAGACCCCCCCACTCAAAGGGAACCTGAGCCACCTCACATTGGCTCTCTGAGTTGTCTGCGGACACTACTGGGTAGAATGCATGGGGGACAACCTGCTCTTTGGACACCAACCGGGAGCTGACAGCAGTTACACTGGCCCCTGTGTCTCTTAGAGCCTCCACCCTATGGCCATTGATGGTCACCCACTGCCTGTATTTTTTAGTGTTAGCAGGCAGTGCAGGCTTGGGGACCATCTCAAAGTCCCCTAATGAGACAAGGGTCAACTCTACGGGATCCCACCCTCTTGGGCACCCATCTCCTCCTCTCCCAGGGCTACACTAGCAATCTGGCGGGGTGGTGCACGGGGGTGCACTGGCCCCCTTTGGGGGCACTGGGGATCAAAATATCTGTGGCCCACTTGACCACAGTTGTAACACGTGGGGGCCCCCTGGGAACAGGCCTACCTGTTGGGGGCCCTGTCCTCCTTTCTTGGGGGGCTGGGACACCACTGCCTGGTTCCCTGGGGGATTACTTTGGGGCCCTCGGTGGAACTCCCTCTGTTGACCCTTGTCCCCCCACTCCTCTGCTGGGGACCCTGCCCACCTTTGGCGACGTCTCCCACTGGACCCTTGCGGACCCGGGTGCTCACCCAGCGGTCCGCCTCCTCAGCAAGCTTCCTAGGGTTAGTCAGCTTGCAATCAATTAGGTGCTGGCGTAGCTCAGGAAAACAATTACTAGATAAATGCTCCCATGCAATCAAATCATAAAACTGTGCAAAGGTTTCTACTTTGCTACCTTTTACCCAGCGTTCCATGGCTCTGCAAAAAAAGACACATATTCAACCCACGTGGTACCCTCTAGCTTCTTACAGACCCTAAACCTCTGCCTATACATCTCAGGGGTCAAACCATAGCGGGTCATCAACGCTTCCTTCATGTGGGCATAAACCATCCTACTTTCTGGGGGCAGGTCCAACAAGGTATCCCTCCCCTCACTCACAAAGCGTCCCCACAACCCCGCTCCCCAATCCTTCTCAGGGACCCGGTGGGACACCATGGCTAATTCATAAGCGGCAAACCATTGCCCAATATCTTCACTTTTGTGGAAATCTTTAATAACCTCCTTGGGTATATACACCCTACTCTCAGGGTGCACTACAGGTACGCTGCCACCAGAGGGGGAGATTTCCATGCTCTTAGCTTTAATCTCCAACTCCCTCAATACTCTCTCATGCTCAAGCTTCATCCTCATAATCTCAATTTCTAACTTCTTGTTCTCTAGGTCCCGGTGACCATCCATTTTAAGCTTAGCCATCTCCATATTATGCCGCCTATCTCTCTCCCTGTCCTCCAGCTCTTCTGGGGACAGACCCTTAGCGGACACACTAGAGCCCGGGTTGGAAAGGGCTGGATCTCCTACTAAGTCTACTACATCGCCCTGCTGCTCTCCTACCTCCACAAGCTCTCCCATATCCTTAGGGGCATCCCTGGCTTCTAGCCAGGCCTTCAGCGCCTTGTAATACTCCTCCCTTCTAGTGAGACCTGTGATAGGGACTGTGAATTGCTTGCAAAAGTATTTGAGCTGCTTGGCATTGTAGGTTTCTATTTTCTCTTCTTCCCAGGAGAGATCCTCTGAGGCATTGGATCTGGGCTTGCCCATTGTAGAAATAACTGGCAATATCAATAAAGGACAGAAGAAAACTTCTCAAAAAATGTAAGCGGGTGAAAAATCACCGGCAATATCAATCACAATATAGGATCCTAAAACTCTCAGAAATGTGCGTGGGTGAAAAATCACCAGCAATATCAATCACAATAGGGGATCAAAAAACTTTCAAAAATGGGCGCGGGTGAAAAATCACCGGCAATATCAATCACAATATAGGATCCCAAAAACTCTCAGAAATGTGCGCGGGTGAAAAATCACCGGCAATATCAATTACAATAGGGGATCAAAAACTTTCAAAAATGGGCGCGGGTGAAGAATCACCGGCAATATCAATCACAATATAGGATCCCAAAAACTCTCAGAAAATGTGTGCGGGTGAAAAATCACCGGCAATATCAATTACAATATAGGATCCCAAAAAATTCTCAAAAAATGTATGCGGTACGTTATGGTCTGCACTCACTAGTAGTGTACACTATAATTACTGTATGCGATCATAAATGCAAGTCCAGATCCTCACCGCTGACCACCAATGTTAGAAATGGGGGTCTCTAGTTGGCAATGGCTGGCCACTGTCCAAGTAGGGACCCTTCTTCCTAAGTCAGAGTGAGAGGGCTACCCTCTTTAATACCCCTGCTCAACCCTGTGGTAACGTAGCACGAGCAGGTAGGCTTATCTCAGAGGCAGGGTGTGAAGCATTTATGATCATACACAGTAACACAGTGAGGAACACTACAAAGGGACACCACACAAGTAGTTATTATAAAAAATAAGTATCTTTATATAAAGGCAGATTTATCACAAGACCAATAACTGTAAAAGCCACAATACTGTCAAAAATAGGATATCTGTTGAAGGGCTGTCAAAAATAGTTCAAAGGTTTCAAAAATAAGGTTCAAGTTCAAAGCAGTGGTCTCTGCGACCCTTTCTTTCACAAAGTACCTGGGTTTAGTAGCAAAACCAACAAAGTGTCGCAAATAAGCTGTAGCGATGATTCTCGGCACGCGAGGCCGGCAATGCGTTGAAATCCTTGCCGCAAGGGAGGATGATGCGCCGATCTGCGGGATGCGTGCGGAGACGATGCGACAAACTTCTGCACGCTGGACCGCCGATGCGATGACTTTCTTGCCGCGTGGGAGAAGTCGATGCGGTGATCCTGTTGCGCAGTGCGATCGTGTTTCGATGCGAAGACAAGACGCTCCGCGAGGGAGCAACGAAATTCAGTGCGATGCGATCAAAGTGGCGGACGCACGGCGTCCGCACTGCGATGTCTCGAAGCGATGATTTCTTTAAGGGTTGCGAGTGCGCGGCGACAGCAGCACGATGCTCTTTCCAGCGCGTCTCGGCTGCAGCGGCTCGCAAAGGGGCGTCAGCGATGGTTTCGTGTTGCGGGCCCTCGGCGGCAGTAGCGCGATGATTTTCCCAGCGCTCTCGACGGCAGCGGCCCGCAAAGATGCGTTAGCGTCGATTTCTCACCCTCTTTTCTCTGATGCAAACTAGAGGCCCTGGAACTCACAGGAGCCTCCTCAGCAGATAGCAGTCCTCCCAGGGAGGAAGCAGGAGGTTGGTGGTGGAGTCTGATGTGCCTGAGACTCCAGCAGGAGGCTAGCTCTTTTCCTAGCCCTTGGGTAATTGCTGCAACAAAAATAAAAGTTCTCTCAAGAGTTCCTTTTCCTCTTCTTCAAGGTCCAGTGGTCACTGCTGCAGGCCAGTGCAAGAAACAACACACAAGCACAAGGACAGTCACTTCCTGCAGATTCCTCCAGTGGCACGGACAGAGTTTCCTCTCCAGATCCAAAAGCAATACGAATTGTAGGGGCTTGGGCACAGATATTTATACCCCAAAAGCCTTTGATCCTTGAAGCTACCAGTCACTGAACCTAGCCAGAACCAGTTCTGCTCAGGCCTGGAGCACTTTGTTTACCAGGCTGCATCCTTCCTTTCAGAAAGAGGGGGTCTGCTAGCAGACACACAGTGGGAGGTGGAGCCAGCATTCACCTTGCCAGGCCCAGCCCTATTCAGGTCAAGGAGCCACCCCTCCCCACACTCTAAATGCAGATCTCTCTATTCAACCCAGGTCTGACTCAGCCTGTCCTGTCCCTCTAAACCCAGACAGCCAATACACATAACGGCAGAGCACACTGGAAGGCTTAGGCAAGAAAATACCTACTTTCTAAAAGTGGTATTTTCAAACACAGAATATAAAAATAAACTTCACTAAAAGATGTATTTTAATATTCTGAGCTCAGGCATACTAAATTCGTTTTTCTACCATGTTCCTTGCGGTCAGTTAGGACTATAGAATGTAATAGTCAAACTGCCCATTCTAGCCTATGAGGAACAGGTAGCCTTACAGTAGTGAAAAACGAAATGGGGCATAATTCACTACCAGGACATGCTACACACACCAAGGCATGTCCTGCCTTACACATACAAGGCACCCTACCATAGGGGTGACTTACAGGATGCCAAGGGAAGGTTCAGGGGCTGGGAAGTGGGTGCACTTCACAGCCAAGATGGCAGTTCTGGACTGCACACAGACACTGCAGTGGCAGGTCTGAGACACACTTTACAAGCTGCTTCTGTGGGTGGCACACATCAGTGCTGCAGGCCCACCAGCAGCATTTGGTTTACCAGCCCTGGGCACACACAGGCCACACTACTAGGGACTAACAGGTAAACCAAATAAGCCAATCAGGGATATACCAATTCACATAGACATATTTACACAGGGAGCATTCGCTCTGTGACACTGAATGGCAGTGGCACAGCGCCCAGAGCATCTAACACCAGTAAAACAGAGGAGACAACAGCGAAAAATGGAAGGGAGACCCACGCCAATGGTACCAGGTCTAACACTTATTATAATACATTTAAAAACCTAACAACAACAAAAATATTAATACACATTTAAATTATAATAAATACTACATAAATAAAAAATGTCATTAAAAAAATCAAATACATTAAAAAATGTGATATTTTTAAATACAAATTACTTCCCTGCCAAGTAACCAAAAGCATCTTAAATTAAAAAATATAAATAAAATACAATTAAATTGCTACTTAAATAAAACAAATAACACTTTAAACAATATCAAATATTCAATAAAGTTTACAAAAATAATTACTAAATACACTTAACAATCAAGTGATAATTAATTCAAATTTAAAAATAGTTTACATGACACATAAGAAACTATAAAATGTGTATGATTGCCATTTTAATATTAATTAACATAAAAATCAAGTGATATAAAGTATAAATTAAATAACTTCTCGCCCTATTCCCCTACAAACCCAACAAACCACCACTAAAGAACAAGTTACTTACCTTCGGTAACGATATATCTGTACGAAACTTTAGTTAGTTATAGATTCCTTACCTTAGAATTACCCCCAGGCGTCAGACTGGATCCGGAAAGTTTTTTCGTCAGCAGTACCTCTGCGTGTTGGAAGGTGGTGTCGGTCGGCTCCGCGTCCGTCGTCGGCGTCGTGGTCGCCGGGATGACGTTGCGGCAGCTACTTAGACGCCGCCCTCGCGCGCTGACGTCAGTTCAATACACGACTTTCCGCGCCAGAAACGCAGAGCCATGCAAGACACTGACCACTGGTGCACAAAACTAGGGCCCTGAAAGGATGTCCTTAACCCTAGAAATTAGTTCGCAGAACGGGGAGGATGGGTGGGGCGGTAAGGAATCTATAACTAACTAATGTTTCTTACAGATATATCGTTACCAAAGGTAAGTAACTTGTTCATCTGAAAGAAACACGTTAGGTATAGATTCCTTACCTTAGAATAGATACCCCAGCAATACCAATCCCGGTGGTGGGTCTGCGAACCAAGATCACACCAGAAAGTCCTGGAGAACAGAACGGCCAAAGAAGCCGTCTCTCCGGACTTGACTGTCCAGGCAGTAGTGTTTGGTGAACGTGTGCAGTGATGCCCACGTGGCCGCCTGACAGATGTCATTCAGAGGAACTCCTCTTCCCAAGGCAGTAGTGGCTGCTGTCGCCTTGGTGGAATGGGCGCGTAGCCCGACTGGAGGCTCCTTTTTAGCCAGAGAGTAACAAGCCTTAATAGACAACACGACCCATCGAGAAATGGTGCGTTTGTGTACGGCCCGACCCGTCTTTGCGCCCACGTAGCCAACAAAAAGTTGATCATCCACCCGGAACTGTTTCGTGCAATCTAGTTAAAAGGAGAGCGCACGTTTTGGGTCCAGATGGTGGAGCCTCTCTTCCTCCTTCGAAGGATGCGGAGGCGGAAAGAAGGTGGGCAAAGTAATGGTCTGCCCAATGTGGAAGGCAGTGACCACCTTAGGAAGAAATGATGGACGGGTGCGGAGAACCACCTTGTCCGGATGAACAGACAGGAAAGGAGGTTTAGAAGAAAGGGCCTGGAGCTCACTCACCCTTCTAGCAGAAGTGATGGCTACCAGGAAAGCAGTCTTAAGAGTTAAGAGCCGTAAGGGACAGCTATGAAGCGGCTCAAAGGGAGCGCACATTAAATAAGTTAGTACAAGATTCAAGTCCCACTGAGGCATAACGAAGGGGATTGGAGGAAAAAGATGTGTTAAGCCTTTTAAGAAACGGTGTACTACCGGGGACTTGAAAAGAGAAGGCTGATCTGGCAGCCGAAGGAAGGCAGAGATGGCTGACAGATATCCTTTGACAGTGCCCAGAGCAGAGCCCTGCTGGGCTAAAGAGAGAAGGAACAAGAGTACTTCAGAAAGAGGGGCAGAAAGGGGATCCACAGCCTTTGCTGTGCACCATGCCACAAATTTGTTCCACCGGCAGGCGTATACCATCTTAGTTGAGGGACGCCTGGCTGCCAAGATTACGTCACAGACTTCGGGAGGCAGGTCGAAAGACGTCAACTGCCACCGCTCAATCTCCACGCAAGGAGGTGGAGACTGGACAGGTTCGGGTGGAGGACCGTCCCCTGCTGCTGCGACAGAAGATCCTCCCGAAGAGGCAGTCTGATCGGAGGATTGATGGCCATGTTGAGCAGCTTGGGATACCAAACTCTTCGTGCCCAATCCGGAGCCACAAGAATGACTTGGGCCCGGTCGCGCCTGATCTTCTTCAGTACAATGGGCAGAAGTGGCATAGGCGGAAAGGCGTACAACAGACCGCAACTCCACTCGCGACGAAAGGCGTCGCCTAGCGAGTGCCGCCTTGGAAATTCCAACGCGCAGAATTGCTGACATTGCGCGTTCTCGTCGGTGGCGAATAGATCTAACCAAGGCTCTCCCCATTGTTGAAAGAGACCTTGCACCACCTCCGAGTGGAGACGCCATTCGTGATCCATCATGCACCTGCGGCTGAGTTCGTCCGCCCTGGCGTTCAGTGAACCTGCCAGGTGTTGAACCACCAGGGACATGCCCTGATGTTCCAGCCATGTCCAGAGGCGAAGGGCCTCTTGACATAGGGTCCACGACCCCACCCCGCCCTGTTTGTTGCAGTACCACATGGCGGTGGTGTTGTCCGTGAACACCTGCACTACTCTTCCCCGGACAGAGGGAAGGAATGCCTTGAGTGCAAGACGAATCGCCCGGAGCTCCAGAAGGTTGATGTGGAGCCCGGACTCCGCCGGAGACCAGAGGCCTCTGATCTCTGCCTCTTCCATGTGGCCCCCCCATCCCAGAAGGGACGCGTCTGTCACCACAGTGTGGTCTGGTTGGGGAAGGGAGAGGGATCTGCCATTGACCCAGTCCTGGTTCGTGAGCCACCACTGCAGTTGACATGCAGTGCCCTCCTAGATCTGGACGCAATCGGACAGATTCCCCTGATGCTGCGCCCACTGGAACTTCAGGTCCCACTGCAGAGCCCGCATATGCCACCTGGCATGATCGACCAACAGGATGCAGGAGGCCATGAGGCCCAGCAGCCTCAGAGTCATTCTGACCGAAACCCGGGATAGAGGCTGAAAGATCGGAATCATAGCCTGAATATCCCGGACTCGCTGCTCGGAAGGATAGACCCGAAACCGCGCTGTGTCCAGAACCGCTCCGATGAAGAGGACCTTCTGAGAGGGGATCAGGTGGGACTTCGGCACATTGATGGAGAACCCCAGCGAATGCAGGAGGTCGGCCGTAGTCTGGAGGTGGGAGACGACTGCCTGGGGCGAGCCCGCCTTCAACAGCCAGTCGTCGAGATTGGGGAAGACTGAAACCCCTGATCTGCGCAGATGAGCTGCAACCACCGCCATCACTTTCGTGAACACCCGAGGGGCGCTGGTAAGGCCAAAGGGGAGCACGGTAAATTGAAAATGCTCATGGCCTACGTAGGTAACGCCGGTGGGCCGGCAGGACGGGGATGTGAAAATAAGCGCCCTGCAAGTCCAACGCTACCATCCAGTCTTGCGGTTCGAAGGCAGACAAGACCTGAGCAAGCGTCAACATCTTGAACTTCTCCTTCCGGAGGAAGCGGTTGACATCCCTGAGATCCAAGATAGGACGCAGGCCCTTGCCCTTCTTGGGGACCAGAAAGTAGTGGGAGTAACAACCACGACCTACTTCTGGGACAGGAACGCGCTCAATGGCTTTTTTGGCCAAGAGAGCCGTAACTTCCTGCTGGAGAAGGGCCAGATGATCCCCCGACATGCAGTGGTATCTCAGGGGCATGGCTGGAGGGGTAGTCTCGAAGGGGAGGGAGTAGCCCCTTCGGACTATTTGCAAAACCCACCTGTCCGACGTGATGGTGCGCCAGTGGGGGAGGTGATGGCGAATCCTGCCACCCACTGGCGTTTGATGGGCCTGAAAGGTCGGACTAGGAGGGTTTGGAGGCTGCTGCAGAGGGGGGGTTGGTGGACTGGCCCGCCCGCTGGCCCCCTGAACCACGGCGTTGGTTCCCACGTCCCCGGCCACGCGAAGGTTGGGTAACTTGCTGCGGCCTGTGGCTCTGGGCGGAACGTAGCGGGGCACCCCTTCTGTAGCCATGAAAGGGGCTAAAAGCAGACTGCGTAGGGCGGGTGGAGAGGCCCATGGACTTGGCTGTAGCCCGTGAGTCCTTGAAACGCTCTAGAGCGTTGTCTGCCTTGTCGCCAAAAAGGCGACGGCCATCAAAGGGCATGTCCATCAAGGTGTTCTGGACATCCCCTGAAAAGCCAGTCGACCTCATCCAGGCGTAGCGACGAAGCGCTACCGACGTTGAAATGGTCCTGCCCAGAGAGTCGGCGGTGTCCAGCCCACAACGTATGGCAAACTTTGCTGCATCCCTCCCGGCGGCCATAGCCTGGGAGAGCACTGTCCGGGCCTCCTCCGGACACTGAGGCAGCACCTGCGCCACCGTATCACACACGGAGTGGGAATAACGGCCCAAGAGACATGCAGTGTTTACCGACCGCAGTCCTAAGCTGGCGGAAGAGAAAATCTTCTTCCCAAGGTGGTCCAACTTCTTGGATTCCCTTTCCGGGGGAGCGGTAGGGAATGCGCTCTTGGAAGTGGAGGCTTGGACAACCAAGCTCTCCGGGGTGGGGTGTTGGGAGAGGAAAGTGGGGTCGCCCGGAGCCGGGCGGTGGCGTCGGGCAATCATCCTATCCACGGGAGCCCCCGTGTTGGGCCTGGACCAGGTGCCCAAAAGGACGTCAGTGAGGGCCTCATTGAACGGCAGCAGAGGCTCCGAAGAGCTCGCAGCCGGTTGAAGCACCTCTGTCAGGAGGTTAGTCCTGACCGTCACCGTAGGAAGCTCGAGGTTGAGAGCCTCGGCCGCCCTACGCAACACCACTGCGTATGATGCTCCCTCCTCCGTAGCCACGGTAGGAGGAGATAACATGCCAAGGTCAGGGGAGGTGTCCAAACCACTGGCATCCCCCAGTTCCTCTCTCCAGTCCTGTTCACTGTCCAACTGGTCAGGTAAAGGGTCACCTGACCCCTCCCAGTCCTCCTCATCATCCTCTGGGTGCCACTGTGGTTGAAAAGGGACCCCAGGAGTGAACAGGGGCATGAAAACCCCACCCGGCGCTGGATCCGGCGTCGGGCGACGCCGGTCCGGCTCCGTGTCCACGTCGGGATGGAGGCTGGGGTCGACGCTGGCCGGGGGCCGACCGGCGCCGGACGCGGTAGTGGTGCCGTCGGAAGCGGCGCCGGTGGAGGCGTAACGAGGTCAACCGGCGCCGATCCGGATCCAGGCCTGGATCCAAGGGGGCCCTGCGGCGCCGGGGCCGGAGCCGCTGGCAGCAAAGACCTAGGCCCCCCAACCGAGTCCGCGGTGTCCGAAGGCGCGCCGGCGGGGTCGGTCCGCCCAAAGATGGCATGCATCGCCTCGTAGAATGTACGAAGCTGGGCGGGAGTCGCTCCGGGTCCCGGAAAGGGAGGGAAGCTCGGAGTCGACTCGTCAGGCTCCGCGCGCGGAGCCGCGGGAGGGGCACCACCCGCGTGCCTCGTCGGATCGGCCGACCGACGAGAAGTCGAAGAGCGACGATGCTTCTTCGACTTCTTCTTGTGCTTCGCCTTACCCGACCCCGAGTGCGAAGACTTCGATGATTTCGAACCGACTGCCGATGTTCAAGCAGCTTTCGGGACCGCTCCCGCAAAGCCTTCGGTGCCATCGACCTGCGGTCGGAGCACGAATTGGGGTCGTGGTCGCGCTCCAGGCAAAAAAGGCACACGCGGTGCGGATCCGTCACCGACATCATACGATGACAGGAGACGCAGGCCTTGAAACCGGGCATCCCTCGTGCACCTTTTCGGAGTCGGAGACTCGAAGAAAGACGTCGACAAAAGTCGAGAAAAAGTTAGTAAAAAAATGACTGAGGTACCGCTCTTCCCGGAACCGCGCTGGCTGGCGCGGAAAAGAAAGAACTGACGTCAACGCGCGAGGGCGGCATCTAACTAGCTGCCGCAACATCATCCCGGCGACCACGACGACGGACGCGGAGCCGACCGACGCCACCTTCCGACACGCAGGGGTACTGCTGATGAAAAAACTTTCCGGATCCAGGCTGACGCCTGGGGGTAGTTCTAAGGTAAGGAATCTATAACTAACGTGTTTCTTTCAGATATTGAAAATATTAATATTACAAAAATAAGCATTTAAAAGTCACAAATTATAGTTAACAAAATAAAATAATAATGAATCAGTTAATACATTTACATAGTTAATAACCAAGTAAATATTAAAATTAACATAAAAAAATAATTACCAATTAACAATAAAACATTAATAATTTAAATAATTTCCCACCCTATTGCCATACAAAGCCAACAACCTGCTACTACATTATACATTTGTAATTCAATTTAAAAAAATTAATTACACATTTAAAATTACAAACTATTAAAAAATATAATTAAACTAACAATACTAAAACCTAAAATTAAAATGATCACTGATATATATTAAATTAATTTAAAAACATTATTTACTACCACGATATTATAGTAAACGATATTAAATGCAATATTGTTTAAAACAGTATTGTTTAAAACTATATTCTTGACTTCGATATTCTACAACACCATATTTTTGTACTGACAATATTTTGGACACAATATTCATGTCACAAGATAGTTAGGATAAGATATGTGTGTCATTCACCATGGGTTCTAGCTAGTTCCAGGAAACTGCTTGAACTATGACCTTGGAGGCCTGCTGGGACAGTACTGATCACCCATAGAGCTTTGTATAAAGCACCCTTCTAGCCAACAACCAAGGTTCTGGTAGATGTGTTTATTGGATCCTAAACATGCTCAAACAATTATTTTTCTGAGGCTGAATCTCAATTCACTTTGGATGGATTTTTTGGTGTTCTAAATATTACCATGCTTTAGCACCATTTTTTGGCAGACTGTCAGCTGTCGGGGCTATTCATCTTTGCATACATGGTTGCTGATAATCTTTAACACAGGGAACACTTGTCATCGTTCCTCTGATACATTGCCATATTCTGTCTGGCATCATTGTTCCAAAGTCTGGAGATGTAAAAAAAAAGCCACACTTAAGAGGGTGGCTTGAGACTTGAAGTTTCCAAGGACATCAGAGATTCACAATCTTTAAAAGAAAGCCCAACTTTGTGCCATAGACTCCTAAGGTGTTTTAATCTATAGCAACTTACACTGGTATTACTATATTGAGGTTGTATCCTGGCACCTCAAGGTACTAAAAAGATCTGTTGTTATCTTTATTTTTAAAGTCCTCAATTTTTTTAATTAAGTCCAATTCTCCTTTAAATAAAAATCACTCACTTTAAAGTGGCCTCTACGTAGTGTTATTACGTGTCACACTGTAGCTGAGTTCCAAACTCCCCACAGCACCTAGAGTAGGCATTAAAATCGATATTTATGAGAATGAATACAGAAACAAAATTAACTTGGCACTCATTGAGCAGTGCAAGAGTGCAGAAGTCCTGTACACCAGAGGCAAATGACAGGTCCTCACGAAATACATTTTCAATCCTACTTGGTGGTCCACCCGCTCAATTTAGATGTTGGCGGATCCATGATCGAAAGGCCAACTGAGTCGCGCAGACTCCGCCAGCATATCCCCCAAGCCTCAACTGCGTCAAAGGCAGAACGGGCTGTCGGAGGGAGTCCAGCATGCATTCCTACTGACCGAATCACGATGTGCCTTTCCATTGGGGAAAATCTGGCAGGGAAACCTCCTACTTCAAGTTGGTGGTAACGAAGAAAAAGAGGTGAAAACGTACCTTTTTTCGTGTTCCCACTTCCGTTTCCATCTTGAACCCCATTGTCCAGGTCCTTCCTGTGCTGCTACTAATTCGCCATGACACTAAGCCATCCCGTTGTCACCGGAATCTAAGGTAGGCTTCTGTGTCACTTGTCTCACTATGAATCATGTGATCCCATCTGCTTTAGCCTCGTGTATATTTACATTGCTGTTGCATGCAATTCTTTTAAGTGTAATGCATGAGTGTTCATCTTACCACTTATCGTGGTAAGATGTACACACCTGTATTGACACTTAAAAAATATTTATTTGGAGTTGGTGGTTGTGAGTGAACATTCAACAGTGTGTGTATGTTGTTGGTGTGCAATGCTATATGTCAAAATAAGGGTATTACACATTACCTACACATTACCTATATAAACACTGTACGGAGGGACTCAATCATTATATTGAAGTCTCGGGACATGCTGAAATCTGGTACATGTGGCTGGACGATGGGGACTGGGGAGGAGAAACTTTCTGCAGCAGCAACGTTGTTTTTAGCCAACTGGACATTTTAATTGCACTCCTCCAGCCCTCACTAAGAGATGAATAAGCCCGAAATCAGTACTTACCCAGTTATCCTGAGAGGTGTACGCTGGGTACTGTGGTTCACCAATGTGGACTACAGGGAAGCAGGAAATGGGAATATGGCTCAGCTGGACTACAATTAATTGTGGGAGTGTCTAGATAATTTAAAAGTAAGGTTGGAGGGAAAACCGCGATGTTATGGCATTTGAGAAAGGTATTTATACCGAAACGCGTCATGCCTATGCTGCATTAAAGACCCTTCCTGAGAACCCCGCTGTGTCCCTTCAGTTACTTCATCAGAAGAGACTGCTTTTGTTCATGTTTCGCGTGCCTGCCCTTGCGCGCTTGGGGGACCCGTCCATGAAGTGTCTGGTACAAGATGGGCAAGATTGCGAATTTTCCAAGGTATTGGGAGTTTCCAGACCGCCGCATACAGCACAAGTATGTCTCCTCTGCAGCAGCAGCCCGTCACTGTACGGAGGGACTCAATCATTATATTGAAGTCTCGGGACATGCTGAAATCTGGTACATGTGGCTGGACGATGGGGACTGGGGAGGAGAAACTTTCTGCAGCAGCAACGTTGTTTTTAGCCAACTGGACATTTTAATTGCACTCCTCCAGCCCTCACTAAGAGATGAATAAGCCCCAAATCAGTACTTACCCAGTTATCCTGAGAGGTGCACGCTGGGTACTGTGGTTCACCGATGTGGACTACAGGGAAGCAGGAAATGCGAATATGGCTCAGCTGGACTACAATTAATTGTGGGAGTGTCTAGATAATTTAAAAGTAAGGTTGGAGGGAAAACCGCGATGTTATGGCATTTGAGAAAGGTATTTATACCGAAACGCGTCATGCCTATGCTGCATTAAAGACCCTTCCTGAGAACCCCGCTGTGTCCCTTCAGTTACTTCATCAGAAGAGACTGCTTTTGTTCATGTTTCGCGTGCCTGCCCTTGCGCGCTTGGGGGACCCGTCCATGAAGTGTCTGGTACAAGATGGGCAAGATTGCGAGTTTTCCAAGGTATTGGGAGTTTCCAGACCGCCGCATACAGCACAAGTATGTCTCCTCTGCAGCAGCAGCCCGTCACTGTACGGAGGGACTCAATCATTATATTGAAGTCTCGGGACATGCTGAAATCTGGTACATGTGGCTGGACGATGGGGACTGGGGAGGAGAAACTTTCTGCAGCAGCAACGTTGTTTTTAGCCAACTGGACATTTTAATTGCACTCCTCCAGCCCTCACTAAGAGATGAATAAGCCCCAAATCAGTACTTACCCAGTTATCCTGAGAGGTGTACGCTGGGTACTGTGGTTCACCAATGTGGACTACAGGGAAGCAGGAAATGGGAATATGGCTCAGCTGGACTACAATTAATTGTGGGAGTGTCTAGATAATTTAAAAGTAAGGTTGGAGGGAAAACCGCGATGTTATGGCATTTGAGAAAGGTATTTATACCGAAACGCGTCATGCCTATGCTGCATTAAAGACCCTTCCTGAGAACCCCGCTGTGTCCCTTCAGTTACTTCATCAGAAGAGACTGCTTTTGTTCATGTTTCGCGTGCCTGCCCTTGCGCGCTTGGGGGACCCGTCCATGAAGTGTCTGGTACATGATGGGCAAGATTGCGAATTTTCCAAGGTATTGGGAGTTTCCAGACCGCCGCATACAGCACAAGTATGTCTCCTCTGCAGCAGCAGCCCGTCACTGTACGGAGGGACTCAATCATTATATTGAAGTCTCGGGACATGCTGAAATCTGGTACATGTGGCTGGACGATGGGGACTGGGGAGGAGAAACTTTCTGCAGCAGCAACGTTGTTTTTAGCCAACTGGACATTTTAATTGCACTCCTCCAGCCCTCACTAAGAGATGAATAAGCCCGAAATCAGTACTTACCCAGTTATCCTGAGAGGTGTACGCTGGGTACTGTGGTTCACCAATGTGGACTACAGGGAAGCAGGAAATGGGAATATGGCTCAGCTGGACTACAATTAATTGTGGGAGTGTCTAGATAATTTAAAAGTAAGGTTGGAGGGAAAACCGCGATGTTATGGCATTTGAGAAAGGTATTTATACCGAAACGCGTCATGCCTATGCTGCATTAAAGACCCTTCCTGAGAACCCCGCTGTGTCCCTTCAGTTACTTCATCAGAAGAGACTGCTTTTGTTCATATATATATATATATATATATATATAAATATATTGACAGATTCACAACACATATGTGCAGTGAGATAATGATAAGTAGTAATTATCTGTCTCCACACCACCATAACCTCACTCCGTCAGGACACCGCCAACACAAAGGAAACATCGAAATAGGTTTGGGGCAAACACTCCGGCTTGACAGTGACGGAGTACTGGTAGCCAGCAGAAGAGACCACTGACGCGGCGGTTACCAAGTCTGTTAATGCCACTTCTAAATACGCCGGACGGAATGCCGTCAGCTCAAAGGAGTACTTGGGACCACTGCGGGATGATTGTAACACCGCCAAGATCTAAATCAGACCCTAACTGTCCTAGAGCCTGGAACAAATGGTGTGACACAGTGAACATGTTTACACACTTAGGAGTGTGGAAGACATGTGGGAGGACGTAGGGGAGAGAGGGACACAGAGCTATCCTAAGGAGTTTTGAAGTTATGGCCCAGGCACATGTAATGTTGGCACGATGTATGAACCACAACAGAGAAAGTCCTCTTTAAGTTGAGTTTATTAAGTTTACACCAGGAAACAGGTGAGAGCCCGGCAGCACAGCTTTCACTCCAAGACCTCCTGCCACGAATGCCTTGGACTGGAACCCAGCCTATGGAATGTACCATACATTCCATGCCCCATTCTAATACAGATAAATTCTACCAACACAACACACACCCCCTTAAAACACAAGAAATTGGAAAGCATATACTCACAATAACTAGAACAAAAGGAAACCTATACAACTATGCACAACAAAAAAAAACTTAACTATCTAGCACAAAAATATAAGCTTAAACTAAACACAATACATTACATACTCTTTTAACCATCCTGGTAGCACCCTTTTTCTCTTGCTATTTTCCTTCATCCCAGGTAAAATTTCCTCCCCTACGACCGTCTGATCACTCACTTCAGATCCCTCAGATTCCGCCACAGTGGCCTCTTCCAACAAATTATCACCACCCTTCTCCACCCTCTCCTCAACAACCCTTTCCTTTATTGACCATCTGATCAGATGCAAAGGCAGATTGAACCCCACTCCGTTCAAAGATATCCTCCACCCATTCCATATTCTTCTTCTCATTCTCCTTCGGTCCTTCCCTTGCTACAACTCCGACATCCTCCTCTAATCCCATAGGCACCCTTTTTAGGTTCCAAACTTTTCCATTCTTCAACCTAACCGCATTTCTCAAAACCTCCACCACTTCCTGTGGTGCCCAAAATTGACTCTCTCCTTTGGGCATCTTCCCGGGTTTCTTCACACGCACCCAATCATCAACCTTCACCTGTACATCCTTCACCCCATGTACTTTGTCATAGTAGCCTTTACTCCTTTCATGTGTCTCCTCCAATCTGTTTTTGACCGCTCTAAGCGACCACTGCTCCACCATTCCATTCTTCAGCCACGCTGGAGCAAACTTGCATCTAGGTCTCCTACCTCTCATTATCACAAAAGGTGACAACCCAGTAGCATCGAGTAGTTACCCTATAAGCCCAAACAGTCTTTTTTAACTCCAGCTTCCAGTCCCTTTGCTTGTTCATCGCTCCCTGGATAAACCCTTTCAGCACCCGGTTAAACCGTTACACGGTGCCCTTCCCGCTGGGATTATAAAGTGACCCGGTCCTATGTCTCACTCAGTTCTTTCAAAGTAACTCCTTTCATTTTTAGAGGTGAACTGCACCCCATTGTCATTCATCAACACCGGAGGCATGCCCTCTGACACAAAAATCCTGTCCAGAAAATCCAACACAGTATTAGTATCAGCCCTCTCCACAATTTCCACCACCGGCCATTTAGAAAACAAGTCGATCACCACTATTCCAAATTCCTGCAAATCTCCCACCGGTCCAAAAATATCCACTGCAACACATTCCCAAGGTTGTGTTGGAATTAACCCCTCACTCATCGGTGGTCTTAGAGTTTTTAATGACTTGTCCGCCGAAGAACACACGGAACACCCTCTCACAAACCTCTCCACTGCTCTATCCACACCCGGCCACCAGAAGACCCCCTTAACCACGGCCTTAGTTCTCACCACTCCAAAATGCCCCTCATGGCAAAGTTGCAGAAGGCTATCTCTTAAACCCTCTGGTGGCACAACTCTGTCCCCTCTAAATACCAAATCCTTGTCTACCGACAACTCCATTCTAACCCCCAAAAAGGCCGCAACACTTCTGTCACTCCATCTTTCATTGGCCATCCCTTGCATACATGATCCATTGCCGCTTGTAAAACTTTATCCTTTTTGTGTTCTTCATTCCACTGCACTCTTTTAATTGCCGGCTCCCCTGAATCCTGAACAAAAGCAATTTTGAAATTTCCCCACGGATCATCCACACACTCCTCCATCAGAACTGGCATCCTAGACAAACAGTCTGCCACAACATTTTCCCTTTCAGGCACATACACCAACTTGTATACATACACCTTCATTCTCATGGAAAGCCTTGCCAGCCTGGCATGCTGCCACACTCCCCTCTGCAGTCAATACCTTCACCAATGGTCTGTGATCGGTCCGAAAGGTGACAGACTTCTCCCACACAAAAGTACGGAAGTGCTCTAAAGCCCAGGCACAAGCTAATGCCTCCTTCTCTATTATTGGATATTTCCCTTCTGTAGGTGACAATGACCTTGAAGCAAAAAGAATGATTTTCTCCCTGCCTCTCGAAACCTTCTGTGACAACACAGCCCCTTGCCCTTTGTCACTAGCATCAGTCGTCAAACAGCACTCCAAGTCCGGGTCAAAACTACTCAAGGCTGTTACCTTTTCCAGATCAGACTTGACCTGGTTAAACTCCACCTCACAACTCGTGCTCCATTCAAATTTCAAATTTTTCTTTAGCAACATACGGATGTTATAAACTTTACTGGCAAAATTGGGGATGAACTTTGCACAGTATTCTGCCATTCCCAAAAAAGATCTCACTTCGTCCTTGTTGTTCGGGGCAGACGGGCCAACAATGTATTTACCAGTGAAGGTTTGGGTTTCACGCCTTCCTCACTTATCATGTGGCCCAGGTATGGTAAACTTCTCTGTGTAAACTTTCATTTGCTGAGCTCCACTGTCAACCCCACATCTTTCAACACACCCAACACTTTCCTAAACCTTTCCTCATGACTCTCCTTACTCTCAGCGAAGACCAGGATGTCATCCTGGAAAATTTCATTCCGCACTCTTTCTCAAACAGTCTATGCATCAGCGGCTGAAATACAGCAGCCGCCGATGCTAGCCCAAACGGCATTCGTTTGAATTGGTAACACCCAAATGGCGTTATAAACGCAGTGAGCTTCCTGGATTGTGGCGTGAGCTTCACCTGAGGATACGCCGCCGAAAGATCAATAGTAGAGAACCAAGTCGCACCCTTGAGAGATGACACCATCTCATTGATCTTTGGCAACGGAAATCTTTCGATCACAATGTTATTATTCAAGTGGCACAAGTCAATGCACAAACAAATCTTGCCGTTGCTCTTGCGCGCTAACACCATTGGAGGAATCCACTCTGAGCTTTCCACCTCCTCAATCATGTCCTTTTCGATCAATCCATCCAGCTCCTTTGCCACCTCATCTCTAATTAGAATAGGAATCCTCCTCACCTTTTGCACCTTAGGTATTGCGTCCTTTAATCAATCAAATCAATCAGGGATTTGTGAAGCGCACTACTCACCTGGAAGGGTGTCAAGGCGCTGGGGGGGGGGGGGTATATCGGGCAGCTCCAAGTCATCCGAAAAGCCAGGTCTTTAGGCTTTTCCTGAATGCTTGCAGTGTGGGGGTTCGTCTGATGCTGAGGGGGAGTTTGTTCCAGGTCTTGGCCGCGATGTAGGAGAAGGCTCTTCCTCCCGTTTTGGCTCTCCGGATGCGAGGGATTTCGGCCAGGGCAAGGTCAGCGGAGCGGAGTTTCTCTTGGGGGGGTGGAAGGAGATTCTTTTGTTGAGGTATTGGGGTCCGGTGTTGTGGAGGGATTTGTAGGCATGAGTGAGCAGCTTGAAGGTCACTCTCTTTTCGACAGGGAGCCAGTGGAGGTCTCGTAGGTGCTGGGTGAAGTGGTCTTGTCGTGAGATGCTGAGGACGAGTCTGGCTGCGGCGTTCTGGACGGTCTGGAGTTTGTGGAGTAGAGATTTGTTGATTCCAGCGCAGAGGGTGTTCCCCTAGTCGAGTCTGCTGGTTATGAGTGCGTGGGTGATGGTCTTCCTGGATTCAAGGGGGATCCACTTGAACGTCTTGCGGAGTATGCGGAGGGTGTGGAAGATACGGCGTTGACCTGTCGGTTCATGGTGATTGAGGAGTCGAGTATGATGCCGAGGTTGCGAGCGTGGTCATTGGGGGTGGGAGGGTTGCTGAGGGCGGGGGGCCACCAGGTGTCGTCCCACGCGGAGGGGTGGATCCAGGGATGAGGACTTCTGTCTTCTCCGAGTTGAGCTTCAGGCAGCTGCTGCTCATCCAGGATGCGACGTCCTTCATTCCTTCCTGGTAGCTGCGTCTGGTGATGTCGGGTTCCTTGGTGAGGGAGAGGATGAGCTGGGTGTCGTCGGCATAGGATACTATGCTTAGTACGTGTTTTCCGGCAATGGTTGCGAGAGGGGCCATGTAGATGTGGAAAAGCGTGGGGCTGAGTGAGGATCCTAGAGGTACTCCGCATCTGATCTCTGTGGGTTCGGAGAGGAAGGGCGGGAGTCTGAATTTTTTAGTTCGGCCGGCGAGGAAGGAGCGGATCCAGTCTAGGGCAGTTCCCTGTATGCCGGCGTCGTGGAGTATGGCGGCCAGTGTGTGGTGGGAGACGGTGTCAAAGGCTGCTGAGAGGTCAAGTAGAATGAGTGCTGCCATGTGGCCTTGGTCGAGGAGAGTGCGTATGTCCTCAGTGGTGGCTAGGAGAGCGGTCTCAGTACTGTGGTTGCTACGGAATCCGGAGTGAGAAGTGTTGAGGATCGAGTTGGATTCTATGAAGTTCGTGAGCTGGTTGTTGACGATCTTCTCGATGACTTTGGCGGCGAAGGGGAGGAGGGAGATGGGTCTGTAGTTCTTGAGGTCCGTCGGGTCTGCGGAGGGCTTCTTGAGGAGGGGTTAGACTTCTGCGCATTTCCAGTCGTCGGGGAAGGTGCCTGTTTCGAGGGAGCAGTTGATTATATGTCGTAGTTCAGGTGCTATGGCGGAGGCGGCTCTGTGGAAGATATGCTGCGAGCAGGGGTCGGTGGGGGCTCCTGAGTGTATAGCTCTAGAGGAAGGGTTTTCGTAATCAGGGAAAGATCCTAGGCGCTCTGCCCTATATACGCACAAATTATAAACTTAAAGTATAATCTGTATGGTGCAGCTAGGAGAGGGGATGAACCCTGTAACCCCCCAATTGTGTGTGGGTAAAAACCCTCACTAAACAAGCAAAACGGAAACCTAGGCACACATAAATGGTAAGTTAACACAGTATGTAAAAGTAAGTACTACAGTCCAAAATACATAAAACGGAAAGGAAATGTCTTCAGAGATGTTGAGTAATGTTCAGCCTTTTAATTTTTTCTTTAATTTCAGTGATAAGTAGAAGAACCAGCCGACACGTGTTTCGTCGCATGTGGAAATTACTTCCGCGACTTCCTCAGGGCTGAATATAGATGAAGAGTGTCCGGATTGTCGCTCAGCCGGTGATAATTCCAACCCGGCTGGGCAAAAAACCAGTCAGGGATAAGTTTTATGTATTTTGTACTGTAGTACTTACTTTTACATACTGTGTTAACTTACCATTTATGTGTGCCTAGGTTTCCGTTTTGCTTGGCTCCTGAGTGTATGCTCCTCATGGTTTTTGCTGTGTCTTCTGTGGTGACAGGGGTCCAGGCGGTGATGGTTGGCTGGGTGGCATTGCTGGTGGCTGGTGTTGTGTCAGCGCCTTGGTTCTGTTCGTCGAAGTTGTCGTAGAGAGTCCTGACCTTGTGATGGAAGAAGGAGCCGAGTTTGTTGCAGAGGTCCTGGGAGGGAGGGACGTCCGAGGTTTCGCTGGGGGGTTTGGTGAATTCTTGTATGATGCTGAAGAGTTCCTTAGAGTTGCGGGAGTTGGAGAGGATTCTGTCCTGGATGAAGTTCCTCTTCGTGGACCTGATGAGTTGGTGGTATTTTGTCATGGCGGTCTTGTAGGCGGTGCGTGCTTCCAAAGTTTTGCTGTTCCTCCATGCTTTCTCGAGTTGTCGGCACATGCGCTTGGCTTCTCGGAAGTCCGTGGTGAAGCAGGTGGCTTTCGTGGTGCATTGTCTGTCGGAGTTCTGGAGGGGGGGGCGAGCGTGTTTGCACAGTCGGTGAGCCATCTGTGGAGGTCATTGGCTGCAGAGTTGGAGTCGGTTGTGGTGGGTGGAGGAGTGCAGTTGAAAGCGGAGTTGAGGTGCTCTTTGGTGATCTTGCTCCAGTTTCTGTGAGGGGGGCGTGGTGTAGGTTTGTGTGCGCTGGGTTTCGAGGAGGAGAAGTGGACGCAGTGGTGGTCCATCCAGAGGGGTTGCGTGGTGTGGCTGAAGCAAATGTTGTTTCCTCCTGCGAAGATGGGGTCAAGGTTGTGTACTGCCTTGTGGGTGGGGGCGGTGATGAGCTGCCTAAGTCCGATGTTGGCGAGGTTGTCCAGGAGGGTGGTGAAGTTGGGGTCGCTGAGGTTGTCAAGGTGGAAATTCAGGTCTCCGAACAGTGTGAAGTCTGTGGAGGCGAGGGCGTGGGGGGTGATGAGGTCTGCGATGGTAGTGGTGAACGGGGCACGAGGTCCAGGAGGTCTGTAGGCGAGAGTTCCGCATAGAGTCGTTCTGGGGTTGGTCTGGATCTGGCAGTGGAGGGGTTTCATGGGGGGCGAGGATTCGTCCGAGCTGGAGGTTGTGATTAGGAGGGAGTTTTTGTGTACGATGGCGAGTCCACCTCCAGGGTGGTTGGGGCGGTCTTTCTTCTTGATCTTGTACCCGTCGGGGATGGCGGTTGCGATGTTGGGTGCGGAGCTGACGTTGGTCCAGGTCTCTGTGAGGAAGGCGACGTCAGGTGAGAGGGTGTTGAGGAGGTCCCAGATTTCTACTGCGTGTCTGTGTAGGGAGCGTACATTGAGGAGGATGCAGCTTAGGGGTTTGGGCTCACTGGCGTCCAGTGGGTTGTGTCCTTTTTTAACACAATAGTATGCTCGAATCCCTTCAAGATTCCTAAATTCTTGACAAACACTTTTGGAAACTCCTTTGCCATTGCACTCCCCATCATACTGCACTCATCAACAATCAACACTTTTCCCTCGCAATTAGGATCCAAAATTATATGCAAATTTTTCTGGTCCATCCAACCTAAAACTGATGGTCCAAGCTTAGCCACATAAAGTTTCTCTCTCCCCAACCTACCCTTGAATGAAAATGTCAACCACCTGAAACCCAGCATATTAATTTTTCCCCCATGAAACACTCAGGGTTTACATCTGTAGGTGTCAATTGCGGTCCTACTTTGCTCTCAAACTTTTCCTTCCATACCTCTTCATTCACTATTGTGAATGGTGACCCTGAATCTGCAAATATTTTAATTGGGACTCCCCCTATCAACATATCGCACACTGGTTTCCCTCTAACTGAGCAGTCAGAGATATTAAGTACAAAATTCCCTTGCAAACTCTTGACACAGCCCAATTTCAAGTTCTCCATCTCTGCTTCGCTTCCTTCTGGACTGTCTCCTTCCAATACGCATTTTACACTACTTTTCCTTCTCTTGCAGACCTTAGAAAAATGCCCTTTTACCCTGGAATTGCTGCACTTTTGCTTCGCAGCAGGGCAATATTTACTAACCGCCAAGTAATCCCTACTGTCACAACGATAGCATCTTCTCTCCTCCGGTCTTCTCTCCTTCATAGTACTCCTCTGCTCCTTGCTTTGATTTCTGTATCCCATGTTCTGCACTTTGTAAATACTCCCTGTATCCCTTTCCGATTCTTTAAGTTCTGTCGCACACCTTCCTGACATCTCTGCCTTCCGCACAAATGCTAAATCCTCCTCCAACGGTGCATCTCCATTGATCCACAGCCGTTCTTGAATTGCAGAATTACTTGCATGCATGACCAATTGGTCTTGTATAAAATCGTCATACAAATTCCTAAACTTGCAATCAATGGCCAATTTAGTCAACTCCGCTATGTATTCGTCCACTAATTCTCCTTTGTTCTGTTTACTTTGAAAGAATTTACAGCGCACAATGCCAATGCATACTTTCGGTGTGAAATAATTATCCAGATCTTTCAAAGCTGCCTCAAAAACGTTAACATCCCCACTTGTAACTATCTTGGGCATGCGAGTGTAAGTTTTCAAAACAACTGGCCCTAGAGAATGCAGTAAGATCCTTTTCAATTGCTTCGTCTTCATTTTACCAGCCTCATCCACTGCCTTAATGTAATTCACAAAATAGTCCTTCCACTCCACCCACTTCATTACTGGTTCTGAACCAACTGCCCAAAATGCATGTGGAGGGCTGATAGTAAAGTTTTGCTGGGCCATGTTCTCTACTGGTGCGCAATCCCCTTGTTCCATAAAATGTCTCTCTCTTTTTTTTTTTTTTAAATACACCTAGCTGCCCACACCTCTCCCAGGCGGTTACTCAATATCCATGTACAAGCCTCCCCCGACTTCCTCACCTGTTCCTGTATTATTCCTAAAAATCCGACTATTTTGTCAATTTCTGCAGCGCGATGTTCCTAGCTCCCTCCAATCGTTGCCAGGTAACCGCCGTCACACAAATATTTAATTGCCCTCAGCTGCGCGATGTACGAGTTCACTCCGGTTGTTGCCAGGTGTGGTGTCCTCAGCATTCATGGCAGGCTTCCATGTCATCCACTGTCACCAAGTTCTAGAACTTGGTGAAGGTTGCCTGGTACCGTTTAAACTGTGAGTGACAGTTATCCTTGTCTTTCTGCTGGATGGGGTCTCAGTGACTTGTACTGCATAATAAAGTCTCTCTCACCTAAACTTACTGCCTCTGGATACCTTCTTTGGAGAGACCGACCTCTACATTTTGGCGACGATTTACCTACGCGTCTCCTGAGACCCCAACAGCCAACATTTGCTTTAAAAAAAGAATCCGCTACAAGATCGTATACAAACGATTTGCTTACCTGCCTGCAGCCTCTCTTCACCTCGCTGAGCAGTGGTGGTTCCTGTCCGATCCCGCCTTCCGCTAGACCCTCACGGCGTAAAAAGAAGGTTTCGCCGATGCACTGAAAGTTTGGACGATGCTCTGAGTTCCCCACATCGAGGGAGGTTCGTCGAGTGGCTTCTCTTCACCGCTGGTTCCGTGGGTCCTCTGCCGCCAGGTATGTCCGCAGCGCAAATTAACTTAACGCATTAAAGCGTTTCACTCGCCGCGTCTTGCCTGACTTCGACGTCACTGCCTGACCCCTTGGGCCTACCCCTGCAGCCCCAACGTCATCACGCACACGGCGCTGTGTACGCCTAACTGGTGGAAGTCATTGTGGCGTCAGGGGATCAAGACGGCATACTTGCGCCACAGCGTCTCAACCAGTTGTTGCTTGGCAACAGCTCGATTCTGTCGTGCGCTGTTTTAAACATAACGTTGACACGCACAGCTCTTCGTTTGCATTCATAGCGTGTCAGTGCTCACATGTCGGATATCTCGCAACGCTGACACGCACAGCTAAAACCTACACTCTTTGTGTGTCGACACAGCTTTGGTGCTCACGCTGTCAAGATTCTTTGGTGCTCACGCTGTCAAGATTCTCCCTCTGATAGTGTGGACTTTGTTTGCACACAACGCTGACACGCACAGCTTCTAAATAAATGTTAGCGTGTTCAGTTTTTACCTACAATCACGGCATGTCAGTGTAACGCTACTACACTTAAATCTGCACTCTGTTTGCCACATCTCCGACCAGGTTGCACCTCTGTTCTGTCTACACCAACACAGATTTTGGTGGTGTAACTGTGTGTCCGCAATTTTCATCTTCTTCCACAACGCTGACACACACAGTTCTCTATTCTTCTTAGCGTGGTGCCTCCTTTACCTCTACGCGTTACCTGGCATCATGCAAAATGTGGCTGCTCCTCCGTTTTTTCTCTCCTCTCCTGGCCCACCTCCCATTCCTTGGAAAAAGTGGAAAAAGGTTTTTTCTCACTATGCTCGAGTATGTGGCACCTCATTAAGCGCAGAAAGGAAAACTTCTCTTCTCATGCACTGTCTAGGTGCTGAGGGCCAAGAGGTATTCGAACACCTTCCTGACCTTCCCGACGGCGAATCTTCTTCACTCAATGAATTTGAAATATGTTTACAAAAATTAGATTTGCATTACCTGCCTAAGATTAGCACTGTGCTCGAGCGCTACCATTTTGGTAGAAGAATGCAGAGACCGGTGGAATCTGTGGAGGAGTATGTTTCTATCCTACGCAAGTTAGCATCCACGTGCAACTTTGGTCAAACTTTAGACGAAAATCTTAGAGACCAGTTTATGTTGGGATGTGTCCTAGAAAAGACTAGAGACGCTCTATGGCAGAAGGACAATCCCTCTCTTCAAGAGGTAATTACCACCGCTAAGACCCATGAACATTCCAAAGCTTGCGTTGAGGTTATAAGAAAGGAGAACCCCACTGAAGAAAAAACCAACCTGAAGTTAAGGCTGTCGTTGACCGATGGACAAAGTCGAAAGCTGTGTCCAAAGCTGTTCCACTCCGCAAACCCATCATTCAAAAGGGGTTTCAAGGGAAATGTTATAGGTGTGGTGACTCAGGTCACATGGCTGATTTTAGAGGTTGTCCGGGGTGGAAGGTGATTTGTAAAAAATGTGGAAAAAAGGGGCATGTCTCGAAATGTTGTAGATCAGACCTTAACCAAAAATCTGTGAAAGAGATTGACCTCTATGATGATGAGGAAGAGGAGGTTATAATTTGTCAGATTTTGGATGATAGATCAGACGGTCCCTATGAAGAAGTTCTAATCAATGGATCTTCTGTCAAAATGTTATTTGACTCTGGGGCAAAGATTACTTTAATACCAAAGGTGTTTTATGACAATAATTTACGAAGTCATGTGTCCCTTTTGAAACCTGATGTCAAACCGAAGGGTTATGGAGGGGTTCCCATTGAATTGAGTGGCTATTTTTGTGGCACGATCAATTTTAAGGGAAGAAAGGTATCGGGGAAGATATATGTTTCTGTAAGGGGGACTCACTTATTAGTTGGTTTCACCAAAAGGAGTTGCACGTGTTTCTCGACCCCAACGAAGACCCACAGGTTCGTCTGAAAGAGCTACCACTCGTCAGGGTGGTTAATGAACCTGTTCAGGACCTCTTAAAAGATTTTAGTGGTGTCTTTGATAAAGAGCTTGGGTGTTTAAAAAACTATTTACATTGTATAAAGTTGAAACACGATTCCATTCCCAAAGTTGCAAAAGTCAGGAATGTACCTCTATTAGTAAGGAATAGTATGAAGTCAGAGTTAGAGAAACTCAAAGAAAGAGGGATCATCCAAGAGGTCGAAGCCACAGAATGGGTTTCTCCGGTTGTGATGGCACGTAAGGCCAACGGAGAGGCCCGGCTCTGTGTTGACTTAAGAGAGCTAAACAGAGCCGTGATTGTGGACCACTACCCACTACCAAATATTGCTGAGATGTTGTGTTCTCTGGATGATGCGAAGCATTTCTCCTCCTTAGACTTGACCTCGGCTTACCACCAGGTCAAGCTGCATCCATCCTCCCAAGATCTGACTGCATTTGTGACACCCTTCGGTACCTTTAGGTTCCTGAGGATGCCCTTCGGTTTAATTTCTGCTGCATCCGTCTTCCAGAGAGTGATGGAGGGTATCCTTGGGGGTCTAAAGGGTGTGAAAGTCTATCAAGACGATGTGCTGATTTTCGCTTCCAATGAACAAGAACATGACACAAGAGTTAGGGAAGTATTACGAAAACTTCAAGATGCTGGTCTAACCCTTCGTGCTGATAAGTGTAAATTTAATGTAAAGGAGATTGAGTACCTTGGGCATTTCATTTCAGCAGAAGGTATCAAACCGAAGGCTGGGCTGGTAAACTCTATACTTAATTTGCGCTCGCCTTCGACTAAAGAAGAACTCATTAAATTCCTGGGTATGGCTGAGTTTTACCATAAATTCGTCCCAAATTTTGCTGGTAGAACCTTGGGACTAAGATCTTTGTTAAAAAGGGGTGCGAGTTTGAGTGGTCAGAGGTTTGCGAAAAGGAATTCACAGACATTAAACATATGCTCGACAATGCACCCTCTCTGAAGAGCTATGACCCTTCCAAGCCTTCATATCTCATGACAGATGCCAGCTCCACTGGTGTAGGGGCGGTTTTGTTACAGAAGATTGATGGAGTTGAGAAAACGATCTTGTTTATCTCCAGGCCTCTAAGAGGCGCCGAATGTAATTACTCTGTCATAGAGAAGGAAGCACTGGGGGTGTTCTGGGCGGTACGCAAACTGCGGAAATTTTTGTGGGGTAAGAAATTTGTGATTTTGTCTGACCACAAACCACTCAAGGAAGTCTTTTCAAAAAAGGGGATCGATTTTGTCAGTCACAGGATACGCAAGTGGGTGGTAGCCCTTCAAGAATTTGAGTTTGATCTAACATATCTCCCTGGTGCCAACAATGTATTGGCAGACTGCCTCTCTAGGCTGGGAACCGAGAACGATGAAACGTGTGCTGATGCAGAGTGGTTTGGTGGTGAAGAATTTGAAGAGGAAGTAAATGTGTGCCTAATAAGTGAAGGTATCATTAGGGAAGATGAGTGGAAGGATGAGCTTGTGGGAATAAGACTTTACAAAACATCATTGCCATGGTCAAAGGAGCGTGGTGTGAGAAGAAGGATTGTGAAGATTCTCTCAAGGGTTTCTGGAATGTCAAAGACGACTTGTCGGTAGTTGATGGGTTACTGTTGCGTGGCAGTAAGCTAGTTCCACCTCTAACCTTGAGGGAAAAAATAATCAAGAGTGCTCACGCCTCTCACATGGGCATCGCCAAAACTAAAGAGAGGGTTAGGGGAGTGTACTGGTGGCCCGGTATGGATGTCTGTGTTGAAAGACTTGTTCGTGGATGTGTGGAATGTATGAATTGTGACAAGTCATTGAAATGCAGGACCCAACCCATGGTGATTAGGGATCAAGTCACTTCTCCGTGGTCGGATATTTGTATAGATATCTTGGGACCAGTGAGATTAAACTCACAGGATCGTTATGTAATAGTCTGTCTGGACATGTTTTCACGATGGCCAGAGATCAAGATTGTCAATTCCGTTGAATCTTCTGTTGTGGTGAATTTTTTAGATGAAGTTTTTGAGCGGGAGGGCTTCCCTCTAACCATCATGTCAGATAACGGTGTCCAATTTACGTCTCACTTAATGGAGGAATTTCTAACCTCAAGAGGAATCTTTCACAAGAAATCCTCCTTATATCATCCACAAAGTAATGGGGTTGCAGAAAGGTTTGTAAAGGTTCTTAAAGAAACGTTACAACAAGCAAGATCTTGTGGTGACAGCTGGGAATCTGCCTTAAAAAAGAAGGTAAGGGAGTATCGTTTCACCCCTCATTCTTCGACAGGGATTTCTCCCTTTCGTCTCTTTAAAGGGAGAGTAGCCAATATTGAGACTAGTCCACAGAGGATCTCACCCAAGAGGGTGTTGGTTGACGAGAATGTGGACAGCACAGATGGTTGGGAAGAGAGGGAGAGAAAGAAGATGAATGAGAGGAAGGTTCATTATGATGAGAGGAAGGCTGTGAAGAGCACTGTGGTCAAAGTTGGTGACTGGATCAAGGTTAGGCTACCTAGGAAGGGTTCGAGCACATCTAAGTTCAGTCAACCCATACGTGCGATTAAGCTCTTTAAGAATGCCATACAGACAAGTGATCACAGGATTTGGAATTTGAACAGGGTGGCGAAGTGTTCTTCGTCTTCCTATGCCCATCCCACTGGTTGTTCTCCTCCGCTCTTACCAAGACAAGAGGCTCAAGAGTTAGGAGAGTCTGGAAGCGGTAATAGACCGGTACGTTCTAAGCGTGCTCCACTTCATTTGCGTGACTTTGTTGCTTGAGATATGAAATTGTATTGCATTTTGCTACGTTTCCCTAATGCAATGTTACGTTTCCTCCTCCCTGTTCCCTCAACTTCTCCTCACCCAGTAGCATTCTCCTTCCATGTTATTGTTCTGTTTGCATATGGAGGGGGAGGTGATGTGGTGTCCTCAGCATTCATGGCAGGCTTCCATGTCATCCACTGTCACCAAGTTCTAGAACTTGGTGAAGGTTGCCTGGTACCGTTTAAACTGTGAGTGACAGTTATCCTTGTCTTTCTGCTGGATGGGGTCTCAGTGACTTGTACTGCATAATAAAGTCTCTCTCACCTAAACTTACTGCCTCTGGATATCTTCTTTGGAGAGACCGACCTCTACACCAGGCAACTGGAGTCAATTGAATGCTTCCCCCAAAATGGCCGTCACGCAAGGTCACACTGCACGACCTCGCGTAATGACGAGTCAGCTGGTTCTCTCTTCTCGCACTCCACAATGCCGCCTGAGAACACTGCTGCGGCTCGAAAAATGCGGCCAACCGGCAGTTACAGCCAACAGCCTCATGTACCTTGACAAAGGTAATGCCTGCAAGTTATATTAACTTCATTATTCTGCGTCTGCTCAGTTTTCAGCGTACTGTTCCTTCGAAGTGCCTTGCAATTACCCAGCGTCAGCTACCCTCAATTTCAATTTTTGGTAAAAATCCATTGATGCCTTGCTCACGCGTAGCCGTCTCCAAATCGTCGCCAATTGTAATGTTGGCACGCCATATGAACCACAATAGAGAAAGTCCTCTTTAAGTTGAGTTTATTAAGTTTACACCAGGAAACAGGTGAGAGCCGGGAAGCACAGCTTCCACTCCAAGACCTCCGTGCCACGAATGCCTTGGACTGGCACCCAGCCTATGGAATGCACCATACATTCCATGCCCCATTCTAATACAGATAAATTCTACCAACGCAACAGCACATTTTGTAGCCAACTAAGTGGCATATTTAGGATTAAAGATGCTAGAAATAACACTGTCTTGCACGACATACACAGACAGAACGACTGCCATGGGAGATTTAGGAGTTTGGTTAATCAGAAAAGGTAAATGCTACTTACCAGTATGCATCTGTTCTTGGCATGTAGAGCTGCAGAGTCGTACACTGTGCATGAGATCGCCATCTGGTGTTGGGCTCGGATGCTTGCACTTTGTTGTTGTCTTGGAAGAGTCTTTTGTAGTCACGAGATAGGTGACTCCTCCTTTGGACGATAGTGCGCATGGGCATCGACTCCATGGTTAGATTGTTTTTCGCCATGATGGGAAAAGATGGAGTCAGTAAGAAGAAAAAGATGTCCATGTGAATATATCTAATTAAGATTATACTGGAACGGATACAGGTTCCGGGAGGTGGGTGGGCGTGTACGACTCTGCAGCTCTACATGCCAAGAACAGATGCATACTGGTAAGTAGCATTTACCGTTCGAGGCATATGAGCTGCAGATCGTACACTGTGCATAGACTGTATAGCAGTGTCTCCCCTAGCGGTGGTCACCTGTATCAGTTGCAGTAGTCTGAAAAAGTGTTTTAAGAACAGCTTGGCCCACAGCAGCTTGCTGCTTTGCGTGTACATCAACACAGTAGTGTTTGGTAAAGGTATGTGGCGTAGACCATGTTGCTGCCTTACATATGTCATTTAGGGGATGTTCCCTAAAAATGCCATAGAAGCCCCTAGTTTACGTGTGGAATGTGCCCTAGGGGGAATTATTAAGGTGCGTTTAGCCTTTTGGTAGCAAATTTGAATGCATTTGACTATCCATCTAGCAATGCCAGCCTTTGAGATGGGATTACCTTTATGTGGTGGGGAGAAAGCTACAAATAATTGTTTTGTCTTTCTGAAAGGTTTGGTCCTGTCAATGTAGTAAAGTAGGGCTCTTCTGACATCTAGTGTGTGTAGAGCTCTTTCTGCTACAGAGTCTGGGTCTTGGAAAAGACGGGTAACTCTATTGATTGGTTAAGGTGAAAAGCAGAAATTACTTTAGGTAGGAATTTGGGGTTTGGTCTGAGAACTACTTTATTACGATGGATTTGTAAAAAGGTTCTTGTATGGTTAAAGCCTGAATCTCACTCACTCTTCTGAGAGAGGTTATTGCAATTAGGAAGGCTACTTTCCATGTAAGAAATTGTAACTCACATTTGTGCAGAGGTTCAAATGGGGGACCCATGAGCCTGGTGAGGACAATATTTAGATTCCATGCTGGAGAGGGTGGCAATCTAGGGGGAATGATTCTTTTAAGGCCTTCCATAAAGGCTTTAATTGCAGGTACTCGAAACAGTGACAAATGCTGTCTGTTTTGTAAGTATGCGGCTAGAGCGGCAAGATGTAATCTTATGGATGAGTATGCTAGGTTACATGTTTGCAGATGCAGCAAGTAACAGATAATGTTTTGTATGGAGGCATCTAGTGGGTTGATATTGTTGTTATTGCAATAAATAGCAAACCTTTTCCATTTTGCTGCATAACAAGCCCTGGTAGTGGGACGTCTGGCTTCTTTAATGACCTGCATACACTCAGGTGGAAGGTTAAGGTAACCGAACTCTAGGACTTCAGGAGCCATATTGCCAGATTCAGTTGACCTGGATCGGGGTGTCTGATCTCTCCATGGTTCTGAGTTAAGAGGTGTGGAGAGAGGTGCAGTTTGTGGTGTGGAACTACTGAGAGTTCGAGAAGTGTTGTGAACCATGGTTGTCTTGCCCATGTGGGAGCAACTAGGATCATTGTTAGAGACTGTTGTCTGAGTTTGCGTACTACTAGGGGAATGAGTGGGAGAGGCGGAAAAGCGTATGCAAATCTGCCTGACCAGTTCATCCATATTGCATTGCCCTTGGACGACGGGTGTGGGAACCTGGCGGCGAAGGTTGGGCATTTTGTGTTTTCTTGTGTGGCGAACAGGTCTATTTGTGGATGGCCCCACATTTGGAAAAAGGTTGTAGAACTTGCGGATGCAGTTCCCATTCGTGAATCTGTTGTGTCTGTCGACTTAACAGATCCGCAATGTGATTGTGAACTCCTGGAAGGTGTTCTGCAAGGAGGTAAATGTTTTGAGGAATGGCCCATCTCCATATGGCTTGCGCCAGGCGAGACAGCTGTAGAGAGTGTGTCCCCCCTGTTTTTGTACATAGTACATTGCTGTCATGTTGTCTGTTTTGACTAAGACAGTCTTGTGAGTAAGATGCGGTTGGAATGACTTTAGCGCTAGAAATATTGCTAATAATTCTAGGTGGTTGATGTGGAGCAGTTTTTGTGACTTGGTCCAGCTGCCCTGCGTTGTGTGGGTAAGGAGGTGAGCTCCCCACCCGGTGAGAGATGCGTCTGTTGTGAGCACTATTTGTGGAACTGGCTCTAGGAACGGCCGCCCTTTGGAAATGTTTTGTATGTTCCACCATTGCAGAGAGCGATGAGTGCGGCTGTCTACCAACACCAGATCTGTAAGCTGGCCCTGAGCTTGGTTCCACTGACGTGCTAAGCATTCTTGCAGGGGCCGCATTTGAAGTCGTGCGTGAGGGACAATAAAGATGCACGAGGCCATCATTCCTACGAGTTGCATAAACACTCGAGCTGGAAGGTAGTGTTGAGGTAGGAATTTGTTGATGAGGGCTTGCATACTTGTTATCCTGGAAGGATTGGGGTATGCAAGGGCCCTGGAGGTATCGATTGTGGCTCCTAGGTACTGATGTATGTAGGAGGGATGGAGATGCGATTTGGTATGGTTTATTGTGAACCCCAAATTGTGTAGTAGCCGAACTGTTTGGAGTGTGTGCTGTACACATTGGTTGTGTGACTTGGCTTTTATTAGCCAGTCGTCTAGATACGGAAACACGTGAATGTGTTGTCTTCGTAAGTGCGCAGCTACTACTGCTAGGCACTTGGTGAAAACCCTTGGTGCTGTTGCCACCCCGAATGGGAGGACTTTGAACTGATAATGTTGTCCGTCCACTATGAACCTTAGGTATTTCCTGTGCGCAGGGTGAATGGGAATATGGAAATAGGCGTCCTTGAGATCTAGTGTGGCAAGGAAGTCGCCTTGTTGGAGTAGTGGAAGTATTTGTTGAAGAGTGATCATGTGAAAATGATCTGAGTGAATGTAATAGTTGAGGGGTCTGAGGTCCAGTATGGCCCTGAGGGAACCGTCCTTTTTGGGGATTAGAAAGTATAGTGAGTAAACCCCTGTGCCCTGATGTTGTAGAGGGACTGGTTCTATTGCGTGCTTTTGGAGCATAGAGAGAACCTCTTGATTGAGGAGCGTTAGATGTTCCGTGGACATGGGACGCTGTCTGGGTGGTATGTTGGGGGAGTAGAAGTGAGTTCGAGGCAGTAACCATACTGGATAATTTGTATTACCCACCTGTCGGTGGTGATGGAATTCCACGCAGGTAGGAACTTTGACAGTCTTCCCCCGACGGGAGTGGAATGATCGGGGAAACGGAGGGAAGTCACTGTTTGGTGGTAGGGGAGGTGCGTGTGTTAAACCCGCGTCCTCTACCCCTGTTGTTATTACCTCTGTAATTACCTCTGGAGTAACCTCTATTAGAGGAGGTTTGAGTGGTGTTTTTGTAGTTAGCAGAGGTGGTGTCTGTGGCTGTAGTTTTGGAGCCGCCTCTATATAAGGAGCGACGAAAGGAACCTCTGCTAGGTGTGGCTTGTAGAGCTCCCATAGCTTTGGCTGTGTCTGTGTCCTTCTTCATTTTTTCTAGAGAAGTGTCCACATTAGGCCCAAACAGGTGTTCCTGGTCTAAGGGTAGATTGAGGATGGTAGATTGTACCTCCTGCTTGAAGCCAGATATTCGTAGCCATGCGTGTCTGCGCAGCAAAACGCTTGAGTTTATTGTGCGTGCTGCTGTATCTGCTGCGTCAAGGGCGCACTTTATTGAGGTGTTTGTGACAATCTTGCCTTCTTGTATTAGATCATTGGCCTTGGTCTTATACTGATCTGGAAGGTGCTCAATGAGCTTTTCAAGCTCGTCGTAATGGGCTCTGTCATATCTCGCCAGTAAGGCTTGGGAATTGGCGATGCGCCACATGTTTGCTGCTTGAGACGCAACTCTTTTTCCCGATGCGTCGAGTAATTTGGACTCCTTGTCTGGTGGTGGTGTCTCACCAGTAGTCTGGGAGTTTGCCCTTTTCCGTGCATTAGCAACTACTAATGAGTATAGAGGGAGTTGGCCTTTAATATAAGCTGGGTCAGAAGGGGCAGGTTTATATTTTTTCTCGATCCTTGGGTTAAGAACCCTAGCCCTAACTGGGTCTCTGAAGACCTCAGGGGCATGTTTAATAATGCCTTTAAGCATAGGTAGAGTATGGGTAGACTTTTGAGGCTGGCTAAAAGTTTCTAGTAAAAGTCTTCTTCCAGGGGGTCTGAGTGTAACTTGACACCATGGTATTGTGCTGCCCTGTTTATCACCTGTGAAAACCCTATAGCATCATCTGGAGGTGAGGCTTTTGATGGGTATGGTTCAGGGACAGGTATATCTGGGAGGTCATAACTGTCCCAGGGGTCTTGTGGTGGGATACTGTGAAGGTCGTCATCAGTGTAGGTGTTGTGAGGTGACTGCATGTCATCATCATGATCCTCCCTGTCTGTATCCCCTTGTGGTGAAAAACAAGGTGGAGGAGAGTGAGGCGGGGAGTGTAGAGGGCTGAGGTGTTGTGGAGGTGGAGAGAAAGACCTTATAGGTGATGTGGAAGAGTCTTTCTTCTTATGAGGTGGCTCAGGTGTGGTTGGTTCCTGTATCTTCCTCTTGTGAGGTATTACTGATTGTACCTGTCCGGTAATAGGGTCAATGTGCAGAGTTTTCTGCTTTGGGTCGATGGGAACCAAGAGTTCTTCTGAGCTGGCGTGTTTGGTCGGCATCGAAGATTTCGGCTCCGAGTGTTGTTTGGGCTTGCGAGGTTGTTTGGTGTCCTTTGGTGAAGTTTTCGACACCGAGGGTTTTTTTGTCGACGCCGAAGGTTTGGTATGCTTCGGTGTCGAGGTGTCTGGGACCTTGGACTTTGGCGCCGAAGGGTCTGTTGGTGCCGAGACCTTAGTCTTGTGTTTCGGTGCCGATGAGTGTTTTTCGGCTCCGGGACGTGGCTGGCTCGGTCCCGAGCTGCCAGAAGGCTTTAGGTGCTTGGGAGTCGAGCCGGAAGGCGGGGCTCCTGAAGCTTTGTGATGGTGCAGACCTAGGCCCGAAGGCGAAGGTGTGACCGAAGCCTTTTGTTTCTTGGGGGCAGGGGCATCGACGTCAGTACTCACAGTACGTTGGTGTGGTGTGATGAGTTGGTCGTCGGACCCTGAGTCTTCGGCTCCGGAGGTGTCGATTTGTAAATCTCCGGTGTCCGGGTTGTCGGAGCCTGTGTCAAAGATGTCGTCCGGTGCGGGAGCGGCTGACCTGGACATTTCGTGTCGTCGGGCCCGGCGATCACGGATGGTCTTTTTGGACCGAAAGGAGTCACAGGCTTGGCAGTGTTGGCTCTCGTGTTCTGGAGAGAGGCAAAGATTACAGATCTCGTGGAGATCTGTGTGTGGGAATTTAGCCCCACACCTGCATTTTTTAAATGGAGTCCTTTCCATATGCTGGATGATGGCGCCGACACGCCCAACGGACCAACGTCGGCGACCGGACTCGAAACAGTGTTGGAGTGGAGACGCGATGAGGGGATCGCGATCGAAAACAATACCGTCGAACGGTAGGAGGTTCTTCTGCGCGTCGAGAGGGGAACCGATCGATGTGGATCCGGAGCGCAGCAAGGTACATCCGAACCCGATGGCGGAAAAAACAATCTAACCATGGAGTCGATGCCCATGCGCACTATCGTCCAAAGGAGGAGTCACCTATCTCGTGACTACAAAAGACTCTTCCAAGACAACAACAAAGTGCAAGCATCCGAGCCCAACACCAGATGGCGATCTCATGCACAGTGTACGATCTGCAGCTCATATGCCTCGAACATGGGGATTATATTTTAGCTGTTTCAGGAACATTTTATGAACTATTCATGTTATAAAAATATGAAATGTGGTAAAAAAAATGTACAAGTAGAGTTGTTTATTCCTAAGCACAGTACAATGCAATTCCTCCTTGACTGTACAGCAAAGCAAGCCTCTTTGTTACACTAATGCGTTGAAGCTTTACATTGTTGCATTAATTCGGCTACATTTTGTTAATACACATAAAAATACATAAAGTACCTCTAATTACACAGTTTCTGTATAGCATTTCCACAATGATTTTAACTGTGATGTATGTCAAAGCTGGACAGTTCTTTACAATGTAGGCCATGCATAGCACAGCCTCCTTCCCTGTGGGATGGGAGGCGAGGCTGATTTATTAATTTCATTAATATTGTGCCGACTACTCTAGGGACTCTTGCACAGGCCTCAAATACAGTTATGCTAAAAAAGGTGAATTTTTTGTCTCTTTCAGAAGATGGTTAAGCAGGACGAATATCATACCGTTGTGGGACCAAAGTCCAAAAAAACTGGCCCCTGGATTAAGAAAGCTCTGCCACCTCTTAATTTCGGTTTATCTTGTGGAATGCATAGCAGCTTTCTTTCATCTTCAAAAATTCCTCACTGGATGATGTGGGTAATCAAACAAGTCAAATAATTAGGTGACAACATTGCTAGAACAATCAACAGCCTAGATTTAAACAGATGCCATCTTTGAGATGGAGCCAGTGGAGAACTTCCCTTGCTTTTACTAAATGATCTCCCCTGAGTAGCTGAGCTACTAATCTCACTGCAGCACTCTGGTTTCTCTGTGAGCAACCCACCATTGAGTAGAGTGGAATAGTTGTGAGCATTCAAGAGAAGCAGCAAAGATCTTAACTCAGCAATTTGATGAAAACAGTTGGTTATTACTGTGCCTATTTGATAACTGAACATTACTGGTGCTCAGGGTTATCCCTTGTGCCAAAAGATACTTAATGGAGGAATGGAAGATTTTTTTATACCTTTGGTGCTGAAAGTGATGATCTTTATCAGGTCATAATTTCCCTCAGAATTCTCTGGAGAAAGCCTATCATAGAATCATTTTGAGAAAGTTTCTGAGAACATTGTAACCTGGCGAGCTCCACTGAAGACAATGGTGTAGCACAGGGCGAACAATGACTGGCATAGAGCTTCTGCTCCAAACATTACAATGTTTGCTTTTCCGTTTTTTCCGGTTTAATTTGGAACATTTTACCTTCACTAGGTGTAATAGGCAGTGTTAACGCTCTTTTGTCTCAGGCTACACCCATCATTATTAGATCACTGGAATGTTGAGAGCTCAACTGAAGACACCAGAGTGGCTTAGAACCAATGGTGGCTGGTATAGACCTTTCTGCTCCACCATTTTAATGTTTGTTTTTTTTGTTCCTCCCTGTTTAATTTTGAACATTCTACCCTAAGTGGGTGAATGTTCTAATAGCCTTATAGCCCTCCTGCCTCGCTTATTAAAGTCCCTTTCCCTTGTTATAGACCCTCGCTTGTGGCTCAACTCTATAACTCGGGTTCAGGGCCTTTAAAACTTGTGCAGCCCTCAGCAACAGGCTATAAGGCTATATATATATTAAAGGCCCTGGTCCTGCTTATAGGCTTGGGTTGAGAATTATATACAAATGCTACAGTCCTCGGCTGCAGGCTGTAATATTATAATACATACCTTTACATTATCATAATAAAATTGCACAGCGACATAGGAGTTTTTAAAGGTGTCAAATAGTGGAGGTAAACAGATGTGAAATAGTGAGAGTGACATTAAGGATTACTGTAAGCCGTGCCTGATGCACTGAAATGATCACTGCTGGTAATCTTTGCATATGGTGGATAGTAACGTAATCTTGTCGGATTTCGCAACTATTCAACACTAATAATATTAGGAGCTCTGGCGACTTTTCATTGAGCATAAGTAGCTCTTACTACAGAAAAGGTCGGAGACCCCTGCTCTACATCATGGTTCCAGACCAAACCTTTCTCTCCTTCTGTTCCCTTCCCTGAAATGTATTCCCTTCCCTTTAAATGTGGATTCCAACTTTGCAAAGAGAAACTAATAAATTGCATGTTATTACTATGTAAGGAATACTAGCACCCTCATAAGGGTAGAGCAGCGCTATATGAATACATAAAATAAATAAAATGATGGTGAAATCTCTTGTGACAGAAGGGGAATGAGTCAGACCATTTAGGTCCTATATGAAAGGAAGAATCTAAACGAATTGATGGAATAATGATCAGTATGAGCAACCCTGTACAGCCTTTCGAACACGATGAAACTGTCCCTCAAGGCAAATGTTGCAGAAAGATCTAGGGACATCAATAGGAATCGTTTTCCTTCAACTGTAAACCAGGGGGCATTATCCTAAAAAGCAAGGGGAAAGCTTTCAGTGCCATGTCTTGAATGGAACCAATATTGTAAAACCAAGAGACCATGGAGTCCTACAAGGAGGTATTAGAGTTATACAACAACAATTTTCGCTGAAACTTTGGTAAAGCTAGAAGATTTTTGGTCCAAACCTGGACAGCACTGAGAGATCAAGAATAGTCTTTTTAAGTAGCAGTGTAATGATGCCACTTTTCAGCTAGTTTGGAAGATTTGTCTTCTGAAATGTATGCATTTATCAGCTGGAAGGAGAGGGAGGAAAACTGAAAGTGTAATTATGGAATAGCCATGCTAGAACATAATCCATCAGGGAGTCTGTGGATTTAAGTGGGATAAAAATGTATTAAATGTTTTAAGGTGTAGTAAGGTGTAAGAAAAAAGCCTTAGTGGAACAGGAAAAAGATGGAGACAATGGGACTGTCCATCTAGCAGGCATGCCCAGTCTCTGTCTTTTCAGGCTGATTTCGAAAATTTAGAGCAAAACATAACTATTGAGAGCGGGCCACATCAGAAAAGCATTCTGAGGGGGAAGAGACAGTCAAAATTAATCTGCATAACTAGCTTGATTGGTTTACATCTTTAAGTGTCTGCTTGATCCAATAATGTTTATGAGCTTCTTTAATAGCAGCCTCGTTAGTCTTGTGAGAGTTTTGATGTAATGTTTGTCAGACAGACTGAGCTTTCTGCTGAGTTTCCACCAAGCTTCAATATTGAGATTTGTGGGGGCGCGGCTACGCATCAGTGAAAATGGACGAGTGTTAGAGAAGCTCCACAAGTCTCTAACCCCCGTCGCTGATTAATCCGCCCAATTTATCCGGTCCATGCAACGGAACATGCAGCCACCAACCCAGTGAAACCAGCGGTGTGCCCGGAAAAGGTGCGACATCCTCAACAGCGGAGTAAACCGTGTGACGTATCGGGGCCTAACTCTGCTGAAAGCCGCGGGCTCGCGTAGCAGTCTGAGCCTCGCAGAAGTGGAGGTACCGGGCAGAATCGGCGGATCGCGGTGAGGAGCGCGATCCGCGAACACGTAACAGCCCGGAGGCCAGAACTGCGGCCTCAAAGCACTGCGGCAACAAATAGACGTCACCAATAACCGGTTCAAGTGCGACGAGTTAGAATATTCAACCAGTACGACTGGATGCCATAACAATAATCAGGCTGGGCGGATGGTCCCAGGTGGGAGCCCATTGAATAAGCGCTGGATACAGAAGGCATTGTCTGCAGACTACACCAATGCACTGACTTTTCCTGATTGACTGGCCACGGACCGCAGAGAAACCAGTAACCGACTCCCAATCAAGGTGAGCCAGCGTGACCAGGGTGGGCGGTCGAGTCGTGGCCGTGGAATACGCCTGCTCTCGCCAAAAATTGGAAGTGTGGCCCAGAAAGTGAGCCGTCACGTGGGGAGCTCCCCACCCGTACGCGTCACATTTCAAGTGAGAAACACTATAAGCATTATCTTAGACCAACAGCTCACGCATGGAGGTAGTCCACGACTAAAAAGGTGACTGCCAAGACCCGTCACCCGATGGAATAGAAGTCAAAAAGGTGGTGGAGGACCCATTGGAAATTGCACACCCATAGAGACCCCCCCTGGGAGATCCCAGACAGGCGGCATGGGGCACGCACAAATTGCACTTCACAGGCAGGCGGCGAGCAGAATCCCAGGGGGACGAGACACCACGTAAGAGAAGGGTTCCCCCCCTCCAGTCGTTAAGGAGAGCAATGTCCGGGAGTAGAGGGGCAAAGAACACCCACCAAACAAAGCTCAAAAGATACACCATGTCGAAGACCACAGACACAGATGGAGCAGCCAAGGCCGAGACGAGTGCAGGATTGCGGCAAGGGACAGACAATCCCACATTAAAAGACATTATGGATGCCATCACCGCAGTGCGTACGTTGCTCGAGAACAGAATGGATTTAATAACGACTGAAGTAAGGCTCATCAGGACAGACCTTCAGAAGATGAGTGACAAGGTTAAAACAATGGAAGCTGTCACGACAGATCTCTGCCAAGATTCCAAAACGATGCAACAATAGATCAAAAACCTACAGGCAGCGAATAAAGTGATGGAAGGTAAACTGGATGATTATGAAGGAAGATCACGTCGCAACAACATCAGAATAATCGGAGTGCCAGAACGGGCGGAGGGGCCCACACCGGACCTCTTCGTCGAAGGCCTAATCACTAATCACCTGCAACCTAAAAATCTATCCAACTTCTTCTCGGTTGAGAGAGCACACCAAGTCCCAGGAGAAAGACCGAAACCGGGCCCCCCCCCCACCCAAGGCCACTGTTGGCAAGACTCTTCAACTTTAGAGATCAGGATATTGTCTTGCAAACTGCCTGCACAGCCCTGCCGATCACAATTGAAAATAGTGTTGTGACTTTCTTCCCCAACTTCACAGTTAATGTGCAGAAACAGAGACGCTCTTTTCAGGGAACTAAAAACATGCTCAGAGACAGAGGTCTGAAGTACTCAATGCTGTTCCCAGCAAGATTGCGGGTCGAAGCGAAGGGGAAAACATGTTTTTTTATGCCCCGGAATCGGCACAGGAGTGGCTGGACGGATGGAGACTGGCCAAAGGAAACGGTTCCCAACATAGAAGGGAGAAATCCCCCAGAAGGCAAACAAGTTTGGATGCGCAACCAAGGCAATTAATGGATGGAAAGGACCCAGAAGAATAGGAACCAGAGACTGGTCTAAGAGACTATAGAGCTACATAGTTGGAAGCGGAGATGGACTGACGAGCACAGCTGAGCTGCCTCCAGAAACAGTACTGGAAACCTGGCTAAGTGACCTTCAGTGTTATAATTATCGTAACTGCATGGAAATGTATGTCTTCAAAAGCGTAACAGCGGTGGTTAAAGGTGTAGAGAATACACCCCCCACTACCTTTAGCATAGTTCTTAAATGGGGCGACAGGCACTCTGCATAGTTGGGGATAGGGGCAGTCTCAAGCCCAGATTGCAGGGAAGCAGGGAGGGGGGACTGGGGTTACAGTTAAGTTTCACACATAGTTAAGATGACACTAATTCAAAGCAGAAGTGGGGAATATGCAATTTCTTAACGTCTTACATAGATATACGCGCAGCAACCTGTCTTGGAGTATTGCTCGCAAACGAGAAGGGGCGTATTCCTCAAGCGCGACTGTTTGGCTCACAGGGGGGGAACAGATTCCTACAAGAATGAGTCCGTCTGCAAGAAAGGTAATTAGACTATTGTCCTGGAATGTGAACGGTTTGAGGGACAAGCTCAAAATGGGAATAGTGCTCTAATAGATAAAACGACATTCACCCGACGTGGTCCTTCTACAGGAAACACACTTGATAGGGAATGCGTGTGGGGCCGACTAGGTGGGGATACAAGCTTATGGCGCATTCTGCATTTACCACCGGATCCAGGGGAGTTGGAATAATGATCAGGAAAGATTTCCCGGTGGCAATTGACCATGGACCGACAAACAGGGCAGATGCACGGCAGTCTCGGGGAGATGGGAAGGCAAAACACTCACAATAGTGTCAATGTATGTTCCGCCAGGCCTCCACACACTAGCCTTTAAAGATTTGGGAGACCTATTGCTCTCCCTCCCCGAGGGAAGGCTCCTAATAGGAGGAGATTTCAACTTGATCGTGTCAGGACAATTAGACCGATGTCCCCCGAGGGAAGTGCCATCCCCGCGGACACACCTCCGTGACTTCATGAGAGCTATGGGGCTTGCGGACGCACGGCGTATTCTCCATCCCACTGAGACACAGTTTACATTCCATTCCGGAGCCCACAATAGTCTCTCAAGAATAGATTATATAAATGTGCCGTCAAACCAGCTGGGACAGATCTGAGAGGTGCGTCACCTTGCGAGGGGCATCTCGGACCATTCCCCTGTGTGGGCCCTGGTGGAGGTGGGAGAACCACAGGCAGGAAGAATAGCTCCAATAAATCCTTGGTACCTAAAGATCCCATCGGTCAAAGCAAAAATAACACAAGAGATTGAGCTTTATTTCCGAGAAAATGAGGGCTCGGTAGATTACGCCCAGACGCTTTGGGAAGCCTTTAAAACAGTGATCAGGGGCCACGCGGTCTCCCAGATCGCTGGGACCCGGAAAGAGAAAAACGCAAACCTTATCAGGCTAGAAACTGCAACTGGAGGGGAAGGTGCAGGGAACAGACGCAGAAGAGACCAAACATATGCCTCCACAGAAGAGGATTCAGAGTCCCGATTGTTGGACATGCCTCTCCCCGCCCTTTCATCAGAAGACCTTTCGACACTAGACAGTGAACTCACAAATATAGAAGTTAAGCAGGCCGTGAGAGACCTGCAGTCTGGAAAAGCGTTGGGCCCCAATGATCTGCCCATTGAATTGTACAAATTAGCCCCCAGTAAGATAGCACCACACCTCACCAAGATGTATTTAAAAAGTCCGAAACAAGGGGAACTTCCCGCAGATCAAAAAAGTGGTAAACCTAAAAATAAATGCTCCTCATATAGGCCGATATCATTGCTCAACACCGAAGTAAAGATCTTGGCAAAGTTATTGGCCACTCGTCTGCTCCAGGTTATCTCGAAACTTGTGCACCCCGATCAATCAGGTTTTATGCCAGCAAGAAATACCTCACTTAATCTCAGACGTTTGCACGGGGTAATGGGAAGAATTGACACACTACGGGAGGATGCAGTAGTTGTGTCCCTGGATGCCACCATGGCATCTGATACGATTAAGTGGCCATACCTGTTTGCGGTCCTTAGAAAAATGGGATTCGGCCCCAACTTCATGAGCTGGATTAAACTCCTGTACAAGGATCTACTGGCACAGGTAGTGGTTAACAATAGAAAATCTCCACTATTCGCCCTTGAAAGGGGAACCAGGCAGGGCTGTCCCCTATCCCCGTTGCTCTTCGCACTAATGTTGGAACCGTTGGCACTGTGGATACGGAAAGACCCAATTATGCGGGGACTCAAGTGGTCGGAGGGTTGGGAAGACCGAATCTCCCTATACGCCGACAATATACCACTATATCTGGCGACACCGGGAGCCTCCATATCTTCACCAATTTTGGAAGATATTCTGGATACCCTATAAATTGGTCTAAGTCAGTTATCTGCGTGTTGAGGGGTGAGCACCCCCCTACCCAAAGGATACGTGATAACAGAGGCATGTGAGGGATTCAAATACCTGGGCATATATGTCACCAAGGACCCAGCATTGTATTATGAGCGAAACCTTTTGCCCCGGATGCAGCGGCTTATGAGCGATGTCAGACATTGGAAGACTCTTCCATTGTCATTATTGGGTCGTGCCGCACTATTTAAAATGATGTCCCTACCACGTTTTTATACATTCTACAAAATTCACCAGGCCTAGTTCGTACTGATTATTTCAAAGCCATTGACAGTGAAAAGAGGGAGCTCCTATGGGAGGGGAAACCACCCGGTATAGCGACCCAAAAACTGACAAGGGGGTGGTATGATGGTGGCATAGGACTCCCAGATGTAAGAAGATATTACTGGGCAGCTCAACTAGCAGCTATTAATCAATGCATATATAGACCCCAAGATGACCCGGGATATAAAATGGATAGGTGGCTTCTTCCAGATGGGAATTATTCCAGAGCACTCTATTCCAAACCTGCAAAATTGCAGTTAACAGGCCCAACTGAACACGCGTCCAGATATGGCACACAGTCAACAAATGCATGGGATGGGCAAGGAAAATCACGCAAGCCACCCCCTGTGGGACACAGAGAGATTTGGCACCCTGAGAAACACCAATGGCTTCGATCGATGGGACATGATAGGAATCTCCCGGGTTGGGGACCTATGGAAAAGGGGAGATGTGATTCCCTTCGCACAGTTACCAAAAGAATTTGAACTGGCAGGTACAGAGAATTTTAGACACTTGCAGATAAGACATGCCCTGCAGGCTGTTATCCCAAGGGGTGAGTCGCTCCCAGAGGCCTCCCCACTCAAAGACAGAATCCTTGAAGAATACATGCCCAATAAAGCTATTTCCATGACGTACTAGAAACTAATCAATAGCATGCCTGATCCCCTCCTACAACTCCGCAAACATTGGGAAAAAGATATTGTGGACTTGGAGGATGACGACTGGCAGGAAGCCTTAGCATCCCCCAGAGCAATCGTGATCTCCTCGAGACTAAGGCTGGTACAACTCAGAGTGCTACATAGAATATACTTATCAGGTCCAACTCTTGTGTAAATGGGTTACAGAGATGACTCTGAGTGTGGGAAACGGTGTGGCCAAGAGGGTACATTCATCCATACTATCTGGGAATGTATTCACATTAGAAGATATTGGACAGCAGTGATCCAATGTATGGGGGAAGTGCTGGGAGCGAAGACTCTAACCCAAGATAGGACTATGCCTTCCAAATATCTGGGAACCCACAGACCTAAATATGAATAATATGAATAAAAGGAATTTATATAGCGCACAGTTACTCAGAAGAGTGTCCCGGCGCATCAAAGGCCCAGAGAGCAACCACCTACACCAACCTCAATTACAGAAGAGAAAGAGAAAAAAAATAAGAAGCTAAGGGAAACTCAATTATTGATTAAAAAGCAAAGTTTTGAGGAGCTTCCTAAAAGTAGCTAAATCTGTCACCGCTGTCAACGATGCGGGAAGCGCATTCCAGGCCTGCGCACCGAGGAACCTAAAAGAGGTGCCACCTGAACGGGCATGAGATATTCTAGGAACCGCTGCCAGATTCATAGAGGAGGATCTCAAAGTTCTAGAAGGAGCATAGCGGGTAATCCTTCTGCAAAGGTACCTAGCACCCTTTCCGTGAAAGGCCTTAAAGAATAACACCATGGCCTTAAATCTAATTCTATTTTTTACTGGGAGCTAATGAAGAGCTCTGAGATGGGGGGACATATGAGTCCTAGCTTTCAGCCTGAGAATGGCTCTGCCCGCAGCATTTTGTGCCACCTGCAGACGCTTGAGAAGGTATTCCGGGAGGCCAAGGTAAAGTATATTCACGTGGTCCAATCTTGAGGTAATCAATGCCTGGACCACCGATTTCCTGCAGTCCAAAGACAGGAGTGGAAGGAACTTCCTCAGCATCCTAAGGAGGCCAAAGCACGTTCTCACCACTGATTGGACTTGAGCTTTCATAGATAGGCGATTGTCTATCAGGACGCCTAGGTTCCTTACCGTTGTTGTGCGGCGAGAGGGGGGGACATATCTTCAGGCCACCAAAGTCTCCAGTCATCTGATGGTGGGGCGCCAAAAAAATCATTTCCGACTTTTCCGGATTGCATTTGAGCTGGTTAATTCTTAACCATGCAAACACTTTTGAAAGGCAGATTTTGATCTTAGCTCCTTCAAAGCTCTTACCTTTGTCACAAGTGAAAAGGAGCTGTGTGTTGTCGGCATATGAAATCATTTTTGCTCCGATGTCTCCGCCAAGACAGCCAGAGGGGACATATAAAGATTGAATAATGTGGGGCTCAGAATGGAAAAACCTAGGTGACGCTGGGAATGATAGTTGCTAAGCATAAAATTACCAGATTGTGGGGAGCACAAGAAACACCAACAATTACTGCATGGAAGAGAGATTTGGATTTGTGCATGTTAATGGAAAGGGCAATATATAAATCAAGGGGTTGTCCCAAAAAGTGGTTGCAAATATGGGGAAAGTGGAATGAGTATAGAGGGAACATTTCTGAGCCTCCACAGGTGACACATCACCTCACTTCGATCACAGAATGAGTAACACAAGAGAGGAACAGTATCACCATATGAAAGACGCTAGAATAGGATGTGATAAAGCATGACTCATTATAAATACATAGCTCTGTATAATGATTTGCAATAACAATTGTAACGTGTTAACATTGTCATCAATAAAAAAGAAAAGATTTTAAAAAATATTGAGATTTGTGTGATTCTTTAGCTTTAGGTAACAATTATACCATGGTACCCGGTGGGATCATACAAGGGATTTCATTGAGATAGTTGACTGTGTCAGAGGATTAGTCACAGTGGAAGTAAACAATTCAAACAATTGACTACAGTGCCCTAAGGGAATCTCAATTTCAAATAGTAATGGTGCAATCTGTTGTATTAAAGCAAAAACAATAGTGTGTTTAATGTGTTAGCATTTCTTGACCAGAAGTTTAAATGTATTCTGCAGCTGTGGTCTTGCAGTAAGACAAAGCTGAAAGTCAAGCATAGCATCTGACCACCGAGTCGGGTAGATGCCTTTGATAAAAATGTCAGTCTTTTTACTGATTCCAGGATGTCACCTCTAGCACGTGTGAATTTACTGAACAGTTAGGGGCCGATTCCGATGTCGGACGGACTCAGGTCCGTCCGACATCGGTCAGGAGCCGTAACCAACCGACCTGCTGTCGTCGGTTACGGCCCTGCAAGTACGATGCGTCCGAACCCTGTTCGGTCGCACTCGTATACTTCACAATGGGAGCATGCATTCCGAGCGGAATGCATGCTTGCATTGTGAAAAGCAGGGGTGCAGTTCATCCCTGCACCCTGTGGCCGGCACCCCAAGGTGCCTGCCACCGGGTGCCGGGATCAACAGAGGGGCACCATAGGTGCCCCCAGGCCGCCATTCGGCGGCCTCGCACACATGGGGGCCCTACTGGGGGCCCCCAAAGACAGTTTCCGACTGCCTTTTCGTGCCGGAAAGACCGGCACGGAAAGGCAGTGAAAACTGCCATCGTACTCCCTCGGTCGTGAAGAGGCGGCCGGGGAGTACTGAAGGATTTCCGGACGGCGGACGGGCTCTCCGAGCCCGTCGGAAGCCATCCGGAAATCCGAGTCGGATTCCTTTCCGACCGAGCCCATCGGAATGACTCGGTCGGAAAGGAATCCGGCCGGCACGTTCCGATTCGGTCGGAAGGGCTCCGGCCATCGTTCGGTGCCCTTCCGGCCGAAATCGGAATCGGCCCCTTAGAGGAAACTCATCTCTTGAAAAGAAGCAGAGAAATTGGAGGGTATAAGGGTCTGCTGGCACTTCCAACAATTATCTGCGGAATATGTTGTAAAAAGATATGCTACTTCACTTTGGAAATGCACTTTCATGTGGATACTCTAATTGCAGACTCCTCATCTTTTGAATTCCTCCGGCCACCAGACTGGCTCCGAGTAGATGATCAGATTTTTGCTGTTATCTCTAGTGGGAGAGAGGCAGTCCTGAAACAACCCTTTCTAGATCGATTGTTCTTTGCATAAAAATGAGCCATGCTTTGGTCAAAAAGCTAAAGCTACCACTGCAGCTTTGACCAATGGTGCTCTGGTGTTGACCATCTGTCAGCCAGCTACATGGGTGTCCATACACACCTCACCAGGCATTACTGCCTTGAATCTCGGGTGCAAAGGGAGGGCCATTTGCCAACTCGGTTCTGAAGGTCTCCTTGGTATGAAGTCTACTCCTCAGGAAGTTACTGCTTTAGTATGTATTCAAAAGATGAGAAAGCTGCAGTTAGAAGTATCCATCAGAAGTACATGTTACTTATCTTTGATAAGGCTCTTTCTGATGTATATTCTATCTAACTCTAGATTCTTAAACAAGCCAACCTCCTCCTCGTTCTGTGGAGTGGACTTCCCAGTATTAAGAAGGTTCTATGTTAGATTCTTCACATTGTCACAATTCTCAGACTGTTACTGAAGCTCCACGTGTAAGGGTGCAGAATGCTTTGTTAAAAACTGAATGCAAAACACACAAGATGATGGACGGAATGCTGCACATTGGCAAACATTCACCCCCAGTCACAGATCTGGGTTTAATCCATCGTTATTTTGCTTCACCACGCCACCCCAGTTCAGACATAGCCATATGCAAATCAGTCTTGACCCTGTGCCTCATGGGAACAGTCCAGACCGAACTGCCAAGCCATGTCTTCCCTGGACCGGAATCAAGCATCCTAGGACCGGTTTCAGGCTATCAGCCTTCATCAGCCAGGATAGCTTGACTCCAGTGGCGTAGTGAGCACGGGACCCACGTCTGGGCATACCCTTCCCACTTAGGGCGAAATGCAAAACACACAAGATGATGGACGGAATGCTGCACATTGGCAAACATTCACCCCCAGTCACAGATCTGGGTTTAATCCATCGTTATTTTGCTTCACCACGCCACCCCAGTTCAGACATAGCCATATGCAAATCAGTCTTGACCCTGTGCCTCATGGGAACAGTCCAGACCGAACTGCCAAGCCATGTCTTCCCTGGACCGGAATCAAGCATCCTAGGATCGGTTTCAGGCTATCAGCCTTCATCAGCCAGGATAGCTTGACTCCAGTGGCATAGTGAGCACGGGACCCACGTCTGGGCATACCCTTCCCACTTAGGGCGAAATGCAAAACACACAAGATGATGGACGGAATGCTGCACATTGGCAAACATTCACCCCGAGTCACAGATCTGGGTTTAATCCATCGTTATTTTGCTTCACCACGCCACCCCAGTTCAGACATAGCCATATGCAAATCAGTCTTGACCCTGTGCCTCATGGGAACAGTCCAGACCGAACTGCCAAGCCATGTCTTCCCTGGACCGGAATCAAGCATCCTAGGACCGGTTTCAGGCTATCAGCCTTCATCAGCCAGGATAGCTTGACTCCAGTGGCGTAGTGAGCACGGGACCCACGTCTGGGCATACCCTTCCCACTTAGGGCGAAATGCAAAACACACAAGATGATGGACGGAATGCTGCACATTGGCAAACATTCACCCCCAGGGGTGGGGTCTATATGCTGATCCACACTGTCAATTCAGGATGTGGGACAAGGCTGCTGCGGAGTTTGATGCCAACAACTACTGGCACACTGAAACATTTGTTAGAAAAACGTACTGAATCCGGAGTGGCACCTGGGGAAACTCAGAAGGTGAGAAATATGCAATTAAAAGTGTCCATTAGAACAATCAGTTTATCAAATTGTCCAAATTGTTGATAGGGGCATTCACGAAAGTGATATGTTTAAGGAACATTGCCATGCTTAGTATATGACACGGGCAACCCGGCTGAAGGTCTGGTAATCATAGAGTTGAAACTGTAAGGCTATTCTTACAAAGATGGTAACCTCTCCTCCTTTATCATGTTGCATGTCTTAGTTGGGAGTAAGGCATCTAGGGAGGACTGAGTTGAAAATGGACACTCCACTATTAGAGGTCAAGCAAGGCAACACGTGTGGCTGTTTATCAGTTAAACAGGCGATGCTTCCTGACTCATGTTAGTTGGCGGAGTCAATACAGGTCTAAGAGAGACTGACATTAGAGATCACATATTGCTCGTTACTCTAAACATAACACTCTCTTGAGTTACACAGACTTTAGCTTCATGCATGTAAGCAATCCCAAGCATTGCACATATCTTGCTGGCAGCAAGCCACAAGGTTTCAGAGATCCTATTTGTTCAGGCTTCAGAGACTGTGCAGGCTGATATTTCAGGCCGAACTGCAGGCTCTCATTACATAGATCTCTCTGTCTCCGGTCAACAAAACTATCCCTTAGGTAACACATTATAAAAAGGCGTGTGTTTCTGGCAGAAAACCTATGCATCCAGTTACTCTGATCTTACAGGCTCATGCCTCTCACGGCACAGCTCCTAAGCTATGATCCCAGACCCAAATGAGCAAATATTTGCTTCAAATTAATGATAATGTACTTTAGAACCACAAATAGAGGACATTTGCAAGACCACCACAGTGTTTAGAATTAACTCATGCTCTCATTGGGAAAACATTCAATGAGGTTAGACACATTCAAGAAAAGGAACCCTACCTGAAGAAGGACCAGAACAAAAAGCTAAATATAGAGGTTTATAATAAGATTTTTTAAGATTCTTGCTTTCTTAAGATTGTACTGACATTAACATACTAATCCTCTCTGCCACTGGCCTAAAATATAAACACCCACACCTTTTGACAACCACACAGTTTGGCAGGAAAGTATCAAAACAAACCCTGCTTTGGAATCTGCTCTAGTGATAACTCACTCACTGCCAGCAAACTGCCACTGGGACAGAGATACTTTCACACCCATGCAAAATCAGATAAACAAATTGCAGCACAATGCCACTTGAATATCAACACACAAAACAAAACATTGAAACACACACACAGACAGGTGTAGGACACTGGGTGTTTGTTGAAATCGTCCTCCCACTTTTTGTCTGGTATTTGCTGTAACTTTGACTGAAGTGTACTGGGTTCCTGCTAACCAGGTCCCCAGTACCAGTGTTCCTTCCCCTAAACAAGACCCCTGGTCACTTGATCCTCAAATGACCAGGCTTTTAGCAAATCTGTAAGTCCCTAATAAGTGGTACCCCTGGTACCTAATGCAGAGGTACTAAAGAGGGTCCCTAAGAGCTGCAGCATATTTTGTGCCACTCTAAGGGACCCAGCACCAAACCCATGCAGACGGTTACTGCAGGCTGCATGACAAGGTGCTCCAAAAAGTGAAAACCCGACATGGCACACATTAGTGTGCCATGTCCCCTAAACACTGTATATAATATTTGTAAGTCACCCCTACAGCAGGACTTACAGCCCTAAGGCAGGGTGCATAATATTACATGTGAGGACATGTGCTGGCCAGTTCCATTACAGACAGTACAAGTAAACAGGGAAGCCATCTTAAGGTATATACTGGTCAAAACGAGTTTCCTAGCTACATAACGACTTCACTGAAACATATGGTGTTTGGTGTCAAACTCCTCTTATTAATAAACCCACACTGATTCCAGTGATGGATTTATTAATACATGCACCCAGAGGGTATCTTGGAGGTACCCCCTGAAACATACTAGCCCTCTAGTGTGCTAGCTGACTGGTCCAGTCCAGCCTGCCACCACAGATGAGTTTCTGACCCCCATGGGTGAGAGCATTCACTCTCAGGTGGTCAGGAACAATACCTGCTCTGGAAAGAAGTGTTATCACCTCCTCCTCCAGGAAGGCTGGTGCAATTAGCATTCCAAGGCAGGGAGCTTCAAAGAGTCCACCGCCTTTGGTATGTGAGTCTGTCTTCCCTCACAGGAGAGGATGCTGATCCCCCTGACCTGAGCCATCTGGCGCCAGGACAGGTGGGATAATTATCTATGCCAACAGGTCTAATTAGCAAAGCCAACAGGTCTGGCGTTGGCTGCCCACCTTTTGGCTTTGCCATGGGTTTGGTAAAACTTTATTGTTAGGGCACCTGCTCAAATTCTCATCCTAATAACTCAGATCTGTTATTTCTTCAAGAGAGACAGTATTTGTTAGGCAGTATCCAAATGTGACTTTAAAAAGATGTTGTACCATCCATAACATGTGGCTTTTTCAACTTTCAACCAGTATAAGTACACGTTTATAATTGCTTATAATGGAATAAAGAAAATGTGCCAGTCTATCATCTCTTTTTTCTAGCTATGTGTTTTGTTAACATCTATGTTTATAGATGATTAATTTAAAGAAAGTAAAACATTCACGAATAACCAATAATCCACCGTACTCTGCTATATTGTTTCAGGATGACCCTCAGGCCACTAATGAGCCATCAAGGAGAAAAAAAACCCAGTCAGCCTCACAAAGCCCACATCAATTTTCTTAACACAAACAAAAAGTCCCATGACTCTGAAATTGTTTTTGACGATGGAGTTGAAATTAAAGAAGGTGGGTCTAAAAAGTCTGTATGTCTCTGAGGGTGCTGTACTTTAGATGATAGAAATGTCTTAAATTCTCAGCTTATAAACTGATTCACCATCACATTCTTATTACCCATTGTACACTCCAGTAAAAAGGAAGAAGTTGCTGGGTTGGTAGCCAAGAGGGAAACAGGAATAATCATACAAAATCCTCTCACATAGTATTCAGATATTCTGATGTTAAGGGCTCTATCTGTGTTGAATCTGATGCTTTAGATAGGGTCCCCCAAAATACAATTGATAAATCTAAAACTTTGCAGTCATCCCATATTGTATACACGGTTTCCAAGAACAATAGAGACAGGTTTTAATTGAGCAATACGATTTTTTTTTCTGTATTTATTTTTTTACTTTGAAATTTTTTTTTTTCTTTCTTTGCGTTTTAAACTTTTAGTTTTCTAGTTTACTGTATTATTGATGTTTGCATTGGATCTGTGCAGTGATGCGTTACGCCTTGAGTTTAGACCCATGAGGTTTTAAAGAAATACAATTGGACAAGTTGACCCTCTATGCCACTGTCAGGAAATGTATCAACAAGGCACCCTCTTAAACCTTGACCATTCACAGACCACTTTATTGATGAAAGTTTTAAAAAACACATATCAGCACCCCAGGAAAAATGCTGAGCTTTAGTTGAAAAACATGTGGAGGATTAAAGACATGCCATGCGAGGACAAGGGTCTGTTTGTCTACAAGTTAAAAATTATAAATGACTCAAACTTGCATGACCTAATTTGCAAGATCTTACGCTCCTTGGTGGTAACATGTGATAAAGACTACAGACAAGAAAGGAACTTGCATACAAAATAAAGAACATTTGTTCTATCTTTGTTGGTGGAGCTTAGAGCTTAAATAACTCTACATTTAAGCCCTTCTCCACCCCAAAGATCAAGGTACAACTTAGTTTAAAGACAACTACAGGTATTTTTTCCCCCACAAGTCTCTCTTGGACAACCGTGCCGTTTATTGCTGGTGCTTTATATGAATGCCTAAGTGGCAACCATGATAAATACTGAAGTGAATTCCTAAGCTTAAAAATGTTTTCTTATAGAAAAATGCTTTTCTAATATTTCTCCTTTTTGCAGTGACAAAATTACAAAAACATGTTTAAGACATTAATAAAATCAAAATTTTAACTCATCAAAGTTGGTTCTGTTTCCATTTACTGACTGTTCGTAATTGCTTAATAAGGACAAACCATTTACTACAAAAAGGGTGTCGGCCACGAAAAAAACATGTCCAAACCATGTTCATGCTTACTTAAAGATGTGGAGATGAAATGCTTTTGGCCTGGGGCACTTCCTATCATAATACTGAGATGAGCCTTGGTGGGCTCACAGTGGACATCACTTTGGGTCCGTGATAAGGGGAGGAGCTTAACTAGGAGAAGGGGTACGGCATGCTTGATGAAAAATATGTAATTCCTTTACTGTCTGATTAATTACATCATAGTCACTTACCAATTGCCTTAGTGTAATGCCTCGCACCAAGCAAAAGTTCTGGAGCTCTGTACCAAAATGTTACCACAACTGGATCCAAATCAGCCAGTGGTTTTAATGGAGAATGGAACAATCTTGCAAACCCCATGTCAGCTAAAAAACAAATACACACAATTCACATGAGATGAATACCGCAAGGTTACTAGCAACATTTTTATAAAACTCCACAAATACAAAATTAAAAATGTTTCGTAGTAACAAAAAAGAAAAAAATAATAATGCTTATTAAACTAAGTGAGTTAAATTTCTAGATGATCTATGTTACTAATTGTTATTATGCACTGGTAAACATGCATCCCGCTGCATTAAAATATAACATACATTTTTCTAGTGTTATAGCACAGGCAACATCAGTTAAGGCCTCAGATCACGGTTTATCCGACCCTGTTCCTCATTTGACACATTTAGGTTTTTTGAGCATTAGTGTTCTCTGCTTAGGGGCCGATTCTGATCTGGGTCGGAAGGGCTCCGAACGCGATCCGGCCGGAAAAAGTATGAGTCGGACACGTGTTTCCCGACCGACTCGGACACCTGTACGAGCGAGCAAGTACGATGCGACTGTACACGTGTGTTCCGACCGAACCGTTTCCGGATCCGAACCGCTCCGACTGACTCGTATAGACACGATTCGCACCGCGCAATGGAGACGTTTGTACGCGTCGGACAGCCGGATCGAGCCGAAGTTTCCGGCTCGCAAACGGTCCGGGAAGCTGCCTTTGGGGGGCCGTACAGGGCCCCCCGTCACCCGCAGCCTTACGACTCGGACACAGGGGGAGACCCAAGGGTCTCCCCTACACAGGCATGTACGGTGCGGATGGCACCAACACGTACCCGCTGCAGGGGGCGCCCTTTTGCGAGACGTACCCATTCAGTCAATGGGAGCCCATGTACGCATCGTACGACCGGCTCCCATTGACTTCAATGGGAGTCCGACCGAACCGAGTCCGCCAGCATGCGGCCGCATCGTACTCGCTCGGTCGGACTGCAGGAGTTTGGCTCGGTCGGAAAACACTCCGGATCCGGCTCAGTCGGAGAGCTTTCCGACCCAGATCGGAATCGGACCCTTAGTGTGATAACAACTGTTTAATGCCAACACACTATAAAGATCCACGCTTCCTGAAGGGCTGGTAGTTAAAAGCTGTTGACACCAGACACTACATGGACTATATATTACACACAACCCTTTAATTTATAATTCCATCAAAGGCGGAATATAAATAAAACTACTAAAAGCTGATCCAATATCAACATTCCATATAGGATTCTAATATAGCATTAGAGCCCGATGTAGCGGGCTCCACGAGCCATTAAACGCCGCTCCAGTGTTAGAGGCACCAAGCCGAACGGAAGGGCCTTTAACGGCCAGTGGAACCTGCAATGGAGAGCTATAAGGCTATTAAAACATTCCGCCCCTAGAGGGTAGAATGTTCTAATTTGTAAAACAAAGGCTTCACGGAGCGGAGGGGGTTGAAATCCCCTCAGGCTCTGTGAGGCCTTTGTTCACAGCAACAGCTGTGAACAAACATTGGAATGTTGCGGCTCCGGGCTTCTACCAGCCATTAAAATTCCGGAGCACTACATTGTATTCAATGGAGCGCTCAACATCCCAGTGTACTAAATAGATTTACGTCAGGCTACATGCCTTGTACGTATCAATATTTGACTGACAGCTGCCGAAATGTCCTCAAGCTAAATTGTTGAGATAAGACAGTATGTATACTTAGTTGGTTTATACTTCATGAAAAGTTGTGTTTGAAGATTTTTCCTGAAACTGACGAGCTCTCAGGGATTAAAGCACAGCACCCTTGGCATAACCAAAGGAATTACGTTTTTGCTGCTTCCTGAATTTTGCTGTTCCCAGGCGAAGATTGTTCTTGCAGTGTGTCTTTCGGCAGGTGCTTCAGATAATTGTGATGGCTGGCCATAAAGGTCAAACCTGCTGCATTGAACATGGGTGCTCTTAATGAGGATGCTGATGATGGAAGATTAGAACTGGTTGTGAAGTGGGATTCAGGTTAGGTGCACTGCTGGGTGTTATTTGCTTTTAAGATGGTGAATCCGTTTTTTTTCGGACCTGCGGAGAGACTTGTGCTGCTTAATGTATTGGTTGCGTAGAGATCTGGGTGGGGTTTGTTGACCAGCAGGCAGATTAGCAGTAGCAGCTAGCATGGAAGTCATCCTATTTGTCTGAGCAGCAGACAACTGAGGAAAAGCAAGGAACCACAATTTAGATTTTTGAGGTTTAGTTTCACATAGTTTCATGTACTTTCTTCACATCCATTCCTCAACACCTGAGTTCCAGTTATATCCTGTGCTGTTGTACATAATGTTATGTATAGTCTCTTGTCATTCATATATTGCTCTAACATATGGCTACATTGTTCAATAACTCCAAGGGTATCCATTTAAAGTCTGAAAGCACTAAGCAAATGATAGATTTGTGCAGGATTCAGTATGGTATCAAGAGCGGGTGGATTTAGAGCTTTCTATCGGTGGGCAGTCAAAATATCGAATTTTAAATATCGACCTACACTAATATCGAGTTTTTAATATCGTAGGGACAGAATATCGAAGTCAAGAATATCGTTGCCCAGAATATCGACTTTAAGGTAAGTAATATCGATTTTTTTAATATCGAAGTAAGTAATATCGAAGTCATTAATATCGTTAGTAAAAATATAGTTGTTAATAATATCGATTTTTTTTTTGTGTTATGTATTTTATATGTATAACATTTTTTTTAAAGTTTTTTCATTATTTTTAAATATATGTATTAAATGTTTAGAAAATAGTAATTTTTTTAAAGGAAATTTTGCGTTTTAGTATCAGAGCGGGTTGTGGGTTTATAGGGGAATAGGGTGGGAAGTAATTTAATTATAATTAATTAATTAATATGTTTTTATTCATTGTTATTCATTGTTAATTTATTGTTAATTAATTATTAATTGGTAATTAATTTATATTAATTGGTTAATTTATAATTATATTAATTATAATGAATTTATTATTAATTTTTATTTATTGTTATTGTTAATTAATTTATTGTAAATTAATTATTAATTGGTAATTAATTTTAATTCATTGATTAATTGATAATTAAATTAATTATGTTATTTTTAATGTGTAGCGGGTTGTGGGTTTATAGGGAAATAGGGTGGGAAGTAATTTAATTATAATTAATTAATATGTTTTTATTTATTGTTATTCATTGTTAATTTATTGTTAATTAATTATTAATTGGTAATTAATTTATATTAATTGGTTAATTTATAATTATATTAATTATAATTAATTTATTATTAATTTTTATTGATTGTTATCGTTAATTAATTTATTGTAAATTAATTATTAATTGGTAATTAATTTTCATTCATTGATTAATTGGTAATTAAATTAATTATGTTATTTTTAATGTGTAGCGGGTTGTGGGTTTATAGGGGAATAGGGTGGGAAGTAATTTAAATATAATTAGTTAATATGTGTATATTTATTGTTATTGATTATTAATTTATTGTTAATTAATTATTAATTGGTAATTACTTATTAATCGGCTAATTAAAAATTATATTAATGATAATTAATTTATTATTATTTTTTATTTATTGTTATTGTTAATTAATTTATTGTTAATTAATTATTAATTGGTAATTAATTTTTATTAATTGATAATTAAATTAATTGTGTTATTTTTTTATGTGTAGCGTGTTGTGTGTTTATAGGGGAATAGGGTGGGAAGTAATTTAATGTTATTTTGTCATGATCACCTACCAAAGACAGGGTCACAAAGGGCACATGTCGACTACCTTTCCTTCCCCCTCTGTATGGAAGAGAACGGCATGTATGGTAGAGAATGAGGCGCCACTAGGGGGCGAGAGGTACACGAGAAACTACAAGTACCAGAAGCCCTTGGAACGTCAAACAGGAAACCGGATCCGGCACTGCGTTCCTCCACGCAGCTATAAAGCCCCTCCTCTTCCCAGAGTCGGGGCTTGACAAACTTCCCAGTTTTCCTGAAGAACCTGCAAAGCGGAAGGTATTCCCGCTGGATTTCAAGCCTTTTTGAGCCCTGTTTTGTAGCGGCTGACACGCTGTGCTGTTTCCGGTGCCTTGAGTTTCCTGTGTGCTGGTTTTATCGATTCCCTGTCATCTGCCATTTGAGGTAGCTGCCTGGAACTTGAGCAGCGTGGATACCGAATGCCCCAAGGTATTTAGGTGTAATGCGGGAGGAACGCGCAGGTGCGCTCCTTCTCAGAACTTGACTTTTTCTTTTATATTTAATTCCCGGATTATTGGGCTTCCGAGTGTTTTGAACTTTCCGCCGCTGTGATTCAACAGCCACCGTTTGCAGTTCCTTTGGCTCTCACGCTGCAGAATACTCAGCAGTAATTTCTGAAGCAATGATCATACTTGTGGACACGCTGTGAAGTCAACAGCGTCGCTAACATAGTACGTGACTGCGCATTGTGTGGGTTTCTCTCCTATTCATTCTTGGAGTACATATTCCTCTGTGAGAAACCATGACTTCTACGAGACCCCAGAGGTAAATTGCTGTTCTACCGTATGAGTGGGTGATTTTAGCTGAGCAGAGTACATGAACCTGAATGTTCCTTTTCTAGTCAGCTAACTAACATATGTTTTCTTGTTATTCTTTTGTGCACAGTTTACTCTCGAGGGGTCCTTTGAAGATAGACTGAACCCTAGATCAAGAAGCAGGTCCAGAAGATCCCATTTGAGAACGCAGTGTTTATTATTTTATCCTCTTCCCTTTTCCCCCGGTGTGCTTCCTTGCGCAGTAGTGTTTGTTGCTCTGTGTGGGGTAGCATTCAGGGGAGGAGGGGGGCTACTCTACGCGCCATCGTCCCCGCTGGCAGACCTCGGAGGTTAGTGGCTGTTTACTGGTTTTTGGTGCTACTGACGTCACGACATATTTAAGTAAATATTAATTTAATTTAATAGGTATTTATTAATAATTATTTGGTTAAATAATTATTAATATGTTATTTATTTTTAATTTTTTTTTTATTTATAAGTATGTTAATTTAAGCCCTACGCGATCCTACATTTTCCCTACTGTTGCACTCACTGGAGTGGGAATAGTAATTTTTACCCCTACGCTATCCAACACTTTCCCTACTGTTGCACTCACTGGAGTGGGAATAGTAATTTTTACCCCCCCGCTATCCAACACTTTCCCTACTGTTGCACTCCCTGGAGTGGGAATAGTAATTTTTACCCCTACGCTATCCAACACTTTCCCTACTGTTGCACTCACTGGAGTGGGAATAGTAATTTTTACCCCTACGCTATCCAACACTTTCCCTACTGTTGCATTCACTGGAGTGGGAATAGTAATTTTAACCCGTACGCTATCCAACACTTTCCCTACTGTTGCACTCACTGGAGTGGGAATAGTAATTTTTACCCCTACGCTATCCAACAATTTCCCTACTGTTGCACTCACTGGAGTGGGAATAGTAATTTTTACCCTTACGCTATCCAACACTTTCCCTAGTGTTGCACTCACTGGAGTGGGAATAGTAATTTAATATCCTCCGCTATCTAATATTTTGTATTTTTTAGCTAATGTACTGTATAATAATTTGAAAAAGATTTAAAATAATTTTACTTTTTTTAAATTTGTTACATATATTTATTTAATTTTTATTTATATTATTGTTTTATGTGTATAGATGTATTTATAAAAAATAAATTAAACAATTTATAAGTTATTAAAATAAATATTAAAACATATTAATAAGTAAGGGGTCTATTAGGATGTCTGGCGGAGGCACGACCGCGGTGGCGACGGTGCGGAAAAATGCCTTTTTCCGCACGCCAGCAGCGGTCTTCACGGCCGCCATATTAGGATGGGAAAACATAGGCATTTACCGTCCGCCACGGTGTGACGCCGACCGCCATCGAACAGCGCCCGCCACCGCGGTGGAGTGAGCCAATCACCACACACTGCTGTGCGGAATGACGTCCCGTACGCCGAAGATATCACGATGCCGGAAACAGGGCAGCGCACCGCGACGGAGAAACCGCACAGCGAAAGACGGCGGAGACATCACAGCGGAGACAGAAAAGAAACACCCGGGACACACCGCGATGGATCCCGCCCTACACACCTTCCCGGTGCTGTACATGATCCACCACCTGCAAGTTATCCACCGCCACGGACGCCTCCGCAGGTATGTACAGACACAACAGTGCAAGTAACACAATACACAGCTCCAGGGGGGAAAAACATCGCATGGGAACACCACACACCCCTGTGGGGACAGGCACACAGCCATCACTGCACACACACATGTCCCACCTGTCACAAAAACATCGCGCCACATACTGCCCACCCATGTACCGCATTCATGAACAAATGTCCCGGTCACGTCACCGCCGCGGTCAGTGTGCATGAAACCATGCACACACCGCAGAGCACAGGGCCAGCGCATGCCAAGGGCACCGTACAAATTGCACAGAGCCACAACTCCATCCACAACACACCAGCTACCTCCCTGAAGGGACACAACATGTGCCTCACAAGTGCCACACCTGCACAACAACCACACAACTACAGCCACACCATGCCCCACGTCCCAACAACTGCATATACAGCCACAGCAGGACCCTTTGCAAAGGAACACATAGCACAGAAGCCCAGGCCCCAGCCAACACACACACCACAACAACATCACACACAAGCCAAGAACACTGAGGGCAGGCACAAAATGTACACACACACAGATGAGGACCAAACACTTCACTGCACACACTACCTGACAAGTCACACACACACACACCACCCTGACTCACAGCTACATACACACACCACATGCCAGCAGTAATGGAGGACAACATATAGGAAAGCCAAAGTGAGGTGCCCACAAATGGAAGGGCAGTGACACAACCATCAAGCATGTGTGATGCACATGCAAGACAAGACACATGTGAGAACACACACAACCCATCACAGCACACATGGCTGACACAGTCAGTCAACACAAACCACGGTCACCCCAATGCAACAACTCCTGGAGACAGCAAGGACACCCATGTATAGGCACAGGGATGTAAGGAAGGCCCTGAACTCAAACACTGACCAGCCATACATAGGCATCCAAATACTGGACAAGACAATGTCTGCTGCACAACACACAGGGCCCAGTGACACACTACATGACAGCCAAGCACAAGTAGGATATGTCACACATACCTCCTCCCACAACAGCAACACACAATACTGCCATGTGCACAAAACACAACCACAGGGCTAAACAAGTACACATACAGGCACACCACTCCAGGGTCACACATGGCAGTAGTTGACAATGCATGTGCACACACATCCACAGTCACAACAAAGTCACCCCCTTCACACCATACACTTCTCCACCACCCAAGTGCACACATTGGAAGTAAGCCATGGGACCTGGATAACTCATCACCACAAGATGTCCATACACCGACACTGATTGGCACACAGAAAGGAAGCTCACACAGACCCCATGACCCTGGCCTGCCTGCCTGTAAGCCTGTGCCCAAACTCCCACCCTGTGCTGCCATTGCCCACAAACCTGACATGTGTCCACCATAGATAACATGAGCCAAGAAGGAAGATGACTACAAGATTTCATTGCCAACCACCTGCACTGCACCCATAAGTATCACAGTCATGTAGAAATGAAGTGCCTCCCACCCCTGCAAAAAAATGAAATGTGACACAACCCATTGGCAATGTCGAAGTGGCATACTGAGCCTGTGACACAGTAAACCATGCACACACAGAAACAACTTTATTCAGGAAGGACACTGACACAACTCACTGGAGGACCAACTGTGTTTATTCACAATTTGCATATAGAGCCAACAAATTTGGGCAACAGCAAAGCCAGTGGGCATTTCAATATGCACAGTATGTACATGAAAAGCTGCACAGGCAGGGGGCAAACAGCTGTGAACAACAAGGCCAGTGGCCAGGACACAGTGCAGGTGAGGTACATGAGATCCTGCACAGGCAAGGGGCAAACAGCAGTGAACAACAAGGCCAGTGGCCAGTCCAATGTGCAGATTAAGTCCATGAGAAGCTGCACAGGCAGGGGGCACACAGCAGTGAACAGCAAGGCCAGTGGCCAGTCCAATGTGCAGAGTGAGTCCATGAGAAGCTGCACAGGCAGGGGGCAAACAGCAGTGAACCACAAGGCAAGTACAATGTGCAGAGTAGTTACATCAGAAGCTGCACAGGCAAGTGGCAAACAGCAGTGAACAACAAGGCCAGTGGCCAGGACACAGTGCAGGTGAGGTACATGAGATCCTGCACAGGCAAGGGGCACACAGCAGTGAACAGCAAGGCCAGTGGCCAGGACACAGTGCAGGTGAGGAACATGAGAAGCTGCACAGGCAGGGGGCACACAGCAGTGAACAGCAAGGCCAGTGGCCAGGACACAGTGCAGGTGAGGCACATGAGAAGCTGCACAGGCAGGGGGCACACAGCAGTGAACAGCAAGGCCAGTGGCCAGGACACAGTGCAGGTGAGGCACATGAGAAGCTGCACAGGCAGGGGGCACACAGCAGTGAACAGCAAGGCCAGTGGCCAGGACACAGTGCAGGTGAGGCACATGAGAAGCTGCACAGGCAGGGGGCACACAGCAGTGAACAGCAAGGCCAGTGGCCAGGACACAGTGCAGGTGAGGCACATGAGAAGCTGCACAGGCAGGGGGCACACAGCAGTGAACAGCAAGGCCAGTGGCCAGTCCAATGTGCAGAGTGAGTCCATGAGAAGCTGCACAGGCAGGGGGCACACAGCAGTGAACGACAAGGCCAGTGGGCAGGACAAAGTGCAGAGTGAGTCCATGAGAAGCTGCACAGGCAGGGGCCACACAGCAGTGAAACACAAGGCAAGTACAATGTGCAGAGTAGTTACATCAGAAGCTACACAGGGAATGTATGCAACTCTACCATGCCATGCCCAGCAACAGAGTAATGGGCCTGACAATGGGCATCACACGCACCCCTGTGGACAGACAGGTGTGTGAGGGTGACCACCACTCAGATGGGGCTGTCTGTCAGACTTGGAGCTGACTGTGTGTTGGGGTCTGTTGGCGGACTACCCTGGGCAGTGGGAGTAACAACTGTGGAACAGCCAACTGTGCATGTGGTAGCTGGGGGGCTGCTTGGACCAGGTGGGGTGGTGGCCCGGGGAGGTGGACTTATGCCCTGGTGAGACACAGTGTGTGCCGGAGATTGTGGAGGGGTGCCTCTCCACTTCTTGGGGATCCTGAAAGGCTTCCCTGTCTGGGGATTGAGGGGAACTGTGGCAGACACAACAGGTGACCCCAACACCAAAGCTGATTCTGGTGTGGATGGTGACCCCCCTTCTGGGGACATGCTGGAACCCGCTGTGCGCTTGCCTGGTGTTTGCCGCCGCCCTGCCTCCCTCTGTCCGCCAGCTTTGCCCCCTACAGTGTCCTCCCGTGCTGGCTTCATAGGGCCTGGGATGGGAGTGGAGGTCAAGGATGGATTATCCATGGGGCCCTCATCCTGTGTAATGTTTGCAGGCAACACCTTCTCAGTGTGGGTGGAAACTGTCTTTTTGCCTCTGCGAGACGTCTTTGGGACAGGGGAGTCTTTGGCAGGGGAGGAAGGTGAGGCCTGTGACCCTGATGCTTTTTTCTTTGCTTTGTGGCCCTTGCTGTCGCCTGATGGGCTTTTCTCTCTGCGCTCTGGGGTGGCCTTACTCTTATGTGGGGATGGTGTCTGTGCCCTAGTACGCTTGGGTTGCTGCTGCTCCTGTGTGCTGCGGGTTCTGTATCAGGACTTTGGGGTCCGTTGGGCATTGTCACTGTCGTCAGAGGTGCACAGTGACACGGGGCCGGACCGAGTGCTGGGAGCCGCTCCCTGACTATGTGCCTGTTGCAGGGCTGCTGTCACAGTTGATGACAAGGACTGCACAGTCCGGTGTAGCCCACCTACGTCGGAATGTAAGCCCTCCATGAAAGCTATAACCTGCCCCAACTTTTTGTCGTGCTCTTTGAAGGCATTGAGAAGTGCTGTCTGCCCCACACACAGCTGGCGCAATAGCTCGACTGCTTCTGCACTGAGGGCAGCAGGGCTGACATGGGCTGGGGCAGCTGTGCCTGGGGTGAAGGTGACTCTTCCCTTCCTACTCGTGCGGACACGGGCAGCACCAGTGGAGGTTGAAGGGAGGCTGGGCACTGGACGCTGTGTGGCGGAAGAGGAGGCAGAGTCCCCGTTCCCTGTACCCCCCAACATGGATGTGTCACCGCTGGCGTCAGATGAGGTAGAGCTTTGTGTCTCCAGCTGTGAATCCTCTAGCAGACTCCTGTCCCCCTCCTCGGCGCTGGTCACATCTGTGTCAGTCAGCTCCGGTGCGGCTGTTGCAGTGGAAGCCTCACCACTGGTGTCCGTCCCCTCTCCCTCTCCCTCTGCACATACGGGAGCTGCTGCATAGGAGAGAGAAGTACTGTGAGATGAGTGGCATCAACAGAACTAACACGTGCCAATACATCTGCATCCTAGGAAGAGGTGTGCAGCACATTGCATGCCACCCTGTGCACACATATATCTTGACACCCAAATTTCTACACAACGGTGCATGTCCCCCACACGTCCTGCCATAAGTGCCCCAGGTGATTCATACAGCACACCATCCTGCAGTTGGCTCACATCAGACACAGCCCCAAAATGGCCTGTCCACACACACTGTCCCGATGTTGGCAAGGATGAACACCACGACATGGTGCACATCACCTACATGTGTGGAGCAGTAGGGGACCACACAGACTACAACATACCAGCCCACAATGACCCTGCACACATGCCTTCCACCATATCGAGTCCATGGGCACATCTACTGTTGCACATTGGCCTCAGATGTCTGACTGGCAGACATCTGAGGTCTGGAATTGCACGCATTCATTGAAACGCATTCACAGTTGGCACACTGGCATTCCCATCCATCAGAATTCACACACTACCCCACAGCAGAAGGTACCTGAAGGCCACAACTCCAAATGTAAGAGAGATGCACAGTGCTAAGACTCACTTCATGAAGCGCCGTTTGGGCAAAAGCATGGCACATACACCCAGCACAGAGGCCACTCACAAAACATTGCACCACACAACCAACGTCACACAGCTGACAATTTGCACACTCTGTAGACACATGCACCGACTCCCAGCCAAAGGCAGCCTGCAACACATACTCACCCCTGGCTCGCTGCTGATGCTCCCTCAGTCGTCTGTCCAGCTCAGGTTGTGTGACAGCCAGGATGCGGGCCATTAGTGGTGTCATGCTGCGCCTAGCCAACCTGCTAGTCCGAGGGAGCAGCCCCAGCGTCATCTCGGCCACGTTCTTGCTCAGCCGGCAGATGTCGTCCCACCTTTTATGACAGTGGGTGCGCCTTCGGTTTGACACACCCAGATCCCGGACTCTGGAGGCAATGGCCCTCCACACGGCTTTACGCTGGTGGACCTTCAGCTGCAGGCATGGGAGACAAGAGGGGTGATGTTCCAGTGACACAGTGCACAATAACAACACAACGAAAATGCAGTAGCACGACACTGACTCATCCAAAACTCCAGCTACAACTGTCACATAGCCAACAATTGCTCTGAACATGGTGCAATGTCATTGGTCAGACGTACAGGCATGCTTGTTCGATGGTGGACACAGTACCTCCACATCCCATTCACATGCAGGATACCAACACAGCAAGCAACGTGTAGCCTGCCTGCAGCTACTGTCTACAGTTACCTACAACTACACATAGAGAAGATAGCAAAACATGTGTCATGTTGTTGGACTCACTGTGTCCAACACTGCGCAGACCTAAGTGTCCTAGCCCTGTGAAAGCCTCACTGTGTCTTGGAACTCACATAGAGTGACAACAACTGTCATACACACACCCTTCTCCCACGCCTGCTCCTGTGCAATCTACATTGCAGAGATGGGACTTAGATGAAGAGGCGTGAGCCAAACACACATGGTACACACTGTACATGCAGTGATGTGGACATGTGGCATTCGGTGGGGACTGTGCAGGGCAGGTCGACTGACACTGAGTGGGTTAATTGGGAGCAACACAGCCATTCACACAAACGCTAACTGGCCAGACTCCTGCATCACCAAAATGCAGCTGCACTGTATGGCTGACACTACAGGACATGTCCCTCTACTCAGGATAGGCATGCAGGGTAACGTGTGAAAGAGCCCACCAAGCCCTTCCCGCTGTAGTAAACATGATAGGCAGTGCATGTCAGAGCCCCACAACCACTGACACATACCGAAGCACCTCCACCCCACGTGTGCACACCCTGCACTCTCACTCACAGTCTGGGAGACTTACCACGACATTAGGGCCGCCATAAAGCCTTGGGTACTGTGCAAGCACCCCGTCTACCAGGACCCCAAGCTCCTCACTGGTGAAGGGACTGGCACGGATCTTCTGAGTCCTCGACATCACAATGGACATGTGGCAGCAGCAGCACGTTGAGGGTGGCAGTCAGCAGTCCCTTGAGGCAGCAGCAGCAGGTGCAGGGTGGCAGCCAGCAGTCCCTTGAGGCAGCAGGTGGAGGGTTGTCAGTCAGCAGTCCCTGGTAGCTGTGGGAATGTGGTGCGCCCTCCCACACATATATAGGCCCCTGGGGCTGTGTCAGTGGTCCCAGGGTGCTGCAATTGGTGTACCAGGGCTGCCTCATTCAAATACATCCAATGTCCGCCTCCGCGGTGGCGGTGCACGCCTACCGCGATTTTCAAACTCGCATCAGGCTACCGCGAGGCTGCTTCCCATTGGCTGCAGGGGCATGGTCCATGCCGGTGACACACCTCAGTGGCCAGGCGGTAGGCACCGCCATATGTCTGCCAGACAGTGCCTGGAGTGACCGTGATTTGGGTAGCGGTGCATGGTGACCGCTATTGTCACATACATATCTGGCGGTGTCTCCCGCGATCGTGCATGGGTTATGGGCGGTGACACACCTCAGTGGCCAGGCGGTAGGCACTGCACTATGTCTGTCAGACAGTGCCTGGAGTGACCGTGATTTGGGTAGCGGTGCATGGTGACCGCTATTGTCACGTACATATCTGGCGGTGTCTCCCGCGATCGTGCATGGGTTATAGGCGGTGACACACCTCAGTGGCCAGGCGGTAGGCACCGCCATATGTCTGCCAGGCAGTGCCTGGAGTGACCGTGATTTGGGTAGCGGTGCATGGTGACTGCTATTGTCACATACATATCTGGCGGTGTCTCCCGCGATCGTGCATGGGTTATGGGCGGTGACACACCTCAGTGGCCAGGCGGTAGGCACCGCCATATGTCTGCCAGACAGTGCCTGGAGTGACCGTGATTTGGGGAGCGGTGCATGGTGACCGCTATTGTCACATACATATCTGGCGGTGTCTCCCGCGATCGTGCATGGGTTATGGGCGGTGACACACCTCAGTGGCCAGGCGGTAGGCACCGCCATATGTCTGCCAGACAGTGCCTGGAGTGAGCGTTAATGGAGTTGTGGAGTAGCTGTGCTGCACCTAACGTGTCCTCCAGCTCTCTGCATAGGCCAACATGTACAGTGCCCAGTGTCTCAACAATTGAAGGGTCCTCATGAGGGCAAATGCACAAAAGGGACATGTCACTCCACGTCACCAACACATACCATATATGGGTCGCCAATACATTGCATGGGCACATACACTCGCACATGTCACATGTGCTGTGTAATGAAATGTAGACTGTCCAGTTAATGTGTTGCATAGCATATGGAGATAATGGTCAATGTCTGTGTGTGCAATGTAACGCACAATGTCGTCTCATTGACTGGACTAGGGGCATCAGCAACTGGCACATTGTCCAATGCACATGCACACACGTGTCCCCCACGCTCAGCCGGTGGTCAGTGTGTAGTTGATGTGTGCCATGTGCAACCTGTGTTGGGAGGTGTATCAGGGCCAGCAACATGGTGTGTTCGGGTAGTATTGCAATTATTAACATATGCAGGGGTCATACTCACAGGTATGCACACATATCTGTTAGTATATCACACTGTGCATGCGAATGAGCCAGAGGGGTGCACAGATAATTGCTGCTGGTAAGGGGACAGGTGTACGAGTAGTGTGCCTGATGTGAACCTACTTGTGAAGTGCCCTGTCGGTTAATGGTGCATGTTGTAAGACTTGGGAATGTGTCTGTAGAAGAAATTGATGTGATGCACATTTCATGGTCTTCTGCATTGACATCTGTGCACTGTGATCTGTCCTAGGAGGAGGAGGCACAATATCCATCGTCCGTCCACAGTCCTGGCAGACATGGAGAATGAGTAAATAATCCGCAAATTCAGGCTGGACCGACAAACCCTGCAGAACCTATGTGCCATGTTGGAGCCCCACCTGCAGCCACGTCGGACATATCCAACAGCTTTCACCGCAACATCTAAGGTGATGGCATGCCTGCATTTCTTTGCAACGGGCTCATTCCAGCACACGGTCGCAAGTGCAGGCGGGATGTCACAGCCGATGTTCAGCATGGTGCTGAGGGATGTCCTGTCGGCCATGATGCTGTACAAAGACAGATATATCCATTTTCCCAGGGGGCCTGAGTTGGTGGCTGTGAAGAGCGATTTCTATGCCCTTGGACATATCCCCCATGTCATTGGTGCAATTGATTGCACACATGTTGGGCTTGTGCCACCACAGGCACGTGAACAGGTTTACCGCAATAGGAAGCATTTACACTCGGTAAATGTTCAAGTGGTGTGCCTGGCGGACATGATCATCTCACACGTGTGTGCCAAGTTTCCCGGTTCAGCCCATGATGCCCACATCTTGCGCAGCAGCATCGTTCCTCAGTTGATGGCCAATCTGCTTCCTGAGCGTGCATGGCTTGTGGGTGAGTATGTATAGTGGATTAGAGTGGTGTGTGTGTGTGACATGCTGTTGTGTTGCATTTTGGGACTGCAAGGTTAATCTGTGTCTCTCACACCCAGGTGACTCGGCATATCCAAACCGCCCGTGGTTGCTGAGCCCATTGCGGAACCCCGTCACGCCAGCTGATGTGCGATACAATGATGCCCATGGGAGAACACGGCGTGTGATAGAACGGACATTTGGTCTCCTAAAATCAAGATTTCGGTGCCTGGACCGTACTGGGGGGGGCCCTTATGTACTAGCCAGGGAAGGTGTGTCAGATAGTGGTGGGATGCTGCATGCTCCACAACCTGGCCATTCGCAAGGCAATACCCCTGATCCTGGATGATGATGATGAGCAGCCAAGGCCGCCGCCTGCAAATCAAGCCGGATCCAGTGATGAGGGCAGTGGAGAGGAGGAAGGGGTCGACATGCGTCGACAGCTCATCACCCGCTACTTCACTTGAAGGTGAGTGACGATGTAGAAGGGACGAAATGGTCTGATGGTGTTGCTGTTGCTGTGTGGGTGTATGTGAGCTTGCTGACTGCAGCTTGGTGTTGACTCATTGCTGCCTGCCAATGTATGTGTGATTGGTTAGTGTGATACAGATTGTCTCTATGGTGACTGTTGCTCTGTGTAAAGTTTGTAGATCTGAGTACCTTGTTGACAAGTGTTGTGTGATGTGTGCAATGCCACACCCATACAAGTGACTCTTGTTCTGCGGTTTTCCCTAGGTCCCTTCAGCATCTCACTTGTTACCTACATTCCATTCCCCTGGACCATGTCCTACACGGTGAAGGTTGCACATCCTGTATTAAAGACGGAGCAGACACAACAACATGTGTGTAAGGTGTATTTATTTACAACTGTGACATGCAAGGGTGGAGAAAATGTGAAGGGGGAATTGAAGAAGTGAGTTGACAGTCATGGTAAATGAGATACTTGAGTAGTCCCCACAATGATGTGGAGACCCAGTCCAACAGATGGATGCCATTCACATGGCAGTGTGGTGAAGGATAGTCCAAAAGGTCAATGCAGTGGTGCAGTGGTCTGCCATCATGGCTGGTTCGGGGACTTGCGTTTGACAGGTGCTTGGGCACGTGAGTCCCCCTGGCCTTTCCTTGGACGGCCCCTCTTGCGCTTCACTGGAGGGGCCACTGCTGCAGGGGCAGTGGTGTCTGAGGACTCACCCCCCTCTGTGGACGCAGGGGAGGATGATGAAGTGTCATCCTGCTGCCCAACGGGGGAGGCAGAGGGGTAGAATGTTGCGCTTGCCTGTCCCTCAGAACCGCCACTAGCTGCCCCAAGAGGTCCACAATCTGTCCCATGCGTGTGTCCATGGACCTCAGCAGCAGGAGGTGTTCCCGAGATTCTTCCTCTAACCGGCCCATTCGTCCCTGGGCCTGTTGGTATGCCCCAAGGACTCTGTCGATGTGGCCCAGGGCTTCCGTCCCAGGATCAGTCCCCCTCTGCATGAGCCTGTCCCGACCAGCTGCACTGCTGCCACGGTCCTGTCCGGTCCTCACATTGGCCCGCTGCATCCTCTCCCTGGCCTCCGAAGTCGATGTGGTGGGCTGCCCAACCCCTGGGGCAGGGAGGGTGTTGCGGACAGCTGTGGTGGTGGTGGTGGTGGTAGTAGTGGTTGACACACAGGACGTGACAGCAGCTGTCAGAGGATGGTCAGGGGCTGCAGCTGATGTGGTTGGGGTGGCAATGGGTGCCTGGGACTGGTTGCGGCCTGCCACACCAGATGGGCCAGCGTGGAGCTCCTCATCCAATGACTCCAGGGAGTCCTCATCCAGTTGTCTCTGTTCCGGGGGGGACTGGCTCTGCAGGGTGGTGTCATCCTCTGCAGTGAGTTCTTGGTCACCTGTGGGTCAGATGAGAAATGGTCATTGTGTTGCACCCATCAAAGTTTGTGTTAGCAGTGTTACATCAACTGTTTGTACATCCAGCAGTTGTTCACTGTACAAATTAGCATTGACCGACATCCAGTGATGCATTGCAAGCTGTTGTGGTACATACATTACTTGTCCATATTGGGAGTTGTCAAGACATGACATGCACAATATAATTTTTTGACATTGACAGTCTCATGTTGGCATCCTGTTATTGATCTATCATATGTCATCCATTTACGCGTATGTGTCACTTGTAGAGCCCTTGTAGCGGTTCTCTCTGCACAGTGAGTGAGCATTGTAGTTTCATGCATACCTTTTCAATGTGGTGTAGATATCTGTATTTGCAATTCCAGACATGCTTAAGTTTGCTTTAATTAGATCCTAGGTGGTCTGGACCACTGCTACTGTCAGATGGCATGTAGTGGTGTGCATGGTTGTGCTCGGAGTTCCATCGACATGTGATTCAGTCATTTACACTTTGGTTGCTGTCAGTTTCATTTTCTTAGGTGTGTGCACACTATAGTTGCCAATGCTATCTGGGTGTGCAGTTGTGCATTGAGAGGCCTGGTGTCCTATGCCAACATGTTTTTTTAAATGCATATCTGGCTGCATGTTGTGGCTGTTGATATGTTGTGTTTGCTGTGTTTTCCTTGTATTTGTGAGACCTCTCCGTGTGTGTAGGATGAGGGCTTCCATCTTGGTCCAGTGTGGGACAAGTCAGCATGATATGTCCACATGCCAGTTCTTTTGAAGTGTACATTGCAATGACTGACACATGCATGTTGGTGCCAGGAAGTAATGGGTCTTGTGTGCTGGCAGTCAGGTGGGCCTGTGTGAGTTGTTGTGCAAGCTTCCCAGCCCCACACACCCCGACCTGTGAGATGCGGTTACCTACCTGTGAGTTGGGTGGGTAGCATACATTGCCTGCCACATGCTTCTTATTGGGGGTGTAGTGTCCCATCCTCCATAGTGGTGGAACAGCATGCATGTTGCATTTTGTGGGACGGATAGCCAAACACACTGCACCGTCTCACTGTGAAGATGGCTAACTACCGTTTGGGGTGAAGGTGAGCAATGACATGGCTATGTGACTTGGTAGAAATCTTTGGATGGAATGTGCGTGTGGTGAGCATTATGTGTGTGTGGCTTTTTGTACCCATTGATTTCAGATTACATTTGGTCATGGGGTATAGCCCCCATCACTGTTGTCCCAGCTATCTGGCTGTGGGGTTCACTCCCCGACATTTGAAGGCACAATAGGGCAAGGGGTATGGTCTCGTAACACAGTGGTGACATACAGCAGGGTGAAGATCTCACCCAGCATACATTTCCACACTGTCATGGTTTCATGGTATTTGTGGACCTGAGAACATGAGCCCAGTACTGGTGTAGCAGTTGTTCCAGGGCATCCATACACTGACATGTTGTGGTCAACAGTGGTGTGTGTGTGAGATGTACTCAGCCCTGTGCAGACAATGTATGGTTTTGGGGCCAGACTATACCAGCACTGTTCAGACAGACAGTGTGAGATGTGAACATTGTCAATGCATACACACATTGGTGGTCCAAACAAGACACCTTTGACAATTTAATTCAGACAAGGTGCTGTTCTGCAATTGAAATGAAATGAAATTTGTACTTGTAAAGCGCACTTATACCCCCAAAGGGGTGTCCTGGCGCTGTACGCATACCGCTGTGGAACCCTTCCTGGCTTTTCCCTGTGAAGTGTCCACTCCTGGGCACCCCCAGGGTGAAGCCAGGCATCCCAGCGCTGTTGGGGCCGTTGTGGAGATTAAGCAAGCTATTGCCCAGAGTTGCAGAGTGGGACCCATGATTAGAATAGGCACCGAGGCGAGAATTATCAGGTCCGAGGAAATTGAGCCCAAGACCCGCCGAGGCAGGAATTGAACCCTGGTCCCGGGCCAGATCTCTGCATCAGGGTCTGCCGCTCTAACCATTGAGCCACACTTCTCCACAATTCAGTGCAGCACTGTGGTAGCTGGGTGTGTTGCAGGACATTTGGGATCTGCTTAGTTTAGCATTGTGAGTCCCAGCTGCAGTGTAGTTTTTGGGTGCACTGCACTTCCACTGTTTACATTGCAACACTGTGGTATGACATGGGTGATTTGCACTTTGCCATACAAACGGCCAGACACTGCTGCAGGGCAGCATGATCGTTGTTAGTGTTGCAGTGTGTGATGCCTGGCACAGTGTACACAATGTGGGTCAATTTTGAACAGAGACTTGTGCATGGTGACTACAACACAACTGTTTTGCATTATTTGTGTTGGTGACTGTGGACTAAGTGGCATGGTGTCATGTGCGGCTGCACAGACGTCACATGCCTATGAGTGGGACTAGTGCTCCATCCTGCTCAGCTGTGGGCCAAGGGGGCCTGGTGGGAGTTGTAGTGCAGGCCTCCCAAACACCCACCCACCTCCCTGTGAAGATGGCTACCTACCTGTTAGGTGAGGGTGTAGCACACAATGGCTGAGAGGCTTGCTTCTGGGTGGGGGAGGGCTACATCCTGCTCAGCTGTGGGACAAGGGGGCCTGGTGGGAGTTGTAGTGCTGGCAGCATTTACACATGTACCCATGGTGATGTTGCTAACTACCTTTGGGGGCTTCAGGGGGAGTGTCTGTTGTATCTGTGAGAGATGTGTTGGGGGAGTGTTGTGCACATGAATGAATTTGTACCTAGGAGGTATTATTTTGTAATAGTGCAAGACAGTACATTTGTGTGATGTTAGGCATTTGTTTGTACTTACCAGCCTCCACTCCCCCAGGTATTCCTGAGAGACTCTCTGGATGTAGAATGCAAAGCACCTTCTCCTCCCATTCAGTGAATGTTTTGAGTGGAACGGGAGGGCCACTGCCTGTCCTGCGAGCCAGCTCATGGTTCTTGGCTCTCTTCTTTTTGACCACTGCCTTCAGATCGTGCCACCTCTTCACGATTTCATCTCTATTGCGTGGCACGGTCCCTACTGCATTGACCTTCTCTACTATCCTTCTCCACATTTGCGTCCTTGTTGCTAGTGGTGTCTGTTGGACCTGGTTACCAAACAATTGTGGTTTACCCTGATTATCTCATCGACCATGACCCTCAACTCACTCTCACTGAATTTGGGCATTCTCTGTGGTGACATGGTGTGTGATGTGTCAAGGTGTTTAGGGTGCAGGTTTGGGAGTGGTAGTGGTAGTGGTGGTTGTGATGTGTATGGTGTGTGCTGTGCAAAGGTGTTAGAGGTGCAGGTGTGGAAGTGGTGGTGGTGGTGGTGATGTGTGTGTGTTGTGCAGATTTGTCTCTCCTGTCATCTGTGGTGGATGTCCCCTCAGTTGTGGAGTTTTGCAAAGGATTGTGGTCTGTTGGGGGCTGGATTTATACTGGTGTCTGTGGGTGTGTCAGGATGGGGTATTGGTTGCAGGTGTGGTGTGTGTGTGTACCTGGGATTTGTAGTTTTGGAGTTTCCCATGGGGGTGTGTCTTTGGGCTGTGTTAGCTATTTTTGGGTGCATGCCTTGTATGGTTGGTGCACTTTGTGGCCATGTGTGTTTTTCTAGCGACCGCAATTTTTTTAACGGAGCGTCCGCAGTGGTGGCTCGGATATGGCGCTTCCGCCGTCTCACTGATTCTTCAATGTTGTCGACCGCGGCGGTCGGAAACAGCGCACTGCACCGCGGGGATGTCGGGAATATCATAATTTTGATGGCGGTGTCTCCGCTGTGGTTGCGGGCGTTTGGCCGGTTTCCGCTGCGAAACCGACCGCCGCGGACGGGTTTGGGCCCTTTCCGCAGGCGTACGGCGGATTCTCGGGTCTCCTTTCCGCCGCGGTTGGAGTTTTACCGCCGAGGATCCTAATCTAGCCGTCGGTTTTCCCGCGGTAGCGGCGGGCGGTGTTTTCCCGCTACCATGGCGGTTGGTTTTTTTCCGTCCACCATCGTAATGACCTCCTTAGTATGTATATATTATATATTATATGTATATGTTTAATGTATTTTCAAATTATATATATTACTTATATTACTTATAATTTTTAAGCATTTTAAAATATTTTTAACTATGTTTCTTTTAATTATATGTATTATTTACTTTATTTTACAATATTTTTTTAACTTAAATACGATGTCGATATTCTTGTCTTCGATATTTTTGCTGCGATATTTTTGTAGGTCGATATTGTGACCTTCGATATTTAGTCAGTGATTCCTTTCTATCAGGCCAGCTCTTGCACAAGACACAACCACGCACACTACCTGTGATGCCCACTTATGTCCTCAGGGATCTGAGAAGACTATCTTAGTGAAGTGTATCAAAACATCACCTAGACATCAAGAAGGACCAGGAGATGCATCATCATTTTCCATTATGCAGAGGGCATCAACAAGGAATAGTTACTTGCCTGTAATCCTAATTTCTCCCAGGGGAATCTTTATTACAGTCATAAGCATGGCATTGTTCTGTCCATAATTGGGGTTCCAGAGCAATTTATATAAAATATATACAATAAATATTTATTTAAAAAAAAACATTTGTTTTAAAACAAGCAAAGTTTTTTGACAGCTAGAGGTTACGAAGCTGATTTAGAGTTGGCCAAAATGTGACATATATCTCAGTTGCCTTATTACAATTGCATTATATATGCTATGGCAAACAGGACATCTGTCACATTTGTGACGTGGTACTGGTCAGCCAAACTCTAAATCAGGCCCCATATGGGCCAATTATCACTTTTTAAAAAAAGCCAATTTGAAAAAGTCAGTATTTTCACAAGTGTCAAGAAAATAATTTCACAAACCTTTTTAAAGTAAGCATGAGATAAAAGAAGGCAATTGTAGCTTAGAATGGTGATTCTCCAATTGACATGCAAAGAGAATCTTGATTTCATTAAAGACAATGAGGCTAACATTTTCAATAACCTCTACTGCTGCCCCAACAAGCAGCCTTTTATAGAACACAAAACACATCATAAACAAAACATTCCAGTTTTAGAATTTCCAAGACAGTATATAACTCCATGTCACTAAGTATAGTCCTCTTTTATTCGCTGCTCCTTAACAAAATAAGAACTATGTGATTATC